>OX276454.1:5985412-7380412 GCA_946251905.1 Cryptocephalus moraei
GTCACGGCGCGATCCCACAAGTTCCTCGCGTGGTTCACCTGCCTGTTCCTCATCTCCATCTCCGTATACTTGAGCCATATCGTGATGTTCCTGTGGTCGACGTCGAGGGCCCGCTCCCATATCGACCGTGCCCGCTGTATCTCCTTCTGGGACTCCTCCCATTGCGCGTATTTGATCCAGTTCGAGATGACGGTACGATTCTTCCTAATGTTATCCTCGAATTGCTTCCGCCTCCGTAACTGGTAATCAGCTAATTCGGCGGGATCGGAGATTTTCTGTTTAGGGGGCGGCGGGAGGATCTCCAAGTCTCTCTCTTTGGCTTCCCGGAGGAGCTGTTCTGCGGTGATTTGGATTTCAGCAGGCGCTTTATTTTTGACCTAAAAGAAAGTTGTAGGGAATTGCTGAGGTAATTAACGTTTGGGGATCTTACTTTCGCCACTTTGGGCATTTTCTGTGGTTTAGAGTCCATTGTAGAGGGTTCCCCAACCACACACCAACTTTAAAGATCTTCAGTTCAGTAGTAAAGGAAACAAGTTTTGTAGTAATTTGTAGGTTATGATCACAGAACACAGAACATATAATTAACTCCCAAAAAGGGCCCCATAAGACAAAACACTAAATTCTAAAGTTCTTTGTTCTATAATTCTGAGCTTTTATGGATGTTCTGTGCTTCTTCTTGTGTCTATGGCGGCGTCATTTTATATTTTTGCAAACTTAAAAGTGTGTTAAAGAATTTATTCACGATGACCATTCGATTAAAGCACATAGAAGTCGAAAACTTTAAATCTTACAGAGGAAGGAAGGTGATCGGCCCGTTAAAAGCATTCAACGCTGTTATCGGTCCAAATGGCTCTGGTAAGTGGGAAATGTTTTTGGAGGGAATACTTCCACAACATGACGATTATTTGTTTTTGAAAACCTTTAGGTAAATCGAATTTTATGGACGCAATCAGTTTCGTTATGGGCGAAAGAACGCAAAGTCTACGTGTGAAGAGGCTGAGCGATTTGATCCATGGCGCTGCCATCAGCAGACCCGTTTCGAGAAGGTGAGGATAGGCTACTTCATAAATAAGTTACAGATTCATGTTCCAAAGAGTGTGGCTATAGTGTTACTGAATTTATTTTCTAAAGTTCTAAACAATTCAGCAGCCCGCCAACAGAATATTACAATGATGGCACTTGTTTTGAATATAACTGTACATAGAACTTTTCCTCTCTTATTTGTCACATTCGTATATAATTCTGCTTTGTTGTTTGTGCTTTGAATATCGTTCATGTGATCATTCTATCTTCTTCACAATGCCAAATCCCTGGATGCCAAACCATCCAGGGATTGTTCTACTGGTTTCTTTTAGCTTTGCTTCTTTATTTCAATATTTATTATCAAGTATTTACTTTAATAATTAATTTTGCATTCATTTAATGGATCAATCCTTTGGGAACCCTTTGTCAACTTTTCTGAGCTCAACTCTTACATCTCAATATTCCGAAACAGCCTAAACGACGAATTAACCGCACAGCGGCAAAAGCTTCTATTTTACTAGTTTTGTAAAATCATTTCTTTGTAGTGCTTCAGTCACTGCAGTATTTGTACATGACGATGGGTCTGAAATGACATTCCAACGCTCAGTTCAAGGGTCTTCATCAGAGTACAGAATTAACGGAAATGTAAGACGTTTCTATTATTTTAAAACTTTATGGCAACCTTGCTTCATTTTTAGATTGTATCTTCCAACGAGTACTTATCCGAACTGGAAAAATTGAAAATTAATGTAAAGGCGAAGAATTTCTTGGTATTTCAAGGAGCTGTCGAGTCTATTGCCATGAAGAATCCGAAGGAGATGACAACACTTTTTGAGGAAATTAGCGGGTAAGTTTGAATTGTAAGAGTATGTAAATTATATAATTTGTAATACTTCTGCAGCTCTGGTTCTCTCAAAGAGGAATATACTAGACTCCAGTTCGAAATGCAGAAGGCCCAAGAAGAAGTCAACTATGCCTATCAGAAGAAGAAAGGCATCAATGCCGAGAAGAAAGAAGCCAAGCTGGAAAAAGCGGAAGCTGATAAATACTCCAGACTCAAGGACGACTTGGTAATACCTCTTTTCAAAAATTGCTACAAATGATTCAATAACTAGTTAAATTATTTCAGAATGAGAAACTGGTTGAGCACCAGTTGTTCAAACTGTTCCACAACGAAAGAGAGATGAAAAACTTGGAGGTAGATTTAGAGGGGAAGCAGAAAGAAGTCAGCAAAATCGAAAAGAAAAAAGAGAAATTGGAAGAGAATCTGAAGGAAAAGAAGAAAGAGCAGGGAAAATACAACAGAGAACTAGCGAAAATTGAACAAGATATACGCGAAGTAGACGTCGAGATCTCCAAGAAACGACCTCAGTTCATCAAGGCCAAGGAGAGAGTTTCTCACATGCAAAAAAAGCTCGACGGGGCAATTAAGACGTTGGAACAAGCGAGGAAAGCGCACGAGGCTCATATGAACGACATACAAAAACTGGAAGATGAATTGGCCGAAGTTGAACGAAAGAAACGAGAGTATGAGTCACAAATCTCCGGAGAATCACAGAGTCAAGGGAGGGATATCCATCTGGAAGATGCTCAAGTAAGAAATCACTGTAATCTTGGTAATGACCAAATATTTACAATATGTGCTTTCTTAAACATTTTAGGTTCAAGAGTATCACAGATTGAAGGAAGAAGCCGCTAAGCGCTCGGCAAGGTACATGCAGGATTTAGATTCGGTCAACAGAGAGCAGAAATCAGACCAGGATCGTCTGGATAATGTTTCCAGAATGAGGACAGATGCCGAAAATCAACACAGACAAAAATTACATGAGAAGGAGGAAATGGAGAAGAGAATCGAAAAGTTGGCAGAACACATAAGGTATAAGTCATTTACCATACGTTCTATTGTTAATTGCATTACAATTTATAGATCCAGCGAACAAGCTCTGCAGGATCAGAAGCAGCTGAGGAAAGATCTGCAATCAGACGTCGGTTCATCTAAGGATCGTGTACAAGAAATCCAGAAGCAGCTTGAAGATGTAGTTGAGCAACTCGGTGACGCCAGGACGGACAAGCACGAAGATGCCAGACGCAAGAAGAAGCAAGAAATAGTCGAACGGTTCAAGAGTAATTACTCAGGCGTGGTAAGTGCTTTGATAACGGTGGACTCAAATATTTTTTACTACCTCCGTTGAAACTGGATAAGACGCTCTTTTTGATCGAGTGGTTATTTTCTCTTTGTAGTATGATCGAATGATAAACATGTGTCATCCGATCCACAAACGGTACAATGTGGCCATCACGAAGAACTTGGGGAAATACATGGACGCCATCGTCGTCGATACGGAACACACAGGTCGTCAGTGTATCAAATACCTGAAAGAGCAGATGTTGGAACCCGAAACGTTCCTACCTTTGGATTACATCATGACCAAACCCGTCAAAGAGAGACTAAGAAACATCAAAGAACCCAAAGGAGTCAAACTCATATATGACGTACTCCAGTTCGATCCTCCCGATATAGCTAAGGCTGTCATGTTCGCGACTAACAATGCCGTAGTCTGCGAATCGCCCGAGGATGCGATGAAGGTGGCGTATGAGCTCGGGACCCGATTGGACGCCGTAGCCTTGGATGGTACTTATTATCAGAAATCGGGCATCATCTCGGGGGGAAGTTTAGATTTGGCCAGGAAGGCTAAACGTTGGGATGAGAAACACATTGCCCAATTAAAGGCACAAAAGGTATACTGTGGTTTGTAGTGTGTTACAGAATATTAAGTGAATCTCATTTTAACAGGAAAAATTAACTGAGGAACTGAGGGAGTCGATGAAAAAGTCAAGGAAGGAGTCCGAGCTGAATACAGTCGAGTCCCAGATTCGTGGGTTGGAGACAAGATTACGATTTGCTAGGACTGATATGGAGACCACTGTAAGTTGCAATGTATCAAATATTTAATCAGAAAACTTATGTTTTATTAAATTTTCATTAGACACTTGTTATGGGATATCAAAATGTTTACTCTGGTAGATAAAATGGGTATATTTTGTACATATGAATAACAGCAGTAATGCCCACTGTTTCTATTAACGTTTAGTTAACATCATATACAATTAATTTTTTAAGGGTTATGAATTCTTGTCTTAATCATAAACTCTAACCAATCCTAATACTGCGACACACATCATAACATTGTTCCTTTGTAGAATAAGCAAATCGCCACGATCGAAAAGGAGTTATCTAGATTGAACGCCGAGATGGAGAAGCACAGTCCCCAGATCGAGTTAATAGAGAAGGACATGCAGACCCGTGAGCAGCAGATCGAGGAGATCAAGTTGAAGATGAACAGCGTCGAAGATGTGGTCTTCTCCGATTTCTGTAGGGAGATCGGCGTACGTAACATCAGGCAATATGAGGACAGGGAGCTACGAGCGCAAGAGGAGAGGAAGAAGAAGAGGTTGGAATTCGACAAGCAGATAAATAGGATCAGCAGTAATTTGGATTTCGAGAGGAGCCGCGATACGCAGAGTTAGTATGATGTTTGTCAAGTTTTAAGGTTAAAGCTGGATTTATAAACTCTGAGGTTGAGATTGAGTTGAGGTAGGCAACATGAAACATGTGGATAGCACATTTGTTGCCGAGGTTCTAAGTTCTGTTGGCTCAGAGATGACCAAGTTTTATGTTGGAGGTTCGTCGACAAACCTCTAGCCAATGAAATGAACCTATAAGATCATGTGATCACGCTTGCACATAAATGCAATCAAATGAAATGACACAAGAGTGTTGTTTGTATCGAAACTAAAGCAAAATGGTAACTTCCAAACACTAAAACCACGCCAACATAGAGAGTAAATAAAATGTGCATATATATTCATATACATTAAAAACACATACAGTATTTTAGGTTGTCATGCGCATACGCAATCCATAAAAATTTTCGTTTCTCGAATTCAGATAACGTGAGCCGTTGGGAGAGGACCGTCAACGATGAAGAGGAACGGCTGGAGGCGTGCAAGAAGCAAGAGCAGAAACAGAGGGACGAGATCGACAGGGACTTGCAGCAGGTGGAGCAGCTGAAGGCGCAACGGTTGACCAAGAAACAAGAGGTGGAAGCTTGCGAGGAGGAGCTGAACAAGGCTAGGAGGGAAGTCGGGGCCGTCGCTAAGGAGATTCAGGTCGCTCAGAAGGCCGTCGTGTCGCTGGAATCTAAAATCGAAGCGAAAAAGGGCGAACGGCACAACATTTTGATGCAGTGCAAGGTATGTCGATGTTTCAAATAAAAAATTTGTATGATAACAGTCCTTTACCACAGTTTCATCTTTCGCTGCACATTTTGGTGACCTCGAAGGGTAAAAGATTAAGTAACTAACCTGGGCCGGGTTTCCCCAAATTGCGAAGAGGCTGTCAGAGGATGTCAGAGCCTTATTTATTATTTTTGAAATAGTTTCAGCTTCCTTCTAATAAGAGTTTTTTTAATAAAACTAAAATTTTAACGTGTTGTTATACATAAGATTTATTATTTGAACAAAACTATCTAAACAATAATTAGTACAACGAAAAAAGGCAAAAAAACTTTATTGAAAAAAGTCATCCCACAGTGACTTCTTATTTTGACTAATAAGACTTGTTAGTCTTTACGAGGCCAGTGTAACAACGGGCTTCATTGAAGGACGAGTTCTCTAAATAACGTATCATGTATCGAGCATGTCGTATATGTTGTTATTGATCGATACCTATATAAGCTTGTATATATGTTGGTCCTTACACTAGCTTCCTAAAGACTATACATGTTTTCCTGTTATCTTCCTCATTCAAGCCCTTTTTCTTAGAAATTCTTCCTAATTTGTAATTAGAATTCTTACTTGATTTGACTAATGGTCTGCCATTGCATTATCGACCTTCACAAGTCTCCACTGTACGGTTTTATGGTGCGCGTAATAGACTGCTCCTACAGAATTTTTAATGCTTCCTTACTAATTGAATCCTTATACTGCGCCTTCACTCCAGTTTTAAGGAAATAAAGCTGATGTCATTAAATTGCACCCAACCTCACTTTTATGCGTTTCAGATCGATGAAATAGCAATTCCAATGATGTTTGGAAACTTGGAGGATATTGTTACGGCAGATCCATCCCAGACCGCGGGTTCGAGTGGAGATCTCAGCGTAACCAACCAGCAGTACGAAAAGGAGGCCAGGTAACCATTAAAACACCTTGCTGTATCTGTTTTAAGTATAATGTTTCGTACGCCTGTTCCAGGATCCGGATAGACTACAGTTGCCTCTCGGAACATCTGATGGATCTGGAGGAGAAAGATGAAATCAAAAAAATGGCGGATAAACTGATGAAAGGCATCAAATCCCTGCAGGAGACCCTGACTAAAATCCAAGCTCCCAACATGAGAGCCAAGGAGAAGCTCGACTTGGCGAACGGGAAGCTACTCTCGACTAACGAGGAATTCGAAAACGTAAGGAGATACAGCAAGAAAGCGAAAGCCGCGTTCGAAAAGATCAAGCAGCAGAGGTACGAACGTTTCTCCAAGTGCTTCGATCACATCTCCAACGAGATCGATGCGATATACAAGGCGCTCGCTCAGAACCAGTCCGCTCAGGCTTTCCTCGGCGCCGAGAATCCCGAAGAGCCCTACCTGGACGGCATCAACTATAACTGTGTGGCGCCGGGGAAACGTTTCCAGCCGATGTCGAACCTTTCTGGAGGAGAAAAAACTGTTGCTGCCCTCGCCCTCTTGTTCGCCATCCATAGCTTTCAGCCCTCGCCGTTCTTCGTTTTGGACGAAGTCGACGCCGCGTTGGACAACACGAACATAGGGAAAGTCGCCAAGTATATCAGGGAGAAGACAGAGTCGCTGCAGACCATCGTTATATCTCTTAAGGAGGAGTTTTACTCTCACGCCGATTCTCTCATTGGAATATGTCCGGAAATAGAGGTAAGATATTATTGAGGTAATAGGGTAATTAGGTTGACCCTAATTTCTTACATATAGTATGTAATATTATATTACATATGTATTATGTATTATATTGTATATATAATGTACATATATATATATATATATATATATATATATATATATATATATATGTATTATATTACATATAGTATGTAATACTGTCTTGCCAGTCTTCCTCTCGCACATATCTGTCTTGCATAGTTTGTTGTACTCCGCTATGCCAAGAGAGTTTGGACCTTCCTATCTGTCTTCTTTGGTGCGATTTTCTAAATTCTAATGTGTTTAAAATAACTGCACTTCTTGAATTATTGTTGAATTAATATCTTCTCTTTGTTTCAGCCGGCTGATTGCTTGGTTAGCCAGGTGCTTACCTTTGACCTGACAAAGTACGAGCCTTAAGTAAGTACACTTTTATTAATTCCGAAACAGCTGGTAAACGTAACAATTGGATTCATGTTTACCTGAATTGTTATGTTACGTTTTATTTGCAGTAGATTTTATAAGGTTTTTAAAAAAAAAACATTTTATTTCCTACTATCTAGCACAGTAACAGCAAGCAACGTGGTTTTATTTTCAATTATCTTGTGGTGTAATTCAACATTGTATTTAATATGTATTTATGACTTTCACTATTGTTTTATTAAAGGTATATAAAATACTTAACTTTCAATACCCTTTTTCAGAAGCCCTTAATAAAGTCAAACTGTTGATTCAAATGTTTATTTTTATTTTTACATTCATATACAGTTGTTACAGGCAAAAAAACATTGAAAGGATTTAACTTGTATCAGTTAGTATCCGGATATGTTCAGGTAATCACTTGAAAAATATTGATAATACAATATTAGTTAAGTATAAATGTTGGGTGATATAGTTTACGGTAAATGTAAAATTCTTAGAAAACTTCAAGTATCCTGTTCAATGTTTCTTTTTGGGTAGTTATCCATCTATTCAAAAATGTCATATTTAAAAAGTAACAATGATCTCTAACCCTCGCGTGATCTTTATAAGGCATTTGATCAGAGCCCCCTCGATTAAATAATATACAAGAAGTCGTTTTGATTTTGGCTCTCCTCTAAACGGGAAACTCTCAAGAGATTTATGAATTAGATATAATAAAATATAAATACGTCACATCACACGAAATTAAACAAAACTTAATATTTTTCAATATTTACATTAATTCTAAAAACTATATATATGTATAAAAAAAGGTTTGACAAAAGCCCAGGGAGTGGTCAACGAAAGTAAACTACACATTACAATTAAGAATTTTAACAATGCATTGTATCAATCTAAAAATATGAGAATTCGTTTTTTTTTTTATAGAGATATATTCCAAATCACAATGTTAATATTTGCATAAGAAATTTTCTAAGTATATCAACTTTTGCCTAAGTCTCAAATCTTCATCTAAGACCAGTCCGTTGGACTTCCAAATTTCGATAACCTACATACCTAAAAACATACTCTCAAAGTGAAACAAAATGGACGATGGGTACCTCAATACAAACCGGACTAGAAGGCTATATCTCTAAATGATTCGGAAGAATGGAAAAGTCTCGATTTTTCATTGTAAAAGACTGACCCTAACACTCATATAAAAAATAAAATTACATATTCAGGTTCTATATTAATATATTTATAGGTAACATTTAAGTCAATCGTGCCAATTCCCTTCGAAGTCTTGAAAAGAATATACAAATATGGCATTCGAAGCAAATCCACTACTGAAGATGAAATGTAACTTTGATTGATTTAGGGATGCACTCAAAACAATACTTTACATTTATGTCGAGTAGATAATTTTTTTTTTCTTTCGATACCGCTGAATTCAACAAACTTAACATTACACTATCACAGAACCAGCTTCTACCAAAACTAGCAGCCAAATTCAAGAAAACATCCCTTAGCTGCACATTTTTAGTACAATCGGATTCCTATGATGACGGTTGATGGAAAGAGAAAAACAAAACTGAGCACAAAACTTATTTCTGTAAAAATAAAAAGTCCATAATTTACTTAACTCTATTCAGTGTTTAAATACTTTGGTTTCTCGGATTTAAACTAACAGTGCGTGGAAGAATTCTTAAAACCAGTGAGTTACGAGGATTACTCACTGCCTGCTACAGAACAAGATCAATAAGCAGAGTCCGAAGATGGAGGTGGTCGAGGATCTCATCGAAATACCACCATTGGTAGTACCTAGAAGGAGTAGAATATTAGAGATTTAATAGGGAAAAACGGATCGTTTTCGTGTGAATAAGCTTACGAGGTTTTAGTGCTTACAGTGGTTAAAGTACATGTATACGAGATGTGAGAGGTTAACATTTTGGACAAATATAAGTACAACAATAATTACATTACGGGGATCGATTCATTATGTTATGGTGTAGATACCAACAGATTAAAATCCCCTTATTGTATTATATAAAAATAAAAATACCTCTAACGGTTGATTCTCTTTGTTTGGGTTCTGGTTGTTGTGCTGGAGTACCTTCGGTTGGAGATGGAGAAATATGTTTTTCTGTTTAAAAGAAATGTTAAAATACCAATGAAATGAGGTATTACTTATTTATTAACACTATCAAAACAATCGCTCTAAAAACAAATAGAATTACCAAGAATGAGACATATGAACTCTAATCATTAGGAATTAGATATCTAATTATTGTGGGACTAATTACTGTCCTTAATTAGAGCGACGGTTTCGCAATTGTGGAGCGCTTGTTAAAATGTTTTTTTGTTAAATTAGACCAAAGATCGAGACACACATTAACATTCACAATTCTTTTCGTACTCTGAACATAACAAACAGATACTATTTTAAAAATAATATTAATCGGTCTAGTCAATAACAGTTTATGCAATGTACAGAAATAACATCTCAACAGATATTTGTTATGCTCCTAGAGATAGATTGATGGAAATTAATGTGAGCCAATTGGGTTATAAACCTGCAAAGGTGATGTTTCAATTTCTATCTTTGCGGATTTATAAGCTTGAGATGTAGATTAATAAAATGTTAAATACCTCTCGTCTCTTTCTCTTTGTGGTGTTTTTTGTGGTGATTTTTGTGAGTGGAGCCCGGTTTAGCTGAAACTGTGCAAATGCGGGGAAAAAATAAAATCAAGCATTAATCAATCTTAATCGGCAAGCGAAATTGTTAGCGAAAAATTAAATAAAAACGTGATTTGCGTGAAGGGGGGCGAGAAGCAATAAAATATAACAACAGGCAATTTTCGTAGAATATTTTTATATTTTATTGCTGCTTGAATTAGTGGATGGGGAACATTTCTGATGATACGATGTTTGATTGGACATCAACACAACACAACAACTTTATGAATGTTTAAGTTTATTTAACGGTCAGATAGAAGTCTGTAAAAGAATCTTTAAAAAATTGACCTTACAGTTATTGTTAATTAGGTAGTAAATTCTAATTACAGCAATATCAAAACTAACGTTATTACGTTATTACTATTCAGTTTGTACTTATACTATTTGACTGTGTATGTAACTTTGCACTAATAACTAATGTATGTATTCAGAAAGGATACTCAAATATTTCTTATTCTTAACTAAGTCGAGTTATCAATATGTTTGTAATACTGCCCGATTCTCCGAGACTCGTCGAAAGGGTTTTAAAACAAATAATCCCAACTTCTGTGAACATAATCTCGATATATAATAATAATTTTTAAATGTACGAGCAGTACGAGAAACCTTAACTACGGAGAGTTTACGAATGCTGTTGAGTACGAAAAACATTTTACTTAAATTATTTTAGGCTAAGTTCCATTTATCCTAAGGAAGATTTCTGGATACAAAATCACACTTTCGTTTCTGAATACCATTCTAATTGTGATTGATTGGTTGGATTGAATATGCTTTTAAAACTAATTCATTAAAATCATTTCTTGTAAATAGTCTAGTGAATAAATAATGAAATGAGTCATCAGAGCAGCCTAAAGTCAATTGCAGGTGTCCATGCTCCCAACTGCTGTGCAAGTAGTGGAAAGGAAAAATTGCAGAATTCTAACGAGATTAATTGGGTGTGTCACCACAAACTTCTAACCAATCATGTAAGTGTCTTTTGTTACTACTACTACTGTATAGTAATACCAGTATTATCAATAATACCATTTGTATTACCGATACAAACCGACTCATTTCACTATCTCACCGTACCTTACTAATCTGGCTCACTCCACAACCATCGCACTCACCTCCTTCGAAGGGCATCACGTCCGAGAACTCGGACCAGCCGTGCTCGTTCCTCGACCGCACCCTCGTCTCGTAGTCGCCGAGCTCGAGATCGCTGAGCGTGAACTTGACCGTGTAGACGCCGTCTCTGCCCTCCGTCACCTCGGGCTCCGCGTTCCTCCACTCGCCGTCGCCCTTCCTCTTGTACTGCAACTCGTGCTTCTGTATCGGCGACTTGGACTCCACCCGCCACATCAGCACGACGTCCTTCGCCGTCCTGTTCGGCCCGACGAACTCCTGCACTGCGGGCGTCTTCACCAACCTTCGAGAGATTCAGATTAGGACGATGCGGATCGTGATTGAAAGCAACTTTTGGATTAAATAGTTATGGTCGTTAACCTTATCGTCTGCGTGTTCTTCCCTTGGCTGTTCTTCGCCAGGCAGACGTAGTCGCCGAAGTCCTCCTCGGTGAGGTCCTTGATGATCAGCGTGCGTTCCACTCCTTCCTGTCGATTCGAGTGCCTCAAATCGAACTTATCCGATTTGATTATGTTCTCGCTGTTCCTCATCCACAGGACGGTCGGTTGGGGGAAGCCGTGGACGGTGCACTTCAGCTCGGCAGTGTGCTTGTGGTCCGAGTTGATGAGGTACTTTTTCGTCGTGATCACCGGAGTGTCTGCAATGGACGCGAAATGAAGATGATTTTCTCAACAAAACTCAATGTTCACTCACGTAGGACGTTAATGGTGATATGCGCATGAGCGGCAGGCCTCAGGTCGTTCGAAGCCAAACACCTGTACATGCCTCCGTCGTTCCATTTCAGATCGGGTATGGTCAAGTCTTCGCCTTTTAGGTTGAAGTTTTCGCTGGGGTTGCCCTTGTGCCAGGAGATCTCCGGTTTCGGCGTACCTTTCGCGTGACATCTCATGGTCACCGTCTCGCCTGGTTTATACTACACAAGAAAAACATAATAATTAACGTTTAATCAATCAACGGATGAATGCAAAGCCAATACAATATGGTGGCATCAAGCTAAAGTTTTGTTTTCGTCATCTGATAAATATATGCTGGATAAAGGTATAGTACCCAAGGAATGGGACACCGCAATTTAAAAAAAATAGAGGATATACCTCTAATTACTTCTTCTTTATGATGGTTACAAAATATATTATGGTATTCAAAAATGCTCCTTAAGATTTCCGTCTGATTTTGTATTCAGAAACTTCCCTTAGGACATATAAAACTTAACTTTGATAAATTCTTCTTACTAAAGGTTTCGCTTGCATTTAAAAATTATTTAAGGAAGCTAGGTAGGTAGGTACATACTTTAAATTTTCCTTAACCGAAATATCCAAGTAATGTTCATAGAAAGTTGGGGTTATTTGTTTCAAAAATATTACAAAAGAACGACGCTTTCGACAAGTATCTGAGAATTGAGGAGAATTATAATGATATCCATAATTTTGACGAGTTTTTCGAATCACTCAAATGTATACTACAGAAGCGCCTTTACTAATATAATTTGGGGCCCATAAATATGAACATTGAAGAAAATAGGTTATGTATTTGACAGGACACGAAAAAATCTTGGCTATTTCTCAGCCCAGGTATTTCTTAATTAGATGTTCTGTGGTTAGATTTCCAAATACAAATCGCTCGTCAGTACGGTTAACGTTAAATATTGTATTTTCTGTGCCTGAAGAGAAAGTTTTACTTTAGTTTCCCAAGTACTATTTGAGTACCGTTTCTGAATACTGTCAACCGTTTAATAGTCCAAAAACTGTTTTCACCAATTCGTCAGTGATAAAATACTTACAACGGTCCTATTTCCGGCGGTGGTTATGGCGGTGATCTTCGGGGCGCTATGTTCCAATATCGTGTGGTTTATGCTGGGAGTGTAATCGTTGGTTATCAGTAGCTGGCAGTTGTAGGTACCGAAATCACTGGCGGTCGTCAGGTTCACCTCGAGGCTACCGTCCGGATGGATCTTCGTGTGGTTCATGTGGGACAAGCCCACCAGACCCTGGTAGAGGAGCGCCTCGTCCTTTTTCCATATCCTTACACCTTCTGGAGAATTGAACGAGGTTCATTAACATGGAAACATCGAGGAAAGGTGAATAACGGTATCTTCGTTATGTTCATTGAAGTTAATATTTTAATTGAATTCCCTTAGGGGTCTAATTTCCTCCTTCACCTGTATTGGGCGCGTCGCAGGGCAACCGTACGGTCTCCCCGAGGAGCGCGACGAACACCTGCGGTTTGCTGCTGATGACGACCGTTGGTTTGTCTGATTCTATGTCGTCGGGCGACGTCTCGTCCCCGGCAGGATCCTCTTCGTCGTCGTCGTCGACATCGTCGAAGTAGTCCTGTTGGACTTCCGCGTCAGGCACGAAGTCGCCGTACGTCTCTTCTATGTTCTCAGGCTTCGGCGGCTTCGCTGGAATGAAAAAGGAATTTTGGTACGTGTAATTATTACATAAAGGTAATGGTAGTTTATTGAAGAGGTTTTGAATTGATCCCAAAAGATGGGAAACCAGAATTTCGTCTCCACTTAGAGCACTAATAGTATTTCCCAAATTCCATATAGCTTAGAAAAGGTTTCTGTTACGGCTGCGAATACTCCTGTGGATGCAACTCCATCTCCACAATGGGCTCTCGTTGAACTCCTCAGCTTAACACAGAGTTTACATGAGAATTCTCTTATAAGAAAACTTTATTGAATTTCTTATCTCAACATGGAGTTCAAAAGTATTCATGATTAAACAAAGTACTAAAACTTGTTTATACAACTCCACCTACACATTGAACTCTCTCAGAGCGCATCTCATCTTTACATAAATTTAGAAAATTTCTTTGTTAAGAAAACTTCAAACAATACTGCCTATACTGTTATATTACTATATACTATTACTTATATAACTTTTCACTATGAGCTCCTATCTCTTCAACTTCCACGGAGTTTACGGAAAGTGTCTATTATGACTGCAAATACTCCACAGTGAGCACTTATTGAACTCCTCAGCTTAACACAGAGTTCAAAAGAACTTCGTATTGAGAAAACTGCTAAGACTTGTCAAGACCTTCAACTCCATCTGTACATTGAGTTCTTAGAGAGCTTTACATAGAATTACAAAAAGGTTTAAGAAAAGTGCTAAGGTTTATCTATACAACTCTACCTACACATTGAGGACAGTTTCTCTAATAAGAGCATATTAAAATTAGTAGTCGAGCAGAATACAGATCATCTCCTTCATTCTAATTCTAACATATACGCTGGATCTGGATATGTAATATAACAATTAACAATATTAATAAACATTCTGGAAAACAAATCAATTTTTGATAACTTCCTGATACATCCGTATGCTTGTCGAGTAAAATATGTGCTTTGGTTAGTGAGTAAATTTCCGTTTACCGTCCGTTGTGTACCTGGGCAAAGTGTTGTTAAACTGCGAGCCGAACAGGTCGACGCATATTTACGTTCAACAAATAACTACCACTTTCCATACAAAATCCCTCACAAGAGGTAAATTTGTTTAACTCATCAATGGATTATGGACTAAGAGCCGTACAGGGGATACAGGGGGTAGCTATAAGGGATGAAAATGACTTATTTGTCCGGAATATTGTCCCAATCAAAGGTCTGAGCATATTAAATAGATTTCCAAAGGTCGGACATCTGGGAGGATACAAAGGGGTGAAATGGGCGAAAATTTAGGTAATGTAGTCGTTACCGGTAATATCGGTAATATGTGGGCGAGTCCTTTATTCTCTATAGTTACCACACTGAGGCACTTTGGCTCTTATAATGCTTATATCACGTCACCGATAAAAAAAGCGATTCAAAGAAAACGTAAATGTAAACGTACAGAATAGTAGTAGACAATTAAAATTTTATTGATCGTAAAGTTCACGTTTCATGTGCAATCCACCGGAAATTTTTCAAATCATTACCGCCTCTCGCTCATTTAGGAAGTAGCGTTTATGACTACTTTTTATATAAATACATTATTAACGTCGCATTGCCGCCTAATCGTCTTTCACAGGATAACAAATCTATTATTACAGATTTGAACGTTCCCCGACAACACATTTAATCTCCTTTACTAAATCGTTCTTATTTTTCTTTCTAAATCTTCTACGTGACATATTAGCCCATTGTATGAAAGAAAGATAACGTAATATCTAAGCCATTATTAAACATTACGTTCCCACGTTTAATGCTTAGGGTTTTTTCGTAATGGTGTTGAGATAAGATGTATATAAGTTTTCATTACTTCATTTTTACAGTTATTTCCACGGTAACTCGTAATAAATCAGATATTAATAACGCACAGTCATACATTCCTCCCAACTCGTAAACGTCCAACCTATTATTATTACGTCCTGAGATTTTCAACCAAATCATTACGAACCATGCTGTAATCGACGATAATTCGTTATGAAATCACCGACTGATAGCTAACAATTGTTATTGTTTAAGTATGCTAATTAAATAAGCGTAGTCAGCGTCTACAGAACACTAATCTTGAATAAGCCGTTGAGTGCCCCTATAAAATAACAAATTAATTTATTTATCTGACTTATTTGTTTACTGTTGTTTGTATTGCAATCGGAGAGGTGCCGAGACATATACAGAGGCGATATTGATATTAGAAAATGGCGATGAGTAATACACATACATAATACATGGTCTAATTACAATAATATTAATACCTAATAATAGTTTGAGGTTAGGCAAGATGAAAACCTCGCATTGGTAGGAGAATTTTTTTGCATAATCAAAATGCTCTTTAACATGAATCAAGAGGTTCAGAACAATTTTTTCAAACAAATTACAAAAAGGTAACTTCTTTGTCCAGCACGAAGTTTTTTAGATTCTATGGATCATTCTGAATAAAAAAGCTCTTAGTAATTTTTCTCTAAAGTTGATCGTTTTCGAGATATAGGCGATTTAAAGTCCAAAAAACCTCAAAAACGACCATTTACAATGCTCAAAACCCAGTTAAAAATCGTTATTATTGAGGTTATTATCTCTGCAAGATATCCAGGGTAATTTGGAATTATCTTTTTTAAAGTATTGTTTTTTCGAACAATTAAAAAAGATTTCACTTTTTCCAGAATATCTAATACATATTTTCAAATAATCAAAAATTTTGTTTGGACTTTGAATAAATAAAAAGAACTTTTCTTGATGGAGATGTATCAGTTCGACTGGACAATTACTCTAGAAACTGATGTACTTAAGGAAATGCCCTTTAGGGCAATTTTAAAAATAAATGGTTAAAATAAAAGGTATAGGCATAAAACAGCTAACCTGTTATGAGATTTGGTTTAAATCACCAAAACCGTTTTAAAGGAAATTTTAATAAAAATTTCTAAGAATAAAGTGCCCTTTAGGACAGATTTAAAAAAAATATTTCAAATAAAAATTGTATATACAATAATTGTTGTAAATGACAATATTATTACAATGTAATGTATGTATAATTAATTCTATAATATTCTATTGAATTCGTATTTGTAATGAAATTTGAAATAGAGTTTAGCCAGGTATTCTTATGTAACTTATTAAGAAAATAATTGCAATATCCCAAGTACAACAATGTAGAATATGTATGAAGTCTCCTATACAGAATAAAGTTGACTATAATATTTTTAAACTTAAGAAATCATATATTGTACACCACAAAGCCAGTATAGATTTGCAAAGAAATCCCGAAAAGTGCTTATCCTAATATTCTTGGTTCTAGCGTCGAAATAATTATATTTGTGCCTACTTCTATACATTTGTAATGGAAATTACATTTAGGCTTGTTCGCAGAGCGATTGGAAATGGTTTCAAACTGTCAGAGGCATGCGTAGTAGAAATTAGTCGGACGAATTTGGACCTATAAGGACCTAATAGGACGAATAATTTCTACTGCGCATGCCTCTAACAGTTTGAAACCATTTCCAATCGCTCTACGAACAAGCCTGCTACAACTAATTAATTAAGCAAAATTACACATCTAAATCTATGTGAATTAATTAGAATTTGGGGAATTTATTGTGCGTGAATTTAAATATTCTGTTCTACCTTTTTATTAATTTTTAATCAATCTATCTGATTTAATTACATGAGTGTTAATCTACTTTCTCGTAGCGTTAACTACCTATATTGTTCTCCCAGAATCGTATTTAAATTCAGGTAATTTTACTGTGAACGAAGTCTTATTTTACTACTCGATTTTCGTCTATTTTTGCCTTTCTTATCAGTAGTAGCAACGAGGAAGCAGTTTTTTTTACTCTTTTTTTGTCTCACGCTTAGCAAACACTCACGGGAACGTCTGAATATTCCTTCTTTATGAACATCATTTGTGCGTGTGAATCGTAGGTGATCGTGTCAGTTTTCATTATCGGACGTTCCTTTTTGGCTATTTCCTGAAAATTTCCCCAATTTTTCGAAAAAGTGGTATCGAAGTGCTCGGGTCTGTTCGGAAATTGATATTAGTGTAAAGGTGATTTTTTTTTAATTCAATGCTAAAGTTTTGAGATTTTTTTTATTTACTCTAGTTGATTGATTAGGTACTTGATTTGATTAGTTGACTGATTATTGATTATACTTCTATTTTAATGTATGATTTCTTCTAGCGTTAATTAATTATTTATTCATAATTAATCGTATTGTGAACAAAACGGCGAAGTTATATTCACACGATTTATTCCACACATTTCATGTCGATTTACATCTATTCTTGCTTCTCTTATCAGTAGTTGCGTAACGAGGAGTTGGTTTTTTGTCATATTTCTCTTTTCGTTTGTCCCAATTATTCGGTCGCCGTAAACTTAATTTTGCGTTTTAATATTTGATTATCGGATTTATTTAAAATTTGTCTCGTCTTCGATGCTCGGGAAGAGTTAATTTTTGATACGTTCGGACCGGAAAAATTTTTTTTGGTGACTTTATCGCCATGAATTTATAGATTTTTGACTGCAGTTTCCGTTGTTAACTTTTCGGTAATTTCGATTGAAATATTCAATCTATTCAAATTAATTAGCAACATTTATAACCACTTGATTAATTTAGTCGTCTTCGTATTGTTGTAATTAAACTAATGTGATTGTTCTCTTAATATCACCAACTAAGGCAACTAGTATTTTATAACACCATTATATTAATTAATTAAAACTGTGATAAACTATTAGTTTCATTAGGTGTTATGTAAGAGAAAAATCACATTAGTTTTATCTGGGCCTGAGAACATCTTTGGATTTTTCATTGATATTAAGGTGATTTACGAATAATGTTCTTATTATTGTTTCAGATAGTGATTAGTGCTGTTGGTGACAGGGGCGTAGCAGAGCAAGGGTGGAAGCAGTTGCCATCATGCCGACGTGCCATTGTCAAATGGTACGTTACTATTTCGCAACAAACATTTTATTATTAACCTTAATTATTATTAAATTATTAATTATTTAAATTATTATATTAACCAAACCGAACCTAACCTAAACATTTTATTTTATAAGCGTGGAAAACTTATACGAAATACCCGCATTTCCTTTTTGTGGAAAAAGTGTCTGCTCTAACACTACTCTTCTATTAGTTTCTCCAAGGGACTCTTATTACAAAAATCGGTCGGAACTGGCTTCAATTTTGCAATACCTTTGAAATTTTTGTTCACATTTTTTACTAAACTTTGTATAACAATTCACCATAAATTATCTACAACTTATGTTAGTTCCATCTATTCAACACATTCCTACTAGAGACGGAACATAAGAATAATTATGTAATTGTTTTATAATATAATATTGAAACTTATAATTTATAAACAATTCGATGGTGCCTAATTTCTTTTATTGCATCTTCAGGTGAGTATTCTCGTCGACAATGGCATAGAACTTCAGATAAGGGCGGAGATTTAAGAGACTGTCAGCTATTTGCAAGGTGAGTTATTTTTTAAAACTCTTTTGTGATTCTTGTAATATTTTCAACATTAATTTTTCAGGTAAGACTTTCAGGATCTTTCATAGGAGGACAGAAAAGCAGTAGGCAACGTTTTATAATGTTACGTTCTAAACTTCAAATGGTTAGTGTTTTCGAATTATCAAACTTAGTTTCTATATTAATATAAATATACTATGTTCAGGTAATGAAGTGATGGCGGCAGCACTGACGAACAACTTCAAAGCAGGACAAAAAGGACAGTATGAGTTTTCTTCTAATGGTTAGTATTTATTACCTTCTTATTATAATTGAGTTTGTAATCTATTTTTTATTTTATTTTCCAGATACCAGTCATGTTGGCAGTAATCGCGGACAACATGGAAGAGGTCAAACACAGTCATCTTTCAAGGTTAGTGTTTTTAAATCGATTTTGAAAAGCCAATTTCTCCAAGATATCTCAATAAATAGTAGGTACCTCAAAAATTTGAATTATGCACGTTGAATAAGTTTCTTACGGCCGCTGTAATTTTGATTTTTCTATAGAATCAAAGGGAGCTAAGGTTGAACCGCGTTTAGATTCTTTGCTCAGAGAATAAAATCAAAAAGTCAATAGCAAAATGTAAAATAATAAAAATCGCTATTATTTCGATTTTCCCCATTAATTTTTGGTGTGTGATTTATGAAAATTGTTTTTCGTATTTGGAGTAAGCTAGTTCAATAGAAGATTTAACTTTTTACAAAAAAGTAATCTTGTGTTTAATTTTGCTAAGTTTTTGAGATATCTACATGAAAATATTCAAAAATAGCATTACTTTTAAAGTACGCCCTTAATTTAATAGCACTCTGCGCTTTTATTATCCTTAAAGACTCAATAAATGCCGTTAAAGCGCAGTTAATGTAATTACTCTATATTTCTCCTTTTAGAGTATATTAATGACAAAAATTGATTGACATATTGACACATTTTCGGAAGTTTTGGAATTCAAGCGAATTTAAATTCTCATAAACTTAGAACTCCAAGATAGTTCCGAGTAGTTTAGGATTCATTGGTGGTACTAATGTTTATACAAAAATCGATTTTAGACAGAAATGTCCTATTTTATAATTTGTAACGGACCGTTGCAATAGGTACTCCCTCAACCAAAAATATCTCCCTTGGGGACCTAAGCGGAACGTCGATATCAGGTGACATATGGCATTTGATAGATAACAGTTGTTAAAGGGATCAATCAAGTTGTATCATTCCAATTCCGTATTGTGGTTAACTGTGGTTATCCACAAAAAATTCTTGTGGAGTGATTTTTACGTGTAATCAAGTAGGCAATATCTTCATGAAATTGATGTTTACAATTTTAGACGTTGCAATTGTTGTGTCAATCACCTTAACAATTTGCTTACATCAATGCAACTTTGTTCTTAACGTTAGGGGTTAACGTGGCCATGCATTATATTCATACTTTGAGTGAGCTTAAGATAAAGTTTTTAAAAGTGGTTTTTGTCGAAAAGGTACTCCACGAACAATACCGACCCTTACATTAACTGTCTTTATCGTTGGTTAATCATATGGCGTTTGGTAGATGACAATTGTTAAGGGGATCAATCAATTTAGATCATTCCAATTCAACACGATATTTAAATTTCTGTGGTCAATATGTATCAATCCAGTCCTCTTCAACTGTCGTTATCCACAAAAAAATCTTGTGGAGTGATTTTTACGTGTAATCAAGTAGGCAATATGTTCATTCAATTGATGTTTACAATTTTAGACGTTTCAATTGTTGTGTCAATCACTTTAACAATTTGGTTACATCAATGCAACTTTGTTCTGTGGGCTTTACTTTTAATCAGATGTCAGATGACGTATGGCGATTGGTAGATAACAATTGTTAAGGGGATCAATCAAGAGTTGGATCATTCCAATTGAATACGATATTTTAATTTCTCTGGTAAATATGTAACAATCCAGACCTCTCCATCGGTGGTTATCCATAAAAAAATCTTGTAGAATGATTTTTACGTGCAATCAAGTAGCCAATATGTTCATTCAATTGATATTAAAAATTTTAGACGTTGCAATTGTTGTGTCAATCACCTTAACAATTTGGTTACATCAATGCAACTTTGTTCTGTGGGCTTTACTTTTAATCAGATGTCAGATGACATGGCGATTGGTAGATAACAATTGTTAAAAGGATCAGTCAAGTTGGATTATTTCAATTCAATACGACATTTCAAATTTGGGGGTCAATATGTATCAATCCAGATCTCTTCAACTGTGGTTATCCCCAAAAAAAAAATCTTGTGGAGTGATTTTTACGTGTAATCAAGTAGGCAATATGTTCATTCAATTGATATTAACAATTTTAGACGTTGCAATTGTTGTGTCAATCACCTTAACAATTTGCTTACGTCAATGCAACTTTGTTCTGTAGGCTTACGTGGCCATGTATTCTATTCACACTTTGAGTGAGCTTGATGAAGTTATTAAAAGTGGTTTTTCCCCGAAAACGTACTCACGAACAAAACCGACTCTTACAACGTATGACGTATAGCGTTTGGTAGATAACAATTGTTGAGGGGATCAATCAAGTTTCATCATTCCAATTCAACACGATATTTGAATTTCTGTGGTCGATATGTTATCTATCAATCTAGATCTCTTCAACAACTGTAGTTATCCATAAAAAGTCTTGTAGAGTGATTTTTACGTGTAATCAAGTAGGCAATATGTTCATTCAATTGATGTTAACAATTTTAGACGTTGCAATTGTTGTGTCAATCACCACAACAATTTGGTTACATCAATGCAACTTTGTTCTGTGGGCTTTACTTTTAACCAGATGTCAGATGACGTATGGCGTTTGGTAGATAACAATTATTAAGGGGATCAATCAAGAGTTGGATCATTCCAATTCATTACGATATTGGAATTTCTGTGGTCAATATATGTATCAATCTAGATCTCTTCAACAACTGTGGTTATCCACAAAAAAATCTTGTGGGGTGATTTTAGGTGTAATCAAGTAGGCAGTATATATGTTCATTCAATTGATGTTTACAATTTTAGACGTTGCAATTATTGTGCCAATCACCTTAACAATTTGGTTACATCAATGCAACTTTGTTCTGTGTGCTTTACTTTTAATAAGATGTCAGATGACATATATGGCGTTTGGTAGATAACAATTGTTAAGGGGATCAGTGAAATTGGATTATTTCAATTCAATACGATATTTGAAATTTGGTGGACAATATGTATCAATCCAGACCTCTTCAACTGTGGTTATCCACAAAAAAAATCTTGTAGGGTGATTTTTACGTGTAATCAAGTAGGCAATATGTTCATTCAATTGATGTTAACAATTTTAGACGTTGCAATTGTTGTGTCAATCATCTTAACAATCTGGTTACATCAATGCAACTTTGTTCTGTGGGCTTACGAGGCCATTTACCTATTCATACTTTGAGTGAGCTTGAGGTGAAGTTTTTAAAAGTACGTTTTGTCGGAAAGGTATTCCACGAACAAAACCGACCCTTACAACAATCGTCGTTATCGTTGGTTACTTTTAATTAAATGACGTATGGCGTTTGGTAGATAACAATTGTTGAGGGGATCAATCAAGTTGGATCATTCCAATTCAACACGATATTAGAATTTCTGTGGTCAATATGTATCAATCCAGATCTCTTCAATTGTGGTTATCCACAAAAAAAATCTTGTGGAGTGATTTTTACGTGTAGTCAAGTAGGCAATATGTTCATTTAATTGATGTTTACAATTTTAGACGTTGCAATTGTTATGTCAATCACCTTAACAATTTGCTTACGTCAATGCAACTTTGTTCTGTGGGATCATGTGGCCATGCATTATATTCATACTTTGAGTGAGTTTAAAATGAAGTTTTTAAAAAGTGGTTTTTGTCGAAAAGGTACTCCACGAACAATACAGACCCTTACAACAATCGTCGTTAACGTTGGTTACTTTTAATCAGATGTCAGAGAACATATGACGTTGGTAGATAAAAATTGTTATAAGGATCAATTAAATTGGATTATTTCAATTCAATACGATATTTGAAATTTGATGGTCAATATGTATCAATCCAGATCTCTTCAACTGTGGTTATCCACAAAAAAATCTTGTGGAGTGATTTAAGTAGGTAATAATGTTCATTCAATTGATGTTAACAATTTTAGACGTTGCAATTGTTGTGTCAATCACCTTAACAATTCGCTTACATCAATGCTACTTCTTCTATTCATACTTTGAGTGAGCTTAAAGATAAAGTTTTGAAAAGCGGTTTTTCCCCGAAAAGGTACTCCACGAACAAAACCGACCCTTACAACAATCGTCACTATCGTTGGTATCTTTAATCCCCTTTCGAGTTTCCTGTACCGAAAATTTTATTTTCTCGAAATCCTCTCTCGGCTCCCAAATCCCCGCGTTAAGCCTTCTCCTTCTCGCCTCTCCGGTAAATAAATAGCTCGTGTAACACTCGGAATGCCGGCACATATCAGACGGAACGAAAACAAATAAATCATGACTTTTCGGGGGCCCACACGCTCGAACGGCTGCATGCACGACACATCCCTTACGAGGAGAGGGCTCCGCTATGCGGGCCCCTATGCCGAAGGGTTGTTGACCGGCTGATGTGTGTTACACTTCGACTTTCGGTCGGTAATGAATAGGGCGAATGAAAGAGATGTGTCGAACGGTTTTCGATGTTCTGGCGAATTCGCCGCTTTGGAAAATAGAATTTTCCGGACTAGTACGAAAGTAAGACTTTACATGACGCAAAATTCACTGTTTTCGCAGCACACGCACAAAATTGATAAAATCTCTTCGATTGTTTATAGAGTTATCAACAAAATTGACAAACTTGATTTTTGTGGAATTTGTAAAAAATATAAGTTTCTCCTATTTTTACGATTTCCGGAAAAATGTATACAAAACAAGTCAGAAACTCGGAGCTTTAAATTTAGCTGACTTAGCTCTTCTTCAATACAGTAAAATTTTCCAGACTTTTATGTAAATAACTGTTGACATACACATAGGCTTTTTATGATTAATTGCTTTCGCCAGATTCGAATTAAATCCATCGTTGATTGGTGACGTGCGAATTTATTCCGATCAGATTTGAATTCCCGTTCATTATTCATATATTCGTGTGTAATTTTTGCAATGGGACGTTAAATTCGCGCTCTCTTAGTGGAATATTTGAGGGCAGTTTTAGTGTAATTGGAAGTAATTTAATCAAAATGTAGGAAAAAAAGCGACGAATCAAGGCAAATATAGGACCAAAATGATATTCAAATCTTTCTCCTTTAACAATTTAATCTAACGAGTTATCGTTAAATAAAATTTTAAAAAGACGATATCCAAATTTAAAATTCACTATACTGTATTAAGGGTTTGGATCAAAGCAAATTTAGCGCCAAAATGATATTCAATCTCACAATCTAATATAATATCAATGATCAATATATAATCAGTGATATTCAATTTTACGATCTAATGAGTTATCGTCATGGTTCTTGCTTTATACTCGTTTGTTTTATTACTGAAGTTGGAAACATTTCGACTAAAACTATGCAGGCGATAAACCCAAAAAATCGAAATATTCAATTATTTACAAAGTTGATATCAGTTGATACAGATATATCAAGTTGATATCAAATTTAAAATTCGCTGCAATGTATTAAGGATACAAAGGGCCTAATCAAGGAAAATGCAAGACCAAAATCATATTCGAATCTTTCTCTTGAAGGCTCAATTAACCTTCAGTTTTAAAAAAATTGATTATTTTTCCAAATTTTTAACGCCCTGTATCTTAAAAATTAATGTTCTTCGAACTCACGTCCATTAAGAATTTTTCCCTTCCTTTCCCATAAAATATATGACACTTGTTTTTTAACACCCTGTATATTTCACATTGAATGGCATTTAGAATCTTTGGTTCGACAATTATTTTTCAAATTTCATTACAAAATCCGCTTTATCACCTTAATAATTTGTTTCTAAAAGGTGTGTTCAAATTTGGATAAAATACAAATTGTGTTTTTTGAACTTTCCATTAATGTAACACTGCTTAAGTGGCGGATTTCTCCATTTTCCATTTGTGGATCGGTTCAGAAATACATACAAATTTGCCTTTCATATGCAGAATTTTCAAAAAGCTCACTTTGTAATGGAAACTTAGGGAGAAGGATAGTTGAATAAGATTACAACTAAAACCTACGATTCCGGTGGAACACCTAAACCATGCAAGAAATTTAAATGCATACGTTACGTTACCTATAATTGCATAGCTTTAAGGTACACTATCTCTCATTTGAGTTCAATTCCTGAACCTAAATATTCAATGCAAGCTTGTATCTTGCTGAATGCTTTGCTTGGCTGCAGCAGTAAAAATCTGCACTTATCTCGTGACTCTCACGTTCCACTGCACGTTTAGATAAATCATGTCGACGTCAAGTCGAGATTACCCGAGTCAGCTTTTAACAAATCCGACAATCTTTCGCAGGAAGAAATGTAACGAACAATGGAAACGCGCCAAGCAGCAATTCTTTCGTAAATCTGTGGTTGATTCCACTTTCCATTTTAATCTTTTCAATGAAATTTACAGGCAACATTTGGCTTGTAGATTAGGGAAATGTGATGGAAAAGGAGATGAATACGAAATAATAAACGCGTCAAACCAGAAATCTTCTTTGCCCAGAAAAGTTTTTTCATGGAAAAAGTCGAATTTATCGAGCTCTCATGGAAATTCTGACGATTTCCATACGCTTATCCACATTCTCCAAGTGGCTTTTCACGGCATGGAAAATCGAAGAAGGTTCAAAACTACGTAATCATGACGACGGTATGATGACTTTCCAAACTTCAAATATGCACTTTGAATTAAAATTGTAGATAAGAAAAGTATGACACTTTTGCTGTAAACGTAACATATATATAGTAATTGTATAATTTATTTGCATAAGCAGCAACACCTTTGAGAAGGGTGGAGGAAGTTTTGATTGCGTTTATATTGACCCCAATTTGACTAGAAGTTCCTTGTAATAACTGGTTCCATACATTTAAATCGGGTATAATCTGCATCAAAAAGGAAATACTACCTTCCCATTTTACATTCGTGTGTTATAAAACAAAATTCGATGTTAATACGATATTTCGAATTTGCGAATTCACCATCCTGGTAATAAATCGGCGAAGTTCCAAAAATAATTTTTATAAGCGAAAATCTTACAAATATATTTGTACTATCCAAGAACAGAAGTGACACTTTCTGATCGATTTTAAAAATTGGTGCGTTATTCAAAAGTACCAAAAATGCAGACTGCTCTATTACAACTCTTAACACAGAAACAGAAAATCTGAAATAAGTTAATAAAATTGATGAAATGTGGAACCACATGACAATTTGACTGAGTTGAACATAATTTAGTCATCCATACTTTTACTACAACTACATATTTATAAATAATTTAATGGCATCAACTATAGTCTGTCAAAATAACCCGTGGAGTAATAAAACGATTATTTCGCCGATAACCAGAGGCGTTCTTAAAGAAATGAACGGAAATTAATAAATGAGTTATGATCAAATATGTAATGATAAGTTTGCTTATATCTCCTGTTTACAACGATGTGTTGGATTTTTGACATCTATCTTGCAAATTGTCGATTCAGATATTGGTGATCAAATCTTAAATTTTCATTAATTCATTCATTCATTTTTTTATATTATTATGTATGTAGAGATTTACATGTACTTACTATTTTGTGAAATCTGAAAACTTGCATTACATAAAAATTTCAATTACCTTCAGCACCAAATACAATCAACAGGTTTGTAGCTACATTGATTGATACACACTCATTGATTCTACTAATGTTCCGTCACTAACGTCACTAATATTAATTTTGTCAGAGCAGGAAGTGACTGTGAAGAGGCATAATAAATATTTTTTACGCAATAACGATCTTTACTTGTTATGTTTTCAAAGTTTGCTTTCCAAACTATTTCAAGAAGAGACCACAACGGATATTGTCATCTCGGCAATTCTAGGTAAGTTAAGGGAACTGCAGCTGCAAACGCTTGCGCTAATATCTCGGGTGTTTACGTAAATAACATCGGCCCATTTATTTCATTTAAAATCAGTAATCAGTCATCATTGCCTAGACGTGCAAGTGTGTGTAATTAGACAGGGACAGTTTGAATTTCAAAATAAAGACCTGAGTTTACCAAGAAACCATTAGTCCTGTGTGTTCATAGTGGTATTTTTAAACTACGGAGATACGTTTTGGAGTATGGAGAATTTACCGGGACCATCGAAAAGCCCAAAATTAGCGCCATTCTCGGTTAATGACAAAGTTTTAATTTTGAATTGTTTCGACTCCATCAAGAATCAAAATTCCGATGCGAGTGAGGACACACACAATTTTTCCAGTTACCGACTATTGCGTATTTACTCATTTTCCCCGACCGTACGCCAGAGAGTGAATATTCCCTGTATGTTTACAATAGTCAGAGGTACAATATTCGCACGTGTTTCGGGTGAGTCACTAAAATACAAAGCGATTCCGCAAGACATTATAAAACTCCCAAAATTTAGAGGATGCCACCTTGTATGGGTTTTGCATTTATAATGAGATTTTATTACTCCATGGGTTATTTTGACAGACTTTTTAATAATAATTCTGATACGTTGAAGCGTCGCGACAATTATGAGTGATTAATTCCTGCTGTGATGTTTTATTCGATGCAATCATGCGCCTCATTTAATTAGTGTAGAAGTGTAGGAACAATGGTTTCCCTTGAGTTCCCTTGAAAAACAATGCGATTCCCTTCCAAATAATTCCCCCTTGGAACTATTAAAAATTAATTCGGCGCGATGGAACTTTCCCCATTCGAGATTAATCGGAATTAATTCGATCCCTCTTTCGCAGTCCACGAGCGTGTTTATCATAAATCACATTAGAAACGATCATTATTATTGTGCGATCTCTTTTTCATGGAAACGATCGAAAGAGATACACACACACAGGCTAACATACAAACGCAACACAGAGAGAAGCGAAGAAAAGCCATTCTGTATCGACTTCCGGCGGAATAATGGACGCGCGTATAATATTTCACTTGTTGTGTACTCATTTAGGACTTAATTAATATTTCATCCTCAATTTAGCCGTATCCTTACATATATACCGGCAACGCGCCAATTACGCGTTGCAGATTGTTTTTAATTAGGGACTCCGTGTACTGTGGAGGTATTTGTTATTTCGAATCGAAAGGGAAATGTTCCCTTCGCAACGCGTGCTCCCCTTAGAAATACAAGGAAATTAATTTTGTTACAAGGCGGGGAACAAAATATTACGAGAAAGGTTAAATAACTTAGACCGAAAATCCCAAAAGTTGTTACAGGGAACTTAAATAACTAAAATTACATCACTGTGAGATCTGAACAGTTCATGGAAGTTTCAAACAATATCATTTCAATTCTAAACGCTAGAGATAGAAATTCCAACCCTTTTCCTAATTATTACTGAATTCAAAGTAAGAATGAAATCTAGAGATTTATGAAAGTTTCAATTTTTTTTTTAAATTTTCTGAGAACCACAGTAAAAAAATCTAGATGTTCCTAAATGATCTCAGATAGATTCTGGAAGCTCTTCAAAGATTTTAAGTAGTACTGGAAAAGTTTGAATAATGCTGGAAACGCTAGAAGTTCATTTAGAATTTTAGAAGTCGTTTGACATTGAATCTATGGAAATTTCACGTTTCCATTTTAGTTTTAAACCTTGGAGAGTTTAATTTATCTAGAATGAAGGTTCCAAAAGTTCTTCTAGAACCTTAGACGACTAAAATTGCCTCAAAATTAGATGTAGATGGTCTACGGATGTTTCAATCAACTTGATTTTAAATTCAAACGTTAGAAATAACCTATATAGGATATAAATTCTAGAAGTTTTCTTAATATTACTGAAATTAAAAAAGGTGCATTAAAATTGAATCTAGATGATTTATGGAAACTTCAAGTATTGCTTTCATCTCAGAACCACAGAAATGTAGATTTTCTTAAATGATCTCAGATGGATTCTGCAAGCTTTCCGTTACTGTAAAGTCTTAATCATCCTGAAAACAATTTAAGAGACTCATTTGCAATTGTAGAAGACCAAAGTGCTTTTTATATTGAATCTATGGACATTCCAAGATTCCATTTGACTGTTAAACCTTGGAAAGTTTAAATCATCTAGAATGAAAGTTTCCAAAAGTTCTTCTAGAACCGTAGACAACCAAAACTGCCTCAAATTTAGATGTAGAAGGTCTACAAAAGTTTCAATATAATTTTAATTTCAAACGTTAGAAAGAAACTGGGATAAAAATTCTAGAGGGTTTCCTAATTGGTGAAATCAAGGAAGCTCTATTAAAATCGAATCTAGAAGGTTTATGGAAGTTACAATTTTGTTTTTCGTTCTCTGACAACCACAGAAAAAATCTAGATTTTTGTAAATGATCTCAGATGGATTCTGCAAGCTTTTCGATACAATTTTAAGTATTGGAAAGTCTGAATCAATTCTGGAAACACTTTAGTCTTTAGAGGTTCATTTACAATTTTAGAAAACCAGAATGCTATTGACACTGAATCTATAGGAATTTCACATGTTTCAATGTTAATGTTAAGCCTTGGAAAGTTCAAATTATCTAGAATAAACATTCCAAAAGTTCTTCTAGAACTGCAGATAACTAAAACTGCCTCAAAATTAGATGTAGAAGGTTTACAAAAGTTTCAATTTAATTTTAATTTCAAATGTTAGAAAGAAACCGGGATAAAAATTCCAGAAGTTTTCCTAATTGGTGAAATCAAAAAGCTGTACCAAAATCGAATCTAGAAGGTTTATGGAAGTTACAGTTTTGTTTTTCGTTCTCTGAGAACCACAGAAAAAATCTAGATTTTCCTAAATGATCTCAGATGGATTCTGCAAGCTTTTCGATACAATTTTAAGTACTGGAAAGTCTGAATCAATTCTGGAAACACTTTAGAGGTTCATTTACAATTTTAGAAAACCAGAATGCTATTGACACTGAATCTATAGGAATTTCAAATGTTTCAATTTTAATGTTAAACCTTGGAAAGTTCAAATATTCTGGAATACAGATTCCAAAAGTTTTTCTAGAACCTTAGACAACCAGAACTCCCTCAAAATTAAATGTAGAAGGTCTACCAAAGTTTCAGTTCAATTTTAATTTCAAATGTTAGAAAGAACCTAAGATAATAATTCTAGAGGTTTTCCTAATTGATGAAATCAAAGAAGCTGTACTAAAATCGAATCTAGAAGGTTTATGGAAGTTACAATTTTGTTTTTCGTTCTCTGAGAATCATAGAAAAAAAAAACAAATTTTCCTAAATGATCTCAGATGGATTCTGCAAGCTTTTCGATACAATTTTAAGTACTAGAAAGTCTGAATCAATTCTGGAAACACTTTAGAGGTTCATTTACAATTTTAGAAAACCAGAATGCTATTGACACTGATTCTATAGGAATTTCACATGTTTCAATGTTAATGTTAAGCCTTGGAAAGTTCAAATTATCTAGAATAAACATTCCAAAAGTTCTTCTAGAACTTTATATAACTAAAACTGCCTCAAAATTAGATGTAGAAGGTCTACGAAAGTTTTAATTTTATTTTAATTTCAAATGTAGGAAATAACCTAAGATAACAATTCTAGAGGTTTTCCTAATTGATGAAATCAAAGAAGCTGTACTAAAATCGAATCTAGAAGGTTTATGGAAGTTACAGTTTTGGTTTTTGTTCTCTGAGAACCACAGAAAAAATCTAGATTTTCCTAAATGGTCTCAGATGGATTCTGCAAGCTTTTAGATACAATTTTAAGTACTAGAAAGTCTGAATCAATTCTGCAAACACTTTAGAGGTTCATTTACACTTTTAGAAAACCAGAATGCTACTGATACTGAATCTATAGGAATTTCAAATGTTTCAATTTTGATGTTAAACCTTGGAAAGTTCAAATATTCTAGAATAAAGATTCCAACAGTTTTCCTAGAACCTTAGACAACTAAAACTGCCTCAAAATTAGATGTAGAAGGTCTACAAAAGTTTCAATTTAATTTTAATCTCAAATGTTAGAAAGAAACTGGGATAACAATTCTAGAGGTTTTCCTAAATGGTGAAATCAAAGAAGCTGTACTAAAATTGAATCTAGAAGGTTTATGAAAGTTGCAATTTTGTTTTTCATGCTCTGAAAACCCAAGTAAAAATCTAGATTTTTCTAAATTATTTCAGATGGATTCTGCAAGCTTTTCGTTAGGTACTGTAAAGTCTTAATCATCCTGAAAACACTTAGGAGACTCATTTAGAATTTTAGAAGGCCACAGTGCTTTTTACATTGAATCTATGGGCATTCCAAGATTCCATTTGACTGTTATTCCTTGGAAAGTTCAAATATTCTGGAATACAGATTCCAAAAGTTTTTCTAGAACCGTAGACAACCAGAACTCCCTCAAAATTAAATGTAGAAGGTCTACCAAAGTTTCAGTTCAATTTTAATTTCAAATGTTAGAAAGAACCTAAGATAATAATTCTAGAGATTTTCCTAATTGATGAAATCAAAGAAGCTGTACTAAAATCGAATCTAGAAGGTTTATGGAAGTTACAATTTTGTTTTTCGTTCTCTGAGAATCACAGAAAAAAAAAACAAATTTTCCTAAATGATCTCAGATGGATTCTGCAAGCTTTTCGATACAATTTTAAGTACTGGAAAGTCTGAATCAATTCTGGAAACACTTTAGAGGTTCATTTACAATTTTAGAAAACCAGAATGCTATTGACACTGAATCTATAGGAATTTCACATGTTTCAATGTTAATGTTAAACCTTGGAAAGTTCAAATTATCTAGAATAAACATTCCAAAAGTTCTTCTAGAACTTTATATAACTAAAACTGCCTCAAAATTAGATGTAGAAGGTCTACGAAAGTTTTAATTTTATTTTAATTTCAAATGTTGGAAATAACCTAAGATAACAATTCTAGAGGTTTTCCTAATTGATGAAATCAAAGAAGCTGTACTAAAATCGAATCTGGAAGGTTTATGGAAGTTACAGTTTTGGTTTTTGTTCTCTGAGAACCACAGAAAAAATCTAGATTTTCCTAAATGGTCTCAGATGGATTCTGCAAGCTTTTAGATACAATTTTAAGTACTAGAAAGTCTGAATCAATTCTGCAAACACTTTAGAGGTTCATTTACACTTTTAGAAAACCAGAATGCTACTGATACTGAATCTATAGGAATTTCAAATGTTTCAATTTTGATGTTAAACCTTGGAAAGTTCAAATATTCTAGAATAAAGATTCCAAAAGTTTTCCTAGAACCTTAGACAACTAAAACTACCTCAAAATTAGATGTAGAGGGTCTACAAAAGTTTCAATTTAATTTTAATCTCAAATGTTAGAAAGAAACTGGGATAACAATTCTAGAGGTTTTCCTAAATGGTGAAATCAAAGAAGCTGTACTAAAATTAAATCTAGAAAGTTTATGAAAGTTGCAATTTTGTTTTTCATGCTCTGAAAACCCAAGTAAAAATCTAGATTTTTCTAAATTATTTCAGATGGATTCTGCAAGCTTTTCGTTAGGTACTGTAAAGTCTTAATCATCCTGAAAACACTTAGGAGATTCATTTAGAATTTTAGAAGGCCACAGTGCTTTTTACATTGAATCTATGGGCATTCCAAGATTCCATTTGACTGTTATTCCTTGGAAAGTTCAAATATTCTGGAATACAGATTCCAAAAGTTTTTCTAGAACCGTAGACAACCAGAACTCCCTCAAAATTAAATGTAGAAGGTCTACCAAAGTTTCAGTTCAATTTTAATTTCAAATGTTAGAAAGAACCTAAGATAATAATTCTAGAGATTTTCCTAATTGATGAAATCAAAGAAGCTGTACTAAAATCGAATCTAGAAGGTTTATGGAAGTTACAATTTTGTTTTTCGTTCTCTGAGAATCACAGAAAAAAAAAACAAATTTTCCTAAATGATCTCAGATGGATTCTGCAAGCTTTTCGATACAATTTTAAGTACTAGAAAGTCTGAATCAATTCTGGAAACACTTTAGAGGTTCATTTACAATTTTAGAAAACCAGAATGCTATTGACACTGAATCTATAGGAATTTCACATGTTTCAATGTTAATGTTAAACCTTGGAAAGTTCAAATTATCTAGAATAAACATTCCAAAAGTTCTTCTAGAACTTTATATAACTAAAACTGCCTCAAAATTAGATGTAGAAGGTCTACGAAAGTTTTAATTTTATTTTAATTTCAAATGTTGGAAATAACCTAAGATAACAATTCTAGAGGTTTTCCTAATTGATGAAATCAAAGAAGCTGTACTAAAATCGAATCTGGAAGGTTTATGGAAGTTACAGTTTTGGTTTTTGTTCTCTGAGAACCACAGAAAAAATCTAGATTTTCCTAAATGGTCTCAGATGGATTCTGCAAGCTTTTAGATACAATTTTAAGTACTAGAAAGTCTGAATCAATTCTGCAAACACTTTAGAGGTTCATTTACACTTTTAGAAAACCAGAATGCTACTGATACTGAATCTATAGGAATTTCAAATGTTTCAATTTTGATGTTAAACCTTGGAAAGTTCAAATATTCTAGAATAAAGATTCCAAAAGTTTTCCTAGAACCTTAGACAACTAAAACTACCTCAAAATTAGATGTAGAGGGTCTACAAAAGTTTCAATTTAATTTTAATCTCAAATGTTAGAAAGAAACTGGGATAACAATTCTAGAGGTTTTCCTAAATGGTGAAATCAAAGAAGCTGTACTAAAATTAAATCTAGAAAGTTTATGAAAGTTGCAATTTTGTTTTTCATGCTCTGAAAACCCAAGTAAAAATCTAGATTTTTCTAAATTATTTCAGATGGATTCTGCAAGCTTTTCGTTAGGTACTGTAAAGTCTTAATCATCCTGAAAACACTTAGGAGACTCATTTAGAATTTTAGAAGGCCACAGTGCTTTTTACATTGAATCTATGGGCATTCCAAGATTCCATTTGACTGTTATTCCTTGGGAAGTTTAAATCATCTAGAATGAAGGTTCCAAAAGTTCTTCTAGAACCTCAGACAACTAAAACTGCCTCAAAATTAGATGTAGAAGGTTTACAAAAGTTTCAATTTAATTTTAATTTTAAATGTTAGAAAGAAACCGGGATAAAAATTCCAGAAGTTTTCCTAATTGGTGAAATCAAGGAAGCTATACTAAAATCGAATCTAGAAGGTTTATGGAAGTTACAATTGTGTTTTTCGTTCTCTGAGAACCACAGAAAAAAATCTAGATTTTACCTAAATGATCTCAGATGGATTCTGCAAGCTTTTAGATACAATTTTAAGTATTGGAAAGTCTGAATCAATTCTGGAAACACTTTAGAGGTTTATTTACAATGTTAGAAAACCAGAATGCTATTGACATTGAATCTATAGGAATTTCAAATGTTTCAATTTTAATGTTAAGCCTTGGAAAGTTTAAATCATCTAGAATATAGATTCCAAAAGTTCTTCTACAACCTTTGACAACTAAAATTGCCTCAAAATTAGATGTAGAGGGTCTACAAAAGTTTCAATTTAATTTTAATCTCAAATGTTAGAAAGAAACTGGGATAACAATTCTAGAGGTTTTCCTAAATGGTGAAATCAAAAAACTGTACTAAAATTGAATCTAGAAGGTTTATGAAAGTTGGAATTTTGTTTTTCATGCTCTGAAAACCCAAGTAAAAATCTAGATTTTTCTAAATTATTTCTGATGTATTCTGCAAGCTTTTCGTTACTGTAAAGTCTTAACCATCCTGAAACACTTAGGAGACTGATTTAGAATTTTAGAAGGCCACAGTGCTTTTTACATTGGATCTATAGACATTCCAAGATTCCATTTGGCTGTTAAATCTTGGAAAGTTTAAATAATCTAAAATGAACATTCCAAAAGTTCTTCTAGAACCTTATACAACTAAAACTGCCACAAAATTAGATGTAGAAGGTCCACAAAAGTTTCAATTTAATTTTAATTTCAAATTTTAGAAAGAACCTAGGATAAAAATTCCAGAAGTTTTCCTAATTGGTGAATTCAAAGAAGCTGTACTAAAATCGGATCTAGAAGGTTTATGGAAGTTACAATTTTGTTTTTCGTTCTCTGACAACCACAGAAAAAATCTAGATTTTTCTAAATGATCTCAGATGGATTACGCAAGCTTTTCGATACAATTTTAAGTACTGGAAAGTCTGAATCACGCTGGAAACACTTTACGAAACTCATTTAGAATTTCAGAAGACCCAAACACTTTTGACATTGAATCTATGGAAATTTCACGTTTCCATTTTGATTCGAAACCTTGAAAATTATTGTGTAAATAATCTAGAATGAAGACTCCAAAAGTTCTTCTAGAACCTTAGATAACTAAAATTGCTTCAAAATTAGATGTAGATGGTCTACGGATGTTTTAATCAACTGGATTTTATTTCAAACGTTAGAAATGACCTAACATAAAAATTTCTCAGAGGGTCCTTTACCTAATCTAACTAACTTTATTAATGTGAAATAAAATCCTTTTTTTAGAAAAAAAAAATACAAATTTCGTTATAACCATCTTTGTGCCTTAAGGCGAGAAATAAATCAACGCGTGTAATTTAATGCCCTGTCGCGGGTTGATTTATATTTATTATTGTAATGAAATACGTTTCATAATCAATATATAATTATGTGCCTATCACAAATGAAGTAATATTTTTTTATATGTATTATTTAATTTGAACGTTCTTTCCTAACATAGTTTTCAATAATGTATATTTTGCATAGATTGTCAGGTCTAATGACCACAAAACAATAATAATGCATGAAATATTACTGTAATGGCGTGGTGAAGACTTCTTATAACCCTCTACATTTTGTGTGTAATGATCACTCCACTTCAACAATTATTCCATGCATTTAATACTCTTACAGACGAAATAAGTTCTTTAGTGATCAAAATTGTCACCAATTTTAAATACGTAACTACATTTTGATACAAGTTAGACCATCATCGATAACGTTATGATCATTACTGCATTCCTAGCATATCTACTTAGTCATCAAAGGAGTGAGGATCCCTTTGTTTGTTTGCGTCTCGTTCTGACGTTACAAAACTAATGTCAAAATGTCCATAACTCACGGGTTACCGTGAACTTTTCTATGGCAGGTATTTTTTTGCCACCCCTAACCTTTCCGAACACACCCGACCGCACATTATTATTCACGGCAGCTGAAAAGGTCTTACAAAACGTTTACATAAATGGTAAGAAAGAAAAGGAGAGGACCTTCTAATTGGTTATTCAACGCGACGAAGGATTATATTGCCGGGTAATGGCTATTGGATAAATAACCAAGTGTGGTGACAAGTTTTATTGTGAGAAAAGGTACGTTCACACCGGGCGAAATGTAATTAAAAAAAATGACGATTAAAATTAATGCCACCGCACGTATACCGTGCGATCACTACAAATTAATCGTCGAAGAGGGTGGGAATCTGATTTTCTGAGTTGTTGGGGTTGTCGATTTCCCTTTTGGTCTGAGATCTGAATGTCACTTTATGGAAAACAACATATCTACTATAATGCTATCTACTATGCAAATCGTTGTCATTTCGCATACATGACGTCAAAACTGGGTGATAGAAACCTCATACGAGAGCCTGGTAAAAGTAATAAGTGGTACCGACGTAGGTAGTGCGGGCGTGGATGTAATAACAGCCAAAGATGACAATCCTTCGCATAGTTCGAACGGAAATTACCCAAGAAAATACATACGAACCGATCTACCTAAAGTGTAGGTATTCGAGAACCCACGGGACGTAAATCTGACTGTTTCGCAAGAATAGTACAAGGCTCAAATGCAAAATTGAATAGAAATCGACGTAGAAAAGAAGAAAAGGTACCGAGACGCAACGGTAAAAGGCAAAGTCCAACCGTAGCTCGTGAATGGCGAAAGAAGAAAAACAGTTTCCATTCGAGAGCACATCATTCTAATTATGTACAGGAAAGGTAAAGGAACCTTAAATAAAGCGAAAGCACTGCCGGCGTTGTTGTATGCCATTGTCGGTCACCGTTAGTCACATTGAATGGCTTTTTGGGCGACAGACCCAGTCAAATAAATTTTTCAGTCAAATGTAGCACAGTCGAGTAAAATTTTAGTACATATTTTCAGGAAAAAAATGGGATTTCTGCTCTTACTGAACAGATATACGAATGTTTAGATAGAAGTAGGTCCTCTGTCGAGGTTTTTCTTGACCTTTCATAAGCTTTTGATACTGTGAGCCATCAAATACTTTTCAACAAACTAGAAGCTTAACTAGAGGCTTTATACTCGCAAGATTACTTAACAAATAGATGGCAAATTGTCAAATTAAACCATATTAGGAGTGATATACCCAAGTCCTATTGATATTGGTGTGCCACAAGGTACCATATTGGGACCTCTTTTATTTTTAATTCATATTAATGACATTTGAGATCCTAAATGAAGATTCAACTGTCGTTTCTTATGCAGATGACACTGTTGGATTCTGCACTGACAGATCTATTAATTATGTACCACTATGAATAATTGAAACAAAAATATGCATAAAAAATGAAAAAAAAAAACAAGAAATAATAATATTCGTTTACCTAAAATATATAAAGAAATAGGACGAAAATGTCATATATATATATATACAACTTACTTATTATTATGATAAATTAATGAGCTTAAATTATTGCAAACTAAAAAATGTAAATTTTTATTAAAAAAGCTATATATTCTTTAAGTACTTCAGAAGAATTATTTACTTGATAAATAAAATCTTACCAAAACAAAAATAAATAAATAAAATAAAATGTAAGAAAATAAAAGATGAAAATTATATGTGAAAAAGAAAAATGCACACTTTATATTTAGACTTAAGATTTAGCTTTAAGTATTTAGATACGTAGGTTAATGCTTTACAGCTCTGCAGCGGGCTAGTAGTTGTTTATCTGTAAAACTACAGTCTTGTATTAAAAGTACTGGAAATTAAATTAAATATAAATCGTAATAATGTACCTATTCCGTTTCAAATTAGGACCTTTTTAAAATCAAAGTTTAGGTAGTGTAACGCGAATTGTAAACAGCAGTGCGAGACCTCGGCGGCTTACCTCAATAGAATGCCGCTACGCTTAATTGAATCCTATAAAAAAGACAGTTCCATGAATACTCCCGGATTATTATTTAAGGAAAGAACAATTTATTACGTTGTGGACGTTTCCTAGGTAAACATTATTATCGAGATGGATCGAGTTCTTTATCGAGAATACAATTGAGAAATGTATGTAAACGGGCTTGCGGTCGGAGAGGATTATTAGACGTGAAGCGCGACATAGTAAACAAGGTGAAAAGCGAGAGCGTATAAATAAATTACATTTAAGAATGATATAAATTAATCAGTTAGGAAGTAGTTAAGTGTGTTATATAAATTAGTTCAGTAATAGTCTAAGATAAATTGAGTAGTGTGTAGTGAATAATTAGGATAGTGTAAATAAATTAGAAAATAAACGTTAGAGTAGCAAGAAATGATATTACCCAAGAAGTATATGTTCAAAATGACTGCGTCATTGTTTAAACTTTGATTTTGTGAAAATTGCAATAACAGAGTTTCTTTCTGCTTTTACACAAACAAATAAAATTAGTGTACAACAACACAATTTTCTGTGAAATTACTTTAATTAAGTTATGCGGATTAAGGAAAAATCTCATTTTAGCATATCGACCTTGTATTTTGTTTATTTACTTAAAATTCGTTAACAGAGCCTCGGATAAAGTAAAAACATTAACCGAGTCAGTTATAACTAAACATTGATATCCCTAGTCCGTTCGGGATTATATAAAAAAGTCAATTTAGCCGGTGGTCAATTAAAATTACCTTGGTCAAGGGTGGTCATGGATGTTAAAATGATTGTCGCAGCTCCCACATTCACGTCAATCATTTTTTGAGTGTCAAAAGCTGTCAAGTCATTGTGCTAAAGTTATCGATGATGTCAGTGTAGCTTGACAATGACAGAATTATTTAAAAAGGAAGATTTAAGCCAAGACAACTGTATTACATTCCCTGGCAACCCTTGACCAAGATAATTTTTGATATCACGGTATCTTAGTCAAGTATGTTCAATACACTTCAAGATCGCCTGTAAGTTTTTCAGCTACATTTGGAATTTTTTGTTCTTGATATCGACAAACCGATTTTTATATACAATCAGCCCATATTTGGACTATCTCATCAGAAACTGTCATTTTCACTTTTTTTTTAATTTCGTTCTTATCCAAAATCAATTCCGGTTATTCGCATTTCGGCCTACTTTTTCTTTCTAGAAAGCTCGCCTTGGCGGGCATTTCGAATGAACACCCTGTATATATATCGCCGCGCATATCAGCTGTTGGTGGATTCCTACCTCGCCGTGTGGTCTCCTCCCAAAAATCCCAGGTAAGAATTTGGCATTCGGAAGGTAGGTAGACGTGTGTTATTTGATCTCTTATTCTTCCGAAGACATATCTAACACAACCGAAGAAATTTCTTCGATCTCTCGCAATTAGATAAAAGAACTTTTTCCCCGAGTTATTTACTCTTGGCGCTGCTTCTGAAAAACACGCTCTTATCGTATATTGCACCGATATCTATCTCCGATAAACTCGCAGCCTCCGAGGGGAAGATAAGTCGATAATAAAATTTAACCGGTCTAGTTTCCGATACAGATACGGTTATGTAATAAAATAACGTTCACCGAAGATAGATAAAACGTAAATTCGAAATGTGACGCTACGTTGAAGCGTCGAGGGTGCCGACAAACAAGTTAATAATTTTTATCGCTCACAGTAAAATTGGAGCGACCATTAATGGAGAATCGAACACTGCTTTACGTACGTGCATAGTTAATCGCGATGGTAATAGGTGTTTTACGATTTTTGTTACGCGACGAAAATGGAAGCTAAATACGACGCACTGTGTATTTTGTGGTCACCGAACGCGCCGGCGAGTTTACGTATCTGCACATGTGTTCTTCGCGACTCAATCGCAGCCTGCCCGACTTACAAACTGAAGAAGGAAATTCATGACTAACAACACATTTTCATTCGCAACGATACTCTCAAATTCCAAATTACACCACCTACTCTTCAAAGATATTCAAAAAAGTCACAAGTCGACAAGTTAAGACAATCATGAGCAGAAACGCGTTCGAATACAAAAGCGACAAGGAAGGAAAACAATGGTACCCAGATAACTCATAACGGATTATCCGAATCAACAGACTGTATGACAATAAGACAATCTGTAAGACGCCTACGAGTGACGACTTGCCATGACCCGAAGGAAAACTGACGATGAATAAGGAGAAACATTTGTCTCTCGAGGCCCATTAAACAATACTAATGAGCAAAGCGCTCCATTTCTTCATGGATGGACAAGTAGTTAGGCTGACGAGGTTTGCTCACGAGTAACTTTAAAACTATTATCTACCTCTGTGTAAATTCGTCCAAAAGACAAATTTGAGGTTACGTAGAACAAAAATGGCCCTAGAAGAAACCAGTTATTTTATTTATGTGAAAAACAAAATATATTGTAGGAAGACTTTATGATTGCACATTTTTCTAGAAAAATGAGTTTTATTGATATTTCAACAAATTTGTTATTAAACCATTTTTGTGCATATTTTATGGGCCATTCACAATTACTATTTACCACAATGAATCCGCATGTAACTTTCATTTACTTAACAAATACGTACTTTTTCATTTAATCCACTGAAAGTGCGTTTACTGTACCAGTTAGACGAATGAGTTCAAATTAACAAGTAATAACAGTGCTTGGTGGTAATTCATGATACTTCAATAACTTAGAGAAAATGGATGATTTCCGCTCAAGGTTCGAAGGAACAAGAGGTTCGTTATGAACAAAAACCCTCTGTTGCATCTGCCAATATATCAGTTTCACTCCATTGTATGGATCGAGCAGTGTGGGATCGTATGAAAAGCAAAACAGCTTTCATCTTTATTAAAGAGTAACGAGCTCAAATTCGTTTGAAATGTACTTTTAGAAGAAACATTAAAATACCGATAAATGTAAATTTGAAGTGGTGAAATCTTTTTCAAACAGTGGAACATCGTCTCAAAGTTGTTTTTTGACTCAAATATATACTAAAAAAAGTTTTATAAAGTTTGGAATGGTGTAAAGGGTCATAAGAGGCTTTGGAAACCATTCTGGCTTATTTCTGGTAATCCAGGCAACTTAGTACTTGCCTGGATTGACGTTAATAAGTTTTAAAAAGGCTAGAAAGGTTTAGGTATCATGAGAAACATTTGAAACCTTTAAGGTTGCTTGGATGTGATCTGGGCATTAATATTTCAAGAGAAGGTTCAATCATGTAGACAGTTTCAAAAGATTTGGGGACGTTTAAAAGACCACCATAAATTCTTGAAACCTTTTTGATTACAACCTGGACAAACTCAGGAAGCCTGAAAAAGTTTTCAAAAGTTTCAAAAGGTTTAAAGGGGCATAACAAGGTTTTATTATCTATCCAATGAATGTTTGATCAAATTGCGAGTTTTTAGACATCTTGAAAAAGTTTGGAAAGTTTAAAGTACCATAAGAAACTTTTGAAAACCCCAAGGTTGCTTGGAGCCACAGATTTTTTTTCAAAGAAAGTTCAATTAACCTGAAAATAAAACTTCGACAATTTCACAAGATCGTGGAACGTTTAAGATCCCATCAGATATTATTGGAATTGTGATTGCAACCTGAAAGTACCTAGGAACCTAGAAAAGTTTCAGAAAGTTTAAAATGGTTCAAAGTGGCATAAGGAACTTCTGGAATCTTTCTGGATATTTTGAGATAATCCAGGCAACATAAGATACTCTCCAGTGAAAATTCTACCAACTAGCAAGCTTATAAAAATCGCGAGTGAGTTCTATAAAGGTTAGAAAGGTTTAAAGTTCCTTAAGAAACAAAGTTTGGAGATAATCTAGGCACCCATAGTCTTAAAGTTCAATTAAGTTAAGAAATTTCTAGGAAGCCTTAGAAAGTTCCAGAAGATTTGGGAACGTTTGAAAAATATGACATTAGAATCTTTAAGGTTGCAACCTGAAAATACCCTAGAAAGCCTGAAGAAGTTTGAGAAGGTTTAAAAAGGCTTAAAATGGCATGAGAAACTATTGGAATATTTCTGGATATTTTTAGATAATCCAAGCAACCCAAAATAGTCTTAAGTAAAAGTTCTATTAACTTGCAAGCTTCTAAAAATCGCGAGTAATTGTTATAAAAGTTTGTTTAAAGGTTTAAAGTACCTTAAGAAACTTTTGGAGACCTTAAGGTTGCTTGGAGATCATCTAGGTGGCCGTAGATATTTTTCAGAGAAGGTTCAATTAAGGTAAAAATTTCCTAGAAAGATTTATAAGATTTGGGAACGTCTGAAAGACCACCATAAATTCTTGGAACCTTTCTGATTACAACCTGGAAAAACTCAGGAAGCCTGAAAAAGTATTCAAAAGTTTCAAAAGGTTTAAAAGGGCATAACAAGATTTTGTAATCCATCTAGCAAAAGTCTGATTAATGTGCGAATTCCTAGAAATTCTCAAAAAGTGTTAGAAATGTTGAAAAGTTTAAAGTACCATAAGAAACTTTAGAAAACTCTAATGTTGCTTGGAACCACAGATTTTTTCCAAAGAAGGTTCAATTAACTTCAAAATAAACCTTAGATTTCACAAGATTATGGAACGTTTAAAATTCCATAAGACATTATTGGAACCATCGGGATTGCAACCTGAAAGTACCAGGAACCTAGAAAAGTTTCAGGACGTTTAGAATGGTTCAGAGTGGCATGAGAAACTTTTGAAATCTTTCTGGATATTTTTGAGATAATCCAGGCAATCTAAGATAGTCTCCAGTGAAAATTCTACCAACTTGCAAGCTTATAAAAATCGCGAGTGAGTTCTATAAAGGTTAGAAATTTTTAAAGTACCTTAAAAAACTAATCTAAGCACCCATAGTCACTTTTTAAAGAATGTTCAATTAAGTTAAGAACTTTCTAAAAAAACGTTACAAAGTTCCAGAAGATTTGGGAACGTTCAAAAGACATGACATTGTTGAAATCTTTATGGTTGCAACCTAAAAGTACCTAGGAAGCCTGAGGAAGTCGGAAAAGGCTTAAAATGGCATGAGAAACTTTTGGAATCTTTCTGGATATTTTGAGATAATCCAGGCAACCCAAAATAGTCTTAAGTAAAAGTTCTATTAACTTGAAAGCTTCTAAAAATCGCGACTAGGTGTTATAAAAGTTTGTTTAAAGGTTTAAAGTACCTTAAGAAACTTTTGGAGACCTTAAGGTTGTTTGGAGATCATCTAGGTGGCCGTAGATATTTTTCAGAGAAGGTTCAATTAAGTTAAAAATTTCCTAGAAAGATTTAGAAGATTTGAGAACGTTTGAAAGACCACCATAAATTATTGAAACCTTTCTGATAACAACCTGGAAGAACTCAGGAAGCCTGAAAGAGTTTTCAAAAATTTCAAAAGGTTTAAAGGGGCAAAACAAGGATTTGTAATCTATCCAGCGAAAGTCTGATTAATGTGCGAATTCCTACAAATCCTCAAAAAGTTTCAGAAAGTTTGGAAAGATTAAAGTATCATAAGAAACTTTTGAAAACTCTAAGGTTGCTTGGAGCCACAGATTTTTCCCAAAGAAGGTTCATTTAACTTGAAAATAAACCTTGGACTTCACAAGATTGTGGAACGTTTAAAATTCCATAAGACATTATTGGAACCATTGTGATTGCAACCTGAAAGTACCTAGGAACATAGAAAAGTTTCAGAAAGTTTAGAAAATTTCAAAGTGGCATGAGAATCTTTTGGAATCTTTCTAAATATTTTGAGATAATCCAGGCAATCTAAGATAGTCTCCAGTGAAAATTCTACCAACTTGCAAGCTTATAAAAATCGCGAGTGAGTTCTATAAAGGTTAGAAAGGTTTAAAGTTCCTTAAGAAACAAAGTTTGGAGATAATCTAGGCACCCATAGTCTTAAAGTTCAATTAAGTTAAGAAATTTCTAGGAAGCCTCAGAAAGTTCCAGAAGATTTGGGAACGTTTGAAAAATATGACATTAGAATCTTTAAGGTTGCAACCTGAAAATACTCTAGAAAGCCTGAAGAAGTTTGAGAAGGTTTGAAAAGGCTTAAAATGGCATGAGAAACTATTGGAATATTTCTGGATATTTTGAGATAATCCAGGCAACCCAAGATAGTCTTAAGTGAAAGTTCCATCAACTTATAAGCTTCTAAAAATCGCAAGTAGGTTTTGTAAGGGTTTGAAACGTTTAAAGTCCCACAAGAAACTTCTGGAAACCTTAAGGTAGCTTGGAGACCATCTGGGTGGCCGTAGATATTTTTCATAGAATTTAGAAAGATTCAGAAGATTTGGGAACGTTTAAAAGACTATGTTGGAGCGTTTGCGATGGCAACCCGAAAGTACCCAGGAAATTTGAAAATTTTCACAAAGTTTAGAAAAGTTTAAAGTGGCATAAGAATCTTTTAAAAAGTCCTGGATGATTGGAGACAATCCAGGTAACCTAAGGTGGTCTCCAGTGACAATTCAATCCACCTACAAGTTCCCAGAAATCATGAGTAAGTTTTCAAAGGGTTAGAAAGGTTTAAAATACCATAAGTAGCTTTTGAAAATTTTAAGGTTTGGCAATAATCTAGGCAGCCATAGATATTTTTCAAAGAAAGTTCAATTATATTAAACTTTTCGTAGAAAGTCTTAAAATGTTTCAGAGGATTTAGAAACATTTTAAAAACAAAGAGATTGTTTGAGTCTTTGTGGTTGCAATCTAAAAGTACCTAGAAAGCCTGAAAAAGTCTGGAAAGACTTAAAATGGGATGAAATATTTTTGAAACCTTTCTGGATGATTGAAGATAATCCATGCAACCTAAGATGGTCTCCAGTGAAAATTCAATCCACCTAAAAGTTCCCAGAAATCCTGAGTAAGTTTTCAAAGGGTTAGAAATGTTTAAAATACCATAAGAAGCTTTTGAAAATAGGTTTGGAGACAATAATTAAGTTAAACATATCCTAGAAAACCTTAGAGAGTTTCAGAAGATTTAGGAACATTTTAAAGACAAGCAGATTGTTTGAATCTTTATGGTTTCAACCTAAAAGTACCTAGAAAGTCTGAAAAAGTTTCAAAAAGTTTAGAAAGGCTTAAAATGGCATAAAATTTTTTTGAAATCTTTCTGGATGATTGAAGATATCTATGCAACCAAAGATGGTGAAAGTGAAAGTTCAATCAGCCTGCAAGTTCCCAGAAATTTTGAGTAACGTTTCAAATGGTTAGAAATGTTTAAAGTTCCATAAAAAGCTTTTGAAAATTTTAAGGTTTGGAGATAATTTAGGCAGCCATAGATATTTTTCAAAGAAATTTCAATTAAGTTAAACTTTTCGTAGAAAGCCTTAGAAAGTTTCAGAAGATTTAGAAGCATTTTAAAGACAAAGAGATTGTTTAAGTCTTTATGGTTGCAACCCAAAAGTACCTAGAAAGCCTGAAAAAGTTTCAAAAAGTTTGAAAAGGCCTAAAATGGCCTGAAAAATTCTTTAAATCTTTCTGGATGATTGAAAATAATCCATGCAACCCAAGATGGTCTCCAGTGAAAGTTCAATCAACCTGCAAGTTCCCAGAAATTCTGAGTAACTTTTCAAAGGATTAGAAAGGTGTAAACTATCATAAGAAACTTTTGAAAACTTTAAGGTTTGGAGATAATCTAGGCAGCCATAGATATTTTTCAAAGAAAGTTCAATTAAGTTAAAAATTTCTTAGAAAGCCTTAGAAAGTTTCAGAAGATTTGGGAGCGTTTCAAAAACATAACACATTGTTGGAATCTTTATGGTTGCAACCTGATAGTACCTAGAAAGCCTGAAAATGTTTCAGAAAGTTTGGAAAGACTTAAAATAACATGAGACACTTTTGATCATTTTGAGATAATCTAGGCAATCTAAGCTAGTCTCTAGGTGAAATTTCAATCAATCTACCCCTTCCCAGAATTCTAGAGTAAATTTTAGAAAGCTTAGAAGGGTTTAAAATACCGCGAGATACTTTTGAATAAAATGCGTAACGTATACTACCGAACGAACTTTTTAAATTCAAGCTAGCCAGTTTTATTTTTTTGGCAGCACAAATTTAAACATATGTACGACTTCGCTTGTCGCAATAACCTCAATTTACATAATTTATTTAAAGCATTGTTACAAATCAAAACGTGACTATTTTCACATCAATTATTGGCACGATTTAGAATTCAAATAAAATTGGAAAGTGAATGTAACCCAATTGATTTAGATGGAAAAATAATGTTCAATAATAGATAAAGAGTGTCAGCTCGTAAATTACTCAATCACAGGACAAAAAACGCGGTTTAATGCCAACACTCCGCTCCGGCTTACTTTAATACTTCCCCGACATTAAAAATTATAAAATTAAATCCTTGCACTTCAAGCTCATAATCTCAATTGCCGCTTAAAAGCTTTTCTAATGGGATATTCATCATCGAGATCGTCATAATAGCGGATTTATGGGTTTCCCGTCTCCCCTGGAACCTTCACCGAAAAACTCGATCACGAAAATAGTCGGCGGCGTTTTAATTAAAAATACCCATTTCTAAAAATAAAAAATAATCACGGCAGAAGAAGGAAGCAGAAGTTCTCATCTGCGTCTATTTTAGGCCGCAAGTGTCCGTCTTCTATGAATTATTTTCGGGTGCGGTATACACGGAGAGAGAGAAAGAGAAGAGAGAGAGGCCCTAAAGAGTGGCTTTTCGGAATATCTCAATCCTCTTGCGTAATATAAACGAAAGCTTCCACGATAAAGCGGACAAGTTTTATTAAACTTATTTGTTCGTCAGGATGACGAATAGCTACGAGCATTACAAAAGACGAATTCACTGCGATGATCATTTATCAGTGAGGAACCGTTTCGGTCGTTCGTAATCAAAGAGGAGGGGAGATATGAAAGAGAATTAAATAACTAAAAAAAGATACTATATTATTAATTATTATTTCTTTGAGTCATTGCGCTTGTGTTACCATCTCTCCATGTTTTTCTATGGCGTCCTCTTTTCCTCATCTCTGGGGAACCCTATGTCAATATTCTCTCTGGCCATCTATCATTATGCATTCTACATACGTGGCCATACCATCTCAAACATTTAGCTTCAGCCATAGTGGTGTCTATCTTAATTTTTTGCTTTATTCTATCTTGTAGTGTCAGTCTATAACAGTCTCCAGCAACCCATTCCATTGACATCAACTTCCTTTGTAAATGTCCCAGACTTCGGCCCCATAGGTTGTAATGCTCTCTAAAATTGTCTTATACAGCGTAACATTTTGGAGACCTTTGGAAACAAAAAGAAGCTTAGGAAGACCCAGAAAGGTAGACGATATAGTCGGTATAGCCGGAAAACAATGGATGAGAACAGCTAGAAATAGAGAAGCATGGAGAAACTGGAAGAGCCCTATATTCAACAATGGATGAAACAAAGTTGAAGAACAATGATATTTCTATGACAACATCTAAGTGAAATCCTCAAGTATTCAAGAAGTTTTTTTTTAAAACTGTTGTATTTTAAGGGATGAAAAAGATATAGGCGCATTCACCAAAACTCAAAAAAAGTTTTATAATGTTTTAATGGCGACACTACATCGAACACATTACGAAATTAGGATTAATTGATTAAAACTTTTCACTTATACCTAATTGCCGTGCATAATCGGTGCATATAAACGAGTACTCGTGTGATACATTCCGTAAAAGTCGCTCGTTGTCCTTGACTCATAAATTGAACAAAAATAAGTTTCTAGAGATGCAAAATTGGTAACGTACAATTTACCTGTATAATTTCACAATTTAAAGGGATCGTCTCCGGCGTTAAAACTCCCCTTCACGTCCTACAAACACATTACGTTTCCTTATTACACCCCTCCTCAAAAGACAACCCCTGACCCGTCTCGAGCGTCCCCCCATCCCTTTTTCATAGTAGTTCTCTGGGCAATCGATAAAAACGGGAAGATAGGATAGAGAGAGGAAGAAAGTGTGCGTGTGAGAGAGAGAGGGGTCCATTTTCCTACCGAGGATATCCTTCGGAAGTCGATGACGCGTCGCGACGCTCGATAGTCCCGACGCCGGATGGAAACGGATACGTGGCGTCTCCCTTTTTTCACCCACTCGAAACGTGCCGACAGTCCCCATTGTTTCCCTCCCGAGAGCGTCGAATTAGCCGTAATTGGGGATGAGGAAAAATTGGCTTAGTAGGTTAAGTCCTGTGGGAACGGCAGGATCTAATGAAGGGGACAGCTAGTGGGTTTGAGGAGGTGTAACTGTCTCAGTGTGACGTTGATGCGATTTTCCGAGATCGAAAATTGGGGTAAAAGAAAATTCGGTAAAGTGTAAAGGGTGAATCCCTTTTGTATTTGCAGGACTCTTTTTCAAAACGTCAGATCTGAAATAAGAAAAATTTTACCGGTATGCCGTGAGCAAGATTTCCATACATCATCCCTTTTTCCACCCCTATTGACACACCCCTAACGGCCGTGCCTAAGATTTTTCTAATGGCGTGATGAAATGATTTTTTTAAGGGATTTTTAAAAGAAAAACTAGAGTGTCACAAATTTCAATAACAAATCTAGAGCGATCACCCTTATTTCCACCCCTAATATTAACAACCCCTGACGGTTGTGCGTAAGATTTTTCTTATGACAAATAATAACTTTATTTTTTAAGGCATTTTTAAAAGATAAACTAGAATCTCACAAATTTCAACAACAAATCTAGAGCGATCACCCTTATTTCCACCCCCATTAACAACCCCCTGACGACCGTGTAGAAGATTTTATTTGTGGCATATGATCAACGGATTTAATTAGCATTTTTTAAATGAAAAATTAGGATGTTACAAATTGTAACAGAAAATCCAGATTGTTCAGATTACACCCCTATTTCGTAGATAGAGAACATTTTTTCAATAGTACTAATTGATTAGCTCAACTTATGGTAAATATAATTTGTGATGGATATTTACGGACTAAATTAAATTTTTGGAGATATGTTTTCATTCCTTTGAATTTGTGGAAGTTTTTACTAAATTTTATTTCTTTTCTGAACATGACACAATTAATCAAGATTCAAAAATTATCAGAAAATCCACAAAAACGAACGAGTTTTTAATGGACTCTACTATAATTTTTAATTAATTATAATCATACTATAATTTTTAATCAATTATGTTCTTTGCGGTACCCAAGAACGTAATTATAAACTTTGGTTTGTAATAAAATTCAGAAATGTGTACATGTGATTGATATGACCAAGGTTCTTCATATAACTACTTGTGCCAACAAAAATACCACACACATTGGTACCAAATATTGACACAAATGTTTAATGGTTCTTATTTTTCAAATTTATTAAACATGTTATGGTGACTTTATCCAAGCAATTTTCAAAATTTATTACTTCACGACACTACTCCTGGCATTAATGGTACATTACCCAACAAAGGTATATATAATGACTGTTACTCACGTAGATGAAATCGCCTTTGGCTCTGGCCACGAGACTAATGATGATATTAATTACTTAGCTTAGACAGTTACAGATAAAATTTGTTTATGGAACCCAGCCTCTCTTAGAATTTCTCGACGATACGTTTTGGGCGCCTTTGGCATCCATTCATCTTGTTACTTGAACGTAGACGAGTTCTGCCACGAACTTCTGCGCCAAAAGAGAATTTCAAGGAATTCCTTGCAAGGTCTGTGGCAGAACTCGTTGCTTCCGTGTTACCTCACGACTCTAGTTGTTGCATGAACTTACAAATCATAAAATGAGAATATTCATTTATACCTCCATGGAGAATACAAATTGATTTACCAAATACATAATTCAGCTTGAATATTATCCATAACTTTTAATATCCGGCGGTTACGCTTTAATCAGTCGTTCAGTGGGACCGTTACGATCGCTCCCGTTTGTTTTACTTCTATCGAATCGCGTTTTATGTATCTACATATGTGCAAATGCAATTCGCACTATTAATATTCGTCGGGTTTAAATTCGTTCCTGGCACTGTTTCAAGTATAATACCTTGCTGCATTTTAACAGCATTGAAAACTACACTGTTATTTTTAAATACACACAACACATATTTACGAGGCGGTTAAGTCTCACACCGGATTCTATCTATAGGTACTTTGGTACGGAAATCCGCTTGATTTAATCTTCTCTTGAAGTGATTGGATTTACTTGGATGTCTCACTGGTAAAGCTTGATGAAGTCTTAATGAAATTAGATCACTAGGTTTTGAGAAAATATTAAAAGTTACAATTTGAGATCGCTGAGGGGACATGTTTAAATTTTGAACCTTCAACTGTGATAGTAGTGATTAGAGGGATTAAGATTCAAAAGGCGATAGAATGGCCTGGAAATTTCGAAAAAGGCACTTAAATGCATAAAAACAACATTTTTAAATCACAGACCTTTAATAATTATAGTTGTGTACAAAATGAAATATTTTAAAAAGGCTTAAATTACCAATTAAATGCATTTTTTTTAAATTTCCTGGTCTGAAATTTTGCCAATTTACTTCCCATTGTACTTCAACTTCACCTTAAGCGGTTCGAGAAGTTTTCCTTACATTTTCCGTTTTTCGCCAATTTTCAAAAATGGTATGTCTGAAGTCTAATGCCGCAATGCATTGAACAAATTGAATAATAATTTGCATTTCCTCAAAAAGTGTTCTTTATGGCCTCGATAGTTGCTGGATTAAAATTATTGGCAACTTTAAAATATAACAATAAAATAATAAATAAAATATAAACCTTCTTTATCGAATCAAAATTATCTTTTCTTGGGAATTTGAAACTAAGAACATGCTCGAAAATATGACATCATACCTCACATAGGCATTTGTATGGCATACAATATGTATAATTAATGGCTCATCGCCAAATTATATGCAAATAAGGCGAAAGAGCACAGCCACTAAATTGGTACAATGTGACATTCATAATTAAATATTGAAATAATGTTAAATAAAGTTCAAATCAAGAGGAAAATTAGCCACATACAAATTTCAAAAAATAAAGTAAAAAATTCGAATTAACCTTATCCAAATGTGACAAAAAAGATATTCGACAGTCGAATAAATATTTAAAAATTAAAAAGAAATTTTGGAGCGAATTTGGAAAAATGTTCCAAAAATTGTAAAATGGCAGAAGTCAACTATCTCTTTATCGCGATTGATTTTATTGGGTCGTAGTGCTGAGCAAAAGTCCAAATTCAAAGTTGGAACCATTTGTGGTTACTAATTTGGATTTAGAGAACCTAAAAAATAGGCAAGATAGGCACTAAACATATATTGAAAAATGAGACTATTTTGCTTATTTATTTGGTTATACATAGTTGTAAAACACAACCAGAATCTGCAAAACTACTTTCATGTTTTGAAAACCGTCTAAAGGAGCAATTTGATATTTCAGCAATTTTCTGTTGTATTTTGAAAATCAAGCGAATGAGCACCAATTAAACTTGTATTCCATTTCAAATGCCAATTAATTTTGAATCTTGCTTTCCTTGATAATACATCTTGAGAGTTCTTGATAGCTTAAACTTTAAGCCATCAAGCCTTTGAAGCCTTAAGGCATCAAAACTATCGACAACCTTAAATTATAGTAATGAACATCTCTAGAAATTAATATTTAATTTTAAAAAAAGGCCCGTTTTATCAAACTAAAATTAGCGTTCATGAAATTCAACCTGAAAACGGGAAAAATGCCCAAAACATTAATTTATCATTAATTCAGCGCTTATATCTCAAATACACATTTATAGACAAATTAGGCAAATGCATATATAAATCCGGCCAAATAATGGACAAATTAAGGCGAAATGACACAGCCACCAATGTGACAAATGCAATATTCATAATTAAACATTGTAATAATGCTTGATAAAGCTCGAGGTATGATACAAGTGACTCTAATAATAAAAAAAAACATGAGTGTCAGGCTGAAGGTAAAAATTTGAATGCATTTACACCAAAAACAATATGATAAAAACCAAAAATACTTAAAACCTATTCTATTTTTTTTGTTGAAACCTGTTTAAAATTAAGATTACATTAAGAACTTTAGAACTCTGCCTCAAAAAGAGGAAAAGGTGTTAGTTTAACCACATTTCGGTTTCTTAGTAGGAAATATTTGATAAAAGTAATCAAAATTTTGATTACGTATGAATAGGAAAATTTTATGAAGCGTGTGGAGAACATTCCCATCAATATCTGAGCGTATGAAAAGTTGTCCACGAAAATAGAAACTTATTTTTAAATCATAGAAGCTCGCTATGTACACACGCGATAAATCACCGTATAATAGAAGCTACCCACATTGAATTTTCCAAGAAATGAGAGGAAAGCGACATCGTACCTTTCTTAGCCGCTGCGGCTCGGGCGACGACGACGCACAGGCAAAGACACAACACCAACCTCATATTCATCCTCCTTGGAAGACAAACGAGGAGAGAAAAACCACCAACAAATCACCCACTCAATCCACCAAAAACACCGAAGAGGGTCCACTTCGTCTCGAAACGACACTGAAGATGGTCCGCTTCGTCTCGAAACACTCGCGCGCGCGACTATTCGACCGCGGACGAGGAGACCCGGAAAAACGACGAGAAGACCCGGAAAAGTCCCGAAACGTCGGAGTGGTGTGCTCGCTGGAAGTGGTCCCTAGCGCGACTGAAAAGAGCGAGAGCGACACTCGGCCCGCGACCCGGAGCGAAGAACGTCGAGCGCGGGCGTTGCCGGATCGGCCCGATCGCCCGAACGTACGGTATATAATTTCTCCCTCCGTCGCCGGGACTATTGCGGGGATAACGGTGAAATGGGGGAAAAACGTCGTTGAAATGTATTGATATCTGAGAAGAGTTCTAGGTGATATGATATTGACCTATAGGAAGAGATTCTAACACTTTCCTGTTTTCCTTGTTTATTAACAATTAAGTGCGAAAAATGCAAATTTTCGATATTATCGCCTATCATTACAAAAGTTTATATCCAATAATAGTCCATTCTTTCACGGTAAAATATTGTAACACCTCCGAATTTTAAAGTACCTCACCGATTTTGATGAAATTTTGCAATTGAGCTTGTCTTACCATCCTCTTCAAAAATTGTACGATTAAAATATGTGCTTTTTGTTTTTAAGGGGTGAAAACTATCCCTTTTTACCAAAAATTGAAAGCCGCTTAGGTAAAAATGTTTAAGTATGATAAATAAAGATTAGTTTCTCGTATGGGAATGCATTTTATAATACATAACTATTTTTCAGCCCTTAAAAACTACCCTATAGGGCATGATTTGCAAAAAAATAATTTTTCGCCGCTTTAATTTACTTAATGATGCAGTTTATAGTGGATTAAAATCTATATAGTATTCATAGTTTAATTTCCTAACTATTTATAAAGAATTTTTCTTCGATATTTCAAAATTTTAAAGTGTCTATTTAAGACACATTACATTTATTTTACCATTTATAAATCTACTTTGTGATATAATACATTTATTCAACCCTTAAAATCAACCCTATATAGGGTAATGTATAAAAATTGTTTACTATAATAATTTCAAATTAGTCAACGTTGTGGGTGCAATTACCTAAAATCTCCTCATTATTTTTAATATTACTTCTTAAATATTTCGCTGTTTCAACCCCTAAAAATCACCCCTTCTTACAAAAAATTGTAGAAAAAAATAAAATTTATTTTTAGTTGAAAAAATAGTTGAAACGAGATATTTTTAGGCTGCGAAAAAAATGACGTGAAAACCTAATTGGTTTTTTAACAACTTCTTTAATTTTAAAGATATTTAATTGGTCAAAAGCTTATTTTTGTAGGGAACTTGGAGGGTTATCAGATTTTCGAAGTTGGGCTTTTTTGAAGTTCTTCATTTTTAAGGGATGCGTCAAAAAGGTACTCACACTTACATGCAAACTTCAAATGTCGATATCTCAATTAGATTTCATCGTAGAAAAATGAACAATAAATGGAAAACTTGCAGCAAAAAAAAATTCTACATTTTAGTATTGGTGCATATTTTACATATCTTTTAGTTTTTGAGTAATTTTAAACAAACCGAAAATTTTTATCTAAGTTCAAAAAATAATTGAATACTAAATTGAAGTTTTTTTTCAAATGTAAGGATTTCAAACTAGTAGTTAAAATTTTAGGACAAATTGTTAGTACATAAATTAACCTAATTATATATGGATTAAGAGTAATTTTCATTTTTGTCGAAAATTCATTGATTTATTTTCTTTTTTTAATGATATAATCTTCTTGTTTTTGTAATAACTCGGTTATTTTCCATCCAAATCACTTTCACCTTAGCTCATTTTAAAGATAACATTCTAAGCATTTTTTTGAAAAACCACTCCTTTTTACGTTAATATCTTTAACAAAGTTTTTTTTTAATTATAAACATTTAAGAACAATTATTACTTTTCCCTATTTTCCAGTAATAAAATATTATTTCATATCCGGAAAGCTGCCATTTTTACACAAATTTAAAAAACTAGTTCTTCTAGGTTAATTTGGACCTAAAAAGTTAACATTTTCTTTTTAATATTCAATAACAATTTTATAATTATTATACAATTACAATTATTATTACAATTACAAATTTATAATTATAGGGCAATCTAACTAGCGCGATTTTGAAGTCAAAGGTTTACAGTTTACGTACAAAAATTTTTAGCGAATAGCAACTGCCTCCCCAAACCACCACCGAATACCCTACTCCCTTACCACCCGTTGGAGGGGGTGAAACTGTCCCGTGGGTAGTTTAGGGTATTCGATTAGGTTTGTGAACGTAATTGATATTTACATAGTTAATATGATATCAGCACCCGAATGGCAACCCGTTCATTTAAATTTATTAATATAATTTTGGAATAGGGGTAGTTTCGCCCACTTCGACGGTTGGTAGGTGAGTGGGGTGTTCGGTAGTGGTTTTGTGGGGGCGATTGCTACCTACCCTGTAAATATCATCCCTGCACTCGATTGGCAAGTCATTTAAATTAATTATCATAAATTTCGAATAGGGGGAGTTTCACCCCATTGCAACAGGTGATAAATAGGTGAGGTAATATATAATTGGGGTCTACATAATATTGCAATTCGTGAATAAAACTCTTAAATAAACATAATTTATAGCAATTTTCAATTTTCTCATTTTGTAACTCCTATACAGCTTTATTATGACGAGTCTGCCACGTTCTGTATCGGAAAATTCTCGAAAATGGGGCGTTTTCAGCGGATTTGACATAGTTACCGGCCTATTGTACTTTTTCTTATTAAACAATTCTGAAAAAATCAGTTAATGACATTAACTAATTAATTAATAACTGAATTAATCCAAAATATAATGTCAGAGAGAATCCTCAAAATCTGCACCTACCTAATAAAACAAAGAACTGTTTTTCTTTTTTTATATTTTTAAAGACTTGTTTCGCACAGGCTAGTGCGCATCTTCAATCAGCCCTCTGGACGAGAACATTACATACATACTAGACAATTTGGAAAAAGATAGCAACTTACCAAAAGTACAAAACTTAGAATAAGTTTGAGGAAATCACAGTACTTTTAGTTCAAAAACTAAAACATGATAGACAGAAGTCAAACATCCTAAACGTTGAAAACAGTCAGGTGACATAAAATTAAAATTATATCCATAAGGGCGGAATCGGAAAAACTAGATATTGTAAAATAACCTCCAAAGTATTTTCAAAACTACGACGGAACAAAAAATGGTACACCAGGAGAAAGATTTCCAATTTTTTGTTCTCTTTTTCTTAAGGACGTTTCACTTCTGTATATCATGTCTTAGTGATTTTTCAAATTTATTTATTTCTTCGAGGATCGACTTCTTCCAAAAGGTATTGTTTTTCGGGCATATCTCGCATATACTTGTACATATTTTATTGCATTTCGCTGTTTACCATTTCAACATTCCTCGTTCCATTTGAGCACAGTCTTGGATGATTTCACTTCACTGACTGTTACCCATCCGCCTCGAAGGACCATAAAGATGTTTGTGGTGGCGAGAGTAGGACACGTCTAATAATATAACTGACTTGGAGGAAGCGCCACTATTTTATAATTTAATATCCTCGTACTTTTGTTCGATAATGATTAAGTATTAATTAACGAGTATATCGCGGTTGTTATCTCGATTGGTAGCTAAAAATATCGCGTAGTTGTTAACGTAAAACACGCAAGAATAGTGATGGACAAAGTCTCGAGAACTCGTCTCGTCTCGAATTTCGAGATGAGACGAGATTAAATGTTGAAATTGGAATTTTGGCATCGTCTCGAAAAGTCTTGAATTTTAGACCTGGATAACAAGGTAAAAAAATAACAAAAGCGAGGTCTGGCAAGCTCATTCATCGGACCATTAAATCTGTAAGGACGGAAAATAGAAAAATTTGTTACTCTTATCGTAGAACTGAGTCAACTTGACAACCTCACTCATTTCGAGATTTTTCGAGACCGAGTCGAGACCATGTTATTTCTCGTCCCTTTTATTTTTCGAGTCGCCAGTATACAAGAGGAGAATATTGTTGTTAAAACTAACAGCTATTTCATGTTATATTGGCAATATCAGCCAGCCAGCATCCATTAAAAAGAATATCCCAACAATTCGTTCCCCAGAGAAAACACCCCGTTTCTCCACCAATCTTACGATTGTAATTTTTAGGAATTTCAGTAATAAAAGTTCCTCAAGGAAGGGATGAAATATTGTAACGACCGCTTTAGGAAGTTTCCCACTTGAACGTTAAACGCAACGGAAAAATCCATTATGCTCTTCTTGCGATTTTAATTCGCTGATCTTATCGACTAAATTCGTACTAAACGCTTTTATTCCGATGAAAATCGGAAACAATGTAACGTGTTCGGGTTTCGCGTTTGTCGACACACGACATCCGGTGAAATTTCCAGCGAAATTAAAAAAGTATTTGCTCGTCAACAAACAGTTTATGACAAATGCGACACGTTAACAAAATATGTGTATAAGCAACGAAGAAAAATAAAGTTGTAAATTGATAGCAATAAGATAACAAAGGTGAGAGATTAGTTTCTTGCGTTTTTCTGTGTATGCGTGTCGTTATAACAATTGATATTTTGAGTCTAGAAGGTTTTATAATCATGTTTCTTTACTAATTTCATAATAACCTTTCGACTTAACCTCTCGACACTCTAAATACTGGGTGATCAAGAATGACTGTTTAAGTTGGCAACACTTTTTAGAGAATTTTCTACTTGTCTATTTGCAACACTACACCCGGATATGTTTATTTGACAAAAATTTGACATAACAATCAGTGATAAGATTGTAGGTTATGTGAATAAAGATTAACGCTTAAAAAATGAAACTCGAAATACAGAACAATAATTTGATTAAACAGCTAAAGGTAATGCTCAAAATGCCTCCCATTTTGGTCCAGACATAAATTAAATAACTCTCCTTTTTAGGCTCTCGAAGATATTCACCAGCATATTGTGGGTAATGTTTGCCACTTCCTGAACTATTGCCTCTTGCAGCTCTTCTTCAGTATGCAATATGTTCCTAAAGACATTGTCCTTCAAGAGCCCAAATAACGAAAAATCTAATGGAGTGAGATCTGGCGACCTGCTTGGCCAAATGCCCTGACTAATTACTCTGTCGCCAAAATTCTCTCTTAAATATCCCATAGTAGCACGAGCCGTATGTGCCCTTGCAGAGTTTTGTTGTAAATATCCAATTTGACGCTCTTCGTCTGTTAATTGGTTTATAAAAGGCCTCAAAAGGTGTTGGATATAACTCTCCGAATTAACGGTAAAATTAAAAAATATTGGCCCATACACCCGCGTCCTTGAGACTGCCAACCAAACACCAACTTTAACCGGGTGCAAATGTGTCTCTCTGATAGCGTAAGGATTTACACCTGTAATTTTGTTTATTCACATAGCCGTTAAGATGAAACCAGGCTTCGTCGGAAAAGAAGGTATTGTCAAGGATGTCATTATTATTTAATATGTCATTGAACCAATTGTAAAATAAAACTCTCTGCAGGTGATCAGGTTAACGACTGTACAATGGAAATTTTGTAAGGGTGGTACTTTAATTTCTTTTTAAGCACAGTGGAGCAACTTCCATATGATAAACCTGTAAAACCGTGAATTAGAACAACATGGAAAAGTGGAAGTCTTATGGGTAAGAATGAAAATTGGTTGAATAGGAGGCATAAGGACCAAACCTGTTTGAAGGGAGAGCTTTCTTAAGGATTTGCGAGGACATCTTTGCATTAGAGTTCTGATATTCTCGACAACTTCCTCGTTTAGAGTAGAAGGTCTACCAGTTGATTATTGTTTGATATTTAAATAACGTTCAACTACTCGCATGCAATGTTGCTGAAAGACAGCAAAAGTGACCAAAGTCTCCGGAAACATTTCCTGAAATTGCTGGTATGTCGCTCCGAGAGAGTGCTGCCAACCAGTAATTGGGTTATAAATCCCGCCTCGAAAGTACGCCATTCCAAAAGAATACCACAAATTTTAATTTGAAATAGCAAATGGCATCTGTCAATGACGTTGTCAGTGTCACCAACCGGATGTTATTTCAGTTGTACCATTTAAAAATTAAATTCAGTATTGCCAACTCAAACAGTCATTCTTGATCACGTTGTTAGTTACCTACATTTCTTCAAAATATTAATCTTATGGAAAGGGTTGCCATGTCTAGAATGCATTGTGATTCCGATACAGTCTGGAGTTCATGGCCAAAAGTAGAGATGTGATAGTTGAATAAACACATTTATTTAATAAACGAATTATACAAACAATTATTGAGATGTTAATTAGATGTCGATGTTCAAAATTTTAACATTGTGGCGTCGTTTTGCGGTAATACTCTTCCCAATTTGCACACGTTGAATTTTCTTTTACTTGTAAAGGAACGTCAAGTTCGTCAGTATAACTTTTTCGAAATATTTTGTAACGTCAGACGACTCAACGATGTTCTTTTGAATTTTATTGAGCGTTGAAATACACCAACCAAGAGAACAGCCTGGATTTAGAAGTTACTACAGCACTACCGAACACCTCCATACAGTAAAACAACTTATAGAGAATGCGTCAGAATATAATATACCTATATGGATGGCCTTCGTAGACTTCAGAAAGGCCTTCGACACTATAGAAACCTGGGCAATAATAAAATCTATGAGAAATGCCAGAGTGGATCAAAGATACATCAACCTAATAGAAAATATATACAAAACTCCTACAATGACTATCAAGATTCACGCACAGACAAATAAAATAGAATCCAAAAGAGGCGTCAGACAGGGAAATGGAATTTCGCCAAAATTGTTTACTCTGGTTTTGGAGGATGTCTTCAAGAAAGTCAATTGGAGGGAAAAGGGAATAAACATCCATGGCGAATACCTAAGCAATTTAAGGTTTGCTGATGATGTCGTCCTGTTTGGAAGAGATAAGCAACAACTAACTAAGATGTTGGGAGAACTACATGTAGAAGCTGCCAAAATTGGACTACATATGAATAATGCAAAAACACAATTCATGACAAACGTTCCTGATGCAGACCAAACCATTACGTTTCATGGACAAACTATAAACAAAACATAATCACACATATATCTTGGACAATCAGTGACACTAATCAAACAAAACCAAGAAATTGAGATCAATAGGAGAGTCAGATTGGGATGGGCTGCCTATGGTAAATTAAAATACGCTTTCAACATGAAAATCCCCATGGCATTAAAAACAAAAATCTACAACGAATGCATTCAACCAGTCACTACATACGGATCCGAGACCTGGGTCCCGACTAAAAGGATTATTAACAAACTAAGAATATATCAAAGGGCCATAGAGAGAAGAATACTGGGAATATCACTGAGAGACCACAAAACAAACCAGTGGATACGAGAAAGGACAAAAGTAACCGACATCATACAGAGAATCAGTTCCTTAAAGTGGCAATGGGCAGGACATGTTGCAAGACACAGAGAGAATTGGAGTGGACACATCACTAGATGGAGACCTTGGGGAGAACGAAGAAATATTGGCAGACCACAACAGAGATGGTACGATGATCTGAAAAAATTCGCTGGGCTGAACTGGTACCAGAGAGCAGAAAACAGAAGTGTATGGTCAAACATGAGAGAGGCCTATATCCAATAGATAGAAGATTGCTCGAAAAAAAAAGTTGACGATAGATTGATTCTGACATTTGGCATAGAATATGTCCATAACGACCTATTCCACACACTGAAAATTTCTATATAACCTGTAGTTGATGAATGAGACATTATAATACTTTGATAAGCAAACTTACTGTCAGAATTCGTGTTAGCTTTGTGTCTATTCAACTCTTAAACATTCATTTTTGCATTTTTTTTTGACGTAACATTTCGCCATTTTGAATGGTGATGTATATCTTTTCAAAACAAATCCTGATGCACGTCATTTTGATGACGTCAGAATCATCCCATACTGCCAACTTAATATAGTCTCAGGATATCGCAATTTATGTGTTCCGTGTATATTTTAGGTTGACAATATATATGGTTATGTGTATTCTCAACCTAAAATATACACGGAACACATAAATTGCGATGTCCTGGGACTATATTAAGTTGGTAGTATTGGATGTTTGGTGACGTCATGAAAATGACGTGTATCGGGATTTGTTTTGAACGGAGTATAGACAACCCTACGATATATTGAACTCAAAGGGAAAAAAATGGCAGTTCCATCCAAAAACAAAAAACCCAACGACATGGCTACAATAAATTATATTCCACATATTAGGTACGTGGATAATTTCAAACTCGGTTTCGTAGAGTATACCAGCGTTCTCACCCCTTCTCGACCAATTGCGCCCCCTCGACGTTTAGCTTCCCCTCACCAAAAATTAACTCGCATTAAGGCCGTGACAACTTTGTTTAGACTTTCAAAATGTGACTGATGACTACCCCTCGTCGTTTACGAAAAATCCTCTTTTTCGTTCCGCGCCCCGAATTAATTCAATTCAAAATTTATCACGGCGCTGTCAGCCATTGTCCCGCCCTCTTCCTCGACCTTTGGCTTGCTCTTCCTATTATTATTATTTATCGCGGCGACGTCTTTATTATTAGAATGGATCGTGTAGTTCCCGATCGATGGAATGATGAATCGCAGGGATATATATACAATTTTTCGCGGTATTGTCCTTGCCGAAAGGTAAGATCGCGACGATAAATCTCGATTAAGTTAAGCGAGTGCAATTATTATCCTAAAGACGGTCGCCGCTTAATTGAATAGGAAAAAGAGAAGTGGCCTTGTTTGTGTATTATTAATTTTTATCGTCTGGGACCTTGGAGGGTATGTGTTAGCGAAAAACTTCGAAACTATGCCAGCTCATTAAGTCGTATGTACATATTATGATGTTACGAAGGAAATCATTCGGTAAAAATAGAATCTAACGGCAACCGTAGTGTGGAGGGTTAAGTCACACATGTTTTTAATGTGTGACTGAGGAAGAATACGAAATTATTAATTAATGTTGGTTCCGGCGTGCGCCGATTGCGCGCTGCGGTCGGTTTGTCTGTACGGCACTTTCAGGTCACAGGTAGTCAGGGTCACGATGACCAGTACAATTATTGTACTATTTTCAGTACTTCTTGCAAAATGACCTCTTTACAGGATTCAATGCCCAAAGTGTATAAATTTGACAACACTGTGAGGCAAAGCCGTATGTGCCGTAATCCGTCACAGCGTCCAAGTTGGCAAGGTTCTGCAAGGTTGGCCAGTCTTGAAATTGCTAGAATCCCTAGATCTAGGGACTTTAGAGGTTTAGACTGTTTTCTAATTCTGATTCTCTGAAAAAAAAAAAAATGAAATCCTGTCGAATGTTGTTCTTGTTGTTATTCGCAATCCGTTATTCGCAATTATTGTACATACTTACCTAGATATACTCCATTTTCTTGCCGTCATTAATTGATTGCCCAAAGATAAAGTGGATATTTGGGAATTCTTCCTCAAAAAAGTACCTACTTAATTTGAAAAAATAGTACATACTAAATTACACTAATACTAATCTAATACTGACAGATAGTACTTTTTATGAAAGTCTAGTACGTTTTGCCCTCAGATGTTGGTACAATAATTTGCAAGTGTCTAATCGTAACCCTGGAGGAGTTATGTCCGATTTCTGAAAGCTTAGACATGTAACCAAGAACGTTACTGGTTTCATAAAGTATCGAAAACCCATAGGGTGTGTTTAGCATGCGATCGGTTATGTGACGCATGCGCAATTGTCTCGTCAAACGTCACACGTGAGAATTAACCGAAGTCATACCTAAATATTTATTGTGTGTTATGTTATCTTGGTAAATAATTATTAATTTTAATATTTGGCATGCATGAAAGGTTCTATAAGAGGCTGTTACGAACCAAAAATGGATTTCCTGTGGACGTTCTAAAGACATATATTAAAGGTTCTATAATGGGCTGCTTAGTATAAAAAATGTATCTTTTGTTGTTGTTCTAAAAATATCGATTAAAGGTTCTGCAGTGAGCTGTTTCAATTAAAAATGGATCCTATGTGGACGTTCTAAAACATCCACTAAAAGTTCTATATTGGGCTGCTTAGAACCAAAAATGGGTCTTTTGTGGACGTTCTAAAGACATCCATTAAACATTCTAAAAACGTCCATTAAACGTTCAATAATGGGCTGCTTCGTATAAAAAATGTATCTTTTGTGGATGTTCTAGAAATATCCATTAAAGGTTCTGCAGTGAGCTGTTTCAATTCAAAAATGGAACTTTTGTGGACGTTGCAGAAACATCCATTGAAGGTTCTATAATGGGCTCCATCGAACAAAAGAAACTCCATTAAGGTTTCCATAAAAATCTATTACGAACAAAAAATAGGCCTTTTGTGGACATTCTAAAAATACCCATTAAAGATTCTGTAATGGGCTGCTTCGAACCAAAAACGGATCTCCTGTGGACGTTCTAAAGACATCCATTAAAGGCTTTATAATGGGCTGCTTCGAGCTAAAAATTGGTCTTTTGTGGAAGTTCTAAAAACATCCACTAAAGGTTCTAAATGGGCTGTTTCCAACCAAGAATGGGTCCTTTGTGGACGTTCTAAAGACATCCATTAAAGATTGTATAATGGGCTGCTTCGAACCAAAAATGGGTCTTTTGTGGACGTTCTAAAAACATCCATAAAATGTTCTATAATGGCTCCTTCCAACCAAAAATGGGTCTTTTGTGGACGTTCTAAAAACATCCATTACACGTTCTAAAAACGTCTATTAAACTTTCAATAATGGGCTGCTTCGTGTGAAAAATGTATCTTTAGTGGATGTTCTAAATATATTCATTAAAGGTTCTGCAGTGAGCTGTTTCAATTCAAAAATGGAACTTATGGGCTGCTTCAAACCAAAAATGGATCTCCTGTGGACGTTCTAAAGACATCCATTAAAGGCTTTATAATGGGCTGCTTCGAGCTAACAATGGGTCTTTTGTGAAAGTTCTAAAAACATCCACTAAAGGTTCTAAATGGGCTGCTTCCAACCAAGAATGGGTCCTTTGTGGACGTTCTAAAGAGATCCATTAAACATTCTAAAAACGTCCATTAAACGTTCAATAATGGGCTGCTTTGTATAAAAAATGTATCTTTTGTGGATGTTCTAGAAATATCCATTAAAGGTTCTGCAGTGAGCTGTTTCAATTCAAAAATGGAACTTTTGTGGACGTTGCAGAAACATCCATTAAAGGTTCTATAATGGGCTCCATCGAACAAAAGAAACTCCATTAAGGTTTCCATAAAAATCTATTACGAACAAAAAATAGGCCTTTTGTGGACATTCTAAAAATACCCATTAAAGATTCTGTATTGGGCTGCTTCGAACCAAAAACGGATCTCCCGTGGACGTTCTAAAGACATCCATTAAAGGCTTTATAATGGGCTGCTTCGAGCTAAAAATGGGTCTTTTGTGGAAGTTCTAAAAACATCCAGTAAAGGTTCTATAATCGGCTGCTTCCAACCAAGAATGGGTCCTTTGTGGACGTTCTAAAGACATCCATCCATCTAAAGGCTTTATAGTGGGCTGCTTCGAGCTAACAATGGTTCTTTTGTGGATGTTCTAAAAACATCCACTAAAGGTTCTAAATGGGCTGTTTCCAACCAAGAATGGGTCCTTTGTGGACGTTCTAAAGACATCCATTAAAGATTGTATAATGGGCTGCTTCGAACCAAAAATGGGTCTTTTGTGGACGTTCTAAAAACATCCATAAAATGTTCTATAATGGCTCCTTCCAACCAAAAATGGGTCTTTTGTGGACGTTCTAAAAACATCCATTACACGTTCTAAAAACGTCTATTAAACGTTCAATAATGGGCTGCTTCGTGTGAAAAATGTATCTTTAGTGGATGTTCTAAATATATTCATTAAAGGTTCTGCAGTGAGCTGTTTCAATTCAAAAATGGAACTTATGGGCTGCTTCAAACCAAAAATGGATCTCCTGTGGACGTTCTAAAGACATCCATTAAAGGCTTTATAATGGGCTGCTTCGAGCTAACAATGGGTCTTTTGTGAAAGTTCTAAAAACATCCACTAAAGGTTCTAAATGGGCTGCTTCCAACCAAGAATGGGTCCTTTGTGGACGTTCTAAAGACATCCATTAAACATTCTAAAAACGTCCATTAAACGTTCAATAATGGGCTGCTTTGTATAAAAAATGTATCTTTTGTGGATGTTCTAGAAATATCCATTAAAGGTTCTGCAGTGAGCTGTTTCAATTCAAAAATGGAACTTTTGTGGACGTTGCAGAAACATCCATTAAAGGTTCTATAATGGGCTCCATCGAACAAAAGAAACTCCATTAAGGTTTCCATAAAAATCTATTACGAACAAAAAATAGGCCTTTTGTGGACATTCTAAAAATACCCATTAAAAATTCTGTAATTGGCAGCTTCGAACCAAAAATGGATCTCCTGTGGACGTTCTAAAGACATCAATTAAAGGCTTTATATTGGGCTGCTTCGAGCTAAAAATGGGTCCTTTGTGGAAGTTCTAAAAACATCCACTAAAGGTTCTATAATGGGCTGCTTCCAACCAAGAATGGGTCCTTTGTGGACGTTTTAAAGACATCCATTAAAGATTGTATAATGGGCTGCTTCGAACCAAAAATGGGTCTTTTGTGGACGTTCTAAAAACATTCATAAAATGTTCTATAATGGCTCCTTCCAACCAAAAATGGGTCTTTTGTGGACGTTCTAAAAACATCCATTACACGTTCTAAAAACGTCTATTAAACGTTCAATAATGGGCTGCTTCATGTGAAAAATGTATGTTTTGTGGATGTTCTAAAAATATTCATTAAAGGTTCTACAGTAAGCTGTTTCAATTTAAAAATGGATCCTTTGTGGACGTTCTAAAAACATCCATTAAAGGTTCTATAATGGGCTACATCGTACAAAAGAAAATCCATTGAGGGTTCCATAAAAACCTATTACGAACAAAAAATAGGTCTTTTGTGGACATTCTAAAGACATCCATTAAAGATTCTATAATGGGCTGCTTCAAACCAAAAATGGATCTCCTGTGGAGGTTCTAAAGACTCCATTAAAGGTTCTATAATGGGCTGCTTCGAGCTAAAAATGGGTCTTTTGTGGACGTTCTAAACACATTCTAAAAACGTTCATTAAACGTTCAATAATGGGTTGCTTCGTGGAAAAAATTTATCTTTTGTGGATGTTCTAAAAATATGTATTAAAGGTTCTATAGTGAGCTGTTTCAATTCAAGAATGGAACTTTTGTGGACCTCTCCCATAGAAGATGATTGCTTAATTTTAGTACAGTGGTGCGCAATTGGCCTACGGCCATCGGTTCGAACGCCTGGCGAAGCGGAACTTACTTCCTACGAAAAGTCTTGTCATAACTTAAGCCAAATAAAACACGATCCAACCATCATCAAATCTGAATTGTTAATATTTTCATACAATCACAAAAACGTTAACATGTAAAGGTCAAAGTATTTAGTTAACGTAACGAACGTATATGCACATAATTCTTCCTTAACGAACCAATTAGTAGTAAGTAACACATCGTTGTACATATATGACTTATTTCTGATTATAAACAAAAATAATAAAGTAATGTTTTGTTTCGGTAACGTTGCATTTACCTTTGCCCAAGGTTAATTGTGCTTATAAAATATGTCGGCGTTACGCAAATTTAATAACAAAAACAGGAAAATGCAGCCGGTCTAGCTAACTATAATATTATTTAACGAAAACGCTATTTGTAACAACCTTCGCTTTTTAAGGAACCCACGTTTATGATAATCTCCATCTACCAAAAAACCAAAAGACACCACACGGAAAAGGTATGGTGCGATGGCTGAAAATTCCACAAAGCCTCATGAATTTTGCATGAAAATTATCGACACGTTCTCTCTCTCTTTCTCACTTTCCCTCCGAGAGCCACTGGTGTTCAATGAGTGAGGAACGACGGAAAAAAGGTCGATTACAATCTCCCGCTCACCTGTTTGTTCACTTTCGTTGAATGGAGAGACTTCACGCCTTAGAACTAACGCTACAATTATGTGGGTTAATTACTTTACGTACCTGGATGGTCGTTGTATGCGCGTGTAGATCGATTTTTTTAAAAGGCCACACAATGAATTCCGCTCGGAGAGAATTACCGAAACGTTCAGTCACGTTTTGGGTCGTCTTTAATTCCGTTAATTAATCGTGAAGAGGTGGTTGGCATCTCAAAACAAGACGATTTTTGTGATCTTCGAGAGGTAATTAACTCAAAAGGAAACTATAATGCAAAAGGAAGTACAAAATGTTTGTAATTTATACCAAAATTTATTTCTTTATTCTGTGGACATAGAGCTGTTAGCAGCACAAGCATCCAGAAACTATTGTGACATTTTCACCTGTTTAAGCGGTCATTTTTGACACAATTATTAAATTTGCATTCCATGTGGGAATACTATTTTCCCCAAACTGTTTATCAATTTCAATTCTTGCTATTAACGTTTTAAAGAAAAATTTTCTGACTACTAATGAAAGTAATGAAATTCATGTCTTCTTCAAAAACAATTTCAGTTGATTTACGTTTAAAATCTTGCATGTCTTCCTCTACGTTTTGTACTGTTGCTACTGTATTCATCAAATGCAGCAATTATGTCCTGTCAATTCTTAAATAAATAAGTACCTACTGTACAGTGTAGATTACTATTACATTATTATCTTTGTTATTTTCATCAATTCGACATTTCTGTCAGTAATTCCTTTTAAAGGCATCAATATCTCAATATGAAATTTGAAATTTCGGCTTGGAAGTCGAAAACATTGTGACTTTGTTGTACAAAAGTGGCCTAGAGACTTTCAAATCCTCAAAGACTACTTTGAGAAAATTTCGTTTTTTAGCTTTCATAAATTTTTGTTGTGCTTTTACCTAACTTTTGGTAAGTTAATTAACTGCGAATTGATAAACTCGTTACGAGGAGGTACTGCGTGAGTTAAAATAATGATATTTCAAAAAATGGATAATTAGTAAAGTTTTGATTTGAAATTTATATTTTCTGATTTTTCCTACTCTTTCAAACCTTCACATAACTTTTCTTTCAATTAACCTTCCAGTAAATTTTTCTAGAAGTTATACTTTTAACCAGGCTATACCCATTCATAAATCTAGATTTGAAACTCATCTAAGTATTTTTCCCAAAAAGTCAGATGAAATAGAGTCGCTTATTCAGAAAATCTCAAATTACATTTGTCCAAAACATCGAAATTCTAGTTGATTACCACAAACAGAAAATATTCCAAAGAAGCAAATGAAATTACTATAAAATACGGTTAAAGTCCAAAAAACCTTCACAACTCTCTAGATTCTAGATAATCAATAATTCTCAAAAATTTCTCAAAATCTAGAATGTACGCAATTTCCAGATTAAAATCGGTATGCAAAATATACCTAATTCCCTAATTTATAGTCTTGAAATTTTTAGGCCCTAAAAACTACTAAATTCTAGATTATGTGTCATCTTCAACGATAAGATATTCTTCCAACCTGGAAAAAGTCTTATCTATTCAAGAATATAATGATTTCATTGATTGGCATTTAGTTTCATACGTCTAGAATCTAAGCGATTTCGAGTCTTTTCCTATCCTTCTAGAATCTAGATAATCTAAAATATTATTTAAAAATTAGATCATTTGTTCTTACCTAAACTAACTATGAGTAAGTATAAGTATTTCATAATTCTAGAATTTTCTGGAATACGAAGTACCTTCAGTATTCAAGAATCTAATGATTTGGCAATTCTAGAATCAAAGCGATTTCGAGTAATTTTTTATCTGTCTAGATTTCTATAATTTGGGCTTAAGTTTGTCAGGATTAATGATTAATGATTGATTGCATTTGATGTTGGTTTGTTATTAGTATGATTCCTTAGTTATGTTATTCGATGTTATAAGCTTATAAAATTGCGTCAAGTTCTCAAAACTTAATGACTCGAAATTTATTCAGTATCGATTAATTTATAGCCTGCCGGCTCTTTTATTTTAATGTAAACCTAACTATACTTATTACTTGGAAATGTCACGAGCGATTTTAAAATTTCATGGTACATAAAGTTCCAAAAGTTTCACAACCGCACGACATGGAAAATGAGACTTGTTATAACTTTATTAATAATCGGATCAACCTTGAGATTTGTTCATATAATACAAGCTTGCCTTTTTGGGGTGTTATTATCGTTGAATTTTAAAGTTACAAGACAAAAAACCAATTTATGTACATGTTCTTGTAAAATGCAAAACCTCGTCTTGTAACATTAAGTATGATTTACTTCTTGAACATGCCTTGAGACATTTGAATGCAAGTCCCAAAAGTTTTGCGACCACACCATCGATGTTACTTCGTTTCTTAAAATTTTACAAAATGGAATTTCTTGCACTTTATCAAAAGTCCACCCAACCTGACAGCTTGTTTATGTTTAAAATTTCGAGATGCATGAAGTTCCAAAAATTTCTTAACAGCACTGTGTTTATATTTCGTCTTACTACAACTCTATTAATAATGGATTTGATCCTTGAGCTTTGTACATATTCTGGAAGCTTATCCTTCTCTCTATGAATATCCCATAAGTGCAACGTACTTAAAGTATCAAGGCGAAGAAGGTAATTCTTATATTTGTATTGTTTCCTGAAAATTTAAACTAGTTTGAAAGCTCATGTTTTGAAAATTTGAAAAGGTAAAAGCGAACGTTCAGAAGCTTCGAAATAATTTTAAGATCGACAATTCTTCAAATGGAATTCGCTTTTTCTTGTTGTATAAGGAATTCCAAAAACAAGAAAATTTGATTTTGTGGGTAAACATATTTGTTTTTAAGTTTTGTGAAAAACTTCCTCCCGCCACAGAAGACTTCGTAATGCTATTTTTCGTAATTGAATATTGTAAGTAAATTGTTATAATCATAAGTTAATAGTAGGTAATTGAAGTGTTGTAATTATTATTATTGTGGCAGTAAAAAAGTTGGATTATTTTGTTTACCAGTATGTAGTAATTGCCAAGGCCGTCAGTCTTGATCCAATGTGGAATCACATAACAGATAATGACGATGCTTATGATATCACTGAATTGATATCTGATTCATTTTTTTCTCTTAGGGCAATCAATAGAAAACTAGCTGCACAAGGAAAAAGAAGAAGAAGGACATGACCGTTGTCCATTATCATTAATAATATTAATCATACAATACAATTAATATGATCATATCATATATCATATCAATCATAACACAATTTTTAAACAATCAATGAAAAGTTGTGAAATAAAACTTATAGATCGTTGATTAGGTATTCCACAAGAATAAAGAAAAATTAAGCGACTCTGAATGACCTCGGTCCTTTTCCATTCGGTATCCTGGGATATAAATTGAGGTCCGGCTCTAGAACCATTTATACAATACGCTCTTTGTACGACAGGGTCGTACTTTACATTTTTCTAATTAAAAAATTAATTGCCTTTTGAGTTTCACAGATAACTCATGAGGGGTTGTTGTTCAATATCTGTTACACGAATGCAGGTACCTTAATTAAAGAGTGTTAAAGTGTAAATAAATAATCTCGGATAAAAAATTGTTCAAAAACACAAACACGTATATATGGACATTATAAAGACTTTATCAAAATGTATTTATGTTACAAAATCACGATGTACAACCTACGAAATATTTCTCTCTCGCGAACATCTCTCTCTCTGTTATCCTTCGGATCGTCTCTTTATTCTCGTGATTATACCTACCTATACTCTATTCAAAACAAATCCCGATGCACGTCATTTTGATGACGTCACCAAACATCCAATACTACCAACTTAATATAGTCCCAGGACATCGCAATTTAAGTGTTCCGTGTATATTTTAGGTTGAGAAAACACATAACCATATATATTGTCAACCTAAAATATACACGAAACACATAAATTGCGATGTCCTGTGACTATATTAAGTTGGTAGTATTGGATGATTCTGCGGGATTTGTTTTGAATAGAGTATACCTAACTAAATAAGGTGGTCTTTTGACTTCTTATTTAATATCTGTACCAATTTGCGAATATTCTTCCAAAATCGAACGTAGTAGGGTGAAACCGCTACTTTTCCCATCCATCCCGCAATTAAACGCCGCCACGTAACACCAGTCACGAATCTCGCCCCATTTCGAAAAGTTGGGCGTGTACTCACTCCTCGCACTTGTAATCCATTTAAAGCTGTTAGCTCATGCTGGTACACACAGATTAGATCAATAATGACCCATTAGGGAATTTTTCCGAAAGTGCGAGAGAGAGGGAGGACTACCGCTGGCCGCATAAATTGGCCACTTGAAGTTTCATTCGATTAACCATCAATTAGCCATCGAGACGATCAAAGGGTACAACCTTTAATTAATAACAAAACCCGCTGGTACGGGTTTTTCCTCGAAATGAGAAATATATTACCCGTCATATTTACGATGCTCTCAGTGACGACTCTACACGGCCAATATTTAATCTAAACGACGACTTTTCGTAATTTATTGTATCCTTCACAGCTCAAATATTTCAAAGTACTGTGTGTACAATGATAAAGTGTGTGTGTATGTGTTAATTTCCAACTACTTTACTTTTACTTGATAAGACAAAGAGCCGAGATAACAACAGATAGTGACGAAGAAGAGAGAGAGATGTGCTCCTCTTAACCTAGTGAACGACCGTTAGAAATTTCTCTAATGTGGCTTTCCTTTAAACGCCCACAAAGTAAGGAAATATCGTCTTGATTCCCGCAATTTCTGGTGACATTAGAAACACACCAATCACACTTCTTTCCTCATTTAACATAACTCATAAAACCGTCTAAATCCATTTAACGTGCAAATACGCATACATTAAAGTGATGCAATTAATTTCTGTTAAAACGTCTCAAATTATTATATACACACGCACATATTAAACTTTCTTATGGGATGTTCAAACAACGCTAGGCGTATATCTCTTGTTTAAATTTGTAATTTTACAATGACGAAATTGTTTACAGTCTCTAACAGTCGAGATTGACCCTTTTATCTGGAGGTGTTTAAACTTTCGAAGAATTCAGCGTTTATGGAGGAACTGTAACACTTTCTCGTGGAGTAATGATAAATTTTAAGATTCTTTTTGGTAAAAACGTCATATAGTTTTCACACAACGAAAGTGAGTAATCCAAAAAAACAACATATTTTGGGGGTTTTTTCCGTAAAAATTAGATAATATTCCCTAATGATAAAGATGGATTCAAGACCAATCAAACACGTCAAATTTGCCCATTTTAGATAAATTCCATATAGAATTTAACATTTTCAATACGGTTCCGAAAGATAGATTTATTAATGACATTTCTCATTAAAATTTGGAAGGAATTCTGGAAAATTAACTAAGGTTGATCAGATCTTCCAATACCTACCGAATTCCTCCTAAAAGTCAGATCCATAAATCAGTTGCTTAGTTAAAATTTAAGATTTTAGGAATTAAACTGTTTGGTTGAAACGTCAGTATGTACAAAATCGAATGAAAAATTAGTTAGTTCTTTCAAAAAATCACATAACTTTCGACTTATGACTAGAGTTTAAGAAATTACTGAATTTAAGGGTAAAGTGCATTTTTGGTAAAAATTTAATTGATTTCTGAATAATTGACCAGAGTTCATTGGATTTTCGGGAAAATTTGATGATTTTCGCACCAAAAGATAGATTTAAAGATTAAATTTTTAGTTAAAAGTTGAGAGAGTATTTCTGGGAATTTAACTATACATCATTACATTTTTTCGAAACGTACTGATTTTCCCTTAAAAGCCATATCCATAAATCAGTTGCTTAGTTAAAATTTCAGATTCTAGGAATTAAGGTGGTTTTGTTAAAACGTCAATTTGTACAAAACTGACTAAAAAATTTGTTAATAGGTCGAAAATTGTGTGATTTTCTGAATGAGTGACTAGAGTTTAGAAAATTACTGAATTAGATGCAAAAGTTGCAGTTTTAATAAAAATTTAATTGATTTCTGGATAATTGACAAAAGTTCATTGGACTTTCGGGAAAATTTGATGATCTTTGGACTAAAAGATAGATTCATAGATTAAATTTTTAATGAAAAGTTGAGAGAGTATTTATGGGAAATTAACTATACATCATTACATTTTTTTCAAAACGTACTGAATTCCCCTTAAAAGTCATATTCATAAATCAGTTGCTTAGTTAAAATTTCAGATTCTACGAATTAAGGTGTTTGGTTAAAACGTCAAAAATTAATTAATAGGTCAAAAGTTATGTGAGTTTCTGAAAGAGTGACTAGAGTTTAGCAAATTACTGAATTAGATGCAAAAGTTGCATTTTTGATAAAAATTTAATTGATTTCTGGATAACTGACCAGAGTTCATTGGATTCTCGGAAAAATTTGATTATTTTTGGACTAAAAGATTCATAGATTAAATTTTTAATTAAAAGTTGAGAGAGTATTTCTGGGAAAATGACGATATATCATTACATTTTTTTCAAAACGTACTGATCTCTTTTTAAAAGTCAGATCCATAAATCAGTTGCATAATTAAAATTTCAGATTTTAGGAATTAAAGTGTTTGGTTACAACGTCAATTTGTACAAAACTGATTAAAAAATCAGTTAATAGGTCGAAAGTTATGTGATTTTCTGAAAAATTAACTAGAGTTTAGGAAATTACTGAATTAGATGCAAAAGTTGCAATTTTAATAAAAATTTAATTGATTTCTGGATAATTTACAAGAGTTCATTGGACTCTGGGGAAAATTTAATCATTTTCCAACCAAAAGATAGATTTATAGATTAAATTTTTAATCAAAAGTTGAGAATATTTCTGGGAGATTAACTATGGATTATTACACTTTTCAGAAAATTACTGAATTTCCTTTAAAAGCTAGATTCAGTTATGTAGCTAAAATCTAAGTTTCTAAAAACTTCTTACTTTCTTAGAAGAAAGCCATGTGAATTTTTCTAGATAGCAGACTCCATTTCATCTGACTTTTGAAGAAAGGAGTTACTGAAAATGGTGTAAACTCCAGATTTTAGCAGTAAAGGTGTTAAGTTAGAACTTCAATTTCCATAAAATAGATTAGTTAATAGGACGAATTGTGTGATTTTCTGAAAGAGTGGCAGAATCCAGGAAACTCCCAGGTGCAAGAGTTCAAATTTTAGTTAAAACTTTAATTAACTTATTTAATAAAATTATTTTAAAATTAGTTAATACAATAATATAAATAATTTTTTTTTATAAAATCAATTAATTTAATATCTTAATAATCGACAAAGGTACATTAGTTTTTTTTTGGAATTTTGGATTACAAACAGATTTATGGATCAGGTTATTCATTAAAAGATTAATTGAAAAGTTGAATGACACGCGATCCTACCATTTTCAAAGTCTGATTGTTTAAAAAAAAAATAAGAAAACGTTTTTATAAAAATTCGTCCATGTAATGACAGATTAACAAATATTAAGATTTATTTGTTGAAGATCCACAAAATTAACGACTAATTTAATATTAAATCTGATGTGTTTGTCTGTAATCAAGTAGATAACACGATGATTCGTCAAATTTGAATATAGCCATGTCAACATTTTTGATTTAACTAATTTATAATAATAATTAACTTTATACTTTAATTAAAGTCTCAATCAAACTATGTCACAATCAATCAAAATACTCAAATATTTGTCTAGCTGTGTAATTGAAATTGACAGGAAGTAATTTCAAGTTTTATTTATTTCAACTGTGATTATTTAACTATTATAAGTAAAGTGTTTCATGGCTTATGATCAACACATTTTCAAATTTTGGAATTATTTTGATAAAAGGTCACAGTTCGACAAGTTCCTATCGTCTCAATTAAATCATATTTATGAATTTACTATAAATCGTATTGCAGGTAATTTAATTATTATTGAGTTTTCCCTTTACACATTGCATTTTCTTATCAAATTTTTTATCACTGATTCCAGATTAGCTGATGCAGTATGTAAATTTCTGGATCGAACGTAATAAATTTATATTCTTAACACAAAATGAAACATAAAAATTACGTTATTTTATTCAAGTGATTATCGCGGATGTGTCATAAAACGATTATTCATTTACACACTTCATTCATTCATTATCAGTTAATAAAAACATGATATAGTTAATTACAGAACGAATGATTAATATATAGAGGGAATTTTTTTTATGGGAATTCTAACTTTATAAAATTCAGAATTTAAAAATAGAAATTCAAACAAAAGGTTTAATTTTGTTCTTAAATATGGAATACAATATTTTTTAAATGTGAACATTGTAAGACGGTGTTTTTGTTGGATTCCAAAAATGTTTTCAACTGTTGGCAATGAAAGTATCCAAAATTACGAATTGCGTTCCCAGCAGGACACTTTTCAAAAATTGTGTACCTCGTACCTCTGTATCAATTTGCATTACATTACGATTTTCACCTTGACTACGCCCCTACGTATGTACATACCTATCTGGATTACTCACAAGCAAATGGCATTTGTAATTGTATTATTGTATATATGTAATTGTAATCCCCTACGTACGTATGGATTACTCACGAGCAAATGGCAAGTACTGTCGTTGCTTAGGCCGTTCATTTCTCAAAACTGTGCATCCGCAACATGTTGAATTCATCGAGTTTATTTACATAATGCAAATCCGTTACGTACATATCGTCGTCCCATGTGTTCTGGGTTTTTATTGGAGAATTTATCACATAACACATGTATAACAATCATGTAGGAGGCGTCGTTACACTTTCGCGGCCGAAGAACGAAAATCACGAGAAAAATTCCCTCCGACACCGCCCAAAATATCCCGATTTGTGACGTTACTAACTTGACCTTACTCCACATTTCTAAAAACGAAAAAGAACATCGTCGAACGGTCGCGTGACGGTTATGAAAATTTTCCCGATACCTCGCGTGCCTATAATCGTGGAAACGTAAAAATAAATTAATGTGCCGCTCTTAAATTAATTTTATCCGTTTGGGTACGGCGAATACTCGGTGCAATGCTTAAAATGGAAAGTCGCTCGAGGCGGTTTTAAAAAAAATTAATTAGCTAATTAGGCGGGGAATCGAGGAAATTCTTAATAAAGTACCGGATTGACGTTGGGTGTTAATTAAGTTTCCAGGATATTACGAAAGTACTGAGATATAGTTAGATGATCAGAAGGTATCTATAATCCATGCGGAGTAAAAAGAACACCTACAAAAGAGTTGTGTTTTTTTTTTAAAGTTTTCAGTGCTTTTTTCCAAGAGTAAAAAGTCATTACCCCAACTCCTCGATGTGTCTTCTTTTTAGCAAATTTTTCTGTTTTAATGCACTGTGCGCTTTTGAGTAAAACTGTACTGAGAAACTGAAAAATATTTCTAAATAAAAAACTGAATTTTTGAAAGAGCTGAGAAAATTTTGTACAAATTTGTGTGTTCAAATATTTTTTTTTAAATAAATCTAGTCTATGAAAAAAAATTAAAAATCAAATTTTCAAAATTTAAGTTGCGCGCGCAGACCAGGAGAGTCACTTCCGGGTTCTAATTAATAAGTTTCTTGTCTTTAGCCTATAGAACATATTCTCAAGGTTATTTAAAAAATTATTCTTGTACTTTTTTTTGGAAATTAGATACAGTAGGTTATTTTGAATAATTTTTCGTTTCCCGGGGAATACCCATTGAGAATTTAGATTAACGAGATTTGAGCATTTTTCGTAACTCAAAATCGCCTTAGAATATCTGAAGGTATTCTCTTTTTTTGAAATTATTAATTCCTTTTTTCTAGAAAAGCGCATCACTCGTAAGTTGCACAGTATTTACAGGATTTGAACCTTCCCTTGAATTTCAAATCGCTCTTAAATATTGAAAAATATGTTTATTATTTTTTCGAAATTAGTTGCATTGGGGCAGTTATTTTGTATTAAAATTTACGTTATCCGTAAAATGCAGATCCTTGTGTAACATCCAGATTTACAAATTTGAACATTCCCAATAACTCAAATTGACGTACAATATTTGGAAGTTAGATTTTTCAAAATTACTAGTAAATTAGTTATTCCGTATTGCAATCGCAACTCCCATCTTCCGAAAAAATCCCTAATGTAGCTCTATAAAACTCCTATGTTTAATCTACATTTCTAGGATTTGGACATTTCCTATAACTAACTCAATAACAAAAAGCTCTAAAATAGACCATTGGGCAACACCGTTATGATATACAATATTTACAGGATTTTTACGTTCCCTCTAATTTACAATCGCCTTTGAGCATTGAAAAATATTCTTAGATTTTTCGAAATTAGTTGCTATAGATCAGTTTCTTTTGTAATGAAAATTCTGGTTTCCGAAAAAGACCGTAATGTAGAACCCTGGAGAACACCCATGTAGAATTTAGATCTACAAGATTTGAACATTCCTTTTAATTCAAAATTGTCTTGAATTATTTGGAAATATTGTCATTTTTTAATAACTTCAATTGAAATAGTTACTTTACACTTTAATTTCATTTGACGTCAAATCGCCCAAAAATATTAAAAAGTATAGTGATGCCCACGATATTCTCGTTTACAAGAGTCTCGTCTCGTCTCGTCTCGTTTTCGAGACGAGACTCGAGACGATACTTTAAATTTTCCTTGCGAGACAAGACGAGACTTTCAAAAACTTTTATTTACCGACCTTTGGAGATCATCTGCCTATTTCTCATCCGACTTCTCATGTCATAATCGACCTATAATAATTGGTTTATCTCAGTTCTTGTCGAAAAAGCAAATTTGATAAGCATTTCGATGCAATTGAGGAGCAAGGAGGAACCGGACGTAATAAAACGGCAAAATGCAAGATATGCACGAAATCGCGAGATTTTACGAGACTCTCGCGCTAGACATGAGACGAGACGAGACTTTTATTGCGAGACAAGACTCGAGACGAGACTTTCCACTTTTTTGCGAGACAAGACGAGATTTTTCAAAGTCTCGTCTCGTATCGTCTCGTCTTGTGTTAAACAACATGTTACAAAATATCTAAAAAAAATGGTATAATATTTCTCACTATAGCAAAGTAAGAACAAAAAGGGTTTTTTCTTGTTTTTATTTAAAGAAAACGTTACGAAACGACTTAATTAGTAAATTTTGAGTGTAACATATACATATAATAATTTAGTGCTTTGATGTGTCAAATATGTTGTGTCCCTAAAATTTTGCGTAATTCTTTGATTATTCTTGGAAATATATTTATTCGGGAATTAAATTTATATTATTCTGCAGTGTATGTCCGCCATATTGCTTTCAAAATATCTAAGTCACATTTCACTTAAAATATTTACAAATCTAAACCACTTATTGAGATGGATAACTTATAGGTATTATAATTGAGTAAGTTTGACCTGTTCTACTGTTTTTCAGTTCTGTTCTGTTTTGACTGTTTTACCTATTTGGTAATTAGGTTCTTGTGTGAATCTTTTTTCACAAAATTTTCACATTACTTATTTGGTTACCTTGAACGACCTCCTCTAATTCACTGAAATATAACTCAATTTTTACATAAATGGACGAAATTAGTTTCAACTTTGGTGGACAATACCTAAATTGTTAGCTGGGATGGATGTTAGTGATGTCCGTTTCAGATTTAAAGGCAACGAATGTACATCTTATCTACGTCCATTTTATATCTAAAGACATTAAAAATTGGTATTTTCGTACTATTTATTCACAGTAATTTCCAGTAATAACCAGTGTTGCCCACGAGACGAGACGAGAAAATCTCGTCTTGTCTCGCAAAAAAAGTGGAGTCTCGTCTCGAGTCTCGTCTCGCAATAAAAGTCTCGTCTCGTCTCATAGAATATAGAAGTTTCTGCTCATCATGGCCAACTGTGAGAACTTGGATAACCTCCTTTCATTTCGATATAATTGAGGAGCAAGGAGGAACCGGATGTTATAAAACGGCAAAATGCATGCAAGATATGCACGAAATCGCGAGATTTTGCGAGACTCTCGTGCGAGATTTTTTAAAAAACTCGTCTTGCCTCGCAAAGAAAATTCAAAGTATCGTCTCGAGTTTCGTCTCGAAAGCGAGACGAGACGAGACTCTCGCAAACGGGAATATCGTGGGTATCACTAGAAAAGTAGCTTCCCTCTTTTCGAAATGAGTTGCAATGGGGCAACTATTTTGTACTAAGACTTATAATTATGTAGAATCTATTAAATTTACAAATTTGAGCATTCCCAACAACTCAAAATTGCCGTACAATATTCACAAGTATTCTAAGATTTTTCAGAATTACTTACAGTAAATTAGTTATTTCGTATTGTAATTTCAGTATGTAGATCTCCACGCATCTAGATTTATAGGATTTTTTGACGTGATAATTGTCTTATAAATCGATGGGCTACCTGCACCTGCACGTTCCAGAAAACATTGTAACACGCCAGACCGAAAGCTCGATTTGGCGATCGGCTCGGTTCGCGAGCGCGACGGAAGGGGTAGGCGACAGCACGTTAGATAAAGTTATCTGAATCTGAATATTTACTGTGCATACCATTGCTTATTACTGTTACAATAACAATTGCGGCAATAAGGTAATTAATTCTTGTATTCTAAGAGTTTGATTAGTTATATAATCTCATATATTTGTTCTTGGATCATTAAAACAAAGTAGCATCGGTCAATATGTGTGCAGTAATAATGTGTTATGTTACGATTTCGACTAAAAAGTTATGATGAATGATATAAATGCTGCTGTCATTTAGTATATAATGAAAACAATTATCCTGTGTTGCAATTCATGTAAGGTTCAAGATTAATGTTCAGCTTCGCACGTGTCATAACAATGTGTCTAAAATGACAAGTTGGACCGGCCAACCGCAGTGCGAAAAAATCTTCAAAACATCAATGATAATTTAGTAATATCAATGTTTTCTTATGACGTTATCACGTAAAATGATCGTCCGTAAACCGACTTTACAGACAACCAAATTTTTTTCTTAGTTCTTTTGTATTAATTTATACGTTTTCTAAAAAACGCCGCAATTTGAGCATCTTTTACAGTTCAAAATTGCAATAGAATATTCTTATTTTTTCCAGTGAGTTAGTTCGCTTGTATTGAGATTTCCTTTTTCTGTAAAATGCTCTAAAATGTACCCCAATGGGTATAATATGCAGTACATATTAACAGGATTTGAACAATCCATCCAGAACGTTGAACAATATTAGTACTTTTTACCTTTTGAAACTTCTGGACTTTTACGTTGTTTTGAGAGTTAGACTTCAACCGCCACTCAGCTCATCAATATTACCTTCACTACTTCAAATTGATTATGGAATTCAAAGCGCCTAACTCGTATTTGGTATTAATAACCACGAACTTGACGAGTAGAGTTCAAATATGTCAACGGTAAATAAAATTCGGCGGAGCACAAGTGGACCGCAAAGAAGCGCGTGACTCACTAGCTCAAATCAATTGCGAATATTAATAAGCCTCATTACTCACTCGCTAATTTCTTGCGGAATACTAATCCGGCTAATGCTGCTTTCACAACCTTACTTACGCATAAATGATTTATTGACCGAGTCATTCTCGTAGATGGTATTACCAAAAGTGGCGGGTTATTAGCGTAATAAACGTTTCTAATGTTTTTCCATTTACAGTATAATTATTGTGCGTGTCGAATGGGAGTTTTTCCACGTGCAACGAGACATTTCCCTGGAAAAGTTCTCGCTGAATCGAAGTGCAGCCATCAAAGGCACGTCCCGCGTGAAATTTAATAACAATCATGCGTCATGCGCGTCATGGGAAACGTTTTAATGTACTGATAGTAAATTGCAGTTAATTAAAATGACTGTGCGAAGCCTGGAAAATCGAAGGGAACCGTCGGGAAATTCTGACTGTCTAAAATGGGATTATTGATCGATTTTGATAGAAGTCTCACACTGCCAAAACAGAGTTCTTCATCGAAATAGTTTATTACAATGTGGTATGGGGCTATGGGCCGCGCTAAAAATCTGAGTGTCCATTTATACGTGACTTTGACTTTGACTACCACGTCACTCATATTACTACTGAGAAGTGTGTTATGCGATCCCTCATGTTTTGTTCGGTCATAAACACATTCTGAACTACTGCGATAAAGATAGAGACCTTCTGAAAGTTTGGCCGTGTCACGTTTGGCATTCTGTAACACTATAGTCTACACATGTTTTGCATGAATCATCATCATCATACTTCTTTTTACTTGGCGGTGTCGAGGGCCTTCCAAACAAAGAGTAGCAGTGATGGCAATAATGGGCAATTGAACCGAATTTTCTGTAAAACTGATAACTGATAACTAATGCAGTCCAGATAAAAATTGCATCAGTTATAGGAAAGGCAGATTAGGATGAATAAACTATTACTGAAATAAAAAGCAGCATTAATGTTAAAGCAAGCTATTCAGGGAGTACTCAAACGTTCCTACAACAATGTTACTAACTGCACATCACCAACTATTTAACTAAATAACTTGACAATTGCGGACAATGAGAAAGTTTCTAAAAACCGTACAATGTGCATGATAAAATGTAATAATATTGTCATTTATCGATCGCAAATCATTCCCCCTTCCTTTTTCAAACATTTAATTACTGACTAGGGTATTTCAATCAAGTTGTAATTTAGCTTGTGACATTAGTCTACTTAAATAAACTATTCGCGTCAGTATAATACTCAGAAATGTCTGACCAGTTGCAATTTGGCTCAATTCATCAATAAATAACAGGTAACGAAATGCTAGGCAGTTAGTAAGAGACGTTGAACTAGTCAATCTGCAGGTTGGTTAGCTAGTCATTTATTTCTCTCTCTCTCTCTTTCTATATATATATATATATATATATATATATATATATATATATATACTCTTAGTCAGTCAGAGCTATCCACCTTAGTCTGTCTTACCTTCTGACGTTACTTAGTCAATAAGTAACTGGTTGGTAAAAGCTAGTCTACTAGATAATCCAGTCTAGCAGGTTAGTTAGCTTAGTCATTTATTTCTATTTCTCTATGCTCTTGCTTAGTCAAAACTATCCACCTTAGTCTGGCTTAGCTTCTAACGTTACTCAGTCAGTAAGGAACTGAGCTTGTCAATATGTAGGCCGAATTAATCAATAAATAACAGGTTAGGAAAGCTAGTCAGTTAGCAAGAGAAGTTGAACTAGTCAGTCTGCAGGTTGGTTAGCTAGTTATTTTGCTTCTGTCTCTCTATATACTGTTAGTCAGTCAGAGCTATCCAGCTTAGTCTGCATTAGCTTCTGAAGTTACTTACTCAGCAAGTAACTGGTTGGTAAAAGCTAGTTTACTAAATATATCAATCTAGCAGGTTGGTTAGCTAGTCATGTATTTCTGTTTCTTCATGCTCCTGCTTAGTCAGAGCTATCGACCTTAGTCTGTCTTAGCTTCTGACGTTACTTAGTCAGTAAGTAACTAGTAAGTGGTCGGTAAAAGCAACTGGTTGGTAAAAGCTAGTCTACTAGATAATCCAATCTTGCACTCTGTCAATACGTAGCCCCAATGAATCAATAAATAACAGGTTAAGAAAAGCTAGTCAGTTAGCAATTGAAGTTGAACTAGTCAATCTGCAGGTTGGTTAGCTAGTCATTTATTCCTATCTCTCTATACTCTTATTTAGTCAAAGCTATCCACATTAGTCTGTCTTAGCTTCTGACGTTACTTAGTTAGTAAGTAACTGGTTGGTAAAAGCTTGTCTACTAGATAATCCAATCTAGCAGGTTAGTTCATTAGTCATTTATTTCTATTTCCTCTTGCTGAGTCAGAGCTATCGCCCTTAGTCTGTCTTAGTTTCTGACGTTACTTAGTTAGTAAGTAACTGGTTGGTAAAAGCTAGTCTACTAGATAATCCAGTCTAGCAGGTTAGTTAGCTTAGTCATTTATTTCTATTTCTCTATGCTCTTGCTTAGTCAAAACTATCCACCTAAGTCTGTTTTAGCTTCTGACGTTGCTTAATCCGTAAGGAACTGGTTGGTAAAAGCTAGTCTACTAGATAATCCAAACTTGCACCTTGTCAATATGTAGGCCCAAATAATCAATAAATAACAGGTTAGGAAAAGCTGGTTAGTTAGCAAGAGAAGTTGAACTAGTCAATCTCCAGGTTGATTAGCTAGTCATTTATTTCTGTCTCTCTATACTCTTAGTCAAAGCTATCCACATTAGTCTGTCTTAGCTTCTGACGTTACTTAGTCAGTGAGTAACTGGTTGGTAAAAGCTAGTCTACTAGATAATCCAGTCTAGCAGGTTGGTTAGCTTAGTCATTTATTTCTATTTCTCTATGCTTTTGCTTAGTCAAAACTATCCACCTAAGTCTGTTTTAGCTTCTGACGTTGCTTAATCCGTAAGGAACTGGTTGGTAAAAGCTAGTCTACTAGATAATCCAAACTTGCACCTTGTCAATATGTAGGTCCAAATAATCAATAAATAACAGGTTAGGAAAAACTGGTCAGTTAGCAAGAGAAGTTGAACTAAATCTCCAGGTTGGTTAGCTAGTCATTTATTTCTGTCTCTCTATACTCTTAGTCAAAGCTATCCACATTAGTCTGTCTTAGCTTTTGACGTTACTTAGTCAGTGAGTAACTGGTTGGTAAAAGCTAGTCTACTAGATAATCCAAACTTGCACCATGTCAATATGTAGGTTGGTTAACTAGTCATTCATTTCTGATGGTGTATAACTCCTGCTTTATCAGAGCTCTAGTCTATGATATTGCGATAAATCAATGGAATAGTTGGTCATGAAATATTGAAATATTTAGTCCAATACAGTTGAGCTTGTGACTTTAGTTAATCAATAAATAACTGGTTGGTTAAAGATAGATAATCCAACTCGTCAATCTTCAGGTTGGTTAATTAGTCTGTTCGTTAATTATATCACCTTTATTTTCGTTTCTCTACACTTTCTGCTTTAATCAGAGCTAGACAGCTTAAACTGTTAGTTATTACAGTAAATCAGTGAATTAGTTGGTCATATGAAGTGTTTCATCAGTTGAAACTTAGCTTGTCACGTTAGTTAATGAGTAGGCAATTGGTCAGTAAAACTAGTCAGTTCTAATTTATCTAACTAATTAACCTAGTTAATCTCCAGGTAGAGGGGGATAAGCTAGTCAGTTTAGTTATTACGGCACATTGATATTTGTTTCCCAACATTTCCGCTCTAGTAAGAGCTGGACAGAATAGCTAGATGGTTATTGCGATTAGTCAGCGGAATAGTTCGTGAAGGACTAAGGTGTTCAGTTTTTAGTGTTGTAATGTTCAGCTTGTGGTCTTAGTTAGGCAGTAACTATCTGGTCAGTTAGTAAAAAAAAAGTTGCCTAAGTCGATCTAACTAATCCGACTAATCCATTTCCAAGTTATTTCTATTTCTCTATACTTTCTACTTTAGTCGGGGCTAGACAGCTTATATAGGCTATTAGTTATTGCAATAAATCAGTGAAATAGTTGGTCAAAGACTAAAGTGTTTAATTGGGTGAAACTTAGTTAGTGAATAAGCAACTGGTCGGTAAAACTAGTCAGTTCTAACTAATCTAATTAATTAACCTAGTCTATCTCCAGGTAAAGGGGAAGAGCTAGTCAGTTTAGTTATTACAGCACATTGATATTTGTTTCTCTGCGTTTCCGCTCTAGTAAGAACTGGGCAGAATAGCTAGATGATTATTGCGATTAGTCAGCGGAATAGTTCCTGAAGGACTATGGTGTTTAGTTTTTAGTGTTGTAATGTTCATCTTATGGCCTTAGTTAGGCAGTAACTAACTGGTCGGTTAGTAAAAAAATGTTGACCAAGTCCATCTAACTAATCCAAATTGTAAATTTCCAGGTTATTTCTGGTTTTTTGCACTTCCTGCTTTAGTCAGAGCTTAGCTAGATTAGTCATCAGTTATAGTAATGACACAGTGGAATAGTTTGTCAGGGACTGAAGACATACTGCCCAGGAAGAGTCAATGGAATGTTGGCTAGAAACTGAAGGTGTTTAATATGTTGTAATTTGCCTTGTAACCTTTGTTAGTCAAGTTAGTAAGTAACGCTAAAGTAATCAATCTTAAGGCTGGTTACCTAATTAGTCCATTGATTTCTGGGGGGATTTTCTGTTTTTTATTCATGTGAGTATATTTGTTTAATGCTGATATTTTCTGCGGCTATCCAATAGGAATCTTGGCGTAATTAGCCTAACATAAAAACATAGTTTTATTCATCCATTTTGTGTCTTTTTGTAAATGTCTTCAATTGTAATTTAAGCAGCATTACCACACAAAATTGTTAAAGGCAGCCATTGGAACCAACACACTTTTTCTTTATTTCTACCATTGGTGGATTTCCATAAAATATTTGATGTTATCAAAATGGCACATAATGCAAAGTCTTCACAAAACATAAACATGGCATATAATGCAAGGTCATCACAACCACCAATTTTAACGATGCAAAAGACGCTTCATATCATATGAATGCATTTTTAGAAAGTTAAATTGATATTAGATATTAGATATATTGCAGATCACTGAAGCATATATGCTATGCTGAAGATGTGGTAATCATAGCTACACTGAGACGTTAAGAGAAAGAAGACAATATTGAATTGAATGAAAGTATCGTATTATTGGCAATTTGAAGGGACAGGACTCAATTTTGGAAAAACACAAGGAAGTACAAATATTGTAATAATAATTAAATGGTTAGTTTTTGGCAAGGTACGCAACGGACGTTAATGAGAGTTATATCAATCACTATAAAATCACTCTTGTATTGGAGTTATATAAAATCCAATAAAACCATAACCAATCTAACGACCCTTTGAAGAACAATCAGACGATTCTTGAAAACGTCGTTTCCTGTATTTTCCTATTTTCTTGCAACCTTCACGTTCACTAGCTTGAACATCGAACGCGGCTGCTCCCTTCCCCCTAATTCGCCACTAATAATCCCATGATGACAAAAGTATTTGATCGGTCAAGCGTGGAATACGGAATATGGGCGAGGCCGAAGGTAAAAGAACCATATCAAAGTCGGTGGTGTTCGATGACAATAAAGTCATTAGCTATTCAACTGACGCTTCTCCCTCCCCACCTACAATACGAGATACATTACATCACCTACAATAATAGAAATACATGAAATATAAATAATATATAAAGTTATTCAGCGCTGGTAAAATGGAAACCTTTGATACGTGTAAACATCCTGGAAATTTCATCGGATAGGCCGGGAGAGCGCGAACTGAAACGTACCTACGAATTACGTGGCAGATTTCAAACTTCAAAGGTGCGTAGACGAAGTTCCTTTTAAACTCTACTTCCATTACTCCCGTAATTTTATGAAATAACCCTTGGATCCATAAAAACCCTCCAAACATACGTAATACCCAGCAGTTACAACGAACATTAAAAAGTCAGACATAAACCCATCACAAAATATCGTTATACGAGCAAATAAATTTTCTCTCCCTCCGTCTCCTCGCCCGCCTGAACTACCGGCGTAAAGCGTAAAACTATTTTCGAAACTGAATTGAACAGAAGTTAAATTGCATAAGCATGGACATGTTTACTGGACGCCTGCCAATACTTATTTCAAAGATGTGGATGTATTACGCATAGGGATATTTAAATCATGCAGACAGGTCGACTGTCAGAGCGATGAGACGAGATGAAATCGACCCAGAGAAGGAAATCTGTAAATTTCAATTGTATCAGGGGTTGTTACTGGAATTACAACTTATGAATATGCTAAAAACTGAACTCATTACACATGAGTATGTATTACAGATTAATATAACTAGACCCAGCGTTTTCTTAAGAAAGTATTATTTGTTTACATGGCAATATAGTTGATGGGCACATTGCAAAGGTGGAGCAAATATGGCCGCCGCTGACGAATTGTAATAGGCAACAAAACAGTTATCCATAGGCGTATCGATAGTAAGGGTCAAAGTGGAACAAAATTGAGAAGCTAATAAATTTAGTTTCTATCCATTACTAAATAAAATTAATTTTGTCCAAATATACATCGTTAAATAAATTATATTATGTCACGAAATACTTTTTTTTTAATTTAATTTTATTAAAAACAAAATGCGGCCTTCAACAGGACCGTAATCCATAAAATGTTCAAAAAATTTGAATATGCCAAAAGTGAACATACTTGAGGTACTAAACCCTGAAAGTACTTGAAAGCAAAAACATTGAGAACGTTTCTGTAAAAATACTTGTAGTTTTATTAAAAAATCCAAAGTGCCCATTTTATACATTATACAGGGTGTTAGGGTTTGACTGCCTTTTTTTTAATAGGTGATAGTATTCATCAAAACAAACAAAAAACCTTATATAACGAAGGTCCTAAAACCAACCGTTTTCGAGAAAAGTTGAGTTATTTTGTCAAGGTATTTCACCACAACTTGGCAACACCGACAAGAAAGGAAACGTAAACATGACGTTTTTGGTGTTGACGTGTACACACCTGATCGTGCGAGGTTAACGTTTTTGCGAACTCTTCCTAAATGCCGTCTTTACGCTGTACGTAATAATAAACGAAATAATTGTAAGTGATTCCAATTGATTCAATTATGTAATTATTACACTTCCATGTATAAATGGTAAATCAATAGCGATCAGGGCGATTCAGGGCCACTAACAGCATTAGAAAAGGATCATGCTGTTATTGATATCTTGTAATTTTCAATATTCACCTGGTTATTACAGCATGTGTTCAAAATGTCCACCGTTGTCCTCTCACTTCAACAAATGTTCTACGGTTAGGCAGTCGCCGTTGAGGAAATCGTTCGTGATAGATACGACGTGCACTTGTAGAACTACAACGCGCCTCCCCGTAAATTAATAGCATATCGCGATATTCACGTATACTGAACATTTTAAGAACCGAAAAATTTACACGCACCGAAAAGAAACCGTAACGATCACACGTATCTTTCGAATCCAAAGATGCACACTGTCACTGTCACTAGTGTCACTGTCTGGCTCTCATTTCGCGACGCGTGCGATACCTTAGCGGTGTTGCCACACCACATCGTAGCCAATTTATCGAGTTCTATTGATTGGAAAAAATATTCTTTAAAGAAAAGATTGTTTTGTTACAAATTAAACATAAACATTTCATGTATAAAATTATGTGACATTCTCTAATAAAACTGAATTTTCATACCTTAATATTAGAAGTTTGCTAATTTTTTTTTCTAGAAAACGGTTGGTTTTAGGACACCTGTTATATAAGGTGTTTTTGTTTTTTTTTTATGAATACTATCACCTATTAAAAAAAAGGCAGTCAAACCCCTAACACCCTGTAGACTACATTATATCTGAATTGAAACATTGACGTCCCCTTAAATAAAACTGTGCTTTATTAATAAATTAATAATAGTGTTAAATAGAAACTAAACAAAGTTAAATTAAAATAAATATAACACGACACGAGCTGTCAGGCCTTCTAATCGGTTGCCTTTTTTAAATTAAATAATTATTGGAATTTAAATCAAAGTTTTTTAATGATATACACTTTACACATTATGCACCTATTGACAATTGTGCCTTTGTTAAATTTTATCTAAAATAGGAAGCGTAATGTAAACAAGCAAGTGTCACGTTGAAGGTACACGAATCGACGTTGCCACTCCTATTAGAAGTCAATATTATTGCAGATTTACGTACAAAGCTTAAGAACTTTAAGAACAAATAAGTAACCTTTACCTTATCCCGATAGATATACATACAATAAATAGACTGGTCTAGATATATTATTCTTGTGTGGTATGTATACTTTCCCCTCTACACTTGCATTAGTTACCGCTTCAGGAGGGCTAGTCGCTCGGTGAAAGAAAAATTGATCGATACAATGTGAGTGTGTCTATACGTGTGTGTGTATGTATTCACTCCTGCCCATTATTGGCGTCCAGACACTCCTTCCACTCTTATAGAAAATATATGTATTATACGATGGAAAAAAATGATGGGGTCACACACATATACGCTTTTTTCTCAGAGATGGGGGAGATCTGGGCGAGGCGCTAGTAATAAATTTTAATGATTAATGTACGCGTATAATATCCATAAAACTAAAATATTTAATACGTAGTTGAGCGCACTGTTAAATTAGCCCGTTAAATATTAGTGTTAAACTCGGCGTTTGATGGTGTTATAAAAAGGAGTTAAAATTATTGAAATTGATGTAGTGGAACGATGAACTAATTTTAATATAAGTTGTTGTTTCGAACTGTAAACGCAGACTAACTACACAGTAGCTGAGGTATTCAGACTGAAATACAGTCGAACTTGCATAAAAGTGACATATAGTTTGACTGATTGATATTAACTTTTAGATACAAATAATCAAAGTTAGATTTTCGATGAAAATGATTCCATGATTTTTAAAAAATTCCATGAAAAATATGTTTACGTTTCGAGATATGAACTACTGAAATTTGGTTTCAGTTTTTTCAAGAAAATCTCTGAAATGATTTTCAATAATTTCCATTTAGTCTAGTCAAGATGTGTGTTTGCTGCGAAAAATAGTTAGAAGGGTCGGAAAAATATGAGCGATAGCTCATTCGACGCGGAATGCAAATCTGAGAAATGGGTTTTGAGGATTTTTTCTGCTAAGAAAAATTACAATTGTTATTAACAAAAAACGAAAAATAAAAACGCTCTTTCGATTTTTTGATGACAACTCAAAAACCATAAGAGAAAGAGGAATTCGCAAAAAAGATCCTTAAAGAGGAGGAAATTTCCGATAAAAAAGTCCCCACTCCCGGATTTCTATCTCTAATATTTATATTTTTAATTTGTTGCTGAAGGTAAGGCTCCACGCGACCGATACGGCGTGCGCTCGCCGCCTCTGAAGCGACTACGTCATAGAAAATAATCTTTTTAAGGTACTAAGTATTAGTTTAAAATTTAAAACAAACTTTATTGTATTCTACACACTTAAAAGAACAATGTCCCGTCGGAAAAAAAATTTTAAATGCATTTTTCAAAAAGCTAACCTATTGTTAATAAACTAATTATTTTCGTACTTCCGTCTTCATTGAAAGCAGGCTAAATGATTAAATAAATTCACCATAAATATTTTGCTTCTTGGAGTCCTTTCTGTTAGTGTCCTCAATAAGATGACGTCATAAAATTATTTAAAATTTTCTTATTTAGTTTACAACGAATTTTTAAAATCAACAAAAAACGCAAAACCCCGAAATTGTTGCTAAAAATTTGATTTCTCTTATATATTATGGCATGGCTGTTTTTATATTCAAACTAAGGATTAAATCATTGTGGAAAATTTTTTTTACGGCTATTTGTTTAAGAATTGTTTATAAACAAACGGCTTAGTTTAATATTTTTGGAAATTCTTTTTTTACCATTCTATTGTTTAGGATTAATTATGATTTTTAAAACAAAAAAAATGTCCTTAAAAATTTTGTTATAGTTTATAATCGTTTTTTAATGTTTTTATTATTTAAATAATTAGTTAAGGAATAATTTTGTGTTCAAAAATCATTATAAAAATCTCTTAATAGAATAGGAAAAAGAATTTTTTTTTTCACTTATAATTTCATTATTTATTAAGTTAACAATTTGTTATAAAAAGTTTTGGGTGTCACAATATTTTTTTTCTATTACTACTAAAAATTACAAAAACAACGATATGCAACAAAGTGAGAAAAAAAAATTTAAAACAAAAAAAAAATTATACAAAAATTTTTGTTACGTAAACGAAATGATATGATTCAGCTATGAATTCAGCATATCAACAGCTGAAATTTGTATTTGGTACTTTCAAAATATCCCCCCCTAAGCTGCAAACGAAACATTTTACGGATTTCTTCATTTCCTGATCTCCCACCGGATTTAATAACGAGATGTTCCCAAATCGAGGAAGGAATTTAAACTCCTCCATTTCCCATTTTCACTCCGGGCGAATGTAGAAAAAAGGCAATACAAAAAGGACTCCGCTCTGTTCCACATAATCAACCCCTAAATCGATATTAATGAAGCATACAACTCACGAGACACGTCTCGAATGGAATTGTTGGTTCGTTCTGGATTTTACGAGCAAGATGGCGGCAAGGAGAATTGGACGATATACATAAATCGCGATCGTGTTCCTTATAACGATGTCCTTCGAGTTTTATTTAGGTCAGTAGTGTGACAGGAAAGCCCTTGAAATTAGGTGTGTATGGTGTAAATAGGTTTTTTATGTGAAACGGGAATTACCGCAAACATCCTGTTGCATGGGGTATAAATTTCATTAATGGTTAAGTAGGAGTGAATCATCGATCGTGCTGGAACCATTCATTTCAGTTGTGCCGTACTTGAAAGCAACGTGATTCATTGCGGTGACAATGTAATCATCGGACTTACATGCATGTACACAAGCTCAACTTTAAACGTTACGTCAGTGAAGGAAATAATTCAAAAGTCGCAATTGCTGTAAGGAAATCATAATAATAATAATTTGTAATAATTAACTTCCACATTTTTGCCACGAAAGAACTTTTTTTTTTTAGTATTTTATATCATTTAGTGTTCTATGGTCTGATGGTTTCTTTTTATGTTCCATACGTTCTATGGTGAGGTTTGAAGTTTGAAATTTCTCGCCGAGGAGCTGAAAAACCGAAGAATCTTCAACTGGTAATACTAAATCCTAGCAGTTCGGATAGTTACAGTGTGATAGGACACAGTGTAGTGAAGTGACGTGAAGTGCAGTTCAAAAACTCTATATCTTTCGTGGGAGGAAGAGAAAGACACAGGAAGTTACAACCGTAGCACGAGGGTATGGGGAAGGATTCCCCAGGGGGTCCTGGGGACCCCCCTTCACCAACTCCGACATCGTTAATTGATTACATTTCCCGTTGCCTGTCAGCAGAATCACAAAAAACTCTCAGATCGTTACATCAAATTTCGACCAATAATAACTTGGCAATCGATTTATTGGAAAAGGAAGTAATTACCCTCAGCGAGACGTACCCCGATAACGCAGTCTTATTGAAAAAAGTAGAGGATGTGTTGAATAGAATTACGTCTGCCAAACGAAGAAGAACCGAGTTCACCGAAAGAGACATAGGTCCGTTTACCGTTATTGTTGAAAAAGCAGGCCCAAATGAATCCCGTACGGGAATGATACACCCCATGGATCTAGGGAAAAAACTCTTCTCTATGGGAATCACGAATGCAAAATCGATAGACAAGAAAGGAAGAGGGAGATTGGGCGTAACTTTCACTTTTCCTCATGATGCGAACAACTTCATGAAGAACGAAAATCTCCTTAAAGAAGGTTATACACTCTACATTCCTCAAAGGCTCGTGTCCTCCAAAGGAATTATCAGGAATATTGGCTTCACCGTATCTCCGAAAGACATTATGGAGTGCAGCGAATCAAAATCCAAAATAATTGATGCAAGAAGACTGAATAGAAGAATCCAAGACGATTCGGGAAATATAAAACTGGTTCCATCAATGACTTACCTGATAACATTTGACGGGAAATACCGTCCAGAAAGCGTCAAGTTATTCGCATGCGAGGCAGCAGTACACCCATTTGTATCACCTGTCTTTCAATGTAAAAAATGTTTAAGATTCGGTCACTCTGCCAATCAATGTAGAGGCAAAAGCAGATGTCCAAAGTGTGGTGAAAACCACGAATCATGTGACAAAGAGGCCAAATGCATTTTCTGTGCACAAAATCATCTCGCAACAGACCGATCGAAATGCAAAGAGTTTGAAAGGCAAAAGGTAATAAATGAAATAATGTCCTTTGAGAACTTATCGTTTTTTGAAGCACTACAAAAGGTTCCCCCTTTGATTGCTAGACCAGCTAGAAACCTTAATTTTATTAGACAAGGACATCATTTCCCTCAGTTGACACCCATGAATAATGCACCCCAAAGATCCTATTCCAGTCAAGCATCATATGCAAGGGTAACCGCGAAGAGGTCACGGAGGAACATTATCGAAAACGATGGAAGAAGTAGAGAAATAGAAGAGGAAAGGAAGAAAATAACGGCTTATCCAACGCCCCAGAACTCGCAGCCGATTTTCAAGAGACCAGTCTATCGAGATAACATAAATAATACTAATGAATCCATAGATGAGCATACATCGCAGTCTGCATCCCAGCATGCCCGTTCCCCCAAGACGCTTATGAAGGATACTTCTGAACAAATTAGTATGGAGGTGAATGAAATTAATTTTGACAACATTTATTCTGACATATATAATAGAGAATTCTCCCCCAATAAACCCTAAATAGGTACAATCACCACTAATCTCAATCACATACAAATGCACAATCAACCCGTGAAAATACTTTTTTGGAACATCAGGAGTTTCCTCTCCAATAGGGATGATCTCATTTGCCTTTTACACGATTATGAACCATCAGTTATCATGTTAAACGAAACTTTCCTGGGAGATTATCATACAGCCCGACTGCCAGGTTATATCGGAGTTTTTGGGAACAGAGACGATGGCTATGGAGGGGTGGCAGTCTTCATCAAAAAGAGTATCCCCTTCAGCTCCCTGGATTTATCCCAGCTAAGAATTCCCGATCAAGTGCAACTTATAGCGATAGAATTACCAAATTTCGTAGGAATTAGTGCATACATCCCCCAAACACCCGCTTTCCTCATGGCTTATTCACTCAGCTTGTCAACCATGCACTTACTTCAACCGCTAAACCTATAATTATTTTAGGCGACCTAAACACTCAGCACCCTAGCTGGGGCTCTGGGTTCAGCAACCGCAGTGGAATAGATCTACTTGACTTTGTTGATCAGAACAACTTAACAATCATCAATGACGGAAATCCTACCCGGATTACCCGACCGGGCGGCAGGAGTAGCGCCCCCGACGTCGGTATAGTCTCCCCCGGTCTTGCTACAAAATGCGCCTGGAGCACGCTCGAAGGCTCTGGTTCCAGTGATCATTTTCCTATCATTTGTCAGGTTTTTCACTCCCATATTTCTAATCAAAACTCAGATCCATACACTACGAGGAAGTTCAATGTGAAACATGCAAATTGGGACTTGTATCACGAAACATTCGCTAAATTCCCACTTCAAAAGAACCATTCCTACGGGTACTTTAACGACATTGTCTTGCAGGCGGCCATGACTGCCATTCCCCCCAAAGGGAGATACAACAGAAAACCCAAACACCTTTGGTGGGACCTTGAGTGCTCCCAAGCAATAAAAGAAAGGTCGGAGGCACTCTCCCGATACAAACAAGATGCTAGTCAGTCAAATTATATTCAATTCAGACAAATACGTGCAAAAACTCGTAGGTTCCTGAGGGAAAAGAAAAGATCTAAATTTCGAGCCTTTTGTGAATCCCTAAACATTCGTGTATCTACCTCCATGGTGTGGAAAACCATAAGGTCTTTTTCAGTGGGAGGCGAAGGTCTCGTAAATCCTTTGCCCCTCAAGAGTAATATCGGTGAAACAACGGCGAAAGCACTGCGATCGGACCATTTCTTCTTCTCAGTCCCGGTAATCCCTAAAAGCCTAACAGTCAGTCCTCCGTTTTCAACACTAGAATTAAATCATTCTCTAAAAAATAACAGAAACTCTTGCCCAGGATCTGATCAAATTACGTACCAAATGATAGAACATATCACCCTAAAAGGCAAAGAATGGTTGGTCCATTTCTACAATTTGTTATTAAAAAATCCTGAAAAAATTCCCGATGAATGGAGGGAACAAATTATATGTCTCATTCCAAAAGCCAACAGGGCTCTTTCTGAACTCAACGGTTGGAGACCAATCACACTCTCGTCATGCGTAGGGAAAATCCTGGAAATAATGATCAAAAATCGTTTAGAATGGATAATAGAAAGCAAAGGCAACTTAGACCCTTTGCAATTCGGATTTCGTAAAGGCAGAGGTATTCAAGAAAACATATCCTTACTATACTCCACAATTGCGGCTGAAATAACCCTGAAAAAAAAATGTGGTGGCTGTTTTCTTAGATCTATCTTCCGCCTACGATTGCGTTCTAATTTCCAAATTGTGCGAAAAGTTGTTGGAATTAGAGATCCCTACAGATCTGGTCCGTTTAATAATCTCTTTCATAAACAAACGACGGGTGAGGGTCGTGGACCCCATTCATCGGGAATTATCTGATACTGTTATATCATGTAGAGGCGTTCCACAGGGTTCTCCTCTCAGTCCAATTCTGTTCAATATTTATTGCAAAGACATTCATCACTTGGTTTCAAAAAATATTAAATGTCTGGGGTATGCAGACGACTTCGTTTTGCTATGCTCGGAATATGATGGGGTCAAGAATGTGGTCGAAATGGAGGCTGTCCTCTCTAAGGTATCCACATTCTTCTCCAGTTTGGGTTTGGAAATCTCCCCTCAAAAAAGTAAGGCCATATTGTTTCAGTCAGGCTACAGAAATCCTCCAAGAGAAGTAGTGCTGGAAGGCGTAGGGATTCCATGGAGTGACGAAATTAAACACCTGGGCACGATATTTCATAGAAACTTAAGATGGAACTCCCACATAAAAGCAATCGCAGTTAAAGCAACAAAGGGTGTCAATATTATGCGTAGCATCAGTCGGACGTGGTGGGGAGCACCTCCACAAACGCTTCTGGCTATGTACAAAGGAATAGTCGGGTCCCATTTAGACTCAAGCTGTTTTTTATTGGGAAATTGCGATAAGGGAGCGCTCAGTACCTTAGACAAGATTCAATTTGGAGCGCTGCGCGTAGCCTTGGGTCTTATGAAGTCCACTCCAATCCCATGTCTTTTATCGGAAAGCGCGGAAATGCCCCTTAACATTCGTAGAAAGTGGTTAGCCGCTAAATTCCTATTGAAAATTTTCTCCTATAGAAATCCTCTGTCGGAAGCCATTAGCCGTTTGGATCAACTCCGACATACATTCCCCAGTAGATGGCGAATCAATCGCTTACCCCCCCTGCTAGACGCTCTCAGCAGTGTGAAACCACTTATTTCGAAGATACAATTCACAGACATTCTTCCGTGCTATACAGTACCTTGGGCCTTCTTTTTCAACACCCCTCAATACATACATCATAACATTAATAAAAAAGGAGCGGAGAATTCTCTATTCTTAGAATTTTTGCAAGAACATCTTGCAAGCTATAGACCGGTTTACACGGATGGATCGAAAGACCAGCTCGGCAACTGCGGAGCAGCGGTTTATGGAGGAAAACGGTTCTTACATTCAGTGAGGCTACCAAGTCATTTCTCAATCTGTAGCGCAGAAACATTCGCCATCAAAATGGCTCTCCAGCTAATTGATATTGAAGGATCGGGCAACTGGGTTATTTGCTCGGACTCGCAGGCAGCTCTGAACAGAATAAAAAGCAGTTCAGTCGACGCCTTCCTGGATCTCACTATTTGTGACATTAGACAAAAAGTGGACAATCTTAAGTGCAAAGGAATTAAGGTGGTTTTTAGCTGGGTACCAGGTCATAGCAATATCAAAGGAAACGAAATAGCAGACTACATGGCCAAGCAGGGAACAAAAAAACCGGAATTTCTAACTCTAAAAACTACGCACAAAGACGTCCTGCCTATAATAAAGAAACAAATTTGGGACCAATGGACACGAGCCTACAAGGATTTGACTAAAACCAAAGGAGTGCTATACGCCGAATCGACACCGGAACCTCTCAAGAAGACGTGGTTCTCCAACCTCATCAAAGCTCCAAGAGGACTCATTACATCTATTACCAGACTGAGGACCAGACACACCTTATTGAGCGATCACCTATTTCGAATTCGAATCAAGGAAACCGACAGATGTGAATGCGGAGAAATTCAAAACATAAAACACATCTTTTTCGAATGCACACGAAATATTGACAACATACGACTCTTGCATAAAATACTTGATAGAGAGTTTAGTAGTCAATCTAATGCTTATCCAGTGTTCATTCACAATATCTTATTTTCGAACATAGAGCGGCTATCGGACAGCATTTATAAATTTCTTCAAGTTAGTGATCTCAAAGTGTAATTCGTTTTGTAATTTGTAATTTTTAATTTGTAGTTCGATAAACAGATTGTACTTGGCTGGATCGCCCTGGCAGCGCAGGCCAAATAAACCTATACACACACACACACACACACATGTTCCATGCTTGTGGAACTGTCAAGATTGCGAACCTAACCTAACCAATACGGTTTTTTAGGCTCGTGGTCAATATCTATAGTCATGGTTATGTGTTTTGTGCCTGACTATAAGCACTACAGGGACCAAAAAGTTTGTAATTTTTTTAAATTCGAAAGCAAGATCGAGAACCTTCAAAGCACTCTTTAGTTTGCAGTTGTCATATTATAATGCCAAAAAAAGAGCCAGCGCAGCAGTATGATGGCATTTTGTACCGCTCGGGTAGGTACAAGTTGCCGAAGTAATCTCTCCTGATTTATTTAGCGTAAACTGCAATAGGAACATTTAATAAGATAAATATCTATAAAATCTATGGGAACCAGAATACCTACCTGTACTCTATATATTTTTTCCTTCATGCTGGCAAGTATTTCTCCTCTAGTAATCATAAAACCAGCATCAAACTGCATGCTTTTTACATGATTGGATTCCAGTGCATTTTCACCCATTTTTATCATTTTATTCTCGTCTTCAAAAAACTCAATAATGTCGCAGATCTTGAAATCATGTTTGGATGCAATTTTCAATCAAAATTCTGACTTCAAATGGTTTTATTTAACTAAAAAGTATATAAAATAAATCACACTAGTAAATAAAAACATAACCTCAAAAAATTAAAATGGGCGAAAAATAATAATAAGACTTACCTTTTATCAAAAATACTTTGTTAATACGTTTAACCGTCCTAAGAAAATAGAATCTTCTTATGGGAAAATTGCACGCTTTCTCGGTTTGTTTGGAAAGGTTTCTTAGCTCCCCCCATTTGTGACGTCAGGCTTACGTAGTCCATTATGGCAATTATTCAAGAAATGGGTGTTCTATGTTATGGATTTTGTTCTGTGTTCTGATCTTTGGTTCTTTATGTTCCATGCTCGTGGAACTGTCAAGATTACGAAACTAACCTAACTAATACATGCAGTCGATCAGTTGGCTTACGATTATGGCTGATATTCAAGAAATAAGTAAAAAAGTTTGGCAACATGGTAATTCGAATGAAAAATACACAACTTCATTTTCTGAAAACGTTACGAAAAAAAATATGACATTAGTATTATTCATAGTATTAGTATCATCACTATGAATTAGTTTAAAACGTTACTTTTCACAACAGTCATCTTAAAACGTAGGTAGTGTTACTGTACCGTTTGATCCAAAAAAGTGAACTCGTGATAGTAACTATTACCCACTCGGTTGATTACTATACTCGCCCTCTACGTGGGTAATAATCGTCATTACACGCGAGTCGAATAATATACTATTAAAAGATAAACTCAGAGTGAAAATATGACCCAGATATGGATCAACGTAGCATATCTCCAAAAGTAATGTAATTTTCTTGGGTATAAATGAGATGTTTTAATGAGGTAACGTTGTTTCATGAAAATCTGGACAGTCGTCGTGAAGATAATAACATCTTCACTTCACTCTGGCTGAGATTCCAAATTATAACTAATAAATACTCGCGGGGTGTCCGTTTCAATTACACCTGAATATCATTTACATACACACTGATATCTGATTCCCCTAAATCTACCGACTTTCACTCGATACAAGAGTCTTTGTTTCCTGTCGCTCGTACCACGAACGGCGATGATTTCAATAATTCTTCCACTCGTTATTTTCACAGATCTCGAGCTCGATACATTAAAATTCCTCATACGCCTCATTTCGAACGATGCGCGATGTGAATGAATTCCGATAAATAATTCATGGCGAATGGAATGTTAAAAAGTTATTTTTACCTTATCCTTATCAATCTTCGCGTTTAATTATGCGTACTCGTATTGGTTCGGCGGTATTCCAGAAATATCGAGCTCGTCGCAACCTTGAGAGTACTCTGAAGGAAGTGTTGATTGGTTATTAATTGAGTTTATTTGAGTATTTGTCTTAAGATTGGCACTTTCGGGGTACTGCGGTAACTGTAAACTACATGGAACCTGTAAATTCTTAAGTTTCGACTATTATTCAGTAGGCGATTTTTCGGTATAGTTAAGATTAGGATCACGTTCGCCGTCACATTACTATCGATGACTAATCTAACGATTGTCCTAATTTCCCAAGACACTTATGAGCGTTAACGCGACTTGGGAACGTCACTACTTTAAATGTTAATGAAGGTTGAGGGAACGTTACAAAATTTGCAGTACCTACCTCTCCCAAAAATCAATCAATAGGTATTTATAAAAATGGACGTGTTCCACATAACCTTCGCGGTGTGGATGTCATGAAAATGATGTTTGAAATGATATTTGATAGTTTTGGATTACATCCGTATATGGGCATTTGCTTGATGCATGCAATGGCGCCATCTCGCGGCGAAAACAGAACTTCCAAAGTCAAGCTATTTGACATAGCTCAGTTTAGTTAAAAGGAAATATATTGGCCTAGTACAGTGAAAGGCGAAATAACGAATTTAAAATTGTGTTCGATTAATCACATTTTGGATTTGTTGATACTGTCCTTTTCTTTCTTTTAGCCTATTTTCTATCCTTCCATAACTGGATATAGGCCTCCACTAATTGTTTCCAAATCTCCCTATTCTGAGCTCTTCACAGGAGAGTTTTGGAATGATTTTCCATGGAGGTCGTTTATCATTGATTGTAGCTTCTCCCAGTTTATAGTCCAGTCATCAACGGTAAAATACCGTATTACTGTGCAATTTTGGGAATCAACACCGATTTTGGTAGATTTATCTAGTATTGCATTCGTTAACGAAGTCGAAAAAAGAGGAATTAAAATGCAGTTTTCAGTTTTTTGGTATCTATGGATCATACTTAATCATTTCTCAAAAGTTTATATATTATTGTAACGTTTATTTTCTAATTTATTTACACTATCCTAATTATTCACTACACACTACTTAATTTATCTTAGACTATTACTAAACTAATTTGTATAACACACTTAACTATTTCCTACTAATTAATTTATATCACTCTTAAATGTTAATTTATTTCAATGCTCCGTTTTTCGCTTATTTACTATGTCGCGCTCACGTCTCATAATAATAATCTCGTTCGTCCGCAGCGTTCACTTTTATAGCCCCCCCATAATGTATTCCCGAATTTACTAGTATTTGCTCGATAATTCCAGGTCATTCCTTTCTCGATAATAATGTTTACGTAGAAAATGTCCAGAAGGTCTTAATCACTTTTCCTTAAATAATAATCCGGGAACGCTCGGCACGGTTTTTAGTGCTCGCCGCTGCGCTTAATAAGCGTAGCCGCGTTCCTTTGAGGAAAGCCGCCGAGGTCCGACAGGAGTAAACACATTTCGCTCTGCTGTTTACATTTCGCGTTACATTATATAGATCGGATATAACAAAATTTGTCGGCAAACTACAGGCCGCATTTTTTAAAGAATAACAACGAAATTTGGTACAAAAATCAGTTGGCCGAAAATCTCGGTCGAGTTCGTTAACGGGCCAAATTGGTCAAGCGGTTTCAAAATGGCGGCTTGTTGTTTTCATAAAAAAAATCAAAAAACTTTAATTTCGCGTCTGAGAGAAATATGTTACTTAGGTTTTTTGTTAATCTTATAGAGGCGAACGACTTTTGTATAAAATATTTTTTCGAGAAATGTACAGAAAAAAGTTATTTTTTTACAAAAAAAAACGCGTCTGAGATAAAAATGTTACAGAGGTTTTTTGTTGCCCTTATAGAGGCGAACAACTTTTGTATAAAACATATCTTTGAGAAATACACAGACAAAAAGTTATTTGCAAATATTTAAAAATTTTGAAGTTTGTATTTTTTTCACATCTCGTATACATTTTTTTGACCCATCGTGTGTTATATTACTCTATATCCTACCCATAAATCTACCTTTCAGCCTGGCATGCCATGGGGTTTTTAATAAACCTTTGGGTTCAAGCTCGACTTACCCTACAGTAGTTCAAAATCTACCCTGTGCCGGACCGGGCTTTTTATTTTTTAGGGGTGAAAACTACCCCTTATTGCAAAAAATTAAAAAATCGTACATTCTAGCATGTAATTGGTTAAAATATAGTTTGAATGAATTATTTGTAGATCTCTTGACATGTTTGAACAAGATTTGTCGTTATTCAGGAAGATTCAACCCCTGTAAATCGTCCTCTGAGGGTAGTAATTTTCAAAACTAGTTTTAAAGATATTTACTATAACTTGAAACGATTTAAAAGTGTGTCATATTAAATGTCAATTATTTTACTTTAGTCGAATGTAATATAATATTTGCTGCAACGCTCCAACCCTTACAAATTACCCCCTGGGGGTTATATATATTAAAAAATATTTTTAAAAAGGCTTTTTACAATTTGAAATGATTTAAAAGTGCATTTATATCAAATGTATATTACTGTACTAGTAAAATAATATTATTACTTGTTTAACCGCTTGTTCAACCCTTATTAATCATCCCCTGAGAATATCAATTATGAAAAAATAATTTCAACGATTGTTTCACGATTAGAAATGATTTAAAAGTGATTTTGTATTAAATTAAGGATATTTCACTAGTGAAATAAAATGTCTAAAACATAAGACAGTATTAAAATACGTGTTTATAAAATAAAATACTTCAACCCTTATACGACAAAAAATATAAAAATTGTGGTAATAATTGTTTATAATGTAACTTTGTTAGAATATTTAGAATCAACATATTTAGAACACAAATATATATTTTTTATGTTGCAATCTTAACAACCCCAACTCCTTGAAATATTTTGCAAATATGTATTTTCAAATTCTTGAAGAGTTTTAATATTCTAAAGGTTACACTAAAGTTCATATTTCTTTATTTAAAATATACTTTATCATTTAGGCAATTATTACTTAATTTCAATTACATTACATATGTGTGTGTCTATTTGTGATAGTAAATATTCTTCTATTAGTTCAAATATATTGATGAATATATACTTATACTGAATTATATGTTTGATTTCCCATGTATTATATTGTAACATTTATTTTCTAATTTATTTACACAATCCTAATTATTCACTACACACTACTTAATTTATCTTAGACTAATACTGAACTAATTTATATAACACACTTAACTACTTCCTAACTAATTAATTATCACTCTTATATGTAATTTATTTTTACTGGTCCGTTTTTCGCTTGTTTACTATGTCGCGCTTCACGTCTAATCTAATCTCTCCGACCGCAAGCCCGCTTATAATACATTAATTTAATACATATATAAATATATAAATATTAAAACATAAAAAATATATACATAAATACTTAATACATTTCAATTGTGTTCGCGATTGTTCCTGAAATTACTCGAACCTTCTTTTTTTATGTAGAAAGGTCCAGAAGGTCATAAATCACTTTTCCTTAATGAGATGTTGCGGGAACGCTCGGAACGGTTTTTATTGCTCGCCGCTGCGCTTAATAAGCGTAGCCGCGTTCCTCTGAGGAAAGCCGCCGACCGATAAGAGTAAACACGTCTCGCGCTGCTGTTTACGTTTCGCGTTACAATATATTTGTCCCCTATGCTCCAAATACTTGGTACAAGATTTTAAAAAAATGCAATTGGTTTTTCGACTATAATTCCCTTATTTTTTGAGCTATAAACTTTTTGAAAAAAAGCATTTTGTAGAGAATTTCAAGCGCTTCAACGTCATATTTGTTAAAACTTCTTTCAACCCTTATTTTCCAAAAGGGTTGAGCTCAAAGTGCTTGGATGATGTACAAATAGTACGCGAATACAAATTTTGAACGGCCATATCTCATTTAATCTTTATGTCTGTTATAACTCAGTCAATTTTTATGCAAAAGACTTTTACCAGTGCTCATTTGAAAGGTTTTTTTAGTGCTTTGAAAAAGGTTCCTGAGTTTTCCCAAAAAATTTCACCATTTCTAGGTTATTTATTGTTAATTTAATTTAACGTTAACAATAATTAAATTTTATTTAATTTTTCAATGAAAAATGTACGATTTCAACCGTGAATAACTCGGAAAGTGTCAACTTTACAAAAAAAATATATGGAACAGAAATTGCTTAGATCAATCTATCGATTTCCTAGTCTCTTTTGATTAAAAAAATGTTTCATCCCCTAGAAGGGGTGGCTTCCACCCCTATGGTAAAAGCCACCTTCGACACAGGGTAGGTTTTGAAAATTATAAATACTAATTTTCAGGAAAATCGATGTTGATTCCCAAAATTGCACGCGAAAATGGCGACGTATGTCACCAAAATCCCCCCCCCCCCCATTCTTGCTTCTCTGATAAGTAAAACATGGTCCAGCATCGGATGTTAAATTTAACTTAATCTTCCCGTTGTTTGTATTGGGAAGGAATCGAACCGATCGATGGTAGCGTAAACATATATTTTTCCGATTTGAAATATATTTTTATAAACTGACACATTTATAGCTCGGGCAACTCATAAAATTTTCAAGACCCCGCCGATTCCATTTATTTGCTTTGGTACGCACTTAAATACACGCGGATGCATAAATATCGCGATCATAATCGCCGATCTAAAAATAATAACGGAAAATTCTCGATAACCACCCACTCCCTCCACCGGCCTATTATTTAATTAACGACGCCATTAACCGCCTAAGTAAGGTCGGGTCCCTTTTTTGCCTTATCCGAAACTTGGGCGTAACTTGTAAACACATCGACGATTACGATCTTTATTTCTGTAACGAAGTAAAATGTCTATCTCAAAGGAGGTATTTAGGGACGAAAAATGGGACAGACGTGTAAATTTTAAAGTCAAATCCGGCGAGGAGGACGACCGTGGGAGATGGATCAGACTACAAATATGTTAACAGAAGGGTTTCACTATCTGTCAGTATCGGTAGTAATGTTATGTGCAAATATGAAATAGTGCGCTCATTGTGGGATTTAAAAGGTGTATACGTTTCGGTAGTTATTAAGTAAAACCTGAAAAATTACTTAATCAAATAGGGTAATGGGGTGTTTTGTGCTCCGAGCAACTATACTTCGAATACAACAATCAGATTTAAAAAGTTGTATGACGAATTCATATCGAAAATCATGTGATAACGAATGGATGCGCACGCATATTGGGGCCAAACCGAATGGGATGCGAACCCACGAATGACAACCCACTCTTCTTATAATTTAACTCGTGAGTATCACTTACTCACCTACTTTTTGCTTACATTTAGATTTCTATGTCGTATCTACTTCTAATATATCATTATCCTATTACAAGGTGGTAATAGGGGTGGCGAACCCTGTTTCTTAGGTCCTACGTCCTACGACACTAACTTCTTTAATTTGACATAAAACACCTTACTTAAGTTTTAATTAACACGCTCAGGTTTTGTTGAAGGTACGAATGTTAACTAAAATTTTTAGATTCTTTATATTTCACCCCTATTTACACCACCACCGCAGTAGAGGCAAAATTTTTTTGCTATAACAACTGTTTAGCACCCCACTAATCAACTAATATCAATAAAGACAATTTTGTGGAAAAATCAAATGACATTTGATCTATAATGAGGCGAGTTTTTAATTTTGTCGAATTTATAACTTGTCACGCCTATTACCACCCCCTGATTGGGAGTTTTTCTTACTTCCACCACCCTCGGAAGTAGAGGGGAAAATTGTTTCAACGATAGTAGTAATTGGTTAACATTGGCTTAATTATTTGATTGAGTTAAGGGATGAATTAAATATTTAGTGGAAAGTGTTTTTTTTTTTGAGGTGACTAACTTCACGTGTTTATTCTACTCTTCTGAAACTAGAGCCGAAATTACCTAAAATTCTAACTATCGCAAATTCTCGTTAGTATCATCAAACTTCAACTGAATTTATAAAAATGCAAAGAAAAAGACTCATTGCAATGGTAGAAAAATATTAAAAGTTAGAATGGTACGAAAATACAACCTCTGTTAGTATACGTTACGCATGAATCCACGAAACGTGTTTACTGAGCCGTGACGTCACGTCAGCCGCCATGACAGCTACGAGTGTGTTAGCGTTGAAATTCCAATTATTTTTTTTTTATTTTTTGGTTGTAAATACAGATTTGAAATAAATGCAGTACTGAATGAGGTTAACGTATCAGCACTGGTATTTCTTTTATAAATTTATAAAGGAAGGTTAGTGTAAGACTGTAAGATGTTTGTATTTTGTACCTATTGCGTCGCCTGCGTCAAATAAGAAGGAGCACGCTTCACGCTGATGTTTATATTTCGCGTTATATCAAGAAAATTGGTTGTATCATCGATTTTAAATTCTGCTGTGAGGGAAATGGACAGATCTCTTAGAAGCCCACCAAAAACTTGAAATAGTGACACAAAAACTACCATTACAGGGTATTTAAGTAAAGAAAACAACATTCCGAATAATTTGATAGAAAACCATCACCAAGTTGTTTTGTATTTAAAAAAACATGGCATGCCAGGCTGAAAGGTAGATTTATGGGTAGGATATAGAGTAATATAACAGACACGATGTGTCAAAAAAAATGTATACGAGGTGTTAAAAAAATACAATGTCAAAATTTCTAACTTTTTGCCTATAACTTTTTTTATGTACATTTCTCAAAAATATGTCTTATGCAAAAGTCGTTCGCCTCTATAAGGGCAACAAAAAACCTAAGTAACATTTTTCTCTCAGACGCGAAATAACAATTTTTTGTTTTTCTTAATAACTTTTTCTGTACATTTCTCGAAAAAATATTTTATACAAAAATCGTTCGCCTCTATAAGATCAACAAAAAATCTAAGTAACATTTTTCTCTCAGACGCGAAATTAAAGTTTTTTGAAGACTTTTTTAAAACATGTTACTGTTGGTTTAAAAGCTTCCAATTATCCACTTTACGAGGAAGGCAAATTTTCCACTTACCCAATCTTTCCATTGTCCTGCGAGGACATTTCGCGAAAACCAACGCAACATTTCTCCACGTCGGAGCACCGTTATCGTTATTAGAAATTTTTTATGGTTCCGTTATGGATCTCCGAGGAGGACTAGTCCAACTGGGTGATGGAAACGTAAGCACGAAAAGGTCAGCGGATGACATTTCTCCCTCAGTAATAAAACACATATTCTGTGGGTAGCCGGCCGCCGCGACGCAATTATTTTACCCCATTATCCAGTTGAGGTGACCCAGTTTCTCTATAAATTCTCCATTAAATTCTGTTTGCACTAGGGGGGGCTCTCGTCGTTTTTATGTGCTCTCGTAATGGCTTCATTTACACCGCCGGGAGTTTTCCATTGCACACCCTTGAGCAATGTCCCATTGGGACTTACCCCCTTAGGTGATAAAGGTTCGTCCTATTGGACGCTTCCAATTTTGATGAATTTTTTTTTTAGTGAAAGAGGACACTATTAGTATATTGGGAACAGTGATATTAACTCTAGGAAATCTGTAGTTTTTGCAAAAAATAAATAAAAAGTGAAAATTTTTGGTACGATTTGTCACTTTTGACGTTCATTATTGCATTGTTCCAATAAGTTATTCTAATCAATTAAATTGTGATTGATACTTTGAAGCACTTTCTATTAAAACCAGAAGAAGGTTTCAAAATTCTCAGTCTCTTAATTGGGTCGGTACTGGTGTCTTGGATTCCTTGTCCAGCGGACAATCGAGTGCTTTCATATTAAGACGAGTCACACGACACCAGAAGTATGCCAACACTTAGCACAGAAACGTACGAAAACACTTGAACATGTTTTCTTAACCGAGTAGGCAATAAGCAGACTAAATGAGCCGGATTGGACGATTAGGTTCATTCGGGCATAAATTGGGTGTTGAAATATGTTAGTCGACTAATTGTAAAATATTCGATAAATTATTGGCGATTTAATTATGCAATTACGGTTCCTGGGGTGTAATATCCATTTTTGGAGAGCTCTGCGACTACTACTAAGGGATTTAAAGAGTCAGTGGAACTACAATGAACAACATTAGATACGCTGATGATACAGTTAAAATCATTTACAGATCTACATAGTCTATAGTTCATCATAGCGAAATGTTTCATCTACATCTTAATACCTCCAAAGCCAAAGTACTAATGGTATTTTTGGTAATGGTAAAAACAAATTGTCATAATTGGAATCATTTGTCAAATTTTTTCTTTCAAAAATCGACTCTTAAAACGCCCTGTATACTTACTGATTTGATGGACTTTTTCAGCATCCACAATGTCATCATTAAACCCTAACATTTTTGTGAAGACACCGATAGATATGGTTAGGTTATCTCCAGTATTTTGAAATGCAAGTCATTTGTTTTGAATTCGTAATGCATGTATGAATTCATGATAAAGCAGTAATTTATACAAATAACATTTTCTGATAGTCGTTTGTATACAAATTATATCATTTGTTGTACGATATTTGGAGCACGTACTCAAAGAAAAACATATCAAACATTCATTCTGAATCAACCACATATAAGCTACATAACATTTTGTTCATATGTATAACATAATGGCACGACCAATGATAATTTTCCCTCCACAGCACTCTGCGTTGCATAACCTTCCCTACATGTTACCGATAATTACAGAACTCTTCGTAACCGACACAACCACAATTAATCACATTAAATAATCAACACATTTACTACACTAATAAACACCTCAATCTGATAAGATCGTAACAACGAAACCTCTGATTCGACCGCCGCTGTGACTAACTTCACGCCGAGGATCGTGAAGTCGGTTGCAGCGATGTGAAGGTACGCAGGTGTTAAAGTGCGAAATAAGGGAAGATGTAGAGGAGGACATGAGAGAGGGATGTCGTCTATTTCTGAAGGATGCCATTGTGATTTTGTAATTATTTTAACGACCCATTATGGAACAGATATTCGGTATATACAGGGTATCCATCAAATCGATTTGTTTGCAGAATGGGGTAGCTTTCTTCAAGTGAGAGGAAATTGGAAATATAATGGATTTGAGAGCTTATTTTTTTATTGTTTTAGCGACAACATAAGTTCCATACACTGCACCAATTATTTGTATTTTTAAATTGAAACTTAAAATTTTTAGTATGACGTCACTGAGCCCCCGCTTGAGGGAAATCATTAAAATATCGTTGGCATCACTGGAATGTTGGTATGAAATTCATTACAGATCGTGGATTTCTGAGGACAGATCTAAAAAATAGCGTAGAAACAGTTGCCATGGGTTCCTTGTCCCTTGTCCCAAATGTCCTAAGTCATTTACTAATATATGACGTAAAACATGAACTAAAACTCCAGCTTACATATTTTACAGTCACAAAACATGACAAACGGTCGTTTTTTAAAGATACATGCATAACATTATGCATGTACTGGAAGAAGCAAACGGCGTGTTCGGGCAGTAGAGCTGCACGGTGTGCGGGACGACGCTGTTCGTGGCTCGTCGCCTTCCAAACAGTCGTTTTCAAAAGACAATTATTTTTATGTGTCGCTAAAATTTCCCGTATTCGCTTTCATTTGAAAACATCTAAAGACGCGTCCGGTAATTGAAAACAGTCTGAAGTGAAATAACCTTAATTATGTTGTACACGACTACATATAGACTTTGAGTCTGATTAATTAGTTTAAGGGACAAATGTACAAAAATACGCTAAAATCATACATTTTTTACCGTTAATGTTTTTTGTTCGTACACACCTAAATCACCAAAAAAAAATCAATGGGTAATAAAAGGTGTTGTGTGTAGGTAACTGATCGAGGTGCTTGCTGGATTATTTCCGTAGCTGTTCGGTTATAAAAATTCGTATTTTTAGACGCCCCGTACATTCCGGCCCGTCGATTTTCCGTCCATTGCTCCTAATGACGGAAGTGTTTACGAAGCACATCGAAACAGTCCCATTGAGAAGCCATCTCAAAACGTCGAGATAAAAATTTATATCGGTCCCGTTGTACGTATGCGTTACACACGTTACGTAAACGATTAGTTCATCTCCTCCTAATTGAACGACGACGGATGTCCAATTCATTATATTATAACGTTTCGCAAGGCGGCAAATGTCACTGGTTACCCACGATGTGCTTCATTTTTCTCGGTTTTATGGGGAATTCCCATTGCATCTCCTTCGCCCTTCGCCTTGCGGCGCGTTCCCCCATATCGTCGTCATGGAGACCACATTTTTATGCGTTCCATGCAAATTGTTATGTAAACAGAGTAACCGTCCTCGCACATCGAGTGAATCACCGATGATAAATCGATGCATTCGCAGGGAGGAAGAATGCCTTTAATGCTCAACGGAATATCGGAGAGTTCGAGTTATCTCGTCGTGCTGTTCGAGGCATGTAGAGGTTATGTTGAGACTTAACCTCTGCAATACCACCGCAAATGTTGGAATCAATATTTACCATAGAATGGGTTCAAATTATTAATAGAGAAAGCCACGGAGTACAACATCACAACATGGATGGCATTTGTTGACTTCAGGAAGGCCTTCGACACGGTAGAATCCTGGGCGGTAATCCGAGCAATGAGAAAAGCCAGAATCGATTAAAGATACATCGACATCATAAGCCACATCTACCAAAACTCTAAAATGAAGATCAGGATGCAAGAAGATACAAATGAGATAAAGACTGGAAGAGGAGTGAGACAAGGGGACGTAATATCACCAAAATTATTCACGCTAGTTCTCGAAGATGTATTTCGAAATTTACACTGGGAAGACAGAGGAATAAACATAGCAGGCGAAAAACTGAACAACTTGAGATTTGCAGATGGCATCGTCATATTTGCTCAAAACGAGGCAGAACTGATAGGCATGATTCAGGAATTATACCATGAAGCAAACAAGGTTGGACTAGAGATAAACATAAATAAAACCAAATTCATGACAAACGAAGATACAATTACCCATACACTAACCATTGAGAACCAGTTAATCGAAAAAGTAACGTCGTACATTTATCTAGGCCAAGAAATAACAATTAGTAAGGAATGCCAGCATACAGAGCTCAATAGGAGAATACGGCTGGGATGGGCAGCATATGGCAAACTAAAACAGGTGTTTCAGTCAAATCTACCAATGAGACTAAAAGCAAAAGTATACAATACATGTGTCCTGCCAGTATCTACATGCATCGGAAACTTGGGTCTTGACAAAAAAGAACTTGAACAAGCTCAAAACACATCAAAGAGCAATAGAGAGAAAGATAGTTGGAGTAACACTGAAAGACCGAAAAACTAACGAATGGATCAGGAGAACGTCAAAAATCAAAGACATCGAAAGGACAATAGCCTCACTCAAGTGGAACTGGGCTGGGCATATTGCTAGAAACAACAACAACTGGAGCAGCTAAGTGACTAGATGGAGACCTTGGGGCGAGAGGAGAAGCGTTGGCAGACCTCAACAGCGTTGGTACGACGATATAAAGCGCACTGCAGGTTTAAATTGGTATCAGGTTGCACAAAACAGGGAAACCTGGAGAACAATGAGAGAGGCCTATATCCAACGGATAGAAAACGGCTGGAAGGAAGGAAGGAAGGAAGGGGTTCAAATGGGCTGCTGCATGCTAGAATGCTTTGTCAACAATTATTTCTCACAATGATATAAAAAAAATTGCAAAATTATTCGTTTATATCAAATTAATAAATAATTGTTACAAAAAAGACCGTGGAGTTGTCGATATTTTTATGTGCTACCCCAGATTAATAGTTATTTATGGTACTAGTGTGTTATGTTGAAAATAAGTCACGCGAGAAGATTTCAGGCCGAGTGGTATAAATTCTCAAGTGACTTAGGAAACATAACACTCGAGTGGCATACAAGGTTTTATCCAACAAGTGGAAGAAATCGTTGTTTTTTTTTATGAGATAATAATTCATAAGCTTTGTGATCGTGATCAAATCAAAGCTACTTGCGTCTCAGTACCCTATAAATTTAATGTCAGAATAACTTGATATTGACTCTTTTACATTTTGGTTAAAGTAGGTTGTTTGTTTGGTTGCCACAGGCAATAAATAAATAAATAAATAGAATACTACTTTAAATATGAACGTGAGTTATAATCCACAACTCACTTAGTGAGTTATGGATTATAACACACTAGTGTGTTATTTGATAGTTTACTTGTCTAAAATGACATTAATAGCGACAGTCATAACTGTCATGTGTTGGATAAAAACAAAAACTGCGTGTCAACATCAATTGTTTCTCGTAACAAACGTCGATGTGATGTGGAAATCATGATACCAATCATGATGTCAATCAAGGCAAGCATAAGGCCTGACAAAACAAATAAAAATTTTAAGAGTTGTTAGAAATGTTTATACGATAAACGTTTATTAACTTTTGAAATGATTGATACTGCTAGCTTGCAATCATTAACGTCGTTTAATCGATTATTATTGTCTTTCAATTATAAATAAACGATTAAATTTGGAATTTAATGTTCTGGTGAAATTGATTACTTTGTGCCTATTAATATTTTGATACTTTTTATGATTGATATTTAACAATCATAACAACTAAAATGCGTGAAACTGTAATCTGTAACTATTTTTGCCATGTTTGAAGTTAAATCAGCTTACAAGTTGGTTGAGGTCTATCTATAAGCGTGACGTCATAAGAATTGCTGTAAAATGAGAATAAGAACAGTGCTGAATGAGTCTGCACTGGAAAGAATGTTCAAAATGTTAATCTGTAATAATTGCAAAAATAGAAGCTTGAAAAAAGCTTAAAAAATGGCGCAGCTTGAAAAAGTTGAGCTATTTTCTACCGCAAAATTGAGTTTTTCTGAAAAAGTAATATTGAAAAGTACATAAAATGTTTTCCCCCATTTTACTCGGTTAATAAGTTCAATGTTCAGATTTAAGTAAATATGGTTAATTTTAAATAAAAAATAAGAAAGACTTAAATATAATTCTTCTAATTTTGTTTGTCGCAAGGGGTGGTTTTCACCCCTAAGACGCGAAAAGTACGCATCAGAAACATATGACTTTTGAAGCTTAAATGCGAATTTTCATAATAATCTTAGTTTCTGAGGTACCATAGTGGTGGATCGAGACGAGATTAAATGTATGATATTCGATACGAGACAAGACTTAGATCGAGATGAGACTAGACGAGACATAACTTGTAGGAACTTTTCGAGACCGAGACGAGACCAACTTATGTTCGTCTAAGCTTAGCTAGCTAGCTAAAACTAGATAAAATGATAATAAAACTATTAATAATATGGGGAAAATGGATTGCTTTTCCACGTCTGTATAGAGTGAATGTTGTTAAGGGACACATTCACGTGTTTCGAGATTTTTTGATATCGAGACGAGACCAGCCTTAGATCGAGATGAGACTAGACGAGACGTAACTTGTAGGTATTTTTCTAGACCGAAACGAGACATAACTTGTAGGGATCTTTCGAGACCAAGACGAGACCAACTTATGTCTCGTCTCGAATCCACCACTAATCTGCCACTGGATTAATAATGTTGTTAATTTCCCGAATTACACCCGGAAAAGTCGTAATCAATCCCAGTCGCTTGCGCACCAACTTCTGAATGCTCCACTCTAACATTAACAACCTCAAATTGGAAGAAAACGAACGTCCCATCATCTCTACGAGTTCGTTCGGTACAAACAAATCGTCTCAATTTAGACCGGCTAAATTGGGTCCGGTAATTGTACCGCGGCCCGCGACAAAATCATCAGATATCATACCGAAAATAGCGTAATATTCACGGTCAGGTCGACGACTTTCCGTGCGAGGCAGGTGCGCGCAACTCGCCGACGGCCGAGTTCCGAACTTCGTTTTCCTCCTTTTTTGGCTTTTCGCCGCACAACGAAAGTCATAAATATTCATGTGCAAACGACAAAAGTGAACTTACCGGTCGCCGGTAAAACCTTGAGAGTCGCGATGCAGATCGGGGGGAAACGGTGATGCAGAAGATGCAAACTGGAAAATTGTCGTAGAAAAAGCGTCATCTACGCTGTTAACTTGTAATCAATCTGCCTTTTTTACTGCAGCGACATGCGATTACGATTACGATTAATTTTCGTTGCTTATTAGAACCAATTAATCCGGCTAGCTACAAAAAACATTAATGGGTCGTGGTCGAAAGAAAGCAAAAATAATTGTAAAGCGATTTAATAATGGCGAGTCTGAAATATGAAAATGTAAACACCCAAGAATTCCTTAACAAACTTTACAAACACCTAACTTAACACTTCACAAATTTATCCAAAGTTAGGTCTCCTCAAATTATGGAAATCCTAGCGAAATTTGTTAAGTCAAATCTTAACACACAACTCACCTCGACCGAATCCCTTGTCTGAATCCCTTTCCTTCTTTCCCTTTCCCAAATTTCTCCCAATAACGTGCCTAATTCTGATTCCACTCTTACTCTCATGACCAATAAAAAAACTTTTACACTCTCCCTCTCGGCCCAACAAGCTCCCCTCTTGCGAAAGGTTTAGCTCGGCGTTATTTTGAATTTATGGCCTCCTTCTGGAAACCATAAAAAAATGTTTATGTCAAAATATCGAATATTTTGTTTACCTTACTGTGCATCAACTTACTTAAACTGTAATTACAGGCAAAGCATATAACGGAACACTTTAAAAATTTTACCAACGATAGTTAATAGATTGAGCCCCATTCTGACAAAATTTCAATATTCTAAGTTAATGCAATGCTTGCTGTAATCCCTGGCCAGACACCACAACTTTAAAGCCGAAAGGAGACCATACGCAAGCCGGCGTATAACAGAGAACATACAGCGGGAATAGCGTCCATTGGATTTACCTAAAGTAGTGAAAAGCCGTGCGCACGCGAATCGCGTGCAGACTTTCTGCTGTGACTAGATTTGAGTCATTTGTTTAATAGGATTTATTGCTTTACCTTACTGTGCATCAACTTACTTAAACTGTAAATACAGGCAAACCGTATAATCGAACACTTTCAAATTTTTACCAACGATAGTTAATAGATTGAGCCCCATTCTTAGAAAATTTCAACGTTCTAAGTTAACAATGCTTGCTGTAATCCGTAGCCACACACCACAACTTTCAAGCCGAAAGATACACATGAAAGCCGGCGTATAACAGAGAACATACAGCGGGAATAGCGTCCATTGGATTTTTCTAAAGTAGTGAAAAGCCGTGCGCACGCGACTCGTGGGCACACATTCTGCTGTGACTAGATTTGAATCATTTGTTTAATGGGATTTATTTCTTTACCTTACTGTGCATCAACTTACTTAAACTGTAATTACAGGCAAACCGTATAATCGAACACTTTCAAATTTTTACCAACGATAGTTAGTAGATTGAGCCCAATTCTGACAAAATTTCAATATTCTAAGTTAATGCAATGCTTGCTGTAATTCCTGGCCAGACACCACAACTTTAAAGCCGAAAGATACACACGAAAGCCGGCGTATAACAGAGAACATACAGCGGGAATAGCGTCCATTGGATTTTTCTAAAGTAGTGAAAAGCCGTGCGCACGCGAGTCGCGTGCAGACTTTCTGCTGTGACTAGATTTGAGTCATTTGTTTAATGGGATTTATTTCGTTACCTTACTGTACATCAAGTTACTTAAACTGTAATTACAGGCAAACCGTATAATCGAACACTTTTAAATTTTTACCAACGATAGTTAATAGATTGAGCCCCATTCTTAGAAAATTTCAACGTTCTAAGGTAATAATGCTTGCTGTAATCCGTAGCCAGGCACCAAAGCCGGCGTATAACAGAGAACATACGGCGGGAATAGCGTCAATTGGATTTTTCTAAAGTAGTGAAAAGCCGTGCGCACGCGACTCGCGGGCAGACTTTCTGCTGTGACTCGATTTGAGTCAGTTGTTTAATGGGATTTATTTCTTTACCTTACTGTGCATCAACTTACTTAAACTGTAATTACAGGCAAACCGTATAATCGAACACTTTCAAATTTTTACCAACGATAGTTAGTAGATTGAGCCCCATTCTTACAAAATTTCAACGTTCCAAGTTAACAATGCTTGCTGTAATCCGTAGCCACACACCACAACTTTCAAGCCGAAAGATACACACGAAAGCCGGCGTATAACAGATAACATACAGCGGGAATAGCGTCCATTGGAGTTTTCTAAAGTAGTGAAAAGCCGTGCGCACGCGACTCGTGGGCACACATTCTGCTGTGACTAGATTTGAGTCATTTGTTTAATGGGATTTATTTCTTTACCTTACTGTGCATCAACTTACTTAAACTGTAATTACAGGCAAACCGTATAATCGAACACTTTTAAATTTTTACCAACGATAGTTAATAGATTGAGCCCCATTCTGACACAATTTCAACGTTCTAAGGTAACAATTCTTGTTGTAATCCGTAGCCACACACCACAACTTTCAAACCGAAAGAAACACACGAAAGCCGGCGTATAACAGAGAACATACAGCGGGAATAGCTTCCATTGGATTTTTCTAGATTGGTGAAAAGCCGCGCGCACGCGACTCGCGGGCAGACTTTCTGCTGTGACTTTGTTATGGGCTTTACATATAAAATAATTTTTAGCATTTTTTAATACAATCTAAATTAATTGTTTCCTATTTCAAAAATTACATTTAAGAATATGATATGTTTTGTCATTTTTGACATTTTTTTTAGGGTAAGCACTGCTTCCCTTGCTTCAATGTTTCCCTGTTTCTCAGTTTAAAAGTTATTTCATCGACTAAATATTTCTGATATCTTCCGTCGAATTTATCATTCCGTAGCCCAAATTATACGGAGCTCAGCTGATGACGCTATTAAAGCCTTTCCGTACCATTTAAATTCTTCTTGGACTTTTCTACGTTTCTTTGAAAAGATTATAATCGCCACTATTACGCCGGGGAAGATTACAGGGTGCCTCTGTCATATTGCATTATGTATGAGGATTATGATTTGTGACGTTCCACGTTCCACTCTTATTTTTTTTATAAGTCCCTTCCGACGAGACGGGAATTTTAAAACGTTAGAAAAATCGAGAAGATTAGCGGGCACAGTCGTATTTACATAATTGTTTTAACGTGGCTGTTTGGCGTCTTACGTCATACAAAATTATAATAACTGTATAGATAACTGCTAATTATCGGGATTTATTTGTGATTTGGTTGGAGGTATTTTATTGCGTTGTGTCATACGTTAACTTTAGCTGGCACGCCATTTTGTCGTGACAAGACGGAATAAATCCCCGTCGAAGTGACCACCCGGAAAGTTAATAGATTTCGTAGTGCGAAAACCGCGCTATATTTGTTATACGATTACTTTTCCCTGAAGATTGTGGTTATCTCGTGAATCATGTCTTCGTCTGTTAGCTGATTAAATTTACAAATTTACAACGAAAAAGACATTCTTCTTGGGAAGGTGACTAAGCCCAAATAACTTAACCACTACAGCTCAAATGACCTCGACTAACTTAAAACTTAACTTATGCCGACATTTCATAACAAACATTAAATTTTTGACGTGATAAACGTCTTATAAATCGAACATTGTAACGTTACGCCAGACGCATGCGTGCGAGCGAGAGTGAGAGCGATTGCCTTGCGACGCATCTATCTCTCTTCCGCTACAGCGTCCGAGTGAGAGCTCGATTTGGCGATCGGCTCGGTTCGCGAGCGCGATGGAAGGGGTAGGCGACAGCACGTTAGATAAAGTTATCTGAATCTGAATATTTACTGTGCATACCATTGCTTATTACTATTACAATAACAATTGCGGCAATGAGGTAATTAATTCTTCCATTCTAAGAGTTTGATTAGTTGAAACATCAATGATAATTTAGTGATATTAATTCAATGCAATTCAATTTTTCATCAACGTTTTCTTATGACGTTATCACGTAAAATTATTGTCCGTAAACCGACTTTACAGACAACCAAATTTTCTAAACTTCGATACAGTCACATGTTTAATTGTTTAATGTAGCTGGCAGTGTTTTTAATTTTTTGGTGTGTCACATTTTATGTAAGTAATACCATTCGTGCTGCGAAAAGCGATAAGAGTTTATAACACCTTTTCCAAGTAACAGTTACACTAACCATCTGATAAGAACAGTTTACATGGAAAACACTTCGTCGTCGACGTAGAGTTTGTTCAAGTTTACGAAACTTAATGAAATCTCATTTCCAGAAGTTGTATTTATGCCGTTTCGAAAATACTAAGAGAGGCGTTTTGAACAGAGCCTACAATTTTGAATTATAGAGTTGTTTGATTACATTTCGTAAATTTTGATGCTGTGTAAACGTGTTTGTTGGTTTCTTTTCCTATTTTCATGAGTTCTCCTTCCAAGTTTGTCAGTAAATATGTCAACAGAACCATAGCAACATGTGATAACAATCGAAACGTTTACCATGTGGCAGCAAGTCCGGAACTTCATAAATGCAAATAATATTATTTCTCCAAAAATGAGTACTAAACTACATATGACATTTCGTGTTTAAGTAACATTTCTTCAATTGACCGTCATTTTGGCCCAAACGTTTTGTTTTTCAAAATAATGGAATTTCTTGGTTTCTTCAAAATTCAAATTGCTTGAAAACTTCCTGAGATAATGAGGCAAAACTGATACATTTTTTGTTTTCAAAATTGATTGGTTCTTCGGTTTTCGCTAATTTTGGATATATTCTTCAAGACCAAGCAACCATCTTTTATTGGGGTTCAACTACGAGTATAGTTAAGTTCCGCATTGACTCTTAAGTACAGTAAGTTTCAGGATTACAACTTTTGGAAACTTCAGAAGACCGCTCTAATTATCTATGGTCAAACTTGGAAAAAATAGTTTTATTTTTATCGACATTTAAAGATGTCCCTCTTTAATGAAGTTATAGGTAGTTAATCGGTCTTCTGTGTTAGATCATACACACAACGTGAGCAATTAGGTCAGATTTACGTAAGTTCTACTGTATCGTTATTGAAGTCTTTTGATGCCACGTCGTTAGAAGTCCGCTCTTCCGGTCCTTTCATTGTTTCTGCTTCGATTTCGTAACCACTCGGCGAGTTACAGCATCTTAACGACCCGGTGAGATGTTTTTGTTTCTCCATCGGTCCGGAATCGATTCCGGAGTGGGGAGGGGGGGGATACGAATTCCGCATCAAACGTGGCCTATTAAAAACCGTTTTTAAATATAGAACGGAATCACTAACCCATTTCTTCGGTCGGCCGGATCGTCGACTGGAACATATGTTGCCGGGTATGTGGATGTCGACGTGAAAGAGTCTCCGCATAAACCGGGGGATCTAATAAATCCACGGGATTTTTTCCGGTCGTCCAACGGGAACATTATCCGACGTTTCTGGGGCGTGAAAAATGAGTAAAACGTTTCGTACGGCGTAATCTTGCGAATACAGGTGTTTATTCGTTGCAGGGGAGAGTCAAAATGTGAATTTTTGCGCAGGGCGGGTGGAAACGACCCACCCTCCCTCTAATCTCGTTACATGTTAAATTCCACGAGGGTAATGTGGTGTTGTCGTCGAAGAGATAACACAGACTGACAATTTCTCAAAAATACATACATATGATCGTAGGTACGATCAGGTATTAATTTTGAAAATAAAAATACCTTCACGAGATCGCACGTTTATTACAATACAAGTTGCTTCTCACAGTAATAAACGACGACTGTCCTTTCCGAGAGACAAAAGTTGCAAAATAGACAATTTGGATTCGTATGCTAAATTCTACACAGCGAAAACAACGCTAAATCCTTGGATCGTCCGTGGGCGTCCAGAGTGGCCGACTTTTTCGGGACTCCTCAAATTACATCTTGAGTTTCATCAATCGCGCCGCTCACACGGCCAGACTGACAGCTTAATTCGCTCTCGAATTAACAGCTCTCCACGAATCCCAATGTCCTCTCCTCTACCTGTAACCAGGAGAACACTACTTCAGGCATCACATCTTATGCCTTCAGAATCTCTCAAACTTTCATCAATTCAATTCTCAATCTATCTTGATCATCTTATCATAGATCAAAAATCTTAATCTCAAAGGTCAGCTCATTAACTCATAATGACTGCAACCTCTAACCTGAACTTTCAACATTAAAACTTTAACTTGTAGGATCATACAGTTCTGCGTAATGATTTAACTCTAACGTTCTATTTAGCCAATCACGACACTCGACGTGAGGGCTCACTCATAACTACTCTATCATGAAACTCGACATGAAGACTATAATCTTATTATTATTATTATTATTTTTTTATAACAATGACTATAACTGTACCACCACGAAACTCGACGTGAGGTAATATTGATAATTGATAACTTGTACCACCACTAAACTCGACGGGAGGTAATATTGATAACTGTACCACCACGAAACTCGACGGGAGGTAATATTGATAACTGTACCACCACGAAACTCGACGTGAGGTAATATTGATAACTGTACCACCACGAAACTCGACGTGAGGTATTATTGATAGCTGTACCACCACGAAACTCGACGTGAGGTAATATTGTTGACTGTACCACCACGAAACTCGACGGGAGGTAATATTGTTGACTGTACCACCACGAAACTCGACGTGAGGTAATATTGATAGCTGTACCACCACGAAACTCGACGGGAGGTAATATTGATAACTGTACCACCACGAAACTCGACGGGAGGTAATATTGATAACTGTACCACCACGAAACTCGACGGGAGGTACTATTGATAACTGTACCACCACGAAACTCGACGGGAGGTACTATTGATAACTTTACCACCACGAAACTCGACGGGAGGTAATATTGATAACTGTACCACCACGAAACTCGACGGGAGGTACTATTGATAACTGTACCACCACGAAACTCGACGGGAGGTAATATTGATAACTGTACCACCACGAAACTCGACGGGTGGTCATATTAATAATTGATAACTGTACCACCACGAAACTCGACGGGAGGTACTATTGATAACTTTACCACCACGAAACTCGACGGGAGGTAATATTGATAACTGTACCACCACGAAACTCGACGGGAGGTACCTACTCACAATTATTGTTTTTTTTTTAATTTTTTTTTTGTTCTTATTATTTGTTCTTCTGATTACATATTCTCACAAACGCTCACAAGGCCATTGCAGTAAGGTCACTCACCCACTTATGCCTCAGAGTCCTCAGAAAACTCTCCAGGCCAAAGTCTCAGTGAATCTTCGGCCACTACTCGCTTGTGGTTCGCCAGTAAACCCTTCAACTGGAACCTGTCCTTCGGTAGTACTGCCGCAACTTCAAATGGACCTTCATACCTTGATTCTACTTTGGCCAGGTGTGAATTCCCTGACGGATGGTAAACAAGCTCGCCTACGCCTATGAGCTTTGGATCTTTGTCGAATAAGTTTTTCGACAACTGGGCCTGCTTCTTCATCCTTCCATATGCCAGGTTACAGTTTTGTTCTAAATTACTATTATTCTTCGTTATTTCTTGAAAGATTCCCAAGATTTAACAGCTGGCTGCCACATGGAGAACCAATCCTTTGCTTCTCCTAGTAGACCGCTGGCTGCCCTGGAGTACTGCTCGTAATCTGACCACTTGAAGGTTGTCCCCAATTTCTCGATCTCTTCACACCACCTGGCGGCTCCATGGTCGGCGAGAAGTGGATCAAACTGAGGAATCGCAATAGGTGTAGCAGGAGACGAAGGTGTGGCACTCCGGTCCTTCATCTCTTGTAGGGTGGCGGCCAAAACCCTCGTTAGCTCCTCCATGATGTCGGTTTGCACTCGGCACTCGTCACAATCACAAGTTTTAGTTTTTCACTTGTTAATGTCTTTTCTTTAAACGTCTTGGCGGATTGGAATCGAATCCGAATCCCACTTCTGATATGATCGTAGGTACGATCAGGTATTAATTTTGAAAATAAAAATACCTTCACGAGATCGCACGTTTATTACAATACAAGTTGCTTCTCACAGTAATAAACGACGACTGTCCTTTCCGAGAGACAAAAGTTGCAAAATAGACAATTTGGATTCGTATGCTAAATTCTACACAGCGAAAACAACGCTAAATCCTTGGATCGTCCGTGGGCGTCCAGAGTGGCCGACTTTTTCGGGACTCCTCAAATTACATCTTGAGTTTCATCAATCGCGCCGCTCACATACACACTGCAATACCGTACTTGACACAACGTTAGGTGGAGTTGCAGAAATGGAGGACATGCAAACTACTGGGCTACTACGCATGCATGCACCACTTCTGTGTAAACCTCGCAACTCTGCTTCGAAGGATCAAGGATTGGTCAGGGTTGGACCAATACTCATTCGACCGATTACTGGAACAAAATGCCTTTTTAACCATATCTAGAATCAAGGGAAACCCAGACACCACATACATATCCAATGGACTTACATTGAACGTCCCTCACTGGACGTGGCTGACATCCTTTGGACGTCCACTCAATGACGGTTGGATGTACAATGTACGTCCATGGGAGAGCCAAAGTATAACACTGTGGACGTTTCATGGACGTCCTTCGGGACATCCAATGGACGTCCATTGGATATCCAAAGGACGTACATTGGACGTACAATTGATATCCAAAAGACATCCATTGGATGTCCAGGAGGACGTCAATTGATATCCAAAGAACGTCCATTTTACATACAATAGAGATCCAAACGACGTCAGCATTGGACGTTCAATGGACGTCAATTGGATGTTTGCAGGGCGTTCATATTTCATTTTATAGTCTTCTAAGGACGTCCAACTCATGCTGAAAAAGGAATGTACACTGGAAGTCTATTTCATAGTCTTTTAAGGACGTCCAATTGATACTACAATATGGATGTACATTGGACGTTCATTTCATAGTCTTTTTTGGACGTCCAACTCATGCTAAAATAGGGATGTACATTGGACGTCCATTTCATGGTCTTTTAAGGACGTCTAATTGATGCTGCACCATGGATGTACATTGGACGTCCATTTCATGGTCTTTTTGATGCTGCAACATGGATGTACATTGGACGTCCATTTCATGGTCTTTTAAGGACGTCTAATTGATGCTACAACATGATGTCCATTGGACGTACATTTCATAGCCTGTCACGAACGTCCAACTCTTGGTGGAAAAGGGACATACATTGGACGTCTTCTGCAGGTCCATGGACGTTTCTACGTTTAATGGATCTGTAGTGGACGTCCATTGGATGTCGTGTGTTTACTGGGAAGCTAATGTTTGAGACTATCCGCAATATTGTGCTATGATCAGTAATCGCGTAATTAATGAATTAAGTGAAGTTCAACTCGACTCATTTCGATATCGTTTTAATGCCTGGAGTGTAATATGTGCATGACTTTTGCCACTACTTATGATCTTTAGTTTTTTCTATTTTTATGATATTTATTTTTTGATTTCACAGCTCACTTGAGGGTTTTTTCACTGATCCAAATAACCGCCATTGTTAAAAATCACTTTTAGTTTCAATATCAAGTAACACGAACAGGTAAATTAGTCGCTATTGGAAGAGTAGTTGGGCCAACGTGTAGAGGAGCCATTAAACCGAAGTCGAAATTACGATACGTTCGAGTTGAATTTCACTTAATTCCTTAATTACGCCATTACTGATCATCCCACAATATTGCGGATAGTCTCACACTACCTTTCCCTTGATTCTAGATAGAGTTAAAATGGCATTTTGTTCCAGTAATAACGAGGTTATCAGTCGAATGTTTATTGGCCCAACTCGCTACCCTTGATCCTTCGAAACAGAGTTGCCAGATTTACACGAAAGTGGTGCATGCGCAGTGGCGGACAAGTAACGGTCGGCTTCGATTGGTCGGATCGCGCATGCACCACTTTCGTGTCAATCTGGCAACTCTGCTCCGACGACGAACTTCAAAACGCCCTCCCAACGTGTGAACGAGCCTTTAAGACGTTACGAATATCCCAAATATGCGCGGCGGACGAATTTAGCCCTTCGGCGCTTCTCAATCTTATCGGGTAGCGCCGAGTCCGTTAATAGCATTTGTGCATTTGGTAGACAGAACGAAAACATTCCGCCCGCCGGAGAAAAAAGAATGTCGACCTCATATCTTACGAGACAGACACTGTCTGATACTTAAATCCGAATCAAATAACGTTAAGTCCGAGTGGGAGAGAGAGGGAAAGTGAACCACCGGCGATGACACTACTTATCGAGTCTCTCTTCTCTTTCCCATATTTGTATATATATATCACGCCTACTGAGATGAGATGATCTCTTATTACTATCAGACGTGTCTGAAGGCGACTGCAGAAAAAGGAGAAAGAAGTCTGGAAGAAAATAAGAAAAAGAGGAAGAAGAATATTTTTAGCTTTGAAGCACGACCCGGTGTAACCGGTTCCACGATGTTTGCAATTTCATTTTTGTGCCAATGCTAACGTATGCATTTTTAACTGCGCTCTTGACCGTCTTCAAGCGGGTCACATTTGACAATATGCACTTGCTTTTGTATTATTCGTGCACGAACTTCACGCCTCCTTCGTCCAAAAATCATGTTCTAGTTCTCATGGGTTAAAGTTGCCATTGATACCTCCAGTATCACACTCAGGCAACAGAAACAAGTACCAAATAAAACACCATGGTGGTGACCATCGTGTCATATTTCATTAGTTCTTTGTTACCTGAATTAAGGCCTTACCATGAGAAACCAAAAGAGTTTTGATCGATACAAGCGTTTTATTGGCAACTACCATCGTATTCCACTTATTTCTTTGTTGCACTTACTTCCTTTTCTTTGTTTCAGTCAGTTTGATAATGATCTCATGAGAAATCATAAAACGTTAATATTGTAACGTTTATCCTAATTTATTTATATAGTTTTAAACACTAGGTACTTAATTTATTTTGTCTATTCCTTAACTAACTAATTTATATTATACACTTAACGCACTAATTTATTTGTACACTTTCGCTAGTTGGCTTATCGCACGTTTTTTCACTCACGGCGGCTCCTCGTCTACTATTTCTTTGACAGCAGGCCCGTACTTTTACATATATCCTCTAATAATGTTTTTCCAGAACGGACCAGATGATTCTTTCTCTAATTAGACGTTTCCGGATTGTTCGAGAAGGTTTTTATGGTCCCCTTTGATCCGCGCCGCCTGCGTCAGATAAGACAGAGCATGCTTCACGCTGATGTTTATATTTCGCGTTACAATAAGTTGCAAAGAACATGGATTTATGCAATATTATCCTTACAGCAAAAGAATAAGCTTGTCATCTACTATCAGTTTCTAAATTTATTCTAAATCTTATAACAATCAAATATGTTCCAAAATAAATAGTTACTTTAAGAAAGATTGCTTAAAAGTCACTGGCGCTGATACTAAAATACAGTGAGGGGAGGTAAATTAAAACTTTAAATATCGTTGATATTATCAACATTTGTAACGGTTAACGGATTGACCTTTAAGCGGACACCCTGTATAACAACCACAACGTACGAAAAATCTAAAACCGGGTAACCAGTATTGTTACATCAGTTGAAGTGAGAGCGAACTAACAACCTGATTGCTATGCGTAACAATTATTGATCACATATTATCTCTCTACATAAAGACTGAAGTAATTTTTGTAAAATTACAATGTTACATCAGTATTGTTACATCAGTTGAAGTTGGAGCGAACTAACAACCTAATTGCTATGCGTTACAATTATTGATCGCATATTATCTCTCTACACAGGTTTTAAAGGCTGGAGTAATTTTTGTAAAATTACATTGTTACATCAGTATAGTTACATCAGTTGAAGTTGGAGCGAACTAACAACCTGATTGCTATGCGTAACAATTATTGATCACACATTATCTCTTGTTGTTGGAGCGAACTAACAACCTGATTGCTATGCGTAACAATTATTGATCGCATATTATCTCTCTACACAGGTTTTAAAGGCTGGAGTAATTTTTGTAAAATTACATTGTTACATCAGTTGAAGTTGAAGCGAACTAACAACCTGATTGCTATGCGTAACAATTATTGATCACATATTATTATCTCTCTATACAGGTTTCAAAGACTGAAGTAATTTTTGTAAAATTACATTGTTACATTAGTATTGTTACATCAGTTGAAGTTGGAGCGAACTAACAACCTGATTGCTATGCATAACCATTATTGATCAGATTACATATTATCTGTCTACACAGGTTTTAAAGACTGGAGTAATTTTTGTAAAATTACATTGTTACATCATGGTTACATCAGTTGAAATTGGCGCGAACTAACGACCTGATTGCTATGCGTACCAATTATTGATCACATATTATCTCTCTAGACAGATTTTAAAGACTGAAGTAATTTTTGTAAAATTACATTGTTACATCAGTATTGTTACATTCAGTTGAAGTTGGAGCGACCTAACAACCTGATTGCTATGCGTAACAATTATTGATCACATATTATCTCTTTACACAGGTTTTGAAGACTGGAGTAATTTTTGTAAAATGGGTTTTGGTTGAGCTGCTCTTTCTCTTACTTCCAGTTTGTTAAACTTAGCGGCTTTGATGAGCAAGACAAATATGCATACTAACCGTAACGTGACAAATATTGAACTTATACTGAAAGCTGAAACTCTTTGGCCAAAGTAACGTAAGTTCAATTAACTGTATGTTTATATCAGTTCAGATCTCTGCAGTTATGGTTGTCTATAACAATTGTTATGAAATGATGCTTACCGAAAACGATTATGCCAAAGTAACGGTAATTCAGGGTAATTAACTGTACTTGATATCAGCTCAGATCTCTTCGGTTGTTGTAATCCATAACAATTTTTATGAAGTGACGCTTACAGAAAACACTTTTGCCAAAATAACGGCAATTCAAGATAACTAACTACGTTTATATCGGTTAAGATTTCTACAGTTATTGTTATCCATAACAATTGTTATGCAGTGATGCTTACAGGAAACTCTTATGCCAATTTAGGGTAATTAACTGTACATTTATATCAATTCAGATCTCTTCAGTTATTGTTGTCTATAACAATTGTTATGAAATGATGCTTACCGAAAACGTCTGTGCCAAAGTAACGGTAATTCAGTGTAACTAACTGTACGTTTATATCAGTTCAAATCTCTGCAGTTGTTATTATTCATAAAAATTGTCATGAATTGATGCTTACAGAATACTGATGCTTGCAGGAAACTCTTATGCCAATTTAGGGTAATTAACTGTACATTTGTATCAGTTCAGATCTCTTCAGTTATTGTTGTCTATAACAATTGTTATGAAATGATGCTTACCGAAAACGTTTATGCCATAGTGACGATAATTCAGTGTAATTAACTGTAATTCATATCTCTGCAGTTGTTGTTATTCATAACAATTGTTATGAAGTGATGCTTACAGAATAGTGATGTTTACAGGAAACTCTTGTGCCAATTTAGGGTAATTAACTGTACATTTATATCAGTTCAAATCTCTTCAGTTATTAATGTTATTATTGTTATGAAATTATGCTTACCGAAAACGTTTATGCCAAAGTAACGGCAATTCAGTGCAATTAATTGTACGTGTATATCAGTTCAGATATCTTCGGTTATTGTTATCCATAACAATTGTTATAAAGTGACGCTTACAAAAAACTTTATACCAAAGTAACTTCTGATACTATTGTGATCCATAACAATTATTATGAAGTGATGCTCAAGGAATAGGCTATAATAATATACATATTACCAATGTTGTCAGTTGTCGCCTTGAGTTATGTAAAACTCTAGGAACTCCAACTTTAAGCGCCATCATAACCTCAATTAACCTAGTCTCTGTGGGAAACTGTAACCCACTTAAAAACGTTATTCCATTCGACGCCATTTATTATTTCAGAATAATATGTTTTTTCTAGTCTTTGAAATCGGATCTGACGTTAGGAACAAAAAAAGAATGTGGATCGTATACATTACACGAAACTTCTGTGTGGCACGTCTTGTCAAACAAACAATCGAATTTGGAGAGAGTGGTGTTCACCTTGCCCCACTTCCATTTTACTCATCCGAGCCATATTTCATAACTGTAATATGTTTGTGGAGGATAAACAATCGTGGCAGTAGTTGAATGATCGAGATGTTAGACGAGAACAAATCGTCGATAAATCGAAAGAAAAAATACTTATCCGACACATGACAGTTATGAAATAACACACTAGTGTGTTATAATCATAACTCACTAGTGAGTTATGGATTATAACTCACGTTCATATTGATTGAAAGTAGTATTCTATTTATTTATTGCCCGTGGCAACCGAACAAACAACCTACTTTAACCAAAATGTAAAAAAGTCACTGTCGAGTCATTCTGACATTTACAGGGTACTGAGACGCAAGTAGCTTTGACTTGATCACAAAGCTTATTAATGATTATCTCATAAAAAACGATTTCTTCCACTTGTTGGATAAAACATTGTATGCCACTCGCGTGTTATGTTTCCTAAGTTACTTGAGGATTTATACCACGAGGCGTCAGGCCGAGTGACTTATTTTCAACATAACACACTAGTACCATGAATAACTATTAAAATGATCTTAAATTAAATGATGTTTTTTAAGATTTTCGACCATCTCTGCATCTTCAGCTTTCGTAAAACTAATAAAAACCCTTTGGAGGCACACACAAGGTTTTATCGTCGCAGTGAAAAAAAAGCCCTCCCTCACCCACTTCGTGCCCTTATCGAACGACCCCGTTGAAAGATCCCACGTGTTTATTACTCCCCCGAGGAGTCGGGATACTCACACACACACATACTTTAACCACAGCTTTAACATTAGAAATTAAATCCGTGTGGTTTTCAGATTACGCCAGCCCTTCGGGCTCCTTTCTCGAAGGCGGCGAAAGGGTTGCTTTTTGTCGCTTCGAGTGCTCTTCGAGGGTGACTCACGTGAAGTTATTTACTAATAAAACAATCAAAATTTCCAGGAGACGAAGTGCGTTTGTTGGATTCAAGGGCGGAGGGGTACTTCATAGGATCTTTCGAGTAGCTCTTGAGAAGTGTTGGCTTTGGGGGGGTTGAATCGTCTCGAGGTAATACAAAAGTGTGAATACGGCTTTAGAATTAAAATCTGTCACTAACGATGACGTAGTATGCAAATATTATATCGCGACGTTGATTTTTAAATCGGGATTCAATATGAAATTCAATCCTGTTGTTCTTTGAAAACTTTGTAATAATAACTTTGCATTATGAACTTACACTCCATGTCGTTTTTGTAACGTTCAGAACATTTTGAGATTTTGGGAACGATGAGATCAATTCTAATTTCATCCCAGTTATATCTCAAAATTCTAAAGCGAGATTCAATATGAAATTCGATCTTGTTGTCTTTGAAAACTGTGTAATGTGAATTTAGCGTCATGCACTTACTCTGCATGTCGTTTTTGTAACGATTCAAAACATTTTGAGATTTTTGAGAAAGATGAGACAGTTCGAATATCATCCCAGTTATATCTCAAATGTCTAAAGCGAGATTCAATATGAAATTCGATCCTGTTGTCTTTGAAAACTTTGTAAAGTGAACTTAGCGTCTTGAACTAACTCTCCATGTGGTTTTGTAAGGATTCAAAACATTTTGAGATTTTTGGCAAAAACGAGACAGTTCAAATTTCATCCCAGTTATATCTCAAATTTTGAAAGGGAGATTCAATATGAAATTCGATCTTGTTATCTTTGAAAACTTTGTAATGTGAATTTAGCATCATGAACTTACTCAGCACGTGGTTTTGTAAGGATTTCAAACATTTGAGATTTTTGAGAAAGATGAGACAGTTCGAATTTCGTCCCAGTTATATCTCAAATTTCTAAAGCGAGATTCAATCTGAAATTAGATCCTGTTGTGTTTAAAAATTTTGTAGTATGAACTTAGCGTCCTGAACTAACTCTCCTTGTGGTTTTGTAAGGAATCAATACCTTTTGAGATTTTTGGGAAAGATGAGATCAATTCAAATTTCATCTCAGTTATATCTCAAAATTCTAAAGCGAGATTCAATATGAAATTCGATCTTATTGTCTTTGAAAACTTTGTAATGTGAATTTAGCGTCATGAACTTACTCTGCATGTGGTTTTGTAAGAATCCAAAACATTTTTAGATTTTTGGGGAAGATGAAACAGTTCGAATTTCGTCCTAGTTATATCTCAAATTGCTAAAGCGAGATTCAATATGAAATTCGATCCTGTTGTGTTTAAAAACTTTGTAATGTAAACTTAGCATCATGTACTTACTCAGCACGTGGTTTTGTAAGGATTTAAAACATTTTGAGATTTTTGAGAAAGATGAGACAGTTCGAATTTCATCCCAGTTATATCTCAAATTTCGAAAGCGAGATTCAATATGAAATTCGATCCTGTTGTGTTTAAAAACTTTGTAATGCCAACTTAGCATCATGAACTTACTTTCCATGTTGTTTTTGTAACGATTCATAACATTTTGAGATTGTGGGAAAGATGAGATCAATTCGAATTTCATCCCAGTTATATCTCAATTTTCTAAAGCGGGATTCAATATGAAATTCGATCTTGTTATTTTTGAAAACTTTGTAATGTGAATTTAGCATCATGAACTGACTCTCCATGTGGTTTCATAGGTATTCAAAGCATTTTGAGAGATTGGGGAAGATGAGATCAATTCGAATTTTACCCCAGTTATATCTCCAATTTCTAAACCAACATTCAATATCAAATTGGATACTGTTGTCTTTGAAAACTTTGCAATGTGAACTTAGCGTCATGAACATACACTCCATGTCGTTTTTGTAACGATTCATTACATTTTGAGATTTTGAGAAATATGAGATAGTTCGAATATCATCCCAGTTATATCTCAAATTTCAAAAGCGAGATTCAATATGAAATTCGATCCTGTTGTGTCTAAAAACATTGTAATGTATACTAAGCGTCCTGAACTTACTCTCCATGTGGTTTTAAAAGGATTCAAAACATTTTGAAATTTTTGGGAAAGATGAAACAGTTCGAATTTCATCGCAGTTATATCTCAAAATTCTAAAGCGAGATTCAATATGAAATTAGATCCTGTTGTGTTTAAAAACCTTGTAATGTGAACTTAGCATCATGAACTTACTCTGCACGTGGTTATGTAAGGATTTAAAACATTTTGAGATTTTTGAGAAAGTTGAGACAGTTCGATTTTCATACCAGTTATATCTCAAATTTTTAAAGCGAGATTCGATATGAAATTAGATCCTGTTGTCTTTGAAAACTTTGTAATGTGAACTTAGCATCATGTACTTACTCAGCACGTGGTTTTGTAAGGATTTAAAACATTTTGAGATTTTTGGGAAGGATGGGACAGTTCATATTTCATCCCAGGTATATCTCAAATTTCTAAAGCGAGGTTCAATATGAAATTCGATTTTGTTTTCTATGAAAACTTTGTAATACGAACTTTGTGTTATGAACTTACACTCCATGTCGTTTTTGTAACGATTCAGAACATTTTGAGATTTTGGGAAAGACGAGATCAATTCGAATTTCATCTCAGTTATATCTCAAAATTCTAAAGCGAGATTCAATATGAAATTCGATCTTATTGTCTTTGAAAACTTTGTAATGTGAGCTTAGCATCATGAACTGACTCTCCATGTGGTTTTATAGGAATTTAGAGCATTTTGAGATTTTTGAGAAAGATGAGGTCAATTATAATTTCATCCCAATTATATCTCAATTTTCTAAAGCGAGATTTAATATGAAATTCGATCCTGTCGTTTTTGAAAACTTTGTAGTGTGAACTTAGCATCATGAACTTACACTGCACGTGGTTTTGTAAGGATTTAAAACATTTTGAGGATTTTGGGGAAGATGAGACTGTTCGAATATAATCCCAGTTATATCTCAAATTTCAAAAGCGAGATTCAATATGAAATTCGATCCTGTTGTGTCTAAAAACATTGTAATGTAAACTAAGCGTCCTGAACTTACTCTCCATGTGGTTTTAATAGGATTCAAAACATTTTGAAATTTTTGGGAAAGATGAAACAGTTCGAATTTCATCGCAGTTATATCTCAAAATTCTAAAGCGAGATTCAATATGAAATTCGATCCTGTTGTGTTTAAAAACCTTGTAATATGAACTTAGCATCATGAACTTACTCTGCACGTGGTTATGTAAGGATTTAAAACATTTTGAGATTTTTGAGAAAGTTGAGGCAGTTCGATTTTCATACCAGTTATATCTCAAATTTCTAAAGCGAGATTCGATATGAAATTAGATCCTGTTGTCTTTGAAAACTTTGTAATGTAAACTTAGCATCATGTACTTACTCAGCACGTGGTTTTGTAAGGATTTAAAACATTTTGAGATTCTTGAGAAAGAGACAGTTCATATTTCATCCCAGGTATATCTCAAATTTCTAAAGCGAGGTTCAATATGAAATTCGATCTTGTTTTCTATGAAAACTTTGTAATACGAACTTTGTATTATGAACTTACACTCCATGTCGTTTTTGTAACGATTCAGAACATTTTGAGATTTTGGGAAAGACGAGATCAATTCGAATTTCATCTCAGTTATATCTCAAAATTCTAAAGCGAGATTCAATATGAAATTCGATCTTATTGTCTTTGAAAACTTTGTAATGTGAATTTAGCATCATGAACTTACTTAGCACGTGGTTTTGTAAGGATTTAAAACATTTTTAGATTTTTGGGGAAGATGAGACAGTTCGAATATCATCTCAGTTATATCTCAAATTTCAAAAGCGAGATTCAATATGAAATTCGATCTTATTGTCTTTGAAAACTTTGTAATGTGAGCTTAGCATCATGAACTGACTCTCCATGTGGTTTTATAGGAATTTAGAGCATTTTGAGATTTTTGGGAAAGATGAGGTCAATTATAATTTCATCCCAATTATATCTCAATTTTCTAAAGCGAGATTCAATATGAAATTCGATCCTGTCGTTTTTGAAAACTTTGTAATGTGAACTTAGCATCATGAACTTACACTGCACGTGGTTTTGTAAGGATTTAAAACATTTTGAGAATTTTGGGGAAGATGAGACTGTTCGAATATAATCCCAGTTATATCTCAAATTTCAAAAGCGAGATTCAATATGAAATTCGATCCTGTTGTGTCTAAAAACATTGTAATGTAAACTAAGCGTCCTGAACTTACTCTCCATGTGGTTTTAAAAGGATTCAAAACATTTTGAAATTTTTGGGAAAGATGAAACAGTTCGAATTTCATCGCAGTTATATCTCAAAATTCTAAAGCGAGATTCAATATGAAATTAGATCCTGTTGTGTTTAAAAACCTTGTAATGTGAACTTAGCATCATGAACTTACTCTGCACGTGGTTATGTAAGGATTTAAAACATTTTGAGATTTTTGAGAAAGTTGAGACAGTTCGATTTTCATACCAGTTATATCTCAAATTTCTAAAGCGAGATTCGATATGAAATTAGATCCTGTTGTCTTTGAAAACTTTGTAATGTGAACTTAGCATCATGTACTTACTCAGCACGTGGTTTTGTAAGGATTTAAAACATTTTGAGATTTTTGAGAAAGAGACAGTTCATATTTCATCCCAGGTATATCTCAAATTTCTAAAGCGAGATTAAATATGAAATTCGATCCTGTTGTCTTTGAAAACTTTGTAATATGAACTTAGCATCATGAACTTACTCTGCACGTGGTTTTGTAACGATTTAAAACATTTTGAGATTTTTGGGGAAGAAGAGACTGTTCGAATATAATCCCAGTAATATCTCAAATTTCTAAAGCGAGATTCGATATGAAATTCGATCCTGTTGTATTTAAAAACCTTGTAATGCCAACTTAGCATCATGAACTTACTTTCCATGTCGTTTTTGTAAAGATTCATAACATTTTGAGATTGTGGGAAAGATGAGATCAATTCGAATTTCATCAGTTATATCTCAAATTTCTAAAGCGAAATTCAATATGAAATTCGATTGTAATGCGAATTTGGCAGGATAAACTTACTCTCGATAACGTTTTTGTAACGATTCAAAACATTTTGGGAGAGATAAGATCAATTCTAGTTTCATCCCAGCTATATTTCAAATTTATAATAATTAAAATATCTCTTTATAAAAGTGTTACAGGCAGGTTTAGCTGAAATTTTCGAATAAATATCAAAATTCTTCCAAAAACTTTAAGAAAGTCGACGAAATAAGTTTTGATCCAATGTCCCATTTCAAATTAGAACATTTTAAAGTGACAAACGTTTCGAGAACAAAATCACCCCAAATCACCCTCCCTGAAAATTTACCAAACCGCCTGCTATAAACTCAGAATTCGAGACTGTTCTGGAATTCGTAAAGCGACGAGAATATTCCCGAAACGATATGCGGCACGATAAAAGCAAGTCGCCAGGACGTAGAGAAGTCAGTTATAAAACAGCGAACGCAACGAATATTTGACCTGAGCGGCCGTGCGCGGAAGATAAATAAACAACTGTGACATATAAATTGAGTAAAAGTGTTAGTCACTAGTGTTAAATAAGTTAGTTAAGTATTTAAATTAGTAGAGTGTGATTATTTCGTTACAGTACTAATTTATTTCGCTCTGAGCACTAACTGATATCGTGTGCATAATCTTGTTCTTATCAAATTGAGTTTTTCAGGTTTTTCTCAGTTATTTGAAACGGCGGTTTTCGAAATTAAATTAAATTTTCTTACCAATTCTGCGTTGGCGTGATTAATTTCTAACGCTCGTTATTGTCTTGAAAAACGTTATTTTTATATCCTAATTCGTCTGACAATTCTCCTTTGTTTCCGATTCGTTCCATGACCCGAATGTGTAGAAAATGCCTCGTTTGTGAAGTTCGCCATACTATTGGTCGGGGGGTTATAAAAATCCTCATAAAATGCAGCGGACACGTAATTGCACAACTAGAAACGCGGAAAGCCTTGGATAACAATAAAATAAATAAATAAATAAATGAATGAATGGAATGATGCAATCGAGGAAACTGCTCTGCTAATGACGTTAACGAAAGCATAAAAAGTTGTTCATAATGAAGTTCTTTATTATGCTCAATATGGACGTTCCCGGTCGGCAAGTTCGCAAACTTGGCGAGTTAATTGTGAAATTAATTGGATGTGATAAATCAAATCAATTACACAATTACTTTTCTGAGGAAAGCGCGATTTTTAACAAGAATTCTACTTTTCAACCTTCTCGGCCTCATTTAATCGTTGTAATTAGCTATGACATTAATCGAATGTTCGTAACGAAATAAACCAAATAATTGTCTTTAATTTTATATGATTTCGTAAGTGATTCGCCTTGTTGGGGAAGTTGCAGAAAGGACGTTTGTAGTTAATCAAAAATTTTCTCAGTTAACCTAAACGACCTTACTTAATATCGTCAATTATCTATAAAGTTAATTGGAAGATGTTTAGTGGAAATGGGACGATTGGTTTTTAGATAGTTTTATGGCAAATTTAGTTTCCAACATTTTGAAGGTTTCTCATTGATAAATAAATATAAAAAATAAATTAATGCGTGGGCCAATTTTGGTATTTTTTGTGTGAAAGGAGACACTATTAGTATATTATGAAAAGTAATGTTAACTTTAGGAAACCTGTAGTTTTTCCAACAACAATAAAATAAAAACTGAAAAATTTTGCTAAGATTGGTCACTTTTGACATTAATTTTTCTCAATGTTCCTATGTTATTGTAATGAATTTAGCGATTATAACAATAAACGTTGACCAACCAATTACACGCTAACATTCAAATTTCACTCTATAAATGTGAGGAAATAACCTGAAAAACGATTTAAAAAAATAAATTTTCCGACTTCCGCCATGTTGGATCCTTCTGACAGCTGAAATCAACGTAGAAATAATTGTGTGTAAACGACCGACATTACGGGCGTTGTGTCGAATTACTTAATCTTACTGAAGAATGACACTAATTGAAATGAAACGTAGAAATGGTTGTGTGTAAACGACCGACATTACGGGCATAAATATACCGGAAATGAGGGAACAACTTATTACTACTACTATTACGTACTACTTATTCAATGTACTTTCTAGCAAAATTAGAAAAACATCAAAATTCAGTGTCTGATTAGCCGAGCTAATGACACAATCCAAGTTTTTCTTATTTCTCTGCGACGTACTGAAATAACTAAATTTTGAAAAATCATCGACTTCTGTCGCTATAACGATCAATTATCTAAATGGTGCCAGAAGTGTGATATTTACGTTCTTTATTTCACTTTCAACCTCTTATTTGTTCGTTTTGTTACAGTGCCCTAATGAATAAAGGTGCGGTCTGCGATCAATCAAACGCTGGCTCGAACGGAAGCGGCCAAATTAAGGCATTCCTGAGCCCTTTTCACCGAGCAGGAAGTCGCTTGCATTATCATCGATGAGCATTCGTACCGTACCGTAAGTACTTTGTGACGCTGTTAAATTTTTTTGTAAAATTACAATTGTTACAAAATTACGAATCATTGTGTGGCAATACAGAATCCCATACAAATCAAGCAATTCTCCAAGACGTGTGAGGAAACGTACTAAAATGAGTTGTAATTTTACAATTTTTATGTACTAATAATACACGTATTATTTTAGTGAACCGTTGGTCGATTTCCAATGAAAAGTTTTTGGAAATTACAAACATTGTTTGTGATGTGACTTCAAAAAAAATTAACCGTACTCTATTTTCACTGGATCATTAGTCAATCTTCAAAATAATAATTGTAAAAGTCACAAATATTGTTGTAATTCAATTTACTGTAGTTTTCTTGTAAAATTACAAAGCAATGTCAAGCTCCTGTATCGCAGATTGCCTACATATCGGTCCACCCATTTCGATCAAGCGTTGCGTGCAGTTCACGTCAGATGTCGCTGTTCGCGAAAAGTGAAATCTACCCTATTCTGTATATCTAATAGGTATAAGTAGGAATTACCGTGATCACGAAGGCGGTTCGCCCAGAGTGAACTCCATGACAAACTACTTGTAGGAATATCTCGAGTAAAATCATAACAAATATTTTGTAATTATTTAAAATCTAATGGGAATAAATTGGGTAGTGTAATTATAGCACAATTTATTGAATTTACTAAACACTTCGAGAATGATTTGTTTAATAAAATTACAAAACTGTATAGTAATAGTAATAGTTTTTCATAGAATTTGTTTAGTAAAATTACAATATCTACAATGTAATATTACTAAACTAATTTCTGTGAGTGCTTAGTACATTTTAACCAACGTTTTGTAATTTTCCTAAACTGAGTTGGAATAAGTCGTGTAGGAAAATTACAAAACTGAATTTTATTATTACAATTTTGTTGTGCGTAAAAACTTCCTTTTTTTAACTTCTTAAATTCTAATAAGAACTGTCTTAAGCTACCAAAATCCTTAAGTACCATGTCTTATCCAGGGTTGCTAATGTAATGACACATTCACAATTATATTTTTAATTATATTCACGACTAAGATGTATTTTGAATTGAGAGCTTCGATCTCAGAGATATTTGAGATTGATATTTTTCAATTTGAAATTTTCATTTTTTCTCGATCTGATTGGACGAGACGGGGAATGAAACCTCGTCGTCACACACAGAAATAGAAGCCATTGTGACCGAGAAAACATGGAGAACAATCGTTTTAGGTGCGTCTCTCGAGAAAAATAGCTCCCACTAAAGATTGAGATATATGGCGCGTACCGCTCGCATAGATCTTAATAACAGAAATACGTCGAGGTATTTATTTCTGGCGACGTCAATTGAGTGTCGGTTCGAGGGTTCCTCGGCGGTTTAATATTTCAGGCGGAAGAAATAGTGGAGGTGGAGGTTTTCTGGGCGTCGAGCTGATTTACATCAGATTCGACAGATGTTTAGTAATCTTGGCTTTCATCGCCGTCGAGCGGTAGGCACAGATTGAAAATGAAAAAGTGATCTGAAGGGACGGGAAGTTTAAGATTTGAAGAGTGAGATTTGACTCTAAAATATGACCTAAAATTTAATCAGAATGACATCAATGCAACAAAATATATGTTCCATTGGTCGTAGACAGTTTTATCAAAAGTCAATTGCAATGATATTCTATAACGCATCAGAAGCAAGCCTTATTGTAACAAATAGAAAGTTTCATGTGATTTCAATAACAACTTCCTGAGTTATGACCTTATGTTTGATCAGAATGACATTAGCGAAGTACAAAACATGGCTTTAGAGTCATAGAATATTTTTCGAAATTTTGATTTCCATGAAATTCTACAGTAGAGTAGAAATTAATGGCATTATAATACGCGGAAAGTTTCGAGCGAATACAATAACGAGTCTTTAAAATATGACATAAATTTAGTCAAAACGACATCAATACAACAAAATAAATGTTCCATTAGTCATAGAAATTCTTATGAAAATTCAATTTCAATAATATTCTATAACGCATTAGAAGCACGCCTTATTGTAATAAATAGAAAATTTCATGTGATTTCAATAACAACTTCCTAAGTTATGAGCTTATGTTTGATCAGAACGAGATTAGTGAAGTGCAAAATATGGCTTAAGAGTCATAGAATATTTTTTTAAATTTCAATCCTTGAAATTCTGCAGTATAGTGGAAATTAATGGTATTTATAATATGTGGAAAGTTTCGAGCGATTACAATAACAACTCTTTGAAATATGACATAAATTTAGTCAAAACGACATCAATGCAGCAAAATAAATGTTCCATTAGTCATAGAAATTCTTATGAAAATTCAATTTCATAAATATTCTATAACCCATTAGAAGCAAGCCTTATTGTAATAAATAGAAAGTTTCATGTGATTTCAATAACAACTTCCTAAGTTATGAGCTTATGTTTGATCAGAACGAGATTAGCGAAGTATACTTTGTCCAGTCCAAACTGGAACAGCAAAAAAACACTTAATGGCTTTTTAAGTGGTGAAAAGCCATGCCGCCCGGTCCTCCATGGGCGTATCATTACGGATAATAACTCTAACAATGAATTCACTTCCAAATCGCACAAACAAATGGCACACACATTCACACACCACTGCTTTCTGGAGTATAAGTGCAGAAGAAGAGATCACAAGGAAAGCACACGTGGCCGCTGTGATATGGTCCACTTATGGTCCAGTGGACCATCCAGTATCCGTAGAGTCTCGCGTACTTCCTCGTACACGATTTCACTGATTGACTGTACACCTGCACCTTAGAAGAAGATGAAGATACAAGCGAAGTGCCGCCGCCGTAAAAAAAAATTTGACCCTCTAGTTCTTTATCTGTATTAAATGTCGCATCGAAGTTAGCAAGAAATAACATGGTCTCGGCTTGATCTCGAAATTTTTATAAGACAGTATTATTATTATAACTCAGACGAAGTAATTAATTTACATCCTATAACCTACGTCCCCTATAACCTTACGTCCTTCTCACTGATTTAAAACGTTTGCCCCAAATGGTATCGTTAAATGTTCCCTTTGATCTCTAAATTAATAGGTTCGACATTTGTGGTATTGCGGTACCTAACTTAAAAAAATTCAGTAATTACAATATTAAATTACTTACTGGTTGAATACATATTGTAACGTTTTTACTGGCTCAAAATAACTTACACTACGCGAAGTGTCTTAACTAATCTATTTTTCATTAAAGAACTAACACTTATTACTTAATTTATATCTCACAGCTGTTTGTTAAATAATGCTTTATATCTTTTTTTAGTTCTTCCTATTTGGAGATGAATTCACGTGCTATACGAGTATTAAGTCATTTAGTGTGAATTTCTTGAAAAAATATGTGGCTTGTTGAAGTGAAAATATTAATCATAAACGATTTACATTTGGTAACATTAATACATTTTATAAAAATTACTTACCGTGTCTCTCAGTTAAGTTTAATTAAATTATACCCATCGGAACGATCCCGAGGAATCCCTCTGATCTAAAACAAGCCCATACATACTCTGTTTCCACTTCCTGTAACAATACGTGTAAATTTAACGAGCCCATCGATTGAATGAGTCGCGGGCCCCAGTCATCCAGAGAGTTGTTTATGGGGTTCGACGGGAGATATATGATTGACGGAAATGAAGGAAATTAATTTCGAACGCGGAAAGCGGAGGGGAGAAACGGCGACGGACAATCGAAGGATCTTCTTTAAGTGTGCATCGTTGGAATTGTTGTTCATCCGACGGCACGATCGATATCTGCAATTTTCCGTACTTCCACTTCGGTAATTGTGATGTCCAACGAAAGAATGTCGTATCTAATCAATTGGTAGATAACGATTGTTATGTCTGGCAATCAATTCGTCGGCTAATTTCTGTTCAGTTGTTACTAAAGTATTGCAACGTTTTTACTGTTCCAAATATCGAAGAACCTCCAACGATACAAACGAAAGAATCTCATATCTAATCAATTGGTGATAACGATTGTTATGTCTGGCAACAAATTCGTCGGGTAATTTCAGTTCAGTTGTTACGAGAGTATTGAAAGGTTTTTACTGTTCAGAATATCGAAGAATCTCCAACGATACAAACGAAAGAATGTCATATCTAATATCTAATTAATTGGTAGATAACGATTGTTATGACTGGCGACAAATTCGTCGGCTAATTTCAGTTGAGTTGTTACGAAAGTATTGCAATGTTTTTACTGTTCAAAATATCCAAAAATCTCCAACGAAGCAAACGGAAGAATGTGATATCTAATCAATTGGTAGATAACGATTGTTATGTCTGGCAATCAATTTGTCGGCCAATTTCAGTTCGGTTGTTACGAAAGTATTGCAACGTTTAAAATATGCAATAATCTCCAACGATACTTACGAAAGAATGTCATATCTAATCAATTGGTAGATAACGATTGTTATGTCTGGCAATCAATTCGTCGGCCAATTTGAGTTCAGTTGTTACGAGAGTATTGCAACGTTTTTACTGTTCAAAATATCGAAGAATCTCCAACGATACAAACGAAAGAATGTCATATCTAATATCTAATTAATTGGTAGATAACGATTGTTATGCCTGGCGACAAATTCGTCGGGTAATTTCAGTTCAGTTGTTACGAAAGTATTGCAACGTTTTTACTGTTCAAAATATCCAAAAATCTCCAATGATGCAAACGAAAGAATGTCATATCTAATCAATTGATAGATAACGATTGTTATGTCTGGCAATCAATTCGTCGGATAATTTCATTTCAGTTGTTACGAAAGTATTGCAACGTTTAAAATGTGCAATAATCTCCAACGATACAAACGAAACAATGTCATATTTAATCAATTGGTAGATAACGATTGTTATGTCTGGCAATCAATTTGTCGGCCAATTTGAGTTCAGTTGTTACGAAAGTATTGCAACGGTTTTACTGTACAAAATAGCGAAGAATCTCCAACGATATAAACGAAAGAATGTTATATCTAATATCTAATTAATTGGTAGATAACGATTGTTATGCCTGGCAATCAATTCGTCGGCTAATTTCTGTTCAGTTGTTACGAGAGTATTGCAACGTTTTTACTGTTCAAAATATCGAAGAATCTCCAACGATACAAACGAAAGAATGTCATATCTAATATCTAATTAATTGGTAGATAACGATTGTTATGCCTGGCGACAAATTCGTCTGGTAATTTCAGTTCAGTTGTTACGAAAGTATTGCAACGTTTTTACTGTTCAAAATATCCAAAAATCTCCAATGATGCAAACGCAAGAATGTCATATCTAATCAATTGATAGATAACGATTGTTATGTCTGGCAATCAATTCGTCGGGTAATTTCAGTTCAGTTGTTACGAAAGTATTGCAACGTTTAAAATATGCAAAAATCTCCAACGATACTAATGAAAGAATGTCATATCTAATCAATTGGTAGACAACGATTGTTATGTCTGGCAATCAATTCGTCGGCTAATTTCAGTTTAGTTGTTACGAAAGTATTGCAACGTTTTTACTGTTCAAAGTATCGAAGAATCTCCAACGATGCAAACGAAAGAATATCTAATCAATTGGTAGATAACGATTGTTATGTCTGGCGACAAATTCGTCGGGTAATTTCAGTTCAATTGTTACGAAAGTATTGCCACGTTTTTACCGTTCAAAATATCCAAAAATCTCCAACGATACAAACGAAAAATGTCATATTTAATCAATTGGTAGATAACCATTGTTATGTCTGGCAATCAATTCGTCGTCTAATTTCAGTTCAGTTGTTACGAAAGTATTGCAACGTTTTTACTGTTCAAAATATCCAAAAATCTCCAACGATGCAAACGAAAGAATGTCATATCTAATCAATTGATAGATAACGATTGTTATGTCTGGCAATCAATTCGTCGGATAATTTCAGTTCAGTTGTTACGAAAGTATTGCAACGTTTTTACTGTTCAAAATATCCAAAAATCTCCAACGATGCAAACGAAAGAATGTCATATCTAATCAATTGGTAGATAACGATTGTTATGTCTGACAATCAATTCGTCGGCCAATTTGAGTTCAGTTGTTACGAAAGTATTGCAACGGTTTTACTGTACAAAATATCGAAGAATCTCCAACGATATAAACGAAAGAATGTCATATGTAATATCTAATTAATTGGTAGGTAACGATTGTTATGTCTGGCAATCAATTCGTCGGCCAATTTGAGTTCAGTTGTTACGAAAGTATTGCAACGTTTTAACTTTTCAAAATATCGAAGAATCTCCAACGATACAAACGAAAGAATGTCATATCTAATATCTAATTAATTGGTAGATAACGATTGTTATGTCTGGCAATCAATTCGTCGGCTAATTTCAGTTTAGTTGTTACGAAAGTATTGCAACGTTTTTACTGTTCAAAGTATCGAAGAATCTCCAACGATGCAAACGAAAGAATATCTAATCAATTGGTAGATAACGATTGTTATGTCTGGCGACAAATTCGTCGGGTAATTTCAGTTCAATTGTTACGAAAGTATTGCCACGTTTTTACTGTTCAAAATATCCAAAAATCTCCAACGATACAAACGAAAGAATGCCATATCTAATCAATTGGTAGATAACGATTGTTATGTATAGCAATCAATTCGTCGGCTAACTTCAGTTCAATTGTTACGAAAGTATTGCAACGTTTTTACTGTTCAAAATATCCAAAAATCTCCAATGATGCAAACGAAAGAATGTCATATCTAATCAATTGGTAGATAACGATTGTTATGTCTGGCAATCAATTCGTCGGCCAATTTGAGTTCAATTGTTACGAAAGTATTGCAACGGTTTTACTGTACAAAGTATCGAAGAATCTCCAACGATACAAACCAAAGAATGTCATATCTAATATCTAATTAATTGGTAGATAACGATTGTTATGTCTGGCAATCAATTCGTCGGCCAATTTCAGTTCAGTTGTTATGAAAGTATTACAACGTTTAAAATATGCAAAAATCTCCAACGATACTAACGAAAGAATGTCATATCTAATCAATTGGTAGACAACGATTGTTATGTCTGGCGACAAATTCGTCGGGTAATTTCAGTTCAGTTGTTACGAAAGTATTGCAACGTTTTTACTGTTCAAAATATCCAAAAATCTCCAATGATGCAAACAAAAGAATGTCATATCTAATCAATTGATAGATAACGATTGTTATGTCTGGCAATCAATTCGTCGGATAATTTCATTTCAGTTGTTACGAAAGTATTGCAACGTTTAAAATATGCAAAAATCTCCAACGATACTAACGAAAGAATGTCATTACTAATCAATTGGTAGATAACGATTGTTATGTCTGGCAATCAATTCGTCGGGTAATTTCAGTTCAGTTGTTACGAAAGTATTGCAACGTTTTTACTGTTCAAAATATCGAAGAATCTCCAACGATGCAAACGAAAGAATATCTAATCAATTGGTAGATAACGATTGTTATGTCTGGCGACAAATTCGTCGGGTAATTTCAGTTCAATTGTTACGAAAGTATTGCCACGTTTTTACTGTTCAAAATATCCAAAAATCTCCAACGATACAAACGAAAGAATGCCATATCTAATCAATTGGTAGATAACGATTGTTATGTATAGCAATCAATTCGTCGGTTAACTTCAGTTCAATTGTTACGAAAGTATTGCCACGTTTTTACTGTTCAAAATATCCAAAAATCTCCAACGATACAAACGAAAGAATGCCATATCTAATCAATTGGTAGATAACGATTGTTATGTATAGCAATCAATTCGACGGTTAACTTCAGTTCAGTTGTTACGACAGTATTGCAACGTTTTTACTGTTTAAAATATCGAAGAATTCCAACGATACAAACGAAAGAATGTCATATTTAATCAATTGGTAGATAACGATTGTTATGTCTGGCAATCAGTTCGTCGGGTAATTTCAGTTCAATTGTTACGAAAGTATTGCAACGTTTTTACTGTACAAAATATCCAAAAATCTCCAACGATGCAAACGAAAGTATGTCATATCTAATTAATTGGTAGACAACGATTGTTATGTCTGGCAATCAATTCGTCGGCCAATTTGAGTTCAGTTGTTACTAAAGTATTGCAACGTTTTTACTGTTGCAAATATCGAAGAACCTTCAACGATACAAACGAAAGAATCTCATATCTAATCAATTGGTGATAACGATTGTTATGTCTGGCAACAAATTCGTCGGGTAATTTCAGTTCAGTTGTTACGAGAGTATTGCAACGTTTTTACTGTTCAAAATATCGAAGAATCTCCAACGATACAAACGAAAGAATGTCATATCTAATATCTAATTAATTGGTAGATAACGATTGTTATGCCTGGCGACAAATTCGTCGGCTAATTTCAGTTCAGTTATTACGAAAGTATTGCAACGTTTTTACTGTTCAAAATATCCAAAAATCTCCAACGATGCAAACGAAAGAATGTCATATCTAATCAATTGGTAGATAACGATTGTTATGTCTGGCAATCAATTCGTCCGCCAATTTCAGTTCAGTTGTTACGAAAGTATTGCAACGTTTAAAATATCCAAAAATCTCCAACGATGCAAACGAAAGAATGTCATATCTAAGACAACGATTGTTATGTCTGGCAATCAATTCGTCGGCCAATTTGAGTTCAGTTGTTACTAAAGTATTGCAACGTTTTTACTGTTCCAAATATCGAAGAACCTCCAACGATACAAACGAAAGAATCTCATATCTAATCAATTGGTGATAACGATTGTTATGTCTGGCAACAAATTCGTCGGGTAATTTCAGTTCAGTTGTTACGAGAGTATTGCAACGTTTTTACTGTTCAAAATATCGAAGAATCTCCAACGATACAAACGAAAGAATGTCATATCTAATATCTAATTAATTGGTAGATAACGATTGTTATGCCTGGCGACAAATTCGTCCGCCAATTTCAGTTCAGTTGTTACGAAAGTATTGCAACGTTTAAAATATGCAATAATCTCTAACGATACTAACGAAAGAATGTCATATCTAATCAATTGGTAGACAACGATTGTTATGTCTGGCAATCAATTCATCGGCTAATTTCAGTTTAGTTGTTACGAAAGTATTGCAACGTTTTTACTGTTCAAAATATCGAAGAATCTCCAACGATACAAACGAAAGAATGCCATATCTAATCAATTGGTAGATAACGATTGTTATGTATGGCAATCAATTCGTCGGCTAACCTCAGTTCAATTGTTACGAAAGTATTGCAACGTTTTAACTGTTCAAAATATCCAAAAATCTCCAACGATACAAACGAAAAATGTCATATTTAATCAATTGGTAGATAACCATTGTTATGTCTGGCAATCAATTCGTCGGCTAATTTCAGTTCAATTGTTACGACAGTATTGCAACGTTTTTACTGTTCAAAATATCGAAGAATCTCCAACGATACAAACGAAAGAATGTCATATCTAATCAATTGGTAGGTAACGATTGTTATGTATGGCAATCAATTCATCGGCTGATTTCAATTCAATTGATACGAATGTATTTATAGAATTCACGTTTCGCTCAAGTTATTCTTTTTTCCACGTTTGAGCTGGTTGAAATTGACTTGTTCCACGCGAATGTTATGTGCACTTAATCCTCGTATTTAGAGCTTCAGCTGTATTTATACAGTTGTCGCTTTTCACGGGTCACGGGTCACTCAATTTAAATTTCAAATAGTGCGGATCGACTTAAAAACGCAGCAGTGAAATTCCTAATAGTTGAAGCTCGATTTTCCTCGGATGTTCATAGTTATGACAAAGTCAAAGTGTAAACCGAACGGTAAACCGACATATACGTGCCGTCATTATGCGAACCGTCGCGTTACTCGAATGCATAATGACGTTAGTCGTCATCGTTTCCTTTCCTATTCGATACATTTAAACTTGGTTGCCCGTTGTGCAATTCTTTTACTCGTCGGTGGTTACGAAATTGCCCTTTCCTCTCCTGCGGGGCCAGATGAAGGCGATGTGTTTATTTGTCTCGATCTGGATAAATTCAGTTGGTGCAGTGATAAAACCGAAATTCGATATACGTGGCCCTATTTGGTCTCACCGGTATGGATTGTTCGAGGTTTTATTAACGGTGGGTTCAGACTGAAATAATAGTTCGGTAAGGTGAAGATTACTCTTCGTTGATTGAGTCGACTGTAAAGAAACGTGATTAACTCTGGCCGTATTAATTTATTAAACTGCCTACAACTTAACAAAGAAACAAGATACCATCGGTATAGTAAAGACGCCATTTGCATCTTCTTCAGTTTCTTCAATAAATAGAGCGACCGTTGACAAACCAAAAATACTGTAACGAAACGGCTGGCCACAAAGATCAGCACCCGTCCGAAAGTGTCGCTTCTGGGAACTTCGAAACGACGAGAATTTGGCGAACTGATAGATTTCCCGGATGACGCAGAATATTCGAGAAAGGACCGGAGCGTCGTCGATCCTTCTGGAATTCCCATTGGACAAGATAAATAGCAGGCCGCCGAGCGAGACAAGAGAGTCGAAAAAGCGACAGTGAACAAACATAAATAAATGGTGGTGATATAAATTAGATAACTGTCAGTGTAAGTGGTTAAAATAAATAAATTAAGTTCATTCGTATAGTTTAGTGATTTTCACGTAATCAAAACGTTACAATACATATTTAGCGTCTTCAGTGGGGACTCGAATCTTTCTGCGACTGTGTATTGGAATCGTACTTCCCAAGGCTATTCCAGAAAACTATTGAGAATATTATTAAAAAAAAATAAAACATAGGATCAGGTTTTAGTTGATGTATGATTGTCCCTTTTTCCCCAGAGGCAGTGTTAAGAAAGATACCAGATATCTTCCAGCATCGGATGTTTGATGACTGAATTAAATTTGAAACTTATTTTTGATCAAGTTAACGAGCATTTGGATACATACTTTTTTTTTCTGAACTCTAAATAATATTTCAACGATAGGCTTGCTGTAAAGTGAACACCGGTCCGGAGTCTGGATTATTGTTCGCGGAAGTTTAATAAGATAATAAACAGTTGTGTGTGAAATATAAATTAGATGTGTTAGTGTTGATAGTAAAAATAAATTGAGTAAGACATTTCGCGTTGTGTTTAGTTGTAGTTGAACAGTAAAAACGTTACCATTTCAATGGAGAAAAACGTGTCAGGTTTCTTAATAGCTCTATTTTTCGCAATACCAGATGCTGGTGGTGAAAACCACCTAAGCCGCCGATTATTAAATATTAAAATAGTAATACAAGTTGATAGGACGAAAATCGATTGAAGTAGACTAGTTTTACCAGTTTCTTTACCGTTATTCAGTTTGTTACCATTATTACTAGTAGGACCTGCAGTAGTAATAATACAATTATTAAATATTAAAATAATGTAAGTTGACAGGACGAAAGTTGATTCAAGTTGACTAATTTTACCAGTCTTTTTTACCATTATTAGTAGACCAGTAATAATAATAAAATAATTATTAAATTGTAAAATAATAATTTAATAATTAATATTGATAATAATTATTCTTATAAGAAATTTAATACTGTTATTAAAATTTCGTACTTTTCGATTATCTTTTTGTAATTTGTAATAATCGCAGGTAAAAATTGGCGCTTTAACGTTCGATTAACAGATTGGAACGCAGATATCATACAGGGCGACGTCTGGCGCGGGTCACTAACTACATTTTAAACGTCTTCCAAATTACAGTGTTCCGCGGAACGTTACATAACGTAATTGGGGGGGTATAAATTGAAATTACATCGTAATCGTCTTCCGGTGTTGTTGTTGTATTCGTCCGAACAAATATTCCGGCGGAACGGTACCGCGAGGGCCTGTAAATTACTTTCCTGCCTCACTTTATTAGTAACATAAGGCAACTGTCACCTGGGGTCGTGTTTTATGGAGGAAATGTGTGAAGTTTTCCGCCCCCGCTCGCGACGACTTTTTTCTCCCCTGCGTCCGGGACGTAATTCGGGAAAAAGTTCGTGCGTATTTCACACAAAAATCTGTTGTGTTTTGACATTCATGTACGCATTTTTCACAAAATTGGTGTCACTTGTGTTATTTACACAAAAATCGGTTGTTTCATACTACAAACTACTCGCATTTATTACAAAATAATTGATACTTACGAGGTTTTCAATTTTACTATTCAACTATTAACAGTATTCAGTGTAAAATTGTGAAGTTTATCCTTACAATCAGAATTCAGTATAACTACATTTATCCTGTAAAGGCAAATAATGATCATTTTATGACGTGAATATTGAAATAGTTTTTTAACACTCTCCAGTACCCATGACATCCGAACGAACCGACGAGTTTAGGTATCTGCACATGTGTTCCTCTTACCTCAATCGAACTCTATAGATGCCGTTAAAGACCGTTTCTGGAGAGTCGCAGTACGGTATAAACATAAGAGCGAAAGAAAGGCCATATATTTCTCGTTGGCTAAACAGAGAAAGAACTTTTGCGACGTTGCTAGCTCGCGAAACATCACACAGTCATCGCCACACTCTACCGGATCACTCGCTGTATAGCCTCCGACGGGAATATTTGGAATGGGTTACGGACCGGCCGGCCGGCAACGTTGCAAAACTTCCTTCTCTGTCATACTAACGAACTACTATTAGTGCATTTCAGTAGAATAGGTCCACACGCTGCTTTGTACGGCATAACTTTCTACTCTCTTACGTTATTATACAGCTTTACCTGAAAATAAGTAAATTCGAACACTTTTTCATCCCCTTTTACTCAATAATAGTCAATTTTTAACTCATTACCGTATAGTTTTCTGTATATTGAAGTGAAAATGACGATATATAATTAATACTTTCTGAAATTACAGGTTTCTTCAAGACATTAAAAGTTTTGATTTTGCATCTTTGTATTATATTTTCAAGCTTGGTTTTTGTGCTTTTGCCAAAGCGTATTAAGACCCTATCACCAACCAAAAAAAAAAGTATAGTCAAGATAAATAATATATAAGAAATATGAATAATAAAGAAAAGTAATAACAAAAATACTAGAACTGCAGAAGAAAAATTGATAACGTTCTTATGAGTTACGAATTTAAGAGATTTTATTTTGTATCTATACTTAAGAGTTTATAAAAACCTTAAATTCTACGATATAGTAGAACGTGCGAATTAGACGGTTTAATATGTTTTAGGATAACGCAATACTATTTGAGGATATCAATATGAGCAATGTTTTACACAAAGACCTTCGAAAAGTATCATTTTTTTTGTCCACAAATATACTTTTTGTTAGTTCTTGTATCACGGATTTTAATAGTATTTAGTATTTTCAATATTATTGCGTGATGGTAGCGTTACATAATATATGTATTGATAAATACAAATTACAGGTGAAATAATTACTGGTGTTACTTGAGAGGATGTTTTTTTTGGGATTATACCTTCTCTTATTTATACTCCCATTTCAGTACCTGTATGTATGAATCAATGTTTCACTTTGAGTACAAGTTACTTGACAGTGAGACAGTGACAGTTTTCACGTAAGTTTGAGTCAATATTTCACTCACATTGGGTATGAGTTACTTACAACTGTTAGGTTTAGTACTTTTTACACTATATTGAGTCACTATTTCACTTAGATTTGAATACAACACTCAAAAGTGAGTAGATGATAACTGTTTCACACCATAACTGTATCAATATTATATAATATATAAGTGAATACCTATACCCGAATGTCGAATCACTCCGGAGTAAATTCCTAGAATCCCATAGACCTCCGCGGGATGAAGAAGTGAGGGGAAAGTAGAAACAGGCGCGTGTATGTTTCATTATGTCTTCGAAATATAAATAATCATAATATAGAAATAATAATAAATTATAAATATAAATTCTATTTTTGCAACTGTAATATTGAAATAATTATAGCGCTATTACAGAAATCAGATGACTGAAAGAAACATTGCCTAATGAAAAATAAAACCGAAAAGGGTTCTCGTCTAGCCTACAAGACGAATACCCACAATTTCAATCCCGAATATCTATAAAATGTACCTAAGTCCTTTTGTTATTTACGCTTCAAAATGGATTGTTAATGAGCCTAAAGACGAATATCACACGTGTACTAACTAGCGCGAATTTTGCCGGGCGCCAACACTGTTTCCCGAACACGTGTTCCATTTGTAAACAACTTTCTCCATATTGCCATTCTACGGGTTTCGACCAATGTTTTACTGAGCGCGCCACTTGTTGTGGCGATGAGTCACTCGTGAAGTAAAGAGGATTTTGGAGTAAGTTTTCACATAGGATTGGGTCAATATTTCACTCACCCATTCAGTCAGTAGATTTAGTAGGTACATTTTGTTCATAAAATTGAGCCAATATATTACTCATTCCTTACGTAAAAGTGAGAAAAACTCATTTATTAATAACAAAAATTTGATACAAAATATTCAAAAAATGTAACATTCTACGACGTTGTTTTTGAGTTAAATTCCACTCAAAAATTTTTAATAATTCGGTTTTGACGAGAGAGAGCAGTTCAGCTCCAAGAGATTCTGTGTTTCAATACCTCCGAAGATCTGAATGAATCATAGCGATGAAATAACGTCAGGGGGATTGTTTTACGGTTATGGCCCACGTTGGGAGGTTTTTATTAGCAATAGCGCCCCCCCTCCCAATCTGTATCATGTAAAGTCACAGCATCTGCCAATTTTGTCGGCTTGTACGTTTACCATTCCGCGATTGTTTAGGAAATGGGAAAGGTGGCCCTTCGTGTCGCGGCATATGTTACTTGAAATTTCGACGGTCGTTTTGACAGATATCAGCTGCGTTCCCCCAATTAGCGGTAAAGGGGAGGGTCGCTTGGTCCTTTGGAAGTGTCGAATATTTATCCACCGAATTTAATTGATGCCGCGCACTTCGCCCATATACGTCCATAAACGTTAATTAATTGTCGTGTCATCACAGTTTTAATTATTACGTAATCCACACACGAGTCTCGTGTGTCGATTGTAATGGAAAGAATGCATTTAAGTACCATCATAAGTGAAAATTGTTTTTATTATTACTACTACTACGACTAGGCTGAGAAACATAAACAACTGTGTCGTATACGACGATGATTCAACGAGTTTACTACCTAATAATAGAGATTCGAAGCGAATGAAAATTTTCGGGTATGACGTGATAATTAAAAGCGCTTTCACAAAAATTTTACCACACTCTCAATGGCGATCGCGGTAAAAATGTACATGTTTATCTAGGCGGCTTAATATTTCAAAACGACCTTCGCTTAATAGTAAAAGCACACAAAGTGTACATACACACACATTAAAGCGTATTACAGTAATATTTACTTTGTTGAGGCTGTTTATGAATGGAAAATACACGTAAACCTACGTGTTGAGAAATTGTGTTTGTATACGAGAGCTGAAGAAATATTTTTTCACGTCATTACTAGAGGGTTATTTTCTTTAGTCTTCCTCGTTTACTTTGTCATATCAAAATGTTACATTCACAGATTTTTTGTTTTTTAAATGGTATAAATTTAAGGAATTGGTAGGATAATTTTTTAAATTCAACCCAAGGTGTTTCCCAATTAATACAGAAATTATTATTTATTCATTTCAATACTATTTTATATCAGTCTGTCGATTTTTTGGAGTAGTAATGCAAAGTACACAAAGAAACTTGTAAAATTCTTTTACTGTTTTTATGAGGAGAACATCTCCGTTAGGTTCACGATTAATATTTTGAAATTCAAATGTTAATAGTTTTTGAGAACAGCTATTGAAGGGTTTTAGGAGTCAAAAATTAACCGAATTTCGTCAGAAAATTGGAAAAGTTGTCCAAGAAGATGCTTTTTAGTTCTGTGGGTAAATTTCAGTTCAATGCATTCAGTAGTTTTCAAATAATCACGATTTATTGAAAAAAAAAATGAAAACCTTACTTTCAAAAATTCCTATCTGGGAAAGTAAACGCCCTTTTCTTAATTTTTTTCACTGTTCGCACTAGGACATTTTCCCCTTTCGTTTGCAATCGATTTTTCGAAAATCGAATTTAGGGTTATTTTTGGAAAAAATCGCAAATGGTTACCTTTGGTTATCTTCGGTTTTTCGAGGGTGGAAAATTAAATTTTCGAATTTGGCCACGAAATTCGAGAGGTGTGTCAAGGGGATGCTTCTATGTTCAATAGCCGAGTTTCAGTTCGCTTACTTTAATAATTTTCGAATTATGACGATTTTTTGAAAAAATAAATGAAAACCCAAATTTCAAAAATTTATATCTCGGAAAGTAAACGTTCTTTTCATACAATTCTTTCACTGTTCGCCCTAGGACATCATCTTCTTTCGTTTGCAATCGATTTTTCGAAAATCAAATTTAGGGTCATTTTTGAAAAAAATCGCAAATGGTTACCTTTGGTTATCTTCGGTTTTTCCGAGGGTGGAAAATTAAATTTGGCCACGAAATTCGAGAGGTGTGTCGAGGGGATGCTCCTATGTTCAATAGCCGAGTTTCAATTCGCTTACTTTAATAATTTTCGAATTATGACGATTTTTTGAAAAAAAAAAAACAATGAAAACCCAAATTTCAAAAATTTATATCTCAGAAAGTAAACGTTCTTTTCATACAATTCTTTCACTGTTCTCACTAAGACATCGTCCCCTTTCGTTTGAAATCGATTTTTCGAAAATCGAATTTAGGGTCATTTTTGGGAAAAAATCGCAAGGGATTAATCTTCGGTTTTTTGGGGATTGAAAATTAAATTTTCGAATTTAATCACGAAATTCGCGGGGTGTGTCAAGGCGATGCTTCTTTGTGCCATAGCCGAGTTTCAATTCGCAAATTTCAATAATTTTCGAAATATCGCGATTTTTTGAAAAAACAAATGAAGACCAAAATTTCAAAAATTTATATCTCGGAAAGTAAACGACCTTTTCATAAAATTCATTCACTGTTCGCACTAGAACAGTATTCCCTTTCGTTTGAATTCGATTTTTCGAAAATCGAATTAAGGGTCATTTTTGGAAAAAAAAAATCGGTATAAGGGAATTAACCTTCGGTTTTTCGAGGGTGGAAAATTAAATTTTCGAATTTGATTACGAAATTCGCGGTGTGTGTCAAGGGGATGCTTCTATGTTCTATACCCTAGTTTCAATTCACTTACTTTAATAATTTTCGTATTATGACGCTTTTTTTGAAAAAAATGAAAGGTTATATTTTGAAAAATAAACGCCCTTGTCGTAAAATTCGTTCACTGTTCGCACTAGGAAATCATCCTTTGCATTTCGAAAATGTCATTTTGTACCATTTTTCAAAAAATCGTAAGAACCTTACAATTTTTGTCGAAAATTGAACGTTCAACTTTCGCTACGAAATTAACAAAATAGGACGAGGGGATGCGTTACAAGTATATTTATTCCGTGTCCTTTTTATACTATTTTTAAGCAATCTTAAATGTATGTATATCAATATTAAGTACTTTAGACGTACATACAAAGTCACAGAGAATGACTTGAAGAAAACAGAAACACAAAGAAAATATCTGAGTGCAGGAGGCAGAGAAAAGCTAAAGGACACAATGACTAGCAGATGTTGAAGACGAACTGAAAGTCACGAAGAAAATAATTTAAAATAATCGATGGCAACAGTATAGGCCTCTTCTATTTACCCAGGAGGAGGTAGGTAAAATGTTAAATGGACAAATTAAGTGTGGCTATTATGATGCCCAAGGCAGGATTGGCAAATTTTACAGAACGTCAAACATCGACAAACGTCAAAAATTTATATATGAGTCTATAGCGATATCTATCTGCTACGGATCACCGAAAACTACGACTCTTATTCACTGTTTATTACATTTGGCACAGTTTAGACGTTGTAACACCAAATTTACCATAACCTACAATTGGAGTAGAGCATAACTTTAGCGAATTTTAGCCAGAAAATGGCGAACAAAGTCACTTTAATGAATTATAGGTGCAAACTCAAATGTCCTTGTTCGAGTCATCATTAGCACTTAAATATTGAATCTAATATATACTTAACTATTTTTTTAAAGTAGGTACCTTACTTTTGAATACTTAGATTACAGCGTTTTCGCCATTTTAAAGTGCCAACTTTCGTACTAAGTCAAATCAAAGTTCTGGCATAACTTGACGCATAATTTCTGGTTAATTAAACGCCACTTAAGTAATAATTACAAAGTAAAACTAATCTCCCATCAGTTTTAAAATCTAATCCCAAGTGTTTCTCTTGAAGTCTCAAGTGCGACCCCACATCGTGCGAATGAAATATGAAATAATACAATTATTAATCGTATCACTGAGTGCTTTACGTCCCGCAATAAATAATAACGCCATTAATGTACAGTGTACAGTTGTTTATAAGGACGGATTCACGATTACTTCGAGTACGACGTTTATTAATTGGACATTTTTTCCGCGAATGGTAATTGAAGCCGGATGATAAAGTGATTGTTTTATTATATCAGGCCGTAATGATTTCACGGGGGCGCGTTAATTAATTATCGATTCGAAGGAAAGTGTCAGGGATCGTCTATTTGAAGATAAGAAGAATGTCTCATTACGAAATAGCACAAAATTAATTGTTATTTTTTATCAACTTTCTGAAAAGATACGTTAATTTAAGGATCACATGTCACGCTAATTATTTTTGAAAATATTTACTTTTAAGTAATTTAAGTATAATGTTATTATTATGATTTATTTTAATTTTTAAAGTATTCACAGTTAAATCAAGGCCAATAAAATCTATTGTTATCGTAATGAAAGTTAGTTTTTACTTTGTGGCACGCCAACAGCTGGATTGTTAACATTAAATTGAGACAATGTTTCACTTATATTTAAGTACAATTTACTTAGTAAGTTTTTACATAAAATTGAGTCAATATTGTAACGTTTATTTTCTAATTTATTTACATTGATTGTACACTAATTTATTTAACACACTTAGCTACTTGTACACTAGACTAGACACTACTTAATTTATTTGTACTGCTCCGCTTTCGGATCGTATGTCGCGTTCACGTCTGCTTCTCTACTTCTAATAATCCCCTCGATCACAAGCCCCCTTATATATACACCCCAATCATGATCGAGAACCTTCTCGTACATTCTAGAAGGTACGATTGTTCCTTTAATAATGTTTACGTAGGAAATGTTCAGAAGGTCACAAATTACTTTTCGTAAACAACAATCCGGGAGAATTCATGCAGCTGTCTTTTAAGTGTCGCAGTAATTCCTTTGAAGCATCCCGCCGAGGTAAAACGGGAGTAAACACACTTCGCCCTGCGGTTGATATTTCGCGTTACACTGCCCCCGCCTTAGAGACGTTTCGTCCCGGAACGTATCCCTGGTAGGCCCATGCAGGAACCTGCAGTTAGCCCCCCGCTTACAACGGGACGTGGCGTTAAAATAACAGGGGACCGTCTTCCCGAGTCGACATGGTGCAGGCCCAAAACAGCAGACTAAAACTTCCACTCCGGTATTCTTCAACACTACTTCCAGCATATTCCGGACAACCCTCCAGTCCAGCTGATCTCGTCCAGCACCTAGCTTGGGGACAGCTAGCTTCCTGATGTCGAACTCCAGCAGTCGGTCTCGTAGCCTATGCAAGGTTCGCCATACATCGTGATAACATGGTTTAAGGGACCCGATCTCCTTCGTAACCAGATAAAAGATGTGTCTTACGTTGTCACGTAGTTCCAGGACCTTTCCAATTTCCGGGAGTTGCGCTCTGAGTTGTTCCAAGCGCCCGTACTTCTTCTTGAAAACCGTGGCGATACCTCGTGCCATTACCAGGTCGGTGGACACACAATGGGCCAACGAGTATTCTTCAGGTACGCTGAACAAATCCTGTTGTTTTTCACAGGTTACCCCATACCGTGCTTTTCCGGTACCCCCGTAGGCGCTCATAAATTCTCCGAACGAAAGTTCGTTCTCCTGCGCCAACGTGTTTCTTACCCGGGGAACCTCCGCCTCATCGTGCGACCCCTCATAGGGTGCCAACCGATTGAAGTGCACCACTCTCGGCTTGCCGTTTGGTAGTTTGCTTACCCGGTAGACCACGTCATTGATTCGTTTCTTTACAACATAGGGACCTTCCCAATTGGTCTGCAACATAGGGGACAAACCACGTTTCTTCTGTGGGTTGTACAGCCAAACTCGATCTCCCATTTGGTAGCCACCCTCTTTAGCGTTGATGTCGTAACGCTCTTTGATGCTATCACTGGCGATATTTAGTTGGTACCGGACTTGATCGTGAATCTCGTTCATCCTTTTCCGCATCCGGGAGACGTAATCTTCTCCCGAAACGTCCTCGTCCGGTCTAGCGCCAAAGATTAGATCACAGGGTAGTTTAAGTTCTCGCCCGAACAGGACTTTGGCTGGAGTTTGTCCTGTCGACTCATGAACGGCCGAGCGGTAGGCCATCAGGAAGAACGGCACGTGTTCGTCCCAGTCTCTTTGATGTGACGAGACCATTTTCGCTAGATAGCGGTTGAGGGTGCGATTCATCCGTTCTACCATGCCGTCAGACTGAGGGTGAAGGGCCGTGGTTCTTGTTTTTCGTACCCCAAACTTCTCACATATCCTCCGGAATAGGCCACTCTCAAAGTTTCTTCCTTGATCCGAGTGTAATTCCATGGGTACTCCAAACCGGCAGATCATCTCCTTCACTAGTACATCGGCCACGGTCTCTAGGTCTCACTAGGAAATCATCCCCTTTCGTTTGCGATCGATTTTTCGAAAATCGAATTTTGGACTATTTTTGGAAAAAGTCGCAATCGCAAAACCGTCGGTTTTCGAGGGTGGAAACCTAAATTTTCGAATTTTCTCATGAAATTCGCAAGGTGTGCCAAGGGGGTGCTTTTTATGTCATATAGCCGAGTATCAACTCGTCAACCTTAATAATTGTCGAATTATCGCGATTTTTTTCAAAAAACACTGAAAACCTATATTTCAAAAATTTATATCTCGGAAAGTAAACCACCTTTTCTTAAAACTCTTTTACTGTTCGCACTAGGAAATCATCCCCTTTCGTTTGCGATAGATTTTTCGAAAATCGAATTTTAGATCATTTTTGGAAAAAATCGCAATCGCAAAACCTTCTTTTTTCGGGGGTGGAAATTTAAATTTTAGAATTTTCTCATGAAATCCGCAGGGTGTGCCAAGGGGTTGCTTTTATGTTATATAGCCGAGTATCGACTCGCCAACATTAATAATTGCCGAATTATCGCGATTTTTTTCAAAAAACACTGAAAACCTATCTTTCAAAAATTTATATCTCGTAAAGTAAATGCCCTTTTTGTAAAACTGTTTCACTGTTCGTACCAGGAAATCATCCCTTTTTGTTTGCAATCGATTTTTCAAACATCTAATTTTGGGCCATTTCTGGAAAAAATCGCAATCGCAAAACCTTCGTTTTTCGAGGGTGGAAATTTAACTTTTCGAATTTTCTCATGAAATTCGCAGGGTGTGCCAAGGGGGTGCTTTTATGTTATATAGCCGAGTATTAACTCGCCAACCTTAATAATTGCCAAATTATCGCGATTTTTTTCAAAAAACACTGAAAACCAATCTTTCAAAAATTTATATCTCGTAAAGTAAACGCCCTTTTCGTAAAACTCTTTCACTGTTCGCACCAGGAAATCATCCCTTTTTATTTGCAATCGATTTTTCAAACATCTAATTTTGGGCCATTTCTGGAAAAAATCGCAATCGCAAAACCTTCGTTTTTCGAGGGTGGAAATTAAAATTTTCGAATTTTCTCATGAAATTCGCAGGGTGTGCCAAGGGGGTGCTTTTATGTTATATAGCCGAGTATCAACTCGCCAACATTAATAATTGCCGAATTATCGCCATTTTTTTTTTCAAAAAACACTGAAAACCTATCTTTCAAAAATTTATATCTCGGAAAGTAAACGCCCTTTGCTTAAAATTCTTTTACTGTTCGCACTAGGAAATCATCCCCTTTCGTTTGCTATTGATTTTTCGAAAATCTAATTTTGGGCGATTTTTTCGCCATCGCAAAACCTTCGTTTTTCGGGGGTGGAAATTTAAATTTTCGAATTTTCTCATGAAATTCGCAGGGTGTGCCAAGGGGGTGCTTTTTATGTCATATAGCCGAGTATCCACTCGTCAACCTTAATAATTGTCGAATTATCGCGATTTTTTTCAAAAAACATTGAAAACCTATCTTTCAAAAATTTGTATCTCGGAAAGTAAACGCCTTTTTCTTAAAACTCTTTTACTGTTCGCACTAGGAAATCATCCCCTTTCGTTTGCAATCAATTTTTCTAAAATCGAATTTTGGACCATTTCTGTAAAAATTCGCAATCGCAAAACCTTCATTTTTCGAGGGTGGAGATTTAAATTTTCGAATTTTGTCATGACATTCTCAGTGTGTGCCAAGGGGGTGCTTTTATATTATATAGCTGAGTATCAACTCGCCAACATTAATAATTGCCGAATTATCGCGATTTTTTTCAAAAAACACTGAAAACCTATGTTTCAAAAATTTATATCTCGGAAAGTAAACCACCTTTTCTTAAAACTCTTTTACTGTTCGCACTAGGAAATCATCCCCTTTCGTTTGCGATCGATTTTTCGAAAATCGAATTTTAGACCATTTTTGGAAAAAATCGCAATCGCAAAACCTTCGTTTTTCGGGGGTGGAAATTTAAATTTTAGAATTTTCTCATGAAATCCGCAGGGTGTGCCAAGGGGGTGCTTTTATGTTATATAGCCGAGTATCAATTTACTTAAAACTCTTTTACTGTTCGCACTAGGAAATCATCCCCTTTCGTTTGCGATCGATTTTTCGAAAATCGAATTTTAGACCATTTTTGGAAAAAATCGCAATCGCAAAACTTTTTTTTTTTTCGGGGGTGGAAATTTAAGTGTTAGAGTTTTCTCATGAAATTCGCAGGGTGTGTCAAGAGGGTGCTTTTATGTTATATAGATGAGTATTAACTCGCCACCCTTAATAATTGTCAACTTATCGCGATTTTTTTCAAAAAACACTGAAAACCTATCTTTCAAAAATTTATATCTCGGAAAGTAAATGCCCTTTTCTTAAAACTCTTTCACTGTTCGCACTAGAAAATCATCATCTTTCGTTTGCAACCGATTTTTTTTTAAATTCGAATTTTGGGCGATTTTTAGAAAAATTCACAATCGCAAAACCTTCTTTTTTCGAGGGTGAAAAATTAAATTTTCGAATTTGCTCATGAAATTCGCAGGGTGTGCCGACGGTATGTTTTTATGTTCTATAGCCGAGATTCAGTTCGCTCACTTTAATGATTTTCGAATTATGACGGTTTTTTGAAAAAATAATGAAAACCTAACTTTTTACAGTTTATATTTTGGAAAAAAAACGCCCTTTTCGTAAAATTCGTTTACTGTTCGCACTAGGAAATCATCTCCTTTCGTTTGCAATCGATTTTTCAAAAATCGAATTTTGGACCATTTTTGGAAAAAATCGCAATCACAAAATCTTCGTTTTTCGAGGGTGGAAAATTAAATTTTCTCATGAAATTCGCAGGGTGTATCAAGGGGGTGCTTTTATGTTCTATAGCCGAGTATCAACTCGCCAACCTTAATAATTATCGAATTATCGCCATTTTTTTTTTTTAAAAACCCTGAAAACCTATCTTTAAAAAATTTATATCTCGGAAAGTAAACACCCTTTTATTAAAACTCTTTCACTGTCCGCACTAGGAAATCATCCCCTTTCATTTGCAATCGATTTTTCGAAAATCGAATTTTCGACCATTTTTGGAAAAAATCGCAATCGCAAAACCTTCGTTTTTCGAGGGTGGAAATTTAAATTTTCGAATTTTCTCATGAAAATCGCAGGGTGTGCCAAGGGGGTGCTTTTATGTTATATAGCCGAGTATCAACTAGCTAACCTTAATAATCGTCGAATTATCGCGATTTTTTTCAAAAAACACTGAAAACCAATCTTTCAAAAATTTATATCTCGGAAAGTAAACGCCCTTTTCGTAAAACTCTTTCACTGTTCGTACCAGGAAATCATCCCTTTTTGTTTGCAATCGATTTTTCGAAAATCGAATTTTGGGCCATTTTTGGAAAAAATCGCAGGAATCAACCGTCCATGTTTCGAGGGACAAAAATTATGATTCCACGGGGGCGCGTTAATTAATGATTACTTTATACAAATGGATCGTTTATAGATTTGGGATCGTTTTGTTATCTATTCGAAGATTACAAGAAGGTCTAATTACCGTAAAAATATGCAGTGATAACATTCCCATGAACAGCATCGTAAAATCCTGTAAGGAGTCCTAAACATCGAAAAGCATTAAATACCAAGTTAAATTACAAATCTGTTTGCTTTTCTACATCGCCCGAACGACCCTAATAAATTACGCTCTCCTAATTACCCTAATTAAACCCAAACAAACTGACATTTTTATATCGAAACGCCACGTTAGCCGTAGACAGTCACCAGAGTTAAAGTGCTCCGGATTTGTTTGGCGGGTGGGAAATAAACCGATCGTGGAAAAGAGTTATTACAATTTCGTCTCGTTAAAAACGCAGTTACCTTACTTCGAATACGGAACGGATTTTAACGGACAACACCATATGTGCGAGGAGAGTTCGCCTATGGGAAAACGAGAGAGCGACACTTATAACAAACCTCGAGAGCTGTTTCTCATCGTTTTTAATAGGTAACCATAACGAGATTAACGCAGTACAATATCTCACTTTGTCGTCGATCGCATCGCAACATTTTAAAGTTCAACAAACTTTTCGGCGGACACGGATTAGTGTTTATACGAAACTGTCACGGCTGCCGCTTATGGGAAGCATCAAACTTAATCGTCGTCGTCATCATCAGTAGATGGGGTTATGATTAATTTTTCGAGACCAAGGTTGTTTCCATTGACCTAATAATTCGGTTTTTACAGTTTACGTTCTTTCCGACAGAACGGCATGCAGACGATCGCCATGACAATTTATGTACCAACACGAACAATAAATTTATTTAATTTGGTGGTTCAGTGTTAAGGAGGCGAATTAGGTCGATATTAAGCGAAGTTTACGCGCGCTACGCCCAAAAAAGGATACTTAATTATAATTAGATTTTTTAATTACAGTAATTTTTGAAAATGTGTTAAAGTATGCAGCATGAAAATTTGAAAATACGCACATTGCACAAAATTGCTGTCAATATGTGGAGTTTCTGTTTTTATTTCATAATTGCATTGTTTTGAAACCTTTCAAACTGTGAGGATGAAATTTCAAATACTATAATTTGTAAATTACACATGTATTTTTATATTTTTTGAAAACCATCAAATTACATTTACAATTACAATCGTCTAGTACTTAAAGGGATCATCTCGTTAAGGGAGATTTGTTGAAATGGCCCCTCTGACAAATTTAAAGTTAAACATATAATCGCATGAAAAACTAAGAAAAAAAACTTTATTGCATATATGCTAAATTGCCTATGATATTTATAAAGTGTAGAAATATGCATTTTGCATATTTTTCGAGCCTTAGTAATTTCTATTATTCCTATACATAATATAGAATCTGCTTAATAATTTAGCTTTTTATTGAAATTTTATTAAAGATTAAACATGGGAAACTCAAAAAATTAAAAACAAAAGTTAGTGCATATATGCTAAATTTCCTATGTTGTATTGATTTTAAAGTTCGATGTTCTTCCACCTTTTGTAAATGTCCCAGTATTCATCTCCACTTGACAAGGTTACATTATTTAACCAGTTCATTCATTTCTTATTAGTCTAGATTATTTATTTGTTTAATCCCATTAATGATAACAGCAGAATCATCACACAAAATCACTTTATCATCATTCAAACATTTCATTACATCATCCATGTACAAGGTGAGTAAGTAAGTAAGTTTTTTGTAGATTAAAAACCCTTACGATTTTTTCAAAAAATGGCCTAATACTAAGTTTCCAAAATATCGATCACAAATGAAGAAGGATGATTCCTGGTGTCAATATTAAAAGGAATTTACGAAAAAGGTGTTAACTTTGGGAGATATGAAGTACCAGAATTTCAGATTTGCACATTTTTTCGAAAAAATCGCTTTATTGCACAAACTATTAAAGTTATCGAACTGAAATTCGGTCACAAAACTAAAAAGCATCCTCTTGGCCTATCTTTCCAATTTGGTAACGAAATTCGAAAGTTTAAATTTTTGACCGCCCAAAAAAAAAGGTTTACTCCTTTGTGATATTTTCAAAAAGTAGCCTAACATTAGATTTTCAAAATATCGACCACAAATAAAGAAGGATGATTCCCGGTGTCAATAGTAAAAGAATTTTACGAAAAAGATGTCAACTTTGGGAGATATGAAGTACCTCCATTTCAGATTTGTACATTTTTTCAAAAAATCACTTTATTGCACAAACTATTGAAGTTATCGAACTGAAATTCGGTCACAAAACTAAAAAGCATATTCTTGGCCTATCTTTCCAATTTGGTAACGAAATTCGAAAGTTTAAATTTTTGACCGCCCAAAAAAAAGGTTTACTCCCTTATGATTTTTTCAAAAAGTAGCCTAACATTAGATTTCCAAAATATCGACCACAAATGAAGAAGGATGATTCCAGGTGTCAATGGTAAAAGAATTTTACGAAAAAGATATCAACTTTGGGAGATATGAAGTACCTCCATTTCAGATTTGCACATTTTTTCCAAAATATCTCTCTATTGCACAAACTATTGAAATTATCGAACTGAAATTCGGTCGCAGAACTGAAAAGCCCCTTCTTGACATACCTTTCCAATTTGGTATCGAAATTCGAAAGTTTAAATTTTTGACCGCCCAAAAAAAAGGTTTACTCCCTTATGATTTTTTCAAAAGGTAGCCTAATATTAGATTTTCAAAATATCGATCACAAATTAAGAAGGATGATTCCTGGTGTCAATAGTTAAAGAATTTTACGAAAATGATGTCAAATTTGGGAGATATGAAGTACCACATTCTCAGATTTGCACATGTTTTCCAAAAAATCTCTCTATTGCACAAACTATTGAAATTATTGAACTGAAATTCGGTCACAAAACTAAAAAGCATCCTCTTGGCATATCTTTCCAATTTGGTAACGAAATTCGAAAGTAAAATTTTTTACCTCCAAAAATGAGAAGGTTTACTCCCTTATGATTTTTTTCAAAAAGTAGCCTAACATTAGATTTCCAAAATATCGATCACAAATGAAGAAGGATGATTCCTGGTGTCAATAGTAAAAGAACTTTACGAAAAAGATATCAACTTTGGGAGATATGAAGTACCACATTCTCAGATTTGCACATTTTTTCAAAAAAATCTCTTTATTGCACAAACATTGAAGTTATTGAACTGAAATTCGGAAAACTAAAAAGCATCCTCTTGGCCTATCTTTCCAATTTGGTAACGAAATTCGAAAGTTTAAATTTTTGACCGCCCAAAAAAAAGGTTTACTCCCTTACGATTTTTTCAAAAAGTAGTCTAACATTAGATTTCCAAAATATCGATCACAAATGAAGAAGGATGATTCCTGGTGTCAATAGTAAAAGAATTTTACGAAAAAGATGTCAACTTTGGGAGATATGAAGTATCTCCATTTCAGATTTGCACATTTCTTCCAAAAAATCTCTTTATTGCAGAAGCTATTGAAGTTATCGAACTGAAATTCGGCCACAAAACTAAAAAGCATCCTCTTGGCCTACCTTTTAAATTTCGTAACGAAATTCGAAAGTTTAATTTTTGACCTCCAAAAATGAGAAGATTTACTCCTTTAAATTTTTTTCAAAAAGTAGCCTAACATTATATTTTCAAAATATCGATCACAAATGAAGAAGGATGATTCCTGGTGTCAATAGTGAAAGAATTTTCGAAAAAGATGTCAACTTTGCAAGATATGAAGTATCTCCTTTTCAGATTTGCACATTTTTCCCAAAAAAATCGCTTTATTGCACAAACTATTGAAGTTATCGAACTGAAATACGGTCACAAAACTAAAAAGCATCCTCTTGGCCTACCTTTCCAATTTGGTAACGAAATTAGAAAGTTTAAATTTTTGACCGCCCAAAAAAAAGGTTTACTCCCTTATGATTTTTTCAAAAAGTAGCCTAACCTTAGATTTTCAAAATATCGATCATAAATGAAGAAGAATGATTCCTGGTGTCAATAGTAAAATAATTTTACGAAAAAGATGTCAACTTTGGGAGATATGAAGTATCTCCATTTCAGATTTGCACATTTCTTCCAAAAAATCTCTTTATTGCAGAAGCTATTGAAGTTATCGAACTGAAATTTCGTCACAAAACTAAAAAGCATCCTCTTGACCTACCTGTCCACTTTGGTGACGAAATTCGAAAGTAAAATTTTCAAAAATGAGACGGTTTACTCTCTTACGATTTTTTCAAAAAATGGCCTAACATTAACTTTCCAAAATATCTATCACAAATGAAGAAGGATGATTCCTGGTGTCAATAGTAAAAGAACTTTACGAAAAAGATATCAACTTTGGGAGATATGAAGTACCACCTTCTCAGATTTGCACATTTTTTTCAAAAAAATCACTTTATTGCACAAACTATTGAAGTTATCGAACTGAAATTCGGTCACAAAACTAAGAAACATCCTCTTGACTTACCTTTCCAATTTGGTAACGAAATTCGAAAGTTTAAATTTTTGACCACCCAAAAAAAAGTTGACTCCCTTATGATTTTTTCAAAAAGTAGCCTAACATTAGATTTTCAAAATATCGACCACAAATGAAGAAGGATGATTCCCGGTGTCAATAGTAAAAGAATTTTACGAAAAAGATGTCAACTTTGGGAGATATGAAGTACCTCCATTTCAGATTTGCACATTTTTTCCAAAAAATCGCTTTATTGCAGAAGCTACTGAAGTTATCGAACTGAAATTCGGTCACAAAACTAAAAAGCATCCTCTTGACTTACGTTTCCAATTTGGTAACCAAATTCGAAAATTTAATCCTTTACCACCCAAAAAACGGTAACCCCTTGCAATTTTTTTTCCAAAAATGGGCTAAAACTCGATTTCTATAACTTTTTGACAGAGTTTTGCCAAAACGACGTTAACATTTATATTTTAGTCTCTCTTTAGAGTGTATTGAAGTAACTTGAAATTTCGATAACTGATAATCGAACTTACATGAAACGAAGGTGTCATAAATTTGTACACAAATCTCTTAAAATACCAAAATACCCCAACAAACAACAAGAAGATGCAGAGAAGTAAATGCAAAAATAAGAATTGGACAAAGCTATAGAAAAGTTAAAACAGGAAAATCCGCAGGTACAGCTAACCAAACAGCAGGAATAATTATTATAGAGAGGTAAGTATGAAACAAAATGTTGGAGATGGAAACAAGAGAAGGGAGGAAATGGGGGATATCTAACAGATACAAATTGGAACTAAAAACAGGAAAAATGAAGAACAATCACAAACGACAACCAACAACGAAATTTGTTAACCATCACTGTAACGTCCAAAAATTAATTTTTCGTACTCCAAATTAAAACCATACATGGCAATTACGTTAGTGTTAATTCGTATCTTCATTTTGCATTAGCATTCCCCTTCTGAAATTGGCCACAGAGTTGTATAAAGCTTCGCCACCAATTCGTAAACACTTTGTATACATTCCAAAATCCCTGAAACGTTACTAAACGAATCGAATACCATTTAATCCCTCGTTAACGTAAAAGCCTACAATAACGAGGTCCCAACGACAAAATTATCTTCAGCATCTCACACACATACACACGCATAGTGTTTATTTATACCGATAAATTTTATTGCAGAGTCATCCAACAAGAATTAATTACACAATCGCTGCTTTATGGCGAGGAGTGCAGCTGAGTTATAAAAAAAATCCAAGAATCCAAACGGAGGAATGCGTCGCTTGCCCAATCCCCACACGCCATTTCCTCGTCTAACAAGCGATGATTGACCATCGTTTCAATACGTTCAGCAATCGATAGCGTTATGAAGTAGAGGCGGGGAGAGAGAGTGAGATGAGAGAATGTACTACTGGAAACCTTAACCTCTTCCGAACGGTATGGATACCATAACATGGAAATTCGTCTACTTTTCGGTGGAATTCCTCTCGCTTCGGGAACACAACACGATTTTGGTGAGGTCAACGGCCAAGCTCGTTCGTTATTATTAGAGCGATGTGATGTGGCCCTAGCACTAGCATACGCGTTGCATCATCGAAGAGGAACGAACATCGGCCGTCCTCATCTGAGAACTCGACAATTATTCCGGGTACAATTTAAATAATTGAGGGACGCTGACAACCGCCACCCCTTTTAGCTTCATTAAGATTTATCATTCGAATTACCACTCGGTATATCATATCAATGAATATTATTACGCTGAACAAGTTCGACAAACTGACTGATATGAACTTTTAAATTCAATTCGAGTGAATTACATACAAAATCGGTTGGTTGTCTTGTATAGTTGGTTGTCTAAGTACGCTCAAACCGACGGTAAACCAACAGGTGTCACTAACAACGCAGGGAATCCATTAAAAGAAGTTTCCACCTTTCGTGCAATGATACAAACACTTTGGTAAAAGCCAGTCATCCTTTTTTTAGTATAGTTGGTTGCCTATGCATCTTTGAATTCGAGCTCGATAGATGTCGCTCTAAACAGCTGTAATTTAAAGTCACTAAATGAGGAAAGTACCGCAATGGGCGGCCATATTGTGTCCGCGCCGCGCCGCGCGAAATTCAAAATAGAAAACAAAAATTTGCTCGTTTTAAAAGATTAAACAACAACTTGGCATTTTTATTCCCAAAAAGTAAAAACGAAATTTCGCGAGAGAAAAATGTACATAAAAATTAATTTACACCTATATACAATAAAATAAACAAATATGACACACTATGACATATAACCCACAATCCACAAAACACAACAATAGGCATGAAACAGGCAGATTGTAGCTGTAATCCGCCATATTGTGTCCGAAAATGTACTTCTCTCTCTAACACGTTGGGACATTGAATTGCGGTACTTTCTACATTTAGTGACTTTAACACATCCTAAAGTCACTAAATGAGGAAAGTACCGCAATGGGCGGCCATATTGTGTCCGCGCCGCGCCGCGCGAATTTCAAAATAGAAAATAAAAATTTGCTTGTTTTGAAAGATAAAACAACAACTTGGCATTTTTATTCCCAAAAAGTAAAAACGAAATTTCGCGAAAGAAAAATGTACATAAAAATTAATTTACACCTATATACAATAAAATAAACAAATATGACACATAACCCACAATCCACAAAACACAACAATATGCATGAAACAGGCAGATTGTAGCTGTAATCCGCCATATTGTGTCCGAAAATGTATTTCTCTCTCTAACACGTTGGGACATTGAATTGCGGTACTTTCCACATTTAGTGACTTTACTGTAATTACTGATATATTCAAATGCAAACTTAGCAAACCGACGTGTTATCTTCACACCCTTTCGGGATTTCACTTATGTTTCAATTACTCACTAATCTAATTTAAGTGTATCATTTCAGGTAAAGTAAGAATTATCACTAAACCTAACGCTTGATACATCAATGAATATTATTATGCTGAACAAGTACGACTTTGTTATGAAGGAAGTAATTGTGAAATTTTAAATTCAATTCGAGTGAATTACATACAAAATCGGTTGGTTGTGTTACATAGTTGATTCTCTAGTGCGTTCAACAGATGTCGCTTACAACGCAGGGAATCTAAAGTCACTAAATGTGGAAAGTACCACAATTCAATGTCCCAACGTGTTAGAGAGAGAAGTACATTTTCGGACACAATATGGCGGATTACAGCTACAATCTGCCTGTTTCATGCCTATTGTTGTGTTTTGTGGATTGTGGGTTATGTGTCATAGTGTGTCATATTTGTTTATTTTATTGTATATAGGTGCAAATTAATTTTTATGTACATTTTTCTCTCGCGAAATTTCGTTTTTACTTTTTGGGAATAAAATGCCAAGTTGTTGTTTTATCTTTTAAAATGAGCAAATTTTTGTTTTCTATTTTGAATTTCGCGCGTCGCGGCGCGGACACAATATGGCCGCCCATTGCGGTACTTTCCTCATTTAGTGACTTTAAGGGAATCTAAAGTCACTAAATGTGGAACGTACCACAATTCAATATCCCAACGTGTTAGAGAGAGAAGTACATTTTCGGACACAATATGGCGAATTACAGCTACAATCTGCCTGTTTCATGCCTATTGTTATGTTTTGTGGATTGTGGGTTATGTGTCATAGTGTGTCATATTTGTTTATTTTTTAATTTTTATGTACATTTTTCTCTCGCGAAATTTCGTTTTTACTTTTTGGGAATAAAAATGCCAAGTTGTTTTATCTTTTAAAATGAGCAAATTTTTGTTTTCTATTTTGAATTTCGCGCGTCGCGGCGCGGACACAATATGGCCGCCCATTGCGGTACTTTCCTCATTTAGTGACTTTAAGGGAATCTAAAGTCAAGGGAATCTAAAGTCACTAAATCTTAAAGTCACTCTTCTAGTGACTTTAAGGGAATCCATTGAAAGTAGTTTCCATTTTTCGTGTAATGATACACACACGTTCAAGCCAACAGTAAACTGGTACATGCGAATGCGAATGTGCCCATTAAACGCCATCCATTGGCTATATTCACTTTACAGTTTTCTTATTTGTAGTATACTTGGCTGCCTATGCATACTCAAATTCAAGCTCAACAGATGTCGCTTGAAGCATTTAGTGGCTTTACTGTAACTGCTGATATATTCAAATTTAAAGCAAACCGACCTTTCTGGTTATCTTCATGCCTTTTTGGGATTTCACTCACGTTTCAATTATTCACTAATCTAATTTGATTATTTAAATGAAAACGGTTTATCGCAAAATAACCTCAATGATAACGTTAAAATTCAGTTCGGGGTTGATAAAAGAGCCTATAAATTAGACAACAAACTTTAAAATCTCTGTAAAGTCACCAGACATGTTGTTTCTAGTGGCGTTGTTCATAACAACAGGAGTAAATGGTACCTTATTCCCCATCGCTATAAAGTAATTTTAATGTTGTTGTTTCGTAGGAGATTCACGGATTGTAAATGGAACTGATGCAGAAGAGGGGGAATTTCCTTATGCAGTGAGTAGAGGTCTTTCATTCAACGAATTCATTACGAAGCATGTAATTCCAACCCAAATATCCTACTTCAAATAGAAGTTTTTCAACCAAATGTAAACACCAAGTCTTAACCAACTGCTTTATTAAAGATGAGCGACCGGTTTCGGCTTCATAGAAGCCATCCTCAGGCTCGCAAACAAGTTGTTTTTGTTTTTAGGGCTCCTGTTGTTCGAAATGTGCGGCGTCACACATAAAAAACAAATACGTTGACATACACAGTTAAAGTTAGTTCCCAACCTCTCGAGAATGAGGAAGCTCACGCCTTTAGGGCTAGATCCATGTCCTGAAAGAACTCTTATGTAGTTAATCTTGTTCGATGTGTGTTTAATTCCAAGTTTTATTTATTTTAACTGTGTGTGTCAACGTATTTGTTTTGTATGTGTGACGACGCACATTTCGAACAACAGGAGCCCTAAAAACAAAAACAACTTGTTTGCGAGCCTGAGGATGGCTTCTATGAAGCCGAAAACGGTCGCTCATCTTTAATAAAGCAGTTGGTTAAGACTTGGTGTTTTCCTTTGGTTAAATTACCATGGCCAACTTTGAGAAGCTGGACAACCTTCGGTCGTAGAAGTATTTCACGTTGTTTGGCATATCTCCAAGATTATTGGGTCTTATGGGATCATTGAGATTTTTTTACTAGAAATGGCAACTTTAGATTCTCTATAAGAAGTAATGATTTCGTTCACATTATGTGTAGTCGTCTAACAATTAATCATAGTAATCTGGGGATGATTACCAATTCAATAACTGTCCCTAGTCAGTTAAGGTCTGGTTCGTCTTATTGAGACAGCCAATTTTGATGATTTATTTTTTTAGTGGAAGAGGACATTATCAGTATATTGGGAAAGCAATATTAATTTTAGGAAATCTGTAGTTTTTGCAAAAGGGACATTGAAGAAAAACCTTATAAATTTGCATGTATGTGTGGAACAATATCTAGAACACTTAAACATAAAACCAGGAAAGAAATACAAATAAAATCTTATAAGACGATGGCTGTACCAATCCTGACTGGTAGCGAGACCTGGACAATAACTAAGAAAGATGAAAACAGGTTGCAGAGTCCAGAAATGAAATTTTTAAGAAGAGTTGAAGGTTGTACACATACGGACAGAAGAAATGACAGAATATGAAGAGAACTGAACATCTTTAGCATAAATGAAAGAATTATAGAAAATAGAAAGAGCATGTAGACAGAATGCAAGATGAAAGAATCCCAAAGAAGGTACTGAGTTATAATTAGACGCAGAAGCAGTATTGGTAGAGCAAGAATAAAATGGGTGCAGCACAGGCAAAAGCCTAATACCAGACATGGAGAAGAAGAAGAAGATACAGTTCTGCGAATGTTACATAGAGTAAAGTGGTATTTCACGAAAAACATTTTTTTTTTTTTCTAAAAAACCAAAAGGTTCCCATCGTATTCCAAGTCTTTTGATTGATTCGTGGCGATTTTTTGGGGCAATCATCAGTACTTTCGTACTATTTATTACTGTCTAGTAAGACCTAGTACCTAGTCTAGTACCTAGTACCTAGTCTAGTACTGTTTAGTGAAACCAAAAGAAAACACCAAGTCTTCACCACCCATTTAAATAAATTAGTGGTGAAGACTTGATGGTGTTTTCTTTTGGTTTAACTATCGTGGCCACCTTCAAGACGCTGGACAACCTTCAGTCTGTCTAGTGAAACCAAAAACCGCCAAAATTCAGTGTCCGATAAAACGAACTTCAGCCGTGAGTTAAGAGAGGTACACATTGAACTGAGTTGAGGAGTCAAAAGAAGAAAATGGATTATTCTTCAAAAATGACTAAAGAGTGCCACATCCTAGTGATAATTACCTAAACTAATTTCACCATCATGGTCTGGTCAAACCTGACGACCTGAAAATAAAACAAACAAAACTTACTTCCTCTTCCACAACTCGTCACATCATTTCAGGTATCCCTGCGTCGCAACTCCAGCCATACCTGCGGCGGGACGATCCTGAACGAGAAATTCGTCCTGACTGCGGCTCATTGCGTTTGCAGCGACGAAAAGTATTTCATGTGCTACGACGGTAAGAGGCTCTCGTTAACGTGTTCTGTTGTTAGGCCCCAAGAACCAACCCTATTCTCGGTACAGTACGATACTATAAAGATAACCAGAGAGAAGATCAATACGGTCGACGTCAAGGCGATCAATTGTCACAGTTTCAGCTCTGAGGACCTCATATACGACTCGGCGGTTTTAGAGGTAGGAAAGTGATAATTGTAATAATTGTAAAGTGTTTGAGGTGGAGGTTCCTTTCAGCTCGAACGTCCGTTGCCTAAAGGAAAATGGCGACCGGTGGAGCTGTCGAAGGATTTCAATACGAAGGAGAAGCAGACAGGCACGATCATCGGTTGGGGAAAGCTCTATGTAAGTATTTCACCAATTAAAGAGCTGTAATTGTGGAAACTTGTGGATTATCTTTGGGGAAGACCGTTTCTGTATTAGTGTCTATTCTGAGGTATATTAGCTCTTCAACTCACACTTTAGCAATTCGTGAGACAATACCTTTGCCATTTTGACTCTTCTTCTCCTTTCCATTTTCTATCCATCAGCCGACTACCATTCTCAGCATCTCCATTTCGGATGTTCTCTTTCCATTTTCACAAGACACCCATCGAACCATTAAAGCGACATTCACTTTTAAAGCATGGCGGACCGATATCGACGACCTTACAAAAGATGACAGTTGAAATCTATGATGACGAGACGTGCGGTAAGAAATATGACAACAAGCACCACATTTGCTTCGGAGCGGCGGTAGGAGGAGCTTGTAACGTAAGTTCGTAACAAGACGACAATTATCTTAGTGTAGAAGTCCATACTCAAAGATGGGGGGACAGCTGTAGATTGAAGACTCGTAGGCATTCCCCATCCAAATGAATACAAGACGACAATATAAAGACGACAATTATTTGAATTTGGCAATCCTGGTTTCAGGGCGACTCCGGTACTGCTCTGATTGTGGATGGGAAACAAGTCGGTATCGCTTCGTTCATCACGGATCGTTGTGGCACTGCCAATGTGGACCATCCCAATGTGTACTCCAGGATTTCTACTTATTACAGCTGGATTAAGAACATTGCAGAAGTGTAAAAACAAACTTATAAGTAGTAAATATTGTATATTACCCAATTACACCATTTACAGACATATTTGTGCTTTGGTATTACTCTTTTTAGAATTGCCGTATGTTTTAACAGTTGCAGCATTGACATTAACTTTGAAAAGCTCATCTGACTCTCCATGCTCATCCAGCATATGTTCTCTAAAACTATTGGGACACTGCACTTTATAATGACAAAGCTTACAATTATGTAAGTGATGTTTATCGAAGTGACTCCTTTAGGTCTTCCTTCCAATCTGCAGTGAAAGGACACACTGGGTAATTGTCACAAAGCTTACAGTTATGTAAATGTTAATTGAAATGACTCCTTAGGTCTTCCTTCCAATCTGCAGTGAAAGGACACACTGGGCAATTGTCACAAAGCTTACAGTTATGTAAATGTTACTCGAAATGACTCCTTAAATCTTCCTTCCAATCTGCAGTGAATGGACACACTGGGCAATTGTTACAAAGCTTACAGTCATGTAAATGTTAGTCGAAATGACTCCTTAGGTCTTCCTTCCAATCTGCAGTGAAAGGACACACTGGGCAATTGTTACAAAGCTTACAGTTATGTAAATGTTACTCGAAATGACTCCTTAGGTCTTCCTTCCAATCTGCCGTGAAAGGACACACTGGGCAATTGTCACAAAGCTTACAGTTATGTAAATGTTAATTGAAATGACTCCTTAGGTCTTCCTTCTAATTTGCAGTGAAAGGACACACTGGGCAATTGTTACAAAGCTTACAGTTATGTAAATGTTACTCGAAATGACTCCTTAGGTCTTCCTTCCAATCTGCAGTGAATGGACACACTGGGCAATTGTTACAAAGCTTACAGTTATGTAAATGTTACTCGAAATGACTCCTTAGGTCTTCCTTCCAATCTGCCGTGAAAGGACACACTGGGCAATTGTCACAAAGCTTACAGTTATGTAAATGTTAATTGAAATGACTCCTTAGGTCTTCCTTCTAATTTGCAGTGAAAGGACACACTGGGCAATTGTTACAAAGCTTACAGTTATGTAAATGTTACTCGAAATGACTCCTTAGGTCTTCCTTCCAATCTGCCGTGAAAGGACACACTGGGCAATTGTCACAAAGCTTACAGTTATGTAAATGTTAATTGAAATGACTCCTTAGGTCTTCCTTCTAATTTGCAGTGAAAGGACACACTGGGCAATTGTTACAAAGCTTACAGTTATGTAAATGTTACTCGAAATGACTCCTTAGGTCTTCCTTCCAATCTGCAGTGAATGGACACACTGGGCAATTGTCACAAAGCTTACAGTTATGTAAATGTTAATTGAAATGACTCATTAGGTCTTCCTTCCAATTTGCAGTGAAAGGGACACACTCAGCAATTGTTATTTGTGTGAACAAGAAATGTTGTATTAAGTTTTTCGAAAATTTGGTTTCAAATGGGCAATGTGTTATCTTATGCTTATGCCAGCTTGTGTGGCATTTTGTTAGAAAAAGGCAAATATCACATTTATACTGCATTACTTTTGAAGTTTTCTTGTGAACTAATAAATGTCGATTGAGAGGACCACTACGGTTAGTTTCATACGAACAAACTTCACATGTGAAGTTGTTCTCAGCCGAATTTCTCCTGTTTAGTCCTTGTCTTGTAGCTCTATTAAACAATTGTAAATTATGAAATACATGTTTAAATAAACACTTACTGGCTTTGTTTCATTAGGTGTTTCTTCGTTGGTCATAGATACTCGTGATCACTGTTTACGAATGAAAAATTTATATGAGTTAAGAAGCAGTACCTACTTGTAAAGATGATTCTAGTTCCTGCTTTCCATAACTCTTCTAAATTGCTATGAATTCAAATGAATTATCCATTCTACTAGTTTGCATTGAGTCGTCATCATTTAGTTCAAGCGTCATATCAACATCACTATAATTAATTAAATGAGATAAAGACAGTAAGATTGTAAAATAGACTAATAATAATAAGGGATTTTAATGTTTTTGAATTTCTACCGAATTAGGCTGAACTCAAAAGTTCAGTAAACTGATCAAGTTTCAGAATTACATCAAAAGTTACCAACGTTGCAGTAAATTCCATTAAAAGAACGTGATTTTGAACTCCTATTGAATCATTGCTGAACAACGTTTAAAGTTACTGCCATCGAACCTCCTTAACAGTTAGCATTTCAATTTCAAACTAGTATTACCTTTCTGGTTTAATGAACACAGTTTCAAATGGTTGCAATTGGTTGCACACGTTGTTCTTTACGTTTTTATAGTCTATACCTTCATCAGAATGAGAAGCTGTAAGTTTAAAAGAGAACTCAAGTATTTAATCGTTGCTGAACAAAGGTAAAATTATTGCCTTCGAACCACCTTAACAGTTAAAATTTAAATTTCAAAATATTATCTTTCCGATTTAATGAACACAGTTTCAAACGATTGTAATTCATTGCATGAGTTGTCCTTTACGTTTTTATAGTCTACACCTCCATCAGAAGCTGTAAATCTAAAAGGGCACTTTCTTGTATATTTATAGCACACACCCCATTTTAATGTGTAATGACAAGGTATTTCAACAGAACTTACTCTTCGATTTTTATGTTGTCCACATCTATATCAAACTTCACTTCTTGAAAATCCATTTTTAACTGAGTTTTAAATAAATTAAAAAATTCTTTTCAGCAGTAGCTTGCACATAACGTATATTATTTGAAAAATGGCTGACGCAGTGACGCCAACTGTTAACCTTATTAAAAACGAAGAACATCAATATCACAGAAGTCATACCACGAAGACAACCACAGAACACTTCTGGTACATGTTTAATGTAGGAACAAGTTTAAATCAGGTGTAAGCAAGTAATGCAAAGAAATTTGCTAATAGATTTATTTTAGAATAATTATGTTACATCGAATAGCAGTTCCGCTAAATGGAACACTACGGAAATAGCTGTATTATTAAGGCAGCATATATACACACATTTTTTTTGTAACAATACTGTACTTTCATTTTTCTTAAAAAACATGAAATATTTTCAAGATTACATATAGTCCACTTATTGTAATTAAAAGTTTCGGAATATCTAGCTTACATACAGCTTACATGCGACGTCTGCACTTAAAAGTTCTTAATAATAATAATAATAAGTTCTTAACTTATAAAGTTCTTAAGATCTTGGTGATCCAAATAGGCATAAGTTTGCTGGAGATACCAGATACATCACGTCCACGCCAAAAACGACTCTAATAAAACTTATTCAAGATGTTGCATTATGATAAGTATGATAACTGATTATAATGCAACACAAAGGGGACATGTATCAACAAAGGATTTTTTTATCTCGTTTTAGTTGACTCGTTACGTGGTTGGAAAAAAATTCCTTCGATAAGTAATCGATAAAAATTGTACAGGCTTCCGTCTTAATTTGGATTAATAACGATTACTTTATAATCCCCCACGGTCTGGGAATTCGCGTGTTATTAATCAGTTGAAATTGTTTGTGAGATATAATTAATTAAAGTACGCAGTTTGTTTTTATTTTCTAATCGTTTTATGTTGTTTAAGAGTAATTCAGATATTTTAATTCACTTATATTATAATAATAAAATATGAAATGTTGCGAATCTATGTTTCTTTCCAAATAAAAGTAACAACTAACAAACATTTCAGCACAACATAGACCCACTACTGCGGGAAAAGCATTGACTTTGTACCTACCCTTTTATATTTTTTTACACCCAAAATGTATGAATACTTTTTCCACAGTCAATCTAATCTAATAAGGTATTCAACAAATAGTTAAGCCTGAGCAAGGTTGATCAAATTAGTCCACTCTGTGATGAAAAATTCACAGCACCAGAGTCTGATCACTTCGTTTCCTGAAATGATGTGGTCGTGAAATGCTTCTTAAATTGACTCTGAAAAGAGTGTAAGCACCTTATAACATATTTATTAAATTTGGTGTTTGTACATTAACAACGATAGCATCAACGATGTTTTTTTTATTTGTTTAACGAAATAACTTAATTAAGAAACTATAAAATAAAATTTTATAAGCTCTTAAAACAACTATAGTAGCGGCAGATAAAACAATACCAATAAAACAATTAGATCGATTAATATGAAGAAACGCTTTACAAATCATCCATAATAAAGTGTAATTTACGGGGAATCGCAAACTCAAGAACGAACTTTATTGACAATCGACTTTATTTAATCCCCGATTTTATTACCCTGGGAATGGTAATGGATCAACAATGTCAAATGTTGTATTATTGTCTTATATGGTTCATCAATTTTTTTGACTTTATCTGAAGCCTTTAATTATCTGATACTGCCTACTTTTACTATAAAAACTGGAGATCTAACTGAGATGAGTAGTAAGGCAACCATGAAGGGGCTCATCTGTTTCGTTACACTAATTTCGCTGGCTCTCGGTAAGTCGAGAAACAAACATAAGTTTACCAATTTTATTTCATCAACTTAGCGTGTCTTTCATTGCCACTTTACCTCTATTATCACTGGGGTTGTTTAATGCTATTTTAGATTTGTCTGTGTATTGGTCATGTTATAAATGTTATTATGTTATGTGTACCTATTCAGTTTAGTTTAGAGTACATTTAATGTTATAATCCATGTAGCTGTTCAAATAGGTATAGTTCTAGAATGCGTATCACTTTTTGTGCCTCTATTGAAATATTTTATGCATGCAACATTCGTTTTTATTTGAATATAAGTAGCTCCAGCAAACCTAGAGTAATATAAATCTTCTTATATTGTATCAAAATGTTCTATATTATTTAAATGTTACACGAATATGTCCACGATTATCTGTAGTAGTACCTACTATATGTAGGTACTACTTATAATTCTGGAAACCCAGTGGTGCGTTCAGCTACTTATAGCTGGAAAAGCTAGTGGTGCGTTCATTAGCTTGACCGCTTATATGATTTAACATTTATTTGCATTGAAGGAAGCTTATTTTGAATCAACTTGCATGTGATGTATCAGTAAGTTTGGTTCGATACTTAAAAGTACCAACATGAAACAATTCTCCGGTGCTGAGATTCGTCAATGATCCTATGTTTCTGAGTCAGGGCTTTTTCTTGCTGCCAATATCTTTCTTCCCCTCTACTCTACCTTCTGTTATGTTTTGTAGCAGTAAAGTAGTCGTTGCGTAGATATGTCCTATGTAAGATTGATTGTCAGTGCAAGATATCTTTAGGATACGTCTATGCGGCCACATTTCAAAAGATTAGAGTTTTTTGATCATTATTGTCGTCAAACCCACGTTTCCACTCCGTACAGTAATAATTGCCACACAAGAGTACTTGACAAACGCCTTTTGAGTCATTTCTATTCTGATCCTGATTTCCTCATTTGGATGTATTTGAGAGTTTATGCTGAAACATAGATATTTGTATTTTTGTACCTTTTCCATTTGTTTTCCAGTGTGAGAATAGTGTTTTTGTTTGGGTTTTTACTTACAAACATGAATATAGTTTTTTCAGTATTAATAGTGATCCTACTTCGTCACACTCTCGATTAATTCTGACTAATAACATTTGAAGATCTTCTACACTCTCCGCCATTATGGCAGCATCATCAGCAGAGAATCTTTTTATTAGTCGTATATCATTTGACTTAAATGAATACTTTTTAAGTTCTCTATAAGTTTGTCTTGTACTCTTTGGGAGTCAATAACTTTAGAGTGTGAGTCATCAGACTGATCGTCCTATATTTATCACAGGAGTTAGGATTGTTCTTTTTAGGTGGAGGAACGAAAACTGACTTAAGCCAATCTCTTGGAACTTCTCCCGTGACATACATTTTGTTGAAGAACCTTGTAAGATAGGTTGTTTTTATCGTCCAAGGTCTTCAGAAACTCTATTGGGACGTTGTGGGGTCATGCTATTTCTTGCTTTTCTAATTATTTATAGCAGTTTCCACTTCTAACTTAAGAATACATGGCTGATCTGTTTGTCTGTTTTCTTCTCTTACCTCCGTCTCGTTCTGGTGTAAATAAGTGTTTCATACACTTTTCCCAAATGTGTTTTTTGTTACCTTCTGTCAGCTGAATCTCTCCTAGGTTGTTTCTTGTGTTCATTGGTATTCTTTTTCTTGTGTTTCCAGTTAGTTCCTTCAATTTTCGAAGTTAAAATAATCATGTTTATTATTCATTTCTTCCATTTCTTTATTGTTTTCTTCCATCCATCTTTCTTTGGCTCTTTTCATGTGGTGTTCTACTTTTCTGGTGTTTCTAATTTGGGCTGGTTTTCTTGTAATTACGTTTTACACTTAATTACGTTAAAGTCTATGATTTCCTGTGTCATCCATGGTTTTTCGCAGTAAGCTCTAAGAAAAATGATAATATAATTTGAGCTTTTTCGTTGCTCTTTGTAGTTCCCTTAATCTCACTTTTACATTAGCTGCGAGTGGTTCATTACATACATTATAGCGTAAGTGTAGACGACCCCCATTTGTTTCCAAGATACTAATTCGCATTGAATGTTCCAGCCGCACCTCAACCGGAGGTGCCCGAGGGCCGCGTAGTAGGAGGAGCTAACGCCCCCGACGGTCAATATCCCTACCAGGTTTCGCTGCAAGGTTGCATATTGGGCATATTCTGCAGCCACATATGCGGCGGCACCATCATCGGCCCCACGACCGTCCTCACCGCCGGTCACTGCATCATCGACTCTTACACCTACAGGGCCCGCGTCGGCGTCACCAGGTTGTCGGAGACGACCGCCTCCAGGCAGGAGATCACCGCTTCCCGCACCATCGTCCACACCGGCTACCCAGGCGGCAGGTAAGCGCAATGTATATTCCGTCACGACGCCGACTCCTGACGCATTTTATCGTTCCTCAGCTCCGTCGCCCCGCACGACATCGCCCTCGTCATCCTGAGCCAGTCGATCCTCTACTCCACCACCGTCCAGCCCGCACAACTCCCGTTTGCACATGCGGAACCGACGGGCCACGCTATCCTTTCCGGATGGGGCACGACCGGTACCACCAATTCACCTGACCATCTCCAGTGGATCAACCTTGCGATCATCGGGCATCAACGTGAGTAGAACCTTCTTTGATAATTACTGGAACGGGAAAATGTTGAAGAAGTACTTGTTGCATCGCGTAAACAAGATACCTTTGAGTAATTTTCTTGAAAATTCGTAACCAAGATCCAGTGAATAATAATCCCAGTATTTTTCTGAGTAGAGATTCCATACATTTTATGTGGTCCGGTGGTACGCGTACTCAGTTTTTACAAGTTAACATCATTTGCAAACTAATAGTTCTGAACAATTTGGCACCCCATAGGGCAAATTAATCTACTTCTGAGTTTGCGCAGTAAATACTGTGCTAAATGGGATATTTCACCGTAAAATCAGAGCAGGACTAAGGGTTTTTCAAAATGTTGAGCTCATAAAAATGCAATCCACAGATTAGTTTTATTTTTCAAAAGAAATGGAAAATTGTTCATGTACTGCGATTACACTCTAATCTAAATATATCTAAGTATATAGGCTACAGGCTACAAAGTGCACTAGCTCTTACAAAACAACTTTAAGTGTCATGTGGATGTAGTGATAAATGCAATTATCGTTGGTGTGTCGATTAGGAAGATTCCTGTAATCGTCTGTAACATGTGCTGTAAATTAATAACAATTCCTTAAAGGCGACTCTGCTCTTCTGAGGCGGTGTTGCGAAATTTACTGGATTTTCTCCAAGATCACCTATCGGCGTTCTGGAGTTCATTATATTGCCGTGAAACTAATCCACGAACTTCACAATTTCTCCCACAGAATGCGAGAACGAGCTGAGGGCGGTCCTCGGCCAGAACACGAACGTGCCCCTCGAGCCGAACGGCGGCAACGTCTGCACGAGCGGCGTGGGCGGCGTGTCCGCCTGCAGCGGCGACTCCGGCGGCCCCCTCGTCCAGGCCGGCTCCGTCATCGGCGTCGTCTCCTGGGGCGTCACCCCGTGCGGCCAGGCTCACGCGCCCTCCGTCTTCGTCAAGGTGTCGCACTACGTCCAATGGATCCAGGCCAACGCCTACGACTACAACGGTAACCATCAACAGCTCACCCTCGGCGTTTACTAAATTCTGACAAAGTATAGGAAAGGGATCGCGAAATGAAATATGTTAAACGGACTGTGTATGTATAGGTGTTAAATATACATTTTTGATGTTATGAGTGTAAAATATATGTTTTAATGTTATATGTATGGGTTCTTTATCTTTTCGAGGCGTAGGCGACAAAAAGCATCCTTGTTTTAATCCCAAAGTTGTCGCTTACGCTCTCTAAAGTCTGTCTAGAATGTGAACTAGCAAATTGGAAAAGAAGATGCAAAAATATGAGTATTCCATTGATCAATTCCACAACATACCTATACTCTGTATTTCCCAAAACAATTTTGGCACAGAGCTAGAAAGACCTGGAATATATGACGAGGAAGCTGGTGGAATAGTATATGGAATGGGTGCTGAGACAGAATATATGTGTATCGGAGGAGAATAGCGAAATTTGATACTAAAAGAAACACAACAGCAATTACAACACTGCACAAAATACAAATACTTAGGCATGTCGCTTGCGGCTATACTACAACAGTAGTATAATAAAAAGTATAACAACATACAATAGTGAGGTCTGGCCCTTGAAAGAGAAAACAATTAAGATGCTCGAAACCACGAAGATACATATTTATTGCACACTGCTGCAGGAATCTCAAGACGTGATAAAATAAGAAACGGGAGAGAATTAGAGAAATTATGAATGTACAACATACGATTACAGAAGACATAAGAGTTAAGGTGGTACGTATGGGCATCTCCAAAGAATGCCTGAAGATAGATTACCTAAACAAACTTTAAATTGGACACCAGAGGGACGAAAAGAGAGAGGGAGACCTAGATTAAGTTGCAGATAAGGTATCGATAATGATATTTATTAAAACAGAGGGCTAGAAGAAGAAGAAAGAACGTTTTGAACCTTAGGCCTATTCCAATCCTGGGTCATAGATTCTTAGGGTTTGAATCACAAAGCATCTATATAATTAGAAGTGCAAACGGAGTGTATTTTAAGGACAACACAAATGACAAGTGAGGGAAGGCCCTGATTGCAGTGCCACTTAATTCAAATTCATATTATTTTTCAAAGATCTTTTTTATTTAAAATACTTGTATATAAAATATATACGGAGCTTTTCTATCGAAACGCATGGTGGGAAATCAACAAGAGCAAACGAGAAAGTAACAGTAGTAAGGATGTTTTGCAACGTTGCCGGCCGAGCAGGCAGTCCAAGTTAACGCGTATCGCTTTACACTTTCGGATGTGTGCGGTACAGTGTGCGGAGCGGATGAATGTGATGTTTCGCGAGCTAGCAACATCGCAAAAGGTCGTTCTCTGTTTAGCCAACGAGAAATATATGGCCTTTCTTTCGCTCTTATGTTTATCCCATCCTGCGACTCTTTAGAAACGGTCTGTATACATATTAGAAAAATATTGGAATTGATGGAAGGGCGAAGACGACATAAAATAAACGAAAACAAGACAAGTACAAACAGACTCATTCGTCAAGTCAACAGAGATTCGGCAAAAAAATTAAGAACGCTGGAAAGAGGAAAGGTGTAGTGAAATAGAACAGTTAAGAATAGTTAGACTGTTAACAGCTGTTAAGAACAATTAGATAAAGGTGACGGTTTCGGATTACACAATAAAATCAAAGAAATTATCTAATATACACAAAAAAAAAACATAAAGCCATAATAAGAAACCATAAAAACAAATACATAAAGACAGAAGAGGAACTAGCAATGGTGTGGAAAGAATATGCCGAAAGATTGTTTAATGACGAATGAACCCCCCCCAACCTACTTGTAAACTTCCTACCAAAAATTTATCAGGGCCATCAATAGTGTGCAGTGAAGTAGAATATTCAATTAATTAAAACAACAAAAATGCATAAAGCAACTATACCAGACGAAATTAATTTAGAAACAATAACGCTCGAAAGCGATGAAAATTCTATACAGGCTATAAAGTTTTCATCCAAATTGCAGTAGGATTGCAAAATATTAAATTAAAATTAATACTTATCCAAGCACAATCGCGGCAGACATAAACAAAATTACTTACAACAAAATCAACAGGAACCCTTGTGACGTTGATAGACTTGATGACTTACAGAAATTCGGGACACACTTATCCTTTGCTGTTCTGGTAAATTCACGTGTAAAATGTTAAATAACTTGCTATGAAGCTACCTTTGCTAGTTAACCAAGTGTAATATAAGTAACACTTATTACAGAAAGCTAATACACGGCAAGTTCTACATATTTAGCACAGCCTAGCGCATCACATTTAAGGTTGCAAAACACTCATTTTATTAACCTTAATTATGACAACTTGGTACAAACTGTCAACCTTAATTTAAAGACGGTTTTTAATTTAGTCCCCATAAAAAGTTCCTTATCTGTGTAGAAACCCATTAATGATTAAAAGAGTGTACATCATCAGACACATAAATATATTTCTATCACAGCAAATGTAATTACAATTGGTAATACAACCAGTATAAAGATATTACAAATGAGAATGAAGTAATACTACATACAAATAAAAGGTTGATAAATTCTAATACCCATTAAAATCTTTTAAAAAACAGATTATAAATAAAAGTTTAAAAAATCCAGAATCAATACTAACTACCGACAATTCTATTTGAAGGAAATGAATCGTCGATAACACTTATCTTTGGGTCACTGTAAAACCCAACACAAATAAAAATTATACACAAGTATGTATAAACAAAAATATAATTTAAGTATTTCTAACTATTTACAGCCAATATAACTTTGGATCGTCCCTTCGTACTTGTAACTTCACTACGTGCTTGTAGATTTTCAGTGCAGGGCCCAATTTAAGGTTCAGGTTAGTCAGGACGTCCATTCTTTTCAAAAGTAACAAGGAACGGCCATCTATTTCCTGAAAGAAACAAAAATAATGAGTTGAATAGGAAACATTGGATCTTGCGGTTAAGTTTTCAAAATACATGTCATTGTTACACTTAAGTACGAAGAATAATATTACAAAACACGTTAAAGAGTTAAGTTATGAAATTTCCTAACTGGCACCACTTATGGATGTTATTTTCAGTGCCATCTTAGAACTTTAAGTACCATCTTAAATATCTACAGAAAATCCCCAAACAATAACTAATACTTGCTGTAAATTTATTTTCCCCAAACATTGAGCTACCCTTTAAACGCTCAACGAAATTGCTAAACCTCTTACATGATCTTTAAATATTCTAGCCTCGTCCGGGAAGTACTGCACAAAGTACTGATAGACCTCCTCTACGGACCAATGGGTCGCGTCCGGAATGGACGGATCGATGTCCTCCTCGTAGTCCGAATCCTTGCTTTGGGCGTCCGACTGTTCCTCGTCGTCTGGCGAATCGTTGCCCCCCCTACTATCGATCATCTGCGGGCTGAGGTGCGGAGGAGTCGGCGAAGGAGGCGACGAGTTAGAGCGACTCGAACCGCCCGAGTACGACATTGTGAAGTCGTTGTTCTCCGAAGCTGGAAAAGTGTTCGGTGATTATGATTTATATTAAACCGGGAGTTTAGAATGGAGCTGGGGAAGGTATTAGTTTTGGGAATTTGGATTGCATAGATATATCTTGATATTTCCTTGCCAGGTAGGTAAATCAATACTGTGAATCAATAAATGTGAACACTACTTCATTTACGACTATTACACTTCTTCAACATGTGCTGGAAAGAGAAGACAATCCCCAAATATTGGGACAAATCCACACAGTCTTATCATTGTTCAAAAAACAATTGCAGTACCAACCCATACTAATAGTAGCAAAATTTTGACAAGACAGCCACATTCAAGCACAAGAAATGAAGTTTCTAAGAAGTCAAAGGATGTACAAGAAGAGACAGATTAAGAAATGCAGACATCAGACATGAATTAAATATAATATACATTGATGATGTTGATAAAGCAACATAGGAAAAACTGGAAGGAACATCTTCACAAGATGGACGATAATATAGTGCCAAGAAAATCCCTCAAATACAAAATGTAAAGGGAGAAAAGACCATACAAAAGATGGGCACCATAACAGTCAATGTGCCTAATACTTGTAACGAAAAAATTTTTGTAGTACCACATATCAACTTACAATTAAGGGACGATTTTTGTCCGAAGTGTTTCCCTATATTCGAATGTATCTCGTTAACCTTCAGTTCGTGTGGCATCTGGCAGTTGGTGCACTTCCATTTCTGTCCACTGCGGATCTTATCGGACAGTCTCGGTTGGTGACAGCTAGCGTGGTAAGCGTCAGCGCATACGGAACACACCACGAGATTTCCCTGGAAAAATGTTTGTGTTGTTCAAAAATGCCACACTACCAACACAACTACTTACAGAATTCGAGGTTTCATAGCATATAACACAAGTTTTACAATGAGGGCACTGCCATGTGTTGTCTGGGTACATCTTTAACATCATATTATCGTCGGTGTTGAGGCAACTTAAATGAGCTGAAAAGAAAACGTCGGATTGCATTTTTGTTGTTTTAAAAGCGAAAACTTCTATAGTACATACCTTTGTTGCTGCATTCCCTGCATGACACCATCCTCTCGTTAGGTCCCCTCTTATTTTGTAAACGGCAAACCGAACATACACCTCCGTGATCTCGGCTACTACTATTCGAAGTTCTAGAGTCCGGTCGAATTTCTTCGTTCATTTTAGCTAAATGTTTCTCAATCGTTGACTTATTCAAAGAACCCAAGGGCCTTCCCCTCTTCTTCGGGATGTGCGTGTCCGAGGGGTCAAACACCTTTTTTGCACGCTAAAAATTGACATTAATAAATGCAAAGAACGGGAAGAATAGAAGGTTGTATGTAGGGAATCGTTGTGTGAAGGATCGTATTCTTTTGCATATGTTGTTCTTTTGTTGGTATGAGTTGAAATTGACAAAAGTTTCAGCTCGTTTCGAGTGTTCAATGATGAACAAGTACAAGACTGTCATGACTGATATTTTGTTACTATTATCTCTAGTATGTTTGGCAGTGTTCAGAGTAGGAATAATCACTGCTTACCAATTTCATTTTGCACAGCATTATCTGAGTAACTTTTGTTATAAATGGGTATGGCACTTGAAGAGTTGTCATGGCGATCACATTCTAGAGATTCAAGGTACAACGCTTCAGGCTCTAAGTGTTTCGTATTTACTAAATGTGATGTTTTAATACAATTATCTATATGACAGTCATATCATTTTCGTCAATTTTTCCGTGTTTTGGTCAAGATTGTTGTAGCCTCGGTCATCAATTTGAATGACTTCCAGAGCTTGGTTAATTTCGAAGAGACCGTAATTTTTTAAGGTTACGTCGGTTTGTGTACAGTTGATTTTTCAAAAATAAAGCATATTATTAATGGACGACATATATGAAAAGATTTACGGAGAAAATGGTATGATGGAAATCACATATGGTACAAACAGAGACGTTCTTAGCCATTTGAAAGAAGAAAATCTTGAGAAGAGACAGGTCAGCCGAACCAAAAAAACTGGAAAACTTATTAGAAAATAATTTATCCCAAAAGAATATTTTGAAAATTCTCATTTTATGCAAGGAGTGAACAACTCTTTACACACATCATCTAAATTCTCTAACAAACCAAATACAAAGCTTTGTTTGAAAACCATTTATTGACAGTTATGTTAGGTTAACTGGTAACTCACTGAACAATTGTCGCGATTGGTCATTTGACCGAAAACCACAACTGACCAGAGTTGACCAAAAGCTCTTGACTTAATCATCGCCAAAAAAAACACCTATTATTGTCTCTTAACCAAGTTAAGGGTTTTACCTACAACTTTATATCGGGTGTTTTTTTAAATTTCACCTCATAGTAGGCTGTGGATAGTGCTTGTGAATGCGCCTTACTAAAAAATGTCAAAATTGACATAACCTCACTTTTTTAATAAAAATTGAAACTGCTCCATTCAGTTACTAGTGTCTTGAAAAAGACAGCTTGGCTCTATTAATTAGGCGTAGATGAGTAAGCTGTCTTCTTCAAGACACTATTAACCGATTGGAGGACTTTCAATTTTTATTAAAAAAGTAAGGTTATGTCAATTTTGACATTTTTTAGTAAGGCGCATTCACAAACACTATCCACAGCCTACTATGAGGTGAAATTTAAAAAAACACCCGATATTTGCTCATACATAGTGACATATAGGGTGGTATGTGGTATGAATAAAATGGGGTATCTGCTAATACTACTAGTAATTTCTTCAATGTTGAAGTCAATGCTAACAAAATGAAGTAAATGCTTCAACTATGAAGCAGTTACTCTATAAACTAGCCTCGCTGCCTGGAAATACTATAAATCAGTAGCTTTTTGTCTATATATGAGTAATTACTATCGTATATACTAAAGCAAATGCTACATAGCAAAGCAAGTAGTACTACATTTTTAAGGAAGCCAATCTCAGTGAAGCTTCACGGTTGCTTTCTTAATCTCTCTCTAATAAGTTTATTAAAAACTTGATCTCAAATTGGGAAAATAATACCTCTTCGAAGTAAATACTTCAGTTAAGTAGTAAATGCTTCATGCCTATAGTAAGTGCTTCCTTGTTGTACTGTGCGATCGAATAAAGAAAGTTAAAGCAGGCCATGAGCTAAAATACACATATCTTTTTCAACGATTATAGACTACCAGTATGGCTCAGTTCGCCGAATCCGCCTAGCAAACTCTGTGACGTCACCACCGATGCTGGACAGAAAGTGTGGCTATACGACCTATAGTGCATTTAAGATAAAATAGAGTCAACCTCGGAGTGAAATATAAAAAGCTGTAAATCTTTATTTTGGTATACTAAAGGTTGACTCAAAGTATCTCGTGTCCTCGTCTTAAGATATTGATGATCAAATGTCACAAAAAAATCAATTTTTCGCAAATATCTCGCTTCCTACGGTTTCGATGCAATTTGCATCTATAACGAGGGAGGTTAAGCAAAAAATTCTCTTCAAATTTTATTCAAAACATTTTTAACAAAGCGGTTACCTAACCATCTTTGAGATAGAGCATGGGGAAAGCGCTCAGCCATACTAAAATCAATCATTATGACTGAGCCCCGGTTTATTCATCTTACTGTAGTAAACAGTAAGATGTATCATAGTAAACTGTACGGTTTACGTACGTACTCTACATAATCCATATTTACATACGATATCCACATCACATCATCCACAGATCAACACGTAAACGCATTTGCCAACAGAGCGACCGGTTTCGACTGTCTAGCAGTCATCTTCAGGCTCGTACTAAATACATGAGGAATATTAGAAATTGGAAGGTAAGTATCTTATAAAGCAATACTCACATAAGAAATGTTCTAATGTTCCTCATGTATTTAGTATGAGCCTGAAGATAACTGCTAGACGGTCGAAACCGGTCGCTCTTTTGGCAATAAATTGGTGGTGAAGACTTGGCGTTTTTCTTATGGTTTAACTACCATGGCCACCTTCGAGTCCTTCGAGTCGAAGGACAACCTTCGTTCAATTGGGTGAATGTTCATCTAGACCACTTATGCCCCCCGGGCACTTGGTTTATCCTTGCCCTCTGGCGTTTACAACGCCTTTTCGTGTTACTCCACTATCCCCTTGGTGCCTTGGGGATATATCTGTAAATCATCATTTATTACTACCTTCAGAGGAAAGTTGCAATATATAGGTATTTTTTTTATAAAGTGGTTTAAAGGTGATATCAGACTCGGATGAATGATCACTCAAGTGAATGTTCTTTTCTTTTTCATTCCACATTCACACGACATAGACAAAATGACATACAAATGAGCGTTCTCTGCTCTTTTTCTCGAATATGTCGTCGAACGAAGTTGTGGAGAATTGAAGAAAAAGAAGCAAAAAAACATCGACATTGGTGGGTGCGACCATCAGAAGATCCTAATTCATATTGCAATCATCTTCGGATGGATAAAAGGAAATTTGAACAACTTCTACAACTTGTCAGTCCCTTAATAACGAAGGAAGATACTTTAATGAGAAAGAGTATTTTCATTTTAGTTGATTGCTTTATTCTAGTCAGTTCTGTAGTGTAGCAGGTCCTTATTGTCTTTATCTTATGTTTAATATCCTCTTTAGTTAGTTTCAAGTTTAAATCATTAATCAGCGATTTCATAGATAATTTGCCCTTATTATTTTGTCTTTGTATTCACCGAGTTTGTGATTCCAAAGAGACGAACATTTTTTTGAAACACTCCAAAAACCGTAGCGTGTTTTGAACGTTCCACTTAAATACCATTTTTCTTGTATTCACAGAGGGAGTAGGATATCAATAAGCGCTTCGACCAATTGCTACAGAAAGCGACACCAAAATGACCGAACTCGAATGAACGCTCGTGTTTCATTTGTCGTTCATTCGAAGCGCGAGTGAACGATGCCGAATGCCAAAATCCAACATCCCTGGATTGGTTCACTAATGAATTCATTCGTCACTTTTGATTCATTTTGTATTTAGACGTTTCACTTTTAGTGAAAGATGCTGAATGAAAGACAGAAATGAATAAAAAGTTAACCGTCTGATATCACCTTAAGTAAACATTTAGGTACCCATAGTTGCTCTGGCCATTAGAAACTGATAGCTTTGCTGTAATGAGATTACAAGCTTGTAGTTATTTATTGTTGTCACCTTCGTCGCTTTAACAACCATATGTAAAAGATAGGTTATGTTGTTAGTGAGATTATTTGTTGGGGTTTAAAAGGCGGAAGGAGGGTTTATGTGTGGGTGTTGTGTGGTTAGGCGGTGTTGTGAGTAGTAATAAGAATAATAATAAAAATACTAACTCTTTTCAAAGAAGAACTAACCTTCCTCCTGCCACCAGTCCTCAAGGAGTTACTGTCATTCTTCCTCTCGTCCGCCGAATTGGTGGACGAATCCACATTTTCGAACATCTCTTGTTTGTTGTTGTGAGTTTTCTTGTCGAAGGTAGTTTTCTTTTTCGCTTTGATGCGATCGAAGTAGGACGAGGAGGAGGATTCCTCGTTGTTGTTTCGATTGCCGTTCGATCCCTCCCCCGTCGTCACGGTCGACGACGTCGCCGTCGTCGTCGTCGACCTTCCCCCCACCACGGCGGCGGCGGCGGCGCCGACCTCCGTCGCGACGCCGCCGCCGCCGCGCCACGTGTCTTTCTTCTCCCTCTCCCGCTTGGCGAGGTCCTCGTCGTCGTTCCTGACGGGGCCCATGTGGTAATTGCCGTTTTCCATCTTGATGAGGCCGCCCCTGGCGACCTCTTTGTCGATCAGCAGGCCGACGTACTTCCGCGTGTACCGCACGCTGTCCTTCGTCAGGATGTTCTCGATTATCTCGTCGCCGGGTATGCCGGTCTCGAGGTAGTCGGGCTCGTCGACGATCAGCTCGCCGAAGGCGTTCGTCAGCAGCTCGCCGAACTGCCTGTTGGCCGCCTTCGTCGACGCGACATCGCCGGCGTTGTTCTTGTCCTGGGGCGGCTGTTGCGGGGGCTGTTGCGTCGCCTGTTGTTGTTGCTGCTGTTGTTTGTTGAGTTGTTGCTTATTGTCGCCGCCGCCGCGTTGCCTCATCTGCGCGAACTTCTTCGCCGCGTTCCTGTAGCTGATGTTGCCCTTGTACTCGACTTTGAGGACGTAATTGTTCGCGACGCACCAGTCGAGATCGTTGCGCGCCTCGATCGAATTGACGGAGAAGCGCCTGAACAGGTAATTGCAGATCCGCTGGACGTCGGGCCGCGCTTTCCGGCGCCGCAACTGGTCGATCGCCTCGAGGATCCGGTCGCGGTTCTTCACCGAGGTCGACGTCGAGGAGCTCATCCCGCGGACCGTTTATTCCGATGCCGTGTGCGGCGGAGGAGCGGAAGTCGCGACGGGTGCAACGGAAACTCGCACGTGTGTTTGCTCTTCCCGCGGGCGAGACGGACCGCCCGCCGGGATCGCTCGGGGGCCCCGGGCGCCGCCCGGCCGCTCTATCGGCGCCTCCGCTGGAAGAAAACTGCGCGCACGACGGTCCGCCTTCGCCTCCGTGCGACTTCCGAACGCGTTCTGCGGCAGCGGCACATATAATATCCGCGGCGGGCGGGTAGGGCGGGCGGACGGGGTGGCTCGCTCTCCGCTCGTTGCGCGCGCCTGGACCGCCGAGCCGCACGACGACACGCACGCCACCGGCCCCCCGAACACACGTACGCACGCACGACAAACAAAACGAAAAGCCCGAGATGATCTCTCTCTCGGAGACGTCCAAAAGGAGGAAATGTCGCCCGCGATTATCGCACACACCTGCGCCTCTTAAATTAATTATTCCGCGCGTCTCGTCGGCACGCGGCAACTCCCTGGCCGGGCCGATATTTTATCGTACTCCTTTCCTCACCGCGCCGCGCGCTCCGCAACGCAGACGTGTCCGCCGGGACTCGAACTCTCGCACACTCAAATTCGCCCTTTCTCGCCCCTAAAGGGAGGCCCGTACGTAATATATCCGACCGTCCGAAGAACCGCGACGACGACGCGGACCTCACTAAAATCCTTGCGATGCTGGTTGCGACTTGCGGCTGTTGCGTTTGCGAGTATCCCCTCGTCCCGTCCGTCGTACGGAGTCTGCGCGTATACAGGGGATTCACCGGCCATCCTCCGATATGTGACGCACTTCCTGCGAAGGTGTTTGCATCGCACATCACGCACATGCATTACTTAAGTTGCTTCATTTTTGAAATAAATCGCACTGGCGATGTTAATAAAGACGCATTCACACATAGTCCAAACGATTTTCCTTACTGAACCCGAGTTAAAGAAAATAAAAATTATATATTGAAAAAGAGGCTTTTGGAGATGCCGGGAAAAATATTTTGTACCTGCGGAGACGCCTAGTTTTTGAGAAAAATAAAAAATGTTGGAAAAAACACCGAAATTGCCTATTTTCAAAGAGGAATTTCTCAGTGTTTACTTGAGTAATTTTTACCCGCTTTGAGGCCTTAATGTAGTTCGATGCTTAAACTAAACGATGACATTAACTTCGCGTCGAAATAATACCGAAAAATATGCAAAAAGACGATTAGAAACAGAGACGTTTTCGCGCCTTCGCCATATTCAAATACGGTTCACAGCCACACCGAGAGCAGTTTTGGCACTGGCTAAAGGGCCGACATGACGGATGGTTCTTGGAATAGAAGCAATCTAGATCTAGAGATGTTAAAATTTACGTTGTTAACGCAAGAGGAGAAGGATCAATCATGTACTCACTGACCCTAATAGGTATCATCAGAACTTGCTGTAGAATGTGAAATATTATGAGCCCCAGTTCGGATGCTCTGCGCCCGCAGCGAAATGATCGTCTAGCAGTTGCTTAGTCAGAATGAAAACCTTGACGTTCCATGATGAATGTCAAGTGTACATTCTATATATCGGGTGTTTTGTGCCAAAAAGGTAAACAATTTTGGTCATATCGAAAGAAAATCCCATTTAACATATTTTGCAAAAGAATTTGAGCGTGAATACTAGTGAGAAATATATAAAAGAAGACCACAAACGTGTGATATAGAATTAATTTGATGTCCGCGCGTTAGTGCAGAGGTACGAATTAAGAACGAAAGTGTCCGTCCGCGGAAGTAACCTAAAAAGTAAAATTATTTTTTTGCAAAGAAACCAGAAAGAATTAAAAAAAAAGAAGTAGACCATCATTTTCAACAGTATTTTATCGACGAAAGGTGATTTTTTGGTGAGTTTTTAATTTTTGATGACAACCTTTTACGGAAAATTGCATTTTGAAAGTGTTATAACTTTTAAGCGGATCGTCTCCGCATTATGAGACTGGTGTCTCTGAAGCACGTTTTTGAAATACTTTCGATTGATACATGTCTTTTTCAAATATTTTGGGTTCAGTAAGGAAAATGGCAGCCTAGTCCAGGACCCATCTGTTTTGACGGGGATGTAAGAGGTAACCGCAATGTTTTTACATGAATACCTCGGGAATAATGCCTAGAATAAGGATTGACTTATCCTCCAAAGCCCAGAGGTCAGGAACATTGTTTAAAATGCAACAATTTAAAAAAATGGAAAACGCGTTTTTCCCGACTTGTTTTGCTTCTAACTTTTTAAGTATTGAATTTAGAAGAATGTTCAAGAGAGAAAAATGTTGCAGAATCGCTTTTTACATAATATGGCATAGGTTAGAAATTCAAAACTTTATTAGCTGTTTTGCAAAATAACAATAAACCAAAAAAACATCGGCCCAAAAAAGTGTTTTTTTTTAATTCATTATTTTACGCACTTTAAAACGCACTTAGGACTTCTATATCACAGGTAGAAAATCTTGAAGTTACAATAAAAGAATCCTGTAACTTCGTTCCGATCGGTTGATTAGATTTTGCACAATAATTTTGCAATCCAGAAAAATCGAAAAATATTGAAAATTTCTAATATTGTTTAAATTTTTTTCCACGATTCGATTTTAACAAAACTGGCTGAGCATATATAAGAGGGAACAAGCTTTCATGTGCTTTTTTCAGAACTAAAAAATATTTTCTATGTTCCGGCACTAAAATGACAGCTATAATGGCCGAAAACAGTGCTTTAATGAGGCTTATTAAACTATTAAAGCATGGTTTTTAATAATTTTTTTGTTGGATTGGTAACAATATATTCCCTAATACTGTCTGATCACTGTCAAAACAAAATTAAAAATAAATATATATATGGTCTACGCGTCGATGGGATAGGGATGCAAGTATGCAAGTGTTGACTATAAGCTAATCGTTTCTGTATTTTGAAAGGTGTATCATAAAATAAAAACCTCACGGTTCCTCGTTTTCGTACAGTAAGACCCTCGGCGGGGGTATGTACAATTTATGTGAATCTAAGTTGTTGTAAACTTTTTCATATGCGTCTCTAGACTTATCAGGTAGCAAATTCCTTGATGCATTCGAAGCCACTTCTAGTAGTTCCGGTGGAATTAAAGAAACACCCTCTTGTACCTGATGGGATTCGGATTCTTGAGACATGATTTTGATTTTATTTATATCCATTAAATTAAATTTGAAAATGGTGTGAAAGTTGACAGATGTCAAGGAAACAGCAGTAATACCAACTAAAATGTCACGATAAAAAAAATCTCCAGGTGAAATTTTAAATTATTTAAACATAAATAGAAATGAAATGGAAGCCGGAACATAGAAAATGTTGTAAAGTACTAGTTTCAGAAGACATTCTAACTTTTTTTCGGTCTTGAAGTTCACGAATTTTAATGTTCGCCAGGCCTAACTTCATTTACAATTTCGATTTCTTTATTCTTATTCTGCTTTTGCAGTTTGAGAGCTTCTTGATATTTTCCCGTGCATTTCTAACTGACAGTATTTTAATGGCTTCGTAATTTCCCCACTTTTCCCAATAGCCCCAAAATTCCCGAAAATTTTACCAAAATCCCTGACTAAATTTAGAATTCCCTGACTTTTCCGTGATTTCCCGACTGTGTGACATGTGAGAACTAACAATACGAGTTTTATCTTTTGTACGTTATATGTTATTAATGTTATGATAAATGGCTATACGCATGCAGCTGAAACGTGGTCTTTTATAGCTTACAATACTACTGAAATTTGGAATAGTAATATCTATAAAATGATATTTACCATATGTATTTCTATCAAAATTAATGTTTAATTTCTTGACGATAATGTCATTAAAAGGTAAAGAAATTATTGAATTGTTTCAATTGTATTTTATTTTAACTTCAATTATTTAATTTCTGTCTTTCGTCGGCCGGACGTCTTATTTTTCTCGATGCGAACGCCACAAAATCGTACGCCCAAATGTGAAATACTTGGTAAAATTGCATTTGCGTGTGGAGTTTTGTGTGTGTGTGTGTATAAACGACCCTCGAAATGTCAGCATTATGGCCTTAAACCACAGTTTTTTTTTTGCAAAATACGACTTTTCAACACTTTTGTGCACAATGCATAAGATCTCAGATCAGATAAATTCGACACTTCATTCACTGGCGGTTTAACAATATTCTGAGTTTCAGATCAAATGAAAAATAGCGCATTTCGGATAAAATACGATTACAGCGCATGATCAGAGTAAAGCGGCAAGGAAATAGGTCATTATTTTAATTTTTTCAGGTTGGTAATATGGTCCAGGATTACTCCTGTCGGATATATGAAGCACGTGTCCTCGCACGGGATGGCAGATGAGCGGCACTTCGACGTAATTATAATTATAGAAGTTATCGATCTGCCACGGGCCCCAAACAAATTCATACAGCAACTGAAATTCATTTCAAATCCTGGAATCCATTTAAAAACTTGACATACTGTGAAGCGCCGTCAAATAGTTTTGAAAAGCGATTTTTCCCGATAACATTTAGGATTTACAGCACTGAAACTTTTGCGCGGCCGCAAAATACCTGATTTTTTGATCGCACGTTACGAGGAGAACAATGAACTTGATCGCGACAGGCGATACCGAAATTAATAAATGGTTGCGTCATATCGTATAATCCGCCGAAATAAAATAGCGGCGTATATGTCACAAAATAACGTGTAGTCTCAGCGGCGTATCACAATTTTACTCATATCTACTCATTGAAGATATTGTCATTATCAGTCTACCAAGCCAAGCTGATAAACTTAGGCTAAAAAATCAGTAAAGTAATAAACTTAATAGAAATGAGTAACGTGGACGAAATAGTTCTTCGCCTCTCAAGGACTGATAACGTAAATCTTTCCGATAACGGCGTGATTTTACTAGATGCGTAATGTATTTGTGTAATTTGTTTTGACATGAATACGTGCCTATAAAAAATGAGGCGGCATTCTGCTGACAACGCAATAACAATCATAATGCAACAGAAAGTATGAGTAAAGTGACGCATTATGACGACTTGCGATAGGAACCGTAAGATAACACTGGGCATGAATTGTATTAATTAAAATATAATTCACTCGAGTTTCAGATCTCTGTGTACTTCCCATACATGTAGGTAGATACTGTTTACTAAAATAAGTACCTACACCAAATAGATAAATCAACAGGGAAAAGAATTAACAAAACAGTAATTTGCTTGCCACTTTTGTTTGCATTGTTTCGCTCGTTTTGATGTTTAGATAATTACATAAACAACAGTAGATAGTTTTACTATAATAAATGTCTTATAAACACCCATTAAAGTCACCTCGGATATAGATAAGATGCTTTTTATATATTTAAAACGAACACCTTTTAAGTAAGATAACATTTGGTGAACTGATAAACAAACTGAAAACAATATGATGAATCATTCCTGCATGCAATTATTATAGTTATTTAGTTGCTTCAAAAAACTGTCTTTTAATTGGAGATTCTTATATCTACAAAATATACCCATTTACATATATATCTGAGAAATAAAATTAAAACCTTAAAACTAACTAATCAATCTTCATCGACAACAAACTCTGCATACTTCTCCTTATTATTCAAGTACACGTGATTCAAAAACTCGCAGGTAAGCTTAAACCGCTTGTTCTTCGCAATTAAATGCTGAAATATCCTCTGAAAAAACCCATTTCGATCATAAAGTATTAAGCGGACAATTCAATGTGAAGGTACCTCGGCTAATACACTCCCTAAACCCTGGCCGTGATATTCGTCGGGGATCGAACTGTGCACCAAGTCGTACACGTTATCGTTGATCTTTTCGTATGTAACGGTCGCGAATTCCCCGTTCAGTTGTATACTAAACTCATCAGCCGACTGTTTAATGGGTTTGTTCCTAAGGTTCGATAGGGCCGAAAAGGCCCTGGAAGTGGTTGCCATTGTGGTCCAGTTAATGAAATTGGAAAAAGGCGCTTTGACGAAGTTCATTGTGGGTTTACAATTTGGTTGTTCCGAATCACTGTAAAATCAAACGAAACGGGTAAACGTTATGTTTAAACTAAGTGCATAGAAAAGTTTACTTACTTTTTTATTCACAACTCAACTCACCACAAACGTTTTTGTAGAGGTTGGAAAACAGAATGACATTAAAATAGTTGAGGTTATGTTTTGTTTATATTTCAAATTTGCTAGGTTATGGTTATGTTTCATAAACAGCAATTTTTGTAGGATATTTGCTTATTCATTCCCTTGTTAGTGTGAATTTTAAAATGTCGCCGTTAATTAACTACACCGAACAGGTGGACATATCGGGATACGACGTAGTAATCCCAAGTGTATCCGTTGGAAACGTCCCCCAACTAGTGGCTGATTTATTAGTGACCAGTTATCGACTCAGGAAAGTCGGTACGATCTGGCACCCGGCGATAGTGCCTTGCGTTGGGAGCGACACCTTCGGCCCCAATAACCAGGGAATATGCACCGCTTGCGAGTTATACATCAACGAGGATTTTAAGCTGGCAGTCATTCAACTGAGATCTACGTTGGACAACAGGCTAGCGCTGAAGTTCTTTCAGGATTTAAAGGAGGAGCTGGTGAAGTTCCGACCGAGAACTGTCTTTATAATGTCCAGTGCGTTCGACTATGAATTGCACAACCTGACGCTGGAGAAGTTTTACTACCACGGCGAGCCCAATTCAGAATTGCTGGAAAGGAGTCACATGCGGTCATTGCAGAAGGACGTCACCGGAAGGTATTATTTAAATGGTAGCGGCTTTGGGCTCAAATTGTTTGAGACGTTACAACCGAACTTGCCGTGTGTGTTAATAGGAAAGTACGTTTCGGAAGGAGATAACAGGCCCGACGCTTACTCTGTGTTCGACAAAATATCGCCATTACTGAATGTTGTAGGTAATGACAAACCAGAAATTATTTATCCTAGTTCTTGGAGGTTTGCCTTTGGGGGTCCTCCTCCTATAGGCTTGTTTTAACCTTAAAATAATATAATGTACAACAGTAAATAAAACAATCAACTACTTTAACCTCCTTTATTTCATTTATATTCTTACAATCATTAACAACGGTTTGCAAGCATCAACACTGTACATTGCTAACATCGAAGGAATGCATGTGAGACATTCATGTTAACTCCTGATCCTTTCAAAGTCACTGCAATAAATGGAATAAATTAATATTCCACAACAAATGGAATCTTGATTTGATATTCTAACTCAAACCACATTTATGGAAGGAAACATGGTTTTAAATTATCCCTACATGGTTTGTGGAAACATAAAATGACTGATATTTTTGTGATAAGTGCCATTGACATGCAGTAAAAAGTCTTTTTTACATCTTTAACAAAATACGAGAACCATGATATGTCTGCAACAAAAAAGTCAAATAATCATTACTTTTCGTTGGCTTCAACCAATTTTCCTCTAAATTGCACTTCTAAGCAGCATTAATACATTTCTGGCCAGACCAGATATTAAGAACCTATATATTATGTTTATGTAGTAGGACCATGACTAATACTATATTTTGAAAATAAAATGCATCACAATATTCACATCACATTGATGCTGAACACTACAGACTCATAAAATTTAAAATAAATTATCAACAAATAAATAATTAATTACTGGAATATTCTTTACATTAAGAACCGCTACTTGCTTAAAAGACCACAATGGGAAATTCATGAAAATTGCACGATCAAGTCCATATAATAGGCTCACGTGACGATTTTCATGAAAAATAAAATTGACTATTTTTTGTGGTATTGCTAAATATTATTTTTCAGTTATGTCCTATGTCTAAGCCATTGCTGGGTCTTCTAAAGCTCCATCCTCTTCTAGTTTCGTCACAAACTTCATCACTCTGTTCCGTTCCTCGGTTTGCCTAGCCATATCGATGAGAGCAAGCAGTTTCTTGATTCCAATGAAGATCCTTAAAAATAAAAGTTGGCAAACAATGTCACTGTATACTTGTTCCAAACTCATTCTAAGACATTTAGAAAGGCATTAAGCAATAAATGTTGTCACCAAACAGATCATCTGTTATGAAGATTAAGCGATGGTATCATTTTTAAATCCTTAAATTGAGTTTGGTTGGAGAGTACAAACGCGTTTTATTCTGTGGGTACGTTTTGAGGTTCTTAGATTTAACCTCTTTGGATCTGGGATAGTCGGTTTCTATTGAATAGCAGAGTATCTCTGCCCAAATCTGAGTCGGTGATTAATGGTACCTTCTTCCATGTACTTGGTGGGTAATTTTCTTCAGATCCTTAGGGGAGAACACATCGGTTGCCTCAAGAACGTTCAGTAAATGTTCCGCTTTGGACAAATTTGGAACGTGCAGCACTGCCGTGAACGCCGATAGCATTTCCATCTCCTCCAGAACTTGCCTAGAATGAAAAATAGAGATTGTATAGGTATAGAACATAATGACGAATCAACCATCATACCTCCTGCTGGTGGTGCAAAGTACCAGCAACTTTTTCCCTGGTGGCGGTTGCTTCTTCAGCAACACCAACAGAGCCTGTAGAGTCAAATTAGAATACCTCGGACCAATAGGACCATAATCCAATAATCTCTCTATGTTATCCACAAGGATACAGCTTAAAGTCGAACGATATGCGTCATCAAATATCTAAAACCATCTTGCATCAGTTCAGTGAACCGCCACGTACCGAAAACCTTACTTTTTTGATAGTCAAACACTTGGCGGTTTCGGTATACCCGACCATCTCTTCTGGGGAGCACACCTTGACGAATGGAAAATCGGAATTTTTCGCTAATTGCGCCGCCAGGGCCGTCTTACCGGAATTAGGGGGGCCCTCGATAAGTACAGAGACGAGTCCTAAAAATTCCACAAAAATTTCCACCTCAAACTTTATTTTAAGTTCGATCTGGTTTGTTACCTGAGGTGTCTGTAGCTCTTGCTTGTTGGATGAATAACATCCCGTCTTCCAAGATGCTCGTAACGGGCGGACCCCAATTTATGATGCCACGGGACAAAAACTGGTTTATAGTCTCTTGAGCAGTACCGAATGCCTTAAAAACATGCATAATCAATGCATAAAACATCAATTTTCGTTCCTACCAGAAACTCACCGGCTTGATGTCATGTTCCAATGCATGCATAAAATCCCCACGAGATACAAGCAGTTTCTCTATTGCTTCAGGATCTACTTCGACTTTAGTGTTAGCTTTTATCAATCTATTCATCGCAGTAGACTGAGCGGCTCGGACTAAACCTTCAATTTCTGCGCCTGAGAAGTTCTTCGTTTGAGTGGCCAGCTCCTGCAAGTATCGAAAAGAAGTTTATAGTGATATCTTAGTTAATAGATAGATCCCTTCCATGTTCCAGGTGGCCAAACTCATTGTCCGTTTCCTTTGCATGGGTCCTAATCTTTGTTTTCCGTCCATCATCCGAGGCAGTTGTCCGGGATTTTTTGTTGTTTTGAGTTTTTATGGATAATGGGGAGCAGGCCCATTGCTCCAATGATGTGTAAATGTGTGGAACTATCAATGAACGTTTGACACCTCTTACCTTGAGATCGACATCGGAGCTGATCTTCTTGAAGTGTTTCATTCTAGAAGTGTGTATATCCAGAATCTGGTACCTGCCCTCCTCGTCTGGCAAGCTAATTTCTACCTGTACCTCTAACCTGCCGGGTCTGAGGAGAGCCTCATCTATCATATCTCTTCTATTTGTCATACCTACGGTGTGAGAATAATTTTTAAAAGACTGCCCAATAAATTCTAATGATTTAATTACCTATAACCAGAATGTTGTTAAGTTGCTCGACACCATCGATTTTAGACAGTAACTGGTTAACAACAGTATCATGGACGCCGGTGTTACCAGCTACAGAACCCCTCTGCTTGCATATCGCATCGATTTCATCGAATATTATGATGTGCAGGCCACTGTTCGGACCAGCCTAAAGCAATTAAGTCATGTTCACAGATAGATCGCTTCTTATGTTCTATTCCACAACTTACCCTTTTCTCTTCCTCTTCGGCATCGGCGAAGAGCCTCCTCACGTTAGCCTCAGACTCGCCGACGTACTTGTCCAAGATCTGAGGTCCGTTAACGATTTTCGGCTCCCTCGCGTTCAACATCTTCCCGATCTGCCTGGCCATTAAGGTTTTACCAGTTCCGGGAGGTCCGTACAGTAGAATACCTTTGACGTGTTTGCATCCCAACTGCTCCACGAGTTCCGGAGGGAAGACCCTCGAGGCGAACGCACGCCTGAAGATGGCGTTGAACTCGTTGCTCAGTCCGCCGATGCCCATCTTCTGGAAATCCCAGTCTGGGTTGATGATCGACTGACGGACCTGTTTGCTGAAAGGTGGAAACTTGTAAGAACACTATGGGGATTTTTCCCTTTAAGAGTATGAACTAAATAGGTACTATCATTGAAGTTACATCATCAAAGGTCTGAAAATCACTTATAATTTCACAATATCACAATAATTTGTTACTACCAAAAGTATACAGTTTATCAAATTTCTTACCCTTTGGATTTCCCAACTAAATTCAAAGAGGAGCTCTCTGCTTTCTCAAATTGCACCACCGTATTCGGTATCAGTTGTCCCATTTTACCTTTCCTAGGTTTCGCCTCTCCACCCGCCTTAATGGCTGCAATGCCGACAGCTAAAATATTTATTTAACTGAAATATGTATCGATTGCATTTTTTAGAACTTACTTTCGATGTCCTTAATGACCAACAGCAACATCTTTTTGTCTTTAAACTGGAAAGCTAATTGCTGACCAACAGTAAACATCTGATTCGGGAATGTGTATAGGAATTCTTTGACCATTTCGTCACTGTCGTATTGCTCTTGAGACGTGCTGCATTTAACGAGAAAATTAGAAATTTTTGTGTTGCTCTGTGTAAGTAATTTGAAATAATCAACGTTTTCAATCTAGACTTTTAGCTGCATTTAATTAAAATAATTCTTTAAAGTTCGTTCAATGATTAAAAACAATTTTGTAAGTTTCCTTTAAAGATGTCTGGAATTCAAGACTTCAATTATTTCACGAGTCATAGTTCTGAGGGCGTTTGGCAGCAAATACTGATTGAAAATTATTTCTGGATTGTCCAATAACTCTTTTGGAATTACGTTCGAGTTGAGTAAAGGCATATCTAATCTTTTCAAAAGGTAATAAACATAAACAAACTACCTGAAGTGAATAACTGTCTTATGACCGAGAAGTGTAAGGACTACATATATGGATTATTAGAATAAACCTAACTTTGATGAAATTTCGAAATGTGTTGCAATCGATGCAAATTTTACTGAACCCTCAGACATGACCTATTACTTCACATTACTTGGGAAGTTTCTCTATGAACAAAGTAATTTTTTTACACTTTTTTCTGCATGTAATCCGCCTCGAGGATGATAGAAGAAATATACTCATCGGGTTGATATGGTTCGACATTGATCTCCTGATTGAGGGAGAGGACTGCCCACTTTCTCTGGGGCAGGCTGAAGCCGACATTGCTCCTGGGCACCTCCGGGCTTCGTTTAATCGAGAATACAAAGTTCTGTCCACCGCCCGTATGGACCTTTATGTGCCTGAAAGTGTTCGATTAATGAAATGGTAGGTTTATTCGTACTTGGCCTTACTTTGCACCTGGTAAATCATTGTCGTTCACTACGGCACAGTTGCTGAGTGACAGCTCATCTGTTGGACATTTGGACACTTTGAAAACCGCCTGGAAAAGAGTCTAACATGAAGAAGGGGGCCCGCTGACAATAAGTACACTAATTGTGGAATTGTATCATGCAAAATTTGTATATAAAAGTTAAATACCATCAGAGAAAATCGTTTCTAACTTGTCTTAGTGTTACTGCAATGCAGAATTGGGTCTTCAACGTACAAAAAATCAATATTTGGATAAATGGCACAAAACAGACCGAAACAATAACGTCACTACTTGACTACTGTCACTGTCACATTAAACACGAAACGTGCCAAAGTGCCAACGACACATAACGCGGCGGGTTTGAAAAATGAAAGTGATTAGATAATCAACTCTCACATGTTTTATTTTCGTCGTACAAACGTTAAACATTAGTTAGAAGGAACTAATTTGCAATAACTCGCGTCGTACTTTTTCCTGATGGGTTCAACGAAGTGGTAACAACTTTTAGGAGTTGAATGGTGGTAAACGGATTAAATTTCCCGCAGGAATGTAATAAACTCTACAACGTCAATCAGTTCAGAATAATTTGGCGCCCCATAGGGCACATTGACCTACTTCCGAGTTTGCGCAGTAAATATAGTGTATTAAACGAGATATTTTATCAAGTCGTCATGCAGGACTTAAAAGTGCTCTTGACTTGTGTTGTGAAACTGCTATGAATAAGTTGGCGATAAGAATATTTGCTTGAACCGATTTATTGAAAATGGAATTTAAGGGTTATAAAAGTGAACTCTACAGATTAGTTTCATTTTTCATAAGAAAAGAAAAATTGTTCAGACGTTCTGCGCATGTACAACTAGTAGGTGTTTATTCGCTTAATTCGCTATGTGGAATCATTTGACAATCTCGGACGTACCTATTGGCATTCTAGATTTTGTTATATTTCTACGAAATTACGTTTCGGCTTGTATTTAAATGAGATTTACCTTTAAATCATTCGCATTCCGTCGATAACCACATTAGTCCCGTTCGATTTGTGAACGCGCCACAACCCGGCGAACGTCCGATTGGCCGAGACGACGCGGAGCACGCGCCCTCTGTGCGAAAGCGGGCGAGCATTGAAAAGTGTGTGGTGGCCGATCGTGCGGATTGATTCACGTGTACCGATAATTAAATCCCGGATTAAATACCAGCGGAGGATCCGCGAGCCCCGCCGGTGCACCAGTGGACATCCGTCTCGGCCGAGCTACGCGAACGCCGAGCGGTCGCGTGTTGATATTCGCCGCGGCGAGTGCGGTACGGAAAAATATGTACGCTTCGCGACATAACCTATAAGTTTCGGCTTTTTCGGCGGCAGCGAGGACGCCCCGCTCGCCAGCGGGAGACGCCGCCCCGCGCCCCTCATCGCAGCCGGCCAGTCTTCGATCGGCCCCGATTGACCTGCTTCCGCCCAGCGGACCGCCAGCAGGATGGACCTCGACATGTTCCGGGATGGAGGACACTTCAACTTCCTGGTAAACGAGCGTAAGCTGTCTCCATCGGTCTCTGTACGCTCATCTGTTTTGTTCCTCAGGGATCCTTCGACGATTTCGACGGTATCCAGGATCTACCTGTTGATCACGATTTCGAGTCCTGGTAAGTCGATGACGGTGAGCGTTAACGCACAAAGACGTGCCCAAAAGTAGTGCCGAATCACTATTGTCGATCTTTGACCGGTTTGCACTAGAGTTCCAAGTATATGCAAACAAATAATTTTGGATACATTCTTATGTAAACGGAATCTTCTTCTTTAGCCTTTGCTCATCCAACTTTGGACGTAGGCTTCTTCTAATATATTATTCCATCTGTCATCTTAGTGTCTAACGACATGGCCTGCAAAGCTCCACTTCAGCCTGGCGACTTTTTGGGTAACATCTTCAACCTCAGTTTTGCTGCGAATCCATGTGTTCCTTCCTGTCGGTTAGTCGTATACCCAACATAGATGTTCCCACAGCTCTCTACATCTTTGTTATCCTATCCATTTTTTTCTGTGTGATTATCCAGGTTTGACATCGATATGTAACTATTGGTAGAACACATTCGTTGAACACTTTGCTTTACATATGTTGTGGTATTTTTCGGCTCTTGAATATCCATGCTTTCCAAACCCTGCCCATGGTAATCTTATGCATCTCGTTGTTTCATCATAATGGTTGTATTTGTTCAATTTCAAGACCCGTTCAATTGTATTTCCAGTTTTGACCTCTTCTGTGCTTGACATTACTTTTGTCTTTCGCATATTCGTCTTCAGGTCAACTTTATTTGAGGCTGCTTCCAGCTGGCTAATCATGATTTGTAGTTCTTCATATGTGCTGGTAATAAGGACTACATTGTCAACAAATTTAAGGTGGCTCAGTCTCTTTTCATTGATATTACTATCCATAGCATAAAGGTTGTTTTTCTCTAGATCTAGATATTCGAGCAGTCTTTCTCCTCTACTCTTTCTTGTACCATACCCGTGGTTTCCTAGTTTCTTCTCAGACTTTTCCTTTTTTTCCCAGTTTTGTGTTGAAAACCCCAAATATTGTTAAAGGCAATCTAGGGGTATTAAAATATCTGGGAAAACATGAATTATAATAGAGCTTATTTTGTGGCGCTCATACCTCAAGCCTATTCCATTATAATGTGGCACAACTCAATAGTACATCAACGACGGACATGCTATCAACAACTCTACCTTCTGGATTTACCTCCTCGTCGGGGTAAATCCAGAATATGTCATTTCCCATACTTCTAAATTGTATGAGAATGTATTTTTAGTACCAGCGGAGACTTGACCCCATCGAGTCAATTTTGTGACGGAAACATGCTTACCGAGGACAATTTCCTTAGTGACGACATACAGAGGATCATGGGCGATTGGCAACAATTAGTAAATGCACAAGTTAGTAAACTCAATCATCTACCATCAGGCGACATGCCACTAACACTTTTAGAAAAATGTTGCACCTGGGGGAGTGCCGACAGATGTGAAAACTTTTATACGCGTGTCTAGAAAATATTTTTTATATTGAGGAAAATATGAAATTTCACTGAATCTCAAAGTATATTTGAAATTAATTACAGTTATCTGGCCTATCGTAACACGTTCTTTCCTTCCTCTTTTTATATCTATACATAACTTATATCTCTCTTTTCTGTTGGAAAGAATAGACCGGTGGAGAGGTAACATCTTGCACAATACTCCACATATGTATACGGAGCTTTTCTATTGAAATGCAGGGTCTGAAATCAACAAGAGCAAAAGAGAAACTAATAGTAGTTTGTTAGTATGACAGAGAAGGACATTTTGCAACATTGCCGGCCGGCCGGTCCATAACCCATTCCAAATATTCCCCGTCTGAGTCTATACAGCGAATGATGCAGTAAAGTGTGGCGATGACTGTGATGTTTCGCGAGCTAGCAACCTCGCAAAAGTTCTTTCTCTGTTTAGCCAACGAGAAATATATGGCATTTCTTTCGCTCTTATGTTTATACCATCCTGCAACTCTGTGGAAAAGGTCTGTATACTACTTATAACATGCATTTGGATATAATATGATGACTCGCAGCATTACAGATTTCGTTTATTTTTCCCAAGCGCGCGTATAGAAGTTTTCACTTCAATAATAAGCGTTACCTTCCGATTGTAACTGGATCAATGACTTAAATTTGCAAAAGTATAATTAAGCTTCGTGTATACTACATTACTTGAACATCTATAAACTTTTGAAATGTATTGCAGTCACTAGAAGATTCAATGAAATTAACTGAAGAGGAACTTCAACGAGCAACCATAGACATGATGAAGCAGTTTGATGAGAATACTTCAAATACGAGAAATATTAGAGCAGGTTCGATTTTAAACCTTAAATTTAAAAGTGTTAGGTTAAACGTAACGATGTGTATGTATTAGTATTTTTCTCACTTCTTCATTATGATTCATCCCGGGGTTGTGATTTAACGTAGTTGTTGGATTTGTGTTTCTCCTTATAGGTATCAAAAAAATTGACGTGAAAGCACAGAAATACATCATCGACGAAGATGACGATGATGGCGACGTAGACGTAGAGACGATATCGGAAGGTGATGAACGTCCTCCTGTGATAGAAGCCGGAGATCTGAATACTTTACTGGAGCAGTTCGAAGCGACTGAACTGCCTGAGCTTCCGGATTACGTTAAATGCGATGTTACCAAGAGTAATATCCTGAAGGAAAGTAAACCGGAGGTAGTCAAGAAAAAACAAGATGTTACAATTAACACCAGGACTGTGATGGATACAAAAGAAATTGTGAAGTCAGTCGACGTTCACCCGAAAAGGGAAGAAAACACTGTCAAAAAAGAAATCAACAAAAAGATCGTACACATAAAAAAGGAGAAAGGTGGGAAAAATTTTACTCCATTATTTGTACGTTTCATGTCTACTTTTATTTCAGATATAAAATCAGAACACACTCTAGGCAAAGCAAACTTACCCGTGAATTCTCAGAAATCTTCACCGACATTGGAGCATTCCAGGCATAAACAAATAGTTGATGCGTTACCACAGGAATTGATCAATCGGATAAGGGAATCGGGCAAGAGGAAACCTATCTCCGTCATACCACCGATTGCACCTAATAAGAAGCAACGAACTGTCAACAAAAATCAGGAAATTTGCAAACAGAACGATAAAACGACAGATATGATCAAGAACTTGATATATTTGGATCATGATTATTGCAACCCATCGTTGTTATGTTTGAAGAATCAGAAGAAAGATTCCGGATTTGAATCTGCCGAGGAGGAAGAACATCGGATGATTCTCAGCAAACAGCCTATGGTTAAGAACGCAGATGGAAAACTTATGGTTTCTTTGTTAAAGGTATGTTTCACTTACTGAGAGGTTGCTTATTTATTTAATTTCGGAAAACAATGTGTAATAACATTTTTTTCTCTTTGTTTCATATTTAGTGATATCAATCCTAATTCGTTACACTAATATATCCAAAGAATATTACATTTTTACAATAAATATAATAATACATTTTTGTACCCCTTCAATATAGAAGGTACAAAAGTTTCATTACTCGTATTAACCTTATTCAACAGTGCTTTGAAAGCTATAGTCCGAATCGGCTAATAAAACTGTATCATCTGCGTAGAGAATATTATTAATTATTCTCTGGCCATTTATCTTAGTATCATCTGAGGAGCTAGTTAATGCATTCGAGAATATTATTTCTAATAATATAATATTATTTCAGTGTATGGTAAAAGGTATTGGTGACAACACACAGCCCTGTCAACACCTTTCTGAATGTCAATGCTTGTTGATGTGTGTCCAGTATTATCCATTATTGCTGTTTGATGCCAATAGATGTTTTCTATTTGTCTTTTATCAATTAATTTATACATGTCTTACAAGAATTGCTCTTAAATGTGACTCAATACGGTTCATATAACTCGTTTTTCCTTATGATTCCTTTTAGGTATCAAAATTCGTTACGTTGTGAATTTTCACTAATAACTGTTTCATTTCAACAGGTGAACACGATCCGTAACGAACAAATTAAAAAGAAAACACTGAACCTAGACGAGTACAAGAAGCGCAGGGAGGGCTTCCTGAAGACTTCTCAGAACAGTTCCCGGAACAACTCGCCCTTCAGCAGTACATGCAGCTCGCCGTTGCCTGAAGACGAGCAGACCCGATTGAGGAAACACCAAGAGAAACTCGAACGTATGGCGATGGAGGTGCTGAACGCCCAGAGGAAGGTAAAGAAGGAGGAACCGGATCCGCCTGCCGATATCGTCCCGGTGATCCCGGAAGTCGTGCCGATTCCTCCCAACATTAAGATGATAACGTTGGTCAGTATAGGCGTGAACACGGATCTCAAATCGGGAAAGAACCTGGATCCCCTGTCGTCAGTCGAGCAGCTCGAACAAATCAAGCCGCTGCTAGAACAAGTTAGCCATAAGATCAGTTGTAATTCTCTCATAACTTCCGTGATAGAGAACATCCCTAAAGTTATTAACAGTTGTGAGCCGCCGGAAAAAACCGTGACCAAACCTGTCGAACAGGAACATGGAGAGGACAAGACTATAGTGTACTTGCAGGAGAAAGAAAAGAAGGAGGTGATGAAGAGGAATGTCGGAGTGCAGACGAATATTAGTTTGATACCACAAATAAAGGCTAGCAGGTATAGAAGGCGAATGCCTTCATGCTCCTCAAATAGTTCTGAGAGTAGCAGAGAGGGAAGCCCGGTTCGATCCAGATATGACAGGTAAGGAGTCTGATGGAATTCAAACTGTAGTTCGACCGAATAATAGTGAGGTGTACCAGTAGTGGAGAGTGCATCATTTCTTAGGACAGTTACTGACCAAATTATACATATTTAGAAAATTCCCTTCATATAAATTGATACCATCATAGCGCTAACAATCAGTATATTTACCTCGACAGGTGGCACAAAGACTCCGGCGATGATTCCGACGATTCCAGTAGATCGAGTTCCTATTCCAGGTCATCTTCGTCATCTTCCTACACATCTTCCAGGTGAAGACGACACGATATTGTAACGGTTACCAATCTACGCTTCTTTTTTTAAATTTCCAGTTCGAATTCCAGAACGAGGTCCAGATCTGGGACGAGTTCTAAGTCGTACTCGTCCTGGTGCACCAACAAGAGACGCGACAAGGAGTATCTACGGGAAGTCGAAGAAAGGAGAGTCGTTTACGTTGGCAGGTTGCCGCCCAACATGACACGGGACGATTTGAGGAGGAGGTTCCAGAGGTTCGGACCAATCACGAGCACAAGTTTACACGCTAGGGATCGTGGGTAAGAAAAATAAAATTTTTATATAGTTATGTCGTATTGTAATTTTTTATGAATAGGTTGTAACATAGGGAAGGTAATCAAGAGAATTTATGAGTATAATTACTCTGTACATCTTTGAATTATATTCATTTTTTTTCAATCAGTAGATTACAGGTAAGATGGTAAGAATTGCCTCTTTGTTTCCAGAATTTTAAAAAAATGCCTCTTGAGAGGTGCAATTGTAATGTAATCTAATTTTACGGTCTCTTACATTATACTCTATTATTAAAGCTGATATCATCCACCCCTCAAATTACGCGCTGAATTTGTTGTATTTACTTTAAACTTTGTTTTCTTCTTCTTCCTTCTGTATATAGGCATATTCCCTGTGTTTCTTCACATCCTTGCCATTATCTAATCTTTTGAAAGATTACAGACTAAACTTGACTTCTGATTAGTTGCCAAATTTGTTTCTGTAGTCCATAGAAGTCACTTTCCAATCTTTTGGAGATTTCCCAGTATTTGTCTTCAATTTGTCTGACCAGCGCTTTAGTGTCATTACGAATTGTCTTATATTCTTTGTATGCTTCTACCGATGTGATGGTGTTTCTTTGTTTCTAAGGGTATAAGTTTGTGGAGAACTGTAATAGAGCATCTTCAAATTCTTATTTACAAAATTCTATAAGATCTTCCCTAAGCCATTACCACACAATCTCGCTCTGGCATTGATATCTCCTTTTAAAATTATGTCGTAAGTGTGACAAACAAGTGGAATATGTCTTTAGTTTGCTGATTGGTGCCCACATAGGTTAAGTTTCACTCTTACATTTTTTTTTAAGTTTTGAATTTCACGCAGATATATTTTTTAGTGATAATTACGGCTTTGTAACTTTCGCTAACAAGCTTGATGCCTACGAGGCCATTGAACATGGGAACGACGATCCGTATTATCCGAAATACGATCTAAGTTTCGGCGGTCGAAGGATATTCTGTCAGACGACCTATTCCGACCTAGGTGAGATTTTGGTATAACAATTGATACGTAAGGGTTCGCTCATATGACAATTTGTAGACAACGTTCAGGATGAACCTTGCTCCTATCTGTCTCGACGCTCTGGGGATTCCTTTGATGCTCTACTGAGGGAGGTTCAGGAGAAGCTCCGTAAACGGAAAGCTTGACAGTTGTCTTACTTAGCTATTTCAAATATTTTCTTACTTTATTTGAAGTTCGTTCAAGGTTCCATTTTTAACTATGACGTTAAAATTATACATTTGTTACATGTTTGCGTTGAACACCACTTTTTTATTATTGATTTTAATACTGGTATTGTAAACGTCTCGAAACACTATTTTTTGCCGATGATTAAATGAGATGTGATTTGGAACCGATAAGTTCGTGAATTTCGATTTGAGACTATTCTTGAATTATTTATACGTATACGACTGCATTGTCCTTATTAAAAATTGTTTTTATTGTTTAGCTTTTTAATATATGTTAAATTATAAAACAGTTATGCCCCAGTTGCTCCGTAATTTCCGCACCATTTCTCGATTTTGTCCACCAGAAAATGATTCATAAAATGTGCAGAATTTTTAGAGGCGGTTTTATACAAGGTTTACATTGCAATATGATTGAGAGTAAGATGTGCGATTGGCCTGAACTTTGTGATTTTTAACAATATTGTATATTATAAGAGATATTACAAGACAATCTTTAGCTTTACAACTATTACTTTAGGAAGAAATCATTTTGAGTTGTATAAAATATATTTTTATGTAATTTGTACTTATTTTAAATGAACAATTAGCAAGTTTTGTCTGAGTTCTGTCCAAGGATGGGTTCTAGACAGAAGTGATAAACTAGATTAGGTATTTTTTTTAAAATGGAAGTGCGCAAATTACGCGAACAAATACGGTGGTAATTCGGAATAAACTGCATGGGTGGAAAAATGCAAGTATTGGATTATTTGGTTTTATATATCGATGCCGAGAAAATTCTTTTAAGTTTTAAGTGGTTTCCCAAAAGATATGAAAAAATGTGTTTCTGTATATAAAGGTATTGGTAAATTTAATAATTTTTGAAACTTCTCGAGCAATTTCTTGTTTTTTTTTTTACTTACAAAAGTGCGGCTCCTATTAGCTTATATTTAAGTTGAAAACTTCGAAAAATCTATCTTGGTTGACAAAGCAGCTCTAAGTTGTTTCTGAAGTATTTCTGGCACCTCTACAATAGCCAGCGAAGATCAAGATATTTTTTGAACTTGTTATTCTACAATTTTAGTGACAGTTGATTGAATTTGGAACAAAATTAACCATGCAGTGCTTGAAACGAGAGTGAGTTATGTAAGTAGTCATTTTGATTGCCAATTCTATCATAATAAATATAAAATGTACATATGTATCTTCAAACGTTGTTATTATTTTTGCGCAGTTAAGATGATTTGAATTTCTAGTTTTTAACAAACTCATGATGACTGGTATCCATGACAAGTATTTTATATTTATTCATCCCGAGTATATCCACTATTAATAACAGCTGTGTTCTCTTTTAGTATTTTTTTTATGTTCCCCTTCTTGGGCTGTGTAACTTAAATTAGTGCGATATTTTTGTTAATATCTGATTAAACATAAATTTCCAGGAGACGTACTTTGTTTCGATTTCTCCCAGAAAAACATCAAGCAAACTTGATCGTTAACAAAATTTGACTCTGAAATGAATTATACCAAATTCACGTTCCATTCAACTTTTTCACTAAGAAGGACGGTGTTTTGCAGACAAAAGGTGAGTTTTGACACACAAAAATTTAACTGAGTTGTGAGGATGATCGTTTAACAGACATATTGAGGCAAAGATATTCTTTGACTTGGTCTATCGCGTCTCTTTTGGTATTAGTTGTAGTCACTCTTCGAGCTATTGACTAATTGCTGTTATTATTCTGGGGTCTATAAGCTGCGGTGTCTTGATTTAACGGGCTTCATTGAAGCCTTTACAGTTGAATTGTGATCGCTTCAGTTGGCAAATTGGTTTTTAAATTCTGTGTATGTAGTCAGTTTTGTTTCTGACTCAGTGGTATAGAACCTGTTGAATCATAAAATATAATTATCAGTGAATAATCATTGATACATTTGAGCGGCCCCTCTTAGCCGAGACCAAAGGTTTTGAATTATACTGATAACCATCCATTATTACCAAAGTCGAATGGATGTGGCGAGTATAACCATATAACTTCAAATTCGATGCATTCAAGTCAAATTACCCGCCAACGACCGTTCCACGTGTTGCGACGCACGCGCGTCGTCTTTCCCGTGCCCCGTTTGAAATTAATCTCGGATCGATTCCATCCAATGACGGTCGAGGAGCAGGTAGTTCGTGATTGGTTGTGACGCGCGTCCGTCCCGAGTCGTAAATAAAACATAGTTTAAATTAAACTAAAATTTCAATGGAATTCTTGACTTTTGATCCGATTAATATTAATCGCGCTCATGAATATTCCTATCGGCGTCGCAGCGGGAAAGGTGTCGTGCGGATTAGTCGCGAGCTCCCTAGTAGTGGATAATGTGGTGCAGTAGTGCAAAGTTAGGTTAGAGTTGAGTGTCGATTTCGGTTCTCAGGTGATCGTCGGGGGATTGTACAGTACGTATACTTGATTATGGGATCATTTTAGGGCGCCTTTAATTCATGTTAGTCGTTGCAAGCGATAGATTCACCTCGTAAACGTCTATTCGTCGAGTACGTTCCAGCTCGAAAGTAGATCAGCTGCAAAAGGTCAAATTGTGGAAATTTGGCTTATTGTACTTTTCCCTTAACGAGCAGTAATTGCTGCTCGCTGTTAAAACGATTCCTGGAACATTCCTCGTTATTTTATCGTTAAGTAATGAACCGGGCGTAATCAATGTTTTGAAATAATTGAAATTCTTGCGAACGATCATTACAGGAGACTGTAATGAATTCTACTTAAACACTTGAAATGACTCGACAGAAAATAACTTTCGATAAAGTTAAGCACTTAAAATAGACCGCACACATCGGCATATATTTATACAACACCCCCAAATTTTCATTGCAAAATCCTCAAACAACATATTCAGATTCCTTTCGCGCGTGTCAAATTAGCATCGTCCGAGATTCCTCGTTCTTAATCCGCGCGCAGGTATGCGGATCCAATCAAAATAACGGCACATCGTGGCCATTATTTAATAAGACGAATAAAAGGAACTAACGATCTTATTAAGACGAGCGTCTCAATTGGACGGAAAGGCTCTCGTACGATTTTCTGCACGTGTTATTGGTTCAATTTGAAACGTACCACATTTCTTTGTGGTTCTGCACTTAATCCGCCAGATGGCCGTAAGCTCGCGCTGATTTCGTCGTAGAGTCGTAGAGGGTGCTACGAGTGCTCGATCGAGGGTTATTTCAGGTCCGGACTAAGAATTATTAAGTAGTAATTGTATCGGAAATTAGCTTATCGGATGTATGTCTACAGAATGATAATTCTACGTAGAACCTCTCAGAAATCTCTGCACAGTTCTTCCCACTTCTAAGATTTCCTTTAAGTTCAGTTCTGTTCGTTGCACATGGTTGCTTTATGAAATTCTGTATATTGTACTTCCGAAACGCACATTGTTACTAAGCAATTTGTTGTCAACGTCACATTCGCTGAGATTGTAACTGACTGTAATGCTTGTGGAGTTAGGGGACAGTACCTTGGAATTTCACCCCCTCGGAGATGAAAATTTTGGGTATTTTCGTGTTTCCTCACTTATGAACAGATCCGTATTTCAGATTTTCTTCGTGCGTGTTTTGCACTTCCATGGTCGTTTTCGCTCTTTCTCTTATAAACTCATTTGTATCATTAATGAATAGGTATTTAAACTGAGGTACTCATTAATGAAAGATAAGAGGCGTTTGTTATTCATCAAGTTCATTAACAATAAAATAAGTACAATAACGTACTAATTGTAGTGCTATTACACACCATCATCTTTATTATGTTTGGTGTAAGATATCATTCATGCAGTAAGACCGTATTTCGACAGAAAGGCGAAAATACGCTCTAGCTGAGCCATATAAGGATTACTTACTCCCTTAAGATCTATATATGTCGATTATCTCCAATTTTGATACGTTATAAATGTTTTCTGCCAACAAAACTGTAGCTGTTTAGACATTTTAGCACATAAGATGACGTTTGTGACGTAGATTACAGCATGAACTTTGTTAATTTTCAATAATTTGATCTTGGAATGGGATACTTTCGAAAGTAAATTGAATGAAATCGATGGAAGTCGCGTCTCTCCAATTGATAGTCACTATAGTAATGGATAGGAATAAAATTGTTAGTTAGTTCGATGATGTATAGATAGTCATACTTTTACATGTTACAAATATTCTGAATGATATGCTTCAAGCGTAGTAATCGTAAAATGTGTACCAGCGTTCAACGGACGCAACATTGACGAATCACTCAATCTGGGCAATATTCATCAATAAATCTTGGATTGCGCATTGCCTATACTTCTGTATAGAGAACCGTGTGCCTACATCTAAGGTCCTTTGGTCCAAAACTCCAAAATACTGTTGATACGCCGTTTTAGCTAGTTTTGCTTGATTTTATCTGTCGGACAACATAAAAGTTTCACTTTAAAATTGTTTTTACTCAGTTTGATTCATTTCTTTAGCGATATTACGCTTCTATTGATGGTATGTGATTGCGTGTTAAAAAGTTATTTTTTAATGTCCTAATTTCATGTCGAAATTTGCATGAAGTGGTACGTAAAATGTTTACTTGACATAAAATACTTGGCTATCGTACAAAGTTTTAAGTTCGTCATTTTCTTACATCGTGAAAAAGCGTCGTATCGATTATCTCCCAATAATCATATGTTGCCTTATCGCTGGTCATTTAAGTATATAAAGATAATCACGAGGCAACTCGTAAACATTCGCAGCACCACATGCACCACACACACTGACACGGGTACGGTCTTATCAACGCCTCAAAGTTTTGTTTCTCGTCAGATTAATGTCAATCAAGGGTAATTCGAACGGGTTCTTCGCAAGGTTATCTGTACTTTTTATGATATACAAGTTATTCTAATTTCGCGAAATTTTGGTCAGTCGGTAATAGTTCCTTTTCCGCATTGGATTCGTTTCGTTGCATTTGTGATAAGTGGTTGTTGGATTATTGGTTTTTATCTTTGCAGTAAGTCTAGTTGTAGTGTCCATTCTTGCTTCGAGTTTCTCGGTGAAATCCAAAATTGTAGTTACTTTTTGACTTTATTTATACCATTTTTCGTCGTTTCTTAATGTTTCAAGTTAATTCACGAGGCTCATGTAAAACGTAAAATAGTGATATGAGCTGCCGAGGTAGCATTAGTGATCTTCCATTACGTTCATTTTATTGGTGATACTTACATGGAGCGTCTAGTGATAGTGAAGATGTGATTTCATTGCCATCATCCAGTCTCTTCCTAACAAACACTAAGTTCAAGAAAATTCTCACTTTGAAAGATTACATTACTCCATTTTAGACTCAACTTTATCGCATGCTATTAAGACGTTTCCTTGTGAATATCTCTTCATTCTTCTACATTTCATTAATATTAAACACTTTTTTTACCACCTAATTTGGTTTTTCTGATCGACTTGACTTAATTAACCGGTCTGGTCAATATGGCGAATTTCATTAGCGAAGTGTCGCTAAAAATTTCTCACCGTGACCCGTATTTACATTTCCTTTGCTTTGCCTGACCCCCATTTGCGTTTATGCGGAAACGAAGGAACGACGATTTCTAAAATGTCTCTGGAAGTCGCGGGAAATGTGGCACGAATGGAACATTAAACTAGTTTTATTGTACGAGTTTCGAGATGGTTCATTGGATTGTCGCTTTTTTTATTGCAGAAAGTGTCAAGATTATAAGACTGATTAAGGACTGGATTAATGCTAAAAGGATGACGGAAGATGAGCCGGTCCAGGAAAATGGACAATGGATATTGGGTAAGGTTTTTGGTAATGAATTCTCTTCTTTAACGTCTCTAACCAATGGAATCTCTTTAAATTATTTGCTTACAATGCAATCTATAATTTCTTGCTTGAAATTAGATGTGGCGTCTCTTGGGCCACCCCCCCCCCACCACTTCCTCCGAGCATGTCTCTAAACAGCTTCAGAACATCTTCCAGCAGCTGCATGATAGTTTTCAACAGATTCAGAACAGATTTCGATAGCTTCAAAACAGCTTCACACTAGCCCGGTTAGTTGAAACTGTCCTGAAGCTGTTCAAAATCCCTTGGGCCACTCCCCACCACTTTTTCCGCTCGCATGCTCTTTACATGCCTCCAAATAGATTCGTACAGCTTCAGAGCAGCTTTCAGCAGCTACATGATAGTTTTCAATAGCTTCAGATCAGCTGCAGGCCGGTCCGGTTAGTTAAAACTGTCCTGAAGCTGTTCAAAATCCCTTCCACCCTTCTGCCCATATGCTCTGTACATGCCTCTAAATAGTTGTGAACAGCCTCAGAACAGTTAGATAACAGTTTTTCAACAGCTTCAGATCAGACTTAAGTAGCTTCAAAACAGCTCCATGCCAAGCCGGTTGGTTAAAACTGTCCTGAAACTGTTTAAAAACTGTTGAGAACTTATTGGAAAGTGGGCGGGGTTTAAGAAAGTGGAGGGTGATGGTCCAAGCGACACCTTATTTTCTCTTGAATCCCAGTTTGTCGCTTGTGATTGGTGATATCTCTTGGCTGACAAAACGTCCGTTTTTCTTTCAGGCGACGAAGACAGGGAGGAGGAGCACGACGCCTTCCCTCAGCTCGGAGATGAGCTGGACAGCCCCCCGCCCGCCGCGCCATCTGACGGCCAGGGCGGGCATAACGGTTGGACTGCGGCTGCGCAGGCGGAACTCGTCGAGAGGAGGAAAAGGCTAAAGTGAGTTTATGTTAGGATATAAATTTTCCAATGGATGGTCTCTGACTAATAGAACTAGTTCACCAATCAGTTTTAAAAAGCAATCTTTACTTTAGTTACCAGTCGGAAGTTTTCAAACAATTTTGAGGTTAGTTCCCACATACATTTCAATCATTATTCGCGTCCAATCAATCAACTGAAGGCAAACTCGGCGTGATAGTGAACTATGCGAGTAATAGTGAGATTAATACTAATAACTGATAATAGTGAGATTTACACTGGAATGGCTCATGCGTAGTAGCAGTAAAGCAGAGGTCGGTTTTTGATTGGCGCAAATCTGAACTTTAGGAATTCACCCCAATCAGGGCCGACCATTACTGCCATGGTTACCTTTAGCTGTACCTATTGGACGTGTGGAAAGCACGTACACTTGAGGGTTAGTTTTGATGACTTTCGTCATTTATTGTGGCGATGATTGTAATTTGGGCACTTTACTTATTTAATACTTAGTACAGACTAATACGTTGATTGATTAAGCATTACCAAATGCAGACGTCAAGTTATGTGTATGGTAAATACGTTAGATTTTTCTTAGCCTAAAAACAGGAATTTCACGACTACTCAATGTGAAATTAATGTAATTGCAATATTGCGTTTAAAGTTACAATATACACACTTGCTGACAGCAATGTTTAGGTGCGTTAAAAGGTGTCAATTAAATTTAGAGCGTGTTGCATGTATAATGAATTAAGTACGTGTGTACATACATTCGTATGTATAAATTATCGACACGTGTTTTGACAGTTTGAGAATTAAATCAATTAATTTTAATCAACCCGTCGTTGGGACGGTTTCCGCAACGTACATTTACATGCCTGTTTTTTATACAAGTGAAGACGTCATCAGTTAGGAATAAAAATCGAAGGAAAAGTTCTATTGGAACGTTGTTTTTGAGGTATTAAAGCAATTATGGTATTTCGTTGAGATTACTTAATGACTTTTTATACTGGTCTGGGAATACCAATTGCAGAAAACCCAGCGGCGTAGAATCTTTGTATTATTACTATACATATTTTATCTATCATATCGATCATATTCTTTTACTTATTCTGGTCGATTTCCTATTAAGAGAATAGAATAGAAAAGTTAATACTCTGCGCAGACTGGAAAATGCTGGCGTGGTTTTAGTGTTTTGCTTTATTGGTTTTTTGGTTTCGATATAAACAACGCTTTTGTGTCAAAATTGTGCCATTTCATTTTGCTGCATTTATGCGCAAGCGTGATAACATGATCTTATAGGTGCATTTCATTGGCTAGGGCTAGAGGCTCGTCGCCGAACCTCCAACCAGAATTGCGAGATTTACACGGGAAGTGGTGCATGCGTAGTAGCGGACGAGTAACGGTCGGTTTCGATTGGTTGGATCGCGGTATAAATCCGAGAAGTTCAAGTTCGCGCCACAGTTTTCGGCAATCAGAAACAGACTCCTTCTCTGCAGCTACTGCGCATGCACCTCTTCCGAGTAAATCTCGCAACTCTGGTTTCATGTCGCCTACCCTACCTCAACCGAAACTCAACTGACTGAACCTCAAGTTCAGAGTTTATAAATCCAGATTTATATATGGAAACTGCTTACATCGCTTGCGTTTTGTTTACGGATTATAATCTTTATTGCCCGAGAAAGCTGGGTCGCCTGGCCTAGTTCTTAGTTCTGGCGCTATCGGCTCACCTGCAGGTTCCGCCCATGGTTCGCCGCCGGAACCTTCTCATGTACGTTTTTTCTTCGCTAATTTCCACTCTTGTCTCTTGTTTCCCCCGATTAGGTAGACTTTGGTCGGAATAAAATATCGATCTACCTGTTGGTCGCGAATCGCATTTTTCTCCTCGTCAGTTGGATCGTGACAGGCGTTGGATCGCATCGTACCGCGAACCTTCGATGCGTTTTCGTGCCATTTCCCCCATTGGAAATTCAGTCGTTGTGTAAATTCGCGATCGGTAAGGTTGGAAAGGTGACGCGGTGATTCGAGTGAAGTTCAAATTGAGGTTATGTCGTAGGTGTTCAGTGTGTTTTTGAAGGCGATTTGCGGTGGGTGTTGAATTTTTGTGCGGATTTTCAGGTGTAATTAGATCGTCTTATCTGGACGGGAAAGTCTGTTTACTTACTTGGGTTCATTACATACATACGTACGTACATGTACTTGTAATTTCGGGCTCGCCTCGTCGATAAAGTAGTGAGGTGTCGACGTGTTGACTTGATCTATTGATTAGTCAGAACGGGACCGAAAATTGCACAAGTAATCTATTTTTGGGGAAAAATTATAAAATGAAAGGTGTCGCAAAGCATATACAGTGTGTCGCATATATTTTCCCCCACATTTTCGCTATTAGGCCTAACAATACAGTTAAAAAAGAATGCATTTTCACATTAAAATTTAGACGGTCAAAACCTGTACTATCGTTTAAAAGACAGTTCATAGATGAAAACAATTTTATTAACATATTAAACTCCAAAATTTTTTTTTTGTTTTTTTGCGAATATTGCGAAAAGTAATGAAGTGATCGTTATAAGACCAATAGAACTTTTGTAGAGAATTAAAAAACGTACACTATGGTCTTTTTTATAACCCGATCGGACCAGTTTTCATCGAGACAATCCCGAAAAACCTCCGAAAATTAACCTTTCTTTAAAAACCCTAATTTAGACAAATTTGAAGCTAGAACAACTATCTTGCGGGAAATGATAGATAATAGTGTGTAATTTAAGTGTGCGGAAGATGGTTTCTGTCTGATGAGCAGTTGTTACACAATCGCGTTATAAAGAATTTTCGCACTTTTTGCAAAATTCGCGATTTTATGGGAAATTAATTTTTTGCCATTCTGCAAGCGGCATTTTATAGCAGAAATCAAACTTTAAAGGGTATATCTTGGATTTTCACTTAAGGAGTGGGAAATGTACAAAAAAAAAGCCCTGAAATCGCATACCAGGCAGCTTCGAGCAGCTTTGGTGGGGGAACCAGCCATTTTGTAGGTCTTTTTTAATTCTCTACAAAAGTCCTATTGGTCGTACAATAAATAAATAAAAATAAGCAAAATAAGTAATTGTTTAGCTACTCGTTTAAGTTCCAGGATGCAGGCTTGTTATCTGGTTAAAATAGTAAAACTAGAAAATTTGTGTTAAACTTAATTTTTGACTTGTGAAATCTGTAAAAACGTCTATAAATCACAATTTTTACCTTGTACTTAAAGATCCAAAGAATGCGGTATGCACGCAATACTCATGAGCAAATACTTGGATGTCATCAAGTTCATTTGGATAATAAACCGTTACCAGTTCTTTAAATGTGTCCCAAGGTTTTGTTTACCTTGGTACCGTTTTATATGGGGCCAAAAAGGACTGTAGACTTGTATTCATCGCCCAATAGATTTTTTCTTACCTACTCTGGTGTGCTGGAAATTCAAGCAATTGGCGTAAGACCAAAACCGTTAATACAGTTTCAAAAATGCAAATGGCATGGAGATGTCACATTACAGACTTGTCCCTTCTCGGTTTTTTAAATTTTTTTCGAAATTCGCTACAAAAATATTTTTAAAATTTCTTTACTATCGAATATTCATTATAAAATTTCATACCACTTTTCGCTAAATTATCTCGGAAAGACAAATTATGCTTGTCCCTTTTCGGTTTTTTGAAATTTTTTGAAAATCCGCTGCAAGAATATTTTTCAAATTTCGAATATCTATTCTATTATCAAATGTTTATAATAAAGATTAATAACATTTTTGGCTAAATCTTCTCTAAAGGCACTTTTAAACTCAGTTTTTTGAAATTTTCATAAAAGCCATTCCAATAATGTGTTTCAACTTTTGAGTTGCTCAATTCTACTATCGAAGATTTGTAATAAAATATGAGAAAGTATAGTCCTATGGACACATCGGGTTGGAATTATCATTAAACTCATTAATATTTATAGCAATGAAATGTTTTGAGGTAGGTAAATTAGAATGTTATACCGATAGTATTATGTAATAGATTGGAAAATGTTATTTGCATGGTTAATAAAAACCAAATATGTACATAATATGAAAACATCTACATGTAATTAAAATTACATTTCAGTTGTTATTGTAAAGTGCGTAATAAAAATTATTTTATGGCGTTCTTATGACACATTTTGAAATAGCTCCTTTGGGTATTGTAAAATCAAGGATATATTCCTGTGAAAGTTAATGATCAAGAAAACACAATACGGTCATTAGGTAGTAATCCGACTTATCCCATCAGTTAACCATTATACTTATGCTTCCGCCAAGCTTTCTATTTCATTACAAATCTCTTATTATTACAGAAAATCCCATCTTAAGTCAAGTATTTTTCTAATAGTACCTTCTCGATCTGTTGCAACTTACTGTCTGTAGATTGTATCAACATCGAATCTGTTTGATTTGCAATTAAACTTAAATTATTCCATTAAATTTAGCCTCAGACTTTGTCGTTTATCCAACCAATTTACTATAATTTCGCGTTGTAACGGTTGGTTTCCCACGAAATCTCAATTTGACCACTTCCCATCATTACCTAATTGATACCATTAAAATGGAATACTAATCTCTGTTTAACAATAAGAATAAGTAGCTAAAGAGGATGAAATTTAAATCGGCTTTGAGGCATGTAGGAACAAATCCGAGATTTCGTCGGATTAAACTTAAATTGTTGTTAACTTGGAAGGCCCTGGAAGATTTCGTGTTATTTAAATTATTGTTATTTGAATTAAAGTTAATTATGCAAGTGGTTCCGCCAAAGTGGTTTATTATTACTGTTAGCGTTATTCAAGTTTTTCTTGTTGTGGTTATAAGTTGGCTGTGGATAGTGTTTGTGAATGCGCCTTACTAAAAAATGTCAAAATTGACATAACCTCACATTTTTAATAAAAATTGAAACTGCTCCAATCAGTTACTAGTGTCTTGAAAAAGACAGCTTGGCTCTATTAATTAGGCGTTAGGTGAGTGAGCTGTCTTTTTCAAGACACTATTAACCGATTGGAGCAATTTCAATTTCTATTAAAAAAGTGAGGTTATGTCAATTTTGACATTTTTTAGTAAGGCACATTCACAAAATCTATCCACAGCCTATTATGAGGTAAAATTTAAAAAAAATTTTTTTTAAATATATATAAATAAAAAAATATTTATGGGAAACGTGCTATATAAATTTAATTCTTTATGTGGAAATGGCCCAAAAATTATTTATAACTAACCTATGACTATAGGAATAAATGACGTATATTAAACATACATTTCAATAATAAATTCAAATATGTGTTACTATTTAATGAACCTTTCTGTGGATGTAGTACGTTTCTTTATATTTTTGGAAGTTTTGTCTTAATTTACCGCAACGGGTTAGCATTGAAACAAAGCATTTACCTCGCGGCAAATGAAGCTTAAATGTAAATAGCCATCAGTTGTGCGTGTAATTATTTTTCCAAACATTCCACAGTGAAACCGAGTTTACGTATCCCCATTTTTAAAAACTCGTTTAATGACGACGACCTCACTACTTTATCGACGCGGTAGGACCGTAAGCGGAAACTCTTCCGTCCGTCATCAGATGTTCTCGTCGACCAATCAGCGCTCTTTCTCCCCCAGTGGCGTACCGAGCGCCTTTCCCCCGCCAGCGGCGTAACATGGCGGACCTCCGATGAGCGGTTTCCTTCGCAGACTTTTCTTCGATTTCTTTGATTTTTTCGCGAGGCGCGAGCCGGCGCTCGAACCGCCATCGGACGATTGCGACGACTGGAACGACCTAATGATGAACCGTTACGCGAAGCGGCGGAACAGCAAGAGGTTCATCATCGGCGACGGCGAGGAGGACGTCCAGGTGCCGGAGGTGACGATCACGGAGTCGATCGACGAGAACTTCAAGAACAACAATTGGACGCCCGAAGATGGACGGAGGTTGCGGGCGGGAAGAGCGACGCTTACGTAAGCAGCGCCATACGTTACACAGAGATAGACGGCGCATGCGCGGTAACGGCCGAGCAACGGTCACTGTGAATCCCACAGGAATATAATAAACTCTACAACAGCAATCACTTCTGAACAATTTGGCACCCCATAGGGCACGTTGAGCTACTCCTGAGTTTGCGCAGTAAATAGTGTATTAAACCGGACACCTCTTTCGTGAATCTGATATGAATACGTTGTCGAGATGTATATTTGCTTGAACCGACTTCCTAGTTTCAACTTCTTTAGGTCTTTCCAGTCACCTTCTCTTAAATTTCTGCTTTCCATGGCTTGGTCGATCTCCTCTCTCCATGATCTTCGAGATCTTCTTCTATATCGTTTTTGTGGTGGAGTCCAATCTCATATCTTCTTTGGCAATCTTTCATCTTAGATGCCCATACCATTTTAAGCGTTCTGCCGCGATTGTGTCCAGGATCTCCACATCAATACCCATTTTCAGTCTGCGCATGTACAAATAGTAGGTGTTTGTTCTCTATGTGGAGTTATTTAACTGAATCCCTATTGGCGTTCTAGAGTTTATTATATTTCTATGGTGTGAAGCTCTAAAGCGCCACTCCGGTTTAAGGGACAAGAGAGGTTTCGCCGGTAGGCAATACACAATATACAACCACGTTTTGGTACGACAGATAACACTTCGACAGTTCCAGGTTACAGAGCTACAATAATTTGGCCTTACATTGAATTACAATTGCAGATTAAAGATCAAAAATTCTTCCAAAACTACCACAAACATGATTAAACCGCATGTGTATTATGTATTGCGTACCGGCAAAAAAATACTACTGATATCTTAGATCCCTACAAAATAACGTGCTTCGTATTTACTGTCACCTTAATTAAGAACATCTTTACCCAAACGCTACTGCGCACGCTTAGATGTCAAAATAACGTCGACTATTGGTTCACCTGCAATTTCTCGATTAACTAATGAGCAATTGTGTTATTAGTCTTGTTAAATTGGAAAAGAAGTTTTTATTTTTATACAGTTCACCCAACATTACCACTCTTTTTACAATTCTGATCACACAATGACATTCAGTTGAATCGAAATGCGTAATTTATACGTACGTAAAGTGCACGTTAATCAAAATATTAGTTAACGACCTTCCTTGAGAACTTTATGAACCGTTACGATAATAGTCTTATCGCATTATTCATTAATGATATTCTTAAATTTGGATCGGTATTGTCGATAAATCGTTAAAAGATAGGAATAGACGACCCGAAACTTTTCTCGTAATAAATTTATCGCGTTAAGTTTGTTTTAAAGAGTAAAAAAAAATGAATTGCTACATGTACTAGATCCACAATTTATAAATTGACTATCTATGTCGATACATTTGGTAGATGCGCAGAATGGTAACGCACATAACCAACAAAATTTATATTGTTTTGTACTTCAACTGATTTAAAGGTTAAAGATTGATGGTTGCGTTGCAAAATCGACTGAACTGACCATACCTACCATAATATTGTTAGCCTTAAACTGCTTTCACTTTTCGCTTTTAAAAATTCAATAAACGCTCTTCTTTGGCCAGTTTCTTTTTATTTGGTGACAATTATAGTACCTACATACTTTTCCTAAGCACTTAATTCCTCTTGTCATTGTTACAACGTGTTACGTAACGATGACAGTGATATTACACCCTACATATTTAGTAATTAAGATGTCATAGTACTCATAGTTGCCATATAATAAAATGCTTATGATCAAGTTGTATGTTACCTCACATTTATCGGATTTTTCTTTGCGCTTCCTTCTTTCCTACCTTCATTGGTATGTACAGTTCGTTTTCTCGTCCGATGTAACTTTGACTTTATCTTCCATACTTCATTACTTCGTACATGGCCTTTCTGTTATTATTGATGCTAAATGGATTTGAAAAAGTTGAGAACAGAAGACATATACCTAATGGAAATCACATAAAGTTCTGAAAGTTGTGATAGATAAAAAATGGTTGAAATGATGTATGAAACTAACTGAAGATTGAAAATTGATATAATTAAGGCATCATCAATTTTAAGAAACCAAATTCCCTAAATCATTCCAGTAACTTTAATATTTTATTAATTACTTACACCATTTTATCTATGAATCCTAAAAACCACTAATTTATTAAAAATCGCAGTAGTTCAATCTTCCTGATTAATTTCAATGGGTAGTCTTGTATTATTTCCTATGTATGGTGTATTATTGACAGTGACAAAGTTCGCTAATGACTTTTTCGACATGAATAATTACATGTCAATATTTAGGTTAAGTAGTTAATTGTTTATGTAAACATTAAAAAAATGTTTTACTCAGTACTTAACTCGGCATAGTGTTCGCGTACAGGTAATCTGTACAACAATTAATGACGATTCATTCAAAATTTAAATGTCAATTCGCGTTTTCCAGGCCCAGCATGTCCCAGGGGACTGTTATGCTTCAGAACCGATTAGAGGAAAAAAATTTCACTGTGGCAACACCCGAGGAGTTCGTCAAGAGGTTCAACGGTACAAAAGTTATCAACAAAGTAAGGATATTATTATTAATATGTTTTTTGAAAAGACAAAAAGTCGTTGAATAAAATTGCAGAAGCGCATAAAACCTTTCAATACGAAATCTACACTTACTAGATTTGAACAAATTGGTATTGGTATCAGTATGGAATAGAAACCAAACGGTACTACAACTATTGATTTCTGTAACAACAACCAATTCTTGTGTTCCTAGGTCCTCATAGCGAACAATGGCATCGCCGCCGTCAAATGCATGCGTTCGGTGCGTCGTTGGTCCTACGAGATGTTCAAGAACGAACGGGCCGTCAGGTTCGTGGTAATGGTCACTCCAGAGGATCTCAAAGCTAACGCGGAGTACATCAAGATGGCGGACCATTACGTGCCCGTGCCGGGCGGTACGAACAACAACAACTACGCCAACGTCGAGCTGATCATAGACATAGCGGTCAGGTGTCAGGTGCAAGCCGTTTGGGCGGGTTGGGGGCACGCCTCGGAGAACCCCAAGCTGCCCGAGCTGCTCCACAAGAATAACATAACTTTCATCGGGCCGAACGAGAAGGCGATGTGGGCGCTCGGGGACAAGATCGCCTCGTCACTGGTCGCTCAGACCGCCGAGGTGCCGACCCTGCCGTGGTCCGGATCAGGTACTCAGAATACTTCAAGTTACTACCTTAGTACTACTTCTTATTTTGGTACCTATTCGTTGCGGATGTTGGCTAACATGATGGTGACACTTGACTTTGTGGACTGCCTCCCTAAATCGACCTACGGATGTTGAGTTGAACCAAACTCTCACGTTTTGTAACCATGATATTCTTCGTCGTCTAATACTCCTCTTGCCTTGTATTTTACCTTGGAGTCTCTCTCCTCAGTCTTGACCATTTGAAGGGAGTGTAGTGGTGGTCATGATGTCGTCTTCTCCACTGGTCTCTGTCCCTACTGTCATCTCTACAAGTTATTGCATTGCAGATTCCTGTGATTTGGTATATCCCTATTGTTGGGGATCTTCCTCGTGGCCTTCGGCATTCTACCTTTCCTTGAATAATGAGTCTATATGTACTGTCAGTGTTTTTTCTCATGACATGCCCAAAATATGTCAGTTATTGTAGTTGGTCCCTGCTTGAAGGTCTCTTATCACTTCTTAGCTCTTTTAGAATTGAGTTATTTGTTCTAAATCTGTTTTGTTGGAGGTAACTCTCCAAGCTTCTTTGCTTTTACTATCTCCTATCACCGATTCAGCCACATCATGTCTTTTGCTTTTTTTGTTTCCTTTTTCACTTTGGCACATACTCTGAAATAGTATTTTCTATCCTCAGGAACTTTTGTGCTATGTCATTTTTAATATGCTTCTTTTTTCTCTTTTATAATCTGTCATAAATCGTCCTGAACCCATTCCTGTTTATTTTTGTTTGCTTGTTGATCAAGTTCTCGGGATTCCTATGCTGCCTCTTGTAAAATTTCCATCAAGTTTTCATATTGGTCATTATTTCCTATGCCCTCACATTCTGCCAGTTATTAGTCTTATTTACCCAATTTATGTTTGAATTCTCTGCGTTATTTTGTATTTTAATTCCATTACTTTACTGTCACTGCGAATTATTTTCCAGGTTTGACGGCTCAGTACAGCGGAAAGAAGATCAAAATCACCTCCGAGCTGTTCGCGAAAGGTTGCGTGAATACTTCCGAAGAGGGCTTGGCGGCAGCTCACAGGATCGGTTTCCCCGTGATGATAAAAGCCTCAGAAGGAGGCGGAGGGAAGGGTATCAGGAAAGTGGAGAACCCCGACGATTTCCCAACGGCGTTCAGACAAGTAAGGGGAGATTAGTATCCGAGGCATTGATAATTAAAAATATTCTCATCTCCTTTCTTCAGGTTCAAACTGAGATCCCTGGCTCTCCAATCTTCGTCATGAAACTGGCTAGATGCGCGAGACATCTAGAGGTCCAGCTTCTGGCAGACATGTACGGCAATGCGATATCCTTATTCGGACGTGACTGTTCGATCCAGAGGAGGCACCAGAAGATCATAGAGGAGGCGCCCGCTGTTATCGCTGAACCCGATATCTTCGAGGATATGGAAAGGGTAACAGACAGTAATCTTCATTATTTTCTCTGTAGGATCGAAAAGTAGTTTATAGTAGTAATTTGAAATGGTTTAGATTGAATATCAAAATTTCAGTATAAGATAGGGGAATGATTGAGTCCCTTCAATAGTCACAAACTGAACTAAACACAGTTTAGAAACTTATTTCAATTGTAGGCCTCTTCTAGTATTGTAAGAATTTCCTGAAATGACCTGATTGTGTAACCATAAATTAAACACCTTGATATATTAATCCCAGTTGTTCTCAAGTCACAAGCTCAGCTCACTTTTATTTAATTGTAAGAAACTGAGTCTTACCATAATGTCAGAAGTTTAACAACATATTTATATGAATACTCTGATTCTCGGTTTAACAACTATTTATATTTGTAGGCTGCCGTGCGTCTGGCGAAAATGGTGGGTTACGTCTCAGCGGGAACAGTGGAATACTTGTACGACCCATCCGGGTTGTATTACTTCCTGGAGTTGAATCCTCGACTTCAGGTCGAACATCCTTGTACTGAGATGGTGTCCGATGTAAATTTACCTGCTGCTCAGCTTCAGGTAAAGACGAAGAATGTCAATTTTTGTTCGATCCCATCAAATTTATGTTTCCATAGATCGCTATGGGTCTCCCACTGCACTACATAAAGGACATAAGGTTGCTATATGGGGAATCGCCCTGGGGTACTTCCGAGATAGATTTCGATCAACCCAGGCACAAACCTCAGCCGTGGGGCCACGTCATCGCCGCTAGAATTACATCTGAGAATCCTGATGAAGGTATAAGTAAATTTTTAAAACTGTAATTACTGGAACTGACGTTTTGTATTGTGTAGGATTTAAACCGAGTTCTGGTACTGTACAAGAGCTGAATTTCCGCTCGTCAAAGAACGTTTGGGGTTACTTTTCTGTGGCGGCCTCTGGGGGCCTTCACGAGTTCGCCGATTCCCAGTTCGGACATTGTTTCTCGTGGGGAGAGAACAGGGAACAGGCGCGTGAAAACTTAGTCATTGCGTTGAAGGAGTTGTCCATCAGGGGCGATTTTAGAACGACTGTCGAATATTTAATTACTCTGCTCGAAACCAAAGATTTTCAGGTATTTACACTGATCACTTCAACTTAAATGTATATACTTACCTCAAAAAATGTGTTAATGTTTATTTGTTTCCTCAGGGAAATAATATCGATACCGCATGGTTAGATAAGATGATTTCGGAACGGATGCAATCCGAAAAACCTAACATAATGTTAGGGATTATCTGCGGTGCTTTGCACATCGCCGATAAAACAATCAACACCGCCTTCCAGGAATTCCAGAATTCCCTAGAAAGGGGGCAGATACAGGGCACTAATACGCTTACGAACGTCATCGATGTTGAACTCATCAACGATGGGTAAAGATAAATAAATAGAAATCATATAATTAGAATTTAATCAAATCAATGAATTCATTCTTGTCAAATGTATTATTTCAATACGATTTTAATTGATGACATCTTTTGTACCAATAGAGTTGGTTATAAATTGTTCTAATTGTTACTTTTTTTTAGTAACAAATACAAAGTACAAGCAACGAAAAGCGGGTCTAACACTTACTTCCTCCAAATGAACGGCTCCTTCAAGGAGATCGAAGTCCACCGACTCAGCGACGGAGGTAATTGTGGTTTTTCTAAACCTCTTAGTGCTTTATAATTCTCGCAACTTGTGTGTAGGTATTCTTCTGTCCGTTGATGGTGCTTCCTTCACTACCTACATGAAGGAAGAAGTGGACAGGTATAGGATTGTCATCGGTAACCAGACGTGCGTGTTCGAAAAAGAAAACGATCCTACCATAGTCCGATCACCTTCTGCTGGAAAACTCATCGGCTATATCGTAGAGGACGGCGGCCATGTTAACGCAGGACAGGCGTTCGCCGAAATAGAGGTACGTAATTGTATTAGTGTGAATCCTAAAAATCATAGATTAATAATGTACATTTTTGTGTTACGTTTATAATTTCAGGTGATGAAAATGGTAATGACATTGACTGCAAGTGAATCTGGAACTATAACCTACATAAAACGACCTGGGGCTGTATTAGAGGCAGGTTCTGTAATAGCCACTCTAGATTTGGATGATTCTACGTTAGTGACCAAAGCTGTGCTATACACAGGCCCGTTTTCTGAATTGGACGTGACCCAACCTCTCATACCACAAAAATTGAATCACATACATAACAGTTACAGAGCTGCATTAGAAAACACTTTAGCAGGTATACATCCATGCAGATTATAGAAAGAGATAAGATGTGTAGTATGTAGTTTGAGTCACTTTTGAAACTTGTATTGCAGTTATATAAAAGTGCAAAAATTGAAGGGAACATAACATTACTTTTTATTAGGACAAGTTTTCTAAAATCATTATTACCTGCCAAGTCGAATTCCTTTCAATGTTTTCTTGTGTTTTCTTGCAGGTTACTGCCTTCCCGATCCATACAACGCCCCGAGGCTCCGGGAAGTAATCGAAAAATTCATGTCGTCCCTCAGGGACCCGAGCCTACCACTTTTCGAGCTGCAAGAAGTGATGGCATCGATTTCTGGAAGGATTCCTGCCGCAGTCGAGAAGAAAATACGTCGGCTTATGGCTCTGTACGAAAGGAACATCACGTCGGTACTGGCACAGTTCCCGAGCCAACAGATCGCCAGCGTTATCGATACGCACGCCGCCAGCATTCACAGGAAGCCAGAAAGGGACGCCTTCTTCTTAGCCACCGAAGGGATAGTTCAGTTGGTGCAAAGGTGAGGGTGCTTAGGTTTGAGAACAGGTGCATCTCACCATCTTTTCCACTTCTGGACATAGGCTTTTTCTATGGAAATATAATAAACTCTAGAACGGCAATCAGTTCTTGACAATTTAGCACCCCATAGGGCAAATTGGCCTACTTCTGAGATTGCACAGTAAATAGTGTGTTACCAATTCCATAATTTCGTCTATCCACCTTCTCTGTGGTCTACCCCTGGATATTTCTGATTCTCTTGATCGCCACTTTACTATTTGTTTTCTACAATAGAAGTGTTTGTAACGTAATTAAGACGTTCACCATATCCACTCTAGGTACAGGAACGGAATCCGCGGCAGGATGAAGCAGGCGGTCCAGGAGATGCTCAAGCAGTACTACGAGGTCGAGAGCCAGTTCCAGCAGGGCTCGTACGACAAATGTGTCTCCTTGCTGCGCGAGAAGCACAAGGACGACATGGCCGCCGTCACGGCTACGATCTTCTCCCACAGCCAAGTCGCGAAGAAGAACCTCCTCGTGACGATGCTCATCGACCACCTCTGGAGCAACGAGCCCGGCCTGACGGACGAGCTCGCCAGCTGCCTGACCGAGCTGACCTCGCTACACCGCATCGAGCACTCCAGAGTCGCGCTGAGGGCTAGGCAGGTGCTCATCGCCGCCCATCAACCAGCCTACGAACTGAGGCACAACCAGATGGAGAGCATCTTCCTGTCGGCGGTCGATATGTACGGGCACGAGTTCCATCCAGAGAATTTACAGAAGCTCATCGTGTCGGAGACGTCCATATTCGATATCTTGCACGATTTCTTCTATCATTCCAACAAGGCTGTCTGCAATGCTGCGCTCGAAGTTTACATCAGGAGGGCGTTCACCAGCTACGACATCAGCTGTTTGCAACATCTAGAACTGAGCGACGAGGTGCCCGTCGTCCACTTCACGTTCACGCTACCTCCCTCGCATCCGAATAGATTGATCAAGTTGCATTCTCCTGAAAACGGTAGGTACAGTTGTGATTTACAGCCTAAATTCTTACACAGTTGATTGGTAACTGGAGTGATTCCTATTTTGATCTAATCAATAATACAAGCAATATTTACATAATGAGATATACAGACCTATTCTACAGAGTCGCAGTATGGTATAAATATAAGAGCGAAAGAAAGGCCATATATTTCTCGTTGGCTAAACAGAAAAAGAACTTTTGCGACGTTGCTACCTCGCGAAACATTACAGTCATCCGCTCCGCACACTCGACCGGCCGGCAATTATGATATGAGAATGCCTGGACTTGGACTGCGGCCGGCAACGTTGCAAAACTTCCTTCTCTGTCATACTAACGCACTACTATTAGTTTCTCTTTTGATCTTGTTGATTTCGGGACAGGCGTTTCAATAGAAAAGCTCCGTATGCACCATGAGATTATTTTGGTATTCAGAAATCCAACCGTAGGGTACTAACTGTACTTTAGTACAGAATATATGGTCGAAGGTACTAACCACAGAACATATCCTATTAAGAAGCGCAAGTACCCTGTTATTTCAAGACAAAAACATGTTTTTGCTGTGCCTCATAAAAATCTTGACAGAAATATTTAAGATCTTTTTGTGTGCTGTTCACAGATCACTAGATTTACTAAGGAGAGTTCATGAATACTGTTGAGTACGAAAAGCATTTTACTTAAGAATGATTTTAGGATAAGTTTATTTCTCCTAAAAATGATTTCTGGTCATACTTAAGTCACAATTTAACTAAAGAAATATCTTAAGTAACGTTTCTGAACACCACTATAAACTTTGAATATTAATTGAAAGTAATACTGTGTTAAGTAAAATAACCCCTTTCTTGTATGTCTCAGAGGCCATCATGGAGAACCAGCCGAAGATCATAGACACGTTCCAAAGGACGGGCTGCATGACCGCCTTCGAGAATTTCCAACAGTTCGAGCAACACTCGGACGAGATATTCGATCTCATCGAAGATTTCGCGACGCCGATCGCCATTTCCGCCAAAGATTTGAACGCCATAGAGAGTGGATCGGAGTCTCGCGGTAACAGCACCTCCATCAACGTCAGCTTATCCCTAGAAGCAGCCAGAAGGTAAGATAATTTTAATCCGTTCTACGAGTAGTTGTGATATTAAAACGTCTGAATTGGTATAGAAGTTCTGATGGTTTAATTGTACTCTGACTTGATTTTAATGATTCAGGACTGAAAAAATCATGGGAGAGTGAGTATTTCTATTTCACCTAATGGTATCTTTACAAGTTTTTTAATAAAATTGAAACTTTTTGTGTATTCTAGGCCTAGCATGGATGAGCACATAATCCACGAACCAATCCACATATTAATGGTAGCTATTAAGGATAACGGCGACAACGCAGATGATACAATTTTAAATCGAACATTCACCCATTTCTGTGCTCGTTACAGAGAAGAATTAATGGCGCGCAAAATCAGGAGAGTCACATTCTCGCCATTGAAACACAAACAATTCCCGAAGTTCTTCACTTACAGGTAACTTATGGCGAGATGTGTCCCAGTATTTTGTACAAAGTATGGTGTTTTCAGAGCTAGAGATAATTTCGTGGAGGACAGAATTTATAGACATTTAGAACCTGCTGCGGCTTACCAGTTGGAGATAAACAGGATGAGGTCTTACAGATTAGAAGCTTTACCTACAGCCAACCAGAAAATGCATCTATATCTCGGGAGAGCGAAAGTAAATATGAAATGCTTACACACACACACATTGTGTGTGTTTCCTTAGGGTTTTAATAAATTTACAATATCCACATTACCCCGAATCATTCTTTTATTATAGAGAGAAGAAGTTTTATCCAAAATCCTGGACGAATCAAAATCCCCCCGGAAAATGGTAGGGTAGTTTAAATTTCACTCATTTGAGACATCCCCATATATATCATACCCAAAGCTTGAGAAAGTTAAAGTCCATAACGCTACTTACTTATCTGCAGTCGGTTTATACTCATTTTCAATTTCAGGTTGCGGGAGGCAAGGAAGTCACTGATTACAGATTTTTCCTTCGTACGATCATCCGTCATTCCGACTTAATCACCAAAGAAGCGTCCTTTGAATATCTGCAAAACGAAGGCGAGAGAGTGTTGTTAGAAGCTATGGACGAATTAGAAGTCGCGTTTTCGCATCCGCAATCCAAAAGGACCGATTTCAATCATATATTCCTTAATTTCTTACCGGCCGTTGTTATGGAGCCAGCGAAGGTAGATATAGATTAATTATAATTGGATAACAAGTTAAATCTCTAGACTAGTAAAATTATGGAACGATGTAGTTAGTGTCAATCACTTAAACAACTGTAATACATTGTCTTAGATTGAAGAAGCAGTCACAAGCATAGTAATCCGTTACGGGCCACGTCTATGGAAGCTGCGGGTTCTCCAAGCGGAAATCAAGTTGTTGATGCGTACCGCTCCGAATGTCCCATCGACTGCGATCCGTATGTGCATCGCTAACGAGAGCGGCTACTACTTGGACATCAACATGTACAAGGAGGTCGTCGATCCAGAAACGGGGATCATTAGCTTCTACGCGTACGGAAACCGACAGGGACCGTTGCACGGTCTACCCATCTCTACACCGTACATCCCGAAAGATTATTTGCAACAGAAGAGGTTCCAAGCGCAGTCGGTCGGTACTACTTACGTGTACGATTATCCAGACATGTTCAGGCAGCAGGTCGATCTGCAGTGGAAGCAGTACAGCCAGGAAAGATTGTCAGGTACGTTGGAAATACACCAGGTTTGTATTTGATAAATTCATAATTACCAGGCAGAAAGAAATAGGCGGAAATGGCAGAATGGAAGTTGAGATGCGAGAGAGGCCATAGATACATATATGTATTTGATGTAATTAAGCGAAATATTTTAAAGACTAAATAATTCTGAGTCACTATTTCAATGTCCATACTAGAGACGATTTCTTCTTGTAGAAGCCGTAAACGTCCCGGATAAGTTGATGGACTTTGTTGAATTGATCCTGGACTCTGAAACGGAAACCAGGCTGATCGAACAAAAGCGAGTACCCGGAGAGAATAACGTCGGAATGGTGGCATGGCGACTAACGCTTTACACTCCGGAATATCCAGAAGGTCGAGACATCATCGTCATAGCAAACGATATTACTTACCAGGTCGGGTGTTTCGGTCCGAGGGAAGACAAAGTAAGTAAAATTCTGTTTTAGAAGTTCAAATGGTTCCAACTGTTTTCCTTTTAGGTTTTTGGTTTAGCGAGTGAGATGGCAAGGAAATTAAGAATCCCCCGTATATACTTGGCTGTGAACAGCGGCGCCAGGATCGGTCTAGCCGAAGAAGTCAAAAGCCTTTTCAGGATCGCATGGGAGGATAACAACGAACCCGATAAAGGATTCAGGTGGGTTGATATTAAAACGACGACTTTTGTTCCAATATCTTAACGTGTAAATGTTTACCAGGTATCTTTACCTAACTCCGGAGGATTACGCCAAAGTCAGCTCCCAAAATTCCGTCAGAGCGATCCTGATAGAGGATGAAGGAGAATCTCGTTACAAATTAACTGATATCATAGGTGAGATTCGAGATTTATAATTTGAAGTTAATTCATTTCAATGAAACTCGTGTCAAAGTGCTAAAAGCCAAATTGAGATACATACTTTGAAGGAAATAATGTTTGTTCTTCTTAGAGAGATATTGCAAAAGTGCACTAATACTGACAAATATTATTTAAGTCGACCTTAATAAAATAGTGCTTAGAATTTATCTTTACTTAAAAACATGGATATTGCAGTAAAAATCTACATTGTAATGACAAGAAAACATAACCACATAACCTAGAAAACTAGCAAGCTGCTAAAACGTGAAATTCTTGTACTTTTAAAGTCTATTTTAATATATGACAAAGTCGCCCAAAGTAAATATTGATACATTAGGAATGCTCTAATGACAATCAATAATCAATCCTTAATAGGTCATGGAAGAAATTCTGGAAGCAGTTATTGAGGTGGAAATGATACGGAAGTAGAATATGGTGACTTGTTCTTTCTTCAACCACATTTCTAATAGAATTTACGTCTATTTTAAATTCTATAAATGTATTACATCTTTTCTAAACTTTCACCTATTATATGCTATTCCATCAGAAGGTGACACAAAGATAAAAATAATGCTTTACCACAATTGTACATAAATAATGTTAAGCACTAACATTATTAAAGTACACCTTATCACCAAATGCAACTGTGCACGCTCAGATCTCAAAATAACGTTATTACTGTTAGACATTGTGTACTGTTGCAATTATGTCTGTCATATTGGTATTATATACTATATTGGTTATTCTTGATGTTATATTCCTTATACGTTATGTTATATTGATGTTATATATACCTATATAATCTAATTAGATGCTACTCATTTCTAATTTTAGTTTAGAGTAATTCAGTTTGTATAACCTAACCTACATGTCATGTATTTTTCAAAAATGTGATACAATTGCCTAACTGTTAGTCAATAAAGTTAAATATTTATTATTGATTACTTCTAGGTAAGGAGGATGGGTTAGGAGTGGAAAATTTAAAATTCGCTGGTATGATCGCCGGTGAGACTTCCCTAGCTTACGACGAAGTCGTTACGATCTCCATGGTTTCATGCAGAGCTATCGGGATAGGTACTTATCTAGTCCGTTTGGGTCAGAGAGTTATCCAGATAGAGAATTCTTCTCTCATACTTACTGGTTACAGTGCCTTAAACAAAGTAAGTATCCACGAACTGTTTGGATTATTTGAATGATTTTGTTTTTATTTTTCTAGTTATTAGGTAGGGAAGTGTACTCTTCGAATAATCAACTGGGAGGTATCCAGATCATGTATAATAACGGCGTGACGCATAAAACTGAGGAGAGCGATTTGAAGGGGATCGGTACGATATTGAAGTGGCTTTCCTACTTACCAAAGGTAATTACGTTATTTGCAACTCCAAACAGTCCTGTAAATCTTCACTTCCAGGACAAATGGTCTCCGGTTCCCATAATTGAATCGGTCGATCCGATATCCCGGGAAGTCGCTTTCACCCCGACCAAGACCCCGTACGATCCGAGGTGGATGCTGAGCGGAAGAGAGTCGCCCAGTAAGTAATAAACTAATCCCATAAAACTACGTTCCGTTTGACGAGCGACTTCATTCTTTCCTCATAGGCGATCCGGGAATATGGGAGGGCGGTTTCTTCGACAAGGACTCCTGGTCGGAGATAATGCAGCCGTGGGCCCAGACCGTCGTCACGGGCAGAGCGAGGCTCGGCGGTATTCCCGTGGGAGTGATCGCCGTCGAGACCCGTTCCGTCGAGCTGAAGTTACCCGCCGATCCTGCCAATCTGGATTCCGAGGCGAAGGTAAGGGAACGCGCGCTTTATTTAGTATTTAGGTGGGATTATTTTAGTTTGAAGTGCGTTTTAAGTATGAAATTAGAACTACCGTTTTTGGAAGTAGTGTAGATCGTTTGCATTAATGGAATATTTGTATTTTAGACTGTTTCTCAAGCCGGTCAAGTGTGGTTCCCAGATTCCGCTTATAAGACTTCTCAGGCCATCCAGGATTTCTCACGTGAGGACTTACCGTTGATCATCTTCGCTAACTGGAGGGGATTCAGCGGTGGCATGAAAGGTATGAAAAGTGCATAAATAGTTAGATTTAACCTAAAAATAGATCTAATAATAGGTAAGCCATTAAAAGTAGAAGCTGCAGACTTCTATTTAAAAATTCATAAGGCACTTATTTACCTTGCTGCGTTTATAATTTCCAAAATTCCTTTTTAGATATGTACGAGCAAATTGTAAAATTCGGAGCGTACATCGTCGACGGTCTCCGGCAATACAAGCAACCTATCATAATCTACATTCCTCCCAACGGGGAGCTTCGTGGTGGCGCATGGGCAGTCGTAGATCCTACTATTAATTCTAGGTACATGGAAATGTATGCGGATAATGACTCGAGGTAAGGAACTGCATTCCAAAGGCATATAGTCCATTTAATTAACTCTTTTATTCAGAGGTGGCGTGTTAGAACCCGAGGGTTTAGTCGAAGTGAAATTCAAGAAGAAGGACCTCCTCAAGACTATCCATCGTCTCGATCCACTCGTCATGGAGCTCGACGAGCAACTTCAAAAGATTAATCAGGTGTGCTGTTAATCAGATACTTACTTTTGTATTGTATGGGGTAATTGGTTTGAAGGGGTAGCGTATTTATTGTTGTTTCCAGGTTTAGATAGATAGATTTTTTGAACAATTTGAAGTTGAATGAAATGTTCCAGCAATTTTATAATATCTGCAGAGAAGTCAGTTAACAAAGTATTGATTTGTAACATTCTACTTGTAGTTTATGAGTCACGTGTTACTTTGATTTGTTCTATCTCCAGATGCAACAGCCTAGGGAAAGATCTGCTAGCATAAGCCAACACAATGTCGAAAGACCGAAACCTCCCCAGGTCGTCGAACTCGAGAAAAAGATCCAAGAGAGGGAAAACTTCCTGCTGGCCATGTACCATCAGGTTTCCGTTCACTTCGCTGATCTGCACGATACGCCTGAAAGGATGTTAGAAAAGGGGACGATACACGTAAGCAGTCTGCAAAAACATAGATTCTAGATGTAATTAACCGTCTTTCATTCCAGGACATTGTCCCATGGCGAAGATCTCGCGCAATCATCTACTGGAGATTAAGGAGGCGGCTATTGGAAGACAGAGTGATTAAAGCCCTTATGGAAGTGCAACCTGAATTAGCCCTCGGACAAGGAGAGGCGATGCTCAGGAGGTGGTTCATTGAAGATAAGGGCGCGTCAGAGGTAAAGATTACCAACAATTTGGACCAAAAGTGATTTCACCTTTATTCAAAGTCGCTTAAATTGAGCTTATAACACGAATTTAGTGTTAAGTAATCTAGAAATCAAATCGAAACAATGTATTTCGTCTATTAAGAGCGCACTGGAGGTAAAATTACTAACAATTTGCACCAAAAGTGATTTTACCTTTATTCAAAATCACTTAGAACACAAATTTAGTGTTAATTAATCAGTGAATCGAATCGAAGTAATGTATTTCCTCCATTCCTCACTTTTTTTTGTAGGGTTATAAATGGGACAAGAACGAAGTGGTAGTCGAGTGGCTCGAAGAGCAATTATCTAAACCCGCACATCAATCGATCATCGGCAGAAACATTCATGCAGTGAAAAAGGACGTTTTGATTAATCACATCAAAACTTCACTAGAGGTAAGTAGTTAACTAATGCTAACAACTAAGGATTCGTTAATACTTCATCTATTTACGATTATGTAATATTTAGGATTGTCCTGATGTGGCGCTGGATGCGGTAGTAGCCATTATCGAGAAATTGAATGATAATCAAAAGGCAGAAGTAATACGGACGCTTTCCCAACTGGGGTCCCTAGAGAACATCGATTAGATAAAAGATTACCACCGTAAAAGTAAAATTTGGTGCTAACTTTTATACCTTGTAAAGAATTATTTTTTTTACCTAGTATTGTATGTATATTTATGAAGAGGTTTTGTACAATGTTTAACATTTCCAACTTAGTTGTAACTGGTGTATTTATAAATTGTTGTTTGTTTGTTGATAAAGAGCCGTTTATTTTATAATTTTCTTTATTTCCCAGTAAAAAAAAAGAAACAAAACTTCAAATAAAGATTTTTCATTCTTTGACAACAGTTCAAACTATAAAGCAACAATAAAACATAAAAACGATCCTAATTTTACAGCAAACAAAACAATTTTCCTATTGGGATACATTCAATAGGTGGCAGGATTGATGTGGAATCTACACTGCGCCATGTGCGCTTTGATATTTTTGATTGTATTGGTAAGTTTACAGCCGTTCAATAAATTGTAACAAGGCACTTGAACCTTTTCCGCGGTCTTCTCCAGATCATAATTTCTGACGTTGTTCAAAGTTTCCTTGCAAAAATGACATTTGACCAATCTATCCCGACAATTGCAACATATCGAGTGCCCCCTAGAACACATATAAATTGGGGCGCACATGTATTCAGTACAAATCGGACAGAGGAGCTTACCGACGGCCTTTTGACTCTTGCTCGGATTCGATTCGGTCGGTTGCAGTTTTTGGTAGACTTGCACTGAATACGTTATGTTCGTTAAATTTGGTTTTTGTACGATGTGGTTGATTTGGCAGCAGAGCACCTCCATGCTGAGCTTCTTGTGACCAGGCTTTCTGCAATTGTTGGTTATACAGTTGAAGCAATGCGTGGTGTGGTCGTATTCTTTCGGGACCTGATTGTTCCATATGTACTTTTCGAAGTTGTTGCCGGCGAAGTTGGTAGTTACGGTTAAATTGTAGTAGACGCCGCGCTTTGGTTTGCCACAGGTTAACACATCGAAATGGTAATTGTAGGACTTGATGTGCTCGGAGGATTCGTCCGGTACACATTCGCCGTATACCATTAGTATGTAGAGTACGGAATTGTAGACGAAGTAGTGAATGGTCCTGTCGGTCTGGAAGTGTTTCGGGGGCATGTCGCGTAATTTGCGCTTGAAGACGAGTCCGTTTAGGTTCATCTTCTCCGGGTGGGAACGGGTTAGGTGCTGATGCAAGTTCTGCAGGTTGCACTCCGTGTTGCAGTTGTAGATCGGGCAACAGAGCGGCCTGTAGGGGCAACGCTCTTCGTGTTGGACGACTTCGCCCCAGGCGAGGGAGACCGGGCAACCCTTGTAGTTGCAGGGGAACATGAGGTACTTGGCGAGTTCCTCGTAGATCACCACTCGGCTCTTCTTCGACGTCGCCTTGTTGCAACGTCCGCAGGTGTACTTCCCGTCGACCATGTTGATCGGCGGGACGGACAAGTACCCGCGGCACCTGCTGCACCGGACGGTGCAGCCCGAGGAACCACCATATATAGCGGACATATTATATATATATAACCTGAGCTGCCCGCGTACACCCGATCGCGATCGTTTAACGTACGCGTTTTTTTGAATATTTTCAAATGCAGTCGGTTCGGTTCAATATGTTTCGGATTTTCGAACAATCCAACCAAAAGTGTTTGGTCGCGACAGGACGTCATTTATTAGCGTAGCGACGGTCACGTGGGGTGGATCGCATTGGACGAGCGGCCCGACCTTGAGCACGTAGTGCTGCACACCTGTTAGGATATAGTACGTAGTACCAAAGACAATAAAGGTTATAGACGGCTCGTGGGAGAAAATAGCGTTATTTTGACTGAGGGCCACGCGATGGCACTACTGGTTGTCGAAGGCAAATCAGTTATCGTTATAATATTCTCGCAGCACCGTCAGACACTTCGAATGTTAAAAATTGACTGCAGTGTAGGGATGCGCATTTAACATCGATGTTTTTAAAGTATCGATGTTTGATCTAATAGTATCGATATTTTTGCATCGATGTTTTAGTTTCGATATAATCGCAGAAACATCGATGTTTAATAAAATATATCGGTTACATATTACATATCTATTATTCGGCATTTTCAACAAACTCATTTTTCATGGTTTCACGATGTTTTCTAGCATTTTATGTAAATGCTTGTTCGGTGTTCTTCAGTTCGTGACAGTTCGCGATCGAAAATTCCATAGGATAATTCGAATGATTTCTAATTCCGACTATTCTAACGATTCCGAGTTCCCACACTATCGTTGTTCCGTTCCGACGATTTCGAGATTTCGAAATATTTCCAATCATTCGTGAATATCGTGAATCATTCCGAATAATCAGAATTCCGACATTTCCGACTCCGAGTCCGAGGGAATAAGTGAAGAAGTTTACATGACACCCTCTATACTACATTTTATCAACGAACATTAACGTAGACAAGAAGGGTCACTCTAAGCTCCTCCCCTCGTTATGCCTATCTCGCTCGAATATCGGATGCTACCGTATAAAGAGCACGGTAAGTCTCCTACGTGCGATATGCATATACAGGTTGTCACTCGTAGGGATATGTAAAGAAATATACCAGTTGTCCTTTTGAGTGAGCGAATTTTCCTAAAAAATAAAATAAACATTTGCGCACTTAGTGTTTTGTGTTGGTTCTGCATTAAAATGCCACGAATCTGTTGTGTGGATGGATGTTATACTCAAGAAGGGGCACAAATATCACTATTTCATTGCCCAAAAGACGAAAGCAGGTACGTCAAGTATTTGGAATGATAAATTTGATTTAAAATGTAAATATTATACTATTATATTATAACTAATAATAACAAAAAGTGGTGTTATCTTTTGATTTTAATGTGACCTTTTTGTGCATATGACGATCTACGGTATTCGTGATAATGTTGTTAATGTATAATGTTTTTAGATGTCAACGTTGGAAGCAGGCCTTGGGATTTGTTAATAGTCATAGGTATGCCAATAGGACTCCTGAACAACTTAAGAAATTAACAGTATGCGAATTACATTTTCCTGAAGGAAGTTTTATACAAAAAAATGTAAGTTATTTAGAAAAAAGTTATTTAGACATTTTTTATGATCACGACAAAAAAAAATGAGTCGACTTTGTCCTAAACTTACTGATGAGCATATGTTTCCTAATAGCTTTCAAAAAATGAAGGTAAAATATGCTTCACAAGTCTTTAGTCACTCTCTTTCAGCTGCCCTACATACCTATATAGATTTCAAGGTTTTACCATCAGAAGCAACGCTAACTGCAAAATTCCTACAAACAATAAATGATTTGTTTGATTTGTTAAACTCGTCCCATTTAAATAACTTTAACGCATTTATGGGTACAGAAAAACAGTTGCAATTTTTGGAAGAAATAAAATGTTTGTTGAATGACTTACAGGTCATTAAATTAGTACAGGTAAAACAGAATGATGGAAAGGTAACATACGTGGAAAAATGTATAAACAATACTATGCACTTTATAAATGGCTGGAAAATTACTATTACCTCTGCTCTGTCTTTATGGGAAACCTTAAAATGCAGGAATTATTCATTTCTTTTAACAAGAAACCTTAATCAGGATTGCATTGAAAATTTTTTTGGTCTGGTAAGAAATTGTTGCGGAAACTCGAGAAATCCAACCCCAATTCAATTTTGTAGGGCATTCAAGAAATTATTTTCTCTAAAATATTTTAATGAGGTTGAAGGTGCCAATTGTATTAATGATATTAATACAGTTTTGCTCAATGTAACTCCTGATATGCTAGAGGAATATAAAAATATTGATGTACCTATATTGGCAAATAATAGCTCTTTAAAAGTTTTCACATGCGACTATAGAAATCTTTCAAGTACGGATGGCAATGCTCTAGTTTACATTTCTGGCTATCTATTAAGGAAATGTTTGTTGCAACACTCTTGTAGTGCTTGCACAAAGTATAATGATGAAAAGACAGTACCAAAAGAAGCGGCTGTATTTTTAGTGCATAAAGCATATTCGACTTCTAAAAACTATGGAGGTCTGAATGTACCTCCTAGTAATATTGTAGAATATGTTAAACAACTAGATATAATCTTTGTTGAAAATTTTAATAAAATTAGTTGTCACGAGAACGTTGGAGCGACCCTTAGAAAATTATATGAAAATTTACTATTTACACATCCTTGTAAAGAGTTTCCTCATAAATATTTTTTAAACCTATATATTAGGCTGCGGATCTATTTTACAATTAAATTTGCGAACCGGGATATAAAAAATAGATATTCTTCGAAACAATCGATGAAACCTAACATAAAATTGAATATCTTAAAACATCTTTGATAACCTGCAGGTATATTTTATTTCACATTTACTTAAATACATTTTTTTTAATTGAGTTGTTAACGGGCTACTCAGTATGAAAGACTTTCAAAATTCATAGATTTTAATTCATTTGGTTAAACGCCTTTGGTTTTTAATGGTTCGTGTATCAATCTTCACAATTTTCGAATCGCGATAATTATTTTTCCCAGTACCCGTATTTTACTGTTAGGTAAGTTGGTACTCTTTGATGGCCTCGGATTTGAAACAACCTGTATACATTTTAAATTAGAATACCTATTTAAGTTGGCATTTGCAAACATTTTATTGTTAATTTTTATACCTACTAGTCCCATCTGTAGCTTACTACATTATTACTTTTTGATGTAACTTTCATTTTTCCCTTCATTTTTGCTAGGTACCAGTTCTTTTCATAATTATGTTTAAGCAACCTGTATACATTTTAAATTAGAACACCTATTTAAGTTGGCATTTGCAAACATTTTATTGTTAATTTTTATACCTACTAGTCTCATCTGTAGCTTACTACATTATTACTTTTTGATGTAACTTTCATTTTCCCTTCATTTTTGCTAGGTACCAGTTCTTTTTATGATTATGTTTAGATTCACCAATTAAATATCCTGACGATATTCCCTTTTTTATTTTAATTCCCACTAAGTGGAATAAGTTAGAATAACAATTATTGCTAGATGTTTTTAAATCACCCTGGTAAGTGAACGTTTATTCGTTTTAATCTCTAGCGGTTTGCATGAACCTCGTATAACCACGAACACGTGTGCGCCTCCAGGAATTTGTCGAAATCGTCGGCGCGCTTCTGTAAGCTGGTTAGCTGGACATGAAAGTTCCGACGGAGAGTGACCCTTCTTGTCTATGTTAATGTTCGTTGATTTTATAGAATGTTATATTGTTTTTATTTTTTGTTTTATTTAAATGTAATAGTCGTCAACATGACGATTAATTTTCAGGAAGGAATCCAAACATTTTTTGTACCTGACATAACTCATAAAGTTTGCAGAACGCAGTGATATGTTAAAGAGGGGATATGACCCGGAGAGGTTGTGCACGGGCATAGGTCGGCCATATTGCTCACTGCGCTTTGTCAAACTTTTATTGTCACTGGATTGTGATATTTTTCGGAGTTTTTGGTGTTTATGTTAACTTCTACACTGCGTTTACATTTACAAGTAATGGCTTCATGTGTGATACGACGTAGCTGTACGAGCAACGGACGCATAGACAAGAAGGATCTCACTGGAAATACTGGAATCACTTTTCATAGGTTAGTTTCAACATTGTACAGAGTTGTATTCAAGAAAATTTACTTGTACATTTCTGACTGCATTTAGTTTTGAAAAATTACTTTTTAAATACACCTTTTATGTATTATATTGTCTTTATTATTATTGTGAAGAAATGATTTACAAATAATATTGTATTAATGAAATAAATCTGTTTGAGAATGAAAGTTGTATTATTATGATTTTTAATTTAAATCCGGACCTGACATTTCGCCATATTGGAACTAGCGAAAGACACGCCTACCAGGCCCACTTTCTTATGTTAAAACTAGCCATTGTGTCATATCCCTAACCTAACATATCACTGGCAGAACGTTTATAAAGTAGATCGTTAACTTTCATCCTAATGACAGCTGTAGGTACAACTGTCAATGTTTAAAGCCAATTTCAACTTGAAACATCAGATGGTTACACGAAATATATAAGCTATAAGAATTAGGACAAATAAATTCTTATATTTATCGCCTATCGCTTATATTTTTGTATTGCGTTTGGGCCTTTAGGGAAATTCATTTTTTTAACTGTTTAGTAAAGTAATAAAACATCGATGTTTGTTACATCGATGTTTTTAATGCGATATATCGTTAGCATCGATGGTGCGCTTTCGATGTTAAATATCGAATTTGAACATCGATGTTTCGTTTCGATGCGCATCCCTACTGCAGTGTTTCACGATTTACATTTTACGACATCGTGTACCGTCTGCTTGTTTCCATCTTTTCTCCTAACTTTGTCGGTGTCGGCAGCCTAATTGAAGTCAAAGGTTACAGGCGGCCGCCTTTATAGTAATAGCATAGTCGGGAAACCGGGTTTGTTTTGAAGGCGGGAATTTTTGTCATGTGAAAAAAATACAATATTTTTAAGGCAGGTTGTGTTGGCGTTTTCCTTCGTACATATTAAAGAATAAATAAATCGGATGTTCTATTAAATGTTTAATTTATTAATTAATATACTATTTAATCTTAGAATGATATTGGCCACCTAGGTTTTAACGCGAAATAATATGTACTTACTTTTAATTTTAATCTCGTTATAATAACTTATTCAAGTAGTGTACCAAATTTTAGCCAGCCAGACCCTTTGAAGACCCTTTGCAGTTAAATAAAATCGTTTTTAAAAATAGAAGAATACATCGGAAAAACATCGCATAAAAATTTCGATGTTATCTAATAATATTGAATAAATAAACATCGATATAAACATCGAACATCGAAATTAAAAATACATTGTGCGCATCACTTACAGGAGCGGTCCAAGTTTCAATAATTTTTTTCTGGTTCAAGTCCAGGTCTTGTTCAATATTATTTTAGCCAAATCCGTTTATTTAGTAAAAAACAAACACACACTTACGGGTGTTTTTCGACGTTATTGTCAATTAACTCGTCGTACGAGTTTCTAATCTAGACAGTTGGAAAGCTAGATAACCCACGAAAAAAAAAATGCTCTACAAGCAATAAAAACCGAGTTAGCGTTATAAAAAATGACCAATTTTTTATACTAAAAAATGGGGGTGTTATAAGTTATGGATCCCCGGAAATTAAAAACCAACAAACTATTGGCTCTTACGTATGGTTTGCAATATGTTTGGAGTCCCTTGAACCCCCCAAATCGTATTCCGGCTATTTAACAAATAAAACCGCCGGGATAAACAAATTAACATAATATCTCAGCAACAAATTAACTTACAGAGTCTGGCGATTCGCCATTCGCTTTATTATTGAGAGAGAGCTACCTTTTATAACTATATTAACAAGAAAAAATACTTTTTTCTTATTTATTCTTAATATATTCTTATTTATTTATCTTATTTATTCTTTTTATAAATAAATATTTATAATATTCGTAACAATGAAATTGTAAAATATACTAATTTTATACAAAATTTAAAAAACAAAGACTGCTGCAAAAAATTAGCATTCAAATTGTAAAAAACTGTGATCATTGTATGTATTGAATTTATCCGTGATTTTCTAGGACGATGAAAAAATATTAACAAAAGGAGGTTGTCCAAGGACTCAAAGTTGGCCATGATAAGTCAAAGGAAGGAAAATTTATATGTCTTGCCAACACTTTTTTATACAAAAAGCAACCGGTTTCGACCTACTGTGAGGTCATCTTCAGGCGTACTAAAAAGAAACAAGAAACCACACTTAGCCAACACAACCGTAAAGTATCTCAAAATATCTTAAAATAACTTAAAATTTCTTAAAATGAAAAATGAAAATTGAAAAGACTTTACGGTTGTGTTGGCTGAGTGTGGTTTCTTGTTTCTTTTTAGTACGCCTGAAGATGACCTCACAGTAGGTCGAAACCGGTTGCGTTTTGTATAATAAAGTGTTGGCAAGACATAGAAGTTTTCCTTCCTTTGAAAAAATATTAATTTTAAAATAGTAATTATAAAACACAAAAATAATTGTATCGAATTTTCCAATTTTCCACGGCGATAAAAATATCGGGTGTTTTTTTAAATTTCACCTCATAGTAGGCTGTGGATAGTGTTTGTGAATGCGCCTTACTAAAAAAATGTCAAAATTGACATAACCTCACTTTTTTAATTACAATTGAAACTGCTCCAATCAGTTACTAGTGTCTTGAAAAAGACAGCTTGGTGAGCCGTCTTTTTCAAGACACTATTAACCGATTGAAGCAGTTTCAATTTTTACTAAAAAAGTGAGGTTATGTCAATTTTGACATTTTTTTAGTAAGGCGCATTCACAAACACTATCCACAGCCTACTATGAGGTGAAATTTAAAAAAACACCCGATAGGTTAGATGTTAATATTTCGTCGAGTTACAACAGAATAAAAAAATGAAGGTTCTAGGTTGCCTAGAAGCCGAGATATCGAAAAAAAATATAGCGCGTCCAACTACGACATCGTGGGCCTGGGCGAAAACCTTAACTTTAAAGGGCTACAACTTTTTTCAAGGTGAATGGATATTAAACCTATAAATCCTCTAATAAATTTAGGTCTTTATTTAAAATTGGTGAAAATTTCGGCTTTTAATATTTATAAAGATGATTTTTTTAAAAAATGTTGCTATCTCGGCTTCCATTCGCCGTAGAACCTTTTTTTTTAAATGAAAGAGTTTTTTTACCACCTTTTAATGCAATTTATTAAAAACGTGTGTAACAATAGATAAAAAAGTTATTCAATTTATGAAGTGAAGTGTTCTTGACAAACCCCAATACAAAAATAATCTTGATCAAACTGCCGACGTTTCGTTCAGTGTTCTGAACATAATCATGGCGCTGAAACTATGAATATGTTAAGTATTTCTTATACAACCAAAAAAATATCACTTACATGTCATCAAGATCAAATTTGACATGTTTGACATTTCATACTGTATATCAATTGTTTAAAAGGCCATTATAAATAATAGAAACCTATAAAATTGTGAACGCTAAATATTGTCAAAAATGTGTCAAAAGATGATGGATAAAATTTGTATACATATTTGTTTTGAAAATGTGATAGTTTTCATATGTTCATTTATTTGAATAATTTGTAATATGCTTGGGCAAAGTTATGAAAATCTTGTTGTCTGTTTACAATATTATCAGATGTTTTAATATGTACTGCCTCTTTGAATAATCTTTCAAACCAATTAGATTCACGCTCTAATATCGAAACATTTTCAAAATCGAAGTTGTGATTGTTTTCTATGGCATGTTCCACTAAACCGGAATGTGTTGAATTATTTTTAGTGATATTCAATTGATGTTGTTGTAATCTCTTTTTTATGTATTGTTGTGTTTCTCCAATATATACCTTAGGAGGGTTACAATCAGAACATGTGATCTGATATACTACGCAACTCTGGTTTTTTATAGGTGTTGGGTCTTTAATTTTGGAGAAAATGAGATTATTGAAAGAAGACAATGAATACCAAGCTGGATATATGTTTAGGGAGTTCAGGGTTTTGAAAGTGAAATTTTCTATGTTGTTATGGTACGCAATCCTCGCAACCTAAAAAATTCGTTCGATCTTGTCAACACAATAAACAATTTTGATTTCATACCTTACATGGACCACACATTCATATCATTAGATGTGGTATCCTTATATACTAACACTCCCATTGAAGTTGCATTAGATTATATATCTTCAAGATTCAACGAATTGACTACCACTATCACTCTAGACCTATTGTTTGAGATCATTAATTTCATCTTCGATTCCTCAGTTTTCTCCTTCAGAGGAAAAATGTATAAACAGATTTTTGGTTGTCCCATGGGTGGTCCTCTATCTCCGATTATTGCCAATCTAGTTTTGGTGGCACTCGAAGAAAAGATTCTTAAGAGTATAAACCCTGAATTACCACTATATTTCAGATACGTGGATGATACTTTACTCCTAGTACCCAATAATAACATTCATGAAATAATTAAAAAATTCAACAGTTTCCATCCGAAGATTCAGTTCACATGTGAGCTTCCTAATAATAACAACTTACCATTTCTGGACATCTGCATCTCGTTCAATAACGGATATTGCATCACAAATTGGTACAGGAAGAATACATCTTCCGGAAGATATCTAAACTTCCTTTCTTTCCAACCCACGAGGTACAAAAGAGCCGCCATTATTAACTTGGTCGACAGGGCAATTCTACTCTCTCACGAATCTTTCAGAACACAAAACATTAAATTCATAATAGAAACTTTTGTTAAGAACATGTATCCCATAAAATTTATATTACACAACATACATAAAAGAATAGATCAATTAACAAACAGTCTTAATAATAATAATATCAATATCCTAACTTCTCCACAAAACACAACACAAATAACAAAAGATAAACTTTTTATAAGACTCCCGTACCATAACAACATAGAAAATTTCACTTTCAAAACCCTGAACTCCCTAAACATATATCCAGCTTGGTATTCATTGTCTTCTTTCAATAATCTCATTTTCTCCAAAATTAAAGACCCAACACCTATAAAAAACCAGAGTTGCGTAGTATATCAGATCACATGTTCTGATTGTAACCCTCCTAAGGTATATATTGGAGAAACACAACAATACATAAAAAAGAGATTACAACAACATCAATTGAATATCACTAAAAATAATTCAACACATTCCGGTTTAGTGGAACATGCCATAGAAAACAATCACAACTTCGATTTTGAAAATGTTTCGATATTAGAGCGTGAATCTAATTGGTTTGAAAGATTATTCAAAGAGGCAGTACATATTAAAACATCTGATAATATTGTAATCAGACAACAAGATTTTCATAACTTTGCCCAAGCATATTACAAATTATTCAAATAAATGAACATATGAAAACTATCACATTTTCAAAACAAATATGTATACAAATTTTATCCATCATCTTTTGACACATTTTTGACAATATTTAGCGTTCACAATTTTATAGGTTTCTATTATTTATAATGGCCTTTTAAACAATTGATATACAGTATGAAATGTCAAACATGTCAAATTTGATCTTGATGACATGTAAGTGATATTTTTTTGGTTGTATAAGAAATACTTAACATATTCATAGTTTCAGCGCCATGATTATGTTCAGAACACTGAACGAAACGTCGGCAGTTTGATCAAGATTATTTTTGTATTGGGGTTTGTCAAGAACACTTCACTTCATAATTCATCTAGCTCCCCGAGAACATTCTCCTATTAGTTATTCAATTTGTTTATAAGCAAAAAATTAGACCCTTTTTAAAATGATTTTTTTAACAACAATTTCATTAAAAATAAGTTGTTTTGCAAACTTAACTTATAGTTCGGCATTCAAGCAAACTATTCCACTTTATTAAATATCTCTAGGATTGTAGCCTGGGCCAGCTTAATTGTTTAAACATTGAGTCTCTGGGATAAACAAATAAGATATCTCGTAAACTAATAAACCGATCTGGCTGAAATTTTTCACACTTATAAAGACCCATAAAGGCTTCATAACTCGTGTATTACATTTCACTTATCACTATTATTGCAAGAGTTATTAGCATTTATAAAATAATAAAAAAATTGATGGTTTTTTGCTAATAACTCAATTGTTTATTTATCGATTTTAATTTATAAAGAACCAAATTAACCGTCTGTTTATTCTCTACAACTTTCCTATGGACCACTTTTCTCTAAAATGCAACCGGAAAATTCTTTGAGGATAAAATCACACCTTATCCCATTGTTTATAAAAAACAGGGAAATTCTAGCTGTATATGGTCATACAGTGCTCTTTCTATAGGTCCGTCCTACCATTTAAAACTTTCCGATATCTGTAGAACAAAACGCAGTGAAAGCTATATGATTTTTCAGTATGTATAGCCTGGGCTAGAAAAACCGCAAACCACTTGAAGAGTCAAAATTATACACACGGTATATCTCTTGATAGACTGTACACTTATATTGAAAATAGATATTGAAGTGAAAAGTCCGCACTTAGAATAATTGTTTAAAATATTATAATGGCCGGAAATAAATTTTGATTCAATGCATTAAACCGTTAAAATCAATTCTAGACATTTCTATTATAGCTCTTATTACCTAACTTTATCATCGATCTATTATGAATTAATGCTCATATTTATAGGACAATATTGCAAAGGGGCCTTTGATTTTATCTGACCGATTGTTTTGGATTCTTTATTAATCGATAGGGGGTGACCTACCGTTTGGAACGAGACTATTTTAATGCGATGAAATTGAACGGGCCGGTCCATCTTCTCAAATTGTAAATTGGATGACTCACACTCACCCGGTTACCTCTCTAAACCAGTAGGTCAGAAAAACCGAACAATTCAGTGCATTTTTCCTTATTTACGATATTACGAAAACTCAAGGCAACAGTGCCTTCGGGTCGTGCACCATCTCTTGGTGGATAGCAAAGGCTAACTGTTGAAATCGGTCGTGGAGCCAGGGTTTTGGGAGCCGGGCTCCTTTCCTATTCGCCTCCGTATTGCATTTGACGAGCCGTCTGTAACCTATATTGTCTTTGGTAGTACGTATCGTATAAACTGTGTACCGGGAGTTTGCAGAAAACCCTTTTCTCTCCGACTTTCTTTGAAGCGGTTTTGTGTACGTTGCCTCGACGAAGATGATATCAAAAGTGAGTTCCTTGCAATGAATTTTTAATCAAAAACGTTCAGATATAATAACCCGGCTAACGATTTAAGTGAGATATTACTGGAAATTTACGTTAGAAAATTACTAACTTTTAGCAGAAATTCGACCAAGTGGTGTCATTTTTCACGTCAAATCTACGTAAAGCAAATTTGGTGAATATCATAAGGTGTCAAGTCACCAGCGACCTATTAGGTGAAATCTCACGATTCTCACGTCTAAATTACGAACTAATACAGATATCATAATCATACAGAAATTACATGTTACGTAGTTTTATGCACGCTGCTCTACCTATCATTACCTACCTAATTATGTTCTTGTGCGACCTGTTAGGTGGTCAGATACCACAGATACCACTTCATATAATATTGCGACTGATTAGAAATCTTTCTTCACCAAATTTTCAGGTCACTTATTTGGTTACCTTGAGCGACCTCACCTAATGATATTTGAATTTTGAATTTATTTCCAGTAAAATACAAGGCTGTAGTTTTACAGAACTAACTTTATACAAGCCCGCTGCAGAGCTAACAAGCAGCTGTACGCAGACTGGGTCACAAAAAACTTACTTATCTACAATCTTAAAACTAAAACTTAAATCTAAATTTAATATATACTAATTCAATTTAAGGTCAAATTAATTTGGACTTTGGTGACCAACGCCTAAATTGCTAGCAGGGGACACATAATTTCCATATGAGAAGTAAAACTCAAAGTCTTGCCAACAAGTTTAATGTTGAATAGAATGCCGCTTAAACTTGTTCGTTAAAAAGGTGGATTTATACAGCTTTTATTTAACAGCAACATTAGTAGTAGTCGTAACTTAAAAGTTGAATCACCTAGAAATAGACGTAGCTGTTTACACAGTCTCTAATTTAGTATTAGTTGTATCTCACTTAATGCAGTAACCTTGAAAGTTCGTAAAATTGAACTTTGCCGTAGTTTAGCATTAGTGGAAAAGAAAATATTGCGAAAATACCACATTCCTTCTTTTCACATTTGGTGTGTTTTCTGTTTTCAACCAGTTATCCCTTTCGTCTTAACCTGAATTCTAAACAATATCTAAAACCAAATCATAAACCAATCGTTACAAAACCTTAACCCTTAACCTCATTTTCAGTTTTAATTTTTTATTTTTATTTCCTATAAACCGAAAATTTAACCGCAAGACAAATTACGACTAAAGTTAGTAGCGACTAAAGATAATACTAATGCTAAATTAAAGCAGTATAAATCCACCTTAAGACTTTAACTTTAATTTCTCATAAAAAATAGCCAACTTTGAGAGATACAACCTTCTACATTTAAAATTTCCTTAAATTTCATATGGGATTGAAGTTCTGGTTTCGGGGTGGTCTTACCAATATTTTTTTATAAATGAAGTACAATCCACTGTTTGCTGTTCCTACCGTACATTTCAGATCGTCATCCTGTTGAAATTTGGTTGTCTTTAATTTTTCAGATGTTTTGCTTCAATATGCTTTTGAAACTTTACTCTTGTAAGACTGTACATATATTTGAAAGAACGGGCTTAATTACTTACAATTTTTATGCAATTTCGCCCTGAAATAGCTGTAAGAAACTACATCTCCACGTGGTTGATGTGCCTTCTTAGAATTTTCAGACTCCTTTTCAAATGCTACATTTATTTTTATATAATACCTTTTCTAGTTAAGGAACCCATAATTCCCTAATTCAAGTCAATTAAATCTTACTGTAATTGTAAGGAATAAATATGTACATTCAATTCATTCCAAAATTCCCCCTTCTATTTACTTTTACGACTTTATTTCCTATTCCTCTTATCAGTAATGTAGTAATTATCGGCTACAACTTTTTGTTCATTATTTGCTTCGCTCGACTGGAACGTAACATTTTTTGTTGCTTAAATCGAAAAAATACGAACGAAATTTCGTTCATTTTTAGGCACAATTCTGCGAGACGAGTTTTAGCAGTTTACATTTTCCTTTATTCCTCGACTTTCAAAACATTCAAAAACTTCTTTATAATTCGATGACTTCAATTGAATTTCAAGTGTGACGTTAACGCTGATTTGAACTTGACTGTTTCGATGTTGTGATGTTTGTGATGCCGAAAGGTTTAAAGTACGTATTGTAAAGGTTACTTTTTGATTGACACGTTTTAAAATCTTACGAATCAATGTTGTTGATACATAGTTCCGTTTGTTTCAGGTGACTGAAATAGCGGACATCACTTAGTTGTCACGTAAGTGTTTGTAGTGTATTACTTTTTGAACCTACCTGGTATATTACGTTTTCAAACGCTTTCATGATTCAAAGTAAACTCGTCTTATAGGGGGCGTTATTTAAAAATAACGTTAATTGAAATGATTTAACGTAACAGTTAACATTACGGAACGATTGTATCGTCATGAGTTAACCACCAGTTTATTTGAACCGTTGGTTGAAGTTGAACTGAGATTATCTGGAGTTGTGTTGTATTGTCAATAGTTAACAAACGGTTTACAAACCAACAATTATACACAGTTGGCACCATTGACAAGTATTCTTATCAGGTTACTGTTTTAAATGACGTTGCATTCTGTTATCTAAATTCTCAATTTATGAGTTTTTTCAGTTTTAACGGAAGATTAACCCGACGGTGTCGCTTGGTTAATTTACTGACAATTAATGAAACCTTTGAATAAGGTGCGATACAACGCATATTTCATCTTTAACCTTAGGTTAGATCAGGGGTCGGCAAGTAGTTTTAGGTAGGGTCCGAATACTATGGCAAAATTTTAAAGAGGTCCAGAAAAAAAAACAAATGATACTAATAAAGTACCTATACTTGTCTTATATTTATGTATTATTATAGTCTTAAAGGACTTAAAGTATATTTGGCGGTCCGCGGTTCAACCTTTCGCGGTCCGGATACGGACCGCGGTCCGCCTGTTGCGGACCGTTGGGTTAGATCATCACGATACAACCGGCACTGAAAGGTATAAAGATCTAGCAACTATACGCTGGACCGCTGGACCTGGACCGACAGTTTTACTTGGGAACTTATAGATTAATCATGATCGAGTATCATATATCTTGCTGTTCGCAGTATTCGCACGCTTGTCTTTCTCTGTATTTGTTGGATTTTTGGACAATTTTGGAAGTAGACGTAGTTTACCTTTTCTCGAAAATAAGCTTGTTCTATTAGGAGCGTAGAATTCCCATGTTTTAAGCTTATAGATTGTTTGAATTGCCTCAATACTTCTTGTAGTTTCCAGCATGTGCAAGCCTTTCAAATTCAAGCTTCTAGATTTTTCCATTTATATGTAATTTAAACGTAAGTGACTTTGGTTATGGATTCAAGCTTCTGATGATTGTCGGATCATAGATATGCACATACAGACCGTTTCTACAGAGTCGCAGGATGCTATAAACATAAGAGCGAAAGAGAGGCCATATATTTCTCGTTGGCTAAACAGAGTACGAACTTTTGCGATGTTGCTAGCTGGCGAAACATCACAGTTATCCGCTCCGCACACTGTACCGCACATCCGAAAGTGTAAAGCGATACGCGACCACGATACGAGTTGACTTGGACTGCCTGCTCGGCCGGCAACGTTGAAAAACATCCTTCTCTGTCGTACTAACGAACTACCATAAGTTTCTCGTTTGCTCTTGTTGATTTCAGGACACGCGTTTCAATAGAAAAGCTCCGTATATGTGCTTTGGTAAACATATATCAAGCTTCTACTTATTGAAAGATACTTCTATTCATAATTTTCGTTTTTTAAGTTTCTAGATTCTTTTAATTGCTTTAATTATTCGCTTGTAGTCTTCTAGTTTCTAAAATTTTCTTGTGATGTCTGTAAGCTTTAAGCTTTAAAATTCAATATATTGTTTCTGACACGATGACCGCCATCTATCGAGCGATGGGTACATATGAGAGTTCGTTCGATTTCAACAAGATGGCGAAGCCCTGTATTTTTGTCGCCATCTGTCGGACGATGGCTACATATAGAGGTTTGTTCGATTTCAACAAGATGGCGATGCCTAGCTCGTCATTTAGTGACTTTACGTCATTTATCTGGCCGTCACCTTGTAAATGAAACAGGCATCGCCATCTCGTCAAAATTACGTGAACCTACATATGTTGCGATTGCTCGATAGATGGCGAAAGTACGAAAATTAGCTATTGTCCAAGGCAGCGCCATCTCATTAAAATTGAGCGAACTCCCATATGTAGCCATCGCTCAATAGATGCCGGTCAGCATGTCGGAATTAGGAAATCTATGGATAATTCCAGTGATATGTTAGGTTAGGGATATGACACAATGGCTAGTTTTAACATAAGAAAGTGGGCCTGGTAGGCGTGTCTTTCGCTAGTTCCAATATGGCGAAATGTCAGGTCCGGATTTAAATTAAAAATCATAATAATACAACTTTCATTCTCAAACAGATTTATTTCATTAATACAATATTATTTGTAAATCATTTCTTCACAATAATAATAAAGACAATATAATACATGAAAGGTGTATTTAAAAAGTAATTTTTCAAAACTAAATGCAGTCAGAAATGTACAAGTAAATTTTCTTGAATACAACTCTGTACAATGTTGAAACTAACCTATGAAAAGTGATTCCAGTATTTCCAGTGAGATCCTTCTTGTCTATGCGTCCGTTGCTCGTACAGCTACGTCGTATCACACATGAAGCCATTACTTGTAAATGTAAACGCAGTGTAGAATTTAACATAAACACCAAAAACTCCGAAAAATATCACAATCCAGTGACAATAAAAGTTTGACAAAGCGCAGTGAGCAATATGGCCGACCTATGCCCGTGCACGTGCACAACCTCTCCGCGTCATATCCCCTCTTTAACATATCACTGGATAATTCGAATTAAAGCGTCGCCATCTCATTATAATCAGGCGAACTTACATATGTATCCATCGATCGATAGATGTCAATCGAAGCGATTTCAACTAGCACAGAACATAAAATTCTACACAGCGTCAACAGAAACTTGAGACTGTTACTACGATCAGATTCTGCTCGTTGGCAACTGGCAACAGTTCAAAGCAAGTTGATAACTCCTATTGGAAGTATCGTTTTGTGTGGGTTTTTCCCAATGTAATTTCGTGGTAGAGTCGACGACCTCGACCCCTCCTTACGTCACCAAATGAATCGTCCAATCAGCGTCAGCGCCATTCACGGAACGTGACTAATTTTACATTCGAGTATTCGACTCGACTCGTTGCGTAGGTAGACTTATATTAAAAATGGCAGAGTAAAGATGTTCTCGAATAGTGAAGGAAACGTTGTGAAAATGGCTAATATAGTGTATCTTATCGAAAATTTACGTATCGACGAGGAAGAAAGTGTATTCACAGGAGCTCAGTTCTTCGATTTAGTGATTTGGAACGATTTTGGACAGTACGGAATAGCGACGCAGCCCCATCGAGGCTCTCACATGAACTTTACTCATATGGTCGGTAGTACTAACAATAAACGTTACGAGAAAAGAGTCGCTTTGTGTTGTGATTAAGGCGAAGTGATCGATATGTGGAATCTTGTGAATCCCTTCGGGATGGGCCAGCTGGGACCCACGGCCGCCCAGAAGCGCAACCTGGGCATCCTCCATTTGGCTAATATCAACATCGCCGCCGGCAAGTGCTTCACGAATCCGAACTTCGTCAATAAGAACCACCACCACAATGAGAAATTCAACAGCTGTCACTTTGACAAGTCCGGCAGAGACCTAAAAATCTCCTTAAATTCTAGTCCAGAAACCACAGACGAGATGAAAGTACCATCCTCCCACGCGGACAACAGCAACACCAAAACGAGAAGACGTAACAAGAGGAACCGTAGGAAACGCAGGAAGAGGTGCGCCAACAAAAACAACTGCAAACAAGACCTCAACAAGAAAGAGATCGAAGAAATGATGGAGACCAACGTCGAATGTGATATATCTCTGAACGGCTCGGACTCGACGCTTCACCCGCAATCTTTGTGCTTGAACGATTTCCTAACCGAGACGAGACTGGAAGAATCCTCCCCTTCGGACTTCTGCACCATAATCTCCATGACGCCCATCGCGAGCACGTTTTTCTGTAGACCGAGGCAAGTCTCCATCACCGAGTCGGAAGATAGCTTCATCGTATTCGACAGCGGCACGGACGAATCGACCGAGATCGATAGCGACAGCGAAAGCAACGCCACCGACATCGAGGAAGAGGATCTGGATTCATCGTGCAATACTCTACCGACGAAGAGGGTGAGTTAGATTGAATTCGGTTGATATGAATTTTTCTAATTGGATTGAAGTGTCTTGTTTATCTTTGAATGGTTTGAAAACACTTCAGAGATTAATTAATTAATTAATTAATTGGTTTGATAGGTAGGCTGGGAATTTCCCAGATTTGTACTGTCTGTTCTTATTCAAGTCTAGTCGACATAACAATAATTGTTGGAGAGTAAGATTGTTGAGTAGAATTCGCTTTAAGAGAGAGGAAGATGTAGGATTGCATTATTAGCTCATTTCAATTCCATGACAGTTTTACAAAGTACACTTGTAGATAATGCCTATTATTGTCAGTAGGTAATTGTTATTGTTGTGAAGTGATGCTTATGAAAACATCTGGAAAGTTTTTACAGTTTGGATTGTATCGACTGTTACTAAAATTGTTAGCTCATTTCAATCCATGGATATGACAGTTTTACAAAAGTACGGTTCCTAGATAAGCCTCTTGTTAATAGATGTTAATAGAAACGTCTGGAAAATTGTTATCATTAACAATTAACTATCCTTTGTGTCCTATAATCACTTTGTAAATAATTACCTCTGTTGACAGGAAACCTTGCTTTTGAAATTGTAGTATTTATCAAAAACATGTTTATGATGTTGATGCAGTAACAATCAGACAAAAGTAATTACTCGAATTGAGGGCATGGACGAAAAACAAGTTATGTAGAATACAATTGTAATGATATCGGAATTAATAATTACAATTGTAATAATATCAATTGATATGAGCATAAAGGTTGCTTTGCTTTGAGTGTGCCAAAGGTGAACCATCAGAACAACGTTGTTATTGTAAATAAAATTCATCAAATTTCTTCATCCTCATAGAAACAAGGTCATTGTCATTAAACACTTTTATTAACACAATGCATTATTTACCTCCTTTCATTAAATTAGGTACATGGAATATTTTACAAATGATAGGTAAACAAAAATATTAACGAGCCCTATTAGAGCAATGATTCAAATTGGGCTCATTACACGTACATGTATGAATCACCACAGACAAATGATACATTCTTGCATCATAATGCAGTGGCTCTTCATCAGAAGCGATTATCATTTATTCATGTAATTGATGCAGCCATTTTTGTATTATAACTCATCACATGGTGTAAGTGTCCCATTTATTTATTGGAAAATGGTTTATCCAGGCAACGAATGATACTTATGACCACATGGTCAAGTGGATAAATGTCACCTTTCTTCCAATTTCTAACAATTATCTTAATGCTGGTAAATTTGGCACACTTGAAGCAAATATACTGCGTCACTGCATCTCAAACAAGTCTTAGTTTAATACTGTTCTCATTTAGTGAGCTAACAAAATCTCATTGAACTCTTTTGTTAAAAAAAATTGTAAGTCTCAATTACATAACAGAAATCTTTTCTAGATAACCATAATTGACCTGTATTTTACATTTCTTTGTTTAATATAGAATTAAAAGTTACTTATTTTTGTGCCAAATCGACAAAGTAAGTTACATAAAGTACTTATAACTTATCTAAAATCTGTGGTTTAACTACAGCTTTATACAATTTTTAGATAATGTTTATCACTGGGAGAAATGTAAATGATAAAGCGATTATTGTGCACTCCTCGAAAACCAGTAGATAAGAAAATTGAATTAGACCTCTTGTACTTTCTCCTCTACATGATTATTAATTATTTTTATCTTACATTATTTCAATTAATTGGTATGACGAAATCCATGTTATATTCATAATCATCCTTACAATAAACTCTTGGCCTACAATTTTAACACCAAGAGATATTTTCGAATAACTGTAAACAACACGATTGTGACAAGTGTTGTGTTTGTAGGTGAGGTTTGCGGACGATAACGAGCTGTGCGAAGTCCATCCTATGGTGAAATGGTCCTTTGCGTATCATCAGGCGAGGATCGGCCCTTGGGAGAAGTTCGCTAGGGATAGGGATAGGTTCAGTAAGAGGATAAGGGAGACAGAGAAAACGCTTTTACCGATTTTCAATGCCGGACATAGGGAAAGGATTTATAGAGAAAGGTTTGAAGGTTGAATTTCGTATCGGTCCGTTTCGAGCGAAATGTTGAATTTGGAAAATTTGGCGTTTTGTAAGCTTCTCGGTCGAGATTCAAATATTCCAGGACGGTCTTGTCATGTCTTACACGATCTACACGATAAAAGCGAATTTATAAATGGATCCAAAATGATTTAATAAAGAGATTAACGTAAATGTCACACATAAATTAATTCGTACTATAATAGAACTTGCCGACATTGAAAATAGAATGTAAATAAGGTTACTACTTGCCATTGTACTTTTATGTTAGGCTTGTATACGTGATGTTGATTGTCTTGATTGGGCTGTGATTTTAATGCAAGTATTTAAAAATTGTAATTGAATTTCTGATTTCCTACATTTTCACCACGACTTTAAAATAGAAATAAAAAACTATATTTTTGTAAGCGCTTCAAATCACAAATTCCAGTTTTCGTGGTGGAACAGGAAATCTTAAGTTCCCTAAAGAAATTAATGTTAGATTAATGTAATGGCTAATAGTCGTTTTAAGTAATTAATGAAGTACATAGATAGTTATTTTATATGAAAATATAATAGTTACCAATATTAAATTTGTTGTTTTTTTTGGTAGGTAATCAAATTTTGATCAATTCGAAACAATTTGAAGCCCACAGCGCTCTTAATCTGTAGTACACGTTATACAATCAAAATTCTTAAATGGTTGGGAAAATCCAATTTCGGACGGTTTTTTTGGAAAAATCGCAAATGATTTGTACAGGGCAAAAATATAAATTTTCGCAATGAAACTCTCAAAACAGGTCATCGAGAAGGACCGAGTTTCATCTCACTGAATCTAATAGTTCCTGATATCTCAAAAACTAAGCACCTTATGAATGAAGTTCTTGCAATTTTGGCATCAAGAAATTACTCCCTTTTATGAGCTACCTCAGTTGGGAACAGTCAAATCATTAAGAACCTAAAAATCACAATTCACTCTTCGTGCCAAATTTGTTTCTACTGCATAAAAATAAATAGCTGTCTCCAGATAAAGTATGGTGTCAGAATTAATATCCCTTGAATCTAATAGGTCTGCATGAACTAAACTCGAGCGAAAAATGAAGAATTTAAACCCCCTTTTTTGAGACGTCAGAAGTCTTTTCAATCTGAAATATATAACTTCATTCCTGAGCTGCTGTGAACAACAGGGGTATTGTCAAAGTTAATACTACTTAATCTATCGGCCAGATCCTCACGTGGACTCACAAAATCAACACCACGAGTTATAAATTAGTAATAATAATGTGTATAAATAGGTGCCCCTTCCAATTTCGTCTCGTCAGTGGTTACTTTACGTCCTGCGGTAGCGCCACCATCGTATGTTATATGTTCTGTGAACTGTGGTCATAATACACGACACACGTAATTTTTCTTAGATTCTGTGTTCTGTGGACATAACCTAAGATTTTGTGTTGATTTATAGGGCTCGTACGAGCTGAAATTGTTGGAAGAAATGTGAAGAAAATCTGTTGAGAAACCTACAGCGCCTCGAGAGAATTCTACGGGGAAGAACATGACGTCGTCCGTCGATGAGAACGAGAAGAAAAACGCGACGATTAGGACCACCCAGACTTCTTCGACATCTTCAGCAAACTCTCAATATGGGGCCTAGATTCCAAAACGCAAGCGATGCAGATGGTCGAAGAAAACTAGAAACGGCATGGGTAAGTCAGTCGTTTATTTCTGTCTGGGATGAAGAACGGTATACCATATTTTGATCCTTTCCGCAAGATTATTGAAAACAATAGTGTTAAAAACGTGCTGTTTAAATTTAGACACAGTATATTTTAACTTACTTCATTTATGTGTTAAAATCTTTTTAAAACAATAATTGATAAATAGTCCAAAACTTGCTTTCATTTTGATTTAGGCAGTGACTGTTCAGTAATTGAAAAACAATTAGCAGACCAACTCTCATTGGTTTCATTGAGAATGTCTAGTTGATGAATATTAATTGAAAATGATGAAAACATTAGTGACTATTGAATCATGTACCTTGTACATTGTAAATTATAACAAAACTAATGAAAACAATCCATTTACAGGAACCAACAATGGACCACGCCTGGCAAAGAAAGCCCTAGGACAATAACAGCACTCAACAAACTGGGATTCAGGAGTAAACGAGGACACACAACTAATGGGACTCGGACAGCCGAGGAGAGGAGGAGAGGACCGAAGCCAGGAACAGAAGATACAGAGAAAGACTTCATTCATTCATAATATTTTGAAGGAATTTCGTGCTTCTCTTTCTTCTCATTTTGTCTCACTGATTATTGATTATTTTTTGACAAATCGCTTAAAAATTATGTTTTATTGATACTTTATAGCAGTTTTCTTTTATTTATCTTTATTTGGCACTGCTACACATAAAATAATTAGATAAGGTATTCTGATTAAGCACATTCAACTGTATATGTATGTGATAGCACTAAACAATATTTATTGTAGTCATATTATGTTTTTTTTTTTATAATTCTTTGTGTTTATCCATCACTGTAAGGAGGAGTAATGAGAGTTAAATTGAATATCAATAATTCCTGTTTTGATACATTTTTCGACTTGTGATATTTCTGTAAATTACTTTTGTAACTTTCTTATGGGAGTTTAATAAAATCTCTAAATAGCTAAGTAACTGCCTCCTCGGCCTATTTTTCTATGTTTGTTGTATAATTTACGAAACATTGAACCTATGACGCTTAATAAAATTATGAAACGTTTATATTCGTTTTATTAGCTCATCCCTAGATTCTTGAAGCCAAGCTTCAGTTCGATTGGTACAGCAGTTTTCGATTTATAACGATTTTTCTGAAAACATCGGCCTAAACCTCTAATCGAGCTGAAACTCGCAGGGCAGATCGGCGAAGGGCCGCTGATGCCCTTCGCCAAGTTTCAGCCATTTCTGTCCAGCGGTTTTCGAGTTATTCACGTTTTTCTGATTTCATGTGGCTATTCCTAAAACCGACGATATCTCAGGAACGAAGGGCCGTAGGGCCATGGGACCTTCACCATCGTGCTTAGGGCGACGCCCTTTATCGATTGCACGCATAATTGGAAGATCGAAAAAAATGGAATTTTACACGTTTTTATACCTGTAAAACTTAAACTTTCGAATTTCGAGCTGAAACTCGCAGGGCAGGTCGGCGAAGGGCAGCTGATGCCCTTCGCCCAGTTTCAGCCATTTCTGTCCAGCGGTTTTCGAGTTATTCACGTTTTTCTGATTTCATGTGGCTATTCCTAAAACCGACGATATCTCAGGAACGAAGGGCCGTAGGGCCATGGGACCTTCACCATCGTGCTTAGGGCGACGCCCTTTATCGATTGCACGCATAATTGGAAAATCGAAAAAATGGAATTTTACACGTTTTTATACCTGTAAAACCTAAACTTTCGAATTTCGAGCTGAAACTCGCAGGGCAGATCGGAGAAGGGCCCCTGAAGCCCTTCGCCCAGTTTCAGCCATTTCTGTCCAGCGGTTTTCGAGTTATTCACGTTTTTCTGATTTCATGTGGCTATTCCTAAAACCGACGATATCTCGGGAACGAAGGGCCGTAGGGCCATGGGACCTTCACCATCGTGTTTAGGGCGACGCCCTTTATCGATTGCACGCATAATTGGAAAATCGAAAAAATGGAATTTTACACGTTTTTATACCTGTAAAACCTAAACTTTCGAATTTCGAGCTGAAACTCGCAGGGCAGATCGGAGAAGGGCCCCTGAAGCCCTTCGCCCAGTTTCAGCCATTTCTGTCCAGCGGTTTTCGAGTTATTCACGTTTTTCTGATTTCATGTGGCTATTCCTAAAACCGACGATATCTCGGGAACGAAGGGCCGTAGGGCCATGGGACCTTCACCATCGTGTTTAGGGCGACGCCCTTTATCGATTTCACGCATAATTGGAAAATCGAAAAAATGGAATTTTACACGTTTTTATACCTGTAAAACCTAAACTTTCGAATTTCGAGCTGAAACTCGCAGGGCAGATCGGAGAAGGGCCCCTGAAGCCCTTCGCCCAGTTTCAGCCATTTCTGTCCAGCGGTTTTCGAGTTATTCACGTTTTTCTGATTTCATGTGGCTATTCCTAAAACCGACGATATCTCGGGAACGAAGGGCCGTAGGGCCATGGGACCTTCACTATCGTGTTTAGGGCGACGCCCTCTATCGGTTGCACGTATAATTGGAAAATCGAAAAAATGGAATTTTACACGATTTTATACCTGTAAAACTTATACTTTCGAATTTCGAGCTGAAACTCGCAGGGCAGATCGGCGAAGGGTCCCTGAAGCCCTTCGCCCAGTTTCAGCCATTTCTGTCCAGCGGTTTTCGAGTTATTCACGTTTTTCTGATTTCATGTGGCTATTCCTGAAACCGACGATATCTCGGGAACGAAGGGCCGTAGGGCCATGGGACCTTCACCATCGTGTTTAGGGCGACGCCCTTTATCGATTTCACGCATAATTGGAAAATCGAAAAAATGGAATTTTACACGTTTTTATACCTGTAAAACCTAAACTTTCGAATTTCGAGCTGAAACTCGCAGGGCAGATCGGAGAAGGGCCCCTGAAGCCCTTCGCCCAGTTTCAGCCATTTCTGTCCAGCGGTTTTCGAGTTATTCACGTTTTTCTGATTTCATGTGGCTATTCCTAAAACCGACGATATCTCGGGAACGAAGGGCCGTAGGGCCATGGGACCTTCACTATCGTGTTTAGGGCGACGCCCTCTATCGGTTGCACGTATAATTGGAAAATCGAAAAAATGGAATTTTACACGATTTTATACCTGTAAAACTTATACTTTCGAATTTCGAGCTGAAACTCGCAGGGCAGATCGGCGAAGGGTCCCTGAAGCCCTTCGCCCAGTTTCAGCCATTTCTGTCAAGCGGTTTTCGAGTTATTCACGTTTTTCTGATTTCATGTGGCTATTCCTGAAACCGACGATATCTCGGGAACGAAGGGCCGTAGGGCCATGGGACCTTCACCATCGTGTTTAGGGCGACGCCCTTTATCGATTTCACGCATAATTGGAAAATCGAAAAAATGGAATTTTACACGTTTTTATACCTGTAAAACCTAAACTTTCGAATTTCGAGCTGAAACTCGCAGGGCAGATCGGAGAAGGGCCCCTGAAGCCCTTCGCCCAGTTTCAGCCATTTCTGTCAAGCGGTTTTCGAGTTATTCACGTTTTTCTGATTTCATGTGGCTATTCCTAAAACCGACGATATCTCGGGAACGAAGGGCCGTAGGGCCATGGGACCTTCACCATCGTGTTTAGGGCGACGCCCTTTATCGATTTCACGCATAATTGGAAAATCGAAAAAATGGAATTTTACACGTTTTTATACCTGTAAAACCTAAACTTTCGAATTTCGAGCTGAAACTCGCAGGGCAGATCGGAGAAGGGCCCCTGAAGCCCTTCGCCCAGTTTCAGCCATTTCTGTCCAGCGGTTTTCGAGTTATTCACGTTTTTCTGATTTCATGTGGCTATTCCTGAAACCGACGATATCTCGGGAACGAAGGGCCGTAGGGCCATGGGACCTTCACTATCGTGTTTAGGGCGACGCCCTCTATCGGTTGCACGCATAATTGGAAAATCGAAAAAATGGAATTTTACACGTTTTTATACCTGTAAAACCTAAACTTTCGAATTTCGAGCTGAAACTCGCAGGGCAGATGGGCGAAGGGCCGCTGATGCCCTTCGCCGAGTTTCAGCCATTTCTGTCCAGCGGTTTTCGAGTTATTCACGTTTTTCTGATTTCATGTGGCTATTCCTGAAACCGACGATATCTCGGGAACGAAGGGCCGTAGGGCCCTGGGACCTTCACCATCGTGTTTAGGGCGACGCCCTTGATCGTTTGCACGCATAATTGGAAAATCGAAAAAATGGAATTTTACGTTTTTATACCTGAGAAATTTAAACTTTCGAATTTCGAGCTGAAACTCGCAGGGCAGATCGGCGAAGGGTCCCTGAAGCTCTTCGCCGAGTTTCAGCCATTTCTGTCCAGCGGTTTTCGAGTTATTCACGTTTTTCTGATTTCATGTGGCTATTCCTGAAACCGACGATATCTCGGGAACGAAGGGCCGTAGGGCCCTGGGACCTTCACCATCGTGTTTAGGGCGACGCCCTTGATCGTTTGCACGCATAATTGGAAAATCGAAAAAATGGAATTTTACGTTTTTATACCTGAGAAATTTAAACTTTCGAATTTCGAGCTGAAACTCGCAGGGCAGATCGGCGAAGGGCCGCTGATGCCCTTCGCCAAGTTTCAGCCATTTCTGTCCAGCGGTTTTCGAGTTATTCACGTTTTTCTGATTTCATGTGGCTATTCCTAAAACCGACGATATCTCAGGAACGAAGGGCCGTAGGGCCATGGGACCTTCACCATCGTGCTTAGGGCGACGCCCTTTATCGATTGCACGCATAATTGGAAGATCGAAAAAAATGGAATTTTACACGTTTTTATACCTGTAAAACTTAAACTTTCGAATTTCGAGCTGAAACTCGCAGGGCAGGTCGGCGAAGGGCAGCTGATGCCCTTCGCCCAGTTTCAGCCATTTCTGTCCAGCGGTTTTCGAGTTATTCACGTTTTTCTGATTTCATGTGGCTATTCCTAAAACCGACGATATCTCAGGAACGAAGGGCCGTAGGGCCATGGGACCTTCACCATCGTGCTTAGGGCGACGCCCTTTATCGATTGCACGCATAATTGGAAAATCGAAAAAATGGAATTTTACACGTTTTTATACCTGTAAAACCTAAACTTTCGAATTTCGAGCTGAAACTCGCAGGGCAGATCGGAGAAGGGCCCCTGAAGCCCTTCGCCCAGTTTCAGCCATTTCTGTCCAGCGGTTTTCGAGTTATTCACGTTTTTCTGATTTCATGTGGCTATTCCTAAAACCGACGATATCTCGGGAACGAAGGGCCGTAGGGCCATGGGACCTTCACCATCGTGTTTAGGGCGACGCCCTTTATCGATTTCACGCATAATTGGAAAATCGAAAAAATGGAATTTTACACGTTTTTATACCTGTAAAACCTAAACTTTCGAATTTCGAGCTGAAACTCGCAGGGCAGATCGGAGAAGGGCCCCTGAAGCCCTTCGCCCAGTTTCAGCCATTTCTGTCCAGCGGTTTTCGAGTTATTCATGTTTTTCTGATTTCATGTGGCTATTCCTAAAACCGACGATATCTCGGGAACGAAGGGCCGTTAGGGCCATGGGACCTTCACCATCGTGTTTAGGGCGACGCCCTTTATCGATTTCACGCATAATTGGAAAATCGAAAAAATGGAATTTTACACGTTTTTATACCTGTAAAACCTAAACTTTCGAATTTCGAGCTGAAACTCGCAGGGCAGATCGGAGAAGGGCCCCTGAAGCCCTTCGCCCAGTTTCAGCCATTTCTGTCCAGCGGTTTTCGAGTTATTCATGTTTTTCTGATTTCATGTGGCTATTCCTAAAACCGACGATATCTCGGGAACGAAGGGCCGTTAGGGCCATGGGACCTTCACCATCGTGTTTAGGGCGACGCCCTTTATCGATTTCACGCATAATTGGAAAATCGAAAAAATGGAATTTTACACGTTTTTATACCTGTAAAACCTAAACTTTCGAATTTCGAGCTGAAACTCGCAGGGCAGATCGGAGAAGGGCCCCTGAAGCCCTTCGCCCAGTTTCAGCCATTTCTGTCCAGCGGTTTTCGAGTTATTCACGTTTTTCTGATTTCATGTGGCTATTCCTAAAACCGACGATATCTCGGGAACGAAGGGCCGTAGGGCCATGGGACCTTCACCATCGTGTTTAGGGCGACGCCCTTTATCGATTTCACGCATAATTGGAAAATCGAAAAAATGGAATTTTACACGTTTTTATACCTGTAAAACCTAAACTTTCGAATTTCGAGCTGAAACTCGCAGGGCAGATCGGAGAAGGGCCCCTGAAGCCCTTCGCCCAGTTTCAGCCATTTCTGTCCAGCGGTTTTCGAGTTATTCACGTTTTTCTGATTTCATGTGGCTATTCCTAAAACCGACGATATCTCGGGAACGAAGGGCCGTAGGGCCATGGGACCTTCACTATCGTGTTTAGGGCGACGCCCTCTATCGGTTGCACGCATAATTGGAAAATCGAAAAAATGGAATTTTACACGATTTTATACCTGTAAAACTTATACTTTCGAATTTCGAGCTGAAACTCGCAGGGCAGATCGGCGAAGGGTCCCTGAAGCCCTTCGCCCAGTTTCAGCCATTTCTGTCCAGCGGTTTTCGAGTTATTCACGTTTTTCTGATTTCATGTGGCTATTCCTGAAACCGACGATATCTCGGGAACGAAGGGCCGTAGGGCCATGGGACCTTCACCATCGTGTTTAGGGCGACGCCCTTTATCGATTTCACGCATAATTGGAAAATCGAAAAAATGGAATTTTACACGTTTTTATACCTGTAAAACCTAAACTTTCGAATTTCGAGCTGAAACTCGCAGGGCAGATCGGAGAAGGGCCCCTGAAGCCCTTCGCCCAGTTTCAGCCATTTCTGTCCAGCGGTTTTCGAGTTATTCATGTTTTTCTGATTTCATGTGGCTATTCCTAAAACCGACGATATCTCGGGAACGAAGGGCCGTTAGGGCCATGGGACCTTCACCATCGTGTTTAGGGCGACGCCCTTTATCGATTTCACGCATAATTGGAAAATCGAAAAAATGGAATTTTACACGATTTTATACCTGTAAAACTTATACTTTCGAATTTCGAGCTGAAACTCGCAGGGCAGATCGGCGAAGGGTCCCTGAAGCCCTTCGCCCAGTTTCAGCCATTTCTGTCCAGCGGTTTTCGAGTTATTCACGTTTTTCTGATTTCATGTGGCTATTCCTGAAACCGACGATATCTCGGGAACGAAGGGCCGTAGGGCCATGGGACCTTCACCATCGTGTTTAGGGCGACGCCCTTTATCGATTTCACGCATAATTGGAAAATCGAAAAAATGGAATTTTACACGTTTTTATACCTGTAAAACCTAAACTTTCGAATTTCGAGCTGAAACTCGCAGGGCAGATCGGAGAAGGGCCCCTGAAGCCCTTCGCCCAGTTTCAGCCATTTCTGTCCAGCGGTTTTCGAGTTATTCACGTTTTTCTGATTTCATGTGGCTATTCCTAAAACCGACGATATCTCGGGAACGAAGGGCCGTAGGGCCATGGGACCTTCACCATCGTGTTTAGGGCGACGCCCTTTATCGATTTCACGCATAATTGGAAAATCGAAAAAATGGAATTTTACACGTTTTTATACCTGTAAAACCTAAACTTTCGAATTTCGAGCTGAAACTCGCAGGGCAGATCGGAGAAGGGCCCCTGAAGCCCTTCGCCCAGTTTCAGCCATTTCTGTCCAGCGGTTTTCGAGTTATTCACGTTTTTCTGATTTCATGTGGCTATTCCTAAAACCGACGATATCTCGGGAACGAAGGGCCGTAGGGCCATGGGACCTTCACCATCGTGTTTAGGGCGACGCCCTTTATCGATTTCACGCATAATTGGAAAATCGAAAAAATGGAATTTTACACGTTTTTATACCTGTAAAACCTAAACTTTCGAATTTCGAGCTGAAACTCGCAGGGCAGATCGGAGAAGGGCCCCTGAAGCCCTTCGCCCAGTTTCAGCCATTTCTGTCCAGCGGTTTTCGAGTTATTCATGTTTTTCTGATTTCATGTGGCTATTCCTAAAACCGACGATATCTCGGGAACGAAGGGCCGTAGGGCCATGGGACCTTCACCATCGTGTTTAGGGCGACGCCCTTTATCGATTTCACGCATAATTGGAAAATCGAAAAAATGGAATTTTACACGTTTTTATACCTGTAAAACCTAAACTTTCGAATTTCGAGCTGAAACTCGCAGGGCAGATCGGAGAAGGGCCCCTGAAGCCCTTCGCCCAGTTTCAGCCATTTCTGTCAAGCGGTTTTCGAGTTATTCACGTTTTTCTGATTTCATGTGGCTATTCCTAAAACCGACGATATCTCGGGAACGAAGGGCCGTAGGGCCATGGGACCTTCACCATCGTGTTTAGGGCGACGCCCTTTATCGATTTCACGCATAATTGGAAAATCGAAAAAATGGAATTTTACACGTTTTTATACCTGTAAAACCTAAACTTTCGAATTTCGAGCTGAAACTCGCAGGGCAGATCGGAGAAGGGCCCCTGAAGCCCTTCGCCCAGTTTCAGCCATTTCTGTCCAGCGGTTTTCGAGTTATTCACGTTTTTCTGATTTCATGTGGCTATTCCTAAAACCGACGATATCTCGGGAACGAAGGGCCGTAGGGCCATGGGACCTTCACCATCGTGTTTAGGGCGACGCCCTTTATCGATTTCACGCATAATTGGAAAATCGAAAAAATGGAATTTTACACGTTTTTATACCTGTAAACCCTAAACTTTCGAATTTCGAGCTGAAACTCGCAGGGCAGATCGGAGAAGGGCCCCTGAAGCCCTTCGCCCAGTTTCAGCCATTTCTGTCCAGCGGTTTTCGAGTTATTCACGTTTTTCTGATTTCATGTGGCTATTCCTAAAACCGACGATATCTCGGGAACGAAGGGCCGTAGGGCCATGGGACCTTCACCATCGTGTTTAGGGCGACGCCCTTTATCGATTTCACGCATAATTGGAAAATCGAAAAAATGGAATTTTACACGTTTTTATACCTGTAAAACCTAAACTTTCGAATTTCGAGCTGAAACTCGCAGGGCAGATCGGAGAAGGGCCCCTGAAGCCCTTCGCCCAGTTTCAGCCATTTCTGTCCAGCGGTTTTCGAGTTATTCACGTTTTTCTGATTTCATGTGGCTATTCCTGAAACCGACGATATCTCGGGAACGAAGGGCCGTAGGGCCCTGGGACCTTCACCATCGTGTTTAGGGCGACGCCCTTTATCGATTGCACGCATAATTGGAAAATCGAAAAAATGGAATTTTACACGTTTTTATACCTGTAAAACCTAAACTTTCGAATTTCGAGCTGAAACTCGCAGGGCAGATCGGAGAAGGGCCCCTGAAGCCCTTCGCCCAGTTTCAGCCATTTCTGTCGAGCGGTTTTCGAGTTATTCACGTTTTTCTGATTTCATGTGGCTATTCTAAAACCGACGATATCTCGGGAACGAAGGGCCGTAGGGCCATGGGACCTTCACCATCGTGTTTAGGGCGACGCCCTTTATCGATTTCACGCATAATTGGAAAATCGAAAAAATGGAATTTTACACGTTTTTATACCTGTAAAACCTAAACTTTCGAATTTCGAGCTGAAACTCGCAGGGCAGATCGGAGAAGGGCCCCTGAAGCCCTTCGCCCAGTTTCAGCCATTTCTGTCCAGCGGTTTTCGAGTTATTCACGTTTTTCTGATTTCATGTGGCTATTCCTAAAACCGACGATATCTCGGGAACGAAGGGCCGTAGGGCCATGGGACCTTCACCATCGTGTTTAGGGCGACGCCCTTTATCGATTTCACGCATAATTGGAAAATCGAAAAAATGGAATTTTACACGTTTTTATACCTGTAAAACCTAAACTTTCGAATTTCGAGCTGAAACTCGCAGGGCAGATCGGAGAAGGGCCCCTGAAGCCCTTCGCCCAGTTTCAGCCATTTCTGTCCAGCGGTTTTCGAGTTATTCACGTTTTTCTGATTTCATGTGGCTATTCCTGAAACCGACGATATCTCGGGAACGAAGGGCCGTAGGGCCCTGGGACCTTCACCATCGTGTTTAGGGCGACGCCCTTGATCGTTTGCACGCATAATTGGAAAATCGAAAAAATGGAATTTTACGTTTTTATACCTGAGAAATTTAAACTTTCGAATTTCGAGCTGAAACTCGCAGGGCAGATCGGCGAAGGGCCGCTGATGCCCTTCGCCAAGTTTCAGCCATTTCTGTCCAGCGGTTTTCGAGTTATTCACGTTTTTCTGATTTCATGTGGCTATTCCTAAAACCGACGATATCTCAGGAACGAAGGGCCGTAGGGCCATGGGACCTTCACCATCGTGCTTAGGGCGACGCCCTTTATCGATTGCACGCATAATTGGAAAATCGAAAAAATGGAATTTTACACGTTTTTATACCTGTAAAACCTAAACTTTCGAATTTCGAGCTGAAACTCGCAGGGCAGATCGGCGAAGGGCCCCTGAAGCCCTTCGCCCAGTTTTCAGCCATTTCTGTCCAGCGGTTTTCGAGTTATTCACGTTTTTCTGATTTCATGTGGCTATTCCTAAAACCGACGATATCTCGGGAACGAAGGGCCGTAGGGCCATGGGACCTTCACCATCGTGTTTAGGGCGACGCCCTTTATCGATTGCACGCATAATTGGAAAATCGAAAAAATGGAATTTTACGTTTTTATACCTGAGAAATTTAAACTTTCGAATTTCGAGCTGAAACTCGCAGGGCAGATCGGCGAAGGGCCGCTGATGCCCTTCGCCAAGTTTCAGCCATTTCTGTCCAGCGGTTTTCGAGTTATTCACGTTTTTCTGATTTCATGTGGCTATTCCTAAAACCGACGATATCTCAGGAACGAAGGGCCGTAGGGCCATGGGACCTTCACCATCGTGCTTAGGGCGACGCCCTTTATCGATTGCACGCATAATTGGAAGATCGAAAAAAATGGAATTTTACACGTTTTTATACCTGTAAAACTTAAACTTTCGAATTTCGAGCTGAAACTCGCAGGGCAGGTCGGCGAAGGGCAGCTGATGCCCTTCGCCCAGTTTCAGCCATTTCTGTCGAGCGGTTTTCGAGTTATTCACGTTTTTCTGATTTCATGTGGCTATTCCTAAAACCGACGATATCTCAGGAACGAAGGGCCGTAGGGCCATGGGACCTTCACCATCGTGCTTAGGGCGACGCCCTTGATCGATTGCACGCATAATTGGAAGATCGAAAGAAATGGAATTTTACACGTTTTTATACCTGTAAAACTTAAACTTGCGAATTTCGAGCTGAAACTCGCAGGGCAGATGGGCGAAGGGCCGCTGATGCCCTTCGCCGAGTTTCAGCCATTTCTGTCCAGCGGTTTTCGAGTTATTCACGTTTTTCTGATTTCATGTGGCTATTCCTGAAACCGACGATATCTCGGGAACGAAGGGCCGTAGGGCCATGGGACCTTCACCATCGTGTTTAGGGCGACGCCCTTTATCGATTGCACGCATAATTGGAAAATCGAAAAAATGGAATTTTACACGTTTTTATACCTGTAAAACCTAAACTTTCGAATTTCGAGATGAAACTCGCAGGGCAGATCGGCGAAGGGCCGCTGATGCCCTTCGCCGAGTTTCAGCCATTTCTGTCAAGCGGTTTTCGAGTTATTCACGTTTTTCTGATTTCATGTGGCTATTCCTAAAACCGACGATATCTCGGGAACGAAGGGCCGTAGGGCCATGGGACCTTCACCATCGTGTTTAGGGCGACGCCCTTTATCGATTGCACGCATAATTGGAAAATCGAAAAAATGGAATTTTACACGTTTTTATACCTGTAAAACCTAAACTTTCGAATTTCGAGATGAAACTCGCAGGGCAGATCGGCGAAGGGCCGCTGATGCCCTTCGCCGAGTTTCAGCCATTTCTGTCAAGCGGTTTTCGAGTTATTCACGTTTTTCTGATTTCATGTGGCTATTCCTAAAACCGACGATATCTCGGGAACGAAGGGCCGTAGGGCCCTGGGACCTTCACCATCGTGTTCAGGGCGACGCCCTTTATCGATTGCACGCATAATTGGAAAATCGAAAAAATGGAATTTTACGTTTTTATACCTGAGAAATTTAAACTTTCGAATTTCGAGCTGAAACTCGCAGGGCAGATCGGCGAAGGGTCCCTGAAGCTCTTCGCCGAGTTTCAGCCATTTCTGTCCAGCGGTTTTCGAGTTATTCACGTTTTTCTGATTTCATGTGGCTATTCCTGAAACCGACGATATCTCGGGAACGAAGGGCCGTAGGGCCATGGGACCTTCACCATCGTGTTCAGGGCGACGCCCTTTATCGATTGCACGCATAATTGGAAAATCGAAAAAATGGAATTTTACACGTTTTTATACCTGTAAAACCTAAACTTTCGAATTTCGAGCTGAAACTCGCAGGGCAGATCGGCGAAGGGCCCCTGAAGCCCTTCGCCCAGTTTTCAGCCATTTCTGTCCAGCGGTTTTCGAGTTATTCACGTTTTTCTGATTTCATGTGGCTATTCCTAAAACCGACGATATCTCGGGAACGAAGGGCCGTAGGGCCATGGGACCTTCACCATCGTGTTTAGGGCGACGCCCTTTATCGATTGCACGCATAATTGGAAAATCGAAAAAATGGAATTTTACGTTTTTATACCTGAGAAATTTAAACTTTCGAATTTCGAGCTGAAACTCGCAGGGCAGATCGGCGAAGGGCCGCTGATGCCCTTCGCCAAGTTTCAGCCATTTCTGTCCAGCGGTTTTCGAGTTATTCACGTTTTTCTGATTTCATGTGGCTATTCCTAAAACCGACGATATCTCAGGAACGAAGGGCCGTAGGGCCATGGGACCTTCACCATCGTGCTTAGGGCGACGCCCTTTATCGATTGCACGCATAATTGGAAGATCGAAAAAAATGGAATTTTACACGTTTTTATACCTGTAAAACTTAAACTTTCGAATTTCGAGCTGAAACTCGCAGGGCAGGTCGGCGAAGGGCAGCTGATGCCCTTCGCCCAGTTTCAGCCATTTCTGTCGAGCGGTTTTCGAGTTATTCACGTTTTTCTGATTTCATGTGGCTATTCCTAAAACCGACGATATCTCAGGAACGAAGGGCCGTAGGGCCATGGGACCTTCACCATCGTGCTTAGGGCGACGCCCTTGATCGATTGCACGCATAATTGGAAGATCGAAAGAAATGGAATTTTACACGTTTTTATACCTGTAAAACTTAAACTTGCGAATTTCGAGCTGAAACTCGCAGGGCAGATGGGCGAAGGGCCGCTGATGCCCTTCGCCGAGTTTCAGCCATTTCTGTCCAGCGGTTTTCGAGTTATTCACGTTTTTCTGATTTCATGTGGCTATTCCTGAAACCGACGATATCTCGGGAACGAAGGGCCGTAGGGCCATGGGACCTTCACCATCGTGTTTAGGGCGACGCCCTTTATCGATTGCACGCATAATTGGAAAATCGAAAAAATGGAATTTTACACGTTTTTATACCTGTAAAACCTAAACTTTCGAATTTCGAGATGAAACTCGCAGGGCAGATCGGCGAAGGGCCGCTGATGCCCTTCGCCGAGTTTCAGCCATTTCTGTCAAGCGGTTTTCGAGTTATTCACGTTTTTCTGATTTCATGTGGCTATTCCTAAAACCGACGATATCTCGGGAACGAAGGGCCGTAGGGCCATGGGACCTTCACCATCGTGTTTAGGGCGACGCCCTTTATCGATTGCACGCATAATTGGAAAATCGAAAAAATGGAATTTTACACGTTTTTATACCTGTAAAACCTAAACTTTCGAATTTCGAGATGAAACTCGCAGGGCAGATCGGCGAAGGGCCGCTGATGCCCTTCGCCGAGTTTCAGCCATTTCTGTCAAGCGGTTTTCGAGTTATTCACGTTTTTCTGATTTCATGTGGCTATTCCTAAAACCGACGATATCTCGGGAACGAAGGGCCGTAGGGCCATGGGACCTTCACCATCGTGTTTAGGGCGACGCCCTTTATCGATTGCACGCATAATTGGAAAATCGAAAAAATGGAATTTTACGTTTTTATACCTGAGAAATTTAAACTTTCGAATTTCGAGCTGAAACTCGCAGGGCAGATCGGCGAAGGGTCCCTGAAGCTCTTCGCCGAGTTTCAGCCATTTCTGTCCAGCGGTTTTCGAGTTATTCACGTTTTTCTGATTTCATGTGGCTATTCCTGAAACCGACGATATCTCGGGAACGAAGGGCCGTAGGGCCATGGGACCTTCACCATCGTGTTCAGGGCGACGCCCTTTATCGATTGCACGCATAATTGGAAAATCGAAAAAATGGAATTTTACACGTTTTTATACCTGTAAAACCTAAACTTTCGAATTTCGAGCTGAAACTCGCAGGGCAGATCGGCGAAGGGCCCCTGAAGCCCTTCGCCCAGTTTCAGCCATTTCTGTCCAGCGGTTTTCGAGTTATTCACGTTTTTCTGATTTCATGTGGCTATTCCTAAAACCGACGATATCTCGGGAACGAAGGGCCGTAGGGCCATGGGACCTTCACCATCGTGTTTAGGGCGACGCCCTTTATCGATTGCACGCATAATTGGAAAATCGAAAAAATGGAATTTTACGTTTTTATACCTGAGAAATTTAAACTTTCGAATTTCGAGCTGAAACTCGCAGGGCAGATCGGCGAAGGGCCGCTGATGCCCTTCGCCAAGTTTCAGCCATTTCTGTCCAGCGGTTTTCGAGTTATTCACGTTTTTCTGATTTCATGTGGCTATTCCTAAAACCGACGATATCTCAGGAACGAAGGGCCGTAGGGCCATGGGACCTTCACCATCGTGCTTAGGGCGACGCCCTTTATCGATTGCACGCATAATTGGAAAATCGAAAAAATGGAATTTTACACGTTTTTATACCTGTAAAACCTAAACTTTCGAATTTCGAGCTGAAACTCGCAGGGCAGATGGGCGAAGGGCCGCTGATGCCCTTCGCCGAGTTTCAGCCATTTCTGTCCAGCGGTTTTCGAGTTATTCACGTTTTTCTGATTTCATGTGGCTATTCCTGAAACCGACGATATCTCGGGAACGAAGGGCCGTAGGGCCATGGGACCTTCACCATCGTGTTTAGGGCGACGCCCTTTATCGATTGCACGCATAATTGGAAAATCGAAAAAATGGAATTTTACACGTTTTTATACCTGTAAAACCTAAACTTTCGAATTTCGAGATGAAACTCGCAGGGCAGATCGGCGAAGGGCCGCTGATGCCCTTCGCCGAGTTTCAGCCATTTCTGTCAAGCGGTTTTCGAGTTATTCACGTTTTTCTGATTTCATGTGGCTATTCCTAAAACCGACGATATCTCGGGAACGAAGGGCCGTAGGGCCCTGGGACCTTCACCATCGTGTTTAGGGCGACGCCCTTGATCGTTTGCACGCATAATTGGAAGATCGAAAAAAATGGAATTTTACACGTTTTTATACCTGTAAAACTTAAACTTGCGAATTTCGAGCTGAAACTCGCAGGGCAGATGGGCGAAGGGCCGCTGATGCCCTTCGCCGAGTTTCAGCCATTTCTGTCCAGCGGTTTTCGAGTTATTCACGTTTTTCTGATTTCATGTGGCTATTCCTGAAACCGACGATATCTCGGGAACGAAGGGCCGTAGGGCCATGGGACCTTCACCATCGTGCTTAGGGCGACGCCCTTTATCGATTGCACGCATAATTGGAAAATCGAAAAAATGGAATTTTACACGTTTTTATACCTGTAAAACCTAAACTTTCGAATTTCGAGCTGAAACTCGCAGGGCAGATGGGCGAAGGGCCGCTGATGCCCTTCGCCGAGTTTCAGCCATTTCTGTCCAGCGGTTTTCGAGTTATTCACGTTTTTCTGATTTCATGTGGCTATTCCTGAAACCGACGATATCTCGGGAACGAAGGGCCGTAGGGCCATGGGACCTTCACCATCGTGTTCAGGGCGACGCCCTTGATCGATTGCACGCATAATTGGAAGATCGAAAAAAAATGGAATTTTACACGTTTTTATACCTGTAAAACTTAAACTTTCGAATTTCGAGCTGAAACTCGCAGGGCAGGTCGGCGAAGGGCAGCTGATGCCCTTCGCCCAGTTTCAGCCATTTCTGTCGAGCGGTTTTCGAGTTATTCACGTTTTTCTGATTTCATGTGGCTATTCCTAAAACCGACGATATCTCAGGAACGAAGGGCCGTAGGGCCATGGGACCTTCACCATCGTGCTTAGGGCGACGCCCTTGATCGATTGCACGCATAATTGGAAGATCGAAAGAAATGGAATTTTACACGTTTTTATACCTGTAAAACTTAAACTTGCGAATTTCGAGCTGAAACTCGCAGGGCAGATGGGCGAAGGGCCGCTGATGCCCTTCGCCGAGTTTCAGCCATTTCTGTCCAGCGGTTTTCGAGTTATTCACGTTTTTCTGATTTCATGTGGCTATTCCTGAAACCGACGATATCTCGGGAACGAAGGGCCGTAGGGCCATGGGACCTTCACCATCGTGTTTAGGGCGACGCCCTTTATCGATTGCACGCATAATTGGAAAATCGAAAAAATGGAATTTTACACGTTTTTATACCTGTAAAACCTAAACTTTCGAATTTCGAGATGAAACTCGCAGGGCAGATCGGCGAAGGGCCGCTGATGCCCTTCGCCGAGTTTCAGCCATTTCTGTCAAGCGGTTTTCGAGTTATTCACGTTTTTCTGATTTCATGTGGCTATTCCTAAAACCGACGATATCTCGGGAACGAAGGGCCGTAGGGCCATGGGACCTTCACCATCGTGTTTAGGGCGACGCCCTTTATCGATTGCACGCATAATTGGAAAATCGAAAAAATGGAATTTTACACGTTTTTATACCTGTAAAACCTAAACTTTCGAATTTCGAGATGAAACTCGCAGGGCAGATCGGCGAAGGGCCGCTGATGCCCTTCGCCGAGTTTCAGCCATTTCTGTCAAGCGGTTTTCGAGTTATTCACGTTTTTCTGATTTCATGTGGCTATTCCTAAAACCGACGATATCTCGGGAACGAAGGGCCGTAGGGCCCTGGGACCTTCACCATCGTGTTCAGGGCGACGCCCTTTATCGATTGCACGCATAATTGGAAAATCGAAAAAATGGAATTTTACGTTTTTATACCTGAGAAATTTAAACTTTCGAATTTCGAGCTGAAACTCGCAGGGCAGATCGGCGAAGGGTCCCTGAAGCTCTTCGCCGAGTTTCAGCCATTTCTGTCCAGCGGTTTTCGAGTTATTCACGTTTTTCTGATTTCATGTGGCTATTCCTGAAACCGACGATATCTCGGGAACGAAGGGCCGTAGGGCCATGGGACCTTCACCATCGTGTTCAGGGCGACGCCCTTTATCGATTGCACGCATAATTGGAAAATCGAAAAAATGGAATTTTACACGTTTTTATACCTGTAAAACCTAAACTTTCGAATTTCGAGCTGAAACTCGCAGGGCAGATCGGCGAAGGGCCCCTGAAGCCCTTCGCCCAGTTTTCAGCCATTTCTGTCCAGCGGTTTTCGAGTTATTCACGTTTTTCTGATTTCATGTGGCTATTCCTAAAACCGACGATATCTCGGGAACGAAGGGCCGTAGGGCCATGGGACCTTCACCATCGTGTTTAGGGCGACGCCCTTTATCGATTGCACGCATAATTGGAAAATCGAAAAAATGGAATTTTACGTTTTTATACCTGAGAAATTTAAACTTTCGAATTTCGAGCTGAAACTCGCAGGGCAGATCGGCGAAGGGCCGCTGATGCCCTTCGCCAAGTTTCAGCCATTTCTGTCCAGCGGTTTTCGAGTTATTCACGTTTTTCTGATTTCATGTGGCTATTCCTAAAACCGACGATATCTCAGGAACGAAGGGCCGTAGGGCCATGGGACCTTCACCATCGTGCTTAGGGCGACGCCCTTTATCGATTGCACGCATAATTGGAAGATCGAAAAAAATGGAATTTTACACGTTTTTATACCTGTAAAACTTAAACTTTCGAATTTCGAGCTGAAACTCGCAGGGCAGGTCGGCGAAGGGCAGCTGATGCCCTTCGCCCAGTTTCAGCCATTTCTGTCGAGCGGTTTTCGAGTTATTCACGTTTTTCTGATTTCATGTGGCTATTCCTAAAACCGACGATATCTCAGGAACGAAGGGCCGTAGGGCCATGGGACCTTCACCATCGTGCTTAGGGCGACGCCCTTGATCGATTGCACGCATAATTGGAAGATCGAAAGAAATGGAATTTTACACGTTTTTATACCTGTAAAACTTAAACTTGCGAATTTCGAGCTGAAACTCGCAGGGCAGATGGGCGAAGGGCCGCTGATGCCCTTCGCCGAGTTTCAGCCATTTCTGTCCAGCGGTTTTCGAGTTATTCACGTTTTTCTGATTTCATGTGGCTATTCCTGAAACCGACGATATCTCGGGAACGAAGGGCCGTAGGGCCATGGGACCTTCACCATCGTGTTTAGGGCGACGCCCTTTATCGATTGCACGCATAATTGGAAAATCGAAAAAATGGAATTTTACACGTTTTTATACCTGTAAAACCTAAACTTTCGAATTTCGAGATGAAACTCGCAGGGCAGATCGGCGAAGGGCCGCTGATGCCCTTCGCCGAGTTTCAGCCATTTCTGTCAAGCGGTTTTCGAGTTATTCACGTTTTTCTGATTTCATGTGGCTATTCCTAAAACCGACGATATCTCGGGAACGAAGGGCCGTAGGGCCATGGGACCTTCACCATCGTGTTTAGGGCGACGCCCTTTATCGATTGCACGCATAATTGGAAAATCGAAAAAATGGAATTTTACACGTTTTTATACCTGTAAAACCTAAACTTTCGAATTTCGAGATGAAACTCGCAGGGCAGATCGGCGAAGGGCCGCTGATGCCCTTCGCCGAGTTTCAGCCATTTCTGTCAAGCGGTTTTCGAGTTATTCACGTTTTTCTGATTTCATGTGGCTATTCCTAAAACCGACGATATCTCGGGAACGAAGGGCCGTAGGGCCATGGGACCTTCACCATCGTGTTTAGGGCGACGCCCTTTATCGATTGCACGCATAATTGGAAAATCGAAAAAATGGAATTTTACGTTTTTATACCTGAGAAATTTAAACTTTCGAATTTCGAGCTGAAACTCGCAGGGCAGATCGGCGAAGGGTCCCTGAAGCTCTTCGCCGAGTTTCAGCCATTTCTGTCCAGCGGTTTTCGAGTTATTCACGTTTTTCTGATTTCATGTGGCTATTCCTGAAACCGACGATATCTCGGGAACGAAGGGCCGTAGGGCCATGGGACCTTCACCATCGTGTTCAGGGCGACGCCCTTTATCGATTGCACGCATAATTGGAAAATCGAAAAAATGGAATTTTACACGTTTTTATACCTGTAAAACCTAAACTTTCGAATTTCGAGCTGAAACTCGCAGGGCAGATCGGCGAAGGGCCCCTGAAGCCCTTCGCCCAGTTTCAGCCATTTCTGTCCAGCGGTTTTCGAGTTATTCACGTTTTTCTGATTTCATGTGGCTATTCCTAAAACCGACGATATCTCGGGAACGAAGGGCCGTAGGGCCATGGGACCTTCACCATCGTGTTTAGGGCGACGCCCTTTATCGATTGCACGCATAATTGGAAAATCGAAAAAATGGAATTTTACGTTTTTATACCTGAGAAATTTAAACTTTCGAATTTCGAGCTGAAACTCGCAGGGCAGATCGGCGAAGGGCCGCTGATGCCCTTCGCCAAGTTTCAGCCATTTCTGTCCAGCGGTTTTCGAGTTATTCACGTTTTTCTGATTTCATGTGGCTATTCCTAAAACCGACGATATCTCAGGAACGAAGGGCCGTAGGGCCATGGGACCTTCACCATCGTGCTTAGGGCGACGCCCTTTATCGATTGCACGCATAATTGGAAAATCGAAAAAATGGAATTTTACACGTTTTTATACCTGTAAAACCTAAACTTTCGAATTTCGAGCTGAAACTCGCAGGGCAGATGGGCGAAGGGCCGCTGATGCCCTTCGCCGAGTTTCAGCCATTTCTGTCCAGCGGTTTTCGAGTTATTCACGTTTTTCTGATTTCATGTGGCTATTCCTGAAACCGACGATATCTCGGGAACGAAGGGCCGTAGGGCCATGGGACCTTCACCATCGTGTTTAGGGCGACGCCCTTTATCGATTGCACGCATAATTGGAAAATCGAAAAAATGGAATTTTACACGTTTTTATACCTGTAAAACCTAAACTTTCGAATTTCGAGATGAAACTCGCAGGGCAGATCGGCGAAGGGCCGCTGATGCCCTTCGCCGAGTTTCAGCCATTTCTGTCAAGCGGTTTTCGAGTTATTCACGTTTTTCTGATTTCATGTGGCTATTCCTAAAACCGACGATATCTCGGGAACGAAGGGCCGTAGGGCCCTGGGACCTTCACCATCGTGTTTAGGGCGACGCCCTTGATCGTTTGCACGCATAATTGGAAGATCGAAAAAAATGGAATTTTACACGTTTTTATACCTGTAAAACTTAAACTTGCGAATTTCGAGCTGAAACTCGCAGGGCAGATGGGCGAAGGGCCGCTGATGCCCTTCGCCGAGTTTCAGCCATTTCTGTCCAGCGGTTTTCGAGTTATTCACGTTTTTCTGATTTCATGTGGCTATTCCTGAAACCGACGATATCTCGGGAACGAAGGGCCGTAGGGCCATGGGACCTTCACCATCGTGCTTAGGGCGACGCCCTTTATCGATTGCACGCATAATTGGAAAATCGAAAAAATGGAATTTTACACGTTTTTATACCTGTAAAACCTAAACTTTCGAATTTCGAGCTGAAACTCGCAGGGCAGATGGGCGAAGGGCCGCTGATGCCCTTCGCCGAGTTTCAGCCATTTCTGTCCAGCGGTTTTCGAGTTATTCACGTTTTTCTGATTTCATGTGGCTATTCCTGAAACCGACGATATCTCGGGAACGAAGGGCCGTAGGGCCATGGGACCTTCACCATCGTGTTCAGGGCGACGCCCTTGATCGATTGCACGCATAATTGGAAGATCGAAAAAAAATGGAATTTTACACGTTTTTATACCTGTAAAACTTAAACTTGCGAATTTCGAGCTGAAACTCGCAGGGCAGATGGGCGAAGGGCCGCTGATGCCCTTCGCCGAGTTTCAGCCATTTCTGTCCAGCGGTTTTCGAGTTATTCACGTTTTTCTGATTTCATGTGGCTATTCCTGAAACCGACGATATCTCGGGAACGAAGGGCCGTAGGGCCCTGGGACCTTCACCATCGTGTTTAGGGCGACGCCCTTGATCGTTTGCACGCATAATTGGAAAATCGAAAAAATGGAATTTTACGTTTTTATACCTGAGAAATTTAAACTTTCGAATTTCGAGCTGAAACTCGCAGGGCAGATCGGCGATGGGCCCCTGATGCCCTTCGCCGAATTTCAGCCCTTTCTGTTTAGCGGTTTTCGAGTTATTACCGTTTTTCTGAAAACGACTCCTTAAATCTAGAATCGACGATATGTCTACAATTATGGCCCATATGGCCCTTTATTGGAACAGATGAGACAGATGAGTTGTTAGAAGGTAATAAAATTCGCCAAGTTTAAGCTATTTGATGTTTTATTTTATAATGAATCTTATATTTTACAAGTATATTACAATTTTACACTGACTTATTCAGAGCAGTACAGAAAGAATTAATTCTTTTTAAAAAGTCTTTCGTAACACTCGAAATTCTTGCCTTTTAAACGTTACGTAATACTTCTATCACGGAGAGTTTTGAAACATTTTTCTTCCAGTTTCATTACGAAGGAGATAAATTAAAAACATAGGGAAGAAAGGCGCGAAGTGGACAACGAAAAATGTTTCATCACTTATACAATCACACTTCACGTTTGCACATTTATATTTAAAGTCATAATCATGCATAAAATAGGGCGTTACAATTCGAAAATAACGATAAGGGCCGTTACGTTCACAGTATTACAAGTTTTGGCATTTGAAAGGTTCGCTGTGAGCTTTGTAACCCTGTAAAAGTAGCACTTAAATTAAAATTATGCCACATCCTTGGAATGTACTTGAACGAACTTTAATAAGCAAATATACTTGCACATAATCCGTGATATTTGTTCAGTCGTTTTTATTTTTCACTTATAGTATATATGTATATAAAAAAATTAAGTAGATACGTTAGGCGTACTTTATATAATAGTATCTTGAGCAGTATAAAAAAATTAAGTACAGTTACAGTTACATTTATATATTTCGATTGTACATCTTCTGTTTGTTAAATCTTATAAAAATTTCGAGACATAAAACACTGGATAATTTTTGTACTGGACATCTTTTTTGTAGAATTCATCCTCCAGTAGGATTTCAAACAAATCTGGAAACCAATTATCACACCAAATATGATTGTATTTAGCTCGTAATGACTACTTTGTTCTCCAATTAAACAGCTTTAAAAACACTGAATTATTGCTATGCTTCTTTAGATAAACGTATATTTAGAATTATTTAGACAAACAGTCTTTATATATTTTTTTCCTTTTAACCTACGGACAAATTTACATTGAATCTAGCTAACTTCAAATTAACAGTTTCTAAAGGGACCGTGATTAGAGTACCGGAAACGTGAATTTTGTATAATGTGTGTGTTTGCAAACATTTAACTTAAATTGATATATTTTCTCTGCGCTGGTTAAGTTCTCGAAATTTTAAATGAAACGGACGTTTCCGACACATCACGGGCCCTTTCTATAAATCATTGTACTCTCTGTCTGCTGTCGAAATAAAACAAGCTGAATAATAATCTTAAAACATTTCTCATAGATTTTTAACGTGATATGTGAAAAAATAATATTTTGATTATATTCCACTATAAACAAATATATTTTGGTGTTTCGTCCTTAAATGTAATCGTTACCTTAAAATAAAGGAGGGCCACTTTGAAGTGCAAGAGTTAAGTGCATGGCAACACCTGCACTACAAAGAATATAAATATGGCAGTAATAAATAAATATTATATAGGTATTACTATAAAATATACACGTTATCAAGTCGGTTCTATTACTCTGAATGAACATATACAGGATAGGCCAACTTATACGGACCGGCACTAATCGAACATAAGTTACAACTGAATAAAATCACAAAATCATCCTTATAAACTTAACTTTTTTAAGTCAGCGGCGCGCATTTTTGATTCAATCGGACCTTCGAATAAATAAAGCAAAGCTTCGCGAGTTCGACGCACTATCGATAAATCGTCCGTTTTACACTTTTGACACAATATTTATCTAAGGTAAGTAAAAATTAAAAGACGAGTCCGTTCGATCACAATATTCGTTTTAAACTAGGAACCCCTCGGTGCCGTTGACGCGTATCTGGGCCCTTATGCTCTGCACGCTGTTCATGATCTTCTTCTGATGGCCGACGAGGGTGATGCCGAGATCGGTCAGCTCCTTCACGTTCAGGTTGAGGACAGAGTTCATCGTCGTTATGCCGCGCGAGAGGAAGTTCTCCAGGTAGCGCGCCATCTTTATGGAATTCAACCACTCCTCCACAGATGAGAAGTTGGTGAGGTCGGGGGCGTCGGCAGATAGGGGATTCGTGGATCTGGAAGTAGAAGAGAGATGTGTTAAGAATCTACATTTCGGACGGACGATGAAATACAACACGTCAGGTTGATTTATGAATTTCACTTCTGAAGCACCTATCGACAGAGCTAGGAATATTTGTACGTAACCAGTTTGGTGTCTCGAAATTACTCCATTGAGTCGACCATTTACTTCTTTCATTATAAGTACTAAGAGTGTTTGGTTAGATCCACTGTGGAATATTTGGTACCATTTGTGATTTATACTATCAGAGATATACATTTTTTTCAAAAACATGTATTTTGGACTCTGGGAACCTTTAAACGTCTAGAAATGCTAATACTCTGAATTCAAAAAATCAATCCGATTACATTACTCATATATCAGTGCCTCAGGATGGAATCTTTCTTTATCAAATTTGCAGTTTCCAAATTGAAAACTGCAGGAGCCTTTTCTTACAAGATTCTTTTCAAAACATTTCTGAAAAATAGATTAGTAGTTTGTGTGATTCTGTATGTTCTATGAGAGATTGCGCAAAAAATTGCAATGGCAATTAAAATGTTATTACGTTTATTCAGCAATTTTGTTAGATGATACCGTTAAGAATAAGGACACATAAGGACCTATAATATAAGGCCCCTAAGCGTGACAATACTTCAAATAAAACGTTCCACATGAGAAATACATGTCGTACACTTATATAACAAAAAAGGCATTTTTGGTAAATGTCGAAATCTGTTACTTTTTAAATTACTTCATTGAGTTGACTGTTCTGACCAATGGCAGACGTTCACTTCATTGATTACAAGCACTAAGATTCTTTGGTTAGATCCATTACGAATGTTTCATTGAATATCTTCAACAGCGGCAATTATCGAAGCAATAACGAGTCACCGGAGGAACCGTTTAATATTTTCCTAGCTCACTGGTGCTTCAAAAGGATTGTAGGGTCATGCAGCACGGTCAAATTGAATTTTAAAAGTTAAAATAAAACTCTTTTAGTAGAATGTAACCAAAAGCAAAACTGGACATATTGATATGAACAAGAAAATAAAAGTACACTTTTGATATTATGTATGAAGGTACTTTAATTCGGACATGGTTTTAAAAAAAGGGTATTCAATTTTGAATAAGATTCGCTAAAGAGAAGTCAAAAACCCTTAGTCCCGCCCTGATAACGCTGAAATATCCCGCTCAATTTACTGCGCAAACTCAGAAGTAGGTCAATGTGTCCTATGGGGTGCTAAATTGTTCAGATCTGATTGGCGTTCTGGAGTTTATTATATTTCTGTGGTTAGGCCCAAATTTAGTTATATCTGAACGAAAGGTAACATCCATCAAGTTATGTCCATAATATCATATTATATGTTAAAAAAAACATATATGTGCTTTTAACACAATCAAGTTCAAGTGGGTTTTATGGTTAGTACCTCACCTCTGATTAATAACGCAAAATTATAAGATCATCGAGATTACATGGACAATATGGTCACACGATGCGTAGGAGGTTCGGATTACGACAGTTACTTAACAGTAAAGCTTATATAACTAATGTTAGTGCGAGCATGCAAAAAATTAGACAGCAAAACAAATACCTTTGCAGAAAACACCACAGAGAGAAAGCGTATTTACACATTAACAAAATTGACCCAAGCTGCCCCGCCTTGAGCGTTACTCTTATCCTCTAAGGCAGTCGCGGGCTCCGACCCCTCGTCGTTGATGTCGAGCAAATTATCAGAACTGATCGAGTCACTTTTGAAATTGTCCGAGAACTGTTCGCTGAGCTCCGCCTCGGCCGTGCCCGAGCCGAACAGGTCCGGCTTCCTCCCGAAGTAGCTCTCAGTCTCTTTGTCGTACCCCAAGTCGTCGTCGTCGTGGTCGTCGAAGAAGAACGAATCAGTCGATTTTCCCGCGTTCCTCAATTTCGAATCTAAGTTGGGATAGTAAGGGAATTCGGCGCTCTCCGAGCGGCAGGGCGGCCAGTTGCTCTTCGCGAGATTGCTGACGTTCAACTGACTGAAGTTCAGGGAACCGTTGAGGTTCCTCTTGATCTCCTGCTCTAGCAGGGAGTTTCTGTATTCCATGCGTTTCCGGAATTCCCTTTCCTCCAGCGCCATATCGGCGACGACGCCGTAATTATGTAACAGCAGGACGTCGGGCAGGCCGTAGTACGGATGCGTCTCGACTGTATAGTTCGGACGCCTCTGGAGCGAACCGAAGTAGGGGTTGTGGTGTAAGTGTGGGGGTAAGTGTGGCAGTTCTGATAATTGCACGCCACTCGTTACGACATGAGAGGGTAAATTTTGTGCTGGCCAGGGGAAGTTATATGTCAGTGGATGTCTAAAATAAGTGGAAAAAAAAAAGAATAATGGGTAAAGTGTGCGTGTGTATATGTGTGAATTACAGTGTAATAACACAAAATATATGTATATTAAATGCTTTGAATTTGGATTTTCCTCATTATTATTAACACATCTCGACCCGTTTATATACAAAATAATATATTACGAAGATGACAGCACATTCTAAGCGTTCTTTTTACATTGTTGCATCATTGATAAATCCTCTTTTACAATTTATGTCTACACTGCACTTCGTGAAGTATTTTAGATGAAAATCAATAAAGGCACAATTATTAATAGACGCGAAGATAGAGCGTTTGAATTAATCTTCCATACCTACACATAACATATTATATTATTAAGTTCTAAATTACTGTCTCAAAAAGATTGAATTAATGAATTAATTTGTATTAAAGTCCATTAAAAAAAAGACAACTGATTAGAGGGCGTGACAGCTCAGATCGGTAGACAGTTTTAATATAAATAATTTCAGTTCAGATACAATAGTCGATAAATATGTAAAATGGGTGTGAAGTACTTTAAATTTTTTAACAAAACAACAAGTACTGTTTACAGAAATATTATAGTCCAGTAGATGAAGGAAAAAACCTAGGTTAAATTCTGCAAAGGGATGAAACTGGGGGCAATTGTAGGTCTCGACTGGGTCTTGCGAAATACGGAAAGTTGTAGATGTTCCGGGACCCGGAGAATCTACAACTTTCCGTATTTCGAAAGACCCATTTGAGACCTACAATTGCTCCCAGTTTCATCCTTTTGCAGAATTTATCCCAGGTTTGGGAGTTTATCAGCTTTCATTTACTGGACTATTAATAATGTTGATTTTAACTACTTTTGGGGTGCAATATCTTAAGTACGAGTATGTTCACTTCTGACATATTCAACTTTTTTGAATACTCTATGGATACTTTTTTGAAAAAGTATTTCACCACCAACAAACAAGAAAAAGCGTTCTGCAGCAACCTTATGGTGAAATATCTTGATGTGCCAATATATACCTCAACATGCCATAGGCAGATTTTGGAAATAAAACTATACTCACTACTGTGTCACATTGTACAAATACAACGTCTTTAAAGCAACGATTTGAAGACTAAACGAAAATCAAATCCAAATCCAAAACGTAGCAACTAACTCAAGAGCACATTTATGCGACATTTAAAGCATATTGAACCTACATGCACTAAGGCTCGATTTGTGTTACTCAAATGCGGTACTCACCTATTCTGAGCTATTTTCCTTAAAGTATCTGGGACACGAATTAATTTATCTAACGTTTTTACAATGGATGAAAAGTTGGGCCTGTGCATCCTCTCCTTCTGCCAACAGTCCAACATTAATTGATATATGGCCTCGGGGCAGTCCATCGGAGCTGGAAGCCTAAACAAATGGATAACGTTAATAACAATCTATGTAATTCAATAAATAATTAAACAATAATTTGGTAAGCTGTAGGAAGAGAACAGAGTCCTCGATGTGTCCTTACCTGTAGCCCTTTTCTATACTTTTTATCACGTCTTGGTTCGACCAGTTCCAATATGGCCGTTCGCCGTACGACATGACCTCCCAGCAAACGATGCCCATGGACCACACATCGCTGGCCGATGTGAATTTCCTGAAGGCGATCGCCTCGGGCGCCGTCCACCGAACTGGGATCTTACCGCCCTGGAAACCACGGAAATGTAATTGATGTAAATCCTCCAATGTCTTAGCCACGTGTGAAGGGGTTATATTGATTAAACGGTGACTTATCTACAGAAATTATCAATATTCCTCAAAAATATATGACTTGCCCTAAGTTCCTAGCTTCATCAGTGTGGCATGCAACAGTTGGAAACTTATTCAATAATCTGATAGTTTCTAAGGGAGATAAAGGTAATACAATAGTAATTTTAGATAAATCTGATTACATAGAAAGTAACAATTTTCTTAAACAGTGCTCCATATACGGAGCTTTTCTATTGAAACGCGTGACCCGAAATCAACAAGAGCAAAAGAGAAACTTATGGTAATTCGTTAGTATGACAGAGAAGGATGTTTTGCAACGTTGCCGGCCGAGCAGGCAGTCCAAGTCAACTCGTATCGTGGTCGCGTATCGCTTTACACTTTCGGATGTGTGCGGTACAGTGTGCGGAGCGGATGACTGTGATGTTTCGCCAGCTAGCAACATCGCGAAAAGTTCGTACTCTGTTTAGCCAACGAGAAATATATGGCCTCTCTTTCGCTCTTATGTTTATAGCATCCTGCGACTGTAGAAGCGGTCTGTATAAACTGAACTTGTGCTCTGAGAAGTTCGAAGATCTTTTCAAAGTAATGGGTTTTAGTAAGTCTTCTGATTTTTGTAATAATGTAATAATCCTTCCACACCCTTGTTATATCAATTACCCAATATCCACAAGGAAGGTTGCACCATTAGGCCAGTGGTCTCTTTCATAATTCACCAGTATATGAATTGTCTTCTATCCTTAATAACATGTTAAGAGAACCAACTGACTTTAAAGACCCATTATTTATTAGAAATGCGACAGAATAATGTTGATGTTGTTAACCTGTTCTCAAGCATTCCCCCTGACGTTGTTTGAAATATGTAATGACTCTATAATGAATTTTTCTCTCTGCCTTTGATTTTATTGATCTAGTCTACTGTGTTCCTCTCAATGTTACATATTAACGAGGGAGAGAGCTTCTCAACTCTAACTAAATACTAAGACACTTATTTCCAATAGCTTGAGAATGTAATTGTCGGCAGGATAAAGTTTACCAAGTTTCTTACCCTTGTCGTGTACGCGCCTTCCGTGGCGCTCTCTATTTCACGACTGAGACCAAAATCAGCTATTTTACACACTAGCTGAGAGTTCACTAGTACGTTCCTAGCGGCTAAGTCTCGATGCACATAGTTCATTTCGCTTAGGTACTGCATACCGAAGGCGATGCCCCTCAGCATTCCTGTGAGCTGGATGGTTTGGAATTTTCCATCGTTGGCCTAAAAAGAAAAAGGTCCTTGATTAATAAACCAATTCTTTTCAGCAGTGCGGTAGCTTGTAATACACGTAGGCAATACACAATACACAGTGGACATTTTGCGGAAAACTTAGTACAATTTGACTAGATCCAGGCAATGTTTCAATGCCACTAACGAAAATAACTCATTAAACATGATAACTTACAAAAATTCGCAACAAACTTACACAGGTAAGATAATAAATAATTTGCTATGAAGCTACCCTGCTAGTTAACCAGGTGTAATATACATAACACTTGTATCACAAGAATAACTAACAATCAGAAGACCAACAGAAAGAGAGGTCCGATACGGTCCTCAATGACCCTGAACGCACGTGCTTTAATATTTGCCGATTAGTGCCGTAAGCACCCGTTCCTCCAAGTTCCTCCAAAGTCCGACCGACAACCTACCTGAATATCGGACCTCTCTTTCTGTTGGTCTTCTGATTGTTAGTTATTCTTGTGCTTGTATCATGATAAGCTTAAACATGATCTCATAGTAACACTTTTGACAATATTCCATATCTTACCCTTAAGAAGGTGTCCAAAGAGCCGTTCTCCATGTATTCCGTGATGATCATCACGGGGTTCGACCTGGTGACGACGCCCTGCAGATATATGACGTTGGGGTGATCGAACTGTCCCATGATCGAGGCCTCCGTGAGGAAATCGTTGCGAGATTTATCCAAAGAACCAGCCTTTAAAGTCTTTATTGCGACATCGACCTCGACTTCCACACCTTCCAACTTCAATTTCCCCCTGCATACATCGCCGAATTCTCCACCGCCTATCGTTAAATCACAATTAGTTAGTAATATATAATTAATTTAAGCGAAACTTAAGCGGACATGTTACATATTTAAATATTGATCGATTAATGTTAAATGTTAACGAACCTATTATGGCTTCAATGGTAATCCTCCCGGCGTCTATTTCCTTGGCGAAATCCCGGACAGCTTGATTAGGGTCTTCGTATGTGTGAGGATCAATGTAAGTTTTGGATGAGCTCCCAACGTTCGAAAACAACGGAGTCGTCACTGAAATTTTGATTATAATTATAACATTACCTACATAGAAATGATCAGGTGAGTGAGGTTAGTATGACACTCTGCAGATTAATATTGATTTAAGCAGTTAAATAGATATTACACGGAATATTAAGACACATGTGACTAACAAGCAGAGCAGTCATCAAGTACTTATGGTATTATAATGAATACAACAAACAAATCAAGCTGAAATTAAACATAAGTTGTTAGTAGGGATACATGCAATGATACTTTTAAATAAAAATAATAACTCAAATATTTACCATTTGTATGAGTTGTAACTATAGGAGGATTATCCAAGCTATGATGAACTAAAAAATTAAATAAAAACAAGATAAATAAAATAAAACAAAAGGACAAAAAGTACGAAATAACTGCTTTCAAGAGGGTAAAGTTCAAAAACAAAAGACACTACGATTCCATTTAGCGAACTCCTTGAAACTCTTAACTAAATACACGAGTGTTTATCCAAGAGTTTCAATTATAACTTACATTAAACACAAAAACAAGAGCAGCACAAAGTTGGGTAATGCAAAAACGGATGCGACGAACATTTAAACGAAACGTAATAAAAGCAATAGAACGTAATTAATCCTAGACTTACTGTAAGTGACAACTAATCCTTTTAAGGGGAGAGGGTAGCGTGAAAAGTGCATTATTAGGTTGTTTCATAACTAATACTATTCATAGATGAAGTAAGTGCTCTCTAATTCGTAAGATCTAAGCACTAGACACATACACTCGCTAATGTATGTGCAGTTTAAATTATTCATTACATAAGTATTTGTAAGTGATCCAGATTTCAACTTTTGGAATAATAGACTGAATATCCTATGAAAAATATTATTCTCTCTGAGACTATAAAAATGTGAAATGTATATTTTAATGGTTTTTCTATTAAATTCTTTCACTTATTTCAGACGAAATACAGATACACCACTGTTTTTTTTATATAGAAGTATATTTGAAATATGTATCAAACCAATATTTTTATACTTGTAGTCTTTATGAACCTATCCTACAATTCAGTCGTAGATCAAGATTCTGTGGTTTTTGAATTAGTTGAAAAGCGCCAACAAGCAGTGACTCGAATATTAGTACTTTTAGTAATACAGCAACCCGTCCAGACGTTGGATCTCGTTCAACGAACTGCACATCCAACATATCAAGTCTGGATACGAATTCGTAATGAATAATCTACCCTTTACTTCCTTAAATCACGTCAAAACATAACCTCACCTTCTCCATTTCTATATTCTAAAGCATCACAATCGCTCGGTTGTTTTTTGCTGCATTCATCGTTAGATCTGGACCGAAGGAACACTACAGTCAACACGATGACGGCGACGAGTATCACCACTACCGCTACTATTCCACCGGCGACTAATTGGTATCGCAGGCCTTCCTCGTCGCCCATATATGCTGGAAAATAGATTCATAATGAGTTCAAATTTGATACGATTCGAGAAGTTCATTCCTACCGGTGTTCAGTACGGAGCCGGTCTGTTGGTACACGACTTGGGAGTACGCGCCCCAACCTCTTTGCGTCTTCGCCCTGACCTGGAAGCCGTATTCCGTCCTTTGATGCAGACCGGATATAGTCGCTGATAAGTCGGGCGTCAGCAGGCTGTTGTTACTGTAATCGATGTTGTTGCGCTGGAACCAACGTACCTAAGGGGCAGAAAGGGAAATTAGGGTTAACAACAATCAGTGGTGGTTAAAGGTTGGTAAATACACTCTCTGCAACTTATCTTACTTAAGAACAAAATGGATTTAGGCAAAATAGGTAAGCCAAAATGCAAGATATATCTCTCAAGGAGAGCGGCACTTTCACCAGAACTTTTCAAAATTTATATAAACGTCATAAGGACATGGCGGACTAAAATAAAACACCATTTTAAGACTGGCGATAAAATTATAAATACACTTCTGTTCACGGATGTGCAGAGTCTTATCAAATTCGAACCACAATTTACAAAGAGCCATATGGACTTTACATCACGTGGTAAAAGGCTACAACCTCAAAATATCCAAAAAGAGAACCAAAATTATGGCCAGGATACAGAACACCTAAGCGCGAAAATCAGCCACTAGAGCAAATAAACATCTTTAAATGCTTAACAGTGTTAAGCGGCTGATGAACAATCAGTTTAAGGCAAGTTTACCTCGTATGTTTCGACTAGGTCGTTATCGAAATCCGAACCGTCATTGGTCGATGGCGCGTCCCACTCCAACGTGATCTCCGAGCTCTTCACCGACGTCACCCGAATGGAGATGATGGTACTGCCAATGGTCGCCTCCGTGGTGACGGTGATATCCACGAAATTCTCATTGGGTTGGTTCACCAGGTGACTGACCCCGTTCTCGGCGAACACCCGGAAGCGATACGTGGTGACGGGACTCAGGCCGCTGACGGTCACGCGAGTATCACTGAACGTTTCCTGTAAAATTTTCGAGAAACGTTTACAGCCATGTCCAAATCTCAGAAACATGCTCTTACCGAACTGGGGTTGTACTGTACGGCCCCGAGGCTGCACGCGTCACACCTCAGCCTGTAAACGGTATCGGTCCTGCCGCCGAGATCCTCCGGTGGTACCCAACTAAGGACGACCGTCGATTGATCGACCAGGCTGACGGTAAGGTTGAGCGGTGCGGACGGTGGTTCTGAAAAATGGCGATTAGTTACGATTCATACGGAGCGTGTGACGGGTCTCTTACGGGTACACGACGAGTTCTTCGGATCGATCGGGGACCTGTAGTAGCCCGGGCTGCATTTGCACTCGGTCAACCCGAAGTCGGGTCCGGATGAGAATGGAGGGCACGGCAGGCAGGGTCCGTCTCCGGTCTCCGACTTGTAGGTCTCTTTCTGGCACACTGGAATGGAAAGGGGGAGCGATTAGAAAGTGAAGAAAGTGGTAATGATGTGGTCGGTGATGGGATTGAAACTTACTATCATGTTCTGGTACTTAGTGAACATTGGGTAGTAGTCACAAACGTTCCTTCTTTATGGAAATAGTTACTTAAGTAGGGTTTTGTATTTTAAAACTTTCCTCAGGACAAATAAAACTTAATAATGTAAACTCTCCTTGGTAAAGGTTCCTTTTACATTTGTAAATCATATAAGAAATATCGAGGTTATCTTTATAGAAGTTGGGGTTATTTGTTTTAAAAATATAAGAAATCGACGCTTTCATCCTCAAATTACCTGAAGATAATGTATAATCCTTATCGTACTTCACTATGACTTCTATTTATCTATCTGGCACTACCTCTCAACAAGTTCAGGTTGAAGTAGGTACTTACCGTTGCAGGTCTGCTTCTCCGTATCAGGCTGGAACCCGGCCTTGCACTTGCAACCCCCGGTGGGCAACGTCCATTTCCCGTCACCCTTGCAAAGGTACGTGGGAGAACCACCGACGACTTCGGCGTTACTCACGCAGGTACCGTTTGCCTGTTCGATGATGGGGATCTCCTTGCCCGTCGGAGTGGACGGAAATCTGGCGAAGTTGACGGTCACCTCCGGGCAGACGATGTAATATACCTACAATAGAAATAAGTAAGTGCGAGTAAAGTAAGAATGGAGAATGGTAAGGAATGGAAGATCCGTGCTGAGTAAGCGATTCGGCCTACCTTCACAGCGAGGAGGGAGATGCAGGCGCCTTGGTCCCTGAATGCGAAGTAGATTCCTTTCTTGGTGACGGGGATGCTTCTCACTTCGGTGTTGATGTTCACTTCGTTGTTGGAGTTGGAGTTTGTGAATCTGCCCTCGCCTGAGGCGATCCGACCTGGAAAATTGAAGATATTTTTAGTGATGATGACAAAATGAAACTTTGTCTGAGGGTTTCAAGATGCGTATCCAGATCAAAATTTGCTCAAAAGATAAATTTGATTTAATTTATGGATACTTATGTCCTACAGGAGGTAACAAGTTACCTGTAATTATAAAAAGTTATTAAAAATCTATTTCATATATAACGAAAGTCAAGATTAAGCCATAATGAAATGTAAGGTTTATACATAATCGTATATGTATTGCGTATTTGGATAGGTAGGTACGTTCTTACAGCACTTTATAACATTCCCCTTTCCATCACATTTATCTTATGTACATTTCAGTTCAAACTATTCAAAATCCAAACTCGCTTAATTCAATAAGTTCAAATCAAGGTATCTACTGTCATCAAATCCGAACTGTTAAACATTCCTAATTACCATCGCGTACGGTAACTCATAAATGACCAATCACCGCACGGTGGCGTCGGATATTAACCGGCTGGGTTTACGATCAATCGACTAATTAATTGAATATTTAATTAAGACGCTTTAATTGCAATTAAACTGCGACTCACCTATTAATTGAAGCTTGCAAATTTAGTTAGACGGATTGTTATTCATGTCTACGCGTAATCATGGTGTCTCATTAGTTAGTTTAATTTGAAAAATTAGGGAAATTTACATCTAATGGAAACGTTACAAATACTGTGCAAGATAGTTTAAAATGTTGAATATTTGGCGCTTTGTAAGTATAGGAAATGGCATGGACTTCAACGTTTCCATCTAACAATGGCGGCGACATGGAACGGGTTTCGAAAAATAATTTGCGCACACAATTCGAGATAATCCGTTTCTATAATGTTAATAACGTGCCGTGGAACAACAATAAATCTCAAATAATGAACCGTTTCTAATACGAAATGTGGCTCGGCGGGTTTTCGCGTTTGGAAAAAGCGACCCACGTAAAGGAACTTCCTTATCTATTAAATATACGTGTACGTGTAATCAAAGCTGGGCTCGTTGATAATATGGAAAAAGATGAGTCTGCGGCAATTATCGCACGTCACATTTTGTCCACGAATAAATAATAATGACAGGTTAATTAAACATAAACGGTAATGGTGTTTGGTCGGCAAAGCGATCTATTAAAATGGACAGGGCGCCATTGTCAGGCAGAAGGGGGCATAATGTTGTTTGTGACCGAAGGGCTTTATTAATTTTTGTTCCATACGCGGTCCGGTCGTTTGATATCTCTACATGTATAACATATTATTTGTTGAAATTTCGCTATGATTGAAAATTTATACACGCGCGGCGTTTTTATTCGATTTTTCGATTTTGCGGAAAATTATCTCTACGCGCAATGCATTTTCCCAAATTCAAATCGAGCCAGTAATTGTACACACAAACGATGAATATTAGATTGAAATGGAGCGTTGAGTGCACGCCTTTAATGTTTTATTAGCGGCACTTATATGTAACTGATGAAACAATCGCGAATTAACGTTCCATTGTGAGCTACTTTTGCATCGACGCTCAATAATTAATGCCGTGAAGTGTAATTAATCCGAATGATAATAAATTTTATCCATCAATGTGGACGTAATTACCCATTAACCATGTGAAAGGCATCTAAAAATAAACATGGGCCGTGGGGGAGCAACGAGTGGACATTATAAATTTGTAAAATTGAAATCTGAATCTGTCGACGCAGTAATTGTGCCTTTCATTGAATTTTCCAGAATGACAATTTTGTTACAAAATGTGTATTGAAATCAAATTTTATTTCTTTTTATTTTAAGGGCCATATTCATCATTTAATAAATATGTATTATAAGACAGTAATAATATGCCATTAATCAAAGGAATACCCGGAGATTGGGGCTAAGACAAAACTAAAAACAATACATAACAAACTATTTTCATGATTTAAACACAATGCAAGCATGAACATAATTAAAATTCTTAATGTTATTAAGAAAGCAACATTTCATCTGCAACAAATAAAATTTTAACGAGTATGTATTATTTATACACACATTTAAACAATCTGAAACCTAATTGTTAATTAATTATCTAATCTATCAACGGCTTAATATACACATCTAACAAGCTAATTCAAAAAGTGTTATGACTTTAACTGAAAGGTACTACTTCGAATCAACTATCTAGCTTAGCAATTCAATTATTAGAAATAAAATTACTAACTGAAGTTAGATCTAAACATTCCTTCGAGTATGTTTAAAGATTTGAGGCAGTTTCACCTACCTAACTAATTACATCTCAGATATGTATATAGTTAAGTACACATTTCTAACATTAACTCGTTTGCACACAAATATGACTATTAAAATATGTAATTCAAAACTTTTCCATATTTGATACTTGAGTCTAACCTTTTGTTTGAGACACATTCAAAATATTTATTTAAATCAACTACCTATCCTACCTATAAAACTATTGGAATTAAGATTACTAACTGAAGTACGACTTGAACGTTCCTTTAAGTATGTTTAAAACTGTGATGTAGTTTGAGCTACCTAACTAATTAACTCTCGGATTTATAAATAGTTAACCAAAGTCTATCTAAAAAGTTGGCTCATTTTGCACAAAAAAGGCACATTAACTGAAATTAGACCTGAACGCTCCTTTAAGTGTGTTTAAAAATTTAATGTAGTTTGAGCTACCTAACTAATTGACTCTCGGATTTACATATAGTTAACTAAAGTCTATTTCGAACTTTAGCTCATTTTGCAAATAAACAAAGATACAATGAGTTAAAATATTTTAAACAAATGAACCTCAGTTAAAATACATTCTTACTATTCTTAGCTATCTAGCTAATTATCGGATTTATGATTAGTTAGCCGATCTTGATCTACTATGAGTTCAATATAACTCAAAATATTCTTTATTCGATACTCGAACTTACCTTTGTCTAAGTTTGAGTTTGAAAAATATTCAGCTACCACCCAATAAACTGATGGTAACATAAGTATTTAAGTTAACTAAATTAAGCTTCCTGGTTTAATTTGCTTTGTACCAAATAAAATTCGAACGTATTGAACATGTAATGGAGCTTTACCTGAAGGACATAAATGATTGTACGCGTTTTAACTGGCCAGTTATGAAACTGTTAGGGGCTCTTAAGCTTATAATTCCCAAAATGCCTCAAAAACATTTCCAATTTAACGTTTACTTGAGTGTTTTTAAAAATACGAAAATTCTTAGTTCAACACCAGTTAAATCAAATGATGGTTAGGTGGAGATATATGACTAGTTATTTTAACGTGCTTCTTTGTACGGAATAAAATATAAACGCCTTGCATGAAATTAAACTTTATTGTAATGGGAAGATACTGAATAACAGAAATCTTTGTACGAGTTTTAACTGTCAATTTACGAAACTATCGTGATTAGGATTAGTTAGGGACTCTTAAGTTTGGACCTGCTAATGACAAATGTATCCAAAACGCCTTAAAAATATTTCTAATTTTATCTTTGTGGGAGTGTTACAGAAAATTGAAAATGTTCAGTTAAATACGAGTTAAATTACCTAACTGATGGTTAGATGAGTACTTATATATGACTATTTAACTAAAGGTGCCTCGTGGTTTAACTTGCTCTGTACTAAATATAATTTAACAAAATCGAACTTCACTGTAAAAGAAACTTATTGAAGAAGATAAACGAATTTTAACTCCACATTTACCAAACTACTGAGTTTGGAATTAGTTAATGACTTTTGAGCTCCCATGTTTTTACAAGTTTTAACTGGTCATTTACGAAACTATGGTGATTAGAATTAGTTAAGGACTCTTAGGCATAGACCTGCTAAGGACAAATGTATCCAAAACACTTTAAAAACATTTCTAATTTTACTTTTGTTTGATTATTATAGAAAATTGAAAATGCTCAGTTAAACACCAGTTACATTAACTGATGACTACATGAGTATATTTGACTATTTAACTAAGCGTGCCTCCTTGTTTAACTTGCTCTGTACCAAGTGAAATCTAACTGTGTAATGGAGACTTATTGATGAACATAAACGATAACTGTTAACTCATTTAGAATTAGTTGGGGAATATTGAGCTTGGCTCTGCTGCGAACTTTCCCAAAATGTTTCAAAAATATATAAGTTTGTGTTATGTTAGACAGTTTTTAAAAATATGACAAATGCAGTTAACCAGCAAAAATGGGGATCAATTTTAAGTTTTAACAATTTGGTCGGATTTTCGGTGAGTTAAGTATTTTGAGGAATCTTATGAATAATATCTGAAGGCACTGTCCGTTGAACTGAAAGTTGATTTGATAATCAAAATATTCTTTATACAGCTATTTAACTGTTTATAACTTCATAACTCTATAACTAAGACGTGTCATTCCATCGATTAATTGGATGTTTTATAATGTCTAACCTAACTAATTAACATAGATAGATAGATGAAAATGGAGTATTCGCAGTACAAAATGGCGAATGCCGAGATCGATGTCATTATTAATTCCGAATTTCCTAAAACAACACTCCTGAGAGAACGGCGACCGAAGTCTGAGTTAATAAAGTATGCAGCGAAACCAGAAGTCGGCCATTAAAATTCATGAGAAGTAGTTGGAATAAAACTAAAAATTACAGCAATTACTTGCACAGAGTATCCGAGAGAGAGAGAGTTACACCCGAGTAAAATGAATATAAATCTTCCTAGCACTCCAGTCCGTTGGTCAGTGGCTCTCCAAAGATTTATGATATTTGCAGTTTGGCCTGGTGCCATGAATTTAAAATGACCGGCACGGACGCAGCTGATAGAAATTAAAGTACTCTTGGCACAAAACGCTTTTTTGAAAGCGCGCGCAGTTTAAAGAAGGCGAATCCGTCGCGTTGCCATAAATCAAAAAACGGTTTTACGGCTTCGAGGGCATTAAATGGCAAATTGTTTGGAAAACGTACACATACACACACACACAAACACACACACACACGACGTATTTCGATGGAGATTTATACCGACGCTGTAACATACAATATAATCCTCCCATTAACTTTGGCGTATTTTTCACGATTTCCCCGTTCGCGAAAAGGGATAAGGCACGTGACGACTACGAAAAAGCCTGCATTATGACGGCGGGAGCATAAATAAAACGTGTGAGTGGGTGCGTATTTATGTACACCGAAATGCACTCTTAGAAGAGGACGTGGAAACGTAATTCCCATTACTTGAAATTTCATCTAATAAAAATCCCAGTTTTCACTTACTGATCATTTTGTAGCTGTCAGCGTCCCACGGCGGCGGTTCCCTGGTGACGGCGTCGAATTCGTAGTAGAGGAGACTGAATGTCTCTTTGCACGACAGCGCGTTTCCTGAAAACGAACACAATAATTAATATATTAATTGGATGATTAGGGGGCGAATCAAGTGTATATATTACATTTTTTTGCATAGCTTTAACTATTATAGGAATACAATGCTGAGTTTGTATTTCGCGCCAATTTTATGTCATGTTCCATGTTGTTATGTTCTGTGTGAGAGCGGAAATATGCTTGTGTTCTGTGAATAGAGGTTAAGTCAGAATGTTCGAACCGAAGAGGGCAAGAGCTTAATGTTAGAGTTATTAAAAAGGGTGAGGAAATTAATGTATTAATTGGATGATCAGGGGGCGAATTATGTGCAAAGTGCATATATTCTATTTTTTCCATAGGTTTAATTATTGTAGGAATACAATGCAGAGTTTGTATTTCGCGCCAATTTTATGCCATGCTCCATGTTGTTATGTTCTGTGTGGGAGCGGAAAAATGCTTGTGTTCTGTGAGTAGAGGTTAAGTCAGAATGTGCGAACCGAAGAGGGCAAAAGCTCAATGTTAGATTTATTAAAAAGGATGAGGAAATTTTAGTGTTCCTCTCAAGGATCGAACCTTCCTTATCCCGTACTATAGTGTCTATGTGCACCAATTACATTTATTTAAGTTAATTATCGATAATTACTAATTGCATATTTAGGCATTTATTATGCATATTCTTTCAAACGTGGCATATACTATATTCAAAACAAATCCCGATGCACGTCATTTTGATGACGTCAGAATCATCCAATACTACCTACTTAATATAGTTCCAGCACATTGCAATTTTTGTGTTCCGTGTATATTTTAGGTTGGCAATATATATGGTTATGTATATTGTCAACCTAAAATATACACGGTAGGTAGAATGTTGACAATTTTTCGCAATTCTGTTGCATATTATGGCCTAAGGTCACGCATATTTTCTAAAAATTCCGTGCATATAAAGCTCTTATATTTCAGTTTTCTTTTGCACATCATCCTATCTATATTGACGGTACATTTTCAGCAATTGTTACGGACTGAAAGATACTGCGAAAAGGTACTTATTGCTGAAAGTGTAGCCTGCTTTAATCTGAAAGTCAGAAATTGTTTAAAATTTGTTGGCACTATTGCAAACTTGTATTCGTATCGAAATAACTAGATAGAAATTAGTTACTACAAATAATAACTAAATAGAAAATTAATCTCGTCTCGAAATATACTTTCGTCATTCATGGCTGTGGGGACTTTACGAACTGAAGAACAAAACAGAATTCTCTTGTATGGAAATTTCGACCTTGTGATGCCAGTACCTGCCGGATTATCGGATTATAACAAAAACGTTCAAATTTGGGAAAGTAGGTACGCTATTAAGGAATGGATACATTACTATTTAATGTATTGATTAATGTAATCAAACTGATTCACGTCACCTTCTGAATGTCGAGCCCATAACGAACTTTTGTAAGGAAACGACGTGAAAATGAGAAGTTATACCGATAAGAGCTGTAATTTCTTTTTGATACTTTTCTAGCAAAATCTGATCTCGAACTGCAACTAGAAATTAGAAATTTCACCATTCGATCTCGTCTCGATATTTGAGTATCGAATATTATCCAAGTATTCCAAGAGATTTCTGCGCATCACTTCTAGACAAACACCGTCTCAGATTCGCTCAGATATCACGTAGGTAACTAATTGGAACTGATTTATATCGATCGTGGGTCGTCTCGTGGAATAACCGTCCGGCGATCGATGAAGCGGTTATATTTGACCGGTCCGGTCGAATTTTCGCGTACCTACCTTCCGCCCCGAACAAAGCGTGAACCACAAAGGCGAGCGACGTGGAAGGTATTCCTCGTAGCAGGTAAAACACGACCTGTTTAAACACAGCTGTTTATCCAGCATTAATCAAAACATTAATCAAGACTAATACAGGCCGAACCTCGGCCGAGAGCTGTTATTAACGAAATATATTTCCAGTACAGTTAATAGTAATTTTTATGTTATCGAATCGATCGGAACAGTAATGTAATAGCGTTTCACGCAGTTGTGTTCCTGCTCGCTATCGAATTGCCATCGCGGCTGTTTAACCTCTCTCTCTCTCTTTTTTTCTCTTTCTTCGGAATGGCATCATTTCTTATTTTGTCGAGACTTATCGAGGGAGAAAAGCGACGCGACGCCTTTTCCTCGTTCATTACGAATAATCCGTTTCAGGGATGTGTATCGATACTCCTGAGCATCGATCTTTTAAATTCGATATGCGATAAATTAAATATAAATAATAATATATACATTAAATATAAGCATATATACTCTATTCAAAATAAATCCAGATGCACGTCATTTTGATGACGTCACCAAACAACCAATACTACCAACTTAATATAGTCACAGGACGTCGCAATTTATGTGTTCCGTGCATATTTTGGGTTGAGAATACCATAGAGATAAAAGAGAGAGAGGAGGTTACAATTAGGGAGAGGGGGTAATAAATTTTGTAGACGGAACCGGCCATATTGAGAAGCCACTTTTCGAACGCGTGCTTGCGATTGTTATTGCTGAATTGTGCAGTGGCGGATCTATGGGGGAACCTACAGTCTACCATTGTGGACCAAAGTTTAACAATTAATAATAAATACATACATATTTTTAATATATTATACACACTACATAACTGAATCAGCTCTTCCTCTCCTTCCTGGTTTCGTTCTTTGTCTTCCTGGTATACCTGGAGCACATTTCTTTTTTGGTAATTGTTCTTCTATTAACTGATTAATCCCAAAATCGGAAATTTTTTGTTTCCAGCGTAACAACAGCGTAAGGTTTTAAAAACTGATTTAGGTAATTTTGTTATGAACTATTATTAATATTAATGCTACGCCATTGGAGAGAAAGATTTCTTACAGGAAGTCGGCCATATGCAGAAGCCACTTTGGTCTGTGCTTCCGTCTATTTGTTCCAACCACATTTGGTACCTCCTCTGTCTTTTATCTCTATGGAGAATACACATAACCATATAAAATATTGTCAACCTAAAATATACACGGAACACATAAATTGCGATGTCCTGTGACTATATTAAGTTGGTAGTATTGGATGATTCTGACGTCATTAAAATGACGGGATTTGTTTGAATAGAGTATATGTAGATCTATTTTCGTGTAACAAGTTTAAGACAGAGGCTCTCTCTGATTCTCTCTGATTTGTACTAACTCTGATCGATATTTCGAGTATCGATCATATTCAAGACGATACTTCACGATATCGATTATGAAGTATCGATAAAAGTAGCTCTCGCCCTCCAAAGCAATCGAACCGAGTAGTTTGTCTTGAGAGGAAAAACTGTGCTCTTCCCTCGTCGAAAACACATATTCGCCTTCCTTTCTGCGTTTTTCGTTCCGGCAAATAACGCCTCGGCGTCCAATAAGGACGGCGATGTGTCCTAATCGTGCTTAATTGAACGGAGGATAACAAATAGAAAGGACTGAAAGACTCCCGGAATCTAATTTTATCCGATCCGGGAAGTGGAGCTAATATTCCGGTTAATTATGTTGTGGCGGAATTTATAGCGGGAGCCGTTTTAACGGACGACCATTGTCGATTTAATTGGACACTTGCGACGGATTAATCGGGAACGGTCACTTACAAACTAGGAGATATAAAGATGAAGGGTGACGTTTAGAAATAGATCGAAATATGAAATTCTGGTCTAGTTTGAGCCATGGTCTGTCCGCAATGAGGTGGACAGGTTGTGATGTGTACCTTGGCCAAATTTACTAACTCATAATCTTCTTTAATGGAAAAATAAATACCCATGGACTTCAGACATATGGCAGCGTGCTAGAATGGAGTCATGGAATGTAATGGCCGAAATGGGCATACCAAAATATCACCAAGGCGTGTGTGTTGGGCTTAACCAGTACAGCAAAAGTAGGGACAACATTATCTTCCTGTATCAACGTCACTAATGGCATGAGAAAATTCTGTCTATAATCTAATGAGATGTGTTCAATACCATTGCAGTTTTAACCAGTATTTTCGTAAGGTTCAAACTGGTAGCCCGAATTCCTGGATCAGTTACTTATCGTAAATCTCAGTTCCTGGACGTTAATTGGTTTATTTGGAAAAAAGTCATATGAATATTTCTATATAAATGACTCCATGTCACCTTAATTTTTTAACTTAAACTCTAGATTTGTGGATCAGGGTACTTAATTCAAAGTTCATTATGTGGATTGGAAGACTACTTAACACGACAAAACTGCTTTAGAAAACTACTGAATTTCAATCAAAGGTTATTGGTTGATGATTGATCATTATCATTCATGAGAACTACTTAATAGGACAAAAGGTTATGAGTTGTTGAAATGATGACTAGAATGTACGAGATTTCTTTGAAAACTACTGAATCTGTGCAAAGTTACATTTTGAAAAACATTGATTTAACTTCTATATAATCGGCTGTAGTGAAATAAATGTTTGTAAAACATGACAAATTCGGTTCAAAATACACATTTATTAATTGGATTTATGATTAAGGATTGGATACATCTCTGAGTAATTGACTAGGTTAATAGATTTTTCGAAAACTACTGAATTTCATGTTATCTGACTTTTGGGAAAAATCTTGAAATTAAATTTAAATGGTTCAGGTACTTGCTTGAAAGTTCATTGTCTGAAAAATTGGAAGACTACTTAATACGATAAAAGGTAGGAATTTTCAAAGGGATAACTAGAACGTACTAGACTTCTTTACAAACTACCTACTGAATTAGATGCAAATTCAAATATTTACATTTTTGGATTTTGACGCGATATACGTCTTATAAATCGGTGTGCGGGCTACCTACACATCCCAGAAAACATTGTAACGTTACGCCAGACCCATGCGTGCGAGCGAGAGCGAGAACAATAGACAGAGATCGACCTTAACATTTGCCTTGCGACGCATCTATCTCTTTTCCACTACAGCGTCCGAGTGAAAGAGAGACCGGCACCACACAAGCAATGTGAGCCATGCGGAAGGGAGATGACGCATCTATCTCCCTTCCACTCCGTCGGCGGCGACAGCGACAGAACAAAGCTGGACGTTAGCGGTATTGCCGACTATTATTTATAAAGTTATCTGAATATTTACTGTGCATAGCATTGCTTATTACTATTACAATAATACAACTAACTATACAATTACAAAACTTTGGAAATGTGCTTGACGTTATTTTCGTCAAAAATTCAAACAATTTGCCTCGAGGACAAGATGCTGGATTACACGGTATATCGCAAAATAATCAAAAATTAATAATATCAAATATAAAAACATTTTTGGTAAGTTTCACAGATTTTGTTTCTGAAAAATACTCGATTACAGTTTCCTTTGTAACTTCTCTTTGGAACGCCCTTTGTTCTAAGTTACGTTCGTCCCACTAGCTTACATACTTGCAATGAACATTTATTTACTTATTTTCAGTCTTATTATAGTCAGACATTTTCTGCAAGGAGTCTAGAGCAAGAAACTCTAATAGAAACCCAGACAGTTTCTTCGCCCATATTGTCACCATCTTTCCACTGTTCTGCTTACTACTTCTACCAGGCTAACTTGGCAACTACTTTTAGGCGAGAACATAACGAAATCCCAGAGACCTCAGAGTGTAGTTACAACAATTCCACGACAATCATAACTGTCGCTAAATCTCATACAAATTGATGAAATTACGGCCCATCAAAAAAAGTTTCTTTCTACACAATTGCATGTAGTTCGAGTAATAGCTCGAAAGCGGAAAAGCCTACAATTATTTACATCCTTGCGTAAGCATTAATATCGACGTTGTTAATGATGAGAAAAGTTACTTTCATGAAGGATGAAATGGTAATTTACCTCGAGAACTTTTGAAGTAGGACAACGCAGGATAATTAATTTTATTGTTCTGCTCGTATATAATGTAAATCCTGTTGTAATTTAAAGAATCGACATTTCAAATATTTACGGTTTAAGACGTTGCGGATAGAGATGATTTAAGAGAAGAGGAATTTATAAGAAACAACTAAAAAATGTCGACGCTATTAAACCTCAAGAATTGCCTCTATCGGAATGCGATTAAAAGACGACAAGTCAAATGCATGAATAATTTATTAAAAATTCAGGCATAGAGACGACTGGAATATGAACCACTCCGCTATATTTCGAAAAGTTGAATATGAATTGAACTACAGAATAATGGTGATTATAATCAACAGTAATCGACACCAGTAGTGATACGTATGTAAATTATTTTATGAAGAAACTTTGTAAAAGTGTTTCAAACTTCTAGAGAGAGACCCCAGCTCGCATAGCTTTAAAAGCAAGCAATTATTCCGCACTAATCGTCAATATTACTTTCTCAGCGTGTTAAATCGCTAAAAAACCAACGTAATTATTCATTAATTTGCACATTTTCGCCATTGTCGACTCGAAAATTATTCCGGCGGCAAGATGGATGCCCCGTTCATTCACCAATCTCGCAAAGCAACAGCTTAATGAGCATTCTGATGAAAAAATTATACGCCAACGTTCAGTGGCCTCCTCGGCCGCTCGATCTAATGGGACATTTTAAATACAAAAGGTAGATACAGCACAGGTTAGGATATAAAATGGGAAGGAATTTTGAGGACGATCTACATCATGAGTTTTAAATTTGAGTGCTCTGGTTAAAAGAGTAACATAGTGTTAAGCATATTTTTTTGGAAAATGAGTGATATTTTTCCTCGTTCACTTAGGAGAAATTTCGATACGAGAAGATATCTAATTTTGGTCTCGTCTCGAAAGTCTCGAAGTCTCGAATTTTATATCTGCGTTCTCCAGTCCGTAAAACCCTCACAGCCATGAATGACGAAAGTGCGAATAAAAGGATAATAACAGGACATTCGAGATAGTGGTGGACACGAGACGAGACCAGTACTGGTTCGAGACGAGACGAGACATAATTTCGTCTAGTCTCGAAGTCTCGATTTTTTTTAAGAAATTGCAATTTAAGAATTTTCTTTCGTTTTTAAAATGAAAGGTACGTATACTATTGCCAGAAAATTTTTCTAAAATTATGGTAGGTAATTTTACTTTTAAAATTTGATAATTCTATCAAATAATACCAATTTCACATATAATATAATAATATACAGGTGATATTAATTTCTTATTTGTCTTTATAAAGATATATAGTTTATTTTATAAGTTTATTTAATGACTTTGTTTTATAGGTCGTATCCTAAGAAGTCTATTTATTAATAATATTTATTTTCAATTTTGTACTTGTTCTCTATAAATCTAATTTCTTTAATTCAATATTTTCTAAAAATGAAATATTCTTTATCAAAACATAACATCAATAAAATATTACTGTACATTCAACTTTACCACACCTGTATAGGTACTTCAAGAAAATCAGTAAATGTTATCAAAAGAGTATACATTTATAAACGTACCATCTATATACGTCTATTTATTTCGACACTTTTCGAGACACGAGACGAGACGAGACGAGACATAATTTTTGGGAGTTTTTCGAGACGAGACGAGACCATGTCGTTTCGCGTCTCGTCTCGTCTCGTGTCCACCACTAATTCGAGATCTGTTGTGCATTAATGGATATATTCAATAGTAACGTATCCATTCATTTGCAGCGTACTTTCGCAAATTTGAACGTCATGTTATAATCCGATAATCCGGCAGGTACTGGCATGACACGTTCCCAGTACGAATTCATTGATAGCGTAACATAAAACTAGACTAATACATGACCGTCCACGTGTTTTCGATAAATATCTTCATTTTGAAAAGCACATAAAACCTATTAATGACATGAGGAGGTACTTTAATGGGGACCTTGAGTACAAAACTTCATCAAAATCCGTTTAACCGTTTTTGATGAAATTTGAAAAGTTGTCCTTATTGTCAAAGTCATTATTATTTATACAAAGGTCCTTGTACAAGGTACCTACTTACTACAAGAAAATCAGTGAATGTTCTCAAGAAAGAACATATCCGTTTATCTCGAGATTTTTCAAGACCAAGACGAGACAAGATCGGATTTGGAACGAGACGAGACATAACTTTAAAGCATTTTACGAGACGAGAGATGACTAAGGAATTCCTCGAGACCGAGACGAGACTGTTATTTCTTGTCTCGTCACTACTAAAATTCGAATATGGTGCAACTGTAATTTTGGAGAATTTCGAAATTTTTCGATTAATTCCCCACAAAGGAATTTGACAAGCGTTTTGGTTTCAATTTTGTATGTGATTTTGGGTATTATTTTAAAGTTTCGAATAGTTCAGCAAACTTGCTATTAATCAAAAGTGTTTTCTATGCATCATCCCTTCTTCCCTTAAAATTTGGTAAAATTTTCTTTTGTACTAAAGACTCCTTCTTTACTCCCTGTTTAGGTCGAAAATTACAAATTTCCACAAATATAACATTTTTCCCTAAATTTCCCGGGTAATTAAGTTCCAATTAGAAATGTTATATCTAATGTGGGAATAATACAGTATTTTTCTAGAAGTGATGAGCAAAAATCTTTCAAATTATTGTGGTAGAAATACTTGTAGGAATTATTCTTACAAATATTACAATAATTCTTCATTTAGAATATTTTGGAAAATTTCTGTACGGTAGGATTAAGTACAATACATCCTAAACAAACGCTTGGCAGATCTCAAATTATACTCTATTCAAAACAAATCCCGATGCACGTCATTTTGATGACTTCAGAATCATCCAATACTACCAACTTAATATAGTCACAGGAGATCGCAATTTATGTGTTCCGTGTATATTTTAGATTGACAATATATATGGTTATGTGTATTCTCAACCTAAAATATACACGGAACACATAAATTGCGATGTCCTGGGACTATAATATATTATGTTGGTAGTATTGGATGTTTGGTGAGGTCATCAACATGACGTGCATCGGGAGTTGTTTTGAATAGGGTATAGCTTATAATTTTATTGTAATTTTGGAAAATTTCTTATTGCTTTCACAGGAATGTTTCCGTATCGTTTTTACTTTAAATTAGTTACAAGCTTTTTATAAATAATGTATTACTAATACAAATACAAAAGTAAATACCAAATTTCAAAGTTGCACATCTCGAAAAGTTTCGAATTTTGTTGGGTTGTTCCACGGACATTACTGATACCGATACATGAGTTCCTATTGGTAATGTTATATCTAAGGCGGAATCAGACAGTATTTCCCTAAAAGTGGCAAGCAAAAATCTTTCATAATTATTGTGGTAGAAATAGTTGCAGAAAGTATTGTTAAGAATCTTGAGAATTTGTTACAATTGCTAACTACAATAATAAATTCATAAAAATTTTCAATTCTGGATTTTGGAGTGGTCCATTTTCCACCAAAACAAATCGAAAATTTCCTTATTTTCCATCTACAACAGTAATTAGTAACATTCCGTTTCTTCTGTTATATCCCAAGGGTATTAGGATATTATGAAAAAAGTTAAATTAGAATTTAATGAGATAAGAAAAATTCTACTACTCCTGAACCATTTAACCAAAGTTACTGTGGATTGAATCTTTAATTTCGGTATTAATCTCGAGGACCACACCCAAAACCTACTAAAACCGTCCGTCCTAACGGAGCAATAATAATAATTAAAGTTTCCACAGTCCGAACCTGCCTCATGCGGTATGCAGTTGACGCTCGTGAAAATTTTTTGTGTCCCGGCGCCGATTGCTTTAAATAGGATTTATTGTCTCATTAAATTATTAGTGTTTGTCACCCGGCACTTTACGAGGACGCATATTTCATGATTTTTATCTGCATTCGTAGCCTAGTTGGTGAGATTTTATGTCGCCTGTTAATCATCCGTACAATTTTAATATGCTCTACAAATTTCTTGTCGTTTATCACGCGGTTTTACAATTATATATATATCCACCTTGTACTTAACGTGCCCGAGAGGTATTTGTTGCGACGTTAAACTTTAAAATATAACCCATGGTTTTTGCGTATGGTTAATGGAGCCGTTGGAATAATTTTTACGACTTTCCCTAAGCCGGCGTTGTTTAATGGGGTTAAAAATCCAGGAATATGTAGTTTTCGGATATCCTACTTTATCGTTTTAATTTAAACATCATTTTATTAACGGCCGATCAGGACGCGTTTCCGCAGTAAACTTGACAGTCCTTCGACAGTTAAGAAAATATGCCCATGCTCCACTTGGTAATACTTTATTTATGCAGGTATTGATAGTTTACACCTGCATATTAATATCAATTTGCTTATGAGATATAATATCAATTGAGAATACACATAACCATATATATTGTCAACCTAAAATATACACGGAACACATAAATTGTGATGTTCTGTGACTATATTAAGTTGGTAGTATTACATGATTCTGATGTCATCAAAATGATTTTCTTAATAATATCTCTATTTTCATTCGGATGTCGAATGAACACTCTTTTCAAAACAAATCCCGACGCACGTCATTTTGATGACATCAGAAGACTTCCAATACTACCAACATAATATAGTCCCAGCACATCGCAATTTATGTGTTCCGTGTATATTTTAGGTTGACAATATACAGTACATTTTTTAAATACCGTACCCGATTAAAATCAGTGTTCTGTGAATTTATGTTGCAATCCTGAATAATCTGTTGAGACCTAAAATCACCATACTTCACCAACCGACCAGCGGCGACACTGAAAAATTAATTGAAAGCTAAATTGAACTAATTCAAAATGATAAATTTCGTTACACCTCAAGCTCTCAATAATCATATTTACGCTTTGGTCAAGCGTAAATAGAAAAGACTATTAAAACGCCACTGGCAAAGAAACAAAACGCTAAAACTGTCAATTTTGAAAACACATTGCCAACCAAAATTTAGTTGCAACCATACATGCCAACAAAATTTGGGTACAGGAATTTAAAAACGCACTTTATAATTATTATATAAATTGCGATGTGCTGGGACTATATTAAGTTGGTAGTATTGGATGATTCTGACGTCATCAAAATGACGTCCATCGGGATTAGTTTCGAAAAGAGCGTACACAATGTCACACTAAGCCACAGAACACGAAATTATTTTATGATCCGTGCCCCAGACCGTTTCATCCAAAATCGAACGTCAACTGTCCAAACTATCGACTTCGGTGCGCATGCCCGTCCAGCGTGTTGATTTTAATGTAGTCTGTGTTGAAACAGTGGATCAATTGATCCCTAAATGGACGAGAGCGCATGCGCACGATGTGATAAAAACTAATTTCACGTCAAACGCCGTCGACGCGGCCCGTTAAATATTTAAACGAATCGTTAATTTACCTCAGCGTACACCTACGCGCGTATATCGCATTGTTTCACTCGGCCCTCATTAAAATCCGAGGCACTAAATTACGCCTCGTAATATTTAGGTTAAATAGAATCTCTCGCCGTTTATTGCTTTTATCGTCCATTGTTCCGAGTGCGACCTGGAACGGTGAAAAGTTTTAATATTATTTATATATTTCGGGACGGAAAGAAGCGAGCCGTCGACGGCTGACTGTACAAAAATCGGACGGTTAATAATTAACCGTCGAGCATCTGCCCCAGTTCTCGGTCTCTCCTAATTGAAACGAGTACCGAATCAAATCTAAATTGTTCTACCGTACGATAATTCATCTTCATGACCGCAAATGGTGCGAGAGAACGAGAGAGAGTCGGGGCGGATATCGGACCGGAGGAGAGGTTCCGTGAGAAGACGGAATTAATGTAACGTTGTTAGGTTATAATTATCGAGTTAATTTACTGTCTGACGTTGCATCGCGGAAAATGCGTAAAATAAATGATATTGTCGGTATTTAATGTAACGGTACATCAAGTGTCGATTTAACATTCTCATTACACGCAATTTCCCCATACTATGAAGATTCAAAACACAAGAAAGAAAATCAAAATAATATGATAGTCCGAAGTGCTGATTATTTTCAACAGATTTATATGTTTAACGATCTTAATGTTCTGTGATATGAGCACCAGCTGCTTATTTCAAACAGATTTACATGTTTAATGATTTTAATGTCCTGTGACATAAGCTCCAGTTGATCCTTTTAAACAGATTTACAGGTATAACGAGCTTAATGTTCTATGACATGAGCACCAGCCGATCATTTTAAACAGATTTACATGTTTAATGATCTTAACGCTCTGTGCTATGAGCACCAGCTTATCATTTTAAACAGATTTACATGTTTAATAACCTTAATGTTCTGTGATATGCGCACCAGGTGATCATTTTAAACAGATTTACATGTTCAACGATCCTAGTGTTCTGTGACATGAGCTCCAGTTGATCATTTGAAACGGATTTACATGTATAACGATCTTAATGTTCTATGACATGAGCACCAACTGTTCATTTTAAACAGAATTACATGTTTAATGATCTTAATGTTCTGTGCTATGAGTACCAGCTGATCAATTTAAACAGATTATCATGTTTAATGATGTTAACGTTCTTTGATATGCGCACCAGCTGATCATTATAGACAGATTCACATGTTTAATGATCTTAACGTTCTGTGACATGAGCTACAGTTGATCATTTTAAACAGATTTAAGGCGGAAACAGACTATCGTCACGTCACGTGAGTTCACGTGTTGTCACGTTAACTCACGTCACTTTGACGTAACCTCAGTCTGGTTCTAATACATTTAAATACCATGTGAAATATTACTCCGCACTTTTTATCCGTGACGTGAATTAACGTGACAGCACGTGAGCTCACGTGACGTGACGATAGTCTGTTTCCGCCTTTACATGTATAACGATCTTAATGTTTTATGACATGAGCATCAGCTGTTCATTTTAAACAGAATTACATGTTTAATGATCTTAATGTTCTGTGGTGTGAGCACCAGCTAATGTTCTGTAGTATGAGCACCAGCTGATCGTATTTTAAACAGATTTACATTATTTCAATTATCTTCAATATTAGTTATATATTACAAATATATTAGTTCAATTATCTTAACGTCCTGTGCTATGAGCACCAGATGATTATTATAAACAAATATACATGTTCAATAAACTCAATGTTCTGTGATATGAGCACCAGCTGATCATTTTAAACTGATTTGCATGTTTAATGATCCTAATGTTCTGTGATATGATTGGAAAGTATATGGAAAGTTTTTTTTCTATTTTTACGGCCGTATTCACCATTCTTAACTTAACAGCCTGATATGTAACAGGCTGATAACGGTTAACAGTCTGATAAGGATTTATGGTATTCACCATGAAATAAACTCGCTGGATAAGAAACAGACTGTTAACAGAATATTACTAAACATTTATGTTGGTAATCAACAGCATTCCGCTCGTAATGTGCATGTAGCTGTTTTGTGATGACAGATGACAGTAACCTGTAGACTTTGGTTATAGTTATAGTGGTTCCTCTCCAGCACTACCGGAGTCCGACGATGAATCTAATACATCGATTCTATGAATTCTATCGACAACATCAACAATCATTGTTGATAAAATTAATCAAAACATAAACAAAACAAATTTCAATTTTGATAACATAACCTCAAACTCTGCCAATTGTACCGTTCTATGCCCTTTAACACCCTGGTAAAAGTTTATCAGGGAAAGTTCGGACTGTTAACTTTAACAAGCTGTTAAGTGATTTATTTGAATGGCGAATACCAGTCAAAATTTTAACAGGCTGATAAATGTGTAACAGTCTGATAAGTCGATGGTGAATACGGCCGTTAGTCTTGAGAAAAGCAAGTTATTCGACATAAAAAAAAATATTGTATTAAAATCTACAAAACAAAAATATGAATTTTGCTCAAGGGTAAAATACTTTTATTGTTGACGATATCAAAAATTGTTACGAAATAAAAATTGATCCAAATTGAAAACTACACTCAAATATGCAATGATATCCATTTTAAAAAAATTTTTACGAATTACCAAAAAATTGTAAAAAATTTATTGGAACTCCAATTTGATCAAATCTCTGTATTTTTAAATCAAAGTGTTTTTAACAACTTCAAAAGGTTTCAAAGTACAACTCCACGGTGTTCTAGAGATATGACCACGTATATAAATTTCGTATTAATGCAAGCCACGAATTTCAATAAGTGGTAAACAATTCTTTGCAACTTCAACTTTATTAAAACCATGGGTTTTCAGATAATCAAGTATTTTTGACAGCTGACAACCTTAGAAACCTAATTAGACCAGTACAAATTGTTCAGAGGTACCAATTTAAGTTTGATATATTTCGATATTATTAACTTTCGCCCACGAACTACAAAGTAGTGAACACTTCAAATTGATTTTCTAATGGTGCTAATAATATCAAAACACCCACCGACTGTCCCGTAAATACCATTACAGCACCTTCCATCACGTAAAACAGTGATAAAATGAAACATTACGACACCGGAACTCGAAAAGTAGTAACGCACCAAATTCTCGATTTATATGTAAGTTTCCGTCTAGGCGGTCTGTTAGACACTCCGACGAAGGAATGCTGTGTCATGGTAAAAAATAAATCTGCTGAATAATTGAGCGATGGAGGGCATATGATACGGCAAAGAACTTCTTAACATAATTAAATTCATTACTTTAATTTAAAAACGAAAACGGGATCGAGCACATTATTAAATAATAATCGATATCTGCTTATGGAATTAGTCCCGACGCGGGCACTTCTGGTGATTAATAACAAAGAAGAAAAATGCGTATCACTAAATAAACCATCAAAGTGATCAGTGTTAAATTTTCGCTCACCTGGAAAGAGGCTGCAGTCCCTTATGGTGAACTTGATTTCGATGTACATCCTATTGGAGACGTTCCTCTCGATGAAGGGCGTCCACAGCCAATTGTTGACGTCGTTATATGCCACATCACAGACAACGTATGACCTCCAGTTGATGCCCTTCTGGAAATTCGTGAACGATTCCTCCACCCACTGCAATGAAAATAAAAAGAGGAATTATAATATGAGGAGCAATTCTTCCTTCTAAAAGAGAGCACTATTCGTCTTTCGCATGCTTAACGACAAACAGATGCGCAGACGACGCTGAGCAATTATTTTATACGTAATTCGAAACGAGACCACCCAAAAAGTGTCTACAAAGATTTTAAATGATTTTCGTTCAAGCAACTTTTCATTTGTAAAGCCTTTCCTGCCTCACAAAAATTTTTGGGCTTTTTGTTCTTAACAAACCTCTCACATTTTGGAATTTTTTAATAACACTACTAAATGCAGAAAAAATTATTCGAAACACACATGAAATCATAATCATAACATGAACGTCGAAAATGAAATTGGTACGTATCTCGGTAGTTTAGTGGTAAGAACACCCGACGCGAAATTTGGAGACCCGGGTTCAAATCCCGGCTGAGCTACAAATTCCATTCTTACAGATTCTCTTACATTTCCTTCATATACATCTGAAACGTGTTTCTTATCATTCCTATTACCACATTATTACTAATAGAAAACGTCAAGTTACGGTTATGGTTACCTCCCTAATTTTCATTAATAACAGTATGGAAACAAATTAATAATGATTATTAATTAATATGTACTATAGTAATAATACGAAAAACACCAAAATTATAATTTTTGTTGTTATATTTCATTTTTATTTCTATTATCGTCACATATATTTTACATCATATTTATATTGTTTTTGTTACCATTATTATTCTTATTACTTGGCCTATAAGGCCAAAAACAGAACACAGAAGAACTGTTGTAATGATGATCAATTACTTAATATTAAAATAAATGTGACGGACCTTTATGAAGGCAACGAATTGGAAATACATCTCTGATTGCAATAAATGGAACTTAAAATATATTGCCATTAATAAAAATATAATAAATATCGAGTCATTAATTTGCCAGCATAAAACTAACTACTCTATCGATAAAACTCCCAAAACTTATAGAGACCATTACGATTTATTGCATGCATTGCAACCATATAAGAATTGGCAAGAATTTTTAATAAACAACAAATAAATGAAACGTATTGATTTTAGTACGGGACGAGAATATAAAACGGGATGGATATAAACGGTAACTCAGTTGAAATGCCTCAATTCGCTCTAAGTAATAAAAATTTTATAGCCAACAATTCATAAATACAACTGGGTGTGCAGGACCTTCTTTCAACTTTTCAACTTCAATTTAAGAATTTTGAATGCAACAGTCTATTTCGAAAATTTAAACATTTTTCATTACATTGATGAACGCTGGTCACTATTATTAAGTTGGAATTTAACCCTTGTACCATCCATTACGTCAAAACTCATGTCACCAGATTGTAACCAAACAATCAATTCGTCATCTCGCTCTCCAAATTACTGGTCTGCTAATGAGGTACTGAACTCTAATTGCTACTTTACCGTCATTACATGTACTAATAATAAAAAATATTGCTCCTAGTAATGATGGTAATGTTGTATTTGAATTGCAAGAAATATGAAGGTACATTTAAGAATTTCTGTTCTTTTTGCATAAAGCCTCACTCCTTTATACTCATTAATGAGTGGTTCACGTTAATGCAAGTACCATTTGCGACAACCACCATATGCAGTTCATACAGAAATGCATCGGCCAAGGTCAATTAAAGGCTGCGCTGTGGTTTATTTAGAGTCTTAGTAAAGTCTTATTATAAAGTAATTTGGAATCTAGACATATATCTCAGTAATTTGTGTATTCATTTAGGAAACTACTTGGAATCCCGGAAATTCCAAAATCTTATAATATAGATATCTACTTATAGATATTCCAGAATCCTTATATCTTGTCGATAAAGGCCAAAACATGCGAAATACCAAATTCAATGTTTCACGAAATACTCATTTTGCATGAAATCCGCGGTACTAATACGCTAAAAGAGTTTAATATTTCAACCATTACCAACAGTTCCATATTTTTCATAGAATAATTCCAAAAATATTTCCATTTCTGATTTTCAAAATTACGGTTTATGATGAAAGGAGACAATCTTCTGCAGTCAGAAATGAAAACCTTCTTTGCTACGACGTTCACTTTTCGAGATATTAACGTTTAAAAAATGTTTTTTTTTTGTGGAAAATTTTTATTTTTTCGAAAATGGTTAAACCTGATTAGAATGTTATTAAAGTTTAAGTTAGTACTTCTCTGAAAGATTCATGGCGAAAATAGAAAATTACATTTTTTGGGACGAAAAAAAGGAAGGATTTTTTCCAAAAACGGGTCGATTTTGAATTTTCCAAATTCTAATGCTAAACGAAATGGGATGAGGAATCAAACTTTTTCCCTTCCAAGACGGCTACTTTCCAAGATATGAACGTTGGAAAATGAGTATTTTCTCTTTTTCGAAAAATTTAGATTTACCCTTACGATTTTTCCAAAAATGGGTAGATTTCAGATTTTCAAAATTCTGATGCCTAACGAAATGGGATGAGAAATCAAAGCCTATTCCTTCCAAGACGACTACTTTTCGAGATATGAACGGCGGAAAATAGGTATTTTCCTGTTTTCGAAAAATCTCGATTTACCCTTACGATTTTTTCAAAAAGGGTTAGATTTTCAATTTTCAAAATTCTGGTAACTAACGAAATGGGATGAGAAATCAAACCCTTTCCCTTCCAAGACGGCCACTTTCCAACATACGAACGTCGGAAAATCGGTATTTTTCTTTTTTCGAAATATCTCGCCCTTACGATTTTTCCAAAAATGGGTAGATTTCGGATTTTCAAAATTTCAGTGCTAAACGAAATAGGATGAGAAATCAAACCCTTTCCTTCCCAAGACGGCTCACTTTCCGAGATATGAACGTTGGAAAATGAGTATTTTCTCTTTTTCGAAAAATATAGATACGATTTTTTCAAAAAGGGGTAGATTTTGAATTTTCAAAATTCTGGTGCCTAACGAAATGGGATGAGAAATCAAACCCCTTTCCTTCCAAGACGGCTACTTTCCGAGATATGGATGTCGGAAAATGGGTATTTTCACTAATTTCCTTTTTTCGAAAAATCTCGCTCTTGCGATTTTTCCAAAAATGGGTGGATTTCGGATTTTCAAAATTCTGATACTAAACGAAATGAGATGAGAAATCAAACCCCTTTCCTTCCAAGACGGCTACTTTCCGAGATATGAACGTCGAAAAATGGATATTTTCCTTTTTTTGAAAAATCTAGATTTACCCTTACGATTTTTTCAAAAAGGGGTAGATTTGGAATTTTCAAAATTCTGGTGCCTAACGAAATGGGATAAGAGATCAAACCCCTTTCCTTCTACGACGGCTACTTTTCGAGATATGAACGTTGGAAAATGGGTATTTTCCTTTTTTCGAAAAATATCGCCCTTGCGATTTTTCCAAAAATGGGTAGATTTCGGATTTTCAAAATGTCAGTCCTAGACGAAATGAGATGAGAAATCAAACTTTTTTCCTTCCCAAGATGGCTACTTTCCGAGATATGAACGTCGGAAAATGGGTATTTTCACTATTTTCCTTTTTTCGAAAAATCTAGATATATTGCGATTTTTCCAAAAATGGATAGATTTCGGATTTTCAAAATTATGATGATACACGAAATGGGATGAGAAATCAAACCCCTTTCCTTCTAAGACGGCTACTTTCCCAGATATGAACGTTGGAAAATAGGTATTTCCCTTTTTTCGAAAAGTCTCGATTTACCCTTGCGATTTTTCAAAAAACGGGCAGATTTTGAATTTTCAAAATTCTGATGCCTAACGAAATGGGATGGGAAATCAAACCCTTCGCCTTCCAAGACGGCTACTTTCCGAGATATGAACGTCGGAAAATGGGTATTTTCACTAATTTCCTTTTTTCGAAAAATCTCGCTCTTGCGATTTTTCCAAAAATGGGTGGATTTCGGATTTTCAAAATTCTGATGCTACACGAAATGGGATGAGAAATCAAACCCCTTTCCTTCTAAGACGGCTACTTTCCCAGATATGAACGTTGGAAAATAGGTATTTCCCTTTTTTCGAAAAGTCTCGATTTACCCTTGCGATTTTTCAAAAAACGGGCAGATTTTGAATTTTCAAAATTCTGATGCCTAACGAAATGGGATGGGAAATCAAACCCTTCGCCTTCCAAGACGGCTACTTTCCGAGATATGAACGTCGGAAAATGGGTATTTTCACTAATTTCCTTTTTTCGAAAAATCTCGCTCTTGCGATTTTTCCAAAAATGGGTGGATTTCGGATTTTCAAAATTCTGATGCTACACGAAATGGGATGAGAAATCAAACCCCTTTCCTTCTAAGACGGCTACTTTCCCAGATATGAACGTTGGAAAATAGGTATTTCCCTTTTTTCGAAAAGTCTCGATTTACCCTTGCGATTTTTCCAAAAACGGGCAGATTTTGAATTTTCAAAATTCTGATGCCTAACGAAATGGGATGGGAAATCAAACCCTTTCCCTTCCAAGACGGCTACTTTACGAGATATGAACGTCGGAAAATGAGTATTTTCACTAATTTCCTTTTTTCGAAAAATCTCGCTCTTGCGATTTTTCCGAAAATGGGTGGATTTCGGATTTTCAAAATTCTGATGCTAAACGAAATGAGATGAGAAATCAAACCCATTTCCTTCCAAGACGGCTACTTTCCGTTTTCTCTTTTTAGAAAAATCTAGATTTACCCTTACGATTTTTTTAAAAAGGGGTAGATTTTGAATTTTCAAAATTCTGGTGCCTAACGAAATGGGATGAGAAATCAAACCCTTTCTCTTCCAAGACAGCTACTTTCCGACATATGAACGTCGGAAAATGGGTATTTTCCTTTTTTCGAAAAGTCTCGAGTTACCCTTGCCGTTTTTCCAAAAAGGGATAGATTTTGGATTTTCAAAATTTTCTGATGTCATAAAGGGAAATTTCCCTTCTTTCGACGTTACTTTCGAGGTATGAACGAGTGAATAATGAGTTTCTTACATTTTCGAAAAATAGAGATTTTAGGAAAGAAAACTTTCCATTTGTGCCGTCCCCTTTTTACAAACCCAAAAATCCACCCAATTTAGATTTCTGGACCAAAGTAGTAAATTTTTAATAGCATCTTATCCATCTATAAATCATTAACAAATTATAATAAAATAACTGATAAATATTTTGCCTTACATTCCCAAACCTAACGAACTTCAAAAAAATAGTATAGTAAAATTCATTTTTCTTAGCGAATCAATACCGTAAGAATGGCCCAATTAGCCGTTTTCCTCATTAAATTCGCGAGCAAATTAAATTGTTTTCTTCGATCGAGCGTAATTATCGCGTCGATTATTTCTCGCGTTTTTAATTGTCTCAGTAGGCTAATTATAAACTTCGGAGAAATTACATTTACTAATAAATGTCCACTTGCATAGCATAAACAAGTCGGAAAATGACGGCATAACGATTAATTACTCGTAATAAAAATGTAATTACGAAATTTTGTCGTGTATTTTCTTATAGATTTGTGAATGATATTGATTGGACAGCTTGGTTGTTGTTTTATATTGTTTCATCGCTCGACCTTTTACGTACTTGGTTCTCATGAGAGCCTTTTTCATTATAGCGGCTATCGATAACGACGAAACGAGTCAAGAACGTTAAAATCCATTTTTAATGGCCTCCACGTTTGAATCATGAAACGTAATCATTATATTTACATTTAATATGATAATAAGGCCATAAAACATTTTCATATTATCAATTACCATGCTATGTTTCAATTAATAAAAAAACGAGGGGATTACGAACAACAAAATACAAACATATTTTATGGTTAACTACAAAGTGACTTTACATTAAGTGTAATTACAAAAAAATTCCATCTCGGGCTTTAATAAAGGTTTGATGGGCTTTTTCGAAGATTTGCATTTTAAGCGAGCCTTTAATAAAACTACTGACATTAATTATGCTGACGTTAGTTGCTTTTAATTATATATTAAAATATCTCTTTCAAGTTGCTCGTGCATTTCCGTGGGCAAAGGTACAATTAGAGTTGCCAGAAAGGAAAAATAAAGTAAAAGAGAGAAAAGGAAGCGAGAGAGGGAAAATTGTTCATCGCAATTACTTGCTCGAGTTAATCGAGTGTTAATTTAGAGCTTGCTCGTCGGTGCATTGGCCACCGTTAAAATTTATAACGGGTACATTTTTACATTTGTCGGCCGTTCGTTCCGATTTAATTTATCCAATACGGACGTAATGGACAAATTTGATACGTGTACAATTAATATATCTAGACCTGCCAGATTATTAATAGGAAATTAATAGAAGATTATAGAACATTGCGAAGATAAAATGGCACGTTCAAAGAGTTTTTTACATTGTTGCATATTGTACTTGTACTTCAATCCGCAACAATATCGACTTTCGATAGAAGTGGCAACATCGATTCAACGTGACATTTGTGGATCATGGAACATTGAGAAGAGAAAATGGAACGTTCACAACGTTTTTTACATTGTTGCATGTTGTACTTGTACTTCAATCTGCAACAATATCGACTTTCGATAGAAGTGGCAACATCGATTCAACGTGACATTTGTGGATCATGGAACATTGAGAAGAGAAAATGGTACGTTCAAAGCGTTTTCTACATTGTTGCATGTTGTACTTGTACTTCAATCTGCAACAATATCGACTTTCGATAGAAGTGGCAACATCGATTCAACGTGACATTTGTGGATCATAGAACATTGAGAAGAGAAAATGGCAGGTTCAAAGCGTTTTCTACATTGTTGCATGTTGTACTTGTACTCCAATCTGCAATAATATCGACTTTCGATAGAAGTGGCAACATCGATTCAACGTGACATTTGTGGATCATGGAACATTGAGAAGAGAAAATGGAACGTTCACAACGTTTTTTACATTGTTGCATGTTGTACTTGTACTACAATCTGCAACAATATCGACTTTCGATAGGAGTGGCAACATCGATTTCAACGTGACATGTGTGGATCATAGAACATTGAGAAGAGAAAATGGCACGTTCAAAACATTTTTTACATTGTTGCATGTTGTACTTGTACTTCAATCCGCAATAATATCGTATTTCGATAGAAGTGGCAACATCGATTCAACGTGACATTTGTGGATCATAGAACATTGAGAAGAGAAAATGGCACGTTCAAAGCGTTTTCTACATTGTTGCATGTTGTACTTGTACTTCAATCTGCAACAATATCGACTTTCGATAGGAGTGGCAACATCGATTCAACGTGACATTTGTGGATCATGGAACATTGAGAAGAGAAAATGGAACGGTCACAACGTTTTTTACATTGTTGCATGTTGTACTTGTACTTTAATCTGCAACAATATCGACTTTCGATAGAAGTGGCAACATCGATTCAACGTGACATTTGTGGATCATAGAACATTGAGAAGAGAAAATGGCAGGTTCAAAGCGTTTTCTACATTGTTGCATGTTGTACTTGTACTCCAATCTGCAATAATATCGACTTTCGATAGAAGTGGCAACATCGATTCAACGTGACATTTGTGGATCATGGAACATTGAGAAGAGAAAATGGAACGTTCACAACGTTTTTTACATTGTTGCATGTTGTACTTGTACTACAATCTGCAACAATATCGACTTTCGATAGGAGTGGCAACATCGATTTCAACGTGACATGTGTGGATCATAGAACATTGAGAAGAGAAAATGGCACGTTCAAAACATTTTTTACATTGTTGCATGTTGTACTTGTACTTCAATCCGCAATAATATCGTATTTCGATAGAAGTGGCAACATCGATTCAACGTGACATTTGTGGATCATAGAACATTGAGAAGAGAAAATGGCACGTTCAAAGCGTTTTCTACATTGTTGCATGTTGTACTTGTACTTCAATCTGCAACAATATCGACTTTCGATAGGAGTGGCAACATCGATTCAACGTGACATTTGTGGATCATGGAACATTGAGAAGAGAAAATGGAACGGTCACAACGTTTTTTACATTGTTGCATGTTGTACTTGTACTTTAATCTGCAACAATATCGACTTTCGATAGAAGTGGCAACATCGATTCAACGTGACATTTGTGGATCATAGAACATTGAGAAGAGAAAATGGCAGGTTCAAAGCGTTTTCTACATTGTTGCATGTTGTACTTGTACTCCAATCTGCAATAATATCGACTTTCGATAGAAGTGGCAACATCGATTCAACATGACATTTGTGGATCATGGAACATTGAGAAGAGAAAATGGAACGTTCACAACGTTTTTTACATTGTTGCATGTTGTACTTGTACTACAATCTGCAACAATATCGACTTTCGATAGAAGTGGCAACATCGATTCAACGTGACATTTGTGGATCATAGAACATTGAGAAGAGAAAATGGCACGTTCAAAGCGTTTTCTACATTGTTGCATGTTGTACTTGTACTTCAATCCGCAACAATATCGACTGTCGATAGGAGTGGCAACATCGATTCAACGTGACATTTGTGGATCATGGAACATTGAGAAGAGAAAATGGAACGGTCACAACGTTTTTTACATTGTTGCATGTTGTACTTGTACTACAATCTGCAATAATATCGACTTTCGATAGAAGTGGCAACATCGATTCAACGTGACATTTGTGTGTTTACATGGCACTTCATGAAGTTAGAAGAGACACAATGGTTAATGGGTGCATGATGAGTAAATGTATACCAATGAAGAAAAGGCGTTTAGATTATTCTTTCATAGCTGAGTTGACCAATTAATATAGAAATTTGTTGAGGTTATGTATCGTCATTTCCGTTATGTATTCCAGCTGATCCCGTTAAAATAAATATTTGGGTTTCAGTTTTGGGACTTAATGAAACTAATAAAATAACAAAGTATGCTGTAAACACTCCATAGAAAGTGATTTTGAGTGTAAGTAGGTACAGCCAAATATAAGAAAATGCTGTCAAAATATTTTTAAAATTTTTAAAAGTAGGAACAAGTGTAATTAATTTTTACAAAATATGTTAATGTGATCGTAACGGAGCTCTTATAAATTATTTATTATTTAAATCAAGTCTTAAGACTCTTAAAATAGAAATAAATTAATTTGTGAGTAAGTGGTTTATTGTATAAAACGTAAGTTAACAAGAGTTAAGTAATTGATTTAAGCTTTTAAGTTTTCAATTTTTTTAAAGATAGTTTTGAATGACTGATCATGCCCGATTTAAATATTTTTAAGTCAACAAGCCAACAATTTTCTGAAGAAGGTACTAAATAACTACACTCGTAAAATGTGTGCTAAAATTTCGCCTCCTTTTGATACTTATTGTTGATATGCCGTTTTGTTGCATAGCACAATTCGTCAACGGCGGCCATATTTGCTTCCATATTACGGCATGTAAAGAATAGTTATTTATGGCACTAGTGTGATATGTTGAAAATAAGTCACGCGACTGTAAGTGACGTAGGGAACATAACACGCGAGTGGCATACAATGTTTTATCCAACAAGTGGAAGAAATCGTGTTTTTTTTTATGAGATACTAATTAATAAGCTTTGTAATCAAATCAAAGTTACTTGCGTCTCAGTACCCTATAAATGTCACAATGACTTGTCAATGACATTTTTACATTTTGGTTAAAGTAGGTTGTTTGTTTGGTTGCCACTGGCAATACTGCTTTAAATATGAACGTGACTTATAATCCATAACTCACTAGTGAGTTATGGATTATAAGACATATGGATTATGGACTTTAAACGGAATTTGAAAAGGGAACAGTAGTATGTACTTTCAAATTTTGCGAGTTGTGACAAATTACCTCTTTTACGGTCATGACGTTAAATATGGCGAAAACCTTTGAGTATGGCCAGATTCTGAATAACGCATAATGCTGGAAAAACTGGAGACATTGCCATTCACGAAACATACGCAAATAGCTCCAATATGACTTGCGAGTAGATCACCATCTGTGTTATAATAGAGAAATTGCATAATGAATCAGTACTTATCGAACCCTTAACTTGTAGAGCATGGTTAATAGTCTCAGGCGACCAAGGACATGTCCGAAGGAAAAGAGAAGAAGAAGAAGTAAAAGGAGAAGAAGAAGAAGAAGCAGCAGCAGCAGAAGAAGAAGCAGCAGCAGCAGAAGAAGGAGGAGGAGGAGGAAGAGGAGGAGGAGAAGAAGAACTTGTAGAGTGGTTGCTTTCTAATAGAATTTCTAGTTACTTCTAGTAGCAAGGTACTAGACTTTCTCTGTTGCAGTACAGTGCAGCTTCTATTTGGTAAAATTGATGATGAATTATTGTAGACACTACTTTTAACCAATTTATGAGACAATAGATTATTTTAGTTCGATCACGAATTTCAACACTTTCGTAAACAATATCTCAATTAACTCAATATCTTAATGTCGATGTTAGCCTCTTCCAATCTCTCATACGAGAAAATTTGTAGTAAAATTTTCACGCTGTGGTGGAGACCATTTCATCCCTTAATCACTAATTCGGCCCTTATTCGATTCAAGTCCGGTGCTATAGATAGGAAATCGCAGTTGGTTTCTATCGTAGTGAGGGAGAGGCTCAATTCCGAATTAGCCCTATAAAACCGCTGCATAAACGTAACGTCATAAAGGGAAGCGGAGGAATTAAAAGTTTTTTCCACGGTATAAATAAGAACATTCCCCAGTTTTACTGCCGCGTACGTACTAACATTACCCGCTGGGCGTCGAACGAACCGACCTATCGGGAAGTACCTTAATAAAGAAGAAACCCAAGGAGGATAATCTACTAAGCAAAGCGTTAACTTTTTATACCTCGCTATATATAGTTATATATCTCGTTTTTATTTCTTCATTTTCTCCTCGGGATTCGTCAAACTTTAAAAATTAATTAAGCTTACGGATCAGCGAGCGATCTAGATGCGGGGCCGCCGATAAGATGCATCGACGTTTAATGACGATTTGGCCTCAACCGGAGCGGAAGCAGAAGAGAGCGTAAATTATGATTTTCGAATATAAAGCGGCCGTCTCGGAATGCTCCGGTCTAACGATGCGTTAATATCGACTCATCGCCCAGGTAAGTAAGATTGGCGACGTTGGAAGACGAGTTAAATGAGGTACGAAGGGAAAAATTCCACGTGGAACTGGATAGAGATGGTCAAGTGGACAGATGTTGAATCGAGGCGATGGCTAACGGAAATAGATAGTATATATATCGTGTAAAATAAATAACGATACTCGCTCGACGTCCGATGACGAGGCGAACCTGAAAAGGTAGTGACCACAGACTAGAAGTTCTACTAGAAAGCAACTGCTCTACACGTTAAGGGTTCCATAAGTAATTCTTCATTAGGCAATTTCTCTACAGTCTATTGTAACACATATGGCGATCCACTTGGAAGTAATATTGGAGCATTGTATTTGGGTGTTTCGTGAATGCCAATGTCTTCCACTTGTCCAGCATTTTACGTTATTCAGAATCGGGCCATACTCAATGTTTTCCGCCATATTTGACGTTATGACCATAGAGGATTAATTTTTCATAACTCATAAAATATGGAAGTATGTACTACGTTTCCCTCTTCAAATTCCTTTTATATTCATCTTTTTTTAGATTCATCTCAATGCCTTTTATAGTCTTCGAGAAAACGTGTCGAAATTGCTTAATTTAGTCTATTTGTCATTTCTAGGATATCGAATGACAAGAGATGAAGGGAGAAATGTCAATGTCAATGTCAATATGACTGGTTAAAACAAAACAAAAAATCGTTTATTGCGACGTTTACTTTCGAGACACGAATATGTGAAAAATGGATTTTTCACATTTTTCGAAAAAGATCGATTTTTGAAAAACGGTTGAGTACAGAGAGTTAAAATTTACTCTAAAGAGCTTATAAACATAGTAACTTTTTAAAATCTCAGAAATTTCAAAACTTCTTTGCGAGTTTCAAATTGTGACTTTTCCCAAACATGGTTATCCAAGCGAATATTAGAAGAATTCATCAAATTAACCAAAATCTTAGCTTATTCTGTTGGTAATTACGTTGTTTAGCAATAAATCCTTCATGTTATCCAAGTTATTGAATAGTTGAGGGTAGAATTCGAGCAAATAAATGTAAAACAATTTCCAAAAGCAAGAAAAATATCCAAAGTGATAAATGTAATAGAACACAAAACTGCAATATTGATACTTGACACATGATAAACTATTTATAGTAATATTTAAACAATGCCACAACTGACAGATAATCACCAGCTTACATCTGACTTGATTAACGGTTATGAGCGTACAGTGCACACTTTAACTTAACCGCCGGTTTGAATGTGATAATCCAAGTTTCGTTAATGACGTCTGATAATTGCTCTTCTTAGGAGTTCGGCAGTGTAATTGCGCTAGTCTGTGAGTTATGCCAAAACAACAATTGCGCTCAACTACTACGTGTGTGTGTGTGCACATTTTGGACAAACTTAAAGGGCGTATCGATCGGTCTGAATACAACTCCGCATAAATCCGTTTCGAGTCTTTATACGGCACAAGGCGAATTTACAGAATATTCCTGGGGAGATAATACGCACAGGTGGTGCCATAATCAGGATCTCGAGTCGCGGATTGTTTGAAATTATGTCACAAAACGCCCGTTTAAAGTCGTTCGGTGCAGATTACATGCACCGACGATGACGACTGCGTTTCCATTAAATTTTGATACAGTAAGGAACGAGAAATTCCACGCGAAACTCTATTTTCGGTTATGTCATACTTTTAAAGTCTAACAATATTAGAAGTTTGGTATATACACGAGCGACTCGGAGAGCGTCTAATAACTTTACGCGATGTTTCGAGCTATAAATTTACCGAGGAATAAACAACGTTCCGTTCAGGGAATTCCACGTTCATATTGTGTTTATTTTTCAAATTTCGATGCAAATTTTTGTTTGACGTTAGGCGAAATTAATAGACGGGACGACCTCACGGAACGCTCATGCGAGCCACAAAAGAAAAACTAACATCACCTATTGTTTACACTAGAATTATGATTTTCGCAATTCCTCCTGTTTACACTAAGCGAAACTTAGAAGAGAGTCTTTGATCTATTCTTATTCCTCTCTCAATGCCAGTTTACGCCAATTATTAAAACGTCGACGTTTGTTTACACGTTAGTTATTGTGAGTAGATTCAAAGAAATTCGAAAAGTCTTAGTTTTAAAAGTCAGGCGCAGACGTCGGAAACATTGTTTAAAATGCAACAATTTAAAAAAAAAAATTTGAAAAACGTGTTTTTTCCGACTTGTTTTGCTTCTAACTTTGTAAGTATTGAATTTAGAAGAAAGTTGAAGAGAGAAAAAAGTTGCAAAATCGCTTTTTACGTAATATGGCATAGGTTAGAAATTCAAAAATTTATTAGCGGTTTTGCAAAATAACAAACAAAAAAAAACGGCCCAAAAATGTGTTTTTTTAATTTATTATTTTAGGCACTTTAACATAGAGTAAGGTCTTTGTTTAAAATTTTTTTCCACAATTCGATTTTAACAAAACTGGCTGGGCATATATAAGAGGGAACAAGCTTTCACGTGCTTTTTTTCATAAATAAAAAATATTTATTAGAACGGTTACAGTCATTGTTTAAAGTTGGTGTCGTTTTTTTTTTGTTGCTTATAAACAAATAATGCATCTCGGCGAATTTTTTGTTAAATAAAATTTTAAAAACATAGCCGGAAAGTACTCTGAAAGACGCTTTTTTTATATAAATAAGTTGCTGTTTTTTTCATTAATTTCTGAGATATAACTCCTCAAAGTTGATTAGTGTTTAATAAAATGGCTAATAATGGTTAATAAAATTACTATTTTTTCTCATATCTTAAGAAATAATTGTTTATCACAGTAACCAGGCGAATAATATTTTTGTTGACATTTACATTAAAAAGATTGAAATTTACATTAAAAAAAATTTCTCGCTTCGAATTTTGACAAATTTATAAATTTGATACCAATTTTAAACAATGACTGTGACCGTTCTAATAAATATTTTTTAATTCCGAAAAAAGTGCGTGGAAACTTGTTTCCTTTTATATATGCCTAGCCAGTTTTGTTAAAATCGAATGAGTGGAAAAAAAATTTAAAACAATTTTAAAATTTTTCAATATTTTTCGATTTTTCTGGATTGCAAAATTATTGTGCAAAATCTAATAAACCGATCGAAACGAAATTTACAGGATTCTTTTATTATAATCTCAAGATTTTCTACCTGTGATATGGAAGTCCTAACTTCATTTCAAAATGCTTAAAATAATTAATTAAGAAACCACTTTTTGTGGGTTGATTTTTTCTTGTTTATTGCTAGTTTGCAAAACCGCTAATGCATTTTTGAATTTCTAACCTATGCCATATTATGTAAAAAGCGATTTTGCAACTTTTTTCTCTCTTCAACTTTCTTCTAAATTCAATACTTAAAAATATACTCTAATATATATGTTCATTTGTGCAAGGTACATCTTTAGAAAACAATTTGAGCCGAGAAATTGAAATTAATAACTCCATTCCAAGTGTTTAAGTTTACCCCACTAACCCAACCTTAACTGTTAGAGAAATGAATGTGAATAATTGCAATCTACAAAGATGGTAATTGACTCCAATGTTAACGCTTGAAACTGAACTACTAGAAAAATTAATGCGAAAATCGTTGCGAGCGGTAAATTTCCAAATTTCCCTCGTTTCGGCCCTGTCTGGCGTGCATCCCCCGTTTAACGAAGGTTCCGTCGTCGACGTCGCCCTTACAATCTGGGGAATTCAACCCGGACTAGGTATACAGAAAACAGGAAATTGCACAAAAGAAAATTAACTGTATATGGACGTGTGCAAAATGCACTATGGGATTATATTTGGACAATAAAAAGGGAGTAGGATATACTGACAGATATTTGTTTGACCGGGACCTTTTGTCCAAGATTTATTAAACGGGGTTATTTATACGTCCCTACAGGGAGAGGGAGGGCGAGAGAGAGAGGGAGAAAGAGAGGGGGCGGTAGCCGGCAGATTGGGCGTTTTGGAAAGTGTTCCCCGGCCGTTTGGAAGAAATTGGAAGGCAAATATTTGGCTTGTCTGCGTTTGTGTAGAATTATTTTTGCTTTTGTATACACATGTCGGCTGAGGGGAGGCCTCATCTGATTTGACAAATTCGCTAACCTGAACAGGAATTGTTACCCTCCTCGAGCTTAACTGGAATTCTGTTTATTCCGGTACACTTAAAAAAATACAAGACTCCCCCAACAACACAAATTGTTTGATATCTCCTCGAGCTCACTCCCCAATTTTTGAGGAACACATGAAACAAACTTCGACGATAATACAACTCTATAGTCTGTCAAAATAACAGTTAATTAAAAAGTTTTAATTTTGAATTGTTTCGATTCCATCAAGAATCAAAATTCCGATGCGAGTGTGACACACAATTTTTCCAGTTACCGACGCCAGAGAGTGTTTATTTCCTGTATGTTTACAATAGACCGACAAACAATATTGCACGTGTTTCGGGTGAGTCATTCAAAATACAAAGCGATTCTGTAAGACAGCGTTAAGACATTATTAAACTCCCCCAATTTAGAGGTTGCCACCTTGTATGGGTTTTGCATTTATAATGAGATTTTATTACTCCATGGGTTATTTTGACAGACTATAATTTAATGTATTATGAGACGTAATACAACGTGATCAAGAATGACTGTTTGAGTTGGCAATGCTGAATTTCATTTTTAAATGGTACAACTGGTAATTTGAATTTGCTATTTCAAATTCAGATTTTTGGCATTCTTTTCAAACTTATTTATTTAAAATGGTTTTCACGTTACAACACGAAATTTTCATTGGAATGGCGTACTTTCGAAGCGGGATTTATAACCCAATTACTGGTTGGCAGTACTCTCTCGAAGCGACATACCAGCAATTTCAGGAGTTGTTTCCGGAGACTTTGGTCACTTTTGCTGTCTTTCAGCAACATTGCATGCGAGTAGTTGAACGTTATTTAAACACAGGGAGCGTAAGCAAACAAAAATCAATTGGTAGACCTTCTACTGTAAACGAGGAAGTTGTCGAGGATATCAGAACTTGAACGCAAAGAAGTCCTCCCAAATCCTTAAGGAAGCTCTCCCTTCAAACACGTTTGGTTCTTATGCCTCCTATTCAACCAATTTTCATTCTTACCCATAAGACTTCCGCTTTTCCATGTTGTTCTAATTTACGGTTTTACAGGTTTATCATATGGAAGTTGCTCCACTGTGTTTAAAAAGAAATTAAAGTACCACCCTTACAAAATTTCCATCGTCCAGTCATTAACCCCTCCTGATCACCCGCAGAGAGTTTTATTTTGCAATTGGTTCAATGACATATTAAATAATAATGATATCCTTGACAATACCTTCTTTTACGACGAAGCCAGGTATCATCTCAACAGCTATGTGAATAAACAAAATTACATAATTTGGTCGGGTGAAAATCCTTATGCTACAGAGAAACACATTTGCACCCAGTTAAAGTTGGTGTTTGGTTGGCAGTCTCAAGGACGCGGGTGTATGGGCCGATATTTTTTAATTTTACCATCAATTCGGAGAGATATATCCAACACCTTTTGAGGCCTTTTATAAACCAATTAACAGACGAAGAGCGTCAAATTGGATACTTCTAACAAGACTCTGCAAGCGCACATACGGCTCGTGCTACTATGGGATATTTAAGAGAGAATTTTGGCGACAGAGTAAATAGTCAGGGCATGTGGCAAAGCAAGTCAGCAGATCTCACTCCATTAGATTTTTCGTTATTTGGGCTCTTGAAGGACAATGTCTTTAGGAACATATTGCATACTGAAGAAGAGCTGCGAGAGGCAATAGTTCAGGAAGTGGCAAACATTACCCCCAATATGCTGGTGAATATCTTCGAGAGCCTAAAAAGAAGAGTTAATTTATGACTGGACCAAAATGGGGGGCATTTTGAGCATTACCTTTAGCTGTTTAATTAAATCATTGTTCTGTATTTCGAGTTTCATTCTTTAAGCGTTAATTTTTATTCACATAACCTACAATCTTATCGCTGATTTTTATGTCAAATAAACATATCTGGTTGTAGCGTTGCCAAACCTTAGGCAAAAAAATCCTCCAGGTAGGATTGCCAACTCAAACAGTCATACTTGATCACCCAGTAGTATTACGATATATTTAAAATTAGTAATTTCGTATCAAATATAATAATTGGTGAAATAACATGAGCGACGTAAATTTCTACTACCTAATTCGTTAGCTGGGGGGAGGACGGCCCTGTGGAAAAAATGGCGAGAAGAAAAGTATTAAGGCAAATTGTCACCCGGGGCACGGACGTCCTTTATTGTGCTATAGAGATAAAGGTAATGCCGCTATTCCAACTTTTTTTCCGAGCCACCGTTTGTGATTAATTCGGGGAAATTATTTAGGATTTATGGTAGCCTTTGATAAAAGAAACTCTAATGGTTTCTTGTACGGCACATTAAGTCCACTTTTGAACGGTCGTTGAATAAATTCGAGAATTGCCTTTATTACACGATTTTCCTCGGTCCTGAACCGAACGAAAATAATAATAATAATGAGGGGTCGGCCTCGAGAGAAATCTATACAGTACGTATATATGGAAAAAGCTCTACGAATTTCCCTTCTTCATTACCGAGCGAATCCCGGGAATCCCACGCAAAGTTAAAAAGAAGTTATAATGACACGCCGAACTTAGGAAAATCGCTGGAAAACTTTTTTCCGAAAACGAGTCGTTCAACGGCGACTACTTAGCGTGTACGTTACGTGCGGAATACCTCGAATTGTACGTCGGGTGCGTTTTCCTCCATGTTAATATTCGAGTCAGACCGTGGAAAAACTTCCACGGGAAATAAAACAAAGCGGCGATTTTTAACATTCCGCCACGGTCCTCCCGGGCGACAAAAAGCGTTTATCTGAAAAGCGTAAAAAGCGAACGCGAAAGAGATAACAGAATCCCCGGTTGTTGTAAGCCGCCCTTCGAAACGGTAAAAACGGAATATTAAAACTTAATCTTCTTAGGGGAAAGTGACTCCTGTCCCGATGCGTTTATACGATTTTTCGTTTTTTTTTTGTGAGTACATTTTGAGTAAGTTTCCATGGAAATTCATATGTTCTAAGGGAGAAGGGTTTATAAATCCCAAAAACGTCAAAATTAACTTCTTAACAACGATATTTGCGAAGTGAAAATTCACACCTTTTCCACATGGTTGCCATTTTGACCCATCCTTTCGAAATGTGCACTGTTGTACTAGGTTTCACTTGGATTTTAGAAAATTCAAAATGCTCGTATACTTCTCGAGGTAAACGGGTAAAAATGAATCATTTTTTTTGTTAAAACTGACTAACTCAAAATGGCCATCCTTAATTTTCGCGAATTTTGGCAAATTCTGGAAAATTAAGCACGTGCTTAATTTTCACACCCCCCTACCCCTAGTGACATTTCGTGATTTTTCCGAACCCCCCCCCCCCTTTCGAGCCACACGTGATTAATGGACGACCCATATCGTAACGTTGTTTCCTTTTTGAAAACGAGAATCAATTCAATAAGCTTTCAATAAGATTTTTGAAATTTTAAATTGCTCTACAACCCTTTAAGGTAAACTTCAGGTTTAACTAGGATTTTTAAAAATTGTTTTACAACATTTTAAGATAAACAGAAAAAACTATGAAAAGGCTATTATTTTCAAATTTGAATAACTCAAAAAGGCCACCCTTAATTTTCTCGAGCTATAGATCTGTCATTTAAGGCCAAATATTCAGTTATCTTTATGTCAAACGGCGATATGCCACTTTTGCCCTATTTGAGGTACGATTTTTCAAAGGTAATGTTTTGTTTTTCACCGAAAGTAGAATTTCAGCAGCTTTCAATTGGAATTTTCCAAAATTCAAAATGCACGAAACTGTTTCATTTTTTATCAAAGTTGAATAAGTCAAAAAGAAAATATGAAATGAATATAACAAACTGTATAACTTAATACGATAATAACAATGATATTAAGGATATTATGAATGATATTAATGATAATAATATTAGGACGAGTTGGGTCAAAATGGCAACCATTTGAAAAGCTTTTCCAAAACCACCCAAAAACTTTTTTTTGAAAAAATCAGACACGTGTCTCATGAAATTTCAATTCACCAAATTTTGAAAAAGATAGAAGAGATCGATTTTTTGCTCATTGCTATTTCACCTTTAAATAATGTCTTAAAGACATTTTTGTAAATGTTAAACTTTTTTGTCATTCCTTCTTGATTAGACTTATCTCTAGAAAAAGATTGATAAGAGTGAGAAGAATAAGAATTGACTCAATAAGTATATTGAGTACAATATTCAGACTCGGACTGTTCAGTTTTCATTCTTTGAATGTTTCAAAGTTTTGCAAAAACACAAGTATTGACACATTTCTTTTGTTTTTCGGCATCAAGTTTAAATTATTTTATAACCCAAAATTTATTTATAAATTTGCATATTTTTGTAAAATATGTTTACTAATGTAACTAAAATCAAATTTTTCATACAGCACTTCTCTTATTGTTTAAAATTGCTATTTTAGTTCCTTTCTATTTTTTAGAGACAAACTGACTTTTTTAAAAAGTTTTAGCTTTTTTTAACTATATAAAATAAGGATCACTTTTACCTAAAGTTGATAAAGTTCGGAATTTGCGTCTTTTATCTTTCAGCAAAAGAGAAGGTATGTAACAAATTAAATCGTTGAAGATGAAATCAAAAACATTCTGAAGAAAATATTGGTGTTTACCCAATAATGAATTTATTTAAATTGACAAACAATTGCTAATTAGTATAAAACTGAAATTGCAGATGGAGCAAATAAAAATAAAGTGATCGGTTATTCAATGTATATTTATTTCCATTTTTTTATATGGATTACTGGAAATTTCAGTGAATAAATTAAGAATATTTTTGGATCAGATATTGCTGAATTTTCAAAAAAATGACGAAAGTCCCTTTCATAGAAGACTTAATTAGGTACATGTAGTAATTCTAAGTTTAAAAAAATTCTCAGAACTGATTTCCACTATATCTCAAAAACCGAAAAACCACCCCTTTATCCCTTTTTAATTTCCGAGAAAAACGTGCCACAGTGACGCATACACATTTCTACACAAACACTCCCTTTAGACTCCGGAGATATTAAAATAGATCCAGAAATATCTAGAAATAGCTAATAAATATCGCAAAATTGACCAAATCACATCGCTTTTGGCTCATTTGTGATACGAGAAGAATCGGTTACCGGCTGCCGAATTCCTTTGTACAGAAAGCTTTCCGTACGCGAACAAATGTTATGCGAAAATGAAATAAATAACAGGTTACTATAACCAATTGGCTACCTTACGCCAGTTCATTTGCGGTTAAACAAGTAATAAGAGCTACGTGCGTGTGTACGGACATCTCGCCGTTTCGATGAACCTGTATAATTTTCCTGAAAAATTTGAACAATTAGTGAAGTACGTAATTAGGATATTTGCAAAGGTTATAACGGGTTATGATGAAAAAAGAAGAGGCGTACAAAGTGAAGAGTACAAAACATTGGCACGGATTTCAAATGAGCCTTAGATTGGATGGGAATTACTAATGTACAGAGTGTTTAAAAATTTTAAACGGCCTTATTGAGAGTGAGAAAATATAATAAGTGCACAGAGATTTGCTGAATCTTTTGATAAGGAATTGGAACTCCTAACCCAATCTAACCTTCCCACAAGTTGTGTAAATGGCGTAATATACAACACACGTTACCGACAATTACAGGAATCTTTTTCATAAACATGGAAACATATTTTCCAAGTCTAAGTAGCCCAATCTGATGATATCGTATCAGTGGAGCTCGCTTATGAAATCGAAAGAGACTAAATACATTTTCTCTTAAGTATAATAAAATCTATCTACATTTTGTAGCTGATGGTAGAAAATTATTACAATGGAATTCTGTACTATACTTACTACAAGGTGAATCATGTGAATATTGCACGACACCTACTTCTACATATACTCTTTTACCAACAGATCATACACAATTGAATTATCTAAAGAATCAGCTGAGAATTTGATTGAAGATACAACTTTCTGCAATGGACCCTCTGAACCAAGTATTGAAATTTTAAAGTCTGGTGATGGTGACGTTTCAAAAGAAACTGAATTAGTTAACAATTTAAGAACGGCTTTGTGGAAGGCATTACGTGAGCTTAATGCTTATAAAGAAAAATTGAAAACTTTGATAGTGTTTGGAAAGGGACCAGTTACAATTTTTAGAAATAGGCATTGCCAAAAGGCAAAAATGGTTTGAGAATCCTATCAGTAACAGCCTAAAATTATGTTTAGCTTGTGGAACAAAAGAATACAATAAAATTAGAAGGCAGAACATTACACATCTGAGCATTCGTACATTTCAGCATAGTTTAAGATCTCTAAAATTTTAGCCAGGTATCTTGGAAGCCATTTTAAGTTTGTTGAAGAGTACATGATTAAATAAACTTCTATATTGTTAAGGAAAATGGTTGTTGTAGGTCACGCTATAGCTGTATTTTACATGTAATCTATTCAATTATATAGACCAGACACTGTTGTTTTTCAGGTGAAGCTATTTAATTATACTGGAAAGCATGCTGTCTTACTAATAGACGAGATGGCTACAAAACCAGGTCACCAATTTGATGCTTTCATGGTAGCGAGGAAGTAAAGAAGTTGTTTTGTAAGAGCTAAGATACTTTGTATTTCTCATGAAAAATTAAATTAATCCGTGGATTACACTTTTCATGAGCTCGAACGTGAGGTCAAAAACTCTTAGTCCTGCCCTGATGACACGATGAAATATCCCGCTTAGTTCCACCATTTACTGCGCAAACTCAGAAATAGCTCAATTTGTCCTATGGGGTGCCAAATTGTTCAGAACTGAGTGCCGTTCAAGAGTTTATTATATTTCTGTTATCGATTCATACGTTGTAATAGTCCCAGGCCCTCGAGATGTCGGTGAACTTTTCTCGTAGGTATATACATCCTCGAGGATGTGTACGTAGTTATAGATCCCATAAGACCTCTCTGAGGAGAGCATTCTGTGCCGCACCCGCACAATATCCAATTACCCGAACAATAACTTTGTTATCAGCCCGTCTCGTAGAATGGCACTCCGAAATCTCATTTTCTACATAAACGCCGCCTTATTCGGGGCCCTCCCAAATAAAAAATCAACCACACAAAAAGCTAATCCTCCGAACCAATATTTCGTCACTAACATCCAATTTAAATACCCGACGTTGGAATTCTATTTCGGAAATTTTTAAGCCGTAATCCCAATCAGCGGTCAGTTCGAGTTTTACCGGTACGCAGTACCCAATACGTATACGATTTCAGTTTCGGCAGTTATATGCCACAGAGCTTAACAGTCCCTTGAAAAGTTTACATCACATTGGATACATTTGAGGTTTCCAATTTCTAGCACCAATTTCTTCAAATTATCCGTTCTCACTAAAATCCAAAAATCGATAACTTGGCGAGGCAAACTTTGGACCCTGCGAATTTAAGTACTGCGTACTTTACAAATGTGTTAGAATTTTAGGATTAGAAATTAGAACTAGTTATAATTACACACGAAAGTTGTACCCAATTGAAACGTTACTTCTTATAGGAAGAATACTTGAAAACACAAAAACGTACTCTTCAGAAAACATAATTTGGGGAATTATTAGTATGTGTAGTTAAATGTAAATTAAATTATTTGTATTGTACAATTACAAACGTAAATAACAAAACAAGAATCTAATTCTTCTGAGAGCATTTCCTCCTGTTGCTTCTTACTGTCTCATATGAGACACTCATAATTTTTCAAACTTCAGTTATTATATACATCTACACACTTTATAAGGTTTCAAAAGCACAAAAAAGATGTTTTTCAAACAATGTTTGTGGTACGTTCATCTCTGAAATTAAAAATCTTTTTATTATAATTGGCACAGATAAAAAGGTTACTTCACACTTGTCATTTTGTCAATTGTCAATTTTTTGTGAATTTTGAAAACCTTTACTAATTGTTAATATTAGCATATTAACGTTAATTATTTCTCAATGAGAGGTTATTGACGTCTATTACGTATTTCAGATTTTCAGGTCGATATTAATTCCTTTGAAAGTTCGTACCCACACATATAAATTTTATTGTTGTAATTACATACGTATTATCTAATTGTTGTTTTATTGCCGTTCTATTTGCAAATTTATACTTCATACAATAAATAATTTTATTAGGTATTAACTTTCGGAAAATATGAAATGTAGGTCAGCTTTACAGTAATCAATTAATTTGAATAAAATATATGAAAGTAGTCCGATAGACGTATCACCAATATTTTATTAGGTGTAATGGATCGTATCATTACTATTTATATCAGTTTTAATAATTAGCCCTAATAGTTGATTACCTTTATCTATGTTAAGTAATTGTTTACGCTGCTAGCTTATATATAAGATAATAAGATAATATTTAATAGCCAACTGTTGAGTTATTGGCATTTTTGGATATTTTACAGTTGTCTGGTACAAAAAACCTGTTTTTGAAAAATGTCTTAGTGTGTCTGTGGTACCATTTTCTAGGAAATTAAGAATACAAAAGGGTTCAAATTCTGAATTCAGACTTTTTACGACACCAGGACCTCCCAATGTCCTTTTTATGAAAAGGGCGAGGACAGAATTTTTCCAAAATTTGATCTAAATTTGTTTTTAAAACTTTTAATATTGATTCCATTGTGGAATTTAAATAATAAACTTTAATAACATTTTTAGGAAAATTTTCTGTAAAGGCCACTTTATACTTGTCAGTTTTCGGATTTTGGGAATTTTATTAAAATCCACTATACTATTATATTCAATACTTTTATTCTCTCTCATTATTTTTTATGTGTTATTATTATTTTTATTTTTTGAATATATTGAATTATTTTTAAACTTTGAATAATTATTCTACTGATTAATAAGTAAAATAAAGATCAATAACGTTTTTGGCTAAATCATCTACTGTTCAATATGTAAAATAAAGTTCAAAAACTGGTTTGGCTAAATCTTTTTTAAAGGGCACTTGATACTTGTCATTTTTTGGTTTTTGGAAATTTTCTCAAAATCCACTACAATATTTTTTGCTATACTTTGTACATTTATTCTACTATCGAGAATGCATAATAAAATGGCACATTTTTTGCAAAATCGCCTCTGAATGGCATTTTTGTCCTGCCTTTTTTGGTTTTCCTGAAATTTTCTCGAAATCCGTAATAAGAAATTTATTTAAACTTTAGATATTTATACTTCGTATGACATCGCCATTTTTTTCTGTCAATACCCATCGATCTATTGATCAGACAACTACAATATAACAAAATATTTCAATGATTTATTGCATATTTCTCAAAATTGTACCTTTCATGTCATTTCAATCAATATTAGCATTCTCGAAAATATTCCTATCTAATCTAACCTAACTAAAGTTAGACGAAGTAATGATATCGTCAGAAATAAGTACTACCTTTTATATCATCAATGCAATCGCCATCATTAGGGTTTCAGAGTACATGTAACTCATTTTAGGTCGCGTAAAAAAATTACAACTTTAAGTTCGTACAGGATCTGATGAAGCTTTCCAAAAACTGTATAGACTTTCCCATGACTTTAAAGAATTTTTCCAGAAAAGTACAAAATTTCCCGAAAGTAACTCGCGGAGCTATTGTGATTTCTGCCCAGGGGAATTATAAATAAATTCAAAATTTGCCCGTTCGGATCGAGGAGCATAAAAATTTTTGTTATGCCTGGTTCGCCCCAAGATAAAGGGCATTAAATTTCATACAATTGCTCATTCTCCCGGCCGCGATGGAACGTCGGCGGCGATCGTTCATGCCCGCCCGCACACAATGTATATTAAAGTCTCTTAATCCTCGAAGAGTAATTTTTGCCTTTCCGGGGTGGTTTCTGATTAGTCATTACGTCGAGGAGAGAAGATGCCCCCTTTATTGCACCGCAGGGATAATAGAAAATGGAGTTTTGTATTAGTTCCGTAAAACCCGGTAGGCGAGCTCTCATATCAATCATACGTCCCTCGACAGAGGAAAAACTTTCGGGGCGGTGTTTTACGCTTTATCTGGGAGTTTTTGCTCGAACCCTTTTGAGGGATATTACGGCCCGGGCCCGAAAACAATTCGTTTTATCAAAACGGGCAAAAAGTCTGACAAATAACTTTTTTCTTTAAGATTCCGCAGATGCTTTCTGATTTGTTGCGCTTTTTCTCGCAATAACAAACAGTTACGTTTCCTTAAAATCCTCCCCCTTTTTGCGTTAACGAAAACAGCCGTAAAGCCGAAACTTAGCCGGCCCTTTAATTCAATTTCCGCTCCCTTAAGGAAATATCGTTATTAATTCGAGAAGACACAAACAGCGCTCTCAAAAAGTTTGTTTGAGTTTGAAGTACCTACACAGCTTAACCTAGGACATCGAGAGCAGTCTCGATCTTGTCTCGTCTCGAATTTCAATATCAAAATGAATAACCTAAAATTCGAGATTTCTTCTCGATCTGGCCTGGTCTCGCCTGCTCTGGTCTGAACTGTTCTGCTGTAGTATGGTCTGATGGTCTGGTCTGGTTTGGTCAGCTCTGGTCTGTTCTGCTCTAGTTTGCAATGATCTGGTCTGGCCTTGTCTGATCTAGTATGGCCTAGCCTATGGTCTGATCTGGTGTGCTCTGTTCTGCTCTAGTCTGGTCTGCTTTAGTATGGTCTGGTCTCATCTGGTATGGTCAATTCTAGTTTGGTCTGATCTGGTCTGGTTTGGCCTGTTCTTCTCTGTTCTGGTCTGCTCTGGTTTGCTCTGGTCTTGTCTGCTCTAGTATGGCCTGGTCTGCTCTGGTCTTGTATGATCTAGTATGGTCTGGTCTGCTCTGGTGTGCTCTGTTTTGCTCTGGTCTGGTCTGTTCTGCTTTAGCCATGGTCTGGTCTGATCTGTTCTGGTCTAGTCTGGTCTAGTCTGCCCTGTTCTGGTCTGGTTTGCTCTAGTCTGGTCTGCTACGGTTTGCTCTGGTCGTCTGATCTAGTATAGCCTGGTCTGCTCTGGTTTGCTCTGATCTGGTCTGGTCTTGTATGATCTAGTATGGTCTAGTCTGCTCTGGTGTGCTCTGTTCTGCTCTACTCTGCTCTGATAGAACTTTGTCAGGCTTTTATCGAAATTGGAGACGAGGCGACATTAAACGTTGGAATCTCAATACGAGAAACCTTGAATTTTAGGTAATCCATGTAATATCGATAGGTCTACTAAAACAGGCGAATTTCGCATGCAATATATAGTTTTTACAATAATATTTTTTTATCCAAACAATCCTACTTAGTAAAAACATTGATTTTCGATTTTGCACCTGTCCCCCGTGATCTAATTTCTTTAATTCAATATTTCCAAAACAATTAAATGTCCAATAAAATATGAAATCGATAAAAGATTAAATTTGTACATTCGACTTTACCACACCTGTATAGGTTCAGTGAATGTTGTTATGAAAGGACTTAATCATTCATTTCGAGACTCTTAGAGATCGAGACGAGACGAGATCTAAATTTTAGGGATTTTTCGAGACCAAGTCGATACCATGTCATTTCTCGTCTCGTCTCGAGTCTTGGCCCCCTTCATGATCATTTCAAAAGAGTAGATGTTACATATGTTATATATTGGTGAATGTATCTGCCTCTACTATAAAACTCTCAATGTACAAACAATTCCATAGAAATTGTACCTATACCAATACTAATGATATAAACGTTTTGTCTGACTTTTATATATAATACATAAACAGGTATAAAAATATGAATGACAGTCAAGAATGGGCTAAAATCATACGTTTTGATTTTGTCAAAGAAATAAAAAATGCAAAATATTTGGGAGGCATAATATGACTTATGTTCATCTATCTAAAGTACCAAATAAGCCGATCAGATCTTTTCAACATTTCAGACATCCACAGACACACGAGAATAAGACATTTAAAAACCTAATGAGATTCTAAAAAAGTTTCTTGGATGGGTTAAAATCCCATGGATTCATGCATTTTCAACATATTTCGAAATAACTAGAAGATTTACACGAGATGGAAGATTTTGAAGAGACGCCGTTTAACTCGATCGAGTTGCTAAAAACTTTGATTTCCTTCGTTGTAGAACAGAATCGTTGAATAAGTAATTTCCTTAGTCCAAGCAACGAAGGAAAAATAGCGGAAATAATTCATGTAGAAGCCAAAATTGGCACAGTTGTAGGGGACGGTGTCCTTAACAACATACTAAAAGTACTGAGGGGTGGGGGTGGAGCTAAGGGCGCGGGGGGTCTCGAAAATATCTTTTTTTCAACTTTTCGTTAATAACTCAAAAAGCACTGCTTCTATCAAAAAAATGCTTATATACTAAATTAATCTACATAAAATTCTCTACAATAAAGATTCTCTACACTTTTTTGATAGGATCAAAGCTTAAGGAAATATGGAGGGGGTAAATAGAAAATTTAAAAAAAAGTTTTTATTGTTAAAAATAAATTGTTTGATTTTAAAAATGAAATCTTTATTAGTAAAAATGAAATAAGTACAGCTTGATATATATATTGAACATTAAATTTCGTCGAAATCTAAATTTCCATCATCATCCAAGCTATTTTGGAAGGGGGCTCCGTTAGTTCATGAGTCGATGCAGCCGCAGGCACAGGAGCAGACAATCCCTGCTTTGCGGCAACCGCAGCGCACCCCACACCCAGTCGTGCGTCGGCAAAATATCATGATCAAAACGGAGTCGGGTGCCACAGGGTCACTGCAATGCGTTAGTTCCCTTTCCCTCAAAGGCTTGCAGCTCCAGAACTCCCAGTGGCCCACTTCTTCCAGGGGGGGTGGAAGATTTCAGTCTTTCCACTTTCGTGGATGTAAGGAAAGCATGGATTGGTGTAACACATTTGATTCCTCCCGTGCTGTGGAAGGTATTCCAGCCATCGAGAATGGATACATTGAAGTCTGCACTATCAAAGATGTACTGACAAAATGTGTCAATTGGGATAGGCTCTTGCAGGTGGTGGATGGTGGAGAGCTCCAGCTGCTGAGCGTCGTAGTAAGAGGCACTCAATCCCAACTTCGATAGTATGGACACCAAGTTCTTTGATCCAACTTTTCTGTATATGAACAGAGCGATACTGGTCAGAATTGGGGATATGAAACATCGAGGGCGAACAGCAGCAATAAGAACCTGAGCAATAGTTGTCATCTTTTTCCCCACTGCCTCTTTCGACCTTTTTTTCCTTGCAAATGCAGTCCATGAAGTCTCTAAGAGATTTAGGTATTAATTGTTCAGCCTCACTGCAGTAGCTAGATGAAGGGGGATAGGCACTGTTATCGTAAGCCATAGATTCAATGTCTTCCAAGACAATCTTAGCAGCTTTTTGTACAATCCTCTCACGCTCTCACGTTCAGTTTGTTCATCTTTACACCTTGAATTATATCATGAGTCGCTCAAGATTTTATCACTAAAAGAACGAAAGGAGACGACAGTTTGTCTGGGCCCCATATTTTCCCCTCATTCTCTCCTTAATGGTCTTCACATGTGGTGGTTCCCCTGCAATAACCTGTTCCAACAACTCGTCCATAGAGTATTGGAAATTATCAGTCCTTTCAATATAATCATATATTTCTTCCATTGCTTCTGAAATCCCTTCATCTTGTGGACTTCCAGCTTTTCTTTTTAAAGGTACAGAGGTAACACGAATCTTTTGTAACAATATTCGTGATATATTGCATCTGCTGCGTGAAACCTTTCTCTTTCCCATCTTTCCTTAACACACTTGCCTTCACAAATCCAATTATCCCTTTCTTCCAACGTTGCACAAATCACTTTCAACTTCACTCTCACAAATTAAACACTTCTCAGCCATAGTCACATACACACTGGAAATAATAATCTTGTATTAAACGAGTACAAATAATTAATGTAATAAAAGCAGATATTTTGACCCACGATCAACAAGGAGGTTGATTGTAATCTAAATAAAGGGACGAGCACGAGGACTGGTCACCCACCTGGCATTGAGTACCGAATTAGGGAGGGGAGGGGAGCTCCGACATTCCAACCATTGTCACTACTGTTACTGCTCAGTGTTGCCATCGCAAACAATCCAAAATCTCGTATATTTAAAAAAAAGATCTGTTTTTTTTTTAATTTTCTATTTACCCCCTCAATATTTCCTTAAGCTTTGATCCTATAAAAAAAGTGTAAAGAATCTTTATTGTAGAGAATTTTATGTAGATTAATTTAGTATATAAGCAATTTTTTTATAGAAGCAGTGGCTTTTGAGTTATTAACGAAAAATTGAAAAGAGGAACTTTCGAGACCCCCCCACCCTTAGCTCCACCCCCACCCCTCAGTACTTTTAGTATGTTATTAAGGACACCTTCCTCTACAACTGTACCAATTTTTGCTTCTACATGAATTATTTCCGCTATTTGGTATTTGTTGGTCTTCGTTGCCTGGACTACCTGGCATATTGCTCGATCTACAATGCGCTCGAAGGGAAAAATCCTTCGACGTAGCAAGAGAGCTACGATATCAATTTCCTAATTCGCCTAAGGGCGAGAAGATAGAACGTCCCCCCCCCCTCCACGCCATGTTCATCCCCCAAGCAACCCCCACGCCCCCCCGTCCCGACGTCGAGATGAATATTTCCCGTTTACAAGCCGTAGTGAGAGAGCAATTTTCAGGAATTACCGAATTTCCCTGCACCATCCACCAAACGCTATTTGCCATTATTTACCATATAAATCAACGTCAAGGTACCTAATCATATTATAAACCAACCCCCTTGGCGTCGGCGGCTGCCACGGTGGCGTGTCGCGTCCAAAATGCGAACGTTACTCGTTACGTATTTATCTAACACTTTTAAATCCTGATTTAGTGAGAGTATTTATTTTAAATTGTATTCGAGTATATTTATCGTCGGGATTATAGGTGAGTGTGTGTATCTCTTTAAGTTACGTGGAAGAGGGGTCGGACTCGCCTCGTCTGGGAATCAGGGAAACTCACTTATTGCGGATTATTTAGATTTGTTTCGTAAAACAAATTCGTTTACGTAACGCTATAAATTCCTACCCCTCCGTGGTGGGGGCGGGGGAGGAATCTTTACGATCATCCGGCCCATTGTTAGACGCATAGAACTATAACTCTAGAACGCCTAGAGGTAAGTCCGAGATTTAGTTAAATGAAAAAATGTAGTAAATTTGGCAACACCGCATCAGAAGAGCACGTGGAAATAACACAAGAATACGTCGAATTACGAAAAAACAGAGTCGGTTTTTAGGGGTTGTTAATTCCTTTTTGTTTTCATGTTTTTTAATTCGTTAGAAAAAATGTAAATTTTGTAAGAGCTAGCGCACTTAGTAGCCTGTTCACTCAGATATACTTAGAGTGGAAACAGTAGATGAATTATTTTCCTTTCTTTATGAAAAATCAAGCTAATCCGTGAATTCCATTTTTTATGGATTTATTATATTCATATTGTAACGTTTATTTCCCATGTATTTACACTGTCCTAATTTTACACTACACACTACTTAATTTATCTTAACTATTCCCTAACTAATTAATTTATATCGCACTGTTCATTATTAATTTATTTATACGCTCTCGCTTGTCCGTTTTTCGGCTTCTTTATTCACTCGCGGCTTCACGTCTAATCTAATCTCTCCGACCGCAAGCCCGCTTATATACATATCTCAATCGTATACGCGATGGTTCCTGAAATAACTCGATTCTTCTTTTCCCTAATAATGTTTATGTAGAAACGTCCAGAAGGTAATAAATCATTCTTTCCTTAATAAGATGTTGCGGGAACGTTGGGGACGGTTTTTTTCATTGCCCACTTAACGGAGCGCCTTGAAGTAACTGCCGCCGTCCGATAAGAGTAAACACGTTGCGCGCTGCTGTTTACATTTCGCGTTACATTTCATAACTCAAAAACCCTCTTAGTCCTGCCCTGATGACGCAGTGAAATACACTATTTACTGCGCAAACGCAGAGTAGGTCAATTTGTCCTATGGTGTGCCAAATGTTCAGAACCGATTGGCGTTCTCAGGAGTTATTATATTCCTGTGGTCAGACGCAAAAGGACAAAGGCACCTTAAGCACGTAAAGTGTAATCCCCGAATTACTCGAATCCCCGCAGGAACTTTTGGACTGGAAGGTCATCATCAAAGCGAAAAAAGGGACAAGTATTACATTCTCTCGCTTTTCCGGTCAAAGCAGATTGAGGTAAGAGGAAAATGCAAACGTGGCAGATGTTAAGTGAAACCCGAATGGACAAAATATAGCCAGCACATTTAGCAAATATAGAAACTACGTGATATTTTTAACGAAAAAGGGAGTAGTAAAAAAGTAGTGGAAAATCTAAATGATTTTTAACATAATCGGTTTTCACGAGTCACTATATAAAACAATACTTTTCGAAAAGGTATTTAAGTCCGCCGGTGTTTCGTGTTAATTACAGAACATCATCAGGGGGCTAAATTATGCGTAAAATACGTAGTACTTCAGGTTTTGAGACATTTCAGGGTAAATACTGGAAAAACAGTTATTTGGGCTACATTTGAACAGGACACTTAAGGATTTTGAGATATTTGACAGAAAATACGTAAAAATGGGTTACATTCGAGGTTATGAATTACTCATAACCATTCGAGGTCAGAAGTTACGAATTCTGGAAAATGTGTTATTTTCCATAAAGGCCAACGTTGTCCGATTTTGAAAATTCTGATACCAAACTATAGCGAATGGCATGTTAAATGGGAAAGTTATATGATTTTTTTTTATAAAACGTGTAGTGTATAAGTTATGAATTTTGGGAAATATGAAATTTCCCGAAAATGCCAACCTAGTACAATTTTAAAAATGTTGGTACGAAATTTTGACACAGACAAGTTAAATGAAACCATTTCGTCAAAATCATGACTCAGGAGTTATGACAGGAAGCCTTTTTGGAATTTTGAAAACTAACATGGTACCCTTTCTTACAATGTGCAGGTTAGAAGTTGTGAATTTTGGAAAATTTGGATTATTTTTTTGAAAGTCAACCTTGGTTGATTAAATATACCAAATGTACCAAATGACAGTAAACGACACCCTAAATAGGAGAGTTAAGTGATATTTTTTCACAAAACGAGTAGGTTGTAAGTTACGAATTTTGGAAAATTTGAAATTTTCCAAAGACGTCAACCTTGTCTAATTTTAAAAATTCTGGTGCCAAATGATTACGAACAACATTCTATATGGAACTTCAAATAACATTTTTTGTACAAAATGTACAGTTTAAAAATTATGAATTTTGGAAAATGTGAAATTTTCTGAAAAGACCAATTTAAAAAATTTTTGTACTAAATTTTGGACAGTCGACGTCCTGAAGAGAAAAGATAAATGCAACTTCATCAAAAACAACTGAGGAGTTACGAATTTTGTAGTCTTTTTTGAGTTTTCGGAACTCATTGCCCAGTTCGATTTAAAAAATTCTGGTACCCAAAATGATACGTTTTCTTACAATGTACAGTTGTGAATTTTGTTGTTTTTTTGAAAAGGCACCTTTGGTTGAATTCAAATATACCAAATGTACCAAATGTTAGCGAATGACATCCTAAAGAGGAGATATTTTTTTTTATATAAAACGTGATAAGTATGAGTTAAGAATTTTGGAAAATTTGAAATTTTGAAAACAACACCGTTGTCCGATTTTGAAAATTCTGATACCAAACTATAGCGAATGGCATGTTAAATGGAAAAGTTATATGAGTTTTTTTTATAAAACATGTAGCGTGAAAGTTATGAATTTTGGAAAATCTGAAATTTCCCGAAAACGCCACCCTAGTACAATTTAAAAAATTTTCGTACGAAATTTTGACATAGACAAGTTAAATGAAAGTTCTTCGTCAAAACATTGACTCAGGAGTTATGACAGGAATCCTTTTTGGAATTCTGAAAACTAAAATGGTACCCTTTCTTACAATGTGCAAGTTAGAAGTTATGAATTGTGGAAAATTGGATTATTTTTTTGAAAGTCAACTTTGGTTGATTAAAATATAATACCAAATGTACCAAATGACAGCAAACGATATCCAAAATAGGAGAGTTAAATTATATTTTTTTACAAAACGAGTAGGTTTTAAGTTACGAATTTTGGAAAATTTGAAATTTTCCAAAGACGTCAACCTTGTCTAATTTTAAAAATGGTACCAAATTTGGTACCAAATGATTACGAACAACATTCTATATGGAACTTCAAATAACATTTTTTGTACAAAATGTACAGTTTAAAAATTATGAATTTTGGAAAATGTGAAGAAATTTTCCGAAAAGACCAATTTTAAAAATTTTTGTACTAAATTTTGGACAGTCGACGGCCTGAAGAGAAAAGTTAAATGCAACTTCATCAAAAACATAGCTCAGGAGTTACGAATTTTTTAGTCCTTTTGGAATTTTCGGAATTCATTGACCAGTCCAATTTTAAAAATTCTGGTACCCAAAATGATGTTGTCTTACAATGTACAGTTTAAAAGTTATGAATTTTGTTATTTTTTGAAAAGGTAACTTTGGTTGATTTTAAATATACCAAATGTACCAAATGTTAGCGAACGACATCCTGAAGAGGAGAGATAAACGATTTTTTTTTCCTAAAACGAGTTAAGTATAAGTTACGAATTTTGGAAAATTGGAAATTTTTCGAAAACGCCAATGATGTCCGATTTTGAAAATTCGGGTAGCGAGTGACATGCTAAATGGGAAAGTTAAATGAATATTTTTTATAAAACGTCTATTCTAAAAGTTATGAATTTTGGAAAATGTGTAATTTCTCAAGAACGCAAACCTTGTACAATTTAAAAAATTTTGGAGAGAGAGAAACTTCTTCAAAAACAGTTTAGAAGATATGAATTTTGGAGAACCTTTTTGGAATTTTTGGAACTCTTTAACTTAGTCCGATTTAAAAAATCTTGGTACTCAAAATGATACTTCTTACAACGTGGAGTTTAAAACTTGTGAATTTTGGCAAATTTTGGATTTTTTGAAAAAGCCAACTTTGGTTGATATCAAATGATAGTGAACGATATCCTACATACGTACGAGAGTTAAATGTTTATTTTGTTCATAAAAAATATGAAATTTTCCAAAAACGCCATTTCAAAAATACTGGCACCAAATGATCGAGAACGACATCCTAAATAAGACAGTTGTATGAATTTAAACGTGTAGGTAGTTCAGAAGTTACGAATTTAGGGAAATTTGAAGTTTTTCGAAACTGCCCACCTTGAATACAAAATACTAGAAAATTAAGTTTAACGATTTTTCTTCTTAAAACGAGTATTTTCCAAAATAGGAATTTTTGAAAAATTATTATGGGACGATATAAATAATTTTACAGAATGGAGTTCTTAAAGTTACACTCAACTGATTCAATGAATGTTACAATTTCGGATTTGTAGTAGTCATAATACATCAGTTCTATTGGAGGAACTAAAGGCGATAATGGAAAAATAATTAACGTAACCATAAAACAGAAGTGTCCTTAACAAAACAAGCCGAATTTTATAGGTTTCTGATTGAAAATAATTACATTTATAAATTTTTATCACATTGATGCTTAATTCTGGGATAATTTCCTTTACAACCTTTTAGATGTTAGAGCGACATAAACGCGGCATATTCCTAAATTGTCTATTCTTTCGTAAGAACCATTACAAGTGAATATAGCAACAATCTCGTCGCTCGACGTTTAACCTCTACCCTACTCCAAAGTAATATCTCCCTATAAAATTTTACTTTTATTTCGACTATAAATTCATCTAATGAATCCGCTCTCTTTCACGATTCATTGCGCCCGTTAGATTAACTGCCCCCCCTTTTATCTCCGGCCCATAAAACACTGTCGTTCTTTAACCGATATAAAAACGTACGCCAGTTAGTAAATTTTTATAAATGGCGAAGGAATATTACCAGTCCGGCTACCGGGTAAACGGTCGCTTTGCATAAAACTCGAATAAATATTGTCGTAAACATCAAATGGAATTGATAGTCGAAGGGTGAATGGTGAAAGTTGTTTTTCTTTCCCGTTCTTCCCTTTCTTCTTTTCGGTAAATATAACCGGAGCGGTCAAATATATACTTCTCCATGAATATTTAATCCTCGCGGGTCGCGAAGTTGGCCGGGCCGTTATTAAAAATAAATCAAATCGGAGTTTCTCGTACTAATGGATACGCCCCTGGGTCCGTTGTTGTCAGATATATAACCGACGGCGAAAAAGTTAAGATAGTCGATAAATAAAACATTAAGGTCCGAATTTTGAATGAATTATTTATTACTTTCATCGTCGGTCCCGCCTTGTTGGGGGTATTTTTTCGGTGGCGACGTTTTCAAAGTTCGCGAGAATAAATTCGAAATAACGAAACTCACATCGAAATTCCAAACATTTCCATCACACGTCATTAGAATGTTAAAAAGAGCCGAGAGAACGCGCGTCATCATCAGTCAGGTAGAAGAAATTTAAATGCCGCGAGATTTATTAAGCGGGTTTCATTAATAAAACCAACATTAGTCACAGTCACGACTTCCAATACCCCGTGTACAAAGGAGTTCGTTTCTTTCTGAATCCACCTTAAAATTTCTCTCTCTCTCTCTCTCCTTCTCCTTAAACTATCCCATAAATAATAGTAATTTTTCCTACTTGTACGTGATTTCCATGTAAAAGTTCCGTTGCAAATGGTTCCATTCCACCCGAGGAATACTAAAAGGCTTCTCTTGTTAACATTCAAGTTGAATTTTGGGGGTTTTCAACTTTTATTAAGAATTCAGAATTAAATATTATGCTGATTTTATCTCTATGGAAACTAACAAAGGCGGGAGTGACGTCTTCTTTATATACTGACGGAATTGAATATTTCAAACGATGAAAGCGAGTGACAGAGGGATTATTTCTAGAATACATAACGCCGCAATTATGATCGACTACTTCTCGGTTTGCCCATTCAATTCCGTTCCCCTTTTCCGTTCTTATCACATCTTTACGTTAAATCACGTAAAATAATTGCGAAGGGCACCGATTACCCCCTTATTTCTAAAGGGACATCCAATCACATCAATATTCATTAGGAGGGCTTTTTCATTAAGGCATCCGGGGACTTGTAACAACTAAGGGCGAGGCAAGTCGGGATAAAGTTTTACAAGTTATACAAGCGAATACAAGAGGAATTTTAAATTTCAGGGAAAATCGAGTAATTCGCCCCAAACCGTAGACGGTTACGATCCGTCCGCGACCATTAATGTCTTCTCGACGAGGCACGGGACGCCATCTTTAATAAAAGTTTATTCAGGCATCTCCAAAGCGGTATAAATAATTTTACAAAATTAAGTTTTTGAATGTTCCGTCTGAATTCGCTCAAATAATTCAATAAATATTATACTTTCGAACTTGTGGTAACTTCTTTTGGAATGTCTTAAAGATGATAATGAGGAAAAAATTAACGCAACTAGTGATGCCCACGATATTCTCGTTTGCGAGAATCTCGTCTCGTCTCGTCTCGTTTTCGAGACGAGACTCGAGACGATACTTTAATTTTTCCTTGCGAGACAAGACGAGACTTTTGAAAGTCTCGTCTCGAATATCGCACGAGAGTCTCGCAAAAGTCTCGAAATATCGCAGATAAAAATGGCAAATATTAATTAATTATTCTAAATATCGCGAATGTTATTGAAACATATTTTTTAAAGCCGCATAATACCGTGGAAAATTTACAATAGCTGTTACGCAATGTTTACCTTTATGTATTATTAATAACTAAGATATTAGGGCGATATAATCTATTATACTGTTTTTATATACTGATTATGTTTTTTTATCGGTATTTTGTTTTTGTTCGTTGAAATCAAAATTAGAAGTGATTTTATTATTTTTTGTATTATTATTATTGAATGAATTATTTGAATTATTATTATTGTATGTATTATTTTGTTTTTTTTTCTATTTATCTTGTTAGAATTATATGATTTTGTTCTTTAAAATAAAAAAAATGTAGTGATTTTATTTGTGTAGTTTATTTAGATAGGGAACATAAAAAATTTGCGAGACTTGCGAGACTTTTACGAGATTCTCGCGCGAGACATGAGACGAGACGAGACTTTTATTGCGAGACGAGACTCGTGACGAGACTTTCCACTTTCTTTGCGAGACAAGACGAGATTTTACAAAGTCTCGTCTCGTCTCGTCTCGTGGGCAACACTAAACACAACTATAACACAAGTATTATATAATCTCATTCAATTAGCTACGCCAAATTTGATAGCTATCTACTTAATTACTTAGTTAGGCACATCATTTCGGTGCTTAATTCTGGGAGAAATATCCTTATAACCGTTCTTATTAGTTAAATGTTATGAAAAAGTTAAAACTTAAGTGTTGTATTTCGCACTGACGGTTTTTTTGGCACCTATGGCAACCCTGTTTCTATTAAGTTGTCTCTTCCAAAATTTGGGAAATGTTGTAACGGTTATGCCGGATTTTACCCCTTCTATGCCACTGGACGGCAATTTCGAAAAAACTCCCCAAATTGCTGTATTAAATTATGCAAAAATGCTACTTACGGTTTTAGAAACGTAACTTAAAATAATAGTTATTTATGGTACTAGTCTGTTATGTTGAAAATAAGTCACGCGAGAAGATTTATACCACGAGGTCGTCAGACCGAGTGGTATAAATTCTCCTGTGGCTTAGGAAACATAACACGCGCGTGGCATACAATGTTTTATCCAACAAGTGGAAGAAATCGTTTTTACGAGTTAATAATTAATAAGCTTTGTGATCAAATCAAAGCTACTTGCGTCTCAGTACCCTATAAATATCAGAATGATTTGACAGTGACTTTTTTACATTTTGGTTAAAGTAGGTTGTTTGTTTGGTTACCACGGGCAATAAATAAATAAATAGAATACCATTTTAACTATGAACGAGAGTTATAATCCATAACTCATTAGTCAGTTATGGATTATAACACACTAGTGTGTTATTTTATAGTTCACTTGTCTAAAATGACATTAATAATGACAGTCATAACTGTCATGTGTTGGATAATAGTTATTTATGGTACTACTGTGTTGAAAATAAGTCACGCGAGAAGATCGGGCCGAGTGGTATGTATAAATTCTTAAGTGACTTAGGAAATATAACACGCGAGTGGCATACAATGTTTTATCCAGCAAGGGGAAGAACTCGTTTTTTATGAGATAATAACTAATAATCTTTGTGATCAAATCAAAGCTACTTGCGTCTCAGTGCCCTATAAATGTCAGAATGAATTGACAGTGAATTTTTTACATTTTGGTTAAAGTAGGTTGTTTGTTTGATTGGCACGGGCAATAAATAAATAAATAAATAGTAGAAACTATTTTAAATATGAACGTGAGTTATTTGATAGTTTACTTGTCTAAAATGACATTAATAATGACAGTCATAACTATCATGTGTTGGGACAAAATAATGTTATTCTCTTTATAGAATTACTCAACATTCAGTCAGAATCATCTAACTTGACACTTTCAGAAAATATTAACGTAAGAAATATATTTAGATCGACCAAAATTGCCGGTGATAAAACTGAGAAAGAAGAGCTTAAAAACGAAATGAGGAAAAGAAGTTTAAAATATTCTTTAAAAATGTTTCAAAAAGAAATTGCCGAAGTGAGTTCTGTCTAAAGAGAATGTTTAATTTTCGTTTAAAAAACGAAATGAGGCACTCAAATTTTTGGAAAAGTAGTATAAAATATTCTTTAAAAATGTTTCAAAAAGAAATTGCCGAAGTGAGTTCTGTCTAAAGAGAATGTTTAATTTTCGTTTAAAAAACTAAACGAGGCTCTCAAATTTTTGGAAAAGATGTTTAAAATATTCGTTAAAAATGTTTCAAACAGAAATTGCCGATGTGAGTTCTGTCAAAACTGAATGTGATGAAATTGAAGATATTAATTAGAAATTTCATCACTTTCAATAATAGATCCTGTAATATCGACCACTTTGTTGGTATTGTAATGCTGCGATTACTTTGATGGAATACACACCGAATTCCAAAAATTTAGTGAGAATTTTGTGCGTATGCTCCGAAGGGATGATCGGGGGAGAGCTTGAATGGACTTTTTCATACCGTGGGTTAATATCCGGGGGATCAAGTCCAAGGGTAGAAATGCTTACTATAGCTACTAAAACGCCGTTTTATGTGCGAGTAACGACTAGCGACGTCTCTCATTTCCCGCCTTAATAACACTTTACTCTACTGAGCTGAAATTAGCCGGAAGTTGTCTCAACCACTGGTCCAGTTTAGGCCTGCGATGCTGATGTGGTGATTGTGATGTGTAAAATTTATGATAGTAAATCTGCTGTATCGGGGGTAACTTCCGAAATTTCCATTTTTGGATAAGGGAGGAGATTTGAGATTTGAGGACGATTGGGGCGCTTGAACGTTCCCACGTTCCCACCTTCCCACAGTGTAAGAGATCAAATTCCCAAAACTGCGTTCAACACGTCATCGCTGTCTCAAAGGCCCTTTGATTAATCTCATATGATTTCGTTCAATTTCCATCGTCTCGTCGTTTCTGTTTACATCCTCAGTTCGCCAAAGGAGCGAGCCCGTCACGGAAAGTAAATCTCCTGTAAGTGATCCGAAATAAATTCACAGCCGGAAAAAGTTAGTGACTCGTCAAGCATTCCCCTCAAGGGCACCGTGGCACGTCCTATTCACCTTGGAGGCATTTTATTTATCAAATAAACGCCCCGTGCTTCCCTCTCCTCCATTCCGCCATTATTAGGCATCTGATTTTCCAGTTCGTTAGATGAGAGCGAGAAAGAGAGAGAAGACAGAGGTGACATTAAAGAGGAAAAATAAGCATGTCCGCCTTAAGGGGAATATCAAGTGACACGTTCAGCTAAGATTTCTGGAAACGCAGACGAATGAGTCGGGAGATAACGATGTTAGTTAAGAAACAATACCTTCCTTTGCTAGTGCTAGTACGGTGCGTTCCGTTCTTTTATCGAATGTCGCGTCACCGTGAGACGTTCTTTTGTTGTCTGGAAGATTGTGGGAACGAGAAATCCGGACGCGTCCACCATATTCCGACACGTGTAAGCCTGGAATCCGCGAATTATGCGCAAAGTTACGAAATACACAATAAACAATTAGCTATGAGTCAAACGCTCACAATGGCCAATTGTTACAGACTTGTTCGAACTGTAAAATTGCAGCAGGAAGCCCTTTGTAAGGTTTCTTTCAGTTTGATTTGATGTTTTGGACTATTTCTCCACCAAAACGATGGAGAGAATGCTGGACCTCATCTTCCGGGGAAGACACGCTGGCAACGAACAGGCAGTAGCCTACTAATATGGCAATCCATATTAGAAAGAAGAAGAAGAAGAAGAAGACTATTTCTGAATTATTTGTCGTGATAGGTTTAGTTCAGTTTCGACATAGTATTATTAAAAATTTTTCAAAAATCTGTTCGTGGAAATGTAGAGAATTCCATGACCAAACCGAAATCGAGAACATAAGAAATTTTTTCAGGAGGAAATGTGACTACAGCTGCAATTTTCGTCTATTTTTGTATCAATCAACAGTGTTACTTGACTTATATTACAATTATGATTTGGAAGCCTTGATTCTTTGTAGGTGTACTTAGGGTCTTAAGTTTCTTCTGAATTATGAACAATTATGAGCTTGTGGATCGATTGAATCTTTTGGACTATTTCAGAATTATTTGCCATGATAGGTGCAGTTCACTTTCGAGATTTTATTAAAAAATTTTCAAAAATTTGTTCGTGGAAATGTCCATGACCAAACCGAAATCGAGAACATAAGAAATTTTTTCAGAGGGAAATGTATTAGTTTCTTTTGGGTTATGAGGAGCAATTACCAGCTTTTGGATTGATTGAACTTGAAATTGACTCCTGATTATTTACAGTGATAGATTTAGTCGACATTCTATTGAAAAATTTCATAACGTTATACCAACATAGATATGTTTCATACTTAATTTATGCACTTTTCAGGCGTCAATTTCGTCCCTGAAATTGTTACTGCGGAAGGGTTGGCATTTTCGAAACGGGAAATTCCCATTTTCACCTTCGCCGTTGATTTAGAATGAATTACACGAAAGCTTCGCCCCGATAAGAATTTCCCTGACGAAATATTCATCGGATGCCCCTCTCGGACCCATGCGGTTTTTCCGGCTTAACGAATTTCCAAAATTCCAGTCACAGGTCCCTAATCTGCATCGACGCCCCCCGCGTCAAAGGGAAACGAAACGTAAGCGACACACATTTCGACACACAATTCCGAATTTCCTAGGAAACGCCAAGAAAACGTCTGGGAAACACTTGGAAATGGGCGATAACGTCGCGGCGGCGGCGGCGTTGCCGGCTCCGGGATAGGCGGGGTCGATGGAAGCCGCAAAAATTGAGACCGAAGAGGAAATAAATACGCGGCGGGCGGAAAATCGTCCGGTTAAACGGTATCTACATACGCGTATAACATAAAGTCCGGTTAACTACTCGTCATCCTGAAATCGACTTTGTGACAAAATTACTGCCGCATACACGCGCTTAAGTGAAAAAGATGAAAAATTTAACGGCACGACTTTATGACCCAAGAGTTTAATAAAAACCACATAAAATTAAATAAGCGTATAAAGTTTCTGTCTCTTAAATGTGAGAAGGAAACGACCACACACCACTACGTGTTTGTTATGCATGACAAATAATAAAGCAATTTAAGATTGCGCCGCGCTACCAATATTTGTTTAAAAATTTTATGGACATAGGGATATTGTTCATTAAATCCGCGGCCATCGAAACGGCTATATAAATAATCGAGAGGATCCCAGACAAAAAACGAGTATATTTTAATAAAGCCTGCCAACGTTTCAAACGAAAATTCCTACCTTCGCGATATTCACCTAATTCAACCTAAGATGACTGCACTACCTCATATTGTCACTAAAATGAACTGGGTTGAACACATTTTAGAGTTAGTGCCTATAAATTGATTTTAATTAATAAAAATTTAGGTAAAAAATTCACTCGAGTAATTGAAGTACTTAAATAACTAATTAATAATTAACTGTAATTATTATCTAATTTCACAAGTACTCAACCACTTGGCCATTTAGTAATTTTTTTAAATAATACAACCATTAGACTTTTCCTACTCCAACAATTGCAATGGTAGTTAATTACCACTATTGCTAACTACTGATTAGCTCTTACGATCGAACAAAAGAAGTTTCGTCCTTAGGACTTCAATTTTGATTTGTTTCAATTTATGACCTGAAAACCTGTGCTTTAATTGGAGCATCGAAATTAATCTGGAGAGAAAGTTGTATTCCTGATTGGAAATTCTTCAAGGGTTATTCTTTGCAGGGACACTAGTTTCCCTGGGCTTCAGGTAAGGTAGTAATAATAACGAACTGGCCCAAAAGGTTGTTTTGGACAAACCCAAAGGTTAGGTTATCGAATGGGGTTACAAGTTGTACGGGTTATTGTGACGCTATAGTTTGCCGTTATCAATACAATACGTTAAATTGAGTTCCTTCTCTTAAAATAGTTTATTTCATGTCTACAGTTCTTGCTCAAAGCATTTTGTTACCACCAGGATTGGGCATTTTCTGCTTAGATTCTTTCGAGATTTCTATCGCTATTTCCGGTTGCTGGAAGAAAGTGATATTCCCGCCGTTGGTCGTTGGAAAATTCGGCAACGCCGGGATCCATCAAACCGGCTCGAACATCGCGGAGCGACGTGGCGGTGGTGGAAAGGGCCCCGGAACGAAACTCAATTATGTCGTCCCTCCATTACGGACCTGATTTAAATTCAGAGTTGGCCCCGTCGCCTCCCTCTCCCTATCATTCGTAGAAAAAACCCTTACGAGGCACACGGATAGGGGAAGAAAATAAATATAATTGAAAGATGGTTTTGATGCGGTGCGGCGTGGCACGGGACAGATTTCTTCTCCTATTCTTTCGCGTACTCGAACCCTAATTACGCCCTTTCATCCCTTCGCCTGTGGCACGTCGAGAACACGCGTGTGTCCCGATAGATTCATGTGACACGTTCACATTTGAATCTCAAATGCAGCACGTATTAGACTTAGCCTACGCGAACGGCGTGTTCGAAACTGAACGCCACACATTTGCCCGTTTCGGTGTTGTTGGAGGTTAAAACGTTGTCGACTCTCATTAATGGGACTTGATCCTGGACGAAACGGTGCGATTACGCATTAATCCCACAAAGATGTAAATAGTGAACCTATTTTACTCTTCTGTCAGAAATATAATCAGAGCGGTTGTACATTTCCATGGAAACAAAGCGTATTACGGATTTGGATTAGGCAGATATCATCATTGTACAGCAACATCGAGAAAATCTATCTAAATTGGAGACTCAATGAATTATTTGGAAGTTTCTAAAATCGGTGTTATATAAACATATTTTTGTAACGTCTCAAACCGAAGTTCATACAATTTTTGGAGATTTTTAAATTTCGCAGATTTTTGTAACAATTTAAACCAAAGTTCATATGATCGAAACAAATTCATGTAATAGCGTCAAACATTGTCAGTACTGCAATAAAACGGTACTAAACAACTTTGGGGAGTTTCATCAAACTTGGAGTTTCCATGAATTTTTTTGGCAACACTGAAACTTCAGCATAATGTAAGCGATTTTTTGCAATATTTTGAACCGTACTTCATATCATTAAAACAAATTCATGTAATAGCGTCAAACATCGCCAGTACTTTAATAAAACGGTAACAAATAACTTTAAGGAGTTTCGTCGAAATTGAAGTTTCTATGAATTTTTTGGGAGCTTTTAAAACTCAGCTCCTATATAAATAGATTTTTGTAACACTTTAAAACGAAGTTCATATTGTTAAAATAAATTCAGTAATAGCGTCAAACGTCGCCAGCACTTCAATAAAACCGTATTAAATAAGTTTGAGGAGTTTCGTCAAAATTGGAGTTTAGGTGAATTTTTTGGGGTTTTTTAAAATTCAGCTTTATATAAATAGATTTGTGTAACACTCTAAAACGAAGTTCATATTGTTAAAACAAATTCATGTAATTGCGTCAAACATCGTCAGTACTTTAATAAAAGCGTAACGAATAACTTTAAGGAGTTTCGTCGAAATTGAAGTTTCAATGAATTTTCTGGGAGTTTTCAAAATTCAGCTTTATATAAATAGATTTTTGTAACACTTTAAAACAAAGTTCATATTGTTAAAACAAATTCATGTAATAGCGTCAAACGTCGCCAGTACTTTAATAAAACCGTATTAAATAAGTTTGAGGAGTTTCGTCAAAATTGGAGTTTCGGTAAATTTTTTGGGAGTTTTTAAAATTCAGCTTTATATAAATAGATTTGTGTAACACTTTAAAACGAAGTTCATATTGTTAAAACAAATTCATGTAATAGCGGTAAACTTCGCCAGTACTTTAATAAAACCGTATTAAATAAGTTTGAGGAGTTTCGTCAAAATTGGAGTTTCGGTGAATTTTTTGGGAGTTTTTAAAATTCAGCTTTATATAAATAGATTTGTGTAACACTTTAAAACGAAGTTCATATTGTTAAAACAAATTCATGTAATAGCGTCAAACATCGCCAGTAGTTTAATAAAACCGTATTAAATAAGTTTGAGAAGTTTCGTCAAAATTGGAGTTTCTATGAATTTTTTGGGAGTTTTTAAATCTCAGCTTTATATAAATAGATTTGTGTAACACTTTAAAACGAAGTTCATATTGTTAAAACAAATTCATGTAATAGCTTCAAACGTCGCCAGTAGTTTAATAAAACCGTATTAAATAACTTTGAGGAGTTTCGTCGAAATTGGAGTTTCTATGAATTTTTTGGGAGTTTTTAAATCTCAGCTTTATATAAATAGATTTGTGTAACACTTTAAAACGAAGTTCATATTGTTAAAACAAATTCATGTAATAGCTTCAAACGTCGCCAGTAGTTTAATAAAACCGTATTAAATAACTTTGAGGAGTTTCGTCGAAATTGGAGTTTCTATGAATTTTTTGGGAGTTTTTAAATCTCAGCTTTATATAAATAGATTTGTGTAACACTTTAAAACGAAGTTCATATTGTTAAAACAAATTCATGTAATAGCTTCAAACGTCGCCAGTAGTTTAATAAAACCGTATTAAATAACTTTGAGGAGTTTCGTCGAAATTGGAGTTTCTATGAATTTTTTTGGAGTTTTTAAATCTCAGCTTTATATAAATAGATTTGTGTAACACTTTATAACGAAGTTCATATTGTTAAAACAAATTCATGTAATAGCGTCAAACATCGTCAGTACTTTAATAAAACCGTAACGAATAACTTTAAAGAGTTTCGTCGAAATTGAAGTTTCAATGATTTTTCTGGGAGTTTTCAAAATTCGGCTTTATATAAATAGATTTGTGTAACACTTTAAAACGAAGTTCATATTGTTAAAACAAATTGATGTAACAGCGTCAAACATCGTCAGTAGTTTAATAAAACCGTATTAAATAAGTTTGAGGAGTTTCGTCAAAATTGGAGTTTCGGTGATTTTTTTGGGAGTTTTTAAAATTCAGCTTTATATAAATAGATTTGTGTAACACTTTAAAACGAAGTTCATATTGTTAAAACAAATTCACGTAATACCGTGAAACATCGCCAGTACTTTAATAAAACCGTATTAAATAAGTTTGAGGAGTTTCGTCAAAATTGGAGTTTCGGTGAATTTTTGGGGAGTTTTCAAAATACAGTTTTATATAAATAGATTTTTGAAACACTTTAAAACGAAGTTCTTATTATTGAAACAACTACATACAATTGCGTTAAACTCCGTCAATGTATTAATAAAATCGACCTAAATATCTTTAAGGAGTTTCATCCATTGGAATTTCGAAAAAAAATTTGGAAATTTTTAAAGTTCCTCGTTATTTGAGTAGATTTTTGTAACGAGTCCCAAACTTTATCAGCCTTTAATAAAACTTTATTAAACAACTCTTAGAAGCTTCATCTAAATTGGAGTTTCAATGAATATTTTAGGAGGTTTTCAAATTCGGCAGTATATAAACATATTTTTATAACATTGTAAACCAAGATTCGTATTATTGAAACAAATTCAGACAAATATCGTCAAACTTTGTCAGAACTGTAATAAAACCGTGATAAAGAACTTTATTCAAAATTGAAGTTTCCATGAATTTTTAGAGTTCAGCGTTGAATAAGCAGATTTTTGTAAGATTTTAAAAGGAAGTTCATGTTATTGAAACGAATTCAGATAATGTAGTCAAGCTTTGTTAGCCCTTGCATTAAACTAAATTAAATAATTTTGGAGAGGCTTAATCAACATGGAAATTTCGTTAAATTTTTCAAATTCAGCTTTATATAAGTACATTTTTGTAACATTATAATTAACATTTCATACTCACTAGCACTCTAATTAAACCACCAAATAATACCATGCGAGTAACGACTTTGTATTATTCATACCCTTTCTACAAACTACTCGTTTCAGTTAAATCCATTTCTTTGAGCTAACGAGCCCAAACTTGTAGTTAAAAATCGTCGACATCACTACCGCCTTATTACCGAGTCCTTTGTATCAAATAACCATAGCGATTAGTTTGCGTGCCGTTAAATTTATTTAGCTTGCTCCACTCAACAATTTCGTAAATAGGGGAAACTTTGTTTACGGTCGTTAAACGTTTTGACGTTTACGAGGCCAGTAAAAATGGCAAGACGTAGGTAATATTAAATCTATTAAACGTAGAGGTCCCACTGCATTTCCTTACGGCTCGGCGTTAATAAATTCCGAAGCGGTCAGAATGTTATAGTAGATGCATAGGATTACTATAACTAGACAAAACATTTGCCGTATGTTACGGAAAGTTCCAGAGGGAAATGGATGATTTTTGAAGTTGGTAAACTCTTGTTGATTCTAATACATGAGAAGTCTAGCTTGGAGTCGAAGTTTCGTCCCGTTATTTCAACTTCAGGAGACATTATTTAAGCATGCGCACTTTGTATGCTCGCAGCAACTTTAGTAGCTTTGTATATAGTGTAAGTATGTTGTAGTGTAAGTATGGTATAAGTTGATTCTAAGTGAGTCCACCCAGAAACGACAACAATTACTTAATTATAAGTGTATACGTAGAATCTTGGACTTTTCGGCAATATGCAACTGCGCATGCTTAGATGACAGAATTTTCTGTCAAAAGTATAATGCCACGTGACAACAGCTCGCGTTATGTTATGAATGTAAAATATAACGCATTACGCAATATAAGGTAATAATCAAAACTTTATTGAATCGCGAAATGTAAACATCAGTGTGAAGCGTGCTCCTTACATGACGCAGGTGGCGCATTTCAAAGGGAGGCCATAAAAACTCTTCTCGAATAATCGGGAAACGTCCAATTAGAGAAAGAATAATCTGGTCCGTTCTGGAAAAGACATTATTAGGGATATATAATTACGAGTGGCGGTCGAAGGCAGAGTAAACAAGGAGTCGTCGTGAGTGGAAAGTGCGATAAGCCGACTAGCGATATTTGTACAAATAAATTAGCGCATTAAGTGTATAACATGGATTAATTAGTTAAGGAATAGACTAAGTCGTGTTAAGAACTGTATAAATAAATTAGAATAAACGTTAAATTATATCGAAAGAACGAGATTTGTCGAATCATCTTCGGCCACGATAGCGACAAATCGTCCCACATGAAACCGCCTGGGCCCGGAACGTTCGTTAGGATCGGATTTCGGGGCGATCCGCCCTACCCCCCTCTGCCTCCCGCCCACCCCCCATTCCCCGTTTTATTTATTATCATTTCCACACGTCGTAAATTACGGCACCTCATTAACCGTAGCCTTAAGAGGGAAAAAGTGGGAACTTTTTCTTTTTCTCTCTACGCGATCTATATATATATTCACGCTGATGGTTCTCGAGTTCGAAACGTTCGTCTCGTGGTGAAGGGGGAAATAGCGAAACTTTCCGCCGTCGCCGCCGCCGCCGAAACTACTCCGTCCACAGCTGTTTATGGTAAAAAATGGCGCGATAAAAACAACAAAGATTTTCCGTGCGCTCGCGCGCCGCTTTTCCCGCTTTCCCGGGACCGATCGTATAGCCGGCGGGCGCGGACAAAGGGAAATCGGAAAAATCGTCGAATTAATGGCGGATTCCGGTGGCGAATAACGCGACGGGGTAGTTTTGTTTGGTAAATACGGTAAAGGGCGTTTTGCGTTGGTTCAGTTGACGTCTTGGACGTAGTGCGGTCCTCTTAGAGGCTCTAATTGTCGATGTAATATTTACCAATTAGCTACGGCGGAATCTCGATAATTTGAAGCACCAACATTTTCGGAAAAAATCGAATTACGAGAAAAAAGACGAATATGTTCGTTTACCATTACCAACTTTTCATTTTTGACATTTCACTCCTCATTTTCCTTTTCATCTCTGAGAAATTGCTTCGTGAAACTACCATCCCCTTAATGCAATACAAAAACTAAAATGAGGCACTCTGGGAATGACAGAAAAGGGAAGCATAGTTATATATCTATATATATACCTGAAACTTTGGTTTATCGAGATTCCACTGTATATATATGTACTATGGAGCAGGCAACCGACAATACAAACAAGTGTAACACGAGTTGCCACCAAACAGCTAGCGCTGCGCGATAATTGGCCGTCCGGATCGTTCGGTTTTTCGATGCTTAAACCTCTCGCCGATCCAGCGCTTCGAGCGAAGCCAGCGATAAGAAAGCTATGCTTCCAAAATGCTGAGATTACGTTTTACCGTTTCACTTGGGAAAACACAATTAGAATCTTGATTAAAATATGTCCAGCCACAATTGGAACACCAACAAAAGCACTTAATGGGTTTTTAAGTAGTGAAGAGCGATGCAGCCTTGTCCTCCATGGGCGTATCATTACGGATAATAACCTAACAACCAATTCACTTTCAAATCGCACAAACAAATGGCACACACATTCACACGCCACTGCTTTCTCGAGTATAAGTGCCGAAGAAGACATCACAAGGAAAGCACACGTGGCCGCTGTGTTATGGTCCAGTGGACCATCCAGTATCTGTAGAGTCTTGCGTACTTCCTCGTACACGATTTCATTGATCGACTGTACACCTGCACCTTAGAAGAAGAAGAAGATACAAACGAAGTGCCGCTGTCGAAAAAAAAATTGCGGTCCAATGGACCCTCTAGTTCTTTATCTGTACATTCACATATATATGATTTCACTTGAGCAACTGAACACCTACATTTTAAAAATACCAGTGCCTTTCTGAATAAGCAAAAAGATAAGTCCCATGGTTTTGTATAGAGACAACGGGCTCTTTTCGAATGTCCTCGGTAAATTCAGATGTTATGGAGTGTTCCAATTGCTACTGGTTAGAGTATACCACGAGGAAGGCCTGTATCAATCGTCTTTTTTTTTCTCTAGAAATCAAGATAACTTGGATACTTCAGTCTTTTTCTGAAATAAAGTTTCAACCTTCGCCAAGAGATCAGTGGCTTTGAATCTATTTTCTAGGGTTAAAAATCTTTCCAACCAGAGAACAATGGTAATTTCAGCCCTTTCCGGAAATAACGTTGGTTTTTCGACCTTTGCAAAATCTTCATTGACGATTCCAGCCAATTTATCGTCTCATAACATCTCCTTTTAGCTTGGAAAGCATTGTATCAAAAACTCGCTAATTATTTTTGGAAATACAAAAACCGGAAAATACAGTTCATAAAATTTTGGTTCAGCGGTTTAATTGCATCTGATGCGTAATAGGTACAGTACTTTCAAAATTTAACACTGAATGTGATATACATGTATATATTAAATTTACTTGTCGAAATCTCTTGATATGAAATTCCTTTGTTACGTCCTTTATCCATGAAAACTAAAATTTAAAAAAAATACAAATGGTACCTACTAGTATTTGTTATGTGGGAAAATCTTCAATTTTCCATTTTTGGAAATTCGGCTCGGAAAATTCAACCACGTTTTCTAGTAATCTGTCCACCCTTTGCTTCAGGGGAGTTTGCCAAACCTCCCTAATATGTGATTAACATTTCTTCCATACAACGAGAATTGACGAAGTTCCGACGAGTTTTCCGTACTACAATGTACTTGAAGCACTCACCTGTCGATATGGAATTTACTGATACGGCTTTCATTCAGAAAACAATGGATAACGTTATATTTCTATTTATTAGATCTGCACGTGAGTAAAGTAACGTATTAATTCAGCTGAGTGAATAATAAGTCGGATGCTATCAATTCAATGCTGAGATTGCGCCCAGATACATCTTTAGATTGTCTCAGTTTGTTTTCATAAGATTCTAACGAGTGAATCAAGTTACTGCTCGGGCTGATAATTTGAAAAATGGGCTCATCCACCAAAAAGGCTTCGAAAAATTCAGGCAGTTAAGTATTTTTAGCTAGTCGTGACGAAGAACAGCGTGAATGATTCATTTATGCAGTTTTGTAGTGGTATACGTTTTTGTCATGCCTGACGTGAATCCAAAATACACATTCCTGTCGCTTGTGTTATTCTAACTGTATTATTCATAACTGAGGTAGTTAACTTTATCGTTACATGCGCTATGCAATGCCGATTTTTACCTCGTAACCACTTATTGCAGGTAATAGTTATTTATGGTACTAGTGTGTTATGTTGAAAATAAGTCACGCGAGAAGATGGTATAAGTTCTCAAGTGACTTAGGAAATATAACACGCGAGTGGCATACAATGTTTTATCCAACAGGTGGAAGAAATCCTTTTTTTTATGAGATATACCCTACAAATGTCGGAATGATTTGACAGTGACTTTTTTACATTTGGGTTAAAGTAGGTTGTTTGTTTGGTTGCCATGGGCAACCTTTAAATATAACTACTTTAAATATGAACGTGACTTATAATCCATCACCCACAAGTGTGTTATTTGATAGCTTACTTGTCTAAAAAGACATTAATGATGACAGTTATAACTGTAATGTGTTGGATAAAACAATTTTATTCATCAACAGAGGACAGAGCTTCCACTATAGTATAGTTACTGAAGGCTCAGTGACCAGATGACACAGGAATACACAGAAAAGTAGTTTCAGTGCCTCAAGTAACAAAAGCGACATAGTGCCGATTTGCGCTTTTCCATGGGGGTAGATGCCAGCCCTTCTAGGGGCTGAAAATTATTTGACAAATTTTGGTAGTATTTTGACATTTATTATTACATTATTAAAATGTTAAATGATGATTTTTCATCGATTTATGCACAAAGGGTAGCTTTGGGGGTGGAAAAGTTGAAATAAATAAATAAAATATATAATAAGCAGTGAAATAGATTCTGATCAATTGAAGCTAGTAACGCTGCAAAAAATTAATTTTTTCATTGATTTCAGGATAAGGGGTGGTTTGTAAGGGTTGAAAATTCACAGTAAATCAATAAATTATATCATCAACAGTAAACAATTGTTTTGTGTATTGTTCATATGCGATTTAATATTTCAGGGAGACACAAAACATTTTTTTCATGATTGTCGATTTAAGGGATAATTTCTAAGGGTTGAAAAATTGATAGAAATTATGAATTATCCTTCAAACCATTAAAAAATAATTATTTTAATTAACTTAATAAGATTTCTGCCGATGAAATGCTGACATTTGCATTTTTTTTTTATTTTTTGAAAATCACTAAAATGCAAAAAGCGCAAATCGAGTACATGTCACTTTTGATGTTAAGGAAGCTTGATCCTAAATTTTCATGAAAATCGATGTAGGTTTAAAGAAATCTGAGGTAATAGCTTACATTAGTTACTGTCCTATTAGTTCTGAGACAAGTGATGTTATTTCAAATAAAAATTATATACCACCAACTGAATAACTTGGCTTGGTTGGTCGTTTTCATGTTTTATGTCACGTTTAACGTACACACTTCCGGCGAATACCCTGTTGACCCGTTTCACCCTCCCCAAAGACGCCCTCAGCGGAACGCACCCCGGGCGTCGTCGTTCCTGAGAACGAGGCGGACTTATTTTCTCGATCTTGTCCAAATAATTTTAATTAGCGTTATTCATAAATCATTAAGTTCATTAAGGCCCAAATTAAAGCCGTTCCGCTTGATTTATGCTCAAAAGGAGACACACCATCAGGTTTGAATTGTACGGGGGAGATATTCGAGTCGTGTATTTCTTTTTCCTTTCTCTCTCCTCTTCTCGTCTTCTTTTGAACGGCAAAGGGACGTGGGTAGAATGGGTATGGCCTCCGCGATTCCGGTGTGGGATTTAAACTTTTCAATTTAATTGTCGAGATGATACGGCTAGAGGAGTATTGTAAATTTCCCTCTCAGAGAATTTTACAAGAATGCCGCGACTTTCGTAATAGTCCAGGAATCATCTGTTGTGACGGGGATGTAAGAGGTAACCGCAAAATAGTGTCTAGAATAAGGATTGACTTATCCTCCAGAGCGCAGAGGTCGGGAACATTGTTGAAAATGCAACAATTAAAAAAAATGGACAAAAATGCGTTTTTCCGACATGTTTTGCTTCTAACTTTTTACGTATCTAATTTAGAAGAAAGTTGAAAAGAGAAAAAAGTTGCAGAATTGCTTTCTACATAATATGGCATAGGTTAGAAATCAGAAAATTTATTTGCGGTTTTGCAAAATAGCAATAAACAAAAAAAGTCGGCCCAAAAAAAGTTATTTTTTAATTTATTATTTTAGGCACTTTAAAATATAGTTAGGACTGCCATATCGCAGATAGAAAATCTTGAAGTTATGATAAAAGAATCCTGTAAATTTCGTTTCGATCGGTTTATTACATTTTGCACAATAATTTTGCAATCCAGAAAAATCAAAAAATATTAAAATTTTTCAAAATTGTGTAAAATTTTTTCCCAAAATTCGATTTTAACAAAACTGACTGAGCGTATGTAAGAGAGAACAAGCTGTCATGTGCTTTTTTCAGAATTAAAAAATATTTATTAGAAAGGTCACATTCATTGTTTAAAGTTGGTGTCCTATTTATAAATTTGTCAAAATTCGAAGCGAGAAATTTTTTTAATGTAAATTTCAACAAAAATATTATATTGGTTACTGTGAGAAACAATTATTTCTTAAGATATGAGACAAAATAGTAATTTTATTAACAATTACTAACCATTTTATTAAACACTAATCAACTTTGAGGAGTTATATCTCAGAAACTAATTAACAAAATTGCAACTTATTATATATATAAAAAGAAGCGTCTTTCCGAGTACTTTCCGGCTATGTTCTCAGAATTTTATTTAACAAAAAAATTCGCCGAGATAATCTATTTGTTTATAAGTAAAAAAAAAAGACACCAACTTTAAACAATGACTGTGACCGTTCTAATAAATATTTTTTAATTCTGAAAAAAGCTTATGAAAGCTTGTTGTTTCTTATATATGCTCAGCCAGTTTTGTTAAAATCGAATAGTGGAAAAAAATTTTTAAACAATTTTGAAAATTTTTAATATATTCGATTTTTCTGGATTGCAAAATTATTGTACAAAATCTAATAAACCGATCGAAACGAAATTTACAGGATTCATTTATTATAACTTCAAGATTTTCTACCTGTGACATGGAAGTGCTAACTCTATTTTAAAGTGCTTAAAATAATGAATTAAAAAAAACACTTTTTTGAGCTAACTTCTTTGTTTATAGCTATTTTGCAAACCTGCTAATAAATTTTTGAATTCATAACCTATGCCATATTATGTAAAAATCGATTCTGCAACTTTTTTCTCTCTTCAACTTTCTTCTAAATTCAATGCTTAAAAAGTTAGAAGCAAAACAAGTAGGAAAAAACGCGTTTTTAATTTTTGTTTTAAATTGTTGCATTTTAAACAATGTTCTCAACCTCTGCGCTCTGGAGGATAAGTCAATCCTTATTCTAAGTATTATTCCCGAGGTATTCATGTAAAAACATTGGGGTTACCTCTTACGTCCATATAAAGCTAATTTCTGACAGATACTATTAGTACAATGCATTTTGCAATATACTGCCTTAAATTCAGTATAATGCAATTTATGCATAAACTGGAAAAATTCATGCGATAAATTTTATTGTACGTCCTTTTAAAGTTGATACAATAAAATCCTTTCCAGAAATATCTTCCCTTAATACTAAAAATTACCAAAGTTAAGAACTTCGTCATTTTTCATGGGTTTTCCTACTTGTCTCTGTCAAAAATGGCGCGATGGAGCTTTACAAAACACCATTTTGAAGGTTTATTTAATTCTCTATAATTGACAGTACTTGTCTAACAATACGTTTTAAAATATATGCAAAAGAAACAAAAACGTCACTTTTTGGTTAATTTTGTATATAACAAACAGCCCCAAACAAAATCGTTTTTGGTATCTTTTAATGAAGTAAACCTTTGTCCTGTAGTAGGCGAATTAAATTAGAAAGAAAAGAGGTGTTTTTGTAAAAAACTGTGTAGAAGGGTTTGACAGTTGGAAAAGGTAGTTTGAGTTATTACAAGAAGCCTCTCATCTAGAGATTCATCAATTTTTTAGTGGAACCATTATCAAATAAACAATTGAAGTGCGAAAATCACTCTTTTATGTATAACTCCAAATGGCTTAGATTTAGACGTTTGCGGTCAACAGTGAACTTTTAGAGAAAACAATTATCTTTAAAATGAGACTTTCTGAATTAAAGTTGTACTATAAATAAAAAAGTTATTGCAAAAAAAGGGGCAAAATGGCTATTTTTAAACATTGTTAATAACTTTTTAATTAGTTGTTCGAATTAATTAAAATGTGTACAATTTGTGAGTTGTAATGTACTTTATAAGTATGCAAAAAATGCGCTCGATCGGTCTAGTAGTTTTTGCAAAATTCTAATTGTTTATCCCGTTTCTTGAAAAAATCAACTATTTCTAAGTCCTGTCCAATCGATTTTTCTAAATCGATCTTGACCAACTTGGGCTCTTCCTTTTCGTAAAGACTTATGTTAATGTTCTATGTAAAAAAACAATAAATTTTGTAATGTTTATTTATAAAAAAAGGCTTAACAAAAAGTATAGCTTTTTAAGCTTATAAACATTTACAATAACTTGGTTGGTTTTTGTTCAAACTTTATGGCAATGATTTATTCGAAAAACTGATTCAAAAATACGCATTTAAAAAGAAAAAATTAAGCCCCACAACCTTTGTAAGCCAAGATAGCCCTTTTTCTAAAAAAAATCACCGTCATTAAAATCATTAATATTAAAGGCTGAAAATAACAAGGTTTTTAGAAGAGTTGAAGTTTCCAATGGCACTTTCAGCATTTAAAAAAACCGAATATTGTTTAACGGAGAGCATTATAAACAAAGAGTAATTGTGCGTTGATCACTTTCCTGCTCGGAGTCCACGGAGTGGGGGAAGCCGACTGGGCGCTTGGCACAGCTCTCCTGAAAAGTGAGCTCGCGGCTTCAAATCGGACCCAATCGGAGAAAAACCAACTAAGTTATTGTAAATGTTTATAAGCTTAAAAACCTACACTTTTTGTTTAGCCTTTTTTTATAAATAAACATTACAAAATTTATTGTTTTTTTACATATAACGTTAACATAAGTCTTTACGAAGAGGAAGAGCCCAAGTGTATTAAGATCGATTTAGAAAAATCGACTGGACAGGACTTAGAAATTGTTGATTTTTTCAAGAAACGTGATAAACAATTAGTTTTGCAAAAACTACTAGACCGATCGGGCCTATTTTTTGCATACTTATAAAGCACATTACAACTCACAAATTAACAATATTTCACTTAATTTGAACAACTAATTAAAAAGTTATTAACATTATTTAAAAATAGCCATTTTGCCTCCTTTTTTGCAATAACTTTTTTATTTATAGTGCAATCTTAATTTAGAAAGTCTCATTTTAAAGATAATTGTTTTCTCTAAAGTTTCACTGTTGACCGCAAACGTCTAAATCTAAGCCATTTGGAGTTATAAATAAAAGAGTGATTTTGGCACTTTAATTGTTAATTTGATAATGGTTCCACTAAAAAAATGATGAATCTCTAGATGAGAGGCTTCTTGTAATAACTCAAACTACCTTTTCCAACTGTCAAACCCGTCTACACAGTTTTTTACAAAAAATCTAACTTGATTCGCCTATAGGTATAAATTATTAGTTTTTGTGTTCAATTTTCTTTTTAATTTTTTTGAATGATGTGATTCAATGATCATTTGATTTGTGTGATTAAGTGCGAGATCAAACGTCACTTGTCGTCCATTTTTCCATTCGGCGTATCGCATTTTCCCCCGCGGCGCCGACGAGATAACCGAACTCGTCGAGCGATAGCGATAACCTGCGAAGGGCGTTTTCGTATAAGTATCCTCTTTAGAATCGGCGAATGGAGGAAAATTAGCTTTTTAATGGTAATTTTCCCCTTATCTCCCGTGAAAAATGATCCCGCCATAAACCTCTTAGCAGATCGAAATAAATCATTTTTTATTTTTCCGAGTCGAACGAGCGCTCCTCACTCTGACCATTACTCAGGCGTTTAAAAATAATCGGAATTTCCGAATTTAACGAAAGTCTTCGGAGGGAAAGTTTTAACAAAACTGTTCCGATTGGCGTCGTAAAAAACGAACGTAAAATATTTTGAAATCCTCGGCGGTTAAGCGGTTAAGTTTCCTAAAATATCGAATGCGCTTCGGTAATGCGATACCAGTTTTAAAGATCAACATTTAACTGCCTAATAAAATCCTAACATTTTATTCGACGTTGGAGATTAGGTAACACACCTTCCTAGAGAGAGACGGGACGGGAAACTCGAGTCGGTCGAGAACGCCTTGTAAATCCAAAACAAATACGTTCGAAGGATTTAAATTAACAATCAGCTCTATTTACCAAACCAGATTATTCATTCCAACACAAAAATATCATTCAACAATAACGACACACACATACATACATACCAAAACACTCAGATTTAATCACAAAGTTGATCTTTTATGTGGAATTCTATGTTAGTGTATTCCGCTCGAGTCACTATGGCTGACTAAAAGATTTTCTCATGAATAATTCTTCTCGCTACATAAAGTGGGACCGAAGTGCCAGGGAAAATAATCCATTGGATTAAAATTTGGAGGACGAGGTCGTACAATACGCGATAGGTCATAGGATCGCCTTAAGCTCGATTTAAATAATCATGAGGCGAGTGATTGCAGTTCTACATCGAACGTACCCGAAGATTAGCGTTCGAGTAATATTTTGGATAATTCAAATTGTTGGGAGGATCGAGTCCGTATTTTATTCACGGGAAGCATTTGTTTTACGTCAAATCTCACATTTTGGGCCATCACGATACCGAGACCTGCCGGTGGTATCGTCTCGGTCTCGTTGAAACTAATTTTTTCCACTCTCGTCTCGGTATCGCCTAGACGAGACAAACGATTACTATCGTCTCGGTCTCGAATTACTCTCGTCATAAGATAATGGCCATTTGTGTTTTTGTTAAGAAGATTGGATGTCACCGGCGTAATATTTCAATTAACAATAAGTGGTGAATTATTTAATTATAGAATTTATAGAAAAGTGTTTATTTAATTTGATATAAGGTAAGGTAGAAAAATAAAACTTGTTCCTCTCTAACGACACTGGTGTCACAAAGATAACGCTTCATTTTGATTAAAAATTAACTAAGTATTACACAATTCGAAATGGGAACAAATAATAAGGAAAGAACTGCTTTCAATGAATAGTCTTTCCTAAATGAATTGCCAAAGAGCATTAGAGAGCTATAGGTTTTTCCCTAATTTAGTGCTTATTACTGGTCTTCTGGAAACCATTTTTAAATATAACCTTATAACCGATTTAACACCACCATGGCGGTTGCTATACACAGCTTAAAGCTTATTCATCGTTATCTTGTCTTCATTAAACATTTCTTAATAGGATTCCCTATTCTTTTCATATAATCCACACAAAATATTTCCGGTAACGGGTAAAATCTAACTAAGGGATTGAAGCAGGTAGTTTGGCCTGTCTACCTGAGACATTATGAATAAAACGTATACCACCCGCATATATATGTATAAATTTGGATAATATATGGAAAAATAATAAATTATAACGAGACCGAGAGTTATCAAAATTTAGTATCGCCTCGGCGAGACTCTCGGTCAATTGTGTCTCGATATCGATCTCGGAAATTTTTACCACTCTCGTCTCGGTATCGGTCTCGGTCTCGTGCGATACCGAGACCGAGAGTTTGTCTCGATATCGTGAAGGCCTAATCGCGGGCTCCTTTCGCGTGGAAATTTGCACTGCGTCTTCCCGACGAACCCGTCAGAATCCATTTCCTCCTCGAGCGGTTACTTACGAAATTTTCCGACCTCTCCCTCGTGCTAAATCATCCGGTCGTCCGCTCCGGGGTCGAAAGAATGCCCTGATCCCGATATCCTCGTTGCCGGGCTCCGCTTCCGGAACGCTCGAGGAGAAAATAATTGGAAAATATTTCTACCGTACGAAATGAGACTTTATCGCAACGTTTATACGTATTTCCCTCACGACTTTCGCCTTTTCCCGAGGTTCCGTACATAATCGAATCCCGGCCGGTCTCATTCAAACATCACACGTCACGTCACACATAAATCCGCGAAGTCGACGTTTGAAAAGAGAGAGAGAGAGAGTGAGAAAGGGAGAGGAGGGAGAGAGAAAAAATGAACCGACCAGCCAGCGTCCCGTTAAAATCCCAAGTCACGTACCATCCGGGCGGTCCCCCCCCCCTTCCACCCCCCCCCCCCCCCGGACCGGGAAAGTATCTTTGGCAATCGAGGATGATTAGTAACCATGGCGACTAAATTGCCAACTTCCCCTTGTATATTATTTCTTTCCGGAGGTGCGTCGGGACGCGACCGACGCCTCCTGGTCCGCAGGCTAATGGTAATTCCGTTTTTACGTATCGTCGCCGATAACGCCCCTCGGTATTTCGACGTTATATACGGACGCCGACGTCAGCTTTGTCGAGAGGGTATTTCGTCGCGAATTCCGATCCGGTGGGGGGGTGAAAACCACCCTCGTCGGCACGCACGCAGACACAATGGATGGCCTTGAAAGTTTCGTTTTTTGTGTGTGCAGACGGGAGAACGCAATCCGAACAAACTTGGCGGGATTTTAAATTGCGCCCCTGTTTTACGACCACTCCGGAAAAATACACGATGAAATTTCCAATGGGAAATATGGATACTTTTCGATAGGGGTAGTTTTTATGGGAACGGTTTTGGTAATCTCATTGATACTTTTTAATCCATAACCCACAATTTCCTTATTGTCATCATCGTCTACTTCCCACCCACCCCAGAAACTAATTAACGTAATAGATCTGGTGGTGGGAACAATTGTGGCAATTTTACTTTACCACCAGCACAACATAATCCAGTAGATTCACCGCTGTATTTTAACGCATTACAGGATTGACAAATCATTGTCATTTCTCCAATAGTTACGGATTGGTCGGCACTATAATCTATTTCCGGGTCGTAGTGGAATGCTACTCGTTCTAGGTTTACAGGAACAATGCGTCTGCGGAATCGCTCTTTTTCCATTGTGTCGTGCTCGCTGCTGTTGTATTTGATGTGCCCGAAGTCGTTCCATTCTAAGCCTACCTTTTTCATAATTATTCACTGTTGAACTGTCGTCAGTGCGATTTGCACGGGAGGTAGCTCGTCGCACATTTGATTGACTTCGACGACCTAAGTCAGGTCGTCTTCTCCTTGGCATTTTAAAATCAATAAAGTTGTAAAACTGGTGCATAAAAGTTTAAATAATTGCTTTGGATAGTGCTCTAGAACAAAAATATTGTTTTAAATGTGCTGGAACAAGCTAGCCCTTACATATCTAACTCACTATGCCAAATATTCAACAAATGTACAGAAAAAGACTACTGCCCCCACCATCTCAAAAAATCAGAAATTGTACCAAACAGGATCTAAATCTATTGTAACAAATTACAGGCCAATATCCCTGATATCTAATCTGGTTAACCACTTTGAAAAGATAATAGATGTTAGACTTGTTGAATTTCTTCTTAAACATAAGCTAATATCTCTACTACAATTTGGCTTTCGGAAGGGTATTGGGTGTAAGCCTCTTGCTACCTTAACAGATTTCATTTACCTAAATCCTAGTATGTCTGTTATATCTGTCGTTATTGACTTGGGTAAAACTTTTGACAGCGTACATTTTGAACTCTGATTGTTGAAACTCTATAAATGTGGTGTCAGAGGTCTTGATTTGATTAAGTCATACTTGACAAACAGGATGAAGAGGGTAATATTAAAAAATATATGTAGTGACTGGAATAATGTCAACATAGGGTGTTCCATCAAATCGTATAATCTTGATACGTATCTTTTCGTATGAACGCACTGTAGAATTAAAACTGTAATTAAATTTCTCTTCTAATTATTCTGTATAGTAAGTATATTCGTTTTGAGGTGATTTAAAAACTGGATCCATATAATGGGCGATACCGAATAAATTTGTGAGGATTGGGAAGCAAGAAGGAAGAAATCTGCTAATAACCGTAACGAGAACAACAAAACTATACAAGCCGTAGCAAACCCCGAGATTAGAAAAAGCACGACCGCAAAGAAATCGAATTGGTTCCATCACATAATGCGGAGTCATAATTTCATCGGGCAAATCGGTTAAGTTGGATTCTTAGTCCAGTCTATCTACGCCAAATTCGTTGATATCACTATATATTTATATAGGTATTTTAGGGTTCTAAAAGGCATTTGGGGGGTACTAGATGTTGAATCCATGAAGAAGTACAGCTAATTTTGCTTAGTTATTTTTTAAAGAATGGTTAAAAGTGAAAAAAACTGTTTTTGTTCATACAACGGTTCTTTTACATTTTTAAGATAAATAGTTTGAATAAAAGTTGTAGCCCATTAAAAAACCTTTAGTTTGGCGGTTTACGAGTTCAAAATGGATCAAAAATGCCTGAGATAATGGCAAAAAACGCTTATTTTTGCACTAATTTATCAATGGTAATAACTTTGTTATTAACATAATAACACTGAATACAATTTTTTGAAAATGAGGCATTTCATGTGTTCTTAAAGTGTGCTAAATTTCAGCCAGATTGATCAAATGGCCTATAAGTTATTCTAAATGTTTATCTCAGAAGGCAATTGTTTATAGCGGAACTTCAGAATGAAGCGAGCTGAAAAAAATTTTAATATCTCGTCGTCTATAGCATGTCGAACCGTCATTTTTTTAAATCTGAGGTAGCTTGATGAAATATTAATAACTGCAGGATTTCCACTCTTCCGAAAAGTCGGAAAATTCCGGAAAATGAAGTCACACATTTTTCTACAAAAAAAGTTATTAAAATGTACGAATTCAAAATGGTTAACAAATGTCTGAGATAATGTCAAAAAATGCTTATTTTTGCACTGATTTATAAAAAATGTTAATAAATCTGCTATTAACATAATTACATTTAATATAACTGTTTGGGAACGAGACATTTGGCATGTTCTTAATGTGTGCTAAATTTCAGCCAGATTGATCAAATGGCTAATAAGTTATTCTAAATGCTTATCTCAGAAGGCAATTGTTTATAGCGGAACTTCAAAATGAAGCGAGCTGAAAAAAATTTTAATATCTCGTCGTCTATAGCATGTCGAACCGTCATTTTTTTAAATCTGAGGTAGCTTGATGAAATATTAATAACTGCAGGATTTCCACTCTTCCGAAAAGTCGGAAAATTCCGGAAAATGAAGTCACACATTTTTCTACAAAAAAAGTTATTAAAATGTACGAATTCAAAATGGTTAACAAATGTCTGAGATAATGTCAAAAAATGCTTATTTTTGCACTGATTTATAAAAAATGTTAATAAATCTGCTATTAACATAATTACATTTAATATAACTGTTTGGGAACGAGACATTTGGCATGTTCTTAATGTGTGCTAAATTTCAGCCAGATTGATCAAATGGCTAATAAGTTATTCTAAATGCTTATCTCAGAAGGCAATTGTTTATAGCGGAACTTCAAAATGAAGCGAGCTGAAAAAATTTTCAATATCTCGTCTTCTATAGCATGTAGAACCTTTATTTTTTTAAATCTGGGGTAGCTTGATGGAATATTAGTAATTGCAGTATTTTCACCCTTCCGAAAAGTCGGAAAATTCCGGAAAATGGAGTCATACAATTTTCTACAAAAAAAGTTATTAAAATGTGCAAATTCAAAATGGTTACCAAATGTCTGAGATAATGGCAAAAACGCTTATTTTTGCACTGATATATAAATGTTAATAAACTGGTTATTAACATAATTACATTTAATATATCTTTATGAAAATGAGGCACTTGATGTGTTCGTAAAGTGTGCTAAATTTCAGCCACATTGATCAAATGGCCTATAAGTTATTCTAAATGTTTATCTCAGACGGCAATTGTTTATAGCGGAACTTCAAAATGAAGCGCGATGAAAAATTTTTCAAGATCTCGGCATCTATAACATGTAGGACCTTCATTTTTTTTTAAATCTGGGGTAGCTTGAAGAAATACTAATAACTGCAGTATTTTCACCCATCCGAAAAGTCGGAAAATTCCGGAAAATGAAGTCATACATTTAACTCACAAAAAGTTATTAAAATGTTCAAATTCAAAATGGTTAACAAATGTCAGAGAGAATGGCAAAAAACGCTTATTTTTTCACTAATTTATAAATGTTAATAATCTGCTATTAACATAATTACATTTGATATAACTGTTTGGGAACGAGGCATTTGGCATGTTCTTAAAGTGTGCTAAATTTCAGCCAGATTGAACAAATAGCTTATAAGTTATTCTACATGTTTATCTCAGAAGGCTATTGTTTATAGCGGAACTTCAAAATGAAGCGCGCTGAAACAATTTTCAATATCTCGGCTTCTATGGCATGTAGAACCTTCATTTTTTTAAAAAACCTGAGGTAGCTTGATGAAATATTAGTAATTGCAGTATTTTCACCCTTCCGAAAAGTCGGAAAATTCCGGAAAATGAAGTCATACATTTTTCTCCAAAAAAGTTATTAAAATGTGCAAATTCAAAATGGTTACCAAATGTCTGAGATAATGGCAAAAAACGCATATTTTTGCACTAATTCATAAATGTTAACAAACCGGTTATTGACATAATTACATTTAATATATTTTTATGAAAATGAGGCACTTGATGTGTTCTTAAACTGTACTAAATTTCAGCCACATTGATTAAATAGCTAATGAGTTATCTACATGTTTATCTCAGAAGGCAATTGTATATAGCGGAACTTCAAAATGAAGCGAGCTGAAAAAATTTTCAATATCTCGTCTTCTATAGCATGTAGAACCGTCATTTTTTTAAATCTGGGGTAGCTTGATGAAATATTAGTAATTGCAGTATTTTCACCCTTCCGAAAAGTCGGAAAATTCCGGAAAATGAAGTCATACAATTTTCTACAAAAAAAAGTTATTAAAATGTGCAAATTCAAAGTGGTTACCAAATGTCTGAGATAATGGCAAAAAACGCTCATTTTTGCACTAACTTATCAATGTTAATAACCTTGTTTATGAACATAATAACATTGAATACAACTTTTTGAAAATGAGGCACTTGATGTGTCCTTAAGCTGTGCTAAATTTCAGCCACATTGATCAAATAGCTTATAAGTTATTCTAAATGCTTTTCTCAGAAGGCAATTGTTTATAGCGGAACTTCAAAATGAAGCGAGCTGAAATTTTATTTAATATCTCGTCATCTATAGCACGTAGGACCTTCATTTTTTTTTAAATCTGGGGTAGCTTGAAGAAATACTAATAACTGCAGTATTTTCACCCATCCGAAAAGTCGGAAAATTCCGGAAAATGAAGTCACATTTTTTCTTACAAAAACAGTAATTAAAATGTGCAATAATCTTTTGAAAATGTGTATTTTGACTCCAGCTAGTCAATGCAGACACATAAAAGCTTGTACCATGAATAATAATAAAGTTATTCTATTGCTAAAAAGTAACCCCTATCGTTTCAAAGGATATTGTTAATAAAAAATTTAAAAAAAAAGTTTTTTTGGTAGATCTTAAAGTTAAAGCCACAACTTCCAAAATTTACCTAGATTCATTATTTAAGCAAGGATAATCGTTTAAAGAATTACCATCTGGGATAAACATTTAGAATAACATAAACAATTTGATCAATCTGGCTGAAATTTAGCACACCATAAAAATACATCAAATGGCTCATTTCCAGAAAGTTTTATTGAATGTTGTTATGTTAATAACACATTTATTAACATGTATAAATTAGTGCAAAAATAAGTGTTTTTGCCATTATCTCAGGCATTTGTTAACCAATTTGAATATATAAAACGCCAAATTAAAGGTTTCCTGATGGGCTACAACTTTTATTTAAAGTATTTTTCTTAAAAATGTAAAGGAAACGTTGTATGAACAAAGACAGTTTTTTTTTCACTTTTGACCATTGTTTAAAAAAATAACTAAGCAAAATTAACCTTACGTCTTAACGGATTCGTCATTTAGTACCCTCCAAATACCTTTTAGAACCTTAAAATATCTGTAGACCAGAAGAAAATACAAAGTCTTCGCCAACTAATTTTAGTTGAAATTAGTTAGAAATTAGTTAGCGAAGACTTTGTGTTTTCTTCTGGTCTACATTTACCATGGCCAACTTTGGGAACCTGGACAACCTTCTGACTTTAAAATATCTGTATAAATATATTCCATCTTTTCCTTTCTAGACCGGACTATTCTACGGTCGGCAAGTGGACGATGATGATGGGGCAATAGGAAATTTAGATTATTCCTTTTCTAAAATTCCGACGCCGGATCGATAACTTTAATGGAATCCTCCCATTCAGATATAAAATAATTATTAGGAGGCGGCGGCGCTTTCCCTCTCGTCCGTTTTTAACGTTAAAGGGTAATCCATATAAAGAGCGGAAGCTTCCGTTCCGTTTCGACGTATACGATTTCTCATCAGGAAGCAAAAACGGAAATTGAAACTGGATTTCTCTTTTTTCGCCCGTTTCCTAAATAAATAAGCTCATAAATTAATCGGCGTAAGGACTTTTCCATGTTTTAAAGCTGAAACGAAACGAACCGTGAGATTTATACTTCAGGCCCGTCAAACGATAAACAAAGATATAGGACGAATCAGTCGACGACTGCATATATTTCACCAGGGCAGAAGTTTTTGTTTGCAGTAGTTCGCTCGCTTTTAAAATATTATCAAATTTAATACATAGAAAAATCCAGGAAGATGATGATGATACATTACACCCATAATTCCTTTTGATTTACGGATTTACTTCCCTCCTTTTTCGATTTTATTACGTAGACACACTAAACGTTCCAGCATTGTTAGTGTAAATAGGTGGGATTTGTGGACTATCACTACATGGGTTAAATTATGGAACCGCTGCTTTATGTGTCGTAAAAGTGCCGCATATATTAGAAAAGTTGACTTAACGAAGCTTTGTTATTTCCCAAAGTTAAATTAAGAAAGTTCCGAGGCATTCCTCGAGACCCATAAAATCTTCCGCGAGAAATTTGAAAAGCAAAAAAGCTTTCATAAAATGGAAATAGGATTCATACCGCTTTATTGAATTTACATTATCCCTTGTAATGAAATACTACGGGATATTGCAAACCCCGACCCAAAACTTGAAAAATATTAAAGCCTCGGTATATACAAACTATCAGCTGTAGCTATATATATTTGCGATTAACAAAATTACAATATTACAATAATTGTCTATCGGAGATATTGGCATTCCTGGACGTTTTGAGATCCGCTGAGTTTTTCTCCATTTTCTCCAAAACGGCTTTACCGATTCTTACCGAATTTTATATTTGAACTGAGCGAACTAATGACAACAACTTTTATTTGAAACATTTTTTTCTGAAACCTCCCTAAAGGACACTTTACTCTTGAACAATTTCAGTTTTTCGATTTTTTTTTTTTAAAAAAAAAGGCTTAATATTACAATAATTGTCTGTAGCATCCCAATTTCCAAGGTTTCCGATCAGTCCAATCACCCTCCTTTAGATTCCTTTCGTATATGAAGCACCCATATAATAAGAGGAAGTATTGTAACCGTGCTGATTTTTGGAATTTGAGGTATTGGCATTCCTGGACGTTTTGAGGTCCGCTGAGTTTTACTCAATTTGCTCCAAAACGGCTTTACCGATTCTTACCAAATTTTATACTTGAAGTGACCTAACTAATGGCCACAACTTTTATTTGAAACATTTTTTTCTGAAACCTCCCTAAAGGGCATTTTACTCTTGAACATTTTCAATTTTTCAAATTTTTTTTTTTCAAAAAAAGGGCTTTGAATGTATCTTTATATTTGAATTAACATATTAAATGTATACAATTTTTATTTAAAATATTTTTTCTTAAAACTGTCCTAAAGGGCAGTTTACCCTTAAGAATTTTTATTTTGTTGTACAATTTCTTTAAAACGGTTTTGGTGATTTATACCAAATCTCATAACTTAAGTTAGCTGTTCAATGCCTATACCTTTTATCTGAAACATTTTTATCTGAAATTGCCCCTAAAGGGCACTTTCTATAAGTGCATCGGTGTGTAGAGTAACTGTTCAGTCTAACTGATACATTTCCATAAAGTAAACTTCTTTTTATTTATTCCAAGTCAATGATTGGATTCTTATTTCGAAGTATGGACATTGAAATTTGTTGTTATATTACATAAGTAATTATATTTATCGTTTGGATAAAGTTAGTTGTATTCAAAAACATTTTTCAGAAACCTATGTCGTCTAACAAACAACCAAAAGAAATATTTACTAATGAGAGAAAATGTTAATATTCAATACTCAATACGTACAATATCTCCAGTTTCAACTATTTTGGAGTAGCAAAATACTCATAAACTTACACTCTTATATACTACACATTTATTATATATGTATTAGTAGATACAGACATTGACAGACATTGTATAGGTATGTAAAAATGTAAATGTAAAAAATATAAATTATTTAAATTTTTTCTAGTATTTTAAATTATTTTCTATAATATTTTGTAAGAAATGGTGACTTTTTAGGATTGAAACAACGAAATATTTGAGAAATAATATTGTAACGTTTATTTCTAATTTAGTTACACTGTCCTAATTATACACTGCACACTACTTAATTTATTTAGACTATTACTGAACTAATTAATTTATATAACACACTTAACTTTAATTTATTTGTACAATTCGTTTGTCCGTTTTTCGCCTTGTTTATTCACTCACTATCTCAATTTTAATCGGGAACCTTCTGGTGTATTCTCTCCTAATAATGTTTGTTCTAGAAACGCCCAGAAGGTAATAAATCATTCCTTTAAATGAATATTCGGGAGTATTCATGGAACTGTCTTTTTTTTATAGGATTCAATTAACGGAGGCTTTCCTTTGAGGCAGGCCGCCGTCCGATAAGGAGAAGGCTTACGCTGGTTGTTTACATTTCGCGTTAGAATATTAAAAATAATGAGATTTTATTTAATTGCACTCACAACAATGACCAATTTGAAATTATAGTAAACAATTTTTATACATTACGCTATAAAGGGTGGTTTTTAAGGGTTGAATAAATGTATTATATCACAAGGTAATGTATCATAAATAGACAGGTGAAAATTTTGAAATATCGAAATAATTTTTTTTTAACAAATTTCATTGGTTTATAAAGGTTAAATCTATCAAATATTTAAGAAGATAAATTATGAATACTAAATAGATTTTAATTCACCACAAAATGCATCACTGAATAATTAAAAGGTGCAATTTTTTTGCAAATTTTGACCCAAAGGGTAGTTTCTAAGGGTTGAAAAGTAGTTATGTGTTATAAAATGCATTCACATATGAGAAACAAATCTTTATTTAACATATTGTAACGCGAAATGTGTAAACAGCAGCGCGGAACGTGTTTACTCTTATCGGACCTCGGCGGCCACTTCAAAGCGCTCCGTTAATTAGGCCGGAGAATGGAGGATACTCCCGAATATTCTTATTAAAAGAAGAATGATTTATCACCTTCTGGGCGTTTCTAGATAAACATTATTAGGGAAAAGAAGGACCGAGTTCTTCCAAGAAGGTTCTCGAGACATAATGGAGGACTATAAAAAAAGCGAACGTAGCGGACGAAGCTTAGATTAGACGTGAAGCCGCAAAAGAGTAAACAGTGCGAAAAAGGGACAAGTGAATGGTATAAATAAATTAAAAGTTAAGTGTGTTATACCTATAGATTGATAATTATATATATATAGATATATTATATATAGATCATATATGATGAATTATATAAGATTGAAATAACGATTAAATATGCAGTTTTTAATTTTTGGTAAAAAGGGGTAATTCTCACCCCTTAAAAACAAATGCACATGTTTTAAAGATATAACTTTTGAAGAGGATGGTAAGGCACTTACAAAATTTCATCAAAATCGGTGTGGTCTACTTTAGAATTCGGAGGTTTTACAATAGTTTATCATAAAAGAATGGACTATATGAGATAGAATTTTTACACCGAGGCCTCTCTATAGTTAGACACAACTATCCGCTGTAACGAAGCATAAATTATTCCTCTCGTGGATAATTTCGTTTTCTCATTTCCACCATACGTTCGCTAACAAGAAAAGTAATGAATCAAAACGCTCACGAAACCAAACCTCCCGGCGACGTCTTGAGAGGAGGCTCGACGCGACTTCGTATCTTATTAACTTATTTTCGTCGGGTTACGTACCGAAAATTCAATTTTTTGGGGTAATTCCTCGACGAGATTTTCGAGGCAATTCCATATCGATCGGTCGTTTTATAACGGCCGTAAAGAACGGTTTTTCTTTCAATTTACGCTTTCATCAAGTTTTTATCTCACTCGAGAGACACTTTTCGACAAACGATTGCCTTGAATTATAGAACAAATTGGCTGGAAACGCACAAGACCTTTAAGAATTTTTAGACGGGAAACCGTCTAGATTAATAACGTTAACGGCGCGATTTAGGACCGTTTTCGTATGAGCGCGCCTAAACTATAAAATAATTATTAATGGTGTAGCGATCCGAGTGCCGGGTAATAACGGATCGAGTATCTGAAAGTGGCGAGCAGCCTCCATTTATCGTCACGTGGAAATAAAATTCCTACAAGTCTCACGTGAAGCGGACGATAAATCGACATTATTTTAATTTCATTTGTAGCCACCCCGCAAATCGGAATCGCCGGTGGATATTTATCAAAGTCCGGAGCGGAATACATACATCACATATGGAATTTCTCGTAATTTTATTTTTAAAATCGCGGGGGTTCGTGTCGCAAAATAACTTATTTATTGGCACGATAAAAAAGTCGTAAAGTGGAAATATGCGCGTAGCAAACTAATGCGGCATTAAAATCGGCTTGCCGGGTAAAGTGTAACTACAAAATGACCTAAATAAGTACCGTACGAGCTTATTAAATATTCATTGCGATCGTGAAAATATCATAAACTTATCTGGAGGGGGGTAGAAATATTTATGAAAAATTTTACCAAACTAAATTAACATAACCATTAACCATTGAACGCACCGATATTAACTACAAAACGAAGATTTCTATAACTCGTTTATTAATTGATAATTAGTGATATTTTAATTACCCCCCCCTACAGCACAATTATTTACGTTGGTTTTTCTAAGTGCTGTTCGTGCCCAGTTCTCATTATTACCTCTCATTTCCCTTATTTACTTCCCCCATTAACAGCAGGTGGTCGTTACACGGCTCATAACGAAAAACAAGTGCCCTGAAAACATTTTTCCCACATCACCACGATATAAATACCGAAAGAAATTAAGATTGTAATTAATTGTTACGGAAATTTAAAAATACAAACTCGGAAAGTTGGCACTCTTGATGATACAATATTGTACTCGATTTGTAGTCATTTTATTACAATAATAATACGAGATTTGACGAGAAATTATACATGGTACTTGTAATAATTTAAAATTGTGAACAAAACAGTTGAATCATCCATGAGCGTAATGTTTAACTTACAACTTTAAATTTTATCAAAAATAATTAAAAAATAAAAGTTGCTTTTCCAAACAGAAAATTATTTTTTAGAGAATTGAGTGATTGTTAGATGTGACATTTCTAGTTAAATCTTAGATTTATAATTAGAGTTGTAAATCGAAAATAAAAGTTCCATTGATCTTTCCAATATTATCAACTCCAGGCTTTTTTCCAAATTTTTAAAAATAAATATAATAAGAAATAAATTTAAAAAAACTATCATATATATAGTCACATCACATCACATATCACATCACAACATGATATAAAAAAAATCATAAATTATCATTTGGATCTATGCTTGCAATCACCTACGTCATCATATCATCCATAATGTTGTACTTCATACTAATATTGTATTAAATTTACAATTGCATCTCCTTCATTTTTTCAAAAGTTAATGCATAAACATTGCTATACCAATATAATTTGTTTCATTCGCAAAGTGACTTGAATCAAAAGGGGATGACGTATAGGTAAGGTTGAATTTGACTTATCCAGGCCCAAAGATTTCCGTTGGTCGGTAATGAGAGCTTAACTATTTGAAGTAGCTTAAGTAGAAATGGTAAGTACACTCAAAACCAAATATTCTATCTCAGTTAATGATGTTGTTATTAGTTTTCTGTTAGTTAAGGTGTTAACCTTGCATTCCTACTTAAACTATCTTAAGATTATTTACAGAATTCAGAACCAATTATCTACTTCAGCAAATGACTATTATCTTATTTAAACTCGGTATAAAACAAAATTGCAAAGTTTCATTTTCACTGACCAAACTAGTTTGCCTCCATAATGACCCAATACCATGGACTTGTTTCTACCAGTAAATTTATTATCTCACCTTGGTTCAAAGAGTCCCATGAGATGAAGCCGAGAGCTTCACTAACTAAGCTAGTTCAGGTATGACTGGGTAAACTCAGAGAACTAATAAACTATCTCAGTTTTGATTTATCCAGACCCAAAGATTTTCGTTGGTCGGTAATGAGAGCTTAACTAATTGAAGTAGCTTAAGTAGACATGGTAAATAAACTCAGAACCAAATAACCTACCTCGGTAAATGATGTTCTTATTAGTTTTCTGTTAGTTAAGATGTTCACCTTGTATTCCTACTTAAACTATCTTAAGGGTATCTACCGAATTCAGAACCAGTTATCTACTTCAGTAAATGACTATTATCTTATTTAAACTCGGTATAAAACAAAATTGCAAAGTTTCATTTTCACTGACCAAACTAGTTTGCCTCCATAATGACCCAATACCATGGACTTGTTTCTACCAGTAAATTTATTATCTCACCTTGGTTCAAAGAGTCCCATGAGATGAAGCCGAGAGCTTCACTAACTAAGCTAGTTCAGGTATGACTGGGTAAACTCAGAGAACTAATAAACTATCTCAGTTTTGATTTATCCAGACCCAAAGATTTTCGTTGGTCGGTAATGAGAGCTTAACTAATTGAAGTAGCTTAAGTAGACATGGTAAATAAACTCAGAACCAAATAACCTACCTCGGTAAATGATGTTCTTATTAGTTTTCTGTTAGTTAAGATGTTCACCTTGTATTCCTACTTAAACTATCTTAAGGGTATCTACCGAATTCAGAACCAGTTATCTACTTCAGTAAATGACTATTATCTTATTTAAACTCGGTATAAAACAAAATTGCAAAGTTTCATTTTCACTGACCAAACTAGTTTGCCTCCATAATGACCCAATACCATGGACTTGTTTCTACCAGTAAATTTATTATCTCACCTTGGTTCAAAGAGTCCCATGAGATGAAGCCGAGAGCTTCACTAACTAAGCTAGTTCAGGTATGACTGGGTAAACTCAGAGAACTAATAAACTATCTCAGTTTTGATTTATCCAGACCCAAAGATTTTCGTTGGTCGGTAATGAGAGCTTAACTAATTGAAGTAGCTTAAGTAGACATGGTAAATAAACTCAGAACCAAATAACCTACCTCGGTAAATGATGTTCTTATTAGTTTTCTGTTAGTTAAGATGTTCACCTTGTATTCCTACTTAAACTATCTTAAGGGTATCTACCGAATTCAGAACCAGTTATCTACTTCAGTAAATGACTATTATCTTATTTAAACTCGGTATAAAACAAAATTGCAAAGTTTCATTTTCACTGACCAAACTAGTTTGCCTCCATAATGACCCAATACCATGGACTTGTTTCTACCAGTAAATTTATTATCTCACCTTGGTTCAAAGAGTCCCATGAGATGAAGCCGAGAGCTTCACTAACTAAGCTAGTTCAGGTATGACTGGGTAAACTCAGAGAACTAATAAACTATCTCAGTTTTGATTTATCCAGACCCAAAGATTTTCGTTGGTCGGTAATGAGAGCTTAACTAATTGAAGTAGCTTAAGTAGACATGGTAAATAAACTCAGAACCAAATAACCTACCTCGGTAAATGATGTTCTTATTAGTTTTCTGTTAGTTAAGATGTTCACCTTGTATTCCTACTTAAACTATCTTAAGGGTATCTACCGAATTCAGAACCAGTTATCTACTTCAGTAAATGACTATTATCTTATTTAAACTCGGTATAAAACAAAATTGCAAAGTTTCATTTTCACTGACCAAACTAGTTTGCCTCCATAATGACCCAATACCATGGACTTGTTTCTACCAGTAAATTTATTATCTCACCTTGGTTCAAAGAGTCCCATGAGATGAAGCCGAGAGCTTCACTAACTAAGCTAGTTCAGGTATGACTGGGTAAACTCAGAGAACTAATAAACTATCTCAGTTTTGATTTATCCAGACCCAAAGATTTTCGTTGGTCGGTAATGAGAGCTTAACTAATTGAAGTAGCTTAAGTAGACATGGTAAATAAACTCAGAACCAAATAACCTACCTCGGTAAATGATGTTCTTATTAGTTTTCTGTTAGTTAAGATGTTCACCTTGTATTCCTACTTAAACTATCTTAAGGGTATCTACCGAATTCAGAACCAGTTATCTACTTCAGTAAATGACTATTATCTTATTTAAACTCGGTATAAAACAAAATTGCAAAGTTTCATTTTCACTGACCAAACTAGTTTGCCTCCATAATGACCCAATACCATGGACTTGTCTCTACCAGTAAATTTATTATCTCACCTTGGTTCAAAGAGTCCCATGAGATGAAGCCGAGAGCTTCACTAACTAAGCTAGTTCAGGTATGACTGGGTAAACTCAGAGAACTAATAAACTATCTCAGTTTTGATTTATCCAGACCCAAAGATTTTCGTTGGTCGGTAATGAGAGCTTAACTAATTGAAGTAGCTTAAGTAGACATGGTAAATAAACTCAGAACCAAATAACCTACCTCGGTAAATGATGTTCTTATTAGTTTTCTGTTAGTTAAGATGTTCACCTTGTATTCCTACTTAAACTATCTTAAGGGTATCTACCGAATTCAGAACCAGTTATCTACTTCAGTAAATGACTATTATCTTATTTAAACTCGGTATAAAACAAAATTGCAAAGTTTCATTTTCACTGACCAAACTAGTTTGCCTCCATAATGACCCAATACCATGGACTTGTTTCTACCAGTAAATTTATTATCTCACCTTGGTTCAAAGAGTCCCATGAGATGAAGCCGAGAGCTTCACTAACTAAGCTAGTTCAGGTATGACTGGGTAAACTCAGAGAACTAATAAACTATCTCAGTTTTGATTTATCCAGACCCAAAGATTTTCGTTGGTCGGTAATGAGAGCTTAACTAATTGAAGTAGCTTAAGTAGACATGGTAAATAAACTCAGAACCAAATAACCTACCTCGGTAAATGATGTTCTTATTAGTTTTCTGTTAGTTAAGATGTTCACCTTGTATTCCTACTTAAACTATCTTAAGGGTATCTACCGAATTCAGAACCAGTTATCTACTTCAGTAAATGACTATTATCTTATTTAAACTCGGTATAAAACAAAATTGCAAAGTTTCATTTTCACTGACCAAACTAGTTTGCCTCCATAATGACCCAATACCATGGACTTGTTTCTACCAGTAAATTTATTATCTCACCTTGGTTCAAAGAGTCCCATGAGATGAAGCCGAGAGCTTCACTAACTAAGCTAGTTCAGGTATGACTGGGTAAACTCAGAGAACTAATAAACTATCTCAGTTTTGATTTATCCAGACCCAAAGATTTTCGTTGGTCGGTAATGAGAGCTTAACTAATTGAAGTAGCTTAAGTAGACATGGTAAATAAACTCAGAACCAAATAACCTACCTCGGTAAATGATGTTCTTATTAGTTTTCTGTTAGTTAAGATGTTCACCTTGTATTCCTACTTAAACTATCTTAAGGGTATCTACCGAATTCAGAACCAGTTATCTACTTCAGTAAATGACTATTATCTTATTTAAACTCGGTATAAAACAAAATTGCAAAGTTTCATTTTCACTGACCAAACTAGTTTGCCTCCATAATGACCCAATACCATGGACTTGTCTCTACCAGTAAATTTATTATCTCACCTTGGTTCAAAGAGTCCCATGAGATGAAGCCGAGAGCTTCACTAACTAAGCTAGTTCAGGTATGACTGGGTAAACTCAGAGAGCTAATAAACTATCTCAGTTAACGATGTTATTATCTTGTTAAAACTCGAATGTTTGCCACAGGTTGAGATATTACACTCATATTCCCACTTAAATTATCTTAAAGAGTATCTACCGAACTCAGAACCAGTTATCTATTTCAGTAAATGACTAGGTATCTCATCTTATCTAAACTCAAAGCTTTCGATTGGCTGGTCTTTAATCATGGTGCAGATGATCAGATGATCAGATGATCAAATGCAGTTTATTTTCAATAACCAAATTAGCTTGTCTTAACGTAATTAATGGCATTACTGACTTATCCAGACTCAAAGATTCGTATTGGCTAGTAGTGATACCTTTACTAACTAAGCTAGGTAGATAATATAGAATGTATTATTTATCTATATTACAATATAGAATATGTTTTCCATCGGCTAGTCTTTAATCAAGATGCGAAGTTTATTTTTACTAACCAACCAAACTAGCTTGTCTTAACTTAATTAGTGGCATTACTAACTTATCCAGAGTCAAAGATCCGTATTGGCTAGTAGTGACAACTTCAATAATTGAGCTAGTTAGATAATACATTAATTAATTACATATTAATAATAATACAATACATCGATAAATAATAATTATTAATTTTATGATTCGATTAGGATTTATACATTTTGTGTTCTGCGCTTTCATAAATTTATTGTGGATTTTTCCACAGAAATCTCGCATTAGCCCCGGCCAATCTAGTGTCTTGTTTTTTAGTTTTTACTAAATTTGACATGGCTGCCTATCGAGCAACATTGATTTAGGAATTTTAGAAAGAAGGTTCATTTAATGATATCATTTAGATGTAGAATAGAGAACCGCAACGCAAAATCGTTTTTAAACAATGTTAGTCGATTGTATCGTTTAGATACGGAACCCTAAAGACCCACCAAATCATAATCAACTGCACAATGCAGAAATTTAAAATAGTGCTACCAATGGAATCTTTTTTGAACAAAGGTTGTCAAGTATTGTTTAGACACAGTAAAAGCACCAAAACCCAATGGACTCTGTAGTGGGTAGTAAGTCAAAATAAATCCAATATTAAATATTAAAATCATTTTTAGGAAGGGAATAGGCACAAAAGCATCAAACTCCCTTGCACTGCAATGCATTGAGAAAAGTCGCTCAAGATTCAAGATAATTCTAATGGTGCACATATGGTCAGTCAATTGGTGTAGAGGAAAAACATAAAGGCACCAAATCGAAATCCACGATACAATGGGAAGTTATTCAAAATTCAAAATAATTCGATTGGTGTACAACCCAAAAGAAAACTTATAATTTCCAATTATGTTCTTATTGAGGTTGGAGCTGCTGAAAGCCTTTGGTTTGTTATTAAGTTAAGATTTTAACTGGAGGGCAAAATCTGGTTGGGCTGATGAGGAAGAGATTTTTGTTCAAAGCTAAACATTTTTCTACTTCACAGTAAATCTGTTTATCCAAAAAGTGTGTTCATGATTTTGTCCATTACTTAACGTAACATTGGACGAATCCACGCGAATATTTTAGAGAATTCCCGCGTCGCCTTCGTTATTTTTAGGAGTTTTGCATAACGAAACGTCGCCCGTTACACAAAAGGTAAAAGCAGTCGAAGCTACGTGCTCGTTTGATGAATAGTCAGTCCTCTGACGATTGACGTGGATCGTCGAACCAAAACTCGCCGAAAATCTCGAAAAATGTATATATACGCGACGGGGTTTATTCATTATTCTCTTTGTGACAGACCTGTACGTATTTAAAAGGCCGATGCAGAAGGAGAGATAGAGAGATAGAAAGAGACGGAGCGACGTTCCCCGCATGACATTTGCACACCATAATAATGATAAAGGCATTTCTTTGTGGGAGAAAAGAGATGATGCAGTTCGTCTGGTTCGGCACGCTCCGCTGTAATTATGCCTCGCGGTTGCATTTTTCGAGATTAAATCTTGAAAGGTCGCTCGAATTTTATACTCTGCCAACCCGCCGAAGAAGAGAACTCTATATATATAGAGCTCTCTCTCTCTCTCTATATATATATATATATATATATATATATATATATATATATATACACTCCTAACGTTTTTTGTCAATTTTAGAGGAGAACCAAAGTCAATTTCGAGACCCGCTGAATATTCTCTCACAGGTAAAAAAAATTGGAGACACGGAGAATGTCTTATCTAATCTGGATTTTCTCTCTCTTTCTCTCTCTCTCTCTCTCTCTCTCTCGAGAATGCGCACAAAGTTATTTCGAGAACCTCGACGTCATTGCGATCAGCTTCGCTCATTTGTTGCTACAGAGGAGGTTTTTGTATCGATTTAATTTGGAGTAGGTATAATTTCACATCATAAATAATATTGCAATCACGACGACCGAGTAAGCATAATCACGATCGGATAATAAATGGATTACTACTTTTTTTATTTCGAACGAAAGTATACGTTCACAAACGCAATCAGCGAATGTTCATTATAATGATGATTTAAATGTAAACAAAGTTAAAAGTGCAACTGGTAATACATTAGATACAAAATTGGTGGGTCAAGTCTCGATCTCGCCTCGAATGTCGATATTAACAGCCAAAATTTACGTCCGAGATGAAATCTAATCTTGGTCTCGTCTCGAAAAGTCTCGAAGTCTCGACTTTTATATGTGCGTTCCTCAGTTCGTAAAGACCTCAGAGCCATGAATGACAAAAGTGCATAGACCAGACGAGATTAACTGTCGAAATTTCATACGAGAAGAGATCTCATTTTGGTCTCGTCTCGAAAAGTCTCGAAATTTCGAATTCTACATCTTCGTTCCTTAGTTTGTAAAATCCCCATAGCCATGAATGACGAATCTGCTTTTCGAGACGGGACCAGAAGAGAATAACTGTTGAAATTTCGATACGAGATGAGATCTAATTTTGGTCTCGTCTCGAAAAGTATCGAAATCTCGCATTCTACATCTTCGTTCTTCAGTTTGTAAAATCCCCATAGCCATGAATGACGAAAGTGACTTTCAAGACGAGACTAACTGTTGAAATTTCGATACGAACAGAGATTTAATTTTGGTCTCGTCTCCAAAAGTATCGAAGTCTTCAATATGCGTCGTTCTCCTGTTAAAACCTTTCATTAGTGCGGCAGTTTTCCAAATTTTAAGTCATTTTGTTATAATCCGATAACCCGGCAGGTAATGTCCGACGTATTTTTAAAAGATATTTTGCTTTTATGTTTGGTCGTTTTTGAGGAAATTGTACTACGGAGGAATGGACGAATTACCCCATCGGATAACTCCAAAAATAAGTTTTTACTAATAAGAGCCTTGGTGTCTAATAATTTTATTCCGAAAACGTAGATTTGCGTTAATTAAAAATGAAACAATAATTATATTAAATAATGCCACTTTCGCATATTATATAACGTTTACATTAATTTCTAACTTGTACTTATAATTAATAATTATAAGTTTCGTTTCATTGTATCGCAACAAAACATTTTTGTTAATAAAATTGATTTTCTATTTTATACCAGCTCTCCATAATCTAATTGCATTAATTTAATAGTTTCAAAAAATTAAAAACCGTGCCTCAATATACGAAAACGGTAAGACTAATTTCTGTACGCTCAACTTAACCACACTTAAGTACTTGAACTACATAGGTAATCAGTAACTCAGATCAATAATCAATAAGTGAAAGCTGCCAAGAATGAACGCATTGATTATTTCGAGATTTTTCGAGACCGAGGCGAGACGAGACGAGACATAACTTTTAGTAACATTTCGAGACCGACACGACATTTTCCTTATATATGTTCTAATCTATTCTTTCCTTTACAGAATTCATCGACTGATGATGGACCAAAATCGCTCGAAACGTCAAATTTTTGAAATAAATAACTCTTCCTTTTTTAACCTTAATAATTGGATGAACTATTGCTGTACTTGTTAGGAACTATAGAACAATGTCAGAACTCTAAAAAAAATTTTTTTTCTTGTTTTTATGTATACTTTGTGTGCTAACACTATTCCTATTTGGCCCACTTGGGTTATGCAATGTTTTTGAGAAAATGTCAAAAAGGTATGTGTCGAATTATAATTCTCGTTACGGACGTTTAAACGGAACATTAACGTTGCAACACAGCTGACAGCGAAAGTCCTTAACTTGCAGAAATTATGCACATCTTTCTAATAAAATATTTACATAATTACTTACTGGGTAGTTATGTTGCAGATAAAGTCAACGAACTCTACTTTGTTCGCATTAAAAAAAATATCAAAGCCATTACGGTAAAGTTACGTTAAAACGCTAACAAGTAATTAATATAAATTATTTTAATTACTTATTGACGATGTATTTACCTACACGTCAGTATATACTAAACAAACTGAAATGAAAATTGATTCATAAGAACCGTGGGCCTTTGCTAATTTAAACATATTTATCCAACACATGACAGTTATGACTGTCATTATTAATGTCATTTTAAACTATCAAATAACACACTAGTGTGTTATAATCCATAACTCACTAGTGAGTTATAAGTCACGTTCATATTTAAAGTAGTATTGCTCGTGGCAACCAAAGAAACAACCTACTTTAACCAAAATGTAAAAAAGTCACTGTCAAGTCATTCTGACACTTATAGGGTACTGAGACGCAAGTAGCTTTGATTTGATCACAAAGCTTATCTATCTCATAAAAAAAACAACGATTTCTTCCACTGGTTGGATAAAGCATTGTATGCCACTCGCGTGTTATGTTTCCTAAGTCAGTTGAGAATTTATACCACTCGGTCTGAAATCTGCTCGCGTGACTTATTTTCAACATAACACACTAGTACCATAATAGTTATTTATGGTACTAGTGTCACTAGTTATGGTACTAGTCACTAGTGAGTTATGGATTGTAACACACTATTAGTGTGTTATTTGGTAGTTTACTTGTCTAAAATGACATTAATAAGTGTAAATGTTGTACAGCGTTTAGAAACCCCTAATGCTCTCTTTTGTTGTTAGTAGATATTTTCAACAATATAATAAAAAATGTATTTTTTAAATAATAAAATTTTTTACTGCTTAACGTTGAAATTTTGGTTTTATTTTTTAACGAAATAGAACCGGAATTAAGAGCTAATTTGAAAATTCTTATTAATATTCTCGTTTAAAACAATACTAATTAGCAAAACTATTTCAAAACTTGTTAGGAACTCTTAAAACTGTCAGAACTGTACTCTAAGAAAGTGCTGGTTATATATGATTTTCATATTTCCAAAAGGGTTTTTTGGGGGTAATGCGTTGGTTGGCAAAAGCTATCAAAATAGACCAAAAGTTTCTGGAGAGCGTGTAATGGTTATATTTCTTAAATATCGAAAAGTTCATTGCTGATGTAGTGTTAAATTTTCAAAGTAGCCTGAAGTGTATGTCCAAACCTCCAAAGGAGGTACTACAGCAATACTTTTAAGAGGAGTGTGATTGGTATATTGGATTTTCAGGTTTTTCAAGGAATCCAAATGCATTTCTGGACTTACTCTGGAAAAATTCCGTAGATGTTCATGACCAGACTCTTAGACTCTTTGTGCATAACTTCGCGGACGTCGCAGAAACCCTATTTATTTAACGTTGAAAAGTAATAAACGAATTTGCATATAATAAATAAGAAGCGTCGTTTTTGTTTGTTTTCGTCCTCGTCCGCATCCTTCTCACGGTTTCAAAAAAAGGATTAAAGGATTTCGATGTACCGTTGATGGCCTCCGTCCCCGATGATATATTTTTAAAAGCGACACGTACCATTATAAAAAACTACCCGTTCCTCCTGTATTTCAAATTTTATCGCATGATTCAAAAAGACTTAACAGCTTTGCATAATTTCTCTTTCCTCCTTTCTTATATAGGTACTGCCATCTGAATTATTTTACCTGTAAATGGATTCAGCAATAATACATTATACACTATATTCATTCCGCTTGACAGAATTAAAATTTATTGTTTAAGAATCCAATTTTGGAATGTTTCGTTCGCGTGCTTTTTGCGTTATTATCCTTCCAGGAGCGCAGCTCGCGAGATTCTCGCGAGGGACATTTATCGCGAATGAGATTACGTTATACGTGACTCTCGATTAACAAAAATCCTCAAGATCGTCACGTGCACAATACTTCGATACTTCGAAAGTGTCGATACTCTCATTTCGATACCGGGTATCGATACTGGGTTGGTATCGACATTTTTGTTGAGGAATGGTATCGAAAAAAGTTGTTTTTTTTTACTGAATAACTGAATAGTAGGATGCCAGACTTTTGGCTAATTAATGTCAATCGTCATTCATCACTAATCATCATCAATGTTTCTTCTTCCCATGCCTTCTTCACGTTCTGAGATGGTCCTCTAGTTTTTTGTTTTACGATGTAAAAACGTTAGGTTATGTTGAATACAACTAATATTTCTTAATAATTACCAATGACAATTATGGCTCCGCCGAAAACAGATTTGTTAAGATATGCTTGTAGAATTAAACGCAACTAGAGTCCATTCACTTTAAGAAGAACCGTGGCCTTGAGTTTCACGGAGAGATATATCCGTCGGCTATGTTCTATTTCCATAGTTTCATGTAATTCGTGTATAAGCAGTGGTGGGAGGGCGAGGAATATATCTCTACGTGAAGCTCAATGCCACGGTTCTTCTTAAAGTGAATGGACCTTATGTAAAAATTGCATGAAGACTATGATTAAACCGCCTCCCTTTTGCTCAATACTTTATTTCTCACTTTACTTTTGCACTCTTTCTTATGGTTTTGGTATATTTGTATGATTTTGATTAAGATACTGATATTTTGCGAAAACGCAACATATCAATACTCGATACCTCCAAGTATCGATACTTATTGAAGATGAATCGAATGAGTGATGGTATCGCCTTCGACGGCTCAGTTCTCTATTGTATACGCCTCTGAACCCTTTCCAGCGAATGCGAGGCATGTGTGTAACCACAAAGACTAAGTGTTATAAATACGATAATATTCAGCGGAATAATGTCACCGGCTACCGTGAATGCAGGCCGATACACAAAAAGCCGCATCGCCGATTAAACTGGTTTCCTTTCTTCCTTTTTCTTCGTCTGTCTCCTCAACCTCCACCTCCTCCTCTTTCTTCTTCTCCTCCTTGAATATTTATCGCCGCAATAAAAACCTTTGTGTCTCTTCGGTTGCACTTAATGGCGGATAGTTTTGTCATCATTTGACAGTTAATATGAATACAATGCCGACGTTTCATCGAGAAGGTAAATTGTCCGAAAAAAATCGACGATAGAGACGTAATGCTCGTTAATGTCCGTCCGTAAAAAGTACGAATAAAGAGCGATTTTGAGTTTATAAGTATAACCAAGCTCTATAACATTGTGAACGGGACCTATCAAACTCCAAACCTCTTCCGGTAATAAATTATTTCTCAACTAGGCAAGGCAAACGAATGAGCACATAAATCTTGCTTGAATGTGTTTCGGATTTCTGATCACAAACAGTTTTTTAATTTCCAATTTTTTTAATTTTAATTATTTTTTTAAATTTTAATTTTATTTTATTTTAATATTTTAATAATAAATAATTAATGATGTTAATTATACAAGTGTAATTAACTATACTATTATATAAAATAATAATAATTAATTTTAATAATAATTAATAATTTTAATATTTTAATTTAACTTTAATTTTTTTTTTTTTTTTTTTTTTTTCGTTGAATTTATCTACGAACTACTAGATTCTCCCGATCGTACATATATCCTACATGTTCATAGGGTTTTGTAAATGATTGACAATATCTACTGTTTACTACTTTCAAATTCGTCTTTTTGGGTGTTAGATTGCAAAAAACTGGGAATACGTTACGGTAATGCAACGTTTATTCTTTAGATGCTTTAGAAAAATGTAATAAAGTGTTATATTTGTCAGGATATTCAATACAAACATCCTTGTGAAAATTTTCGTTACGGCTATGTTTTAAACTTGAACATTAGAATGAGACTGAATTAAGTACTCTTTAAAAAATATAAATAGTAATTATGAAGAACAATGTTAATATGGATACATACGTAAATAGACAAATGTAGTTATAAAATCTATGTACATGTACGTATTTTATGATTGGTAATTTTGGTAATGTTCAGGACTGGTAAACCAGTTTCACTTGAATACCCTCTTTATTACCTACTGTTTTATTACTAACAATAATTTTTTTTGCGTTTCACTATAATTAATATTATTTTTTTAAGAATTTTTTCAATGCAGTTTTTCTCCTTTTTTCATTGTAATTATTATTTAGATAATTTTGGTTAACTAATAACACGTTAAAATTCTAGTTTTATTTAAAAAATGTCTGATTCCAAACAAGCAGAAACTATTTTAAAAATAATAAGCGTCTATGCTATATAACCCTTAAATTGTGGACCGAGGTCCTTCAGAGTCGCTTCATATTAACTGTACGCTGTACGGTAAACGCTGTAGTTTTAAGTGTGTATTATCTTTTACTTTCTCACTTATGAGAATAATTGTGATTGGGGCGAATTTTTCAAATTCGCTTTTTACTGTGCCTAGAGATCAAAAACATGTTTTTATTAAAATGCTTGTGTCTGTGGAATGTTTTTCTGGAAAGTTAAAAATTACATAATAAGAGATTCATGTTTTGTATCTTGACATTACCGGGACGTCCCATTGGGACTTAGTCACGATGAAATTTACTACTTACTCCTTTCAGTATTCTGAAATTGGCTGAAAATTCGTTCCAAGAGATATGAAAACTACTACCTACACCTACTGAATTCCCCAATCAAAGGTAAATGGAGAAATTTCAAAAAGTGTCTCATGATAAAGCAGTTTTCAAGATACGAATTTTTGAACTATTGATGTTTCAATACAGACTAGGTAAATGAATGAATTTCTTTTCCAAGATATGTACTTTTTGAAATACAATTTTTGAAACTTTAAGTTTTCTAAAAAATAACTTGGCTTAATTTTAAAAATTCTATTACTAAATGAAATACGCATAGAAACATTTTCCGGCTAAAAGAGTGAATATTAAATTTCACTGGTTTCTGATATATGAATTTTTTTTAAATATTGTAAGGCGAAATGTAAACAGCAGCGCGAAATGTGTTTACTCTCACCGCACGACGGCTTATCTCAAAGGAACGCCGCTACGCTTAATTGGGCAATAAAAAAACCGTCCCCAACGTCCCGGCAACATCTTATTAAGGAAGAATGATTTATTACCTTCTGGACGTTTCTAGGTAAACATTATTGGGGAAAAGAAGGATCGAGTTATTTCAGGAATCATCGCGAATACAATTGAGATAAGCGGGCTTGCGGTTGGAGAGAGGAGATTAGACGTGAAGCCGCGAGTGAATAAACAAGCCGAAAAACGGACAAGCGAGAGCGTATAAATAAATTAATAATTAAGAATGCGATATAAATTAATTACTTAGGAAATAGTTAAGATAAATTAGGACAGTGTAAATAAATTAGAAATAAACGTTACAATATTGATTTCCAAAAATATTTAAAAAGTGGATAAAACATCAATTTCAATTTTCTATATTATTCATTTTAAAATGAGCCTCCTGCTCCTTCTTTACTCTTTTGTTTTGTATTCTGCCAGTTTTTATTTTCGATATCAATCTGCTTAATCCAGGCCGAATTTGATATTCGAAAAGGACTCATAATAAAGAGGTGAAAAATGCGAAATTCCACGACATACCCGGAATGACGCCCTATATAAATATTAATTTCGGTTCCGGGGCCATTACTCCGGGCGTCTTCCCCCATAAAAACCGGAACCCCCGATCTTCCATTACGGAAATCCCCATTATGAAAATTTTATTTGGCGGGCATTAGTAACCCCGTTCCTCCTGTCGGCAGGTGGGTGTACTCGAAAAACAGAACAACTCAATCCCCAAAGTGGCCCGGCATGACGCGACCCCCGCTCGCCCCATATTACATATATGTCTATATATATATATATATATATACTACACAACCCACCCCCGAATCAATACGTATCGGACGTTGGCGGTGGCGGCGTTTTCCGGGTGTTTTCCACCTACGAAAACACATTACTCAAAACATCGACGATGTATAAAACGGATTTATGCGCCCAGAGATATAGGGACGATCGGTACGGAAATTTAAGCTTTTCGACTACGAAGTGTGTCGCGGATAAACGAGATAGCGAATAGATACAGGATCTCTAATTTGGGGGCGGCGGTTACGGTACCCCCTTTTCGGATTACTGGATAACTTACACGAGGCGCACACAATACCGAAACATGTCGTTATGGGACTTTCTGGTAGAAGGAAAATTTTCGGAAAATTCGGAAAATCAAAATGGTCCGCAGGTTTTTAAAATTCATTTCTTTTCTGAAAGTAACGTCTTTCTCGTATATGGTTTTTGAATCCCCTCCTACTTTTGAGATGTCCATTTTGGTTTTGGCGTTCCTTTCGTCTGGTATACATTTTGAAATGGCAAGATGGTATTAGCTAAGTCTTCAAACATTTCACAAATTTTGAAAAATATCCTGAGAATCAGGAAATCTAGGCAAATCGATATTAGTTCTTATTAAAATTATTACTTGAAATTATATATATAAACGATGAACCTGTGATATAAATATAACAATTGTACTTAATCGATCAGAATTTGGAGAAAACCATTATGTGAGATTGATAGATAATTGGAGAGCAGATTTCGTGGTAATTGCAATTTTTTGACATTAGTGCCATTTTGGAAGTTCTTGCGATTTTATGAAAATTTAAAATCACTTAATATCAATTTAAATAAATTAAAAATTAAAATAAAAGATACTAATTTAAATATAATATGTTTGTAATAAATTTTGCAACTCTATTTAAACGAAAAACCTGTGACATAAATGTAACAACTGTACCTAATCAATGAGAATTTAGAGAAAACGATTTATGTGAGACTGAAAATTAATAAATTTTTTTAATGATTGTTACAATTACAGAGCAGATTTTGTCGCAATTACAATGTTTCGGCATTAGTGTCAGTTTGGGCTCTTACTGCCATTTTTGGCCATTTTGGATGTTCTTGCAATTTTATTACCATTATGAATAATTATACCTTTAGATAATATCAATTTAAATAAATTAGAAGGAAAGAAAATAAATTAACTGCAATACACTTATCATAAATTTGCACAACTTTATATAAACGAAGAACCTGTGACATAAAGTCTTTTTATTCCTTTAGTCCTGTTTTTTTATTTGTGTACTTTTATGTATTTTTTAATAAGCAAAATGTACATATCTTTTGCAATATTTTTGCCATGGCTCAAGTCCCAGCATATTTCCCAAACACTCGGGAAAACTCATACATATGTACTTATATTTTATTATTCTTCTACCTATAATAATTCACTCTCTGGTAGAAACCACGCAACAAGACCATTTTCGACCGTTTCTCCTACTTAAACTAGAACCGTAGTTTCCCCTTCCTCTGCCATGGAAATATTCACATTTTTCGAACCCTTCAAGCGTCATCTCGCCCTTAAAATCCCAAGCACTCCCCCAGAACCTGACATATCCGATTTAATTTTCGACTCCGGTAAACTATGTACTCTAACGTTAACTTCGTACGCCCCTAATATCCTCGTCCACTAACTTATTTTCTGTTCGGGACTTCTGCAAACATTCGAAGTTTTCCAAATAAAGTTCGGCCGTAATATTGCACTAAACCCCCTCTAGAAAATTCCCAAGTGGTAACAATAATAATTTGCGGTACGTCTACATTATACATGGAGATTCGGGTCACACGCGTAATGGAAAGTTTATGTATTTAGGATAGTAAATTTCAAAATTTACACAAAATTTAAGGCCAATGAGGTAGTATAGAAAAGACAAGTTGAGTGTCGCGATCAGAAATTGGAAGATATATGAAAATGTACAACGTTGCAACATACTAATTTCCAGATTTTACGTTGGGATTTTAGTTATATGGTTTTATCTAGTCTGTCTATGGTTATATAAAGCGTTGACTAAGAGGATATGTCCTTGATTTTTGTTTATCTAGACATTCTTAAGAAGCATAACAATCGATCTGTTTAAAAACTGTATTCCGGTATTTACATCAATTGAAGTAAATCGAAAGTTTGAATATACCAATTGCATCTGTTGTGCATATTATATAAATGGTTAGTCATTTCCATATTTTATTAATGGAAAATTGCATATGATACAACGAAGCTGCTCTATCAAATTTGAATTGTTATTATTATCTGAGGCACTATATATCGAAATGTGAAATTCAAAAATTGTTAATGGTTTCGAAATTTCTCCGATATCTATTGATTTATTGCTATTGTCCTTGGGGAAATTTCCCACTCGGAAAATGTTCGGAAAACTTGGTAAAACTCGTTGATATTTTTTTTTCTTATATCTCAAAAGTGTGTCCATTGGAGAGATATTTCCATGTTGAAACTGTTCAAATGGTCTTATTCTTAGGTTTGATTAACATTTATTAACATTATTTCCTGGAAAATTGCATATGCTACAACGAAGCTGTTCTATGAAATTTGAATTATTATTATTATTTGAGTCACTACATATCGAAATAGGAAATTCAAAAATTGTTAATGGTTTAGAATAATCTCCGATATCTATTGATCTATTGCTATTGTCATTGGGGAAATTTCCCACTCGGAAAATGCTCGGAAAACTTGGTTAAACTCGTCGAATATTTTTTTTCGATATCTCAAAACCGTGTCCATTGGAGAGATATTTCCATGTTAAAACCGTTCAAATGGTCTTGATTCTTAGGTTTGATTAACATTTATTATCATTATTTCCTGGAAAATTGCATATGCTACAACGAAGCTGTTATATGAAATTTGAGTTATCATTTGAGCCACTAAATACAGAAATATGAAGTTCAAAAATTGTTAATGGATTCTAAATAGCTAGGATTTCTATTGTTAATGTACTTGGGAAAATTTCCCACTCGGAAAATGTTCGGAAAACTTGGTAAAACTCGCCGATAATTTTTTTTTCTATATTTCAAAAGTGTGTCCATTGGAGAGATTTCCATGTTGAAACCGTTCAAATGGCCTTGATTCTTAGGTTTGATTAACATTTATTAACTTATTTCCTGGAAAATTGCATATGCTACAACGAAGCTGTTTTATGAAATTTGAGGTATTACCATTTGAGTCACTAAATAAAGAAATATGAAGTTCAAAAATTGTTAATGGATTCTAAATAGCTCGTATTTCCATTGTTAATGTCCTTGGGAAAATTTCCCACTCGGAAAATGTTCGGAAAACTTGGGAAAATTCGTCGATAATTTGTTTTTCTATATCTCAAAAGTGTCTCCATTGGAGAGATATTTCCATGTTGAAATCGTTAAAATGTTCTTGATTCTTAGGTTTGATTAACATTTATTAACATTATTTCCTGGAAAATTGCATCTGCTACAACGAATATACAAATATACTACAAACTGTTTTATGAAATTTGAGTTGTTATCATTTGAGTCACTAAATACAGAAATATGAAGTTCAAAAGGTGTTAATGGATTGAAAATAACTCCGATTTCTATTGTTAAAGTCCTTGGGGAAATTTCCCACTCGGAAAATGTTCGGAAAATTTGGTAAAACTCGTCGGTAATTTGTTTTTCTATATCTCAAAAGTGTCTCCATTGGAGAGATATTTACATGTTGAAATCGTTAAAATGGTCTTGATTCTTAGGTTTGATTAACATTTATTAACATTATTTCCTGGAAAATTGCATCTGCTACAATGAATATACAAATATACTACAAACTGTTTTATGAAATTTGAGTTGTTATCATTTGAGTCACTAAATACAGAAATATGAAGTTCAAGAGGTGTTAATGGATTGGAAATAACTCCGATTTCTATTGTTAAAGTCCTTGGGGAAATTTCCCACTCGGAAAATGTTCGGAAAATTTGGTAAAACTCGTCGGTAATTTGTTTTTCTATATCTCAAAAGTGTCTCCATTGGAGAGATATTTACATGTTGAAATCGTTAAAATGGTCTTGATTCTTAGGTTTGATTAACATTTATTAACATTATTTCCTGGAAAATTGCATCTGCTACAATGAATATACAAATATACTACAAACTGTTTTATGAAATTTGAGTTGTTATCATTTGAGTCACTAAATACAGAAATATGAAGTTCAAGAGGTGTTAATGGATTGGAAATAACTCCGATTTCTATTGTTAAAGTCCTTGGGGAAATTTCCCACTCGGAAAATGTTCGGAAAATTTGGTAAAACTCGTCGATAATTTATTTTTCTATATCTCAAAAGTGTGTCCATTGGAGAGCTATTTCCATGTTGAAACCGTTCAAATGTTCTTAATTCTTAGGTTTGATTACCATTTATTAACATTATTTCCTGGAAAATTGCATATGCTACAACCAAGCTGTTTTATGAAATTTGAGTTCTTATCATTTGAGTCACTAAATACAGAAATATGAAGTTCAAAAATTGTTAATGGATTTGAAATAGCTCCGATTTCTATTGCTATTGTCCTTGGGGACATTTCCCACTCGGAAAATGATCGGAAAACTTGGTAAAACTCGTCGATAATTTTTTTTCTATATCTTAAAACTGTGTCGATTGAAGAGATATTTCCATGTTGAAACCGTTCAGATGGTCTTGATTCTTAGGTTTGATTAACGTTTATTAACATTATTTCCTGGAAAATTGCATATGCTACAACGAAGCTGTTTTATAAAATTTGAGTTATTATCATTTGAGTCACTAAATACAGAAATATGAAGTTCAAAAATTGTTAATGGATTTCTAAGTAGCTCGGATTTCTATTGTTAATGCCATGGGAAAATTTCCTACTCGGAAAATGTTCGGAAAATTTGGTATAACTCGTCGATAATTTTTTTTTATATCTCAAAAGTGTGACCATTCGAGAGATATTTTCACGTTGAAACCGTTAAAACGGTCTTAATCCTTGGGTTTGATTAACGTTTTCACAAAGAAGCACATGTTTGGAACCCATTAGAAAGTAATTAATCTGAGTTAGCAAAAGCAATACATCACTTTCCAAGTTAAAATATGAGATAACCCCATTTTAAGACGAACTTACGCTCTCGACTTTAGTTTATAACACTCCATAATATATTTTTACCAAACACTTATTCTATACCATAAGAGACCACTTCGTCCCATTAAACGACGGAAAAAACCATCAACCCTATTAAATTGATTCAATTGGTTTGTTTCATGTTTTGATTTCGTTTTTTATTTCTTTCACCACTTCCTGCCCCATTCAACTCCCAGCATTTCCCTTAATTAAATTAACGACGTATCGTAAGTCTAAACGAACACTATTGTATCAATTAATTAAGCCAGATTGACGAAGTAAACACCAGAAGTCTCCTTCTTTCTCGTGCACGATCGACGTATACACTTCATCTCGATCGGCAGTCTTAATTAACGTCGTCGTCATTTTCTCGCGTTAATTAAAATGGGTCCTGGGATTTCTCGAAAAATGTCTCGAGGTTCGTTTCGATACCCAAAAATGGAACCATTTTCGCCTCTATTTAGCATATAAAGTGCGGAGAAACGTGCCACGTGCAATTGCTGTAAGTACATGGTAGACCGAGTATCATGCAAATGGACCTGCAGTTTCTATTCCAGCTTTTATGCGATTTACATATAAAATATTATTTCGGTATTTCGTAGCCTACGGGTGAATCGAAACGAAAATACGCATGCATCTGTAATATAACAGAATATAAATAGGAAACGTATGTCGACGCGTCGGTATTGAAAATGTGTTATTACATGGATATTAATTACTTAATTTAATTAAGGCTGTCTCCATAACTAAGAGAGCAACAAATCTCCACTTCGTTAATTACATATACGCAATAAATCTATAAAAAGTTATTACAGCATTACTTAATTAACGAACAGTACTGACTTTAACCGCTCTATGCGATATTAAAATTGTTCCAAATAGGAAGTTATCACTTGCGATATTATTCAACGAACTCTCGTAATGTAGAGGTCAGTAGTAAAGCTTGTCCTGCGTGTATGATCGCCAATTAATAATAATTACCACTTCGCAAAATATACCGTTACTCTGATTGGCTTCCTTACGCCGACGTTAATGAATATTAATTTTGTTTACGATAACGTTAGACTATCGGTACAGGTACGTTCAAGATGAGGTGTATAGAAATTTGAACTTCGCGCCAGATCTGTAAATTCATAAAAGCATAGAATTCAATTCAAATCAAGAAATCAAGGAATTGATCAATACCTGATCAAATTCTTAACGTAAAGTGGTATTGAGTAAATTTCAGGAGAGATGCTCTTATTCAGCATTAAATCAAATGTACCCAATTTCGTATAAAACCTTTAATATCCAACTGTGATAATCTAGATTCTAAAATAGATTTCCACAACAATAGATAAAAATGTTATTATATCGATTTATTAATATCGTTAGTTTTCTCTACTGATACGATTTTAACATGTGCTTTCTCGTTTTAGAAAAGTCAAGAATTTCTCATTCTTAGCTTCGATTTAAGAACGCCTAGTTTTCTGGAAAGCTGTTTGATTCAAGCTAGAACAATTTTCTTATTAATTATTAAAATTCCGAAAATTTACCAAAACACAAAATTGTTAAAACGTACTTCAAGGCAGATAATTAATACTTTTAGTTTGTATTATTGTTATGATTTGAACGGGAGATTTCTTATTCTAGTAAAGTGTTCCATGTAATTCAAGAGTTACTTGTTCTCAGCTTTGAATTAAAAGTTCCTAGCTTCCTTGAAAACTTGTGATTCAAACTATGATAATATCCAGACTCGATAATTTATATCCCAAAAATTTAGCAAAAGCTAAAACTGCTGAAAAGTACTTTAAAATCAGATTATTAATTGTCAGTTTTCTTTATTGTTACCATTTGAACGTGAGATTTCTTATTTTAGTAAAGTGTTCCATGTAATTCAAGAATTACTTGTTCTGAGCTTTGAAATAGAAGTTCCTAGTTTTCTTGAAAAGTAGTGATTCAAACTTTGATAATACCCAGATCCGCCAATAATGATTCAAAAAATTTATCAAAAGATAATATTGAGAAAGAAGTGTCAAAAATGAAGAAATTTATAATTGGCCCCAGAGAAAATTACCTAAGTATATTAATTTAATTTTAGAGCGAGATTTAATACGGTAATTTCACTTGAAATTAAGTTTTATGAAGCTCAAATGCACTGCCTTTTATAAAACAATTAATGAAGAACTTAGGTGCAGACATTGTTATATGATGTTGGCTCAACATTGCTATATCTCTTGAGGCAAAATCGCTCATTTTATCGGCCCAACATTCAAATACCTCAATACAGCTCGATATAAGTGGACTGTTTCCGTTCATTTCCCCAAAACCCAACCTTAACGACTTATCTTCTCCTCCTTCTATGCGAAGCCAAGGAAAAAATTGAAAGCGCTCTTCTTTTCCCACCCGCGGCACACAGTCTAAAATATACAGAATTACACGGTGTGTCACAAAAGAATGGTATACCATCAACGTTTTTGCTCGGCAATAATTGCACGTAAAAAAGACGACTGCGTTACGCTCACCGCGATTCTTAATTGTTTTTGCGGGACGGCGAATTTCGCCGCAAAAGATGTTCCACTCGTTACGAGACGCAAATTTTTTTCGATGAAATCGAGCAGAGTTGCCAGATGAAAATTGTTGAAATATTCCTCTTTAAAATAACATATAAATCTTAGTCGTTACAAACGAAATACGTGTTGTTAGTCAGTAATATTATTACAATATTAATAGACTAATTCGTATATACTTTAGTCCAAATATGTAACATTTTAAGTGATGACACGTTCCTTTCCAAATGTGGGATGGACGCCACTGTTCTCTCCACACAAGATAAGGGATATTTACATATCGCACTACGTCAAATTACTTTACACAAAATACTTTTGTAAAAATCGGTGGACTTAAGAGAATCCAAAAGAGTCCTGACGTTTCAAAAATCTCTAGATCTAGGGAAAAATCCCTAGACACGGCAACCCTGTAATCGCCCAGCCGAGAGGGGTGAATGCAAACCGGAAATAACTCCCAGGTATCTCTATCTCACTCCGACGAAAGAGTACTCAAGGTAATTCCCCTTTTGATAGACTCCCGGGCCGGAGTTTGAGAGGTTTGGTCGGATAGATAACGCAAAATTAATCCGTAGCCAAACAGTCGGCGGTGGAGATCCTACTTCCACGGCATAAAGGAAACTTTCCGAGTAAGAAAAGCACGTAACGCGATACGTTCAGACGCAATTTAACAACAACTGTAACATAAACAGAAAACCCCTTTGTAGGGGAGAGATTTGAATACTCACCCCCGGAGTTCTGGCCTGAGGTCCGTAGGGATAGCGGGTCCAGTCCAGGCTACCCTCCCCCGTGGTGTCCAACACGACCACTGGAACAAACAGATGTATGTGAAAATCTAATTTAGCGTTAATTGACAAGCAAATTTGCTAAGTGCGCATCCATTTTGACGGACCACGATCAATACTTTTAAAACACTCAAATACAGGCTTTTGATGTTGACGTGGCATTTCAGAGATGATGGCTGATGAGTTTTCTGAAATTTCAGAATTTTCAGGAATTTCAGAATTTTCAGGATTGACAAGTGATCTTTTTTCACGTCGATTACCATCTACCATACTGAATGAAATATGACGAGTAATTACAATTATATTACACCATTACCTCGACTACAACTAGTTTAATTAAATTCGTTTCTACAGTTCGTATCTTGCTGTTATTTCCTGAAAATCGATTCCAATAGTTAGCCCATAGTAATGTTTATATCAAGTATGATTTCGCGATACCTAGACAAACGTGTCGCGATTCTTAACAACCATAAAAATCGAAATGCATACCAAATACAGGCTTTTGATATTGACGTGTCATTTCAGTGATGATAGCTGACGAGTTTTCTGAAATTTCAGAATTTTCAGGAATTTTCTGAAATTTCAGAATTTTCAGGAATTTTCAGGAATTTCAGAATTTTCAGGAATTTCAGAAATGACAAGTGATCGTTTCTCACATCGATTACCACCTATCGTACTGAATGAAGTGTGACGAGTAATTACAATTGTATTACATCATTACCCTACTACAAATAATTTAACTACATTTTTTTCTATTGTTTATATTTTAATATTATTTTCTGAAAATCAATTCTAATAGTTAGCCCATACTAGTGTCTATATTAAGTATGATTTCGCGATACCTAGACAAACGTGTCGCGATTCTTAACAACCATAACAATAGAAATGCATACCAATTGCATCTGTTGGGCATTTTATATAAGTGGTTAGTCATTTGCATATCTCCCTCCTGTTTCATGAAATTTGAATTATTTTTTGAGTCACCAAATACAGAATATGAAGTTCAACAATTGTTAATGGATTCGAAATAGCTCGGATTTCTATTGTTAATGTCCCTGGGGGAAATTTCCAACTCGGAAAATGTTCGGAAAACTCGTCGATAATTTGTTTTTCTATATCTCAAAAGTGCGATCATTGCAGAGATATTTCCATGTTGAAATTTGCTGTATTTCTAGTCTTAGATAATACTGAAAAATCGATATTTTGAACTTCTGTATACTCCCTAGCGCATCACTTCGAAAGTTGCTTATGGCTGAAACATCTTTCACTTTTATTACGCGGCATCTCGAAAAGTACGCACTTTAAGTTAATGTCCCTACCTCACCACACTTTCCATAATTTTACGAGGCCCATTTCCCTTAAAGTGTTGTCGTATATAAGTATCACCTTATGTATTCATAAAACCTTAATACACCGCTCACATTTCAAAGGTGCATAAATCGAGAAGGGCTGGTAAAAATCTCCCATCAAAAATGATATTTACTTAATAAAGTTAGAAGGCGGAGAGACGTATTTTTCAGACGAGCACCGTTATTGATAATAATCCAAATTTCAATGTTAGAATGGCGAATTTCGAAACTTTAATTAGCGATCCCATGATTTTTTACGTGTACGTTTCGGCTTCGCACGTGATACTTTCCCGCGGAGTTATAATATAGCGTTCTCGATTAATTATGTCGATAACTAGGAAAAAAAGTAACGGTGCCGGGGCTTTATAATTTTTATGTTTGTAAAATTTATAAAATGGCGGCCAATAACTATCAGGCAGGCTGAAAAAGCGAAGTTATGCCCACACGGAATTTGATTTACAACGGGAGATAAGTATTTAAACACTAGTAGGCACATTGTTAACGTCGCGCCGTATATACGCGTATTTCTTTTTTAAGGCATAATAAAGTCATAAATCAGTCGTTATATTCACTCTAATAGCTAATGATATTTGATTTATTTGTAATAACTTTTCCGCCTGGTCGGATCTAACTCGACCGGTGTGTTTCACATGTTTCAGCGACAGGTATTATTTACTTTTGTCGTTAATTAGACTCGGTACACTGTTACCGTTAAGAATTATAAATGTCAGAGGAGCGTGCTCTCCATTGGACAGATCTGTTGTGGAATTTGAAGTAGTAGAAGGTTTTATAGGTTTACGTATGTCATTGAACCGAGTGATTTCTAATTGCACAGCATTTTCTTTACTGTCTGTAAACCAAAAAATTACAAAATCAAAAATTGGATGCGTCTAGATATTTTCATTATTTGAGCTACTACTTATAATACAAGTTCACTAAAGTCCAAAAAATCTGGATGATAAGTATCATAGGAAACAAGATAATTAACCAGGTAACAACCATTGCGATAAATAGTGAATTTTGTTTCAACCTGGAAAATTTGGGGCTTATTCAAAGACGCTGCGTTTTTTGGGAAAATTTGAGATTTTGTTGGTGTTCCTGTTTCTGGAGAGGAGAAAAAGGGGAAGTTTAGATTAGAGTCTATTTCCCGGAAAAGGTTGAAATTAACCTTACCTCTGAAAAACTTTAGTATGAGGCTCGTTTTCTGGATAACAATGGCAAAGATCGAAACTTGTTTAGAATTTCAGAAAGTTAGGGCAGACTGAATAAGCTGTGCTTGATGGAGAAGGTTGAAATTTTGTTTCAGAATGAGATAAAAGTTCTTTTGTTTCTGGAGAAAAAGGGGAAGTTAGAATTAGACTTTGTGTTCTGGAAAAGGTTGAAATGAAGCTTATTTACGAAAAAGGTTCATATCAGGCGTTTTCTGGATAACAATAGCAAAGATTGATATTTTTCTTAAATTTCGTAAAGTTTGAGGCAAACTGAAAGAAGTGGTGCTTTAGGGAGAAGGTTGAAATTTTGTTTCAGAATAAGACTGAAGTTCTGTTGTTTCTGGAGACTCAGGGGAAGTTAGACTTTGTTTTATGGAAAAGGTTGAAATGAAGCTTACTTCTGAAAAAGGTTCATATCAGGTTCGTTTTCTGGATAACAATGGCAAAGATCGAAACTTGTTTTGAATTTCAAAATCCTTGGGGCAAACTGGAAGAAGCTGTTTGAGGAAGAAGGTTGAAATTTGGTTTCAGAGTAAGACTGAAGTTCTCTTGTTTCTGGAGAAACAGGGGAAGTTCGACTTTGTTTTCTAGAAAAAGTTGAAATGAAGCTTATTTACGAAAAAGGTTCATATCAGGTTCGTTTTCTGGATAACAATGGCAAAGATCGAAACTTGTTTTGAATTTCAAAATCCTTGGGGCAAACTGGAAGAAGCTGTTTGAGGAAGAAGGTTGAAATTTTGTTTCAGAATAAGACTGAAGTTCTCTTGTTTCTGGAGAAACAGGGGAAGTTAGACTTTGTTTTATGGAAAAGGTTGAAATGAAGCATATTTCTGAAAAAGGTTCATATCAGGTTCGTTTTCTGGATAACAATGGCAAAGATCGAAACTTGTTTTGAATTTCAAAATCCTTGGGACAAACTGGAAGAAGCTGTTTGAGGAAGAAGGTTGAAATTTGGTTTCAGAATAAGACTGAAGTTCTCTTTTTTAGGGAGAAACAGGGGAAGTTCGACTTTGTTTTCTAGAAAAAGTTGAAATGAAGCTTATTTACGAAAAAGGTTCATATCAGGTTCGTTTTCTGGATAACAATGGCAAAGATCGAAACTTGTTTTGAATTTCAAAATCCTTGGGGCAAACTGGAAGAAGCTGTTTGAGGAAGAAGGTTGAAATTTGGTTTCAGAATAAGACTGAAGTTCTCTTTTTTAGGGAGAAACAGGGGAAGTTCGACTTTGTTTTCTAGAAAAAGTTGAAATGAAGCTTATTTACGAAAAAGGTTCATATCAGGTTCGTTTTCTGGATAACAATGGCAAAGATCGAAACTTGTTTTGAATTTCAAAATCCTTGGGACAAACTGGAAGAAGCTGTTTGAGGAAGAAGGTTGAAATTTGGTTTCAGAATAAGACTGAAGTTCTCTTTTTTAGGGAGAAACAGGGGAAGTTCGACTTTGTTTTCTAGAAAAAGTTGAAATGAAGCTTATTTACGAAAAAGGTTCATATCAGGTTCGTTTTCTGGATAACAATGGCAAAGATCGAAACTTGTTTTGAATTTCAAAATCCTTGGGGCAAACTGGAAGAAGCTGTTTGAGGAAGAAGGTTGAAATTTTGTTTCAGAATAAGACTGAAGTTCTCTTGTTTCTGGAGAAACAGGGGAAGTTAGACTTTGTTTTATGGAAAAGGTTGAAATGAAGCATATTTCTGAAAAAGGTTCATATCAGGTTCGTTTTCTGGATAACAATGGCAAAGATCGAAACTTGTTTTGAATTTCAAAATCCTTGGGACAAACTGGAAGAAGCTGTTTGAGGAAGAAGGTTGAAATTTGGTTTCAGAATAAGACTGAAGTTCTCTTTTTTAGGGAGAAACAGGGGAAGTTCGACTTTGTTTTCTAGAAACGGTTGAAATGAAGCTTACTTCTGAAAAAGGTTCATATCAGGTTTGTTTTCTGGATAACTATGGCAAAGATCGAAACTTGTTTTGAATTTCAAAATCCTTGGGACAAACTGGAAGACGCTGTTTGAGGAAGAAGGTTGAAATTTGGTCTCAGAATAAGAGTGAAGTTCTCTTGTTTCTGAAAAAACAGGGGAAGTTCGACTTTGTTTTATGGAAAACGTTGCAATGAAGCTTACTTCTGAAAACGGTTCATATCAGGTTTGTTTTCTGGATAACAATGGCAAAGATCTAAAATTGTCCCAGAAAGTCTGGGACAGACTAAAAGAAGCTATGGCTTTAGGAAGTAGGTTGAAATTTTGTTTCAGATTAGGACTAGTTTTCTTGTTTCTGGGGAAACAAGGGCAGTTTCACCTTGTTTTCTGGAAAAGGTTGAAATGAAGCTTAAATATGAAAAATGTTCTTATCAAGTTTGTTTTCTGGATAACAGTGGGAAATTTAAACTTAATTAAGAATTCCAGGAAGTTTGGGCACACTGAAAAGAGCTGTGCTTTAGGAAGAAGGTTGAAATTTTGTTTCAAAATAAGACTGAAGTTCTCTTGTTTCTGGAGAAACAAGGAAAGTTCGACTTTGTTTTATGGAAAAGGTTGAAATGAAGCTTACTTCATAAAAAAGGTTTATATCAGGTTTGTATTCTGGATAACTATGACAAAGATCGAAACTTGTTTTAAATTTTAAAATCCTTGGGGCAAACTGGAAGAAGCTGTGTTTGAGGAAGAAGGTTGAAATTTTGTTTCAGAATAAGACGGAAGTTCTCTTGTTTCTGGAGAAACAGGGGAAGTTCGACTTTGTTTTATGGAAAAGGTTGAAATGAAGCTTACTTCTGAAAAAGGTTCATATCAGGTTTGTTTTATGGCAAATATCGAGACTTGTTTTGAGTTCCAAAATCCATGGGGAAAACTGGAAGAAGTTGTGCTTGAGGAAGAAGGTTGAAATTTTGTTTCAGAATAAGACTGAAGTTTTCTTGTTTCTGGAAAAACAGGGGAAGTTCGACTCTGTTTTATGGGAAAGGTTGAAATGAAGCTTACTTTTGAAAAAGGTTCACATCAGGTTTGTTTTCTGGATAAGAAAGGCAAAGATCGAAACTTGTTTTCAATTCTAGAAAGTTTGTCGCAGACTGAAACAAGCTGTGCTTTAGGAAGAAGGTTGAAATTTTGTTTCAGAATAAGACGGGAGTTCTCTTCTTTCTAGAGAAACAGGGGAAGTTAGTATTTGTTTTCTGGAAAAGGTTGAAATAAAAGTTATTGACGAAAAAGGGTCGTATCAGGCGTTTTATGGATAACAATGGCAAAGATTGAAATTTTTCTCGAATTTCATAGTTTGGGGCAAGAAAGAAGCTGTACTTTAGGGAGAAGGTTGAAATTTTGTTTCGGAGTAAGACTGAAGTACTCTTGTTTCTGGAGAAACACTGGAAATTAGACTTCCATTTCTGGAACAGGTTGAAATGCACCTTACTTTTGAAAAAGATTTACAACACATTTGGTATTTGGGTGAACCATGACAAAGTTTGAAATTTGTATCGAATTCCAGAAAGCTTGGGGCAAATTGCTTTAGGGAGAAGGTTGAAATTTTGATCCAGAATCAGAGTAAAGTTGTTTTGTGTCTGGAGAAAAAGTGGAAGTTAGACTTTGTTTTCTGGAAAAGGTTGAAATGATGCTTACTTCCGGAAAAGGTTATTTCACGTTCGTTTGCTGGAGAAAAATGGATAGGACTTTTTGCCTTTGAATGGTTGGGGCAAAGTTTGAAATAAGCTGTGCTTTTTGGAGAAATTTTGATTTAGAATAGGACTGTGGCGAAAACACATCTCTGCCAAAACAAATCAGGCCCAAGTGGCCAACTACCTTGTTTCTCATAATAACACAGTGTAAGAGAGACTGCATTGCCAACCTCTCGATTTACATCCCAAGCCACTTACGCATACCCAATCGGTAATTACCGCAAATGAACTCTATCGTTCCTGAGCCGCTAATTTTTCAGTGGCAAGTTAGTTTGTAACGTTCAAAACACGAAAATCGCATTAAGCCGAGTGCTGAATTAGATAAAATCAACACAAGCAACTCTTATACCTCCACTTCATAAAACATTCATCCGTGGCGTCTCAAGTTTTTTCCCTTGATTCGCCACGTACGGACCGTAGATCGTTTAATTACCTGAGAGTTCACCACTCGCGGTGCATAATGGGTTTAGCCGGGTAATAAAAGACGGAGCAGCAATGGAAACAATCGTTAAACTTCGAGTTTGGCGTATCGAGGGTTCACTTTACGATTCTTGGAGAGATTGTTATGGTAAACGCGGTAGCAAAATGAGAGTGTGAAAATCTCCGCTATTCTCTACAATGCTCAGGTAACTGACTGAATTTGCTAAGTTGGTTAATGGAGGACCAATAAGAAAATTGGAAAAGAGGTATTCACAAGTAATTTTTTAAAGAAGATATCAAAATTGGCTATCATGACCGGTTTTTAATTAAGCTGATGATACGTCTCATTGCCGCATGATTTGTGAAATTAGTTTATTTTCAGGTATTAACAGGCTTGACTGGGCTACTAAGGGTAGTTATGGCGTAATTATTAAAACTTAAGAAATTTATTTTATAACGAGTACCTACTACAGTTAAGAAAAATAAAACAGTATTTCGATAATCGGCTGATAAAATTAATGATGGACTGTGCTTGAGGTGTTATTAATGTGGAGTACTTACAAGAAACGACTTTTCGTAATTAACTTACATCAAACGAATTTGTAATAAAAAAATCAAAAACAAACAGAAAATAATTTCATAAAACCGTACTTAAGTTTATTAATTGGCTAATTAATTAATATTGAATTATTTGGAGTATAAATACAGCAGAACCAGAAAGAGGTTTAGCATCTTGAAAGGAGTGAAATCCTATTTAAGTAGTAAGACGATTTCACAAATTTCTAATTTAATTGGGAAAGTACCTTTGGACAAACTATTGATTTACTCAAAAAGAAGAAGGGTTAAAGAGAAAAGAGGTTTTCTGGAAAATTAACTTCATTACGGAAAATTACACAATCTAGTTTTACACGTGGACCACGTGCATTTTTTTGGATAATCAAATTCATGTGATTTTTGGTGAAGTTACTGAAATGGTATAAATCCCGATTTATTGATGAGTTTGCTTAATTAAAATTTGGGTTTCTAGAAGATAGAGTGGGAGTGTTGGTAAATAGGACAAATATTACAGTAATTCTGATAAGATGAGTTTGCCACAAAATTTAATTAGGCTCAAAATTCACAATTATGGTTAAGTTAAATCAAATTGCAGATAACTGACAGTTCATTACATTTTTGAGGTATCTTTGGTCGAAAGGACATATTTAAAATGTCCTTTATAATTGCTTAACAAATGTTCTTAGTAATGAGTCTAAAAAATATTTTGTAAATTGAAGTATAACTTGACGTCAAGTTATAAGGTACCTGAAGGACTGAGGGACTGAAGGTACCTCGACTTCTAGAACAGCGTATATATACTTTTGTTCCCAAAATTAATTTTGAGTAAAATAAAATGGATTTTTAAAATTTTTTGGAAAAAAAAACAATGGATTTCTGTTTCACATAAAATTAGCTTTTACTGTACCTCGTAGTTGATTGGTTATCCAAAGCAGATTTCAGAAATAAAGTAAACTTGCTTTGATTGAGCCCGTAGTTCTTTATGACAGTTACTCTTTGAACACCCTGTAGGTGTAGTTCCACGTCAAAATCGCAGGCACTGCAGGGCAGAGATGCGAAGAAACGGTTCATGGGCAGTAGCGGTTAACACCGAGAATGAGTCATGCGCAGTAGAGGTTAACACAGAGAATGGGTCATGCGCAGTAGCGATTAACACAGAGAATGGGTCATGCGCAGTGGCTATTAACAGGGAGAATCGGTCATGCGTAGTAGTGGTTGGCTTGGACTGGTAGACTAATGGTGCTACTGCGCATGCACCATTTCCGCGAAAATCTGCTGTAGTCACCCAAAATTTGACAGGCTTGATGTGACTAACTCGGATCTTTCCGAAAATTTCAGGACGTCACCCCAAATGTTCATTCAAGCACGTGAGAGTAGTTAATATGTTATGTATAAGTACTGCTTATGTTAAGTGTTTAATTTATGTTAAGTATTAAGTAGTATGTTAAGTATACGTATTAATTCGAGCATCTAAACCTGGGAAACGTAACATCCATCCTCGTTTCGCTTAGTGAGGCTAGTTGCACCGCTTCGACTTAGTCCTCTATGCGGTTTCAGGTGTTTGGAACACCTGAGGCCCGACGTTTATCTCTAAAGTTACGGAATACGCTCGCGTAACTTTCCGTAAATATTACAATCTCGCATAACGCGATCTTATTCGATCTTGTTTATTAAGATCGTAACTCGACGTTCGCGAGGTTTTAAGGTGTGAAGAAGTGGAATGCCCGTGTATGAATTAAATATGACGCGAGATATCACACGCGCGGAACGACTGAAAGAGTGCGTCGAAGGTGTCGAGTGCCGCTAATGAACGCCGGCCACTAGTGCACCGGATTACGTGGCGGACATTTTTAATAAAGCTAATTCAAATAATCGCAAATTCTATGGACACCGGATGAGGTAAATGATGTGAAACACAACACAGAACAGTAAATTCGAAATGTGATAGTGTGCGACTGCGCACATCGCACCGGTTACCGGAACTAAACCCCCCCCCCCACCATATATCCATTGATTATGTACTTATACTATACACACTATACTACTTATATATGCTATTATACTTATACTATACATTGATTATATACTTATACTTGTATGTACTAATTTTGGTGACTCAAATTTGTAAATTCTAACTTTTGCGATGAATCTTTGATCGCATATGATAAGTGTGCGACTGCGCACATTGCAGCGGTTACCCGAACTAAACCCGTCACCATTTATACCTATTGATTAACTTGCGTCAATTATGGTGGCTCAAATTTGTAAATTCTAACTGTGGGATGGATCGTTGATAGCGGTTACCCGAACTAAACCCGTCACCATCTACATCCATTGGTTAACCTGCATTAATTGTGCTGGTTCGAATTTGTATTTACTTGCTTAATATTTCCTTTACTCTCTTTTGATCGAGTTCGTTTAAATGAAGCACTTAATGCACTTAAGCACTTGAACAGCTTCTGCAGAAACTGTTCTGTAACACAAGATTCACGGATTGGAGATTCCTGGTATCGTAGTTAGGTAATTTATATTTTTGACGTCATATACGTCTTATAAATAAATCGATGTGCCGTCTACCTGTCGGTTCACAAAACATTGTAACGTTACGCCAGACCCATGCGTGCGAGCTAGAGTGAGAGCGATAACAATAGACACCGATCGACCTTGGCGGTTGCCTTGTGACGCATCTATCTCTCTTACACGACGGCGTCCGAGTGAAAGATCGGCTCGGTTCGCGAGCGCGACGGAAAGGGACGAAGGGGTACGCGCTACTAGCGTTCTGATTGCACTGTTTCCACTCCGTCGTCAGCTACGACGGCGGCAGCAGTCAGCACACTATTATTTATAAAGTTATCTGAATATTTACTGTGCATAACATGGCTTATTACCGTAAACCGATTTTACACACAACCAAATTTTTAATAACTTTTACGACACTTAAGCAGGAGTCGCATGCAAAACGCTCGAATCTACAATTACAAATTCCGTAGTTATCGCAGCGTAACAGATTTCATGCTGACGGCAAGTTGAAGATTTTACCCCATCTAAGAACGTTTATTTTTCTTAATAATCCACTGAAAAGTACCTAATGCGATCGGAAGGGGGAGAAATTATAATTTGTAGGTGGAGACGCGTTCTCCGTGAAATTATTCCGAAAAAGACTAATGACGAAATTATAAAATAGTCATCCATTATTATGATTTCGATAGAGTGGCGAGATAATTCCGAAAGTCTAACTTCTTAATTACCTGAAAGCGGCTACCGATGTCGTAGCGTAAAAACGAAAGGTATGTTTAAGATAAAAAAAAGGAGGACCCATCTACCTGGACCGTACGCAGGGTGGGACCTGCAGTCGAGGAATCCGCTTCTCTTCTCTTCATAGAAGTTTTTTGGTCGTTAACATGGTTTTAATTAACCTTCGACGTAGTTACAAGCTGACGTTTTACCGAAAACCGCGCGGAATGCCGATAGTGTTTACGGTATAAAATCGACGGTTTAACGGTTATTTACCTTCAATATTTGTCTCCAAGGAGTACGTAATTTAGTTTTGATTCATCGTTAAGTATGGAAGATTTGATTTCATTCGCAGTTAGCGTCGATTTTATCGCCATAAACAAATCGTCCCAGTCGCACTATCTACTTATTTCCTATTTTCGGCCGTAAATCGTAATTCCGAGGATCCGGTCCTGTCCCGGGCCCCATAAAAATCGGCCCATAATGAGATGAGCACAGCGAATGGATCATTTCGAATGTACTTTCCTTATCTTAAATAATTCATTTGTCAGGAGCCGCGGTTTACATGTAAAGTCAATATAATAACGCAGCTTTTATGACGTCTTTACCATTTTTATCGGGAAATACAAGAAAAGACGACAATAAACTCTTACGATAAATTGGTCCGGAGCGCAGTAATTATTATACTCTTTTTGTGTTTTGTGGTCGGAACGTGAAAGAGAGAGAAAGATAAACTGGATCTGGTGCTGGCACTCTAACTAAGAAACGTATGTAAATTAGTTGTTAATGCCGGCTGCTGTGAATGCGAAACAGACGGGAATAAAGATAATGTTTTATTGAAAACGTTATTTATCTTCTACAAATTATTATAAGTGCATACGGAACAAAGGCTCAATCGGCTCATTTCGATAACTGCGATAGATACATGCGGAATAATATGACAGAATTATAAATTGAAAACGTTTTTAATAACATCTCTACCAGTAGCGAAAAGCATTTTACACTATCGAGGCGATCACACAATACATACATACACACACACACACACACACACACACACACGTCGGCTTGAATTAAAATTATTACGCAATGATTTAAGTGAGGAAAAATTATCGTTCATAATCAATGGGTCTTGCTTTAATAACCTTCCCGTTTCATGATAATCCCACACTATAATTACCATCACAACCTGCGATAGATGCTATTGAAAATGCGGCAATTCAAATAATGGCACACTAGTTAAATTTTGCGGTACTCAATCTTTAAATTGTTTAAAAAAAATCGTGAAAAATTGAATAATTGTTCACAGTTTGCTTTGAAACTTTATTGTTCATATATACAAGCGAAGAATCTCAGGAATTTCACAAAATCGCCAATAATTCCTGAAATTTCTATGAAATTTTAATCTAGTGATCACTGAAGCTCTCACGGTATATGTTAAAATGTGTGTGGACAATTTCAGATACTGCAAGAATTTCACAAAATGATATAGTGTCAAGAATGTACCGAAACGTTGATCAGTTAGAGGAGTTTAGGATAAATTTTCCTTAAGAGTTCAATCAATCAATTGCAGGAATTTCAGTCCTGATCAATCCTAAACAATTCAATAACTGCTCGTCTTTAACTGAAAGTCGATAAATGAATTGAAATTGATGGTAAACAATTCAATGATTCAGTGATATGATGATCAGAATTCAGATTTCAATGATCAGAGTTCATGTAACATAATAATTTACGTTTAAGTATTTTTGTATCAATTTTTGAAATCCCTGCAAATAGAAACTTCATCCAAGCATTGCCAGGTTGTTAACTTATAAACTCGTTCACAAAAATAGTTCAAACTCACTAACGCCCGGTTTCACAATTCAGTTAAAGTCCATTAAGTTAAAGTGGACTTTCTGCATTATGAAACCGGGCGTAAGCTGCCCAATGACATTTCAACCAACAACTTTAGTGAGCTTTAGGTACCATCATCTGAACTTATATAATTTTTAATCACTGCAAAGTGCCACTTCGTCCAATCACTACGTAGGTTGAAAAATGGAGTCAGACAACTTTAAAACTTCTTCACTAAACGGATTGAAATTCGTTGTAGGTACTCGTTAAAGACACTTTTAGTAAATAGTTGCAGTAATTTCACCGAATCCGAATTGAATACAAGAATTATGATTTTTAGACATCGTGGCAAATTACAACTATATAACTTCAAGACTCCTTTATAAAAGGTACTAAAATTTACTAACCGTCTTTAAAACACTTAAGTAAACAGCTATTAATAACTTTTATACTAGTTTAGATTTAAATATTTTTTTTTTAAATTTTCGTTACCCAAGCACTATGTCAGCTGTTATACTCGTATAAATACCTCCAACTTCAAAACTCATTCACTAAAACAGTTGAAACTCACTAAGCTCCCTAAGGACATTTAAGTTAACAACTTTAGTGAGCTTTGACATAATCAGACCACAATTTTTTTTTAAGAATTTTTAGAATCATTGCAAACTGACACTTCATCCAACCATTATGTCAGATTGTTAAACGAAACAGACAGCTTCAAAATTTCTTCACTAAAACAATTGAAAATCATTAAACCCCCGAAAGACACTTAACAGTTTTAGTAAGTTTTACTGTTAAACGAAGCAGACAGCTTCAAAATTTCTTCACTAAAACAGTTGGAAATCACTAAACTCCCGAAAGACACTTTGGTATACAGTTTTAGGAAGTTTTACCACAATTTGATTTTCAATACAAAAATTACAAAAGAAATCCTAACAAATTGCAACTACAGTGTTTCAGTTGTGTCATTTTTTTACATAAAAACGTTATAACTTTATAACGTTGTAACTCCTTTATGAAAATTATTGAAACTCACTAAACTCCTTAAATACATTTTAATAAACAACTATTGTTGAATTTTACATTTATTTGAGAATGCTTTTTATAAATTTTATAAATTGCAAACTGAAACTTTTATCCACACTACGTCACCTGTTATATGTACACCTCCAACTTCAAAACTCATTCACAAAAATAGTTCAAACTCACTAAGTTCCCCACGAACACTACAAATTAATATCTTTAGTGAATTGTACCATAATTTAAGTTTAATTTTTTTTAAATTATTAAAATGGTTGTAAACTGCCATCTCATCCAACTACTGTGCCAAACCTACAAGAAACCACTAAAATAGTTGAAACTCACTAAGCTCTCCAAGAAGTCTCAAATGACTTTAATGGGTTTGTCCATAATCTGAGGTTATATTATTTTTTTTATGAAGTTTTAAAATCGTTGGGAACTGCCGCTTTATTCTAATCATCACTAAGTCGGGTTGACGGACACTACAGCTTTAGAACTTCTTCACTAGAAGTGTTGAAAGTCAGTGACATTCTAAAAACAGTTTGGTAAACGTTTGTAGTGAGTTTTACCATAATCTGATTGCCAATTGAAAAATTATAAATTTTTGAAACTAGATATCGTGGCAAGTTGCAGCTACAATTTATTGTTCAAGTGTATCAATTACCATTTTTTTTTAGTAACGCGTGATAACTTCAAAACTCTTTTGCTAAAACTGACTAAACTTCTTCATAACATTTCGATAAACAGTCATTTACAATAATTCGAGTTTGAATATTTTTTTGTATAACTTTACGAATTTATTACGATTTGCAAATTCATCGAATCACTGTCAGATTATCATGAACGTCATCAATAAAGTGTTGCAACTAATTTCATGAAAAATCCTCTATTTGTAACCCAATTTTCCCAATAAGTCGTTATCTTATCGGCCTTTAGTCTGTCTGCAAGTGCAATGAATTGTTATGACTCGTTTCATGAAATATCCTCACTTTTAACCTCACATTCTGTCAACTGATAACCCTTTTCCGTTAATCTGATACGTAACGCGGTTACTTTCGACGTATCGCCTCAAATGATCTCTGGGGTGTTTGATGACGATGGTATTTTTAATAATCTCGCTGCAATTCAAATGTGGAATAATTTACGTTAAAATCGAATGCCATTATGTTAATTAGGAGCGTATTAAATAAACAGCCGGTGAAATTTCTTGCGGCGATGGGTTAAATATTTATACATAATGGTGCGGCATTAACATAATTGACAGAAAACCGTAACGCGTATAGTCTAGAAGAAGAAATTTGTACCTATTAGCTTAATTTTTGTCAATTTTCTCGAAATATCCTCGGCGCCATTTGCATTCCAAAATGGTCCCTAATTGCAGGCATCGGAAAATAAGAGAACCACCGACTATTCTCACACAGACACGACGGATTACCTAAACGCACATCTAACGTGAATAATTCCAGGGGTGGATACGTATATATATTCAAAACGATTTTTTTCATCCACTTCACCGAAAATCCTCTCCCACTCTCGTATTTCGTGTCTCTTCCCCGAACGAGAATTACCCAATGGCTCGAAAAACACATAAAGGATGAAATAAAAGACCCATCGCCTGATGCAATTGTTAGAATGTTCGCGCGCGAAGGGGGACGCCGAAGGAAAAGCTCGGAAAATTTTTCGTCGCGATGTGCCTCTCCCGCATGAACGGCTCTCTCTCTCTCTCGACGTTGCACCGAATATGAGGAACTCTAATGGCGGAATAATGGTGTTTTCGCGCGGTTTTGTCGATTTTCAAATTGGCCTCGTCTCAGACAACGACACTATAAAGGGAAACACTTGGGTGACGGGGGAGGTGATTTTCTGTTTTCGCGGTGGTTTATGCAACGAACGTAAATAAGGAAATGAGCGGGCAATAACGATGTTTTCCGGATTATAGTGCGATTTTCCTCTTATATGTGTTTACATGCTGCTTACCAAGTCGTTTTGTGTCATGTCGTATGCGTATTAATCCGATAACAGGCGGAATAATAATTGCGTTTCGCTATTATGTGATTTCACCTTTCACCATAATATACTGCTTAGAATTGCACTCTTACAATTTCCTGGCGAGTTAGTACTTTCATCTTCTTAAACATGCGGTTAGAAATTTTATTCCAAAACCATTCATTATTAATAACTTACGAAAGAAGAACTCTTATTTTGGGTAGAAATGAGGTCTTCTCTACATTTTGAAGAATTAGTAGGTATTTTCGCTTCCTTCTAAATAAAATGAGATATGGTGATTTTCTTACCCTACTCACCAACATACAAAGGTATAGGTTATGCCAATAAAACGAGTTGTATAGGTTCCTACTTTTACCCAGAGGAAATTCGATTCAAACCGGCGCATTTATTCGCCGGTAACATTAATAACTTATTAATGAAGAACTCTTCACATTTGCTAGATGACGAAGGTTCTCAATTTCCCCAAATAAAACAATCAACTAATGTGGATGATGTTTAATCCAACAGCTATACAACCGACGTTTCGTCTACGATCGTAGACATACTCATGGTTCTACAATGATAAGGTAAGTAATGGTTAGGAAAGAGAGACTGACACTTACATTTCCAGTGAGCTGATGAGTCAAATTGAAATTCAATTTCAATTTCAATGAGTCATTTCAATTTGACTCATCAGCTCACTGGAAATGTAAGTGTCAGTCTCTCTTTCCTAACAATTACTTACCTTATCATTGTAGAACCATGAGTATGTCTACGATCGTAGACGAAACGTCGGTTGTATAGCTGTTGGATTAAACATCATCCACATTAGTTGATTGTTTTATTTGGGGAAATTGAGAACCTTCGTCATCTAGCATCGCTCTGTACCCCGAGAACTTCTTCGTCTCAACTCTTATTTTGGTTTGAAGTAGTACTTACACCTCCTGAAACATGTGGTAAGAAATTTTATTTCAAAACCACTTATCATTAATAACTTATGAATGTAGAACTCTTATTTTGGTTTGAAGTGAGGTCTTCTTTACACTTTAAGTATTAGTAGGTATTTTCACTTCCTTAAAGAAAGAGTAAGATATGGTTGGTGATTTTCTTACCCTACTCACCAACATACAAAGTAATGAAGTGAGTTGTATAGGTGCCTACTTTTACCAGAGGAACATTAATAACTTATAAACGAAGACCTTATTTTGGTTTGGATTAGTACTTTCACCTTCTCAAACATGTGGTGAGAAATTTTATTCCAAAACCACTTATCATTAATAACTTATGAATGTAGAACTCTTATTTTGGTTTGAAGTGAGGTTTTCTTTACACTTTTAAGTATTAGTAGGTATTTTCACTTCCTTATTAAAGAAATAGTAAGATATGGTTGGTGATTTTCTTACCCTACTCACCGACATACAAAGTAATGAAGTGAGTTGTATAGGTGCCTACTTTTACCAGAGGAACATTAATAACTTATAAACGAAGACCTTATTTTGGTTTGGATTAGTACTTTCACCTTCTCAAACATGTGGTGAGAAAGTTTATTCCAAAACCACTTATCATTAATAACTTATGAATGTAGAACTCTTATTTTGGTTTGAAGTGAGGTTTTCTTTACACTTTTAAGTATTAGTAGGTATTTTCACTTCCTTATTAAAGAAATAGTAAGATATGGTTGATGATTTTCTTACCCTACTCACCAACATACAAAACAATGAAGTGAGTTGTATAGGTGCCAACTTTTACCAGAGGAACATTAATAACTTATAAATGAAGACCTTATTTTGGTTTGGATTAGTACTTTCACCTTCTCAAACATGTGGTGAGAAATTTGATTCCAAAACCACTTATCATTAATAACTTATGAATGTAGAACTCGTATTTTGGTTTGAAGTGAGGTCTTCTTTACACTTTTAAGTATTAGTAGGTATTTTCACGTCCTTAAAAAAATAGTAAGATATGGTTGATGATTTTCTTACCCTACTCACCAACATACAAAATAATGAAGTGAGTTGTATAGGTGCCTACCTTTACCAGAGGAACATTAATAACTTATAAATGAAGACCTTATTTTGGTTTGGATTAGTACTTTCACCTTCTCAAACATGTGGTGAGAAATTTTATTCCAAAACCACTTATCATTAATAACTTATGAATGTAGAACTCGTATTTTGGTTTGAAGTGAGGTCTTCTTTACACTTTAAGTATTAGTAGGTATTTTCACGTCCTTAAAAAAATAGTAAGATATGGTTGATGATTTTCTTACCCTACTCACCAACATACAAAATAATGAAGTGAGTTGTATACTTGCCTACTTTTACCAGAGGAACATTAATAACTTATAAACGAAGACCTTATTTTGGTTTGGATTGGTACTTTCACCTTCTCAAACATGTGGTGAGAAATTTTATTTCAAAACCACTTATCATTAATAACTTATGAATGTAGAACTCTTATTTTGGTTTGAAGTGAGGTCTTCTTTACACTTTAAGTATTAGTAGGTATTTTCACGTCCTTAAAAAAATAGTAAGATATGGTTGATGATTTTCTTACCCTACTCACCAACATACAAAATAATGAAGTGAGTTGTATACTTGTCTACTTTTACCAGAGGAACATTAATAACTTATAAACGAAGACCTTATTTTGGTTTGGATTGGTACTTTCACCTTCTCAAACATGTGGTGAGAAATTTTATTCCAAAACCACTTATCATTAATAACTTATGAATGTAGAACTCTTCTTTTGGTTTGAAGTGAAGCCTTCTTTACACTTTAAGTATTAGTAGGTATTTTCACGTCCTTAAAAAAATAGTAAGATATGGTTGGTGATTTTCTTACCCTACTCACCGACATACAAAGTAATGAAGTGAGTTGTATAGGTGCTTACTTTTACCAGAGGAACATTAACAACTTATAAACGAAGACCTTATTTTGGTTTGGATTAGTACTTTCACCTTCTCAAACATGTGGTGAGAAATTTTATTCCAAAACCACTTATCATTAATTACTTATGAATGTAGAACTCTTATTTTGGTTTGAAGTGAGGTCTTCTTTACACTTTAAGTATTAGTAGGTATTTTCACGTCCTTAAAAAAATAGTAAGATATGGTTGATGATTTTCTTACCCTACTCACCAACATACAAAATAATGAAGTGAGTTGTATACTTGTCTACTTTTACCAGAGGAACATTAATAACTTATAAACGAAGACCTTATTTTGGTTTGGATTGGTACTTTCACCTTCTCAAACATGTGGTGAGAAATTTTATTCCAAAACCACTTATCATTAATAACTTATGAATGTAGAACTCTTCTTTTGGTTTGAAGTGAAGCCTTCTTTACACTTTAAGTATTAGTAGGTATTTTCACGTCCTTAAAAAAATAGTAAGATATGGTTGGTGATTTTCTTACCCTACTCACCGACATACAAAGTAATGAAGTGAGTTGTATAGGTGCTTACTTTTACCAGAGGAACATTAACAACTTATAAACGAAGACCTTATTTTGGTTTCGATTAGTACTTTCACCTTCTCAAACATGTGGTGAGAAATTTTATTCCAAAACCACTTATCATTAATTACTTATGAATGTAGAACTCTTATTTTGGTTTGAAGTGAGGTCTTCTCTACATTTTGAAGAATTAGTAGGTATTTTCGCTTCCTTAAAAATATAGTGGGATATGGTGATTTTATTACCCTACTCACCAACATACAAAGTTATATCAATAAAGTGAGTTGTATAGGTTCCTATTTTTATCACAGCAAATTCTAATAAAACCTTATTTACCTTTGGCTGCGTTTGGTTGTGTAGATTAATGTTTATTATAACTGGTAAATCGTGGGTACAATTTTTATCATCATCGGTAATCATTGTTGAATAAGATATTAACCTCGGAGAAGTTTAAACAATATTTCGGTGCTTGCGCCGTACTGATTTATTTATTTCGTGACATATTCATTTAGATTTAGATTGCTTTTCGTGACTCGAAAGATGGTCCGTTTTTAAAAAATGGCGCTTGATTCGCGAAGAATCGAATTAGTACAATTATTGCATTAACTCTCTAAAATCTTATTAAAATCTGGGTAATTAATTCATTGTTTTAGAATTCCTGTAATTGCTGATATGAATTGTCTAATAAGGTTTCAGTAAAATTGAAGGAAATATTGAATTGTTTAGGATTTCCTGAAATTGTTACAATTGATTGCTGGAACTCTTCAGGAATGTTTAGTGCCATAATCTGAGTAGTTATTGAACTGCTTACATTGTGGTGGAATCCCTATAACACTGAATTGTCCAACCAACTTTCAGTAAATTCGGAGGAAATATTGAATTGTTTAGGATTTCCTGAAATTCTTTCAGTTGATTGTTTGAGCTATCCAGAAAAGTTTATCCAGAGTTTAAGACTGAATAATCTGAATAACTATTGAATTGTTTATATTATTCTCTGTAATTGCTTACATAATTTATTCAGAACCGTATATTAACTTTCAGGAAATTTGTAACAATTAATGAGGTCTTGAAATTCTTGCAAATTATTGTTTTAGCTCTCTAGAAAAATTTATCCAAACTTCACCCAAATGCGAGTAATTATTGGATTGTTTGCATCGTTGTAACTAGTTGCATGAATTGTCTGATTAATTTGCAGTAATAACGGAGAATTATTTAGGATGTCCTGAAATTCCTGCATACTTAATGTAAAATTTAATAATAGTTGTTTATATGAACTTTGAAGAGGATCAGTGAGTTTCAGCACGTTTCACGAAGAAGTTTGGAAGTTATGATGCTTTATCTAAGCAATTAAATAATCGAAGTCTATAGGGAGTTTAGCGAGTATAGAAGTTTTGAAGTTGTCGGTATCCATTTGTGGAGTTTGCGATGATTTTACAAATCGACATGCCCATAATCATCATGATTTTCTTATTAAACTTATATCATTTTGAAGAACTTTTAACTGTTGTTGTCACAGTTAAATTTTTAATTGTATATTTTCGACAATTCGCCCGACTTTAATAACAGGCATAATTGAAATATCCGATTGGATCGGCATTAAATTGGGACTGATCACGTTGGCGAATAATTCCTGCCGTAACTGGTCCGAGAAACGCATGAAATTCGGGAGCGGGACTTTTTTCGAGGTGGCAATTAAAACTTTCCAATAAATATGCAGATTAGCGGCATGGGAACAATGTCGGGCAGGTAATCGCGACCGGAAAAAATCTCCGCATTGGCACTTAATGAGATAATCGTTTCCAGGGAAGGAATTAAGATTTTTCGTAAGTCAGCGAGAGAGAGAGAGAGAGTTCTCATAAAGCTAGAGAGAGAGTCGTCGTCGTCGTCGTCGTACGCATACCGTAATGGTAATTAAATAATTAAAACGTAGCCACGATAAAATTTATTAAGTCGATAGTATCATCGTTTCAGCGTTGATTAATAGATTTACCCGTGGCAGCCGTAATATATGACGGCAGCCTCAGGTGAGCAACGGATGATTCAAGACACGCCGATGGAGATAATTAGAATTTTTTAATCACAATGCTGCATGTGAATTTCGTGTCGATGTAACATGAACCTCGAAGGAAATTAAAATACGACAAAAAGAATAACTTCCATTAGAAGTTGGTCCATAAAACCTGCGAACGGTAACGGGAGACGTAGTGCGGTGCGGACAAAAAATAAATTGGATAGGAATGGATATTGTCTAGAATTTACTGGATATTAAGTAAGGAGAATATGGCCTGGACACGAAACGTGAAATTGTCGCAACCTAATCGTGTACACTTTTTACCATGTCGATTTAAATTGTTTGATAAATACGTTTTTCTACCTTCCTATATACGCGTTTTTCGATACGTATCACTTTATAATCCACCGTGCGTTCACCTCGAACCCGGAATTGCGTTGCCGACAAGTGAGCCGCCGCAAAACACCATCTATCGTTGGATTACATGTTATTTCCCGTTGAATGCCCATTTCAGCTGAATTTTGCAAATTAAACGCCACTTGAACGATTTTGTCGTGAAATAATACAGTCATTAAATGATTGAAATTGGAATATTAGCAATTAACTATCGAGTCGATGTCGAGTTCACAATTATTCACAAGAATTATTTCACGTCGAAAGCTCGACGTGTACAATGTCAAATTCAAATCACATACGTACCTAAAATTTTAGCGGAAAGTGGTGAATGATTTTGTATATAAAAGTATATAAGAGAGGCACTCACAACTCCCTCATAAAATGCGATGAAACTCCCTGAACTTGCTCAAATATATAAGAATTAGTGGTTTTTTACTAATTACTGAAATCCTTGCCAATTGCAATTTCATCTAATCACTGTATTCACTGCCAGGTCCTTATGTGTTCACCGACAACTTCAAAATTCCTTTACTAAAAGAGTTGGAATTCACTAAACTTCCAAGGACACTCCAATAAACGATTCTAGTGCGTTTGATTAAAATTTGAGTTTCAGTAGAAAAATTGAGTAATTTTGGAACTAGAATTCGTGACAAATTGCAGTTACGCTCGTTCAATTGAGCCAATTTTATACCTAAAACGGCACAACTTCAGATTCCCTTCATAAAAAGTGAAGAAACTTATACAAATCGCTTAAGCATTAGATCGTTTTACAACAATTAGAGTTTTAATATTCTTTATGAATTATTGAAATCCTTACAAATTGCAACTTCATCCAATCATTGTCAGGGCCCTGTGTTCACCGACAACTTCAAAATTCCTTTACTAAAAGAGTTGGAATTTCACTAAACTTCCAAGGATATTTCAATGAACAGTTCTAGTGAGTTTCATCAAAATCCGAGTTTAATTGTGAAAATTGAGTTGTTTGGAAACTAGAATTCGTGATAAGTTGCAATTACGCTCGTTTAATCGAGTCAGTTTTCTACCTAAAACAGCATAACTTCCGATAGCCTTCATATAATGTGATGAAACTCACCAAACTTCTTCAAATCGTTTAAGAATTAGTGAATTTTATTACAATTACTTTTAATATTTTTTTATGAATTACTGAAATCCTTGCAAATTGCAATTTCATCCAACCATTGTCAGGTCCTTATGTATTCACAGACAACTTCAAAATTTCTTTACTAAAAGAGATGGAATTCACTAAACTTCGAAGGACATTTCAATAAACGATTTTAGTGAGTTTTATTAAAATCTGAGTTTCAGTTCAAAAATTGAGAAATTTTGAAAGTAGAATTCGTGGCAAATTGCAGTTAGGCTCGTTCAATTGAGTCAATTTTATATACCTAAAACGGCACAACTTCCGATCTCCTTCATATAATGTGATGAAACTCAGCAAACTTCTTCAAATCGCTTAAGCATTAGTGAATTTTCTTTTATTTCTATAGTGAAATTTCAGTTAGATTGGAGCAGTTATTTAACAATGAGCGTGCCATTAGGCTGTAGATAGTGTTGGAATCCTCAATCAATGAGTTCCTTAGAAATATCCTCCAACTTTAACGTCTCGCGGTGTTTCGCTATTGTGTACAAAACTAACGATCCATCTAGATTTTGAACGTCCCGTGTCGTTGTACCCTACGATATTTTAATACGACGATTAGTCCGGGAGGAATATTCATTATTTACGAGGATATAAATGGATACTTGTCACTACCGGTGGATAAAAAGGAACCGAGAGAGAAAAAAGGATAGGGGAATAAAATGTTGATAATCCGTCCGTAATCTGACAAATGTGATGCGTCTCTCGTCCTCCGATTTCGGCTCACCTGGCCCCGGCCTCCTAATACCTTTATTAATTCACCCTCGCGGCGGCGTCGGAGAGATCTGGAGACAAAGTAACGCCCCGCTTTTATCTCACTCCATCGAATCGAACGGAGAGGGACTTTGAGGCAGAGAAATAAAGCGGACCCGATCCGTGACTGTCACGGGACTTTTTTCGACTTTATCTGCTTTCTTTACGTCACCTCCGTCGTAAATCTTAAATATAGATCGGAGAAATTCCAAATTACCCTAGCGGCATTTCCCTCTTTTCCTATTCGCGTGTCGCGTCGCCGAGAGTTTTGACGTTCCGCGTTGGCGGTCGTTTAACCACTCGGCATTTTAAATACCTCAATGCAACGGCCATAAAGTGGACAGAATGAGCGATATGCTGCAGTAGAATGACGTAAAACTTAACAAACGTACGGTCGTTAGGGTGATTTCGTTTTAATTATCGTAATATTTGAGTTATCTTGCTTGTCAAAGTGTCCTTAGGGAGTTTAATGGGTTTCGACTTGTCCAGTGACGGGATTTTTGAAGTTGTATGCGAGAATATAACAAACAGCCTGGCAGGATTTGCATGAAGTTACAATTTACAAGGATTTCAGTAATTCGTAAAAAAAATAACACTATATCGTAATTTATCTTCTAGTTACTTTAATTGATGCAATAAAAATTACCTTAATACTTTAAGAAAAAAATTTTTAATGAAAATTCCAATTTTACTGTTATAATAATATTGGTAGATTTGATTATTATACACTTGACTTACAATTGAATTTTTACTACTTTATTTGTATATGGTCTTTTTTGTTAAAATTCCTTTAAACCTTTTACATCTATGATTACCGAAAGCGTATGTTGAGACCAAATCAATTAAGTTATACCTTAAAATTATCAATAAAAAAGACAATACAATTAAAAACAACCATTATTTGATAAAAGAAGATAACTTCGTACTTAAATTTACAATTTAATGCCTAAAATTCAACCATTTACACCACCTGTTGTAAAATTCACTAATGCTTGTTTATTGAAGCTTTTTTATGAAGTTTACTGTTTCATCATATTTTACGAAGGAGATTGGAAGTTGTGACAAAATTTAACAATTTTTGTACTGAAACTCAGATTTCAATAACTCATTAGAACTGCTCATTGAAATATCCTTGGAAGTGTAGTGATGTCAACTCTTAGTAAAGGAATTTTGAAGTTGTCGGTGAACATGTAAGAACCTAGCAGTGATCGGATGAAGTTGCAATTTGCAAGGATTTCAGTAATTCGTAAAAAAAATACTAAAACTGTAATTGCTATAAAATTCACTAATCCGTAAGAAGTTTGGTGAATTTCATTACATTTTATGAAGGGAATCTGAAGTTGTACCGTTTTAGGTATGAAATTGACTCAATTGAACAAGCGTAATTGCAATTTGCCAAGAGTTTTATTTTCAAAATTTCCCAATTTTTGCACTGAAACTCAGATCTTAATAAAACTCACTAGAATCGTTTATTGAAGTACTCTTGGAAGTTTAGTGAATTTCAAGACTTTTAGTAAAGGAATTTTGAAGTTGTCGGTGAACATGTTAGAACCTAACAGTGATCGGATGAAGTTGCAATTTGCAACGATTTCAGTAATTCGTAAAAAAATATTAAAACTCTAATTGCTGTAAAATTCACTAATCATTAAGAAGTTTAGTGAATTTCATCACATTATATGAAGGTGATCGGAAGTTGGGTCGTTTTAGGTAAAAAATTGGCACAATTGAACGAGCATAATTGCAATTTGCCACGAATTGTAGTTTCAAAATTTGGCAATTTTTGAACTGAAACTCAGATATTAATAAATCTCACTAAAATCGTTTATTGAAGTGTCCTTGGGGGTTTAGTGAATTTCAAGTCTTAGTAAAGGAATTTTGAAGTTGTCGGTGAACATGTAAGAACCTAACAGTGATCGGATGAAGTTGCAATTTGCAACGATTTCAGTAATTCGTAAAAAAAAAATATTAAAACTCTAATTGTTAAAATTCACCAATCCTTAAGCGACCTAAAGAAGTTTGGTGAGTTTCATCACATTTTGTGAAGCGGGTCGGGAGTTGTGCCGTTTTAGGCAAAAAATTGGCAGAATTGAACGAGTGTAATTGCAATTTGCTACGAATTCTAGTTCCGACATTTCTCAAGTTTTGTACTGAAACTTCGATTTTAATAAAGCTCACTAGAATCGTTTCGTGAAGTGTCCTTGGAAGTTTAGTGAATTCCCACTCTTAGTAAAAGAATTTTGAAGTTGTCGGTGAACATTTAAAAACATAGCAGTGATTCGATGAAGTTGCAATTTGCAAGGATTTCAGTAATTCGTAAAAAAATACTAAAACTGTAATTGCTGTAAAATTCACTAATCCTTAAGAAGTTTTGTGAATTTCATTACATTTTATGAAGGGAATCTGAAGTTGTACCGTCTAAGGTATGAAAATGACTCAATTGAACGAGCGTAATTGCAATTTGCCAAAGAATTTTATTTTCAAAATTTGGCAATTATCTTAATAAAACTCACTAGAATCGTTTATTGAAGTACTCTTGGAAGTTTAGTGAATTTCAAGTCTTTTAGTAAAGGAATTTTGAAGTTGTCGGTGACCATGTGAGAACCTAGTAGTAATTGGATGAAGTTGCACTTTGCAAGGATTTCAGTAATTCGTAAAAAAGTATTAGAACTCTAATTACTGTAAAATTCACTAATCATTAAGAAGTTTAGTGAATTTCATCACATTATATGAAGGTGATCGGAAGTTGGGTCGTTTTAGGTAAAAAATTGGCACAATTGAACGAGCATAATTGCAATTTGCCACGAATTGTAGTTTCAAAATTTGGCAATTTTTGAACTGAAACTCAGATATTAATAAATCTCACTAAAATCGTTTATTGAAGTGTCCTTGGGGGTTTAGTGAATTTCAAGTCTTAGTAAAGGAATTTTGAAGTTGTCGGTGAACATGTAAGAACCTAGCAGTGATCGGATGAAGTTGCAATTTGTAAGGATTTCAGTAATTCGTAAAAAAATATTAAAACTCTAATTGCTGTAAAATTCACTAACCCTTAAGCGACTTAAAGAAGTTTGGCGAGTTTTATCACATTTTGTGAAGGGGGTTGCGAGTTGTGCCGTTTTAGGCAAAAAATTGGTAGAATGGAACGAGTGTAATTGCAATTTGCTAAGAATTCTAGTTTCAACATTTCTCAAGTTTTGTACTGAAACTAAGATTTTAATAAAACTCACTAGAATCGTTTATTGAAGTGTCCTTTGAAGTTTAGTGAATTTCAAGTCTTTCAGTACTAAAGGAATTTTGAAGTTGTCGGTGACCATGTGAGAACCTAGTAGTAATTGGATGAAGTTGCACTTTGCAAGGATTTCAGTAATTCGTAAAAAAGTATTAGAACTCTAATTACTGTAAAATTCACTAATCATTAAGAAGTTTAGTGAATTTCATCACATTTTGTGAAGGGGATCTGAAGTTGTACCGTTTTAGGTATAAAATTGACTCAACTGAACCAGCGTAATTGCAATTTGCCAAAGAGTTTTATTTTCAAAATTTCCCAATTTTTGCATTGAAACTCAGATATTAATAAAACTCACTAAAATCGTTAATTGAAGTGTCCTTGGAAGTTTAGTGAATTCCATCTTTTTTAATAAAATAATTTTGAAGTTATCGAGCAACACGTAAGAACTTCACAGTGATTGGATGAAATTACAATTTGCAAGGATTTCAGTAAATCGTAAAAATATATTAAAACCGTAATTGTTGTAAAATTCACCAATGCTTAAGCGATTTAAAGAAGTTTGGTGAGTTTCATCACATTATACGAAGGGGATCGGAAGTTGTGTCATTTTAGGTAAAAAATTGGCGCAACTGTACGAGCATAATTGCAATTTTCCACGAATTATAGTTTCAAAATTTGGCAATTTTTGAACTGAAACTCAGATCTTAATAAATCTCACTAGAATCGTTTATTGAAGCGCCCTTGGAAGTTTAGTGAATTTCAAGTGTTTTAGTAAAGGAATTTTGATTCCAGACCCTTTAGTAAAGGGTCTGGCGTAACGTTACAATGTTTTCTGGGATGTGTAGCCCGCTCATCGCTTTATAAAACGTTATCACGTCATAAGTATTAAAACTATATTTGTTGTAAAATTCACTAGTACCTGCTTAAGCGATTTGTAGAAGTTTAGTGAGTTTCATCAGATGTTATGATGGGGATCGGCAATGTTTAATTTTCATTATTTTAAATATCATTATTATTTTTGTAATTGATCCCATTACTTTCAACAAACCGTCAGAGTTTAACTAACGCAAACAGAGTGCCGATCTTCGACTGGTTATCGAACCGATTTACTGTTATTACTGGTGAGTAATTACCAAAATAAACAATTTTATCAATCCCAACCCAAGTAACCTCAATTACTAACGTTTCTGAGAAAAACGTTACTTCAACTAACAACGTCTAATTATAATAATTCATTTTAAAGGCCAAAGTGACCGAAAGTGAATTTTCCGTACCGTTGCGGCTTGGCAAGCAGGAGATATATTTTATGAACGCTCCGAGCGCCATTTTGGCATTTCGGGGGAAATATCCCGATTAAGGCCTCAATGCTCCGGATGGATTTGGGAAATTTGAAAAGGACACCAACCGGAAAACGAAATGCAAACATGTCAGGAGGAAGACGGGCACCGGAACGAGCAATAAAAATGGATATGTCAGATATGCGAAGATGGAAAAAATGTATTTTCCCTTTCAGTTTCAGCGTCGCGTTACCCTGAAACGTGCTGTCGGTCGATCCATCGATACTCCCGTAACCGGCTAATGACCGCCACATCTATCCGGCTCGCTTTTAATTTACACATTTCCCTCTCTAATAAGTATACATTATTGGTCATCGATATGTTTTTGCGTTAAAGTAACCAACGCAACAATTCGTAATTAAGCCTCGATCGCCGCTTTGTAATCAGCTTTCACCCTTCGACGGTCGATATTTATTCCAATAATTGACTGTTATACGAGATCCGAGTCGAATAGAAACTCTTTTTACGGCTCTATTTGTCGCAAACGAGTGGTCGCGGGAGAAAAAAACGAAAGATTTATTTATGACTCGGAATGATGGAAAATCTCAGCTGACTTTGATTGCCGATCGGACATGTGTGAATTTATTGTCGGGGGCAATTTCACGGATGTGTTATCAACGTCAGGTAACTTACTATCTTTATTTAGGTGTACATAAGCGAGGTGCAATAACACCTGAGGGTTCGACGTTCCACGGTGCCGCGGCATGAGATGTCTTAATTTAACGAACGAATTTGTGGTGTGCGTATAAACGCAATCCTTGAAATATACGTTTAGATTTGACACACTTGATAGTTTCATTTAAATCTGCGGTAACCGAGCTTTGACACTTCAAAAGACAAACTTTAAGGACACTTAAATAAACGAGTTTGATGAGCTTTATTAAAATGAGGTTCAGTAGGTACCAAAATTGCGATATTTTGAAACTTGAACTCGTGGGAAATTGCAATTGCACTCGTTCAATTGTGCCAATTTAGAACGACACATACCATTTTGGCACCTTAATAATTGAAAAGATTAATAAGATTTGTTCCAAAATGGCGTTGAAAGCTTTTATGGATCTATTGCTTCATCTGAAATACCTTGAAATAATTATACCGTTAAGTAACGTTACATTTTTAAAGTATCAACATTTTCCGTATTACCTTTTGTATTATCAACAAAAGTGTGTTACACCGCTTTTTGACAATAGCAAAAACCAATTTAACAAACCCAGTTAAGTGTCAGTTAAGGTACAATTCCGAACACGGCGGCAGACTGCAAACCACAGACGGCAGGCTGCAGCGGCAAAGCGCGAGCGGCAAGCGACAGTACCGGTTCTACTGTATTTATACGAAATACATTCCAAACACGACGTCACTTGCAAAACCCAATTAAGAGTGATTTTTGCTGTGACATGCTTCAAAATTCTTCATTGTTTCATTGTAATTCGAACGTACTTTATCTAAACAAGGACAAATCGGCGTATGTTACGAAATTTCGTAACCGGAAATACCACTAATGTGCATTCGAATCGCCCTAGCAGCGTCGAACACTCGTGATTCAATTTACCTAATCGAGAAGTTTTGGGAACTTACAATCAGAAAATAGCGCCCTATTGGCAAGTACTGCCTGCGACTGCGCAGTACAGAACGACGACGCCTGCGGCGGTACCTTCATTTCTCGTCGCGTACCGTAATGACGTCGATAATGCGGTAACTGGAAATACGATCGCGGCGTTACTTCGATGCATTTCATGGAAACTAATATTATAAAATCAATCGGTCTATACAACCCGTTAAAGAAGCTCGGCTCACGTTAATATTCAATCGGGGATTATGGTAATGAAGATGGGCATCGGTTTTACGGTGCCGATACCGAAACGTATTAACAATTCTGAATTATCGGACGACAAGAGGGAAAATGAAAATGAGAAAGAGAGAGAGAGAGAGAGAGAGAGAGAGATGGAGAAGATGACGTGTCTTTCATGGAATAAGTTGAAATGTGTGGAAATTAGTTGGTGTTTATTAATAATTAAATTATTAATAATTATTTTTTGAACTTTCAGAATATCCTAAAGAGTTCCATAGTTGTTCAGGTTTTACTGAAATTCGTTTAAAGGTTTCTGGATAATTCAATCAAAGTGATTTCACAACATTAAGTTATGTAATAATTGCTCAGATTTTGGTAAAATTTCACTAAACGCCTAGAAAGTTTATCAATTGCAGAAATTTCAGAACATTGCGAGCAATTCAATAACATTTTAAATTAATTGTGTACATATTTCAGCAATTTCTCTAAGTTTGTTGGAATTTCACAGAATCCTAAAGAGTTCCATAATTATTCAGGTTTTACTAAAATTCGTTTAAACGTTTCTGGACAATTTAATTCAAGGGGTTTTGCAATATTTAAGCTATGTAATGATTGCTCAGACCTTAGTAAAGCTTGCATAAATCCCTGAAAAGTTTATGTAATGAATTGCAATAATTTCAGAAAATCGCGACCAATTCAATGAAATTCGGAGTGAATTGTGTACTTATTTCAACAATTCCGTTTTTCTGAAATAGTACGTTGTATTTGAAATTTGTATTTGTAAACATAATACAAAGTAACTCAGATTGTACAAAAGAGAGGGACTATAAATAGTAATTAATAAACAAATCAAGAAATGAGTTAAAAATACCTCACTCAATGTCCACTCTTGGCCGTCTTGGAATCACCAATAAATCACAAAGTAAGTTTCCTAACTCGATTACAACTAATACCAAAACGTCCCATCGTTAACTTCAAAACCGTAGGAATAACGATCAAAACTATCACAATTACATATCTCTGTTAAAATTACCGAAAATAGGAAAATTCAACCACATTTAACACTCCCGAAGTACCCGTACGCGATCACTTAACACACTAAAAGTATTCAGCACGTAAACGTGCAAAGAAAATCTACAAGGTAAAGTATTAATCATCGCAGGAGTCAAGCGAGACAAAAAAATTACTAGCACAAAAAGCGAATATTGGTCGTAACAGAAATTCGTAAATGAGAGAGAACAAGGATAAGTTGATTTCAATGACTATTTATAGTAATTATTAGAATATATAATTGATAATTTGCAACTTAGATATTTAAGTATTTTCTAAAAAGAGATATCTGCTCGTCTATACAGTGCGTCTACTTTAAGGCGCAGTAAATGGGTATTTTGGAAGTGGTAAGAGACAGCAATTCGGTTAAGTTGGACAGAAGATGTCCAGTGGTGTGGGCAATTATTTTTTAATTACACACTTTGAAAATATTGCGTACCACGCTTGATATTTACAAAAATCCAATTTAATATATGTTAGAGACAGATAGACGGTGACCCACCATACAACGGCGGGGAAGTATTAGAGACAGGCAGACGGCGACCCACAATACAATACCGGGGAAGTCCCGAAGTCACGTACTCCTAGGAAGGCCGGTTCATTCCGACGACGGGGGGGGGGGGGGTCAGGGGTCAGTCACTCGTTAGAGGTTAACGCGTACGGGCATTCGGTACGTTTTGTTAAATTAGCTATTTTGAAATAGACGCGCTTTGGAGGAGTTCAGGTGTTTTCCTATCAAATCTATCATATATTTGTGTGATTTTGTATTTATAAGTTCGCAGACTATTATGCTATCTAGATTATATCACTTAAAGTATGATATAGGCCACTTTTGGCATTTGGGGTGAACTTTTGAAAAATACAACTTAGCTTATGGGAGACCTAAAAGATAGCTACAAGTTACAAGAATGTGATATCTCTAGTGGTTATTATCGAAAATGTTAAAATCAATATTAACAGAATTAACTATCTGCAAATAATGCTACAATTCCGGTGGTAGGGATATGAAATGGATGCTGCAGTATAATAGACGTTACAAACACCTTGTCGGCATTACCAACAAGAACAAACTTCTTATTAAAAAGGAAAGAACGTTTGTGTGTAAAAGGATTTGAACTACTAATTTTTCTTCCAAAGTACTGTAATTACTTGCTTCGGTTTTGGTCCAAATGATATTGAATTCAGTTACTGGCACTTACAGTCCAGTGTAATGGACTCGACAAGGGATTAGGTAACGTTGTCTTTATTGTATTTTCTATATCTAATCCAAACATAGCTACTTTCCAGCAGCCAAAATTGCAGAATTAAAAACTGTTTATCGAAAGTGATTTTGTTATAGTGAAAGTAAGGAAATAATATGAAACTGCTATTAGAAGTGTGTAGTTAATTTGAGCATGTTCTTAAAAAAAGATTATTCATGATATTCTTTAGAACCTGAAGAAATGTTTAAAAGAGTTCTAGAAGGAAATGGTGTGTATGACTTTCTGTAAAAAGTGGGTGGTAGGTAAATAAGAAATTTTGCTTAACCCAGTGATATATAATGAAATCTTGACAAATTTGAAAAATGTCATGAATACTTTTGCTGAAATGGAAAGGAGATATTTAAATAGAACGAAAAAAAAAAAAATAAAGGAAAGTTTAAAGAAATATTCGTATTTTTACTATTAATTTTTAGTAACCTCCTCAGTCCTCATAATTACTGAAAGTAATATTTTTTGTGATGAATAATATAATTTAATTAAATAGCCCTTTTTAATGGTATGTTTTGAGCTGTATTAAATCTCATGCTTGTATAACCTACTGGATTAATCAGAGTTAAGTCGGGGCAGTCCTTTGACGCTTTTTACACGTCCAGTAAAAATCTCCGGCTAAATAGTATTCTAATTTCGGCCGTCGTCTCTCTTTTTCCCTTTTGGCCGCTCGCCGTTCCGTTTGTTCCCTTTTTCCGAAATTACAGCAACAAGTAACACGGTTATGTTAATTTCGAAATTAGTGTATAGTCCGTATGCAAATGACTGGCGTAATTTTAATAATTTTTCAAGTTAAAATAGGTCCCGTGAAAAATATTAATCCGGCTGCCCTATTATTTCAATGCAAATTTTTAACACTAAAAACGGCGCAATGAAGAGAGAGAACCGACCTCTCCTCCCCGTGGCCGACGTGAGACGGACGAAATCAAAAGGAAAATAAAGGAGAGCTTCATGAAAGATACAATCATCTCGCGTAGGGAAAATAATTTACGGCGCGCATCGGTGGGTTAATGTTTCCGAGATGCTTATCTCGGGACAAGTGAGTGTTAAATAATTTGAGGTATTTTAAAGATTTCCTGTGGCCCGAGTGTCTTCCTCGGCGAGATACGCGCGAACAAATCGTGGATATATAGGCGTCATATTTCGAGGCGGATTCGCGGCCCGAGAAAAAATTGAAAGCCGCGAGATCCTCCGGCCCGATAAGGCCGTTATCGGGGTATGTAATTTGCCGTTTTTCGGAAACTGGTCGCTCGCCACGGTTACCCGACCGTTTACGTTTCAATTATCACTGTTTGATTTTGCCAACAATTTCTCGGGGAGGATATCCGACCGACGGATCGAAAGGTGAATTGAACCCGAATCGCGGATTTGAGTCTGAAATATGTGGATCAACCAAAGGGGTTGGTTATGGCGGGCCTCGAAGTTTTTAACCAGGCATACCATCAATATTCGGCTAATGCAAAAGATGATTTTAGAGATTAGAGTTAGGTTTAGACAACAAGGATCGAAGATACATTACGCTTGCGGCCAAAATATAAGCATCACACTGTTACGTCACGACACACTTCATTTTTGTTATTTGTTGCAATCTTTATGTCTTCCGAATTATCCCACGAACAATCACTTACTTAATCAAAATTTAATAAAACAAATAATTAAACTTAACAAAGATAACTAGGACGCCACTGGCGCAAGTAGTAAAATACAGTGGACAATTAATATTCCAAGTTTGACTTCTAACTTAATTATTGTGTTATTTGTTGCAATGTTTCTGTTCTCTGAATTATCCCAAAAAAAAAATCATTTCTTCAAAATTTAATAAAACAAGGAATTAAACTTAACTCAAAAAATCGTGATGTGTTCATCAGAGTACTTTCTCATATATAGGGCTTAATTTAAGCAACAAACAGAAAAACGACAAGTACCTATGAAGTACTTCTCACAGTCGATTTAGCCAAAAACGTTACAAAACTTTTTTATATATTATATCTAATGTAAAATAGGTACTCAAAATTTTATAAAAATTCTTGGAGCAAATTTCGGGAAAAATTCAAAAAATTGAAGAATGATACAAAGTGCCCTTCACAGACGATTATGCAAAAAACGATAGAAAAGTTTATTTTATACTAATTCAATGGTAGAATATATATTCTAAATTTAAAAATAAATTCTTGTAGCAAATTTCGAGAAAAAATCAAAAACCGAAAAATCACAAGCATAAAGTGCTCTTCACAGAAGATTTAGTCGAAAACGTTACAAACCTTTTCATACATATTTAATTGTACAATAAATTTTCAAAGTTTAAAAAGAATTCTTGGAACGAATTCAGAGAACAATACAAAAAACCAAAAATCGACAAGTATAAACTATCCTTCACAGAAGATTTAGCCAAAAACGTTAGAAAACTTTTTTATACATATTCAATAGTAGAATAAATATTCAAAGTTTAAAAAAAATTCGTGAAATGGATTTCGGAAAAAATTGAAAAAACTGAAAATTGACAAGTATAAAGTGCCATTCGCAGAAGATTTAGCCAAAATCTTTAGAAAACTTTTTTATACCTATTTAAGCGTGCAATAAATATTCAAAATTTCAAAAAAATTCTTGAAGCGAATTTCGAGAAAATTTCAAAAAACCGAAAAATGAAAAGAGTAAACTACCCTTTTATCCTGGCCGATTTTAATGAAAAGCTTATTTTCACGTCCTGGTACAATACAAAGTCTAAATACAAAGTTTTGATCGTTAGTGGTTTTTTGTTTTTGAGAAAATCCTACCACATACATACACACATACACACATACAGACGGTTTTCCAAAAACATGTTTTTTGGACTCAGGGGACCTCAAAACGTTCAGAAATGCTAATAACTCAATTTCTAAAAATCGACCCGATTACAATACTCTCTCATATATGAGTACCTCATATGAGAAAGTAAAAAAGATAGCTTGGAAGCCATTGGCGTCAAATACTAAAATACAGTGAACAATTACTATTTGAAGTTTGACTCATTACTCAATAATTTTGTTATTTGTTGCAATTTTTCTGTTTTTGAGTTACCCTAAGAACCCAAATTTCTTCAAAGTTTAATAAAACAAGTACCTACAACACTTATTCGAGTTTAAGTGTAGAAATAGTACAATATTTATTCGAGCTCACCATCACTATAATAGTACGTATTGTACTATATTGTACCGTTTTGAAATAGGGTAGTTTCGGGGTCTAGATCTCCTACAACGGGTAAATGTAAGGATTTGCCGTGAAAAGCGTAACTTTCGTCAGTCTGCAAACACCTCGACATAGTGAATCTTCCTTTTAACCCTTCTCTAGACTTATTTATTTGGCAGCCCTCGAATAAGTTCAGTTAGTCAATGTTCTGCTATCATCAAAAATGGTTGATTCTAGTAGGCAGACTATCTCATTGCGATTATGGAATAGTAACTTCCACAATAAGCAATTGGATGTTTTCCCGAGGAAATTGTTTATTTCGAGGTTGATGACTCTGATTTTTAAGGTGATATACGTCTTGTAAATCGGTGTAAACATTGTAACGCTACGCCAGACTCATGTGTGCGAGCGAGAGCGAGAACAAGTGACAGAGATTGTACCGTTTGCCTTGCGACGAATCTATCTCTCTTCCACTACAGCGTTCGAGTGAAAGAGAGTCCGGCACCACACAACCAATGTGAGCCATGCGGGAGTGAGATGATGTATCTATCTCCCGTCCACTCCGTCGGCTGAAAGAGAGACGACGGTAGCACACAGCCGGACGTTAATATTTACTGTGTATTACTGTGCATACCATTGCTTATTACATTACTATTATAATGATATTTTCGACAATTAGGATTCTTGCATCCTAAGAGTTTGATTAGTTATATAATCTCATATATTTGTTCTTAGATCATTAAAACAAAGTAGCATCGGTCAACGAGTGCAGTAATAATAGGTTATGCTATGATTTCGACTAAAAAATTATGATGAATGTTATAAATGATCGTATAAATTACAATTCAATGCAATTCATAAACGTATGCAATTTTTTTTTCAATGTTTTCTTATGACGTTATCAGGTAAATATTATCGTCCATAAACTGACTACAGACAACCAAATTGTTTGATGTATTCTTCGTATTAAGGCAACGTTACGTATTCCTAATGAGCTCCAAATGTTATATATAGGGTGTCAAATAAAAAGAGGTAAATTGAACAGTACATTATTTCAGCGAAGTAAGATGACTGAGTTGTCCCATTTTTCATCTGAGATCTCTCTATACTCGATATACAGAGCGTCCTATTTTGTATTATTTGTAAATTACTCGTGTACTTAAATATCAATTTCTTAGTTGGTAGGTACAGTAGTTTCGGCACAACTGGGCATTTTACGGTATATTTTCAGAAGGGTTTGCTGTAGGACCGACTTCGGTAAGTGATTGCATTAAGGGACATATTTAACAGTAACACCATTCTATGTAGCGTAGTTGTCCAAATCTTAACAAGTTTTGTTGTAATCCGACAATCCGGCAGGTAATGCCCTCACCAGTTCCCAGCCTGAAACGATTGATACAATGACATAAAACTAGTTAACCTGACTAACAAATAACCACCCCAATATTTTCGAAAGGCATCTCTTCGAAACGCTCATAAAACATATTAACGACAAAAATAGTTCGAGTCTTGCGAATCTCGCCCTGAATTGACTACTCTTCCATAGTGAAACAAAGACTGCAGCGTCTCGCTTTATGTCCCTAATTAAACGCATTTATTACCATCAGTTTTCTTCTAATGCAACTTTGATGTTTATACTCTTTCGACATGGTTGCTTAAGGACGGAACGACGTCAGCTCGAGCAGTTAACCGTGCACACGGTAATGAATAAGTTCGCACCTTTCGTCCGAACACGACGACAAAATAGATATCTCAGGCGAAGTAAGAAGAGAGATAGAGAATAGTATGCCGTTACTTCATCAGACGTGATCTAATTTTATACTTCTATTACTTTACCGAGTACCGAGTGTCTTTACCTTCTCTTATCGCGCCGTTTTCGCTGCTTTGGTGTTAATCAATAACGACGAGGAAGAAGTATGAAATCGCGTCGATCTCGTCGGTTCTATCATCATCATCGTCTGTTTGTGTTAAAATATAGCGGATTACTTGCGTGGAAACGTTTCGAGGTGCGGCATTTATAATATTTAGGTCAGCGATAAGATGCGTTTTTTCGCGTTCGCCACTCAAATTCCGCCATTATTAAAAATAACGTGTTCCCAATCATGTAAACACTATGATCAGGGACAAGCTTCGACTCGACCCGTTCTGCAACAATTGCCCAACGTATTTTTGGGCGCTTATTATCACGACGGAAAATAGTAATCAGATTCACGCGGTAACAATTTTTACTATCTGCTTTCTCCGCTCCTTTTTAATTAGTTTAATGGTTCGGTACGTTAAGCGGATCTCTGCCACGTCTAGAATTTTATGAGAGCCTTTCTTTGCGAGCCGTTTTGTCCATGGAAAGCTCTCAACCCTTTGGATCACTTTACATCCCTTTAAAGCACATCCATTCGAAAAATCTCTTAACGCATTTTAACCATAACTGCCTTAAAAACAATTCTAGATGCTTCGGTAGATCTAACAAACATCTAAGGCTGTTGAGGAGTTTGTAAACTTGTAGTGTTGCGACGCAAATCGGTTGTTATTGGGACTTACCGAGATATTAATAGCTCAATACAGTTGTAACGTCGGGTACGAATCAGAAATTTCGATAGTCTCGTTGATCTTTATAGCTGACCCGTACACTTCACGCGCCAACTTAATATTGCGTGAACAGTTGGGAAAATGATAACACGAATTGTATTTTTTCGGATTTACTAGAATTAATTAAAAACTGCAACAAACTTAATTACAAAAAAACGGAATAGGTGAAGATAGATAGTGATGCTCTAGCAGTCAGACGAAGAGTCTTCTTAAAATTAAAATGATCTCCGCTTATTGGTCAGATTGATTTCAGTCCCCTTTACTCGTCGCTTATTGGTTGAAAATCACCCCGGTGAAGAGTAAAGGGCGTTTTGACCATTGCTGAAGATCGTAGCTTTCAGATGGTAAGCACATGTTTTAGAAATCGCGGCGTACCCTACTTCTTCGAAATGTGGACAAAAACTTTCTGTAAAAATACTCGATTACTTTCCCGGAAGGGTCTTTGTTACCCTTACGGTTAAATTGTTTACTTGACGTGTGATTTATAGGAAATAAATTTTGAAGAAGTATCTCGAGGATGACAGCAATATCGACCACTGTAAATCAACATCGGTGCAACAATAGATTAAAAATGTCACTTATCTGAGACGAAACAACAGTATAAAGCTAATACTTCAATATTTCATGAGCGGTGACGTCATTACGAGTCGATTTTACTCGGCATACTTAACGCATTAAGTAATTTCCGAATTGTTTTTCCCGCGTTACAAATCGAACGGCCGATATAAATCCGTAATCCCGATAATCCGTTTAAGCGCCGGATTGAGGAGGAGCTCGAGTTACAACTCGTCATCGCATGAAATATTTAAAAAATTATTTACACTGGATCAAGACGGAAATCCTGGGGGATATCTCTCCCCTGCCGAAACTGATATCCATCAAGTGTCACGACGAATTTGTTCGGATATCTCCTCTAACATATACAGCCATCCATTTTATTAGCTAAAAATATAAATCGCCCGTTCCTCCCCCTCCACTTTTTTTATGATTTTATTTGGAGCGCTTCCACGGAATGTTTTTTCGATGCTCTCCAGTGGGACGTTACTACAGCTATATATATTCGACCGTTATAACAGAAATTTATTATGCCTGATGAATATTAATTATGGAGGGGCTTAATTCCCGGAACAAAATTGGAAAGTGTAGTGAAGCTGACAGTTGTTAATTTTTATAATATTCGTGTAAGCTAATCACGCCATGGACATCAATCCATGTTCTTTCCAGCATATTTACATTTTGTAATTTCTCATGAGGCCCTAAATAAAGTAACTGTAACAATGGAGCAATGACCATGATGCGCCTATAGTTTTGCTGTAAGCAGTAAGCAGCTTCAATCCATGTTCTTTCCAGCATATTTACATTTTGTAATTTCTCATGAGGCCCTAAATAAAGTAACTGTAACAAAGAGGCAATGAACATGATGCGCCTATAGTTTTGCTGTAAGCAGTAAGCAGCTTTAACCTGTTCTTTTCCAGCATATTTACATTTTGTAATTTCTCACGAGGTCTTGAATAAAGTAACTGTAACAATGGAGCAATGACCATGATGCGCCTATAGTTTTGCTGTAAGCAGTAAGCAGCTTTAACCTATGTTCTTTCCAGCATATTTACATTTTGTAATTTCTCATGAGGTCCTAAATAAACTAACTGTAACAAAGAAGAAATGAACATGATGCGCCTATAGTTTAGCATGTAAGCCGTAAGCAGCTTTAACCCATGTTCTTTCGTAATTTCTCACGAGGCCCTAAATAAAGTAACTGTAACAAAGAAGTAATGAACATGATGCGCTTATAGTTTTGCTGTAAGCAGTAAGCAGCTTTAACCCATGTTCTTTCATAATTTCTCACGAGGCCCTAAATAAAGTAACTGTAACAAAGAAGCAATGAACATGATGCGCCTATAGTTTTGCGGTAAGCAGTAACCCATGTTCTTTCCAGCATATTTACATTTTGTAATTTCTCATGAGGCCCTAAATAAAGTAACTGTAACAAAGGAGCAATGAACATGATGCGCCTATAGTTTAGCTGTAAGCAGTAAGCAGCTTTAACCCATGTTCTTTCGTAATTTCTCACGAGGCCCTAAATAAAGTAACTGTAACAAAGAAGCAATTTACATGATGCGCCTATAGTTTTGCTGTAAACAGTAAGCAGCTGTAACCCATGTTCTTTCCAGCATATTTACATTTTGTAATTTCTCATGAGGTCCTAAATAAAGTAACTGTAACAAAGAAGTAATGAACATGATGCGCTTATAGTTTTGCTGTAAGCAGTAAGCAGCTTTAACCCATGTTCTTTCGTAATTTCTCACGAGGCCCTAAATAAAGTAACTGTAACAAAGAAGCAATGAACATGATGCGCCTATAGTTTTGCGGTAAGCAGTAACCCATGTTCTTTCCAGCATATTTACATTTTGTAATTTCTCATGAGGCCCTAAATAAAGTAACTGTAACAAAGGAGCAATGAACATGATGCGCCTATAGTTTAGCTGTAAGCAGTAAGCAGCTTTAACCCATGTTCTTTCGTAATTTCTCACGAGGCCCTAAATAAAGTAACTGTAACAAAGAAGTAATGAACATGATGAGCCTATAGTTTTGCTGTAAGCAGTAAGCAGCTTTAACCTATGTTCTTTCCAGCATATTTACATTTTGTAATTTCTCATGAGGTCCTAAATAAGGTAACTGTAACAAAGAAGAAATGAACATGATGCGCCTATAGTTTAGCTGTAAGCAGTAAGCAGCTTTAACCCATGTTCTTTCGTAATTTCTCACGAGGCCCTAAATAAAGTAACTGTAACAAAGGAGCAATGAACATGATGCGCTTATAGTTTAGCTGTAAGCAGTAAGCAGCTTTAACCCATGTTCTTTCGTAATTTCTCACGAGGCCTTAAATAAAGTAACTGTAACAAAGAAGCAATGAACATGATGCGCCTATAGTTTTGCGGTAAGCAGTAACCCATGTTCTTTCCAGCATATTTACATTTTGTAATTTCTCATGAGGCCCTAAATAAAGTAACTGTAACAATGGAGCAATGACCATGATGCGCCAATAGTTTTGCTGTAAGCAGTAAGCAGCTTAACCTATGTTCTTTCCAGCATATTTACATTTTGTAATTTCTCACGAGGCCCTAAATAAAGTAACTGTAACAAAGAAGCAATGAACATGATGCGCCTATAGTTTTGCTGTAAGCATACTATTGCTTTAACCCATGTCTTTCCAGCATATTAATTCCTCATGAGGCAATGAACATACTAATTGCAACAAATAAACAGGCGAAATGTGATGGATGCATTTTTAATAACACTCCAAGCAATGTTCTTTGAAGCATATCAATGTTCTGTGATTTCTCAAGACGTCAGCAACAAAGCAACTGCAACAGAGTACCAATAAACAAGATTTGCTAATTCTTTCCTTATAACCATAATATTGCTTCAATTCATGTTCTATTCAGTATATTAATATTCTATGATTCCTCGTGGAGCCATGAGTCAGATCAATGTAAGAATATTAATTTTGAGGGACTTCTTACCAGCACATGAACTACAACAAAAAACTAATGAACACATGTTACTTCCAGCATATTAAAGTAATATGCTTCAAAATCATTGCTTCAATCCTTATTAGAAATTTGATTATTAGGCCATGAACAATGTAGCTGCAACAAAGAACCAATGAACATGAAGCGCTAATATTTTTTTTAATGCTCTACTTTGTATATTAACATTCTATGATTCCTCATGAAGCCATAAGTCAGATCAATGTAAAAATATTAATTTTGTGGGATTTAACATGAGGACATGAACTGCAACAAACAACCAATGAATATGATGGGGTAATACTTTTCACGTAAGCATATTAGTTCTTTAATCCATGTTCTTTATATAAAATTAAAGTAATGTGCATCACATGCATTGCAACTATTATTAGAATTGAACAAAGAGTATCTACATTAAAAATTAATGTTACCGTTACATTAACATTTAAGAGTGTAAATGATGAAATTGACGAAAGTGGCATAGCTGCCAGTAAAAAAAAAATACTTTTCGAATTACCTTAAAACGTACTATTTTATTAGACGAAATGAATCAATTATTCAAAAAAAGAGATAATTTTAGGTGATCATGACTTTTATTACTTGTCAATTGGTTTTTGTTTTATTTTGCTCTAAAGATGCGACTTCTTATATTAAGGTATTGTACCACTGTAGAAATTAGTATCTTTTAAACACTTGAGTTATTTATAAAAACAATTGTCGAATTGAAAGTTTCACAAAAATACAAAATTGACAACACGGTTAACGAATTTACCTTCTTTCATTATGAACACTTGACCATATCACTTTTTCAACAAACCAATCTGTCAATTTTGACATTTAACCATGTTACAATGTTTAATTTTGTTTCAATGATAACTTGACAGGGCGACTTGAGGATTTATTGTCAAAGAATAGGTACATGGTTTACGAACGAGTTTACCTTCGTTCATTACCAATATTTGGCCTTGTTAACTTTGCAACAATCCAACCTGTCACTCCCGACAATTAACCATGTTACAATGTTTAATTTTGTTTCAATGGTAACTTGATTTTTACAAGAAATTAATGGAAACTATATTTAAATATTGTGACTTTTCTATTGTTATTATATAATTATAAATATATAATAAACTATATTTCGAGGGATCCAATGGCATAAATTTTTTCCCAAAAAATTCGCTAATATAATTTTTTCACACACAAAATTAGAAGGAGAAAATCAAAAATAGAAAAACTTACAAAGTTAGCAAGATATGTATAAGGCAAAAATGGAAGGACTTTATTTTTATTTGAAGATTCATTTGACTGGGCTATTTCAATTAGCATCAAAGCTAGACTGCAAAATATCTAAAGATTGTACTATAAACGTTTAAGACAGTTCTTAGAAACGACTTAAATTGTTAACGGTTTTAATGTCTCCATTTAACAGCCTATACTGTTACGGTAAGTAACGATTAAAATAAATAATTAAACGAGTGCCGGTGATTTTTATTCCAATTAAGCGTCTCTCCTATCTGTAGAAGGACGTAAATTAATACGTCTTGATGTGTCATTTCTCTATATGGTCGTTCGACAGTAAAATTTTCCATCTCTAATGAATCCGTAAGCAATTATTATCCAACGTTTAATTCGGCGATGTGAGATATTAAAATTTTGGTAAAACGTATTCCCGGCGATAAAACATAATTTTTTATCTCTAATTCCATTCGGCGGCGTAAAATATTAAAATTTATTAGAAGCGTCCGACGATTTTCGTTTACGATTCGACTCTCGCGGTCGAAAGTTGCGATAAGTTATTTTATCGAGCAATAGGGAAAAAGTTATATGTTTATAATTAAGCATGTTAATATTTTTGTGCAATGATTTTGCAATAGAAAAGACATTTGTTGTAGTTTCTTTGATTCGTATTGATAGTTTAGCTTTCCTTCTTTCTTATGGTATCTGTACAGGTAACCGGAAAAAAAGTCCCCGGAAAAAAGTCCCCGGAAAAAAGTAGTACCATAGAAAAAAGTCCCGGAAAAAAAGTCCCCGAAAAAAGAGTACCAAAGAAAGTCCCAGAAAAAAAGTCGCTTCGCTTTGGTTTTGAATTTTATTTGGGGCTTTTGCTTTCCGGGGAACGTTTTTCCTTGTGACGTTGTGCCTTTCTTCTGGGACTTTCTTTCTTTGGACTTTTTCCGGGGACTTTTTTTCCGGGATTCTTTTTCTTTGGTGCTTTTTTTCTTAGGGACTTTTCTTCCGGGGACTCTTTTTCCGGTACTTTTTTCCGGGGACTTCTTCTCCTAGATTCATCTGTACAACTGCTGTATCTTTAATTTCTGACTTATGAACTGTTGCAATGATAGGTGATAATAGCGATTTTTTGCACTGAAAATATGACCGAATCTCACGTAGGAAAGTGGCAGAATCTCTTCCTATGGGTCAGTATTACCTAAGGCGCTTCTCAGATACCTGGATACCTACTTCACAGTCCTGTTAAATGTTTATTTCCCTGAACTATATCCGCTCGGTACGGTCGAATAAATGTTGAAGTTATTGCGGGAAAGAAAGAACGTCTTTTGATTCCTCGCGAGTTATCTTAAGGCCGCAAATTATTTCCCAGGCGATTACGGTTTCTCGTCGCGAGGTAATTTGTTTCAAAATATTCTTCCAGAGCGTTTTTCGATGTTGAAAAATGGCCTGTCGTCGGGAATTAAGTTTCTTTAAAAGCGTTTTATCGACGTTTATCGAAGCGAAGAGCTGCCTCATAAAGTGGACCGGCGTATCCACACACTCAACTCGCTAAGGTAAAATGTGTCGTTTCGACTCTAGTGAGCCGCAGCCCGACGACGACGACGACAACAACAGAACATAACAGAACAGAGAACAGAACCTCTTTGTATTGAATTCGATTTTTATTCTCCGTGATGGAAATATCATATTGTGTTTCGTACACCGTAATAGCGGTTTAGGAGGGCCTCAAGTACTCGGAATTATCATACAAAGTGTGCCTATCCCTAATGTATTCAAAATGACTTGACTTGTTTCGATTGTGCATTCATACGGAGCGGGACGCCCGTCTTTTCCTCTTTTTATGCGGCGCGTTATCATTTTGTTAAGGACCGATTTGAGACCGTAAATCAGACGTTCCCTTGTTTTCGCTCTCGACGGTCCCGCGAATATCGCGAAACGATCCGATACAAAGGCCAGTTAATTCGATGCATTTACATGAATATACATAATTTACGAAAAAAATATATGCGGACGTTATGGAGGCCCTTTGGAAACTTTCAATTGGGAATTTCAAGACGTCTTTGTACAAGTTTCCTCGGTTTACAACTTCATTCTGTGATTACTTCAAAAAAATTCATATTTTTATTAATATTGCTTCAAATTTGTTGAAACTCTATAATGCAATGTGTGGGATTTTTCTAATGAAATTTCAGTTCTTGCCACAAAGAAATTTCAAAGTTATAATTTGTAATAAGAATCTCTATTAGGTTAATTACTTTTCAAAATTCATAATTCTGTTACTGCTGCTTCAATTTTGTTGAAATTGTACAAGGAAATGTGTGGGAGTTTTCTAATAAATCTCAAGAAGTTTCAATTTTTTCTCATGAAGAATTTTCGAAGTTATGACGTGTAGTACGAAACTTAATTTTGTAACTTAATTACAACTAACTTTCAATAATCCACATTTTTATTAAAATTATTTCAATTTTGTTGAAACTCTTTAAGACGCTGCACGGGAGTTTTCTAACAAAGTTCAGGAAGTTTCAGTTTTATTCATAAAGAACTTTCGAAGTTATAACTTGTAGTAAGAAACTCTATTAGGTTAATTACTTTTCAAAATTCATAATTCTGTTAATATTGCTTCAATTTTGTCGAAACTCTACAAGATAATGTTTGGGTGTTTTCTAACAAAGTTCAGGGAGTTTCAATTTTTTTCATCAAGAACTTACGAAGTTATAACTTGAACGAGAAATTCTATTAGGTTAATTACATATTAAAATTCATAATTCTGTTAATATTGCTTCAATTCCGTTGAAACTCTATAAGACAACGTGTGGGAATTATTTAATGGAGTTCAAGAAGTTACAATGTTTTTCATAAAGAATTTTCGAAGTTACAACGTGTAGGAAGAAACTCCATTTTTGTAATTATTTTCAAAAATCCACATTTTTATTAGTATTGTCTCAATTTTGTTGAAACTCTCTAAGACGATGCACGGGAGTTTTCTAACAAAGTTCAGGAAGTTTCCATTTTATTCATAAAGAAGTTTCGAAGTTATAACTTGTAGTAAGAAACTCTATTAGGTTATCAAAATTCATGATTTTGTTAATATTCTTCAATTTTCTTAAAATTGTACAAGACAATGTGTGGGAGTTTTCTAATGGAGTTCAAGAAGTTTCAGTTTTTTCATAAAGAATTTTCGAAGTTATGACGTGTAGTAAGAAACTTAATTTTGTAACTTAATTACAACTTTCAATAATCCACATTTTTATTACAATTATTTCAATTTTGTTGAAACTTTATAAGACGATGCGCGGGAGTTTTCTAACAAAGTTCAGGAAGTTTCAATTTTATTCATAAAGAACTTTCGAAGTTATAACTTGTGGTAAGAATCTCTATTAGGTTAATTACTTTTCAAAATTCATAATTCTGTTAATATTGCTTCAATTTTGTTGAAATTGTACAAGACAATGTGTGAGAGTTTTCTAATAAAGTTCAAGAAGCGCCAATTTTTTTCATAAAGAATTCTCGAAGTTACAACGTGTAGGAAGAAACTCCATTTTTGTAATTATTTTCAAAAATCCACATTTTTTAGTTATTATTTCAATTTTGTTGAAACTCTATAAGACGATGGATGGGAGTTTTCTAAATAAGTTCAGGAAGTTTCAATTTCATTTTTATAAAGAACTATCGAAGTTATAACATGTAATACGAAACTCTATTTGGTTAATTACTTATCAAAATTCATAATTCTGTTGGAACTCTACAAGACAATGTGTGGGAGTTCTATAACAAAGTTCAGGGAGTTTCAATTTTTTTCATCAAGAACTTACGAAGTTATAACTTGAACGAGAAATTCTATTAGGTTAATTACTTGTCAAAATTCATAATTTTGTTAATATTCCTTCAATTCTATTGAAACTCTATAAGATAATGTGTGGGAGTTTTCTAACAACGTTCAGGAAGTTTCAATTTTTTTCATCAAGAAATTACGAAGTTATAACCTATAACGACAAACTCAATTAGGTTAATTACTTATCAAAAATTTATATTTTTATTATTATTCTTCAATTTTCTTAAAATTGTACAAGACAATGTGTGGGAGTTTTCTAACAAAGTTCAGGAAGTTTCAATTTTTTTCACAAAGAATTTCCTAAGTTATAACTTGTAGTAAGAAACTATATTACGTAATTAATTTTTAAAATTCATAATTTTCGGAATATAACTTTCAATTTTATTAAAATCCAATAAGATGGCTTGTGGGAGTTTTTCTAAGGAAGATAATAATGTTTCAACTAGTTTCATAAAGAAGTACTGAACTTACGATCCGTCGTTATGAATTGTATTTTGTAATCACTTTCAAAACTCCATAATTATATTAGTATAACTTAAATTTTTTTTAAATTCCATAAGAAAGTTTGTGGAAGTTTTCCATGGAAGTTTGGGAGTTTCATCCCTTTTGTGACGAAGTTTCGAAGTAATAAATTCTAGGTAATTAACAACAAAAAGTTTTTTTTTTGAAAAAATCAAGACTTGTTTTTTTGAAAATTAACGGGAAAAAATAACAGGCTAAATATTTTAACTGGAATCACCTCTAAAATATAATTTAAACATAAAATAAAATCAAACTTCGAATAAATATTCCTCAGATTTCTTTAATATTAATTTAATATATTTAATTAATTTATATATGTAATTTAATTTAATATGTATTAATTTAATTTATTATATTTAATATATTCAATTTAATTTAATTAATTTTAATTAATTTTATAATTTAATTTAATATATTTGTTTCGTTTCTTGTACTAATTCCAGAAACACCCTGTATAAATACGCGCTTACGCGCATCTTGCCTGTTTTCCACTACTTATCAATCACTTTCACAGACTAATGAAGTTATCAAAAATGATTCAAGGTCCGTTCTAGCACATTTCAATAAAGTTCAATAAACATTAGAACGCAGAACCATACCTCATTCATTCATAAGCCGTTCGACTGCTATCTTACCTTATACGTTAAAACCATCATTTTTAGCATATATCCCAGTGATAAAATATCATTACTACGGTCGGTACTTGCACGTATATTACGAGAAAGTGGGTAAATCCTTCAAATTCCATTTAAATGCAACGAGATCGGAAAGTGAACCGTGGAAGACAGGACGTTAAGTCTTGATATCTTGGGTAACAAGTATTATGAATGTCTATGAGGCGGTAAGGGGGAATTATGACATTTATTATTGCTCCATGAAGTATCTTTTTCCCAGTTACACTGTAATGGGGAAATTGCTGTGGGTATAACTCATAAATTCAACTTATATTGGGCAATGGATGAAATAGGAATCTCTAATGAGGTGACTTTAGAATCTACGATTGTTAACTGTGAGCTGTGCAATATCAAAAATTTATATAGATAAGATAGGGCTACAAGCCCTTGAGAAGGAACAAATGGAACACCTATTAACAATCTCCGTTATGCTGAAACAGTTTCTTTCATGAAGTTTAACAGTTACTAATACTTACACAAAAATGCTATGTTTGGTCTGTATTAACATATGGAACAGAACCTCAGTGAATGAAAGTTAGATCAATGAATCGCGTAGAGAGATATGATCTTCAACAACATCTCCAACTCTTTAACATCATTTCCAACATCTCTCAATGATTTACAAATGATCAAGCAATAGACTTCTATACAATTATATAATATGAACAATGACTCGCCTACACGCTGCATTGCGTGAAGACCAATAGAAGTTCACTGATTAGGCTTGAAAACTTCATCTTTTCTTACTGTTGCTTTACTTCCCTGATTTAGCCCTAACGATCTTACTGGCCCAGCATGCCCAGAATGAAGAGTTATGCTTAACCAGCAATCAAACTTCATCCTCGAGATGAAACAAAGGGCAACATTTTTGTCCAGAATGATGAGAGATGCGTGACCACCAATCAAATTTCATCACCAAGATGAAACAAAGGGCAACATTTTTGTCCAGAACGATGAGCAATGCTTGGACCACCAATCAAACTGCATCATGGAGATGAAACAAAGAGCAACATTTTTGTCCAGAATGATGATCTAAGCTTGGACCAGCAATCAAACTGCATCACTGAGATGAAGCAAGGGCAACATTTTTGTCCAGAATGATGAGCGATGCTTGACCAGCAATCAAACTGCATTATCAAGATGAATCAAAGGGCAACATTTTTGTCCAGAATGAAGAGAAATGGTTGGACCACCAATCCAACTTCATGACAGAGATGAAGTAAAGGGCAACATTTTTGTCCAGAATGGTATGCGATGCTGGACCAGCAATCAAACTTCATCACCAAAATGACACAAAGGGCAACATTTTTGTCCAGAATGATGAGCGAGGCTTGACCAGCAATCAAATTTCATAACCAAAAATGAAACAAAGGGCAACATTTTTGTCCAGAATCATATGCGATGCTTGACCCAGCAATCAAATTTCATCACCAAGATGAAACAAAGGGCAACATTTTTGTCTAGAACGATGAGCCAATGCTTGACCACCAATCAGACTTCATCATCGAAATGCGACACTTTCCCTCCACACCAAATTCGATTTCGGCTCGTCGTGCCTCCACGACGATTCCCCTCTTCACGCCCCGCTTAATGATATCGCATTGTATTTAATCACAGCAATGTTAAAATGTATTCCTCGTCCGTTGACGCGTAACATTCGTTTCACTTCTTTGACACCAACCCAGAATCGATTGTTGATGTGACGCAACCCAACCCAAAAGTCAAAATTGTGACCCCGTGTCCACTTAACAACGGAAAAGAAGTGAAAGTGCGAGCACCCCCCGCCGATAAACAAAACAGTCTGCTGTGTTCCTCCGAGCCGAAAAAGAAAATACACACTTAACCTTTCAAAATAGGATGGCACACTGTAGACTTCCCATAAGAGAACTTGTCGTCCTAGCTAAAAGCCATTGTTATTAATAGCGCCTATATTTCACACAATAAAATATTAAGGCGACTCGCGGCCCAAGATTGATGGAAATAATCATCGTGTGACAGGTTCATTTGTAACAGTTGCAAAATTAGTGAAAGTAATTTGAAAGTTCAAAAGTGTTTATTCATATTTTATCAACGTTTGACTCACTGCTATTAATCTTTGTATTAATTCGGATGATATAAAAAAATCGTAGAATAAAAAATACGGTGAGTAATGGCATATAAACGCCGCATTAGACGTTTGTAATTTGTTTATTCGTATTGACAGATTGTGAATAATTCGTTTTTTATTCATACGTCTGATGAACTTTTTAATGCAACCATTTATTAAATCGAACGTGTAGCGCGCATACCACATGCCCGACGATCACCACGGAACCAATCAATTTCAAAACCAACAGAGAACAATCTTTACCACGCTTGATTGTAATTAAACCCTCTCGATTTTAATCGAGACGGAGTGGCATACCGTCGAAACATTACTTCCTTAATTACATTTTCAATTAAATATTTATTTCACACGTGAAGTGCGACTCAAATCTTAAATCTACCATGTTATTAGATTGGTAGGTAGGTACCGTACCAATAGCGTGGCTTCGCTTGGATTCGATTTTGAGACGAAAAAAAAATAAATTACATATGATGGAATACCTTAATGACAAAAAAACAACTATCATCACATAAAAACGTAATAAAGCAATAACTTTCCCAGCAGCTCCACCTACTTCGCTCACTGTAAAATTCATCTCGACCGAATGGAGCTACAGACAGATCGAACCGATCACACATAGACACAATCAAGCGTGAAGTAGGTTATGTACGAAAATTGTTACGATTGAAGCGTAACAATCGTAAGGAATGTGGCTATACATGCACTTTACATGATAGGCAAAATTTTTGAAATGCTATAACAGCGAGGTTTATGTTTAAGACACTGGAAACAGCTGAGTATTGGCTCAATCAGCAGAGCAACAAGGCGAGGCTATCTCCAAAGCGTTTCTATCCCCCTTCTATTTGGTTCGAACTCTAACAGGTGGCGCTATTTCATAGCTGTTGCTAGCAACGCTAACATAACAATTAAATTGCTGAATGGGATTGTTGTGAATTTATATTAAGGTCGCCTCAATGTGGGGGATGCTTGCAGAATGAACTTGAATCTAGTCGTTACCCTCATTTCAATTCTATTGATATAACAGGAACAGTTTTGGACACTTCAGTTACTGTTTCATCATAACAAGCATAACAATTTGCTTACAAAGTAGTCCAGGTCCAGTTGATGTTAACTACCTTCTTGAGTAGCAATACTAACGATAAATCAATCAGAGCAACTGAAGGTGGTAGTGATGGTGAGTTTGTTAGGTTAGGATCTGGACATGGTCTATCGTTACGTTTCTTTAAATGCACGTCATCTTGGTGAGCTACCCACGCACATTTCCAGGTTCGATTTCCTGCTTATCAACAGTAAGATAACCTTTGTATTTACTGTCGGAGAGTTATATTTCACTAAACAACGTGAGATCGTTGCAATGTTTCTGCTGATGCAGGCCTCATGCCAACGAAATTGTTGATTTATTACAATTTATGTGTTTGTTATGTTATAAGTAAAGTGAAGAATCAAGAAGATTTTTTTAGAAATAAGTATGTATGTATTTGGTTACCAGATAGTAATTTTTGTGTATTTTGAAGTGTCGTTTAGTGGCTCTAATGGTCTATACTCGATGTTTAGCAATATTCAGATTTTTTTTAAAATTAAACCCAGAATTAACAATAATTTTGGGCCTGATGTTCCAGTACGACATCCAATGAAATTGTGGGCAATAAATAATCCTCCTAAAACTACCCTTTTATTCTTGACGCCGTGCTGTCAGCTCTGTCCCAAGTACACGTCGCTGCAACTAACTTCATGATGCTCGGCACGAAGTTATTCGCAGAAACGAGCCCATCGAGATTTTATTTAAATTACTTTTCCAAAATTTTTCTACAACTTGCCTTTTGGTTTAAAAAATATATTAACCAAGACACATTTACTTGTTTTCAGCAAAACATCTGATTTAAAGAAATGTAACGTCGAATGAAACAGGGAAATGGATTTCCCTAAAATCTGCCTTTTATTTTCGAAAAGGTGAATGACAAGGAGAGTGTATTAATAATAATAATATAATAATTTTGAAGAATGACATGTTCAATAAAGTTTCAGGAAAGAACCAGCATGTTTTTCAAATTTACCTATTTCAAAAAAGCTGTCGAACAATAAAAATGTACTGGTTTCCCAAAAAGGCATAATTTTTAAAAATGTAACATCCACTGAAACTGTGGAAATACAACGTTGGTCCAGAATTTTCCTAAAACAGTAGAACAACAAAAATACAATGAATTTCCAGGAAGGCCTTATTATGAAAAATGTAATACTTAATGAAACTATGGGAAAACGACAGTTGTTCAGCGGTTTCGTAAAACGTGCTTTTTAGCCCCAAAATGGCGTAAAACAAGAAATTCTACCGGTTTTCCAAAAAAGGCCTTATTTTCAAAAACGCAATGTCCAATAACTTTGCAAGAAAAGGACGCTGTTCTAGCATTGTCTTCAAATCTGCCTTTTAGTTCAAAAAAGTTGTAGAATAAGAAAAATGTACCAATTTGAAAAAAAATTATTCAAATATATAACATCCACTGAATCTTCGGTTTTCCAAAGAAGCAACTTCCAATACAACTGCGGGAAGACACAGTCGATTAGTTACAACCAATCAAAAATTGCCATTTAAAAACAGCGTTAACTGCAGGGTATTGAAAAGCATAACCAGACCGGTTAAAAATTTATGTTACATCCAAACTGATAACATGATTTTCGTTTAAAAATAACTGTTACCACACACAAACTACAAAAATACCAAAAAAATGTCTGCTCTAATCCCATATTAAATCGCTCAAATTGCATTTCTCTGTAACTCAAATTCTATGGAGGGGAAAACATTTAACGAATCGAGCGTTAAGCAACCAACGTATCCATATTTAGAGGACAGACCAAAGATGGCGGAGATAAAACCGTTACACTGTCGTTTTATGCAGCGTAAACCTGAACTCTCACACATTCTTAAATGTGAAAAGTACCGATGTTAAATTTGATACATTTTCCTTAAACTCGAGTACCTGGGTAATAGTATTGAGAATATTGGGATTTAAATAATTTTAACATCACGTTTCAACATTTGGATTTCGTTTAAAGTAGTCAAAGTTGCAACTATGCTTTCTTACAAAAATACAAAAATAGTGGAATTGTTTGTGGTGAAGTACAAATGTTAGTATAGAGAATTTCTAAGTGGGTAATTAGGAAATTCGTCATAAGTTCAAATGTGTGTCCATCAAATCAACTTTAAATAAGCCTATTCTTAGTTACAAACATTTCAAATGAAAACTCTCTTAACTTCCAATTAAAATCAATTAAGCGGCTTAAGTTAAGTCAACTCCTTCGCCTTAAAATTAAAATTCAACGTAACAATTTTCTCTCTCTCTCTCCCTCTTTCCTCCTCCGATCTGTAGCGTGACGTGCTAACAAAACATTCGTTTACGGTCTTCAAATTAGGAATGACTATTAATCTAAGAAGTTCGTTAGAGGTATGCCCAATTAATGCAAGGTCGGTTCACCTGTTGACTGGCCTATAACGTGGCACGTCAGACCGTGAGCGCCCGTAACTTTGTGTTTGGTTAACTAATAGCTTTCTAATTATAAATATACAAACACTTGAATGGAGTAATTAAAATTTTTAATGAACGGACGGTCTAATGAGAAAAACGTCAAAACGTTGAGCCGCAACAATAAGACGATAAACAAACAATATTGATACGTGGGCAGGAATGTTATTAACGTATTACATATTCAGATTAGATCAATTAATGGATAATTATTTTTCGAAGCAGGTACCTGTCAGATTGATTATACCCGGGCATTATTAGGGTATATCTTTTTAAACTGCGATAAAAAATTTTTTTATCACGAGAGTGGTATCGTGGCATCGGGAAAAATCGGCCAGACGTGCTTCATCATTTTTTTTTTCTTGTGTCGTTGTATTAAATTATGTATGGAATCGTAAAATAAAAATAAACTGTCGTATATATTCCAGCGGCAATTTTTCATTGTTGCTTCTCATCTCCTTTTTCATGTTATTTCGAAGAACATAATTCATCACATCCACAATATACGAAATGAACTTCCCCCGAGTCTCACGAAATACCATTTCTGCTATCAAAATTTATTCCCGGAAGAAATAAGATTAATTTTTCTTCTCCTCCGTCGTACGTACTTACGTGTTCCAGATTTAATTTGATTATGACACGTGACTAAGCGAGTTGCACTTTTCAGTTTGTGATAATTAGATAAACTAGTCTTGTTTCCTTGTGGATTGATTATATCTATGGCTTGGGGAGTAATTGATATTACTTTAGAGGTATCTCATTGATAGATTGAAGATATTAGATATTGGTTTTCTGGAATTACAGGAATTCAGTCTGTTATGGTAAATTTCTTTTTGATTATATCTCCAGAAACATATTGCCGTATCTCAGTTAGTGACAATGACACGTTCACCCTCTATCGATGTAGTCATATAAATAGAAAATGTAGTGGGGTAGGTTAGGGTTTGGTTGGGTTTTGCTTGATATAGATAAAAACGTTACCTCAACCTTCTTGGCCAGGTGAGCTGGTCGGGAAGGTTGGGAGTTTGGTTGCATTTTGCTTGAAATAAATAAAAACGTTGCTGAAACGGTTCTGGCCAGATGACTTGGTAGGGGAAGGTTTAAATATGGTTGGGTTCTGCTTGATACAGATAAAAACGTTACCTCAACCTTCTTAGCCAGATGAGTTGGTCGGGAAGGTTTGGAGTTTGGTTGGATTTTGCTTGAAATAAATAAAAACGTTGCTGAAACTTTTCTGGCCAGATGACTTGGAAGGGGAAGGTTTAAATATGGTTGGGTTCTGCTTGATACAGATAAAAACGTTACCTCAACCTTCTTAGCCAGATGAATTGGTCGGGAAGGTTTAAGTTTGGTTGGATTTTGCTTGACATAAATAAAAACAAGGCTGAAACGTTTCTGGCCAGATGGCTTGGTAGGGAGGGTTTAAGATTAGTTGGGTTTTGCTTGATTTAGATAAAAACGTTACCTCAACCTTCCTGACCAGATGAATTGGTCGGTAAGGTTGGAGTTTGGTTGGATTTTGCTTGATGTAGATAAAAACGTGACCTCAACCTTCTTGGCCAGATGAGCTGGTCGGGAAGGTTTGGAGTTTGGTTGGATTTTGCTTGAAACAAATAAAAACGTTGCTGAAACGTTTCTGGCCAGATGACTTGGTCGGGAAGGTTGAGGTCTGTTTGGGTTTTGCTTGATTTAGATAAAAACGTTACCTCAACCTTCCTGACCAGATGAATTGGACGGGAAGGTTGGAGTTTGGTTGGATTTTGCTTGATGTAGATAAAAACGTGACCTCAAACTTCTTGGCCAGATGAGCTGGTCGGGAAGGTTTGGAATTTGGTTGGATTTTGCTTGAAATAAATAAAAACGTTGCTGAAACGTTTCTGGCCAGATGACTTGGTAGAGGAAGGTTTAAGTTTGCCTGGGTTTTGCTTGATGTAGATCAAAATGTTACCACAACCTTCTTGGCCAGATAAGCTGGTCTGCAGTTTGGTTGGACTTTGCTTGAAATAAATAAAAACGTTGCTGAAACGTTTCTGGCCAGATAACTTGGTAGGGGAAGGTTTAAGTTTGGTTGGGTTTTGCTTGATATAGATAAAAACGTTACCTCAACCGTCCTGGCCAGATGAGCTGGTCGGGGAGGTTGGAGTTCGGTTGGATGTTGCTTGATGTAGATAAAAATGTTACCTCAACCTTCTTGGCCAAGTGAGTTGGTCGGGAAGGTTGGAGTTTGGTTTGATTTTGCTTGAAATAAATAAAAGCGTTGCTGAAACATTTCTGGCCAGATGACTTTGTAGGGGAAGGTTTAAATATGGTTGGGTCTTGCTTGATATAGATAAAAAGATTATCTCAACCTTCCTGACCAGTTGAATTGGTCGGTAAGGTTGGAGTTTGGTTGGATTTTGCTTGATGTAGATAAAAACGTGACCTCAACCTTCTTGGCCAGATGAGCTGGTCGGTAAGGTTTGGAGTTTAGTTGGATTTTGCTTGAAATAGATAAAAACGTTGCTGAAACTTTTCTGGCCAGATGACTTGGAAGGGGAAGGTTTAAATACGGTTGGGTTTTGCTTGATATAGATAAAAAGATTATCTCAACTGTCCTGGCCAGATGCCTTGGTGAGGAAGGTTTAAGTTTGGTTGGGTTTTTTTTGATGTAGATAAAAACGTTACCTCAACCCTCCACCTCTTGGTCAGACCAGTTGGTTAGGAAGGTTTTGGTTTGGTTTAGTTTTAGATACATAAAGCCGTTGCTGGAACGTTTCTGGACAGACGAGTTCGTCGAAGAGGTTGGAGTTTAGTTGGGTTTTGCTTGATATAGATGAAACCTTAACTTTAATCTTAACATTCCTGGTCAGGCGAGTTGGTCAGGAAGGTATGACTTTGATTAGATTTTGCTTGATATAGATAAAAAAGTAACTTCAACCCGAGTAAGAAAATCAGAAGTCTTGCTAACACGTTTAATGATAAATAGTGCCACGACCCGTTTCGACTACCTAATACTAATATACCTAATATGACATTTGGAGATTTAGAAAAAGCGGATGATAGTGTGCCCAGGAAACAACAAAAATACACGTGTTCAAGAGATACAGATACAAAAATACCACGGAGAAAACAAGCTACGAAAACATTGAAACAAAAAAAGAATCTTTTAAGGCATGGTGACAAAGTGACAAAGACAATAAGAGACAAAATAGGAACAGTCGAACCGGACTTTATGAGAAGATGCATATAAGTCACAAAATCAGAACTGGAGAAATATGGCAAACGAATGGGAGCGAGTAGAATGCCCAACAGAGCACTACAATGGTACGGCCACGTCCAAACAATGCCATAACATAGATGGCCACAACGGATACTAGCCTGAGAACCACCAGCGAGAAGAGAGAGAACGACCGGCACATTGGACATGCGATGATAGAGAATGGGAAACTAGGAGGTGAGAGTGCCGTGGAAAGAAGAAAAAGAAGAAGAAGAAGCAAACGGAGGAGGAGGAGGAGGAAGAGGATGAGGATAAGGATGAGGAGGATGAGGATGAGGAGGATGATGAGGATGAGGAGGATGAAGATGAGGAGGAGGAGGATGAAGATGAGGAGGAGGATGAGGAGGAGGAGGATGAGGAGAAGGAGGAGAAGGAGGGGGAGGAGGGAGGAGGAGGATAGATGGTACTTGTAGTGAAATCATAGATCGAACAAAATTGGTGGAACATCGAACACATTTTCGAAACGTCGGGGTAACATTTCTCGAATTTACGGCCGAGCCCGGAACGGAACCTCCACTGCGACTTTTCGACCCGACCCGCCGCGATATTTTTACGAGGGATCGTTATAAAACTGCCGATTTCTAGGTCGCACATATGGATCCGGGTCGCGGGACATCCGAATTCGGGAGGCCGGATCGATACCAGAAGGGCCCGAACAAACATTTTTCCTCTCCGGACACTTTACCGGGGCGAAGGGGGTGAGAGGAGGTGGGGGAAACGTTCGAAATATCCCAGGTGCCCCCGGACGCAGTTTTAATTAGGGGGGAGGGGCGGGAATGTCTCGCGATTAGGGAGAATATTCTGGATATTTCGCGAGTGTTTACCGAACGCGAATCAAATCGGAACGTAAACAAAATCCGAACGAACGACCCCTTCTTCTTCGCCCGCTACCTTTTTATACAAACTTAATTTTCGTATTCCCGCCTTTCAAAACAGATCGTAAAATTTCCCCGAGAGGGGAGTGGGGCAGTGGGGGGAGAGAGAGAACTCCGCCGCCCCGAGTCGGAGAACAATGATTAGAACGCCCGAAGTAACGCGGAGGCGAGGAATTGGCCCCATAAAAAAAATGAAGAGAAGAAGAAAAACGAAGGGGAAACATTTTTCTCTTAATCTACGTTCTGAGTCATCTCCTTTTCACTTTCGTTCATAATGACGGGAATAATGGATTATTTGTGGGAAAAAGGGAGGGAGGGGGTCTGGAGTGGAGGAAGTCGTGGTGGTGACTGCTAATGGAGGCAAGTGGGTTTTGGGACAAGAGGAGTGGCCCAATAAGGGTAAAAAATGGAAAACTTTTTGAACGAACCGAATAACACAATAACACCGACTTAAGATCCATTCAGATTGGAGGAGAGGTTGATAAACAATGTCACTTCATTAGAAGAAATTCTACAATCGAATGAGAAACGATTTCTGTTTTCAATAATAATTTAGAGAAGTTGGCAGCTTTGCAAGTAAAATGTATAAAATACAAAGGTGTCATTAAAATGACGTCAACAGTTTCAGGGGATAATAATAATAATAATTCATACAAATGTACAGGTCTTGTGGCCCCGAAAATGGGTAACAATAATCTAGTGACCTTAACAACAAGACATTAAAAAAATTAACTTAAGATTAGAAATTACAATTCCAAAAATGCAAATTACTATTAGTAACCGGCTAAGGAGTAAATTCAATGAAAGTGACGAAAAGACACAAACGTTACGTTATATTTCCTTAGGTTATGATTTGTTTTTTGTATAATATCAATATTTTTAAGTGCAATATTCTAAAATTACTTGCTATTTACATGACAAAGTAAGTAAGTTACACTTGTTGAAATGAACTTTGAAATTATAACACTGAAATTAATTTATTTTCTTGTAACTACTAACGATTACTCTATGAGAGGGTGTCTTTTAATTCGAAGGTTTGAATTTAAAGAAATCACAGTAATTTTAATACCACAAAATGTTCATTGAAAGAGATCTTCTCAACTTAAACATTTTGGAATTTCGAACTGATTTAAGTGTACTTTCTTTTAAGTGACATTTATTAGAAGTCTTATAAGAGTTAAATTTTTACTTAGTTTCATCCTTTTGGAGTATTATTTTTTTACAGTACATGAGTTGTATAATGTTGCTATTAGCCAAAATTTCAATTTGTATTATGAAATGAATGTCGATTTGAATTGGTATTAAGTTATTTTTAGTTTTAAAAAATGATTTTTTCGGAACGTTATATTGTATACTTATCAATCATATAATTTCCTATCAGTAGCGAAAATTAGGTAATCACGTACTTGTTATTTTAACAATTAATAATTAATAGATCTAATCATTTTTTCAATGATAAATACAGCCATTTGTTTGATTAGATATTGTAAAAGTAATCGTAAATTCATCCCTTAACCAAAAATATTTTAATTTAGCATCATTTTGTGAATTTCTCCTATAGCATCACACCCTTACCTACCTTTGCATCTACCTCTCCCTTCCATATTTCTAAGGTATTGTATAATATGTTATTGGAATAGCAACACTGAGTAATATAATTAAGTAAATACATAAAGTGGAAAAAATTGTGTTAGATATTGCTGGATTATGAAATGACAAGTTGGTGTGGTAATATATATTAACTACTACCACAGTTATAATTAGTTTTTAGTAACTGAAATACTTATGGAAGATAAGTTCTACTGAGGTAACACAAATGATGTGGGAAATAGGTACATATTTGCATTTACGCCATGGATGACAAACTTACAAAGCACTCGTGATACTTAATGAAAAATGGCTAATACTTTTCAAATTGTTAACTGATGAACTCATGGACCAATACATTTCGTTGGTTAGAAATTGATGATAATTGGCAAAATTGTTTGACGCGGTTTAAAAACTAATGAAACTTAAGTTCTTTAAACTTGTTATTATTGCCTCCTAAAGTTTTGCAGTTTAAAAATAGTTACAACTTAATAACTTCACTGGAGACCAATGGTAACAATTTTTTAAATAAATACTGTATTAGTGAATTTTCTTATAGCATCACACCCTTATCAACTTTTGCAACTGTGTTGTATAATATTTTATTGAAATAGAAATAATGAATAATATAATGAAGTAATAAATACAGTGGAAAAATTGTGTTACGTATTGCTGAACTACGAAATGACAAGTCAGTGTGGTAATACATATTAATTACTCCCACAGTTCCAATTAGTTTTTAGTAACTGAAATACTTATGGAAGATAAGTTCAATGAGGTAACACAAATGATGTGGGAAATGGGTACATATTTGCATTCAAGCCAAAGGTGAGAAACTTACAAAGCACTTGTGATACTTTATGTACCAATTTTTAATGAAAAATTGATAATAGTTATCAAATTGTTAAGTGATGAACTCATGAACCAATACATTTAGTTAGTTATAAATTGATGATAATTAGTAAAATTGTTTAATTGGGGTGGTTTAACATACAATGAAACTATAGGTCGTATTATGAAACTATTATTGTGTCTTAGGTGCCCTTCAACTATACCAAAAATCCCTTTTACTTCACGAGTGACTCATCGCCACAACAAGTTGCGAGTGGCACACGCAAAACTCATAAAATCATATCCCTAGTTCGAGCGATTCGCAGCTTTAGCAAATTTTCAACGTAAAGAGAGAGACAGAGAGAAGCGGAGTTGCCGAAATTTAAAAAACCGCTCTATAAAACATTGGTCGAAACCGGTAGAATGGCAATATGGAGAAAGTTGTTTACAAATATAACACGTGTTCGAGAAACAGTGTTGGGGCCCGGCAAAATATGCGCTAGTTAGTACACGTGCGATATTCGTCTTTAGGCTCATTAACAATCCATTTTGAAGCGTAAATAACAAAAGGACTTAGGCAGATTTTATAAATATTCGGGATTGACATTGTGGGTATTCGTCTTGTAGGCTAGACGAGAACCCTTTTCGGTTTTATTTTTCATTAGGCAATATTTCTTCCAGTCATCTGATTTCTGTAATAGCGCTATAATTATTTCAATATTATAGTTGCAGAAATAGAAATCTAGATAACATTGTTTCACTCTATTCAATGATATAATTTCGATTATTTATATTTTGAAGACAAAATGAAACATACACGCCCCTGTTTCTACTTTCCCCTCACTTCTTCATCCCGCGGTGGTCTATGTGATTCTAAGAATTTATTTGACCTTATAAATGTCATTTTAGACAAGTAAACTATCAAATAACACACTAGTGTCTTATAATCCATAACTCACGTTCATATTTAAAGTAGTATTCTATTTATTTATTTATGGTACTAGTGTGTTATGTTGAAAATAAGTCACGCGAGAAGATTTATACCACGAGGCCAAACAAACAACCTACTTTAACCAAAATGTAAAAAAGTCACTGTCAAGTCATTCTGACATTTATAGGTTACTGAGACGCAAGTAGCTTTGATTTGATCACAAAGCTTATTAATTATCATCTCATAAAAAACGATTTCTTCCACTTGTTGGATAAAACATTGTATGCCACTCGCGTGTTATGTTTCATAAGTCACTTGAGAATTTATACCTAGCGTGACTTATTTTCAACATAACACATTAGTACCATAAATAACTATTATTGAAATAGCAACAGTGAGTAATATATAAAGTGGGAAAGTGGTGCTCCTGGATTATGTAATGATACGTCGGTGTGGTAATATGCATATTACTCGCACCGTTGCAATTAGTATTAAGAAACTAAAATACAGATGGCAGATAAGTCCAATAATTGAGGAAGCACAACTGACGTGGGAAATCGGTACATATTCTCATTTACGCCAAGGGAGAGAAACTTACAAACTGATAATTTGTAATGAAAAACATTTAGTAGTTTTTATTCAATTTTGCCATATAAACTGACGTTTATTGACGTCAAATCGAACCTATAAAGTCATTGTTTATTTTGTTTATTTAGACAGCGGATTAATAGTTATTTATTCAATTTTTCCGTACAAAGTGTGACGTTTTATATGTTTAAAATTAATTGTTTTCGTCGTTGTCAAGGTTGCGGCACTGAAGTTGTCATCTTGTAAAATTTTCTCTTCAAAATTGGACTTACTCCGCTAAACGTCAGTTTATATATGGCAAAATTGAATAAAACGTAATACACTCGCGGATACAATGAACGTTTAACTCGCGATATTTGAACGTTAAACGTTCATTTTTTCCGCTTGTATAATAAGTTAACCGGTAAACTCAAGGACCAAAATATTAATTAATGATGATAATTAAGTAAAATCATTCGATTGGGGCTTGAAAGCTCGGTTCATTAAAGTTGTTGTTATTACCTTGTGAACTTTTGCAGTTTAAAAATCGTTTCCACTCGGTAATCCTATTGAAGGGCGATGGCAACCATTTCCCGTAAAGACCCCTCCGCCTCGGACGCCTTCCATTAAAACCCGCCGATTATTTCTTTACCGAGCGAGAGAAGAAGAAAGTCTTTTGATGGATCTCCCGGCCTATACGGTTGGGCTTTTTTGTCAAAAGCCGACGTAATTTTCTCCATCGTCCGGGCCCCGGACTGATGTAACTATTTAAGTGATTTAGATTGTCAAGTTCAAGACTAATTGATGCCGTATTTCTCGAATGGTGGTCGTTGGTGGGCCTTTCGGCCCGAAAAACGGTTTAATTATTGGGCCCATCCGATAGCTCTCGACGTAATTAACATAACCATAACACTCGCGGGAAAGAAATGGGATTCCTGTACTGGGCCCGTTTGAATTATTGCCCCTTCGGTTAATTTATATTGTCGTAATATTTTGATAGGAGAAGGAGAAGTGGGGGGAAAAACTATTCTCGCCCTCATTAACGTCCTTAATACTGGTTTCAATTATTCAGGAAGGGACCGCGTACGTACGTACATACGGTTTTATTATGTAGTATGTAGTACATTCGCCCTTCCATTACTCAGCACAAGAAATATAACGCTGCACGGAATCGCTTGTATCTAAGCCCAAACAACCCGACATTCTCACCGAATTCTCCCTTTATGTTATTTTATAGGTGCTAGGCTTGAATTAATGAAGCCATTTTGAGAACATACCCGAACCGTTAATTGTCGGTAATATGTAATTTAAGCGCATAATGTTTATATACTGGTAGTCACATTTCAAATGAAATACGGGCGTCTTACTTATGAGCGAAATTTCAGAAACCGCCACTTTCGCAAGAACCGAAACTATCAAAATAATAAATTGCGCGCGCGGCCCGCAATTTTAGCGGCATGTATAATCATCATCGTCGAAACTTAGAGAGGCAGAAAAAGCATTACTCTCCTCTGGGGTCATTTCGACCAATGAGCGCCGATTAAAAATCGGCATGTAATAGACCGCGATTATGATATTTTAATTACGATGTAAATATAAACACTAAAAAAGCTCCTAATTGGTTAATAAATAGTTCGAAAGGCGTGGCGAATGTCCATTTGGACGAGAATATCTAACAGATCGGGGCATATTAAACGAGCGATACGTTCGGTAATTTTTTTCATCGAACAGGTGTCAGTAGATCGAATTGTCCATTAACTATTTATGAATCATTTACGGGATATTTCGTGAAAAAAAAAATCGGCGAAGACCAATAGATTAATTTATATTTAAAGCAGGTACGGAATACCGATCACATCGTCGTCATCGATCGAACTGTCTGTTATTAGAGCGACTTTGCATTAATATCCGATCGATCATCGTTATAGAAATTCGATTTTTCCATGGGGTTATAACCAACAGGTAATAAAATTAGTGAACGGGACGATTAATGAATAACATTACGATTTCGTAACGTGAGGTTCTTCTTCTGGGGTAATCGCGAGAAGTGAAAGGATCCACTTTGGTAGTAGGTAAAGTTTGCCAAGAGTAAATTGCCCAGGTTCGGTAATTGCGAACGAATTTTGAAAACGTTGCATTTGATGTTTGATTTGATCACGGGTAACTTAACATTGATTGCAAATAGTCTTTCATTTCAGGGGGAGAGAGACACTATAATAGTGAATGTAAGGCGACTAGAAGATTAAACAAAAGGACAAAGTTAACGGATGGTGAAGAAAGTCCCCTGGGGGCCTGGAGGGGTAGCAGGTGCAGGAATCTCAGCCTCTCAGAGATTATCATCCCCTAAGCAAGACCGACGTAGTTCAACCAGTGACATAACTGAATACTCGATTGATTCATGTGTTCTTCACATTTCTGTCTGTATTCCTGTATACTGTCTTTGAGAGAAAATATTTTTAAATAATTCCTGAACCAGTCAATCTTTGTGAAAGCTTTGACATGACGCAGAAATCTCAGAGACCATGTTAGTTCTTCACTAGTATATACGTCTAAGTTTTTCTTAATCTTTTCTTGTCGATTCTATGACTTATTGCGTCTAACGAGAACGCTGGAAACGAAACCCAACATTCATAGACGAATGAAATTAGAAAGAAAAGAGGTGTTTGTGTAAAAAAAAAACACGATGTAGACGGGTTTGACAGTTGTAAAAGGTACTTTGAGTTATTACAGGAAGCCTCTCATCTAGAGATTCATCAATTTTTTAGTGGAACCATTATCAAATAAACAATTAAAGTGCCAAAATCACTATTTTATTTATAACTCCAAATGGCTTAGATTTAGACGTTTGCGGTCAATAGTAAACTTTTAGAGAAAACAATTATCTTCAAAATGAGACTTTCTGAATTAAAATTGCTCTATAAATAAAAAAGTTATTGCAAAAAAGGGGGCAAAATGGCTATTTTTAAATATTGTTAATAACTTTTCAATTAGTTGTTCGAATTAAGTGAAATTTTTATAATTTGTGAGTTGTAATGTACTTTATAAGTATGCAAAAGCTGGGCTCTATCGGTCGAGTAGTTTTTGCAAAATTCTAATTGTTTATCCCGTTTCTTGAAAAAATCAACAATTTCTAAGTCTAAGTTAAAAAAAAGAATGAGCAATTTTGGTCAGGGAGAACCCGAGATAAAGTCTTTTTTCGAGCGGTTCGATTTGAAGCCGCGCGCTCACTTTTCAGGAGAGCTGTGTCGGGCTTCCCCCACTCCGTGGACTCCGAGCAGGAAAGTAATCAACGCGCAATTACTCTTTGTTTATAATGCTCTCCGTTAAACAATGTTCGGTTTTTTTAAACGCTGAAAGTGCCATTGGAAACTTCAACTCTTCTTCTAAAAACCTTGTTATTTTCAGCCTTTAATATTAATTATTGTAGCGACGGTGAATTTTTTTTATTTTTCTTTTTGAATGCGTATTTTTGAATCAGCTTTTCGAATAAATCATTGCCATAAAGTTTGAACAAAAACCAACCAAGTTATTGTAAATGTTTATAAGCTTAAAAACCTGTACTTTTGTTAAGCCTTTTTTTATAAATAGACATTAAAAAACTTATTGTTTTTTTACATATAACGTTAATATAAGTCTTTACGAAGAGGATGAGCCCAAGTTTGTTAAGATCCATTTAGAAAAATCGACTGGACAGGACTTAGAAACTGTTGAATTTTTTCAAGAAACGGGATAAACAATTAGAATTTTGCAAAAACTACTAGACCGATCGAGCCCATCCTTTGCATACTTGTAAAGTACATTACAACTCACATATTGTAAACATTTCACTAAATTCTAACAACTAATTAAAAAAAAAGCTATTAACAATATTTAAAAATAGAAATTTTGCCACCTTTTTTGCAATAACTTTTTTATTTATAGAGCAATTTTAATTCAGAAAGTCTCATTTTGAAGATAACTGGTTTCTCTAAAAGTTCATTGTTGACAGCAAACGTCTAAATCTAAGCCATTTGGAGTTATAAATAAAAGAGTGATTTTGGCACTTTAATTGTTTATTTGATAATGGTAATTTGATAATGATAAAAAATTGATGAATCTCTAGATGAGAGGCTTCTTGTAATAACTCAAACTACCTTTTCCAACTGTCAAACCCGTCTACACAGTTTTTTTACAAAAAAAATCTAATTTGATTCGCCTATCATTACGATATGAAATCTTTACTCAAATGTGAACACTTTTAAAATACGAAAAATGGTAATGATTTTTAGTCAGTTTTACACTAAATAGTGTTCCAGTTTACCTGGTGTAAATAAACTTCAAAAAAGTGACATTAATTTCGAAATAAACGAGTACTGACTGTCTAATGAGATATCTCAAAAAGTGACTGAATTTTGTGAAAAATGAGTATACAAACGTCAAACAACCAATTTTTGTGTGAAACACTCAAAATTAGTAATATCAGCAAATAAGTCAAAAAGTAATTAGGACCAATTTTTACACACATCGAAGAGGCACGCACAATTATTATTTTAACCTTTCTGATTACTAATTAACTGAATTCTAATTACTGATTTGAAACTTCTATATTAATAAAATCCAGAATCTGTCTGAACCAATTCCACTTCCGAAACAGAAATTAAAGTTTTATAAATTCCCGATCCAAATCTTTTGACATACAAATTGCTATCGCCTAAATGACTATAATTATACATTACAGCAATTGCAGCACATGAAAGGTTTACCTGTGGGAGAACATTTTCATCCATGGCGTTAATTTTCTTGATATTACAACTCTGGCGCGATTAAAATTAAAATTTTATGAAAGGATAATCCTAAGCAACATACATTTAACGCTATTGCTAATCTGCAGATTCCGTGGATAATCTGAACGTTATTTGTACTCTCAGTTTAAAATTACGCTTCGTACTTGAGCTAATTAACTCACTAAATACACATTAAGCGAGCATCGTAATTTAAAGCATGTATTCCAATTTAACAAAGCTTTTTGTTATATTGTAATTTATATTCGCAATTTACCGCGAATTTACCATGAATTCGGAAAATTGAGGATTTACACATTAATCCGGCTCGATTAAAAATGGCGTTTTGTTTTAGAACTTTGCGCACAACTTATGATAAGTTCCTGGGCGACGACTAACAACCGGTCCAAGCGTTTGATAGCAATTAACACAGCGAATTGCACAATTAATCAAGTTTACCAGCGATGATAGATTGGACCTGTCATCGCTCTAGATAAGACAGGGATGTGGTGGGTACAGCCGGATTAAGTTAGTTCGTAGCGCAAAAGTTTAATGCAAAATTAGCTAAGATGAGAAAATATACAGAACGTTTCTAGAGAGTCGCGGAGCGAAAGAAAGGCCATAATATTTCCCGTTGGCAAAACAGAGAAAGAACTTTTGCGACGTTGCTGGCTCGCGAAACATCACGGTCATCGCCACACTCTGCCGGGAATATTTGGAATGGGTTACGGACCGGCAACGTTGCAAAACTTCCTTCTCTGTCATACTAACGAACTACTATTAGTTTCTCTTTCGCTCTTGTTGATTTCGGACCCTGCATTTCAATAGAATAGGTCCGTATAAGAAGGAGGCAGGTACATGCTCCCAATGCAAAGTATGTTATTAGCAGCATTTGATATTATATACATTTAAGCTTGCACGACATGTGGCAGATGTAGCGAATTTTTTGATTCTTGCATAAATTTTGCAATGAAATATTTATCCCTAATATTACTCTGATAGATCGATCATAAAGAACGTCAACACATTCAAATTTGCGAGCTACACCGAAAGGAATAATGTTAATTATCTTAAATTATTTATTGCATAAAAATAGATTTTTTTCATATAAAAATATGAAATGGTACGTTTTGAAAGAAAAAGTAAAGAAAATAAAAAACAAGGCTAACGCTCAAACAGTCAATTTTTAACATTTAACGTCATTTTAACGGATATGCTTTGTTTTTTGCGAAGTAATGCCTATACCTAAGTACCTACACTCAGAAAAAAGTTATAGCCAAAAATTTTTCGATTTTTTTCAAAATTGTTTTTTAGGGTTATTTTGCTAAAAAACCTAATTTGGGCTTTAAAAGCAGTTATTTCGATAGGAAGTTTAAATCTCTACAAACAATCTTCTATAAAATCTTTACCACAAATGCAAAGTTTTTGAGGTATGGCCAAAATACCGAAAAGTGGACAAGCTTACCCCGATTTCAAAAATGCAAGGCTCTATTTGACCAATAAAATTACTTGAATAGTCAACAGCGTATAAAGAGCCTATAAATTAAAGTCACTATATCTCCAAAGTAGCGCAATTCGGCCGCCATTTTGATTCCAAAATTACGCGGTAAATTCAAATGTGGAACAAATGTTGCTATTTGGTTGCATATCTTTGAAAAAAATGACGTTTGACATGACATGACAAACAACCAAAATGTTTTGCATTCGACTGTACGTGTAGTTTGTGAAATTTGTAGGAGGAATAAAGGTATCAATCAAACGGAAACTTGTAATGGCAACGTTTTATTTATTACAATTAAACTTGAACTTAAAATGGCAATTGACAAGCGTTTGACAACTGTCACTCCGCCATTTTGATTCCAAATAGTATTTTCTCTGTCTAACACATTGTACTTACCAATTGCCCTACTTTGGATATTATAATGACTTTAGCCCCGATTAAAGTCACTAGATATATAAAGTACTGTAAACTCCACCATTTTTGGGCAAAAAATTTGGCGCCAAATTTGAATAGCTAAAAATAAATAATGAAAAAATGCTTGATTGTTTTAATTAATTGCCTTACTATCTGCATTTCAACTATTAACGCATGTTGATCCAGTTGGGCTTTTTTTAACAATACAGTACTAAATTGATTTTTATTTAACATTAGCAATTCAAATTTGGCGCCAAATTTTTGCCCAAAAATGGCGGAGTTTGCGGTACTTTATATATCTAGTGACTTTGGCCCCGATTAGCTATGAGCGCCCTCTGCGCAAACGCAGTATCTCATCGGAAAAGGCGAAAACGACGCAACCCTTATGCATCTTAGACCGACAATTAGGGGTAGTTAGATCCGCCCAAATAGTATCTAATACCTACGGTTTTCATTTTAAAGTCGTTTCACGTAGTGAATAAGTAACTAAGAGACTCATTTTTAGTTTCCGTTCTGCGTGAATCAAAAAGGTGGATAAAAGTGACGCGATGGCCTAATAAACAGCCCGAAAAAGCAGTAGCGTCGGTCATAATGAAACGTTCCCGTTGCATTATTCGACGAGGATTTGCATTAAAGACCTTTTGTAGCTGGCGGAAAGGGGGTCGGATTGTAAACACAGAGCGTAGGCCGACAGAGCATTGAAATATTAAATTTCTATTACTATTAATTTGTCGGGGATTAGGAGAGAGAGCGTTAAAATTTAGGGTTGAATTCACGTGAATTACTCTTGAATACCTGGGCGTTAAATGAGGCCGACTTAAGCGCATGAATTCTTTAGGGGTTAAGAAAACTAGATTCCTTGTAAATGTGAATTAAATACGAGACGAGGGGGGGAGAGGTTTAAATTACGTTACGAGGTAGGTACAACGAGTGCAAGTCGCTTAATCACGTGTCTTAATCAAATTAAATCTGTATGTACGTAGTAGGGCAGAGGAGAGAAAAAAATTAATCTTATTTCTTCCGGGGAAGACATTTTGTCTTGTTTATTTTGTCTATATTGTGGATGGTCTCCTGTAATTCCAGAAAACATTTCATTATTTGACTACAAAAGTTAGATATCAATATCAATTACTCCTCAAAATAAGAACAATAAATAATTCTTAATGAGGCGAGACAGTTTAGGTACTTAATGAATAAAAACTAGGTCTGCTTGAGATGTGGTAATTACTTCCAGAAATGTAAAACAAAATTAACCAAAAAGACAAAACAAAAAAAAAATTCGCCAATTTTCTGTGATTTCCTAAAAATTACAAATTTGCAAATTTTTAATTTAAATAACTACTATAGATCGTAGATAAGACTCTTTATTACATGTATATTAAGCTGCACTAGCTACCACATCACATAGAACATCACCACCACCAGAATAGTGTCATAATTTGTAGTTTCAAAATTAACTTTGTATGTAGCTGTGTTGGTTCATAACTGTTTCAGATGTAGATGTTCCAGAAGCTTCCAAACCAATCAATATGGCTATCATAGACTTCTACTTAGTCAGATGTAGATGTTCCAGATGCTCTCAAACCAATATGGCTAACATGAACCTCTACAAGACCACTTCTTAGTCAGATATAGTGAATAACTGGTTTATAATTGTTTCAGATGTTCCAGATGCTCCCAAAGTAATATGGCTAACATAGGCATCAACAAGACTTTTACTTAGTCAGATGTGATTTCCAGAAGCTTCCAAACCAATATGGCTAACACAGACTTCAACAAGACTTCCACTTCATAAGAATAAAGGGATTAACTGGTTTATAACGTTCCTGATGTAGATGATACACATGCTATCAAACCAATATGGCTAACACGAACCTCTACAAGACTTCTTCTTAGTCAGATATAGTGAATAACTGGTTTATAACTGTTTCAGATGTAGTTGTTCCAGATGCTCCCAAACCAATATGGCTAACATAGACTTTAACAAGACTTCTACTTTGTCAGATGTAGATTTCCAGAAGCTTCCAAACCAATATGGTTAATATAGACTTCAACAAGACTTCTACTTAGTCAGATGTAGATGTTTGAGAAGCTTCCCAACTAATACGGCTAACATGGACTTCATCAAGATTTTTACTTAGTAGAATATAGTGATTAACTAGTTTATAACCGTTCCAGATGTAGATGATACAGATGCTCCCAAACCAATATTGCTAACATGAACCTCTACAAGACTTCTTCTTAATCAGATAAAGTGAATAACTGGTTTATAACTATTCCAGATGCTCCTAAACCAATATGGCTAACATAGACTTCAACAAGACTTCTACTTAGTCAGATGTAGATGTTCCAGATGTTCCCAAACCAATATGGCTAACATGAACCTCTAAAAGACTTCTTCTTTGTCAGATAGAGTGAATAACTGGTTTCAGATGTAGATGTTCCAGATGCTCCTAAACCAATATGGCTAACATAGATTTCAACAAGACTTCTACTTAGTCAGATGTAGAGGTTCCAGACGCTTCCAAACCAATATGGCTAACATCGACTTCAACAAGACTTCTACTTAGTAAAAAAAAGTGATTAACTGATTTATAACCGTTCCAGATGTAGATGATACAGATGTTCCAAACCAATATTGCTAACATGAACCTCTACAAGATTTCTTCTTAATCGGATGAAGTGAATAACTGAATTATAACTGTTTCAGATGTAGATGTTCTAGATGCTCCCAAACCAATATGGCTAACATAGATTTCAACAATACTTCTACTTAGCAGAATAAAGTGATTAACTGGTTTATAACCGTTCCAGATGTAGATGATACAGATGCTTCCAAACCAATATGGCAAACATAGACTTCAACAAGTGTTCTACTTAGTCGGAAGTAGTAGTTCCAGGTGCTCCCAAACCAATATGGCTAACATGAACCTCTACAAGACTTCTTCTTAGTCAGTTGTTTCAGATGTAGATGTTCCAGAAGCTTCCAAACCAACATGGCTAACATAGATTTCAACAAGACTTCTATTTAGTCAGATATAGAGGTTCCAGAAGCTTCACAATCAATATGGCTAACACTTCAAAAAGATTTCTACTTAGCAGAATAAAGTGATTAACTGGTTTATAACCGTTCCAGATGTAGATGATCCAGATACTCCCAAACCAATATGGCTAATATAGACTTCAACAAGACTTATACTGAGTCAGATGTGGATGTTCCACAAATTTCCCAACCAATCAACAAATATGGCTAACATCAAGACTTCGACTTAGTCGAATGAAGTGATTAACTGGCTTATAACCGTTCCAGAAGCTTCGAAATCAATAAAACTAACATGAACATCTACAAGACTCCTTTCTGGTAACCCCCTCAAACCGTTCCTGTACAGATACCAACAACGAGACGACTTCAAGACACTTTTACAACAAAGCAACTCCCGCGAGCAAGGGTTGGAACTCCCACGGGAAGACCGGGAATAAGAATCCCGTATTTCACGTCACGACATTCTATTGCCCCCGAAGATCAAGCGCCCTCCCGATACGAACCCGAACTTTCGACAATAATCCTCCCCGTCTCACGTTTAATTCCGCCCTCTAAAGGAGACATTTATCGACGTAGCAATTAATCAGATAACCGGACAGTGTCAACTTTCACGAGACTCGGACCGTCCTTCCGTTTCCCGACGTCCATATCCTGCGGTCAATGGAAACTGCCAATGTCGTGGATTTCGCACACAAAGAGAAAGAGGGAAGAATGGAGAAAAACGAGACGTCCCGATATAAAACTTTCGCGTGCCGTGAGAGAGAGGGAGAGAGGGATGGAGAAGGAGAGGGTTCGAACAACAAAGGCGCGACAGAGGAATAAGTCAAGGATAGTTGCCGTCGAGCCGCCATTGTACCGAGCGCCCCCGGACAATAAGGTTTACTTCGCCCCCGGAACGTAAGGGAAATTGTTACGTATTGCGTTCTCCCTCCTTATCCACTCGCACTCCTCCTCACTTACAATATGAGTATAATTGAGTGGTTTTCATGGTTGTTTTAGTTTTAAATTAAACGAAAGTCCCGGAAGATGACAATTTAATGGACCTTCGGCAAGAATAGACTCGGAAAATGTCACTCTAACTAAAATTTATGCCTCGAATGGAGCGCCTGCAGGCGAAATTGTTTCCGTCGTGAATGGGTCGGTGTTGATGACGTTTCCCTAATGAGTTTACCATAATTATTGTTAATTGTTAAGTGCGTTTCGCATTTCGCGAAAACTCTAATTACGTTCCGTACCGTGACGCTTCCCGCGATTAGTGGCTCGACATGTGCGTTATATTCCCCGGTAACGGAGCCTACGAGATGAGTCTAAATTGAAGATTGCAATAACGGATTTTTTAAAAAAAAATAAGTAAAATAAAGTTTGTTCAGAATCTCTTCAAATTATGCCTCAGGAAGGTCCTGACTTTTTATTTAAATATCTTGTCATGTTTGAGTTTCAATAATTGTTGAACATGTTTGTCGATAGAATCGAAAAAAATCATGCAATGATTATTTCCTTGAACCATTTAAAAAAATTACATTTTAAAAATTTCCATGGTAGCTAATTCAAAAAATAGTTTTCAGAATCTAAAAAATGTCTTAGGAAAGACCTATCAATTTTGAGTTTTAAATCATTAATAAAATCGTCGTCGATAAGTTCGACAAAAACAATGATTAATTACTTGACACGCCCAATGATGATTTCAAATAAATTTCTATAATAGCTTGTTTTGAAAATACGGTCACTCAGAATCTCTTTAAGGGGGTAGTTTCTTTCAAAATTGGGAAACACGCTTTTTTTGGATTTTTTTCAAAAGAGCTATTGTATTTAGTCACAAAATTTGTTTTAGATATTGCTCTCTATTTATTGCACAATACAAAAATATTTACAAAATAATACAAAAAATTGTTTTTTAAATTTTTAATAATGTTTGGCTACGTCAGAGGGCGTTTTGTAAAAATGTCTTATTTTTGCTGGTACCACGCTGTGGTCTTCTTGGAAAAAATAAAGACAAAATTCAAAATGAATACTTTTTTGGGACATAGACCTGTAAAAACGCATATAGCTACCCCTCGTTCTTTTTTATACACGTATTTTCACCAAAAAATGGCCGATTTTTTACATTTTAAGATAAACAGCTGCAAACCAATTGAAAGAAATTAAAACAATATATTTTGGTCTACGTCCTAAAAAAAGTATAAAGAACAGAATTCATTTTGAATTTTGTCTTTATTTTTTCCAGGAAGACCACAGTGATTGGTACCATCAGAATAAGGCATTATTACAGGATGCCCTCTCCCGCCATTACACATTATTAAAAATTATTTTTTTTTGTTTCCTTCAATAAATATAGAGCAATATCTAAAAACAAATTTTGACTATATACAATAGCCTTTTCGAAATTAAATCCTAAACGTGTTTTCTTTCCAATTTTAAGAGACTGCCCCCTTAAGTACTGTAATTTAATTTATTTTAAGTCTCCCGGCGATCTTTGTACTGTTGATCGTTTTCCAAATCTCAGAACCTTATGAATGTTCATTCAAAAATTTTTTCAAAACTTAATTTCAATTCTAAAATCCTACAAAACAACAAGTCGTTTTGAACAACTGAAACCCAAAATTTTGTTCGGAATTTGGGAAATCGAGTTCCATTTTCAAATCTTGATCATTTTTGAAATTTTTGTGCTAAGTTTACAAACAAAATCTACAACTTTGAACGTAGTAAAATCTTAGTAAAATCCCACAAACCCACAATTGGTTTTGAACGACTGAAATCCAAAATTTTGTTCGGAACTTGGGGAAACGAGTTCCATTTTCAAATCTTGATCACTTTTGAAATTTTTTTTACTAAGTTTACAAACAAAATCTACAACTTTGAACGTAATAAAATCTTAGTAAAATCACTTAGTAAAATCCTACAAACCCACAATTGGTTTTGAACGACTGAAACCCAAAATTTTGTTCGGAATTTGGGAAAACGAGTTCCATTTTCAAATCATGATCATTTTTGAAATTTTTTTACTAAGTTTACAAACGAAATCTGCAACTTTGAACGTAGCGAAATCTTAGTAAGATCACTTAGTAAAATCCCACAAAACCACAATTGGTTTTGAACAACTGACACCCAAAATTTTGTTCGGAATTTGGGAAAACGAACTCCACTTTGAAATCTTGATCATTTTTGAATTTTTTTTTACTACGTTTACAAACAAAATCTACAACTTTGAACGTAGCAAAATCTTAGTAAGATCACTTAGTAAAATCCCACAAAACCACAATTGGTTTTGAACTACTGAAACCCAAAATTTTGGTCGGAATTTGGGAAAACGAACTCCACTTTGAAATCTTGATCATTTTTGAATTCTTTTTTGCTAAGTTTACAAACAAAATCTACAACTTTGAACGTAATAAAATCTTAGTAAAATCACTTAGTAAAATCCTACAAACCCACAATTGGTTTTGAACGACTGAAACCCAAAATTTTGTTCGGAATTTGGGAAAACGAGTTCCATTTTCAAATCTTGATCATTTTTGAAATTTTTTTACTACGTTTACAAACAAAATCTACAACTTTGAACGTAGTAACACCTTAGAAAAATCCCACAAACCCACAATTGGTTTTGAACGACTGAAACGCAAAATTTTGTTCGGAACTAGGGAAAACGAGCTCCACTTTGAAATCTTGATCATTTTTGAAATTTTTTTTGCTAAGTTTACAAACAAAATCTACAACTTTGAACGTAGTTCGGAATTTGGGAAAACGAGTTCCATTTTCAAATCTTGATCATTTTTGAAATTTTTTTTACTAAGTTTACAAACAAAATCTACAACTTTGAACGTAATAAAATCTTAGTAAAATCACTTAGTAAAATCCTACAAACCCACAATTTGGTTTTGAACGACTGAAACCCAAAATTTTGTTCGGAATTTGGGAAAACGAGTTCCATTTTCAAATCATGATCATTTTTGAAATTTTTTTACTAAGTTTACAAACAAAATATACAACTTTGAACGTAGCGAAATCTAAGTAAAATCACTTAGTAAAATCCCACAAAACCACAATTGGTTTTGAACGACTCAAACCCAAAATTTTGTTCCGAGTTTCGGAAAACGAGTTCCATTTTCAAATCTTGATCATTTTTGAATTTTTTTTCACTAAGTTTACAAACAAAATCTACAACTGTGAACGTAGTTAAATCTTAGTAAAATCACTTAGTAAAATCCCACAAAACCACAATTGGTTTTGAACGGCTCAAATCCAAAATTTTCTTCGAAATTTTGGAAAATTAGTTCCACTTTGAAATCTTGATAATTTTTGAATTCTTTTTTGCTAAGTTTACAAACAAAATCTACAACTTTGAACGTAGTTAAATCTTAGTAAAATCACTTAGTAAAATCCCACAAAACCACAATCGGTTTTGAACGGCTCAAATCCAAAATTTTCTTCGAAATTTTGGAAAATTAGTTCCACTTTGAAATCTTGATAATTTTTGAATTCTTTTTTGCTAAGTTTACAAACAAAATCTACAACTTTGAACGTAGTAAAATATTAGTAAAATCACCTAGTAAAATCTCACAAAACTACAATTGGTGTTGAACGACTGAAACCCAAAATTTTGTTCGGAATTTGGGAAAACGAGTTCCATTTTCAAATCTTGATCATTTTTGAAATTTTTTTTGCTAAGTTTACAAACAAAATCTACAACTTTGAACGTAGTAAAATCTCACAAAACTACAATTGGTTTTGAACGACTGAAACCCAACATTTTTTTCCGAACTTGGAAAAACGAGTTCCATTTCCAAATCTTGATCATTTTTGAATTTTTTTTCACTAAGTTTACAAACAAAATTTGCAACTTTGAACGTAAAATTATTACTCAGTATAAACCCCAACAAAACCAAAATTAGTTTCAAACTACTCAAACCCAAAATTTTGTTCGGAACTTCGAAAAACTAGTTCCACTTTCAAATCTTGATCATTTTTGAAATGTTCTTACTAAGTTTACAAACGAAATCTACAACTTTGAAAGTAGTATCATTTCATCGGGTTGTTTGCCAAATTTTGCCAATTTGGCAAGCGGTCCAGTTTGCTATCGGCCCATTAAGCGCAATTGGCTTATGGGCGCAATTCATTAAATTAGCGCAACAGATAATTTCCAGTGAATCTCTTTTCGACTACAAGTAGGTACTTACGGTTACATGACGTCATAATTACAAATGTGGACATGGATTACTGCATGATTTCTCTTACCTGAAACAAATACAAACATATTAATTAAAAACATCTCGCCTGTATTATTGGGAAAGTTACTGTTGCAAAAAGTGTATTTTTAAGTTTCAACTCGGATTAGTGCGGCTTATATACTCTGGACTAATAGTATTAAGCGATGATTTAAATACTAGTTTATCGCCTTAAGACTTTGTTAAAACTCTGAGCAATATATCATGTTAGAGCCGTTTAAAATATTTTCCGGTCGGGGAAAAATGGAAGCTGCGATAAAATTTGAATAAAACCTCGATAAAACCATCACGTTTATTCGACTCATAAAACAAATATAGTGAAAAAGTACATTTGATATGCTAATGTCGGCTAGACATTAATAAATATTTCATACTAATAGAATGTTTCCAAAACAAAAACCAAAGTTATTAAATGTTCTCGAGATATAAATTACTTTTGTGTGGACCACCTAGAGCTACTGATTTGGATCCATAATACGTTCTTAAAAATAAATCATGAATATTAATATACAACATAGGTAAATCCTGTTATGAATGCCGGATTCGTATAACATGCACACTCGTGTTACAACGTTACCTGCAGCTAACTGAAAATGGAAACCGATTTATAATTCTCAGCATTCTTTTTTTTTTCAAATCATACACCATCTATTGATCCAAGGTACTTATCAGTGTTAATGAAAATTTATAGGTTTACCACGTTTAGCAAAGTGTACAGCTAATAAATCTTTTTTCTACCGTATAAATTACTCCCTGGATCTTCTCAACGCAAATTTTTCATTTAATTAAAAAAAATAGTTTATTAAACATTATTTATTACCGGTAAGGGGTTTACCTTGGGTGAAACGCCGTTTGTCCGGCAGCAATAATTCAAGAGGAGCGTACACGCATAACGGAAAAAATGCATATACGGACGTAATTAAACACTTAACGTTCAGGAATTCACCGTGGCGTCAAAAGTTTCCCAATATATCATAATATACGGCGAGGAGCGACTTTAGGCTATGCCGTGGAAATTCACAAATTAATACACAGCATATTGGATTCCAGTTTGCTTGACTTACATGCTTTTGAAACTTTATGCACATAACACCAAAGTCGATCCAAGATTACAATACGAGGGTGGGATCACCTGGTCCGCTGAAATGGACACGCCAGCTGACGGTAAGTACGACTCTTAAGGATTATTATTAAGAATTCCGTGGGAATAATTACGCATTAATAAATAAGTAGGTAACTTCACAAATATTGGAAATTTGATGTAAATTACTCTCTAATACTTCAAAATTAGCTTTGCCTATACACCTAAAAAATTAAAATAATTTTATTAAATTAATAACGGAGGCAATTTAAATCACACAATTACTTAGATGATTTTATTGATTGATAATTTGATTAATGATTGATAATTTTATTAATTTCGTATTACCATATTAATAATATATAATGCTTAAAATTTACAGAAAATGGGTTTATTTTGTAATTGTAAATATGAACTTGATGTATTTTCAATTAACAATTAATTACTTTAACCATTGTTAATACATATTATACCCAATTTTGTTATTTCGTTGACAAGGTCAATCTTACCACTAAAATTTTTATGAACAAGTTTATTTTATGATTGGTATTACTGGGTTAATAATTGTATTATTGTTTTGTATCAGGATCAGGATCAAGTAAATTTCTTTTTAAACAAAATTAATCAATTGAAAACTTGATTTGCCTCAATAGCTCATTTCACATTAAATTTCAAAATTTTAGGGATGTACAATTAAGGGCTCTTCTACACTAGAAATAATGTTCATTGAAATTTTTGTCATATAATCCATTAGCCTAATAAATTGAGTTGTATTTATGATCTATAATACAATAAATAATACAAAATTCGGGTTAACCACAATTAAGCAAGAGGGAATTCACAAACCACGTGACATTGTGGTGCGTAATGCACGCATCTTCACTTCCCAACCCAATTCGACACTTTCACGACTTTCCCGTAAGAACGGCAATGCCGCCTTTTTACCACCGAACTGAGCTGATAACCGGCTGTCGAATCGCCGTGACGTACCCAGAAAACAAGAGAAAGAGAGGGAGAATCCGTGCTCGGGATCGTATGTATTATACAGAGCATGTATGCAATAGTATATATAAGTATAGCATTACATATTTTCGTGATGCTCGCTCAAGCATTTTATTCTAGAGAAAATATAACATAACGTCAGTTTCAAAAAATATAAGAAGGGAGAAGGATTTTTTTAAGTAGACCATCCCCTCAGTAAATAGTTGATAATACTAAAATTGCGTTGCTAACTCACAACAAGAGGGTGGGATCACTGGGTCCGCTGAAACGGACACATCAGCCGTCGTGAAGGTACGTTAAGGACTATCCTTAAGGATTATTATTAAGGATTCCGCGGAGCTAATTTTTCTTTTATTCATAATGCCGTAACGAGTGGAAATTAAGTCGTCCCGCTGTCATTTCTCGTTCAACTCGGGTGTTTTGCGTTCACACAATTTTGTTGTTTCAATAACGTCGGAATGGCGCGTTTATCTCATTAAAAGCGACTTCCTCCTCGAACGTATTTCTTTCTCGTTTCGAGGAGCGTCAAATTAGAGCGCGTGACGAATTAATAATAATTTCATTGTGGCTCGACTAATAATAAATAATTGTTAAAGTGTAACGACTCAAACGCCATAACACAAGACCGACGACCACACCACACTCTCAGAATGGAAGAGGAGTCCCTTTTTGTTCTGCTGCGTCGTACGAAAATAATTATTTTCACATGATTTCGTTGTTGTTGTTGTTACATTAAAATAATATTAAAAAGCAATCAAGTCGAGTAATTTTTTTCCTTTCGGCTCTTGAGGTAGATCGTCATTATGTTTAATAGGCACCCCGGTATACATAAACGATTTATGGAGCTATCGGTGTTTAAATAGCAATTCGATATCGTTTTGGAAGAGTTCTTGATTATATGTAATTATAGAAATTATCTCGCTCGATAGATATTAATTTGGAATCATTCATTCCAGTGATTTTTGGGTAGATTATTGGAAATCATCGGTTCGTATTATGGTATTAGCGTGTCGTAGATGTGTTTACGTCATTATCGAATTGGGCATTCGCACGGCAACGTGAACCCCATTGTGATTCCAGCAAGTAGTTATCGATTAATCAAAACAATTTGCAAAAAAAAATTATATCACTAAGAAAATTGGTAAAAGTGAAAATCAAAACTGCTTATAGTTAAGAAGATATATTTTAATTAATATTGCTTAACTCAACTGTCCCAGAAACTCATGTGATCCAGTTATTAATTCACTGAAAATTACAAAATTGGCATGTGAGCTTCACTTCTTTCGTAAACATTCAAAATTCATCCTTTTGTAACTGTTACAAACTCTGGTGAAATTATCCCAGTTAACAATGCTTAACCTTGTTTTATTATTGTTTTTGCCTTTGCATTCCATGAGATAATTCGTTTTAATGGTACTAAGTGGGGTATGCGCTCTAATCAACGTTATTGTGAAAGTGCCAAACTAATTACATATGTGTGTGAGTATGTATCCGATATTTACCTTAATAAATCTTTTACTGGAGACTGTACTGGATTATTTGATTACCCTTAATTACTGATACGTATCAAAGAAAATTATTATTTATAGCAAAATTATTGTTTGGATCTGTAGTAATGTGTCATTAGAGCCACTTTGCAGAAAGCACTGGATTCGTGAGTCAAAAGGTAAGTTGGTCGACGTTTTCGGCAATTTAAAAGCGTTAAGCTTCCAAAAAAGTCAGAAATTCTTCTCAAAAATATAATTTTTACTGGAGACTGTACTGGATTATTTGATTACCCTTAATTACTGATACGTATCAAAGAAAATTATTATTTATAGCAAAATTATTGTATGGATCTGTAGTAATGTGTCATTAGAGTCACTTTGCAGAGAGAACTGGATTCGTGAGTCAAAAGGTAAGTTGGTCGACGTTTTCGGCAATTTAAAGGCGTTAAGCTTCCAAAGAAGTCAGAAATTCTTCTCAAAAATATAATTTTTCCTGGAGACTGTACTGGATTATTTGATTACCCTTAATTACTGATACGTATCAAAGAAAATTATTATTTATAGCAAAATTATTGTATGGATCTGTAGTAATGTGTCATTAGAGTCACTTTGCAGAGAGAACTGGATTCGTGAGTCAAAAGGTAAGTTGGTCGACGTTTTCGGCAATTTAAAGGCGTTAAGCTTCCAAAAAAGTCAGAAATTCTTCTCAAAAATATTATTTTTACTGGAGACTGTACTGGATTATGTGATTACCCTTAATTACTGATACGTATCAAAGAAAATTATTATTTATAGCAAAATTATTGTTTGGATCTGTAGTAATATGTCATTAGAGCCACTTTGCAGAGAGAACTGGATTCGTGAGTCAAAAGGTAAGTTGGTCGACGTTTTCGGCAATTTAAAGGCGTTAAGCTTCCAAAGAAGTCAGAAATTCTTCTCAAAAATATTATTTTTACTGGAGACTGTACTGGATTATTTGATTACCCTTAATTACTGATACGTATCAAAGAAAATTATTATTTATAGCAAAATTATTGTATGGATCTGTAGTAATGTGTCATTAGAGCCACTTTGCAGAAAGCACTGGATTCGTGAGTCAAAAGGTAAGTTGGTCGACGTTTTCGGCAATTTAAAGGCGTTAAGCTTCCAAAAAAGTCAGAAATTCTTCTCAAAAATATTATTTTTACTGGAGACTGTACTGGATTATTTGATTACCCTTAATTACTGATACCTGATACTTATCAAAGAAAATTATTATTTATAGCAAAATTATTGTTTGAATCTGCAGTAATGTGTCATTAGAGTCACTTTGCCGAGAGAACTGGATTCGTGAGTCAAAAGGTAAGTTGGTCGACGTTATCGGCAATTTAAAGGCGTTAAGCTTCCAAAGAAGTCAGAAATTCTTCTCAAAAATATTATTTTTACTGGAGACTGTACTGGATTATTTGATTACCCTTAATTACTGATACGTATCAAAGAAAATTATTATTTATAGCAAAATTATTGTTTGAATCTGTAGTAATGTGTCATTAGAGCCACTTTGCAGAGAGAACTGAATTCGTGAGTCAAAAGGTAAGTTGGTCGACGTTTTCGGCAATTTAAAGGCGTTAAGCTTCCAAAAAAGTCAGAAATTCTTCTCAAAAATATTATTTTTACTGGAGACTGTACTGGATTATTTGATTACCCTTAATTACTGATACGTATCAAAGAAAACTATTATTTATAGCAAAATTATTATTTGGATCTGTAGTAATGTGTCATTAGAGCCACTTTGCAGAAAGCACTGGATTCGTGAGTCAAAAGGTAAGTTGGTCGACGTTTTCGGCAATTTAAAGGCGTTAAGCTTCCAAAAAAGTCAGAAATTCTTCTCAAAAATATTATTTTTACTGGAGACTGTACTGAATTATTTGATTACCCTTAATTACTGATACCTGATACTTATCAAAGAAAATTATTATTTATAGCAAAATTATTGTTTGAATCTGCAGTAATGTGTCATTAGAGTCACTTTGCCGAGAGAACTGGATTCGTGAGTCAAAAGGTAAGTTGGTCGACGTTATCGGCAATTTAAAGGCGTTAAGCTTCCAAAGAAGTCAGAAATTCTTCTCAAAAATATTATTTTTACTGGAGACTGTACTGGATTATTTGATTACCCTTAATTACTGATACGTATCAAAGAAAATTATTATTTATAGCAAAATTATTGTTTGAATCTGTAGTAATGTGTCATTAGAGCCACTTTGCAGAGAGAACTGAATTCGTGAGTCAAAAGGTAAGTTGGTCGACGTTTTCGGCAATTTAAAGGCGTTAAGCTTCCAAAAAAGTCAGAAATTCTTCTCAAAAATATTATTTTTACTGGAGACTGTACTGGATTATTTGATTACCCTTAATTACTGATACGTATCAAAGAAAACTATCATTTATAGCAAAATTATTATTTGGATCTGTAGTAATGTGTCATTAGAGCCACTTTGCTGAGAGAACTGGATTCGTCAGTCAAAAGGTAAGTTGGTCGACGTTTTCGGCAATTTAAAGGCGTTAAGCTTCCAAAGAAGTCAGAAATTCTTCTCAAAAATATTATTTTTACTGGAGACTGTACTGGATTATTTGATTACCCTTAATTACTGATACGTATCAAAGAAAATTATTATTTATAGCAAAATTATTGTTTGAATCTGTAGTAATGTGTCATTAGAGCCACTTTGCAGAGAGAACTGAATTCGTGAGTCAAAAGGTAAGTTGGTCGACGTTTTCGGCAATTTAAAGGCGTTAAGCTTCCAAAAAAGTCAGAAATTCTTCTCAAAAATATTATTTTTACTGGAGACTGTACTGGATTATTTGATTACCCTTAATTACTGATACGTATCAAAGAAAACTATCATTTATAGCAAAATTATTATTTGGATCTGTAGTAATGTGTCATTAGAGCCACTTTGCTGAGAGAACTGGATTCGTCAGTCAAAAGGTAAGTTGGTCGACGTTTTCGGCAATTTAAAGGCGTTAAGCTTCCAAAGAAGTCAGAAATTCTTCTCAAAAATATTATTTTTACTGGAGACTGTACTGGATTATTTGATTACCCTTAATTACTGATACGTATCAAAGAAAATTATTATTTATAGCAAAATTATTGTTTGAATCTGTAGTAATGTGTCATTAGAGCCACTTTGCAGAGGGAGCTGGATTCGTGAGTCAAAAGGTAAGTTGGTAGATGTTTCTGACAATTTAAAGGCGTTAAGCTTCCAAAAAAGTCAAAATTCTTCTCAAAAATATTATTTTTACTGGAGACTGTCCTGGATTATTTGATTACCCTTAATTACTGAGACGTATCAAAGAAAATTATTATTTATAGCAAAATTATTGTTCGAATCTGCAGTAATGTGTCATTAGAGCCACTTTGCAGAGAGAACTGGATTCGTGAGTCAAAAGGTAAGTTGGTCGACGTTTTCGGCAATTTAAAGGCGTTAAGCTTCCAAAAAGTCAGAAATTCTTCTCAAAAATATTATTTTTACTGGAGACTGTACTGGATTATTTGATTACCCTTAATTACTGATACGTATCAAAGAAAATTATTATTTATAGCAAAATTATTGTTTGGATCTGTAGTAATGTGTTATTAGAGTAACTTTGCAGAGAGAACTGGATTCGTGAGTCAAAAGGTAAGTTGGTCGACGTTTTCGACAATTTAAAGGCGTTAAGCTTCCAAAAAAGTCAGAAATTCTTCTCAAAAATATTATTTTTACTGGAGACTGTACCGAATTATTTGATTACCCTTAATTACTGATACGTATCAAAGAAAATTATTATTTATAGCAAAATTATTGTTTGGATCTGTAGTAATGTGTCATTAGAGCCACTTTGCCGAGGAAGCTGGATTCGTGAGTCAAAAGGTAAGTTGGTCGACGTTTTCGGCAATTTAAAGGCGTTAAGCTTCCAAAGAAGTCAGAAATTCTTCTCAAAAATATTATTCTTACTGGAGACTGTACTGGATTATTTGATTACCCTTAATTACTGATACGTATCAAATAAAATTATTATTTATAGCAAAATTATTGTTTGGATCTGTAGTAATGTGTCATTAGAGCCACTCTGCCGAGGGAGCTGGATTCGTGAGTCAAAAGGTAAGTTGGTCGACGTTTCTGACAACTTAAAGGCGTTAAGCTTCCAAAAAAGTCAGAAATTCTTCTCAAAAATATTATTTTTACTGGAGACTGTACTGGATTATTTGATTACCCTTAATTACTGATACGTATCAAAGAAAATTATTATTTATAGCAAAATTATTGTTTGGATCTGTAGTAATGTGTCATTAGAGCCACTCTGCCGAGGGAGCTGGATTCGTGAGTCAAAAGGTAAGTTGGTCGACGTTTCTGACAACTTAAAGGCGTTAAGCTTCCAAAAAAGTCAGAAATTCTTCTCAAAAATATTATTTTTACTGGAGACTGTACTGGATTATTTGATTACCCTTAATTACTGATACGTATCAAAGAAAATTATTATTTATAGCAAAATTATTGTTCGAATCTGCAGTAATGTGTCATTAGAGCCACTTTGCAGAGAGAACTGGATTCGTGAGTCAAAAGGTAAGTTGGTCGACGTTTTCGGCAATTTAAAGGCGTTAAGCTTCAAAAAAAGTCAGAAATTCTTCTCAAAAATATTATTTTTACTGGAGACTGTACTGAATTATTTGATTACCCTTAATTACTGATACGTATCAAAGAAAATTATTATTTATAGCAAAATTATTGTTTGAATCTGTAGTAATGTGTCATTAGAGCCACTTTGCCGAGGAAGCTGGATTCGTGAGTCAAAAGGTAAGTTGGTCGACGTTTTCGGCAATTTAAAGGCGTTAAGCTTCCAAAGAAGTCAGAAATTCTTCTCAAAAATATTATTCTTACTGGAGACTGTACTGGATTATTTGATTACCCTTAATTACTGATACGTATCAAATAAAATTATTATTTATAGCAAAATTATTGTTTGGATCTGTAGTAATGTGTCATTAGAGCCACTCTGCCGAGGGAGCTGGATTCGTGAGTCAAAAGGTAAGTTGGTCGACGTTTCTGACAACTTAAAGGCGTTAAGCTTCCAAAAAAGTCAGAAATTCTTCTCAAAAATATTATTTTTACTGGAGACTGTACTGGATTATTTGATTACCCTTAATTACTGATACGTATCAAAGAAAATTATTATTTATAGCAAAATTATTGTTTGGATCTGTAGTAATGTGTCATTAGAGCCACTCTGCCGAGGGAGCTGGATTCGTGAGTCAAAAGGTAAGTTGGTCGACGTTTCTGACAACTTAAAGGCGTTAAGCTTCAAAAAAAGTCAGAAATTCTTCTCAAAAATATTATTTTTACTGGAGACTGTACTGAATTATTTGATTACCCCTAATTACTGATACGTATCAAAGAAAATTATTATTTATAGCAAAATTATTGTTTGGATCTGTAGTAATGTGTCATTAGAGCCACTCTGCCGAGGGAGCTGGATTCGTGAGTCAAAAGGTAAGTTGGTCGACGTTTCTGACAACTTAAAGGCGTTAAGCTTCAAAAAAAGTCAGAAATTCTTCTCAAAAATATTATTTTTACTGGAGACTGTACTGAATTATTTGATTACCCTTAATTACTGATACGTATCAAAGAAAATTATTATTTATAGCAAAATTATTGTTTGGATCTGTAGTAATGTGTCATTAGAGCCACTCTGCCGAGGGAGCTGGATTCGTGAGTCAAAAGGTAAGTTGGTCGACGTTTCTGACAACTTAAAGGCGTTAAGCTTCAAAAAAAGTCAGAAATTCTTCTCAAAAATATTATTTTTACTGGAGACTGTACTGAATTATTTGATTACCCTTAATTACTGATACGTATCAAAGAAAATTATTATTTATAGCAAAATTATTGTTTGGATCTGTAGTAATGTGTCATTAGAGCCACTCTGCCGAGGGAGCTGGATTCGTGAGTCAAAAGGTAAGTTGGTCGACGTTTCTGACAACTTAAAGGCGTTAAGCTTCAAAAAAAGTCAGAAATTCTTCTCAAAAATATTATTTTTACTGGAGACTGTACTGAATTATTTGATTACCCTTAATTACTGATACGTATCAAAGAAAATTATTATTTATAGCAAAATTATTGTTCGAATCTGCAGTAATGTGTCATTAGAGCCACTTTGCAGAGAGAACTGGATTCGTGAGTCAAAAGGTAAGTTGGTCGACGTTTTCGGCAATTTAAAGGCGTTAAGCTTCCAAAAAAGTCAGAAATTCTTCTCAAAAATATTATTTTTACTGGAGACTGTACTGAATTATTTGATTACCCTTAATTACTGATACGCATCAAAGAAAATTATTATTTATAGCAAAATTATTGTTTGGATCTGTAGTAATGTGTCATTAGAGCCACTTTGCAGAAAGCACTGGATTCGTGAGTCAAAAGGTAAGTTGGTCGACGTTTTCGACAATTTAAAGGTGTTAAGCTTCCAAAAAAGTCAGAAATTCTTCTCAAAAATATTATTTTCTATTGAAAATGAGGACTTAGAAGAGAATCTTAACGCCAGTAATAATCTGGCATTGCTATTTGGACAGGGACATTTTTTTTCGAATTTGAGTTATTAGCATATCTAGACGTGTTAAGGTCCCCTGGATCAAAAAAACATGTTTTTGAACAATTATGTATGTACAGCTATCGAAGATAACGTTTATCAACATTTTTCGATAAATCGTCTCTAAAGGGGAGTTTACCTACTCTTGTTCTAATTTCAGTTTAAATTTAATTTCAATCAACTAATTCAAATTCAATACTTATTGTACTATTAAATACGTTTAAATATTATTATATTATAATATTATTTAAAATATTACATTTATTATTTTTAATATTTATTATTTTATATTTATTAAATAAATATTATTTCTTTATTTAAATTTTATTGTTTAATTTAAATATTATTATTATTAAATACTATTAAATAGAGTTTAATAGTATTTTTGCCACAATGGTCTGCGAAGGGCACTTCACTCTTCTCGTTTTTTTTCGGAAATTTTCTCAAAATCAGCTTAAAAAATTGTTTTTAAACTTTGAATATTTATATCCCTATTCAATTTACTAACATCCTCTAAATCTCTCCGAAAGGAGCACTTCACACATAATTTTCGGTTTTCTAAAAATTTTTCGAAATCTTGAAGAAGTTTAGAACTCCTGGATTGTCTATTAGCAACGTCGAAGATATTACTTGAAAAATACAATAAAAGCATCTTAGTCACCAAACAAATTTACAAATTTAAATTTTCTCAATTTTGGGAAATTTCGAACTTTTGAATTGTTTTTATATGCCACGAATTTGAAAGTTGAAAAGAGTGTCTTAAAGTATATTCAAAAGCAAAGAAGTTTCCAAATTTTATGAATTTAAACATTCTCAACAAAATACAAGAAGTTTTGAACGTTCAATGGTATATGACAGTAGAGTAGAAATAGCATAAGTTTCAATGAATTGAGTCATAGTTTGAATTGATAATAATAGTCTATATATAGAGTTAGCTACTATGTCCAAATAGTGTTGGATTCATGAGTCAAGACATTTGCTAACTCAAAATAGGAAGAGTAAGTTTCCAAAAACGTCAAAAATTATTATTTTCTTTAGAAAATGAGAACTTAGAAAAGAATCTTAATTGCTGTAAAAATCTGAGATTATAGGGATTATTGGATATATGATTACCTGTAATTTTCGATAATTATGAACGCAAATTGTATGAAATATTTGATCTCAAAGATGGCGCAGGTTCTACAGAATTGATTCAAAGATCTGTACTTCTAATAAAGTCTAAAAGGCGAAAAGAGGGCGAGTCTAGAGTCAAAAGGTCATAAGAATTTGGAACTTGAATCCAAAGGAAGAGTAAGTTTCCAAAAAAGTCACAAAATATTATTTTCTATAGAAAACAAGAACTTAGAAAAGAATCTTCATTTCTGTAAAAATCTGAGATTATTTGGATTATTGAATATTTGATTACCTGTAATTTTCGATAATAATTATGAACGCAAATTGTACTCAATATTTGATATTGAGGATAGCACAGGTTCTAATGAATTGATTCAAAGATCTGTACTTCTAATAAAGTCTAATAGGCGAAAGGAGAGCGAGTCTAGAGTCAAAAGTCATACAAGAATTTGGAACGTGAATCCAAAGGAAGGGTAAGTTTCCAAAAAAAGTCACAAAATATTATTTTCTTAAGAAAACAAGGACTTAGAAAAGAATCTTCATTTCTGTAAAAATCTGAGATTATTTGGATTATTGAATATTTGATTACCTGTAATTCTCGATAAATTATCTATGAACTCAAATTTTGTTAAATATTTGATCTCGAAGATAGCACAGGTTCTAATACATTGATTTAAAGATCTGTAGTTGTACTAAAGCCTCATAGAGCTACTCTGGGAAAAGAGGGCGATTCAAGTCCAAAGTTATCTACCTATAAATCTAGATATCTATTGATATGATACTGACCTTGATTGAAATTGATAGGACCAAATTTTCATCTTGAGCTATGTAAGTAGACATTTTTAAATATAGGAATCCGACTTTCCATCATATCAATCTCTGCAGAGAAGTCAGTAGATATCACATGACTCAAAAGTCATTGCATTGATAATGATAGTTATTCGTGATATCAATCATCAGCCACTTCTACTAGGATATTAAGAAAAGCAATGTCATTATTAATGATGATGGTTATTTTTTATCAATACATTAATAATTAGATTAATAGATTATTAATTAATCTCATTAATAAAAATAAGAGATATTATTGGTCTAAAGGCTGATAAGACCTTTTGTTTCACAATATCGAGACTGACAAAGCTGGAGAAGCTTTGGGAAAACTGTGAGAATAACGTGGCCCGAGTTAAGCCTCAGAAATATGTCATTAAGAACGGAAAATGTGTCAATGGAAGCCAAATTGAGTGTTGCAGACTATGTTATTGGAAGGATGGCAATCTCGAATAATTTCTTCAATAACGTGGACAAGAGGAAAGGTAAAGCAAATGGACCCATAGTACTTAGTACTTGAGCGTGTTTCAATGACTCCTTTGCCAAGAAGGGTGGTTTTAATGGAAAATTCATGAGAAAAAGGTGAAAATGATAATTGATGTTAAAGCAGTAATGGCGTGAACAGAAGACGAACTGATAGGCCATCGATTCCAGAGGAAAATTTAAAGAAAATGGAGAATGTATTTAGGAAAATTCAGGACAATGTCGACAGGAAGGTTCGTAACGCCCTACATACAAAATTAATTCTCGGCTAATTACTCCGCGAACGTCAGGAACCGCGGCTAAGTAAAGTTTGCGGTAAAAGTCGTTATGTACCTTTCCCAAAAAGTTGAACTTGAGTTCGTGAGTAAGTATTCATCCCTTCGTCGTCGTCGAGTTAATTACCACGAGGTGCGTCCCGGAATTAAAAACGCACGTAATACTCGTCGCACAAAAACCACCCTCCTGACCTTCGGGACCCTTCGGGGGCGTCTTCACAAAAGCGTCGAGACGTCAGAAGTCGCTCCGGTGAAAAGCCCGAGGAGCAACAGTTTATCTTGAATCATTAATAACCTGTCATTCGGCACTCAATTTACGGTATACGTGTGAGACGGGCTCCGGGGAGGTTTTTCCTACGTGTCGGGCGAGCTTTTGTCGTCGCGTCGGCGGGGAAGATTCCACCCCTGTCAATGTGACAGGTTACGCCACTGGGCGACAAGGTAAGGAAACGCGATTAGATTAATGAACGGTCCCCTTCGATCGATCGATTGATATAGAAAGCTCGCCTCGCCGGCCTGGGCCCCGAAACTAATCAGGTGAAACGTGGAAAAATGCAAGTGCTACCACTACACACACACACACACATGTGAATAATGGACGTTATTGTCCGGTAACCGAAATCGACCGAGAAATGAAATAATTTAAAGCGGAGCGGAATGCGTACATGTCGTACTTTACCTAATGCAATTCCGAAATTACTTTACTTAAGTTGTGGGAAATAAAAACACTCGATAACGGGGATTCGATTAAAACGTCTACATCGTTCACGGGAAAAATTGTGTTCTAAAATTAGATTTACTCACAAAACAGCTCGATAATTTTAATAAATCCCCGAAAAAATAAGTAATGAGAAACAAGTAGAAAGAAGTGAGTAGGTAACGTGAAAAAATTAATACGAAGCGGCAGCGTAATGAGGAAATAAATTACTACAGCCTGAGTGGAAAATATCACAGACGACAGCTCCATACAAGTGAGACACCTCTATTTTCCCAAATAAATAAATTTTTCAATAATAATACAATAATAATAATAATAATAATAATACAACATAATAATAAAACATTTCAATAACTTTTTTGAATTTACTTATACCCTTTTTTATTCCAAATAACTCAACAACTCGATCTAACTGTTTATTAGGTTATTGAGTTATCATAAAAAAAAATTTTTTTAGAAATCTAAATTATTATATGACTTAATTTTGAATATTACACACACAACACAATAAACCTTATTTTATATCATAAAAAAAACAAATCTAATTTCAATTGTAAACCCTTTGTATCTAATATTAGAAATACATACATGACATACTTGACAGCCATCCCATTTCCATAAGTTTCTAATATCGACCTTATATTTTTTAAACTGATTGACATAATAATGTACCTACATAGAATTTATCATAGTTTAATGCGGGATAACTACGTTTTAATAAACAAATATTGGAACTTTCACGTAAATTACACTTTAATATGTACTTCGAAATTGCGTTAGGTATACACCTACATAATTAAAATAATTACATTAAATGCATAACGGAGGTAATTTAAAACAACCAACCACTTAAATAATAAATTGGTAATTTTATATTACCATATTATTCATATATAATGCGGTACAATTTGCAGAAAGATAGGTTTAAAAATGTAAATATGAGTTCGATGTATTTTTAATTAAAATAACTTAATAATCAATTAATCACTCTAACTATTGTTATTACTAAAGAGTTTGTTATACAAATTATTTATATAATTTAATTTTTCGTTGTTAATATCAATTTTTCCACTAAAGTTTTTATGAATAATTTTATTTTTTGATTGGAATTAGTCGATGATTGATTGTATTATTGTTTGTTTCCAGAGATCGAATAAAATTGTTTTCAAACAAAATTAATCAAGCGAAAAGTTAAATTTTCCCAATAACTCATTTAATGTTAAATTTACAAAAAGGGCTCTTCTTTACTAGAAATAAAGAGTTAATTGAAATTTTTAGAATTTAATTTTCAAATAATCCATTTATTGGGCTGTATTTATGATTTCAAAAAATATATAAGAAGGAAAAAAGATTATTGACATTTTCAGAAACCTTATTTACTTTAAATAAACCATCGCCTTATATAACGTCGCGTACGAATCAGAAATTTCGATTGTCTTAGATCGTTATAACTGACCAGCACACTTCACGCGCCAACTTAATATTGCGTGAACAGTTGGGAAATGATAACACGTAATTGCAACCTTCGGATTTACTAAACTATTTAACTGCAACAACTTAAAATACAACGGAATAGGTGAAGATGGATAATAATTATCTCGTGGTTAGACGAAGAGTATTTCTTAAATTAAATTACTCATAAACCATCGCCTTATATAACGTCGCGTACGAATCAGAAATTTCGATTGTCTTAGATCGTGTTATAACTGACCAGCACACTTCACGCGCCAACTTAATATTGCGTGAACAGTTGGGAAATGATAACACGTAATTGTAACTTCAGATTTACTAAACTATTTAACTGCAACAACTTAAAATACAACGGAATAGGTGAAGATGGATAATAATTATCTCGTGGTTAGACGAAGAGTATTTCTTAAATTAAATTACTCAAAAATTAGAGACGACAAACGCGATCTCCGCTTATTGGCCGGTTGCATTGCACTCCTCTTTACTCGTCGCTTATTGGTTAAAAATCACCCCGATAAGGAGTAGAGGGCGTGCTGACCATTGCTGAAGATCCTCGCTTTCATCTCATATACAGATGGTAAACACATGTTTTAGAAATCGCGCACCCAACTTCTTCGAAATGCAATACTGGATTACTTTCCCGGGAGGGTCTTTGTTACCCTTACGGCTCATTGTGGACTTGACTTGTGTTTATAGCAAATAAATCTCGAAGAAGTATTGGGTACTCAAGGTGACAGCAATATGGACCTCTGTAAATCATCATCGGTTCAACAATCGAATTATTGTATTTATAATTCAAAAAATTCATAGGTTACAGTTATTGACATCTTCAGAAAACTTAATTTTGTAAAATAACCCATTAACTCGTTACTTTGATGTATCGGGTGTTTGATTGCACATTTTTATGTAACTTTGAAAAAATTACCAAAAAGATTATTATTATTAGAAAAATTATGTTTTTAAGGTTTTCATTGCTTTCTCCTAAATATCATTTCTACATTTCAACATATTTCACAAACACTTTCTTTGATATATCACAGTAAGACGTGTTTGTAAATAAAATTAGATAGTACATTTACCATTAATTATCGGTACCAACTTGTATCATTCTTGTACCTAGCGAAAGGTTATAAGTTATAAGATGTATATTTAAACAAACTTCCACCAGGACACCTTTCACCATAATTCTTATATAAGTCTCATCTATGAAGATTAAAGTCATAATTGTTACACTTAAGGTAATATATTAGTTCATACAACGCCATTATCGACCCAATTTGGGGTGTTTCCCATAAATCACTAATGACTTTAAACCCTCTTAACACAGTGCTGGCCGGGAACGTCACTGATAAACTTAGGTGAAGGTTCAAGAAAACAACAAATTCAATGATTGCAACAATCAAAAAATTTGTTCGAAAATTCGTAAAAGCCACAGCTGAAAGCAAGCATCTAAGTAACAAGTAACTTTAGTATCAAGTACGAGTACATTTAGTACAAGTATTAAAGTAAAGTTACAAAGTTACACCTGCAAAGTAAAGTGACGTCCGTTTCATTTATTTAAAATAAAAGTAAATTTAAATATAAGTACCTACACTTAGTACAAGTGTCAAAGTAAAGTTACAAAGTCACACTTACAACGTAAAGTGACGTCTGTTTCACTAATTTAAAATAAAAGTAAATTTAAGTACAAGTACATTTAGTACAAGTATCAAAGTAAAGTTACAAAGTCACATCTACAACGTAAAGTGACGTCTGTTTCATTTATTTAAAACAAAACTATAAAACGTGTTGCGGGACACGCGTTAGGAACTTTAGTTCCTTTTAATTAACAACCAAATTTTTGAAAAAAAAAAAATGGAATTGAATATTTAAAGTGAAGTTTGAACTGGTAAAGTTTACTTTTGAGAATCTTTCGTTTCTTTTGGCTTTTAGCTTAATGCAATCCAACCATTGCTACCGACAGGGCTTTGAGAAGAACCTGTACCAGCTAAATGTAATGCTGCTGAACAATAAAGGCGTGTTAATTACCTCACTTCAGCAAAAGCATGTAAAATTTTACCTATAAATGCAATGGAACCGTGCCTCTGTGAGGTATGTAAGATTGTTATTCGCTTATGACGATTAGACGCTTAGACGAAATAGTTGGACCTGCCTTACAAAAAGATGTAACTAAAAAGCCATTATCTCCAGAATTCTTTTCCATGTCTTTCACGCTCCCAATGCTAATGCTAAATTAGGGCAAAGTTCAGTTTTACGAACTTTCAAGGTTACGGCATTAAGGGAGTTACGACTAATACTAAATTAGAGACTGTGTAAACAGCCACGTCTATTTCTAGGTGATTCAACTTTTAAGTTACGACTACCACTAATGTTGCTTTAAATAAAAGCTGTATAAATCCACCTTTAATAACGCAAAAACGTTACAACTCAAATCCAAAACAATGTAAACAAAGAAAATTTGCCTCATAATGGCGGCCAGATACCACGTGACTAGTCTGGCCAATAAAAATCGAGACATTGATTGTCGCCACTGTTCGTAGTACAGTCACTGTAGAGATAGCGAGCGGCTCGGCAGCGTTCGCTCCGGTAACGCATTCTGGTAACGCATTCTATTTAACGGTCAGATTTTTTGCTGCGCGACCACCCTCGCTCCCAAACCACTAGCGTAAGGAACAATTTCCAAAAGTGAATTTAAGTACAAGTACATTTAGTATAAGTATCAAAGTAAAGTTACAAAATTCACTTATTTAACTCTGAACTCTTACGAAAATCAAAATGGTTTGTCTCGGAAATATGTAAAAATTAGTACATTGATGGAAGTTTGTTTCGTGTTAAAACGACGAATTAACAGCTTTTTCTAAAACGACGAATTTAAATGCAGCTACGACCATTTCCCCCTCGAATTACCCCCTTTTCAACGTCCTTATAGTAAAGTAGCGAGAGAATTTAAATAACCGTTTAAACGCATCCCAAGTCGAAATTGTTCTCGTCTCACCACGTTATCAAAGTAATTGATTAGCCTCGTCGGCGTAAATATTTGAGCGATATGGGACTATTCCTCTTTTTGTCGCAGAGAAATCAATTAGCCCTCATGCATTATTCAAAATTTAATTCGCGCCGCATCTGCCAATTATCATTTCCGAGTAATTACAACAGATGCAGAATGATTGCATAGAAATTATTGCATATAATTACCGCATTGTGGCGGAGACAGCAATTATTACTGTTATTCCAGCAAGGAGACTTTTTCCTGTTTCGCAACGAAAACGTTGCCCTCGCATAGCCACCCACAACGTACAATTTTTCATAAATATCGCGGAGGATTCGAAAAACTTCCAACATGCGCGCGCTTCACCAAACCTCCCCCTTATCGTCACGTAATTACGAGTATATATACATGTATTCGGCTACTTATTAGTGGGCGCGTCGGCGGGAATCGATCTTTTGTCTCTGGCATTATCCCAGCGGTATTGTCACCTCGACGTACTACCTCGAAAAATCTAGATTCCACTATGAGATTAGAGAAACCGGAACCCAGGTAGCCGAGAATGAAAGAGAAAAGAGAGAAGACACGTTGGAACACCTGAAGAGTGAGCATTAAGATGAACAGCAGCGTTGTCGAATTTTGAACGGAGCCTCTAAGGCGCCCGTGTGGTAGAAACGTTCGAAAAGAAGAGGAAATACCAACGGGGACCATCCATCAACGAGAAGGTTTAATGTTGCTTCGGGGACTTTACCTCGTGGTTGATCGTAGCGAGTGGACATGTCAGCGGAGCAAAAGTAGCAGATTTTGGTAGTGTGTGCAACTATGGGAATCAAGGGCAAAGGTAGCAGCACTGGTCTAGTATCCACGTAAAATATACCTTTGGACAGCCTTTAGTCTCAAGTAACAGCTCAAGTAGCCTTACTTCAAGTAACTGGTTATGTATCCATTGTGTTCAATACTAAGTGTCTATGCTGATGAAACATCTCATTAAACATATCAGGACTTTAAAGGACTCAAAATTTTAACTAGCACACCTTCTAAAAATTAATTAGAAGAAAATGGAACCAATAAAGCCATAAAATCATAATTTCAATCACTAAACTCAAGCTGATTTTGTCATCTTCACCAGAGGAAAATAAGTCATATTTGACATGTTGGGATACTCATAGCCATATAAAAGTAAAGATGCATGAAAATATGCCAAAAGTATGGGTATATTTATGAATGAAAATTAATAAATATATGCAAAGACAGTTTGAAATATGCGATGATTGACATTTGAGTACAAACAATGGTATCAGTACTGTTATTAAATTAAGCCAACTGAAGAAATTATCAAAACTAATTACAAAGTAAGAATCAAATACTCCTTCAAATTTTCCCTTAAATTTCATTGTTTTATGCCATTTGGATTTACTTAAATTCGAAATAAAGATCCATTTTACTTCATCAAAAGTAGTCGCAGCATTACTGGCTCAAAAATTTAATTCTAAACAATGCTGACTCATTTTGGATCATCCAAAACAAGAAAATTGTTAAGTTCGGTCTTTCTGGATCGCCCAGTAACGAAATATTGTCTATGAACTTACCATACTCAACTACGATATATTAAACAAAATTGATTCCCAATCATAAAGAATCAAATTGCAGGTCTGGGCCGTCTTATAGTAAATAATTATAAAGAATGTTTGATTATTGATCAATTCAGTGTTCATGGATCATTCGGCATGGGGATATTGTCCAAGTGCTTTTTATAGCGGTCAATTTTACAGACAGTCGACTCATTAGATCACCTTGAATCATCCAGAACCTGATGATGTTGTTCAGTTCGAACTTTTTGGATTGTCTAGTATCGAAATAGTGAGTAAGAACTTGATAATTTAGTCAACGATTTTAAAGAATATTGATTCCGAATCAACAAGAATCAAAATATTGGTCAGGACCGTCATATAATAAATGATGATACAGGATGGTTCATTATTGATCAATTGAGTATCATTCAGGATCAGGACATTGTCCAAGTCTTTATTTTAGTGGTAAATTTTAAAGAATGTTGACTCATTAAATAATCTTGAATCATTCAGGACTGCCCAGTGACGAAATATTGCCTAGGAACTTAATATTGTTGACGATTTAAAAAAATATTGATTCAGAATGATCAAGCATCAGAGTATTGGTCAGGACCGTCTTATAATAAATGATTATACAGGATGTTTCATTATAGATCAAGTCAGTATCATTCAGGATTAAGATACTGTCCAAGTCCTTATTCTAGTGGTAAATTTTAAAGAATGTTGACTCATTAAATAATCTTGAATCATTTAGAACCGCCTAGTCACGAAACATTACCTAGGACTTAATACTGTCGACGATTTTAAAGAATATTGATCCTGAATAATCAAGAATCAGAATATTGGTCAGGCCCGTCTTATAATAAAAGATTATACAGGATATTTCATCATTGATCAAGTCAGTATCATTCAGGATTAAGATACTGTCCAAGTCCTTATTCTAGTGGTGAATTTTAAAGAGTGTTGACTTATTAAATCGTCTTGAATCATCCAGAACTGCCCAGTAACGAAATATTGCTTAGGAACTTAATATTGTCGACGATTTTAAAGAATATTGATTCCGAATAATCAAGCATCAAGATAATGGTTGTCTTCATCACATTCACTTTACATAGAAACCCACAGCAACCATTTCCTTATGAAATATATTTGAAGATTTTAAAAAATGTCTTGATGAATTTTTTTTTTAAAAACAAAATTCAAATTGCCCTTCCCATTCGCATCCATTTCTTACTTTAATATTTCCTGAAAATAACAAGTTAGATGATTCTCACTGAATTATTAATAAATCTGTGGCAGCAACATCAGAATGAACACTGTTGTTAAGAAAACTGGTTTTCAGTGTCTCTTTAGCTTGCCTTTGATTCTGAAGTTAATACAACACTTCTAACCTTGCAGCGTTTTGCCGATGGGTTCAAACCCCATCGCTTAACCGGATTAAACCGACCTAACCTAAACAATGCAGAGTGCTTTAATAAAGGTTCTAACGAATCCCATCACATTTGATGTAAAACTGGACAGGGCCGACGTCGTTTGCGTTTCAGTGAAAAACCTGAGACGCCGCACTGAAGATTTGAATGCGTTCTCCATAATGCAATCTTCTGCGAGGAGCCGCCATTCTGCCTTTCAAATCGTTCAGTTACCATATGCATGAAGCGATTTTAAAAACAAAGCGGACTTTGTCCTGAGAAGACAGAGAGAACGTGTTTCCAATCAATCGGTCAGCTTGTTACTCTTAAGTATTTTAAGAAAAAAATCTGTTTATTTTTTAAAATTTTTGTATCATAAAAAGTAAATGAGATATGGCGGTTCAAAATTTGTAGATCATCCCAGCCCATTGAACACAACCCTTATCAAAAATAAGGGTTGAAAAATGTTTTAACCAATATGACGTACAAAATACTTTTTTTGAAAAGTTTATGGCTCAAGAAATAAGCGAATTGTCGTCGAAAAACCAATTGCATTTTTTTTTAATTTCGTAGCAGGCATTTTGAAGCATAGTTGAAGTGTTTAAAAAATAAGACATTTTATTTCACTAGTGAGATATTCTTAATTTAATACAAAATCACTTTTACATCATTGCAAAAATCGTTGAAATTATTTTTTTAATAATTAATATCCTCAAGGGATGATTCATAAGAGTTGAACAAGCGGTTAAACAAATGATAATTTTATTTTACTAATACAGTAATATCCACTCGATATAAATGCACTTTTAAATCGTTTCAAATTGTAAAAAAGCTTTTTAAAAATATTTTTTTAATAATTATTTAAATTTAATTTAAAATTTATTATTTAAATTACCCCCCAGGGGTAATTTATAAGGGTTGAAGCCTTTCAGTAAGTAATATATTGCATTCAACTAAACCAAAATATTTTAAATTTAATATGACCACTTTTAAATCATTTCAAGAACAATAAATATCTTTAAAACTAGTTTTGAAAATTACTACACCCAGGGGGTGATTTGAATCTTTCTGATTAATGATAAATCTTGTTCACAAATGCCAAGAGATCTACAAATAATTCGTTTAAACATTATTTTAACCAATTACGTACTAGAATCTATGATTTTTAATTTTTTGCAATAAGGGGTAATTTCCACCCCTAACAATAAAATGCCCCGGTCCGGCACATAGTTAATCTTGAAGTAGAAGGTAAGTAGAGCTTGGACCCAAAGTTTTACGAAAATCGGTGTGGATTCCCAAAATTGAACAGCAATACGGTATTTTAACGTTGATGACTGGACTAAATTAGACTTTTTTTGAAGTGAAACTTTTATCGTATCATCCGACAGGCATAAAACTTAAACCAGAGTTTCTGAAATTATCCCCAGCTAGCAATTTTGGTGTTGTTCAGCCAAGTAAAGTATAAGTTTAGCTATTTAGGTAGAAATTGAGGTAGTATATTTCAGTGAATATAGGTGATAGAGTCGTTCAAGGAAATGAATTAAATGACGTGAAAATAGATTCCTAACAAGTCACAATATTATGTTAAGTGGTATCAGACCAACTAATAGGTCGCAGAAGAACATAATTAACTAGATTGGTAGAATGAAGGTCCCTGATACTACATAACTTATTTCACATAATGATTGGTGAAATATGTACGACACCATGTTTCACCAATCGGGTCATATTTTCGTTATACAACGTATCAAGTTAATTTAGTGGGTGTTACCAACACAAGTTTCGAATTGTTATTAATGCAATGCGACGATTTTTCTGGTGAGAAAAAATGAGTTTTGGAAATGTCATATTGCCTTATCTTTATTGAGACGCTACTAATGAAATGGGTTCTGGATATGAAATCTCACTTTGAAAAATTGGGGGCTTCTACCTAACATCACACGCCCATTACTAACGAAGTCAGCAGTTCTCCACGTTGACCATACAGTTCAGCAGTCATCAAAAACGTCACGTAAACGTCACTGTCATTCTGATCCTCCAAACGGCGAGGGCAACAAGGGCCATATTGTTCGGCGTTGGAGGAATCGACGTCCGCAGACGCGGCAACGTCGTCTGGAAATTCGGCAAGTGCGGTAACGGAAGACGCAAAATATGCAGAAGAAGAAGAAGAAGAAAGAGGAAGACCTGAAGAAGACAAGAGGGAAGGACTAAGTGCTCCGGCTACGCTCTCGCTCTATGTGTATGTGTGTGTGTGCATGTATGTACGTGTAGGTATTTCGACTTCAAAGGGCGGCCAAATCGTCGGCACACAGAAGAGACGAAACGATGAGCCGAGAGAGAGAGGGTGGAAGAGAGAAAGGGATGAAGGGAGAGAGAGAGAGAGAGAGAGAGAAGGCACCACCCGCCCGGTCCCGAACAGCTCCCTGGGGCATTTCACAAAATCGATACGCGACACACAAGTCTGCCTGATGCCGACGCACCACTATCGCCACGTTCTCCACGTTCTCCTCCGAAAATTCCCTTTTCGGGAAGGCAGGGGCGTCCGCCCTCCCCTCGCGAAGGAACCGATAACGGCGATAAAGATCGAAGGGGTTCTCCCACACCCCATGAATTTTAATCGAAATCGACCAAAAACTAACATAAGAAATAAACATAAGAAGCGGAAGACGTCAAGGTGACATCCTAAGTCCCACTCTATTTAGGGTGTCAACACAGTCGGGAAATCAGGGAAAAGTCAGGAAATTTCGAAAAGAAAATTTGTCACAAAGAACATTTGTCACTTTTCAGATCACATGTACTATCAGAATCACATTAATAAATTTGATTCTCTTCAATGTTGCTTTTGAATTGTAGCGATGAGTACATCTAGTCTTTATAATGCAAGTCCTAAAATGACTAATTTAATTGACATGATTTACACAGACTTTACCGTATAACCAAATGCCACTCAAGTTTTCAATTGCGTTAACAAGTTCATCTCAGCACAGACTGTGATAGTCTGCATACTAGCAGACGTCTGGCTGAGGTTCGTTGTATAGGACACCAAATTTTGACGGTACGTTGAATAAATAGTATTATTAGTTTAAGTTAGGTTATGTAAGGTAATAGGATTCGGTGATCCGATCGCACGCCCGTAATGTCGGTCGTTTACACACAACCATTATTTTATTTGAGCTGTCAGAAGTATTCCAACATGGCGGAAGTTGGAAAATATATCGCAGATACAAAGAAAGTCCCTCAAAACGACGTTACTTTAATATCCGAGCATGCGCAGTTGAAATTTGTCATAAGGCATCCCAGATATAAATTTAATATACAAATACAGTTTCTCGAAATTCAATTTTGAAAAGATGTAGTAAAAATTTTTCATGGTAAACGTTCGAATACTTTTTGAGGTTATGTTGTTCTGCCTGCCGTCGAACATAACGTGTTCTATGTTCCAACAAGACTTCAGAGATGATTTTTGAAAAAATTCTTTGTTGGCACATGCGCAGTAAAAGAAATTGTTGGACACAACCCTCAAACATAACAAGGAATTTTTACTGTAAAAGGGATGAATACCGACAATTAGACCTTGCCAAGAATATCGCCGATGTAATCATAGATTTGCATATGGGTTGAATATGTCATTCCTGTAATAATAGACCAAGTAAGTTTTTACCTAATCCCTTGATCTTAGAGTGTATCACCACTCATCTGGTCCATCAGAATAATTGACAACTAACAGCTACTCATTTATTTACTTTCGTTATTTTTCCACGTGAAAGTAAATAAACCTCTTCATTCCCATTTGCGTCCACCTTTAACAACATGCCGATGGCCTTTATTTACATTCTTCCCCATGCTACCTCGAGCCACTTACGTTTAATCGATTTTATTTATCACGCAAATTTATGCGATTCATTTTCATATCTTCGTCAAAACTGTCATGCGCTAATAGTCAGCAGCCAGATAAAATATAATGTACATTAAATCGAGGAATCTTTGACATTTGTCACAACAAATCCACCGCAATAAACAACGATAGCAAATATCAATCTGATTACCATCGATTTTGGACATTGATTCGCGCAGGCGCATTTAATGCGATAATATAGTCAATTACTTCACGGTTTTGCTCAGTATTTTAAAGAATTGCTTCGACTGGAAATGTGAAATATAATATAGGAAAAAATAAGTTATATAATGCCGATGTGTGCTTTTAGCCACTTCTTCTCGGGGGGTGAAAATACTTAGCTTCAAAATAACCCCAGAAATCGATAGAGTGTTCAATTTCAAGCAAAAAATGTTATATAAAATTTTCTCAGTATGTTAACATTTTCCGAGTTATTCACGATTGGAACTGTTGATTTTCCACCTAAAAAACGCGTTTTTGAGTGATTTTTCGAAAATAACTCGAAAACAGTAAATTTTCTCAAAAAAGTCATGAGAACAAAAAAAAACATTTAAAATAACGAATCGAATGGCATTCTTCAAATTTTCATGACAGCAACATAACCCGAGTTACAGTCTGATGAAGATGAAGGTTTATTTGAATTAACCTACAATCAAACCTTTCATCATTAATAACGTAAAATGGAGTGGTTTTCGAAGAATAATGCTTAAAATGTTTCTTAAAGGTCTTAACGAGACCTTTAAAATGAGCTAAGTTAAAAGTGATTTGGATGGAAAATAACCGAGTAATTACAAAAACAGAACGATTATATCATAAAGAAAAGAAAATAAATCATTGAATTTTCTACAAAAATGAAAGTTACTCTTAATCCATTTATAATTAGCGTCATTTGTGTACTAACAATTTGTCCTCAAATTTTAATCAATTTCAAATGCTTACATTTGAAAAAAAACTCAATTTAGAAAATTTTATAAAATATTTCTATTTTTTCAAAATTACTTAAAATATTTGTTTTTTTTTTCAAAATTACCCGAAAACTACAAGAGATACGAAAAATATGCACAGTTATTAAAATGTAGTATTTTTTGTGCTGAAAATTTTCCTTTTTTTAGAATTTTTCTATAATGAAAACCTATTGAGATATTAACATGTGAAGTGAAAGAATGCTATCTGGTGTGTAATGCGTTTATTACGTAACGAGGCAGACTTTCGTCTTCGATGGTTGTGGGTAATGTATATTACTTTACTGGCCGTTATTGACACTAATTTCAATTGAACGTAATATGATTGGAAAGTAAACTTTACTGGTTTCAATAGTCGTGGGAAATACACCGTATTTACATTACTCGTGAAGTAATATTCTTAAGTCAAACTACACGTAAAGTCGTTGAGATCAAAATTTACCATCTTTGGCCGTGAGTAATGCGTATTACTTCATGGGTCGTTTCGAATTTCGTCTTCGATAGTTGTGGGTAATGTTTAATGCCTCACTGGCCGTTAATGACACTATTTTCAATTAAACGTAACACTGGAAAGTACTTTACTGGTTTCAATATTCATGGGAAATACACCGTTTTTACATTACTCGTGAAGTAATATTTTTAAATCGAACGACACAAAGTCGTTAAGATTAAAATTTACCTTCTTTGGCCGTGAGTAATGCGTATTACTTCATGGGTCGTTTTGAATTTCATCTTCGACACTTGTGGGTAATGTGTATATTACCTCAGGCCGTTTAGGATACTATTTTCAATTAAATGTAATATGATTGGAAAGTAAACTTTACTGGTTTCAATATTCGTGGGAAATACACCGTTTTTACATTACTCGTGAAGTAATATTCTTATGTCGAACGACACATAAAATGGTTAAGATCAAAATTTACCTTCTTTGGCGGTGAGTAATGCTTTTTACTTCATGGGTCGTTTTGAATTTCGTCTTCGACAGTTGTGGAAAATGTGTATTACCTCAGGCCGTTTAGGACACTAAATTCAATTAAATGTAATATGATTGGAAAAAAACTTTACTGGTTTCAATAGTCGTGGGTAATACACTATTATCATATTACTCGTGAAGTAATATTCTTAAGTCGAACTACACGTCAAGTCGTTAAGATCAAAATTTACCTTCTTTGACGGTGAGTAATGCGTATTACTTCATGGGTCGTTTTGAATTTCGTCTTCGACAGTTGTGGGTAATGTGTATATTACCTCAGGCCGTTTAAGACACTAATTTCAATTAAACGTAATATGATTGGAAAGTATACTTTACTGGTTTCAATAGTCGTGGGTAATACACTATTATCATATTACTCGTGAAGTAATATTCTTAAGTCGAACGACACATAAAGTCGTTAAGATCAAAATTTACCTTCTTTGGCAGTGAGTAATGCTTATTACTTCGTGGGTCGTTTAGAATTTCGTCTTCGATAGTTGTTGGTAATGTTTATTACCTCACTGGCCGTTAATGACACTAATTTCAATTAAACGTAATATTATTGGAAAGTTAACTTTACTGGTTTCAATAGTCGTGGGTAATACACTACTATTACATTACTCGTGAAGTAATACTCTTAAGTCGAACGACACAAAGTCGTTATGATCAAAATTTACCTTCTTTGGCCGTGAGTAATGCGTATTACTTCATGGGTCGTTTTTAATTTCGTCTTCGACAGTTGTGGATAATGTGTATTACCTCAGGCCGTTTAGGACACTAATTTCAATTAAATGTAATATTATTGGAAAGTAAACTTTACTGGTTTCAATAGTCGTGGGAAATACACCGTTTTTACATTACTCGTGAAGTAATATTCTTAAATCGAACGACACATAAAGTTGTTAAGATCAAAATTTACCTTCATGGCAGTGAGTAATGCGTCTTACTTCATGGGTGTCGTTTTGAATTTCGTCTTCGACAGTTGTGGGTAATGTGTATTACCTCACTGGCCGTTAATGACACTAATTTCAATTAAACGTAATATGATTGGAAAGTAAACTTTACTGGTTTCAAGAGTCGTAATACACTATTATCATATTACTCGTGAAGTAATATTCTTAAGTCGAACTACAGGTAAAGTCGTTGAGATCCAAAATTTACTTTCTTTGGTCGTGAGTAATACGTATTACCTTACGGGTCGTTTAGGACACTAATCCTGGTGTGTTATGTTACTAATCCTGGTGTATATAATACACTAATCGTGTATTATGAGTGTAAACTTTACTGGTTTCGATGATCGTGGGTAATACACCGTTATTACATTACTCGTGAAGTAAGATTCGACACGTAAAGTCGTTAAGATAAAAATTTACCTTCTTTGACCGTGAATAATGCGTATTACGTTATAGGTCGTTTGGAAATTATTCGAAAAGTAAACTTTACTGGTTTCAATGGTCGTGGGTAACACACCGTTATTACATTACTCGCGAAGTGTGCAAAATCGTTGAGATCAAAGTTTACGTTCTTTGATCGCGAGTAATGCGTATTACTTTATGGGTTGTTTAGGATAGTAATTTCGATATTATAATATAACAACTTTACTGGTTTCGTTCGTCGTGGGTAATGTACATTACTTTATCGCCGTGTATTTGGATTTTACCGCGTTATATGGTCGTGGGTAATACGTATTTCCTCGTGTACGAATCTTTATTACACGGGTTTACAACCGAAATATACTAATTTGGTTTCGATGGTGGTGGGTAATACGTATTACCTCATTAGCTCGTGGAATGATCTTGAATCATCGAGCGTCGCTTAGAAAATTTCGATGTCATTATCTATTTTGTAAAGTTGCCTCGATTGTAAAGTTGATCGTGAGTAATGCGTATTACTTCATGGGTTGTTTAGGATAGTAATTTAGATATTAAAATATAACAACTTTACTGGTTTCGTTCGTCGTGGGTAATGTACATTACTTTATCGGCGTGTATTTGGAATTTACCGCGTTATATGGTCGTGGGTAATACGTATTTCCTCGTGTACGAACCTTTATTACACGGGTTTAGAACCGAAATATACTAATTTGGTTTCGATGGTCGTGGGTAATACGTATTACCTCATTAGCTCGTGGAATGATCTTGACTCATCGAGCGTCGCTTAGAAAATTTCGATGTCATTACCTATTTTGTAAAGTTACCTCGTTTGTAAAGTTGATCGTGAGTAATGCGTATTACTTCATGGGTTGTTTAGGATAGTAATTTCGATATTAAAATATAACAACTTTACTGGTTTCGTTCGTCGTGGGTAATGTACATTACTTTATCGGCGTGTATTTGGAATTTACCGCGTTATATGGTCGTGGGTAATACGTATTTCCTCGTGTATGAAACTTTATTAGAACCGTTTAGAACCGAAATATACTAATTGGGTAATACGTATTACCTCATTAGCTTGTGTTACGCTCGTGGAATGACCTATTTTGTAAAGTTAAGTCTAAGGCTTTCCATGGTCGTGAGTAATAGGTATTGCTCACGTCATTACACTTGTACCATTCTTAAATCGAATCTAATTCGTTAAGGTACACTTAAAGTCGCTGTTTGGGCATCGTCGCAGTACTCCACAGGCACAAGTCGTTGAAATTACTAACATCGACTGGACTATTTGTAGAGGTATACGGGGTATGATTTAAATTGAAAATTAATATTAAATATATTAAATTTAAATAAATATTATTTAGATTCATTATCATGTGTAATAATAGTATATTATTATACTGGTTTAATAAGACGGAGTATTGTCACACGAGAGTTTTAAAGCACGACGAGCGAAGGGAGGAGTGCTTTAATAGAACGAGCAAAGCTGCTCAAGAAACTTATTGAAATACTAATAATTTAACCTTGACGTCTAGGTACATCTACGTGACAGGCAGGTGTACCAATTTAACAAAACTAAAAGTTACCAAAAGTAGTGTAATAATATGAATATTATTACACTACTTTCGATGTAATAATGAGATCATTAGTAACGCAAAGTAGATAAATAAATATTAATTCTTCTATATCAATTAAATTTAAAAATATTAAAAGAATATTTACCAGAAATACTTCGGTATCTCAAGTAAACTAAGAGGAAGGATACTGTTCACGGGAACATGTTTCGTATTAATTAGGGTGCATCCTCAGTAAAATGGAGAACCAACTGTTATAATTTTAGGGTTGCATTAAATTTTCTACTGAAGTAGGATCCGTACAGGAAAATTCGCGTTCGTTCACTTTACATAAGATTCATCCCTCGAAGGGTTAGAACGTTACGCCATTGGATTTCACACTGCCGCTGCCGCATCTCCCTCGACAAAGCTTCAATAAAAGGTGTGCGATCCTCTATCCTGTTAGATTTCGCGTACAATGCACACAGATGAAAAGTTTAAATCCGTCGGGAAATGACATACGTATGTACAAATTGGAAATTTACATGGAGAGTTTTCTTTCAGTTTCTGTTTCGTTAATTTTTCCACGAACACGTCATTCCGAGATTATCTTCGAAATTGAAAACTTGGGTGTGTCTCGGAGCGTCCCGAGGAGAGGAACATTAATTCTCGCTTTTTTCCCCCAATTTAAGTCTGGTGTCGGTCGAGACTGACAAGTCTTATCGCCGAACCCGAAAATACACCCTCCTAATGGTCTTTAAAGAATTTCACAACGATATCGAAACTCATAAATCTTTCTCCGCCATGGGCGTCTATCAATTAAGATTCCCGTAACTTAGTAAGTTTAACGTGCGCGCGCACGTTAATTATTATTCGGAAAAATAATGTAAAATTCCAACATTCCTCTTTATCGGACCGATTTGACAATATCCCGGCGATACTCCTTAATTTCAGATTAAGCCAACAAGTTTCCGAGAGAATAAATCTCCGCTGCCGTAGCGTAACTACCGGCCCCGGCGAATTAGAATTTTTTTCGACTTTATCAAACCGAACAGGAATTAATAAATCCTTTTTAGAATGATTAACTGCGAGGTATTTGTTATTTATATTTATCAATTACTCCATGTTTACTTAATCGCTTTCCAGTTGCATACATTAGTGACTGACGAGGCCTCTCTTCGTAAAAATTACCATAGTTATATTTACAAGCCGTTACAATAAATTGTCTGTGTGGAGTTTTAATTTACCATTGCTGAAAAGGTGAGTTTCGCAAGAGACTCACTCCACTTCGTACATGTGTATACCTTAATGACTTGTCCAAGAATCTCGTTTAATATGGCTATTATCATTCAGGCAAAGGTTAGGGTTTCGTTGTTCGGTTGAATTGAAGTGAAAGGTATTGACGATTAATTGATAAATTAATGCGATACAATAAAGGTTAATAAACGATTTTAATCGAAAATGTTAATTTCGCAGGGGATTTGCGTCACGCATAATTATCACGGTGGCAGCTTGTTAAGCTACATATCGAGATCATTAATTAAAAAAAGCGAAATAAATGAGAGACGAGGACAGGAATTATCCGTATGTTCTGTGCCACGTATAATTTCAGCCTCGACGGTTACGGCGAGTGTCGATTTTAAGTAAAGTTACAACATGTGTTAATAATGACTGATAGCATGCGACTAGCGTGTTACGGCGGTTGTTATTCACGAACGTGAAGTTTACATGATACAATTGAACGAATAATGAACGTAACACGCGAGGTGTATATAATACGGTTTCGTAATAAGATATTAAAAATTATATACGTTCCTCCGATACCTCCGAGTTACATTCAGGCATCCAGAATATTAAATCTTCAAATGCTGTCTTATTCATGCGAACCACCTCGGAATTTTGCGATTTTACTTCACTTTTCTGGAAAAATAACAGTCCGCATACCTACGTAGATATAATGTTTTATTAATCTTGCGCGACAAGAGATCCGAAATATGGGAATATGTATGTGTATGTGTGCATAGTCTGTACGTCGGTCTCTATTTGTGTATGTGCACGTACGTACGTTACGTACATTTGGGTAAGTAAATATTTATACTGCATAGAGTTTTGGGGTGAGTTTCAATCTGAATTTCAAAAAGCGTTGGATGTATTGTGCGCAATTCGAGAAGCAAAAACACAATTGGCGATACGTCCATCGGACTACGTTCGATTGTAGAATGAAGAGTCACAGTTTAAAAGCAATATTTCAAGCGGATTTCGAGAAAATTTCGAAAAATCGAAAAACGACAAGTGTGAAGTGACCTTTAGCGAAGATTTAGCCAAAAATTTTATTGATGTTAATTACACATATTCGTTAGTAGAATAAATGTTTTAAGTTTAGAGAAAAAAAAGTGTAGTGGATTTTGAGAAAATTTCTAAAAACCGAAAAATGACAAGTGTGAAGTGCCCTTTAGAGAAGATTCAGCCTAAGTTTTTATTGAAGTTTATTATACGTATTTAATAGTAGAATAAATGTTGAAAGTTTTAAGGAAAATACTGTAGATGATTTTTGAGAAAATTTATAAAAACCGAAAAATGACAGGTGTGGAGTGCCCTTTAGAGAAGACTTAGCCAAAATTTTTATTGAAGTTAATTATACATATTCAATAGTAGATTAAATGTTTAACGTTTTGGGGAAAATATTGTAGTGGATTTTTGAGAAAATTTATAAAAACCGAAAAATGACAAGTGTGAAGTGCCCTTTAGAGAAGATTAAGCCAAAATTTTGATCGAAGTTAATTATACATATTCAATAGTAGATTAAATGTTTAACGTTTTGGGGAAAATGTTGTAGTGGATTTTTGAGAAAATTTATAAAAACCGAAAATGACAGATGTGAAGTGCCCTTTGGAGAAGATTTAGCCAAAGTGTTTATTGAACGTTATTATTTACATTCGAGAGTAGAATAAATGTTTAAAGTTTAGAGAATAATTTTGGGGTAGATTTTGAGAAAATGTATAAAAAACCTAAAAATGATAAGTGTGAAGTGCCCCTTAGAGAAGATATAGCCAAACTTTTGATTGAACTTTATTATACATATTCGATAGTAGAATAAATGTTTAAAATTTACAAAAAAAGGTAGTGGATTTTGTGAAAATGTATAAAACAAAAAAATGACAAGTGTGAAGGGCCCTTTAGAGAAGATTTAGCCAAAAGTTTTATTGAAGTTAATTATACATATTCGATAGTTGAATAAACGTTCAACGTTTAGAGAAAAACATTGTAGTGGATTTTGTGAAAATGTATAAAAACCGAAAAATGACAAGTGCGAAGTGCCCTTTAGAGAAGATTTAGACAAAATTTTTATTGAACAGTATTAGATGTATTCAAGGGTAGAATAAATGTTCAAAGTTTGGAAGAAAATATTGCAGTGGATTTTGAGAAAATTTGTAAAAACAGAAAATTGACAAGGGAGAAGTGCCCATTAGAGAAGATTTAGCCAAAATTTTTATTGAAGTTAATGGTACGTATTTGATAGTAGAATAAATGTTTAAAGTTTAGAGGAAAATTTTGGAGTGGATTTTTGAGGAAATTTATAAAAACCGAAAAATGACAAGTGTGAAGTGCCCTTTAGAGAAGATTTAGACAAAATTATTATTGAACTTTATTAGACATATTCAATAGTAGAATGAATGTTTAAAGTTTTAAGGAAAATATTGTACATAGTGGATTTTTTCGAAGATTTATAAAAACCGAAAAATGACAAGTGTGAAGTGCCCTTTAGAGAAGACTTAGCCAAAAATTTTATTGAAGTTAATGATACGTATTCGATAGTAGAATAAATGTTTAACGTTTTGGGGAAAATATTGTGGTGGATTTTTGAGAAAATTTATAAAAACCGAAAATGACAGGTGTGAAGTGCCCTTTAGAGCAGATTTTGCCAAAATTTTTATTGAACTTTATTAGACATATTCGATAGCAGAATAAATGTTTAAAGTTTTAAGGAAAATATTGTAGATGATTTTTGAGAAAATTCATAAAAACCGAAAAATGACAAGTGTGAAATGCTCTTTAGAGAAGATTTAGCCAAAATTTTTATTGAAGTTAATGATACGTATTCGATAGTAGAATAAATGTTTAAAGTTTAGAGAAAAATTTTGGAGTGGATTTTTGAGAAAATTTATAAAAACAGAAAAATTACAAGTGTGAAGTGCCCTTTAGAGAAGACTTAGCCAAAAATTTTATTGAAGTTTATTATACATATTCGACAATAGAATGAATGTTTAAAGTTTTAGGGAAAATATTGTAGTGGATTTTTAAGAAAATTTATAAAAACCGAAAATTGACAAGTGCGAAGTGCCCTTTAGAGAAGATTTAGACAAAATTTTTATTGAACAGTTTAGATGTATTCAAGGGTAGAATAAATGTTCAAAGTTTGGAAGAAAATATTGCAGTGGATTTTGAGAAAATTTGTAAAAACAGAAAATTGACAAGTGTGAAGTGCCCTTTAGAGAAGATTTAGACAAAATTTTTATTGAAGTTAATGATACGTATTCGATAGTAGAAGAAATGTTTAAAGTTTTAAGGAAAATACTGTAGTGGATTTTTGAGAAATTTTATAAAAACAGAAAAATGACGAGTGTGAAGTGTCCCTTAGAGAAGATTTAGCCAAAATTTTTATTGAAGTTAATGATACGTATTCTATAGTAGAATAAATGTTTAAAGTTTAGAGGAAAATTTTGGAGTGGATTTTTGAGAAAATTTATAAAAACCGAAAAATGACAAGTGTGAAGTGCTCTTTAGAGAAGATTTAGCCAAAATTTTTATTGAAGTTAATGGTACGTATTTGATAGTAGAATAAATATTTAAAGTTTAAAGAATAATTTTTGGGCAGATTTTAAGAAAATTTATAAAAACCGAAAAATGACAAGTATGAAGTGCCCTTTAGAGACGATTAAGCCAAATTTCCTGATTAAACTTTATTAGACATATTCGATAGTAGAATAAATGTTTAAAGTTTGGAGAACAATTTTGGAGTGAATTTTTGAGAAAATTTATAAAAACCGAAAAATGACTAGTGTGAAGTGCCCTTTAGAGAAGATTCAGCCCAAATTTTTATTGAAGTTAATTATACATATTCGATAGTAAAATAAATGTTTAAAGTTTAGGGAAAAATTTTGCAGTGGATTTTTGAGAAAATTTATAAAAACCGAAAAATGACAAGTGTGAAGTGCCCTTTAGAGAAGATTTAACCAAAAATATTATTGAAGTTTATTATACATATTCGATAGTAGAATAAAGGTTAAAAGTTTGGAAGAAAATATTGTGAATTTTGAGAAAATTTCAAAAACTCGAAAACGGCCCCTTACAGATTTAGCCAAAATTGTTACACCCCCATTTTCAAAAAAATGTCTTAAAGACTCGGAGAACCATAAAAGTCCAGAAATGCAAATAACTCAAATTCGAAAAATAGGCCCAACTACCAAATGCCTCATAGGAGGAATCAATATTACAGGAATAAAATTCAAAAACATATCGAACAATATAATCTGCGATTAGAAAGAATTAATGAAAAGTGAAATTGAACATTGAAAATTTTCAATGAAAAATTAATTAAGGATTTTTTGTTAGTGGATGCAGAAACATAATTTGAAGTTTTTTTTGTTGGAAAGATTGTTCCATTTAAACAAAAAACCTATTTAAACCAGTTTTCCCATTATTACTACATAATATCGTTGCGTTGGAATAAAATTTGAAATTGTGTAAAGCAAAAATTACAAAATTCAGTTCTGAAAATGATGGATCTGAGCTCCTGAACGAAATTAAAGCATCATTAAGATTCTTATTATTACCTAAAAATTTGTCAAAAATAATTATTGCAATCATTACGCTGTTTAAATTGATTTGTAGAAGGTAAAAATTTCAGTCCTGCCTTATTTGCCTTTAATTTAGTGTCATTAAGTGAATAAAATGCTTATAATTGTTCAATAAGGCATTAAGATTTTCAACATTATTTTCTGGAAAACTACTGCTATTTTCGAAATAAAACTAGAACACAAGTTTTAGGTGAAACCAGTTTTCTCCTAATTCAATTCCAAAGTGTCTAAAAAGTCACGTACAAAAATGTTTAGGTATTTTTATATCCCCAACAACCCCTAAAATTTACATTTACATACTACAATTATAATCGCACCAAAATTAGTAAATGGCCTAAATTTTGCTTCTTTACTCAAATTTGATTTGAAATATAATAAAAAAAAAATTGATCATTTTTTCAAAAATTTAATCATTTTTTCAAAAATTTAATGCCCCCTAGGTACTTCAAAAATTGTTCATTAAGACTTTTTTGCATATTTCCAGCCATATCACCCCTTCCTCAAAGTATGTGACACTTGATTTTTAACACCCTGTATAGCAACAACTGAATTTGGTAATTTTAGTCAGCGAGCGCCAGTAATCCCAAACCCATTTTAACAAAAATGGGTACCTGCAGTACACACAATCCAATATCTTTACTTGGGAGTTAACTATCTGTAATTGTTATTATTATGATTCTTACTTTCAAAAAACATAACGAACCACTTGGCTCCTTCCATCCAGATACCGCAATTACATTAAGAGATTATAAAGGACCGACTAAAAAGACATTAACTTTATAAAACGTAATGTTGAAAAGTAACGTTTCTTAATCACCACTGCCTTAAAAAAAGTAATGCGTTCCAATTACTAATTACTTTTTCCCAAAGTAGCGCGCTACAGTTACTCATTAGGTACCTCAGGAAAGTAGTGTAATTACAGTAGCGTGTTACAAGTAATTTGTCGCTGGAGAATTACTGGACTACCGTTGATCTGTAAATATTTCAAGTAGAGACAAAATTAATAACGAGCTTGTCGTTGTTCTAATTTTTATTGAATTTTCGTCGATATAGTCTCGATCTTGTCTTGAATTTGGAAACAAGACGAAGTAAAATTTTACTCAGGGAAGGGTTTTGAAAACTGTAATTACAACAATTTCATGATATATTAAATGAATTAATTACACACTTGGCGTCCACATATATTTATATTATTTTTGTAAGGCCAGTTTTCGTGCACTCAGGTCCAGACTTGGGCAATACATCCCATGGACATGTTGATGGGGTGTTATGTAATAACATACATAACAATACTCTTTTGCAACTAGATGACATTAATGTCTAGAACAAACAAAACAACGAAAAAAATGTAACTTTCGGATAAGCATAGTAGAAAAATGTTATTTATCTCTACATGCCCGCGAAGAGTATAACTTCCAAAAAATTATTGCCGAAAATCATAACTCTTCCGAAAGAAATTTTTTCTCTCTTCATGCTGCGAAGAGTATAACTCTCAAAAAATTACAGAAAATTGCCAAAAAAATGTGTTATGAGGAGTTATACTTTTCGCGGACACCCAAACTGAAAAATCTTTCTTCGTCAACACTTATTACCTAAGCAATTCTTTTTATCGCCGCGTATTATTGGGAGTTATACTCTTCGCTGAGACACGTCAAAGAGAAGTTCTATTGGCAGACGCATTAATAAGAGTTATACTTTTCTCTGGCATGTAATTAGAAATAATAGTTTTCGCCACGTTTATTGAACGTTATACTCTTCGCCGCGTTTTTCAGAGTTGTACTCTTCGTAAGCACCGGCGACATGAGCTCTTGTTCAGAGCAGCAACAAATAAGATAAGATGGGCACGTGTAATCGCCAACGTCCTTAAGGATCAGGCACCATAAGAGGAAGAAAAAACCCCATGGCATGCCAGGCTGAAAAGTAGATTTATGGGTAGGATATATAGTAATATAACACACGATGTGTCAAAAAAATGCATACGAGGTGCATACAAATGTCAAAATTTAAAAATATTTGCAAATAACTTTTTCTCTGTACATTTCTCAAAAATATGTTTTATACAAAAGTTGTTCGCCTCTATAAGGACAACAAAAAACCTAAGTAACATTTTTCTCTCAGACGCGAAATAAAAGTTTTTCTTATTTTTATTTATTTTTTGAAAAAAAATAACTTTTTTTCTGTACGTTTCTCGAAAGAGTGTTTTATACAAAAGTTGTTCGCCTCTATAAGGACAACAAAAAACCTTAGTAACATTTTTCTCTCAGACGCGAAATAAAAGTTTTTTTTTTTGAAAATAACAAGCCGCCATTTTGAAACCGCTGGACCGATTTGGCCCATTAACGAACTCGACCGAGATATTCGGCCAACTGATTTTTGTTCCAAGTTTTGTATCGATACGTTAAACTAGGTGTTAAAAAAATACAAACGTCAAAATTTCCAACTTTTTGCATCTAACTATTTTTATGTACGTTTCTCAAAAATATGTTTTATACAAAAGTCGTTCGCCTTTACAAGGGCAACAAAAAACCTAAGTAACATTTTTCTCCCAGACGCAAAATAAAGGTGTTTTGATTTTTTTTTTAAATTAACTTTTTTTCTGTACATTTCTCGAAAAACTGCAAACCGCATTTTAATTCCTCTTTTTTCGACTTCGTTAACGAATGCAATACTAGATATAAATCTACCAAAATATGATTGTCGATACGAATGATTGTACTTTTGTATATGTTCCTCACATTACATGCCCACCCTTCACCACTAAAGGATAAATTTAGGAAATTTACGAGATGGATTTACTTTCCACATTCCCGAATGACGTGTATCCTATTTACGCCCGTAATCAGTTTTCGGCTCGGAGAAATACGCCAAGGAATGGCTCCCATTTCCCACCTCACATGGCGAGTCGTTTTCTCGCATTTCGTTATTAACATTATCATCTCGCGACGAAAAAATTCCATTTCGAGCAGCGACGTTATCGCGTACGTAAATTCGTCCTGGAACGAGCTAATTGGGGCCTCGTCCGAGGCATTCGCCTGATTATGACATTAGTAAAAACAATTAGCGTGTATGAGCGTGATATCTTCGAGAGAGAGAGAGAGAAAACGCCACACCAGTTTAAGCTTCGGTTCGCGTGTAAACGGAAGAACGTAGATCGTTTTCTTTAATAAAGGCGAAAAGGAGCGAACAAGAGAGAGAGAGACGGAGGAATCCGAGTTTTATTCCCTTAAAACAAATCGTCTTGTTTTCCGTAAGACTAATGACCAAATATTTGTTCGTGTTTTCGGCTGGTTTTTAACGTGATCCATCACGCGTTTATAACGAAATATATTTTCGGTTCTTCCTCGCGGAAACGTAAATCTCGCTAATAAATAGTGAGACGCGGCGAAATCATTATACAATACCGCGGGTTTTGTAAACCGAGGATCTTATTTACGGCACGACAACGCGACAAACACAATAAGGTAATCTAACAGGGTTACGCGACTAAAAATTCGGGCCACACAAACATTATAATTAAGCACACGTACATAACGAAGTTTCACGACGTCAAAAACATGGAGCGTTTCCAACTTATTTCAACCCAAAGTGAGACTTTATTCGGGCGTGACGTTAGCCACATCCACAACTTCAAAAGAATGAAAACACACGAAAAAGTTATCAAAAATCATATATGCAATGTTATCAGTTGATTAGGAAGATGACAGGAAAATTACACAACTGTTACTGTCAAAAAAAATTCTCCTCTACCCCAGAGGGTGGTGGAAATAGGGGTGAAATGTGTGAAACCGCCTCAAAGTTTTTCGGGTGTGCTAACATCTGAGGGAATTGCTTGGACCAATTTCGTTATGGTGGCGACCGATACAATAACATTAACCTCGTCATTGCTTGAATCTAATTGGAAGTTGTCTTACACTATCGAGAAAATCACTAGAGGAAATAACAAAATTACACTACAATTTTACTGTAAACAGAATAACGTCAATATGGCTACCAAGCTCTCAAACCGCAAATATTATACAAAGTCGGACTTAAATATTTCTTTATAATTATAGAGGCAACATGATTACTAGAACCGTAGGGTTTTAATTAAATTTGTAGGGCATAAAAGACGCATTTACTGTAATTGTATTTTCAATTATAATTATATTTTCGAACTTAAAATCTCGCTTAACTACATTTTCGAACATTGGTCGGACGATTTCAAAGTGCATTACGTGCAGTACGTCCCTGGTTGGACCAAGGAAAGGAATTACCTCAGATGTTGGCACACAGAAGTTACAGGCAATACTCAATACATGTACTTTCCCTTTGACAATCAACACTTAGATTGTAATGATCTGTTGGTTGTACTTGTAATTTTTGGGGAAGTAAGAGGCGGTACACGCGGTAACTTCCGACAATGGAATAAATCTCCATCGGAAAATAATTAATGAGACGTTTGACGCGGAACGCGTCCCACTTCGGAAGTTGCCACCTCTCTGCAAAGGTACACAAAACACCAAACAATCCCCCGATATGCATATGAGGGTGCGGTTTACAGCCAAGTGAAGGATTAAACTTCCTTGTTTGCCGTGGAAGATGTTAAGTCTCGTGGATCCTCTAAGGTGGTCGATTTGAATTCGGGCTCGAACCACTTTAAATAAATTACTTACCGGGGGGGTTCTATTAAACAATTTTCAATTTAATTTTGATAACCGCCACTCGAGTACGTTGGAAGTTAGCGATTACAGCTAAGTTCTTGTCGAGTTTGATCTTCGTTATTGAGTTGAGGAGTTGTATGGATGGGAATAATTAGAAGGAGAGAGAGATGGGGAGAGGCGCCGCCGTCGATATTTGACATCGTTGGAATCGTTCGATTTCGGAACGTCTCAACTTCGGAATTAGCGTTATTAACGCCCCAAGCCGTTCGCTTTTTCACATGGGAACTTTACCACATAACTAAAGTTTAACGGTAACTTAACTGTAAGATTTTATCTATTTTAAGTATTACATTATTGATCGATTGTCATTGCACAACATGTAAAATTCAAAAACTAGAACAATTAGGGGTTGAAACGACAAGCGAGTATGACTCCTCGTGGTGATGGTATGCATTAGTTTTAATAACACACAGTTAAAAAGAAGAATACACAAGAAAACTTGAAATAACGATATTGGATATATATATATATACTTATATTTTAAACTTATAACTTTTATATTTAAACTTAGTGTTCTTTATATATATATATATATATATATATATATATATATATCATTTCTGTTCATATATTAAATAACAGCGTTTGGATAGATATATCATTTTTCTTAAATTATATGTTTTTCGAAATTCGGATGGTTGATATTATTTTGATATTGTCTAGAATTTCCAAACAACACAATATCAAAATTTTATAGATTTTTTCTGTCACTTCTACATATCGAAGAATTTTGAAAATGTTTTAACAACTGTCACTTAAACAATTTCACCAAATTTTATCTGTTTCGAAATTTGCATGGTTGGTATTGACTCAAACATGTCTTGAACTTCATCATAAAAATTTTATACAATTTATCGTAGAAATTTCATTTTCACCACAAGATGTGGTGAACTTGCTGAAGTTACAGACGAAAAACCATTTTCAAAATTTCTCACCGTGTAAATGCAAACATATAAAATTGTATAAAATTTTGACGCTGATTCAAGACAATACTGAGACAGTACTTACCATCCAAAGTTCAAAAAAGGTTACATTTGTTAAAAATTCAGAACTGAGCTGAAATTCTATAAAATTTGGATGTTAATGTCTAAATTCTAGATTGAGAAAATATGAACTATTTAAATTTCATGAAATCGCCGAACTTTTCTTTGCACTGTAGACATGAACAAGACAGGATTTATTAAAATTTGATTTTGTTTTGTCTCAAAATTCAAGACAATATTGACCATCCAAATTTCGAAAAGACAAAATTTGGTGAAATTGCTGAATTCGCTGTGTAGAGGCAATTACAAAATCGATACAATTTTATTTTTGTCTTGTCTTGAAAGTCAAGACAATTTCGAGGCTATAATTCAAATTTCAAAAACGATAAAATTTAGTACAAATGCTGAACTTACAGTTGTAAAAACATTTTTAAAAGTTTTGCTGTGTATAAATTGAATGTTGATATTAAAATTCAAAATGCAATTTTGATTATAACAATTTAGAACATAAAATTTAGTAAAACTGCTGGAGTCATACGTTTTTGAAAACATTTTGGAAATTCTTAGCTCTGTATAAGCAAACACAAGATTAATAAAATTTTGGTCTTGTTTAGTCTCGACAAGATCCAGACGATACCAACCATCTAAATTTTGAAAAAATAAAATTTGGTCAAATTGCTGATGTTTAAGTGGTAAACATATTTTTAAAATACTTTTGTTATCTTGACGCAAACCAAGAATTCATAAAATTTTGATCTTGTCTTGCTTCGAAAGTCAAAACGAGTTCAAGGCAATATTTCGAAAACCATACAATTTGGTAAAATTGCTGAAATTAAAGCATTTTCAACAGGTTTCGTTGAGGTTTTATAAAATTTTGATGTTTATATCGAAATTCAAGGCAAGATTTGAACATCAATCCATCGAAAAAGATACAAATTGGTAAAATGGTTGTAATTACATTTAAAAAACCAATCAAAATTCTTTGCTTAGTGTAAGCTTATGTAAGTTGAATAAAATTTTGATGTTGAAGTTCAGGACACGGTTTAAACAATACCAACTATCCAAATTTCGAAAAAGACAGTATTTGGTAAAATTGTTGAAGTTAGGTAAAAGGCAAAAAAAAATTGAAAAATTTGTCAGTGTAAAAATGAGATTTGTATGATTTTGACGTTATTGTCAAAATTCAAGACAAAATCATCTAAATTACGAAACAAGACAAAATTAAATTGGAAAACAGGGACCAAATTCTTGTGAATATATATGACGTTATTAATTAACATTAAGTAAACTAAATATTTGCCCAACGTATATTTGCCTGAAATTATACATTTACTTAAACTTTGTTAGTCTTTTTATGTTATTAGCTTTGCAATTATTGTTCTAAAATTTTGGAAATTTTTTCTTTTTCTTTCTTTTCTTGGAAGATTTTCTACATGATTTCTAGATTAAAAAACATTTGTTGAACTGTTTCTCCAGTATCTACAAATCTCAGGCTCTGGTAACATTAATGATGATCAAATAAATTTATTTGCATGAAATTCGTTAATTGCGTTTTCTGTAAATTTGAGAAACATACATTTATTCTAAGAAAATAAATATGTACCTATTGTAGTTTGGTGATATTTAGAAGCTTAAAATTCTGATAATTAGTGGGGTGGTTGATTATTTTTTTAATATTTGAATTAAGTAAAAATAAAGAAAATATGCTTTATGCAACTTCCATTTTCATACAGAATTGGCTGAAAATGTTTATAGGGATTCAAGGAAGACTGAAAATAGGAACAAAAGGTATTTAGATTGTACTTGACTTTAAAAAACGTTCATTTTTACACAGATTTTCCTGAAAATAGATACAGGGAATGAAGAGATGCTGAAAATAGAAACATTGGGTCTATTTTCTTTGATTTTTCAAAATCGCCCATTTTACACAGAATTTGCTGAAAATCTATTTTTCTTGACATTACAAAACCCACATTTTCACACAGAATTGGCTAAAAATGGATACATGGGGTGTATTTTCTTTGACTTTTTAAAATGGCCCATTTTACACAGAATTTTCTGAAAATCTATATTTCTTGACTTTACAAAACCTTTATTTTCACACAGAATTTGCTGAAAATGTATGCCGGGATTCAAGGGAAACTGAAAATAGAAACAAGAGATACATTTTCCTTGACTTTACAACACTATTATTTTTACACAAATTTTCCTGAAAAGAGCTACATGAATTGAAGGGACGCTGAAAATGGAAACATGGGTTTATTTTCTTTGACTTTTCAAAATGGCCCATTTTACACAGAATTTGCTGAAAATCTATATTTCTTGACTTTACAAAACCTCCATTTTCATACAGAATTGGCTGAAAATGTATGCCGGGATTCAAGGGAAACTGAAAATAGATACAGAGGGTATATTTTCCATACTTTATCAAACTTTCATTTTTACACAGAATTTCCTGAAAATAGATACAGGGATTGAAGAGATGCTGAAAATGGAAACATGCGGTCTATTTTCTGTCTTTTTCAAAATCGCCTATTTTACACAGAATTTGCTGAAAATCAATTTTTCTTGACTTTACAAAACCTGAATTTTCACACAGAATTGGCTGAAAATGTATGCAGAGATTCAAGGGATACTAAAAATAGAAACAAGTTGTACATTTTCCTTGACTTTACAAAACTTTCATTTTTACACAGAATTTCCTGAAAACAGATACATGAATTGAAGGGACGCTGAAAATGGAAACATGGGGTCTATTTTCTTTGATTTTTCATAATCTCCCATTTTACACCGAATTCGCTGAAAATCTATTTTTCTTGACTTCACGAAAGCTCCATTTTCACACAGATTTGGCTGAAAATGTTAAAAGGGATTCAAGAGATACTAAAAACAGAAACAAATGCAACATTTTCCTTGACTTTACCAAACTATTATTTTGACACAAATTTTCCTGAAAAGAGCTACATGAACTGAAGGGACGCTGAAAATGGAAACATGGGGTCTATTTTCTTTGAATTTTTAAAATGGCTCATTTTACACAGAATTTTCTGAAAATCTATTTTTCTTGACTTTACAAAACCTCCATTTTCACACAGAATCGGCTGAAAATGAATGCAGGGATTCAAGGGATACTAAATATGGAAACAAGTGGTACATTTTCCTTGACTTTACAAAACTTTCATTTTTACACAGAATTTCCTGAAAACAGATACATGAATTGAAGGGACGCTGAAAATGGAAACATGGGGTCTATTTTCTTTGATTTTTCAAAATCTCTCATTTTACACAGAATTCGCTGAAAATCTATTTTTCTTGATTTCACGAAAGCTCCATTTTCACACAGATTTGGCTGAAAATGTTAAAAGGGATTCAAGAGATACTAAAAACAGAAACAAATGCAACATTTTCCTTGACTTTACCAAACTATTATTTTGACACAAATTTTCCTGAAAAGAGCTACATGAACTGAAGGGACGCTGAAAATGGAAACATGGGGTCTATTTTCTTTGAATTTTTAAAATGGCTCATTTTACACAGAATTTTCTGAAAATCTATTTTTCTTGACTTTACAAAACCTCCAATTTCACACAGAATCGGCTGAAAATGAATGCAGGGATTCAAGGGATACTAAATATGGAAACAAGTGGTACATTTTCCTTGACTTTACAAAACTTTCATTTTTACACAGAATTTCCTGAAAACAGATACATGAATTGAAGGGACGCTGAAAATGGAAACATGGGGTCTATTTTCTTTGATTTTTCAAAATCTCTCATTTTACACAGAATTCGCTGAAAATCTATTTTTCTTGATTTCACGAAAGCTCCATTTTCACACAGATTTGGCTGAAAATGTTAGAAGGGATTCAAGAGATACTAAAAACAGAAACAAATGCAACATTTTCCTTGACTTTACCAAACTATTATTTTGACACAAATTTTCCTGAAAAGAGCTACATGAACTGAAGGGACGCTGAAAATGGAAACATGGGGTCTATTTTCTTTGAATTTTTAAAATGGCTCATTTTACACAGAATTTTCTGAAAATCTATTTTTCTTGACTTTACAAAACCTCCATTTTCACACAGAATCGGCTGAAAATGAATGCAGGGATTCAAGGGATACTAAATATGGAAACAAGTGGTACATTTTCCTTGACTTTACAAAACTTTCATTTTTACACAGAATTTCCTGAAAACAGATACATGAATTGAAGGGACGCTGAAAATGGAAACATGGGGTCTATTTTCTTTGATTTTTCAAAATCTCTCATTTTACACAGAATTCGCTGAAAATCTATTTTTCTTGATTTCACGAAAGCTCCATTTTCACACAGATTTGGCTGAAAATGTTAGAAGGGATTCAAGAGATACTAAAAACAGAAACAAATGCAGCATTTTCCTTGACTTTACAAAACTATTATTTTGACACAAATTTTCCTGAAAAGAGCTACATGAACTGAAGGGACGCTGAAAATGGAAACATGGGGTCTATTTTCTTTGAATTTTTAAAATGGCTCATTTTACACAGAATTTTCTGAAAATCAATTTTTCTTGACTTTACAAAACCTCCATTTTCACACAGAATTGGCTGAAAATGTATGCAGAGATTCAAGGGATACTAAAAATAGAAACAAGTTGTACATTTTCCTTGACTTTACAAAACTTTCATTTTTACACAGAATTTCCTGAAAACAGATACATGAATTGAAGGGACGCTGAAAATGGAAACATGGGGTCTATTTTCTTTGATTTTTCAAAATCTCCCATTTTACACAGAATTCGCTGAAAATCTATTTTTCTTGACTTCACGAAAGCTCCATTTTCACACAGATTTGGCTGAAAATGTTAAAAGGGATTCAAGAGATACTAAAAACAGAAACAAATGCAACATTTTCCTTGACTGTACAAAACTATTATTTTGACACAAATTTTCCTGAAAAGAGCTACATGAACTGAAGGGACGCTGAAAATGGAAACATGGGGTCTATTTTCTTTCATTTTTCTAAATCGCCCATTTTACACAGAATTTGCTGAAAATCTATTTTTCTTGACTCAACAAAACCCACATTATCACACCGAATTGGCTAAAAATGGATACATGGGGTGTATTTTCTTTGACTTTTTAAAATGGCCCATTTTACACAGAATTTGCTGAAAATCTATATTTCTTGACTTTACAAAACCTTCATTTTCACACAGAATTTGCTGAAAATGTATGCCGGGATTCAACGGAAACTGAAAACAGAAACAAGAGGTACATTTGCCTTGACTTTACAACACTATTATTTTTACACAAATTTTCCTGAAAAGAGCTACATGAATTGAAGGGACGCTGAAAATGGAAACATGGGTTTATTTTCTTTGACTTTTCAAAATGGCACATTTTACAGAGAATTTGCTGAAAATCCATATTTCTTGACTTTACAAAACCTCGATTTTCATACAGAATTGGCTGAAAAGTATGCCGGGATTCAACGGAAACTGAAAATAGAAACAGATGGTATATTTTCCATACATTACCAAACTTTCATTTTTACACAGAATTTCCAGAAAATAGATACAGGGATTGAAGAGATGCTGAAAATGGAAACATGCGGTCTATTTTCTGTCATTTTTCAAAATTGCTTATTTTACACAGAATTTGCTGAAAATCAATTTTCCTTGACTTTACAAAACTTTCATTTTTACACAGAATTTCCTGAAAACAGATACATGAATTGAAGGGACGCTGAAAATGGAAACATGGGGTCTATTTTCTTTGATTTTTCAAAATCTCCCATTTTACACAGAATTCGCTGAAAATCTATTTTTCTTGACTTCACGAAAGCTCCATTTTCACACAGATTTGGCTGAAAATGTTAAAAGGGATTCAAGAGATACTAAAAACAGAAACAAATGCAACATTTTCCTTGACTGTACAAAACTATTATTTTGACACAAATTTTCCTGAAAAGAGCTACATGAACTGAAGGGACGCTGAAAATGGAAACATGGGGTCTATTTTCTTTCATTTTTCAAAATCGCCTATTTTACATAGAATTTGATGAAAATCTATTTTTCTTGACTTTACCAAAACCTCCATTTTCACACAGAATCGGCTGAAAATGAATGCAGGGATTCAAGGGATACTAAAAATAGAAACAAGTTGTACATTTTCCTTGACTTTACAAAACTTTCATTTTTACACAGAATTTCCTGAAAACAGATACATGAATTGAAGGGACGCTGAAAATGGAAACATGGGGTCTATTTTTTTTTGATTTTTCAAAATCTCCCATTTTACACAGAATTCGCTGAAATTCTATTTTTCTTGACTTCACGAAAGCTCCATTTTCACACAGATTTGGCTGAAAATGTTAGAAGGGATTCAAGAGATACTAAAAACAGAAACAAATGCATCATTTTCCTTGACTTTACCAAACTATTATTTTGACACAAATTTTTCTGAAAAGAGCTACATGAACTGAAGGGACGCTGAAAATGGAAACATGGGGTCTATTTTCTTTGAATTTTCAAAATGGCTCATTTTACAAAGAATTTTCTGAAAATCTATTTTTCTTGACTTTACAAAACCTCCATTTTCAAACAGAATTGGCTGAATATGTCTGCAGGGATTCAAGGGATACTAAAAATAGACACAAGTGGTACATTGTCTTTGACTTTACAATGCTATTATTGTTACACAAATTTTCCTGAAAACATATACAGGGATTGAAGGGATGCTGAAAATGGAAACATGGGGTCTATTTTCTTTGACTTTTCAAAATCTCCCATTTTACATAGAATTCGATGAAATATTCATTTTTCTTGACTTTACAAATCTTACAAAGAAAATATGACAATGTTACTTCAAAATCAAAGCAAGATAGAAATATTGGATTCTATCAGAGATCAATTTCTCGAAACCAGACAAGACTTTTTCGATATCATACAAGACCATACGACAGAAGACAAAGAACAACAAAAAGCAACAACCTATATCAATTTGGACGTAGAATAGGACCCATATTCGACTTCAGCCGAATCGATCGATGCATCGATCACGTATCGAAATTGCTTCTGTTTTATACGAATTGATTACACGATTGAGGCGCGCGGTATGAATAACAATCGCCCGTTAACAGCGATTTGATTGCGTCCTTTCACACTTGGCTCCGTTGGAATGTAACCAATTTGTCCGCAGAAATCAAAATTTCCTCGATCGTCGACTCGAATCGCTTCTCGTGGCATGAAGAAAATCGGCTCTCTTTGTATCGATCGTTACGTAAGTGATATCGAAGAGAGGAATTAAGGTATGTTGTTGTTGTACGCGGATATCGATTGTCGCGAGGAGATTGCTCGAGATCGGATTTCTCCATATTGTCGAGGAGGATATATATTATGTGAAATCGGCTCGTCGTCTTCATCAATTTAACAACGTGGACGACGCTCGGTTGGGCATCATTGAAATAAGGTCGTTACAAAAATAAATGGCCGTGCACGAAGTGCTCTTAAGGTAACAAAGCCCATAAATCTTTTATGGCCATTGTTGAGGCATTTTATGTGGGAGCCTTAATCGCGTCAATCAACATACAATACAAATTTGTACGGTGAAAATCTCGACGGAATCAAATTTAAATTTATTGTTTTAATATTATGTAAAGAGTCAATTTGTTGGGCTTCGCATCGAGAGACGCGTCGTCGGGCCGGAGGCCTTTACGTTTACGAATAAAAGCGGACAACTATAATAATAGCTGCACGAACAAACTAAACTTGTTTAATTTTGTAATTCTTATTCAAGACATCCAATTATAGGAGAAGCAAATTAAATATCGGTTCATTAAAAGTCCGCCGCAATCATCTTGACGCGAATATTTCTCTTTCGGATTTAATAGTCGACTTGGAAGTAATTACTAAAGATGGATTCACCTACAGAAGAGATGGAAACGCATGGGCCGCAAACTCCGTCTCTCTCTCTAATCTCTCTTCCCTCTTCTTCGATTAGATATACATACTTTAAATGACCCGCGTTACATCTAAAACAAGCATAAAATAGAACCACACATCGATAGGTAACGTAATAAAATGTCATAATTAATGTTCGACGGAACCGTAAGAGGTTATTAATTAAAATTAATAAGGCGATCCTGCTCAAAAGTATTAATTGGGATATAATATTCTTGTGTCTCCGGTTTCGTGCCGATTTTTATCTCCGCTCGAAAATTCCGAAGAAATTTCACCGTACGTATACCCGAAGGTGGATCGATTATTGATCCCGATAAATAATAATTTAGTTTCTTCGATATCTAACGAATTACATAACCTAAGCGAGATGGAACGAGATGTCGGACGGAGAACGCGAGAAAGAGAAGAAGGGATACATGCACGTGTGGAAGTTTAGTTTAAGTTAGAGTTACGTTAAAGTTTAATACACTTTAATGTGTAGTCACATCAAATTTTCAGAAAATTCTGTGTAAAAAGGGAGGTTTTGTAAATGTGAGAAAAATGAATTTTCTGCGAATTTTATGTAAAAAGGGTGGCTTTGAAGAGTCAAAGAAAATGGATCCCATTTTCATTTTCAGTACAAGGATTGAAAGGATGCTGAAAATAGATCTTTTTTTACTTTTCAAAACTTCCATTTTTAAACAGAATTCGCTGAAAATCCATTTTTCTTAACTTTACAAAACCTCCCTTATTACACAGAATTGGCTGAAAATGTATGCAGGGACTCAAGGAATACTGAAAATAGAAACTAGCGGTACATTGTACTTGACTTTACAAACTTTCATTTTTACTCAAATTTTCCTGAAAATAGCTACATGGGTTGAAGGAGTGCTGAAAATGAAAATATGGGGTTTATTTTCTTTGACTTATCAAAACGTCCCGTTTTACACAGAATTCACTGAAAATTCATTTTTCTTGACTTTACAAAATCTCTCTTTCTACACAGAATTTGCTGAAAATGTATGCAGGGATTGTAGGGATACTGAAAATAGAAACAATAGGTACATTGTACTTGATTTTACCAAACTTTCATTATTACACAAAATTTCCTGAAATTAGCTACAGGGATTAAAGAGATGCCGAAAATAGAAACATGAGGACTATCTTCTTTGACTTTTCAAAACCTCCCATTTTACACAGAATTCGCTGAAAATCCATTTTTCTTGAATTTCCAAAATCTCTCTTTCTACACAGAATTTGCTGAAAATGTATACAGGGATTCAAGGGATACTGAAAACAGAAACAAGTGGTACATTGTACTTGACTTTACAAAACTTTCATTTTTACACAAAATTTCCTGAAATTAGCTATAGGGACGAAAGGATGCTGAAAATGAAAACAGGGGTTCCATTTTCTTAAAATCTTCAAAACTCCTTTTTTACACAGAATTTGCTGAAATTCCATGTTTCTTGACTTTACAAATCCTCCCTTTTTACACAGAATTTGCTGAAAATGTATGTATAGATTCAAGGGATACTGAAAACAGAAACAAGTGGTAATTATACTTGACTTTACGAAACTTTCATTTTTACACAAAATGTCCTGAAATTAGCTACAGGGGTTGAAGAGATGCTGAAGAAGGAAACACAAAACCTCCATTTCAACACAAAATTTGGTGAAAATGTGTGCAAGGATGCAAGGGATACTGAATATAGAAATAGGTGGTACAATTTCCTTGACTTTACAAAACTTTCATTTTTACACAGAATTGTCTGAAATTAGGTACATGGAATGAAGAGATGCAGAAAATGGAAATATGGGGTCTATTTTCCTTGACTATTCAAAACCTCCCATTTTTTACAGAATTCGCTGAAAATCCATTTTTCTTGATTTTACAATACTTCCCTTTAAATACAGAATTTAATGAAAATGTCCACAGGGATTCAAGGGAAACTGAAAATAGAAACAAGTGGTTCATTTTCCATACTCTACAAAACCTCCATTTTAACACAGGATTTCCTCAAAATAGATACAGGGATTGAAGAGATGCTGAAATGGAGACATGGGGTCTATTTTCTTTGACTTTTCAAAACCTTCTATTTTACACAGAATTCGCTGAAAATTCACTTTTCTTGACTTTACAAAACCTCACTTTTTACACATAATTTCCTGAAAAATATATGCTGTTATTCAAGGGATTCTGAAAATGGAAGCAAGGTGAACATTTTCCTTACTTTAAAAAACCTTCATTTTTACACAAAATTTCCTGAAAATAGATACAAGGATTGAAGAGGTACTGAAAATGTAAACAGGGGATCCACCTTCTTTGACTTTTCAAACCTTTCTTTTTACACAGAATTCTCTGAAAATCTATTTTTTTTAACTTCACAAAACCTCCCTTTTTACACAGAATTTGCTGAAAATGTTTGCAGGGATTGAAGGGAAATTGAAAATAGAAACTAGAGTGTATTTTCCTTACTAGAAAACCTCTATTTTTGCACAGAATTTCCTGTAATTAGCTACAGGGATTAAAGAGATGCTGAAAATGGAAACATGGGGTCTATTTTCTTTGACTTTTCAAAAATTCCCATTTTACACAGAATTCGCAGAAAATACATTTTTCTTGACTTTACAAAACCTCCCTTTTAACACAAATTTGCTGAAAATGTATACAGGGATTCAAGGGATACTGAAAATGGAAACAAGAGATACATTTTCCTTACTTTACAAAACTTCCATTTTTACACAGAATTTCCTGAAATTAGCTACAGCGATTGAAGAGATGCTGAAAATGGAAACAGGGGATCCATCTCTTTGAGTTTTCAAACCTTTTGTTTTACACAGAATTCGCTGAAAATTCAGTTTTCTTAACATTACAAAACCTCCATTTTTATACAGAGTTTCCAGAAAATGTATGCAGGGATTCAAGGGATACTGAAATTAGAAACAAGTGGTACATTTTCCTTGACTTCACAAAACTTTCTTTTTACACAGAATTCGCTGAAAATGGATACACATTTCCTCGTAATATATGTAATTTTCTAATAAAAGACCTTTAGGAAGATAGAAGAAATATTATTCGGGATAGACTGATTTTGAGTTTCCTTCACTCAAATCGCCTTCTATCGTAAAGGTAGGAGTATATAGAACATCCTAGAAGATTATGCAAATCAATAGAACTCACTTAAATGTTTTTGCACATTATGGCCTTCTTCTGGAATCCATCAGTATTCTAGGTTATATTTTTCTAAAATTGAAACGATTATTAATTGGTGTATACACGAGAAATATTGATTGTCGAGAGACAACATAGTACTATTTAATTTATTTGAGGATTGATATATATTCTTAAATCAATTTAATTATTTCATAACTTTAATTTTTCTAATTTTTTAAAATATTGTACCAAAACCTATACAGGGTGTTATGAATTTCTGAACAAATTTTGCATTATAAATCTGAAAAATTCCACAAAAAAGATATCTAAGTATAATCATTTGATTCGATAATAATAATAAATAGCTTTATCGATCGAAGTTTCATCCATTTAAACCTTCATAGATTAATTATACTCCACGTCTTCCTACTTTGGAATACCTACTTAATTGTTTCTTCCCATGAGGTTGTTGTGAAACCAGTTTCGCTTCGAAGAGAAACTTTTATAGAGAGTTTCCATTATTTCGTCGATGTGGGATGCCTCTTAATTCACCAGATTTAAGTCCCGTCAAGAAATCGCCAAATATAAATATATTAGCGGTGTGTTGCTGAAGCAAATCGTTTAATCCGACGATTTAATTCCACCTAACTGTTTTACCACCGTATCAGGATTGATGTGTGTTTTATACAAATTTCGAACGTTATCTCCGGTTTAATTGACATCATACGAATGACCTATATTGTTCATAGCGAAACAACAGTTATCCCAGTCCATTATTCCGGACCCGTTCTCCTCATTCCTTATGCAAATCGATTTGTGTGGAGATTTTAATGTCAAAGAAATATTCACTTAGAGACTTATTACGATTCCGAAACGTTGCGCCACTATATTTTATTCTAATGAGACTTTGTCAGGGCTTTATCGGTTATAATATGTATCTGTCAGTTATAGAAAATACATCGTTGTGATGTTTTATTAATGCGGCAGCGACTACTTACAGTCAAATGGTTATTTATTTGTTTGCAATAATTCAATTTAAAAAATAATTTCAGATAGCGAGCCGGTCGATAAGTAGGTATTTGAATGTGGCACAATAGAGTTTCCATTCTGAAAGTTTATCAAAATCCGCGGGGGGTCGCGCACTACGTCGGTTACTAAATAATAATAATGAGAATATTAATAATAATGGCGAAATGGTAGCGTCCGTTCCGAATAATTTATTTAACGTTACACGTCCGACCGAGAGAGGCAACAAAAGCCCTTGTTTAATAGTGAAAAAAAAGACTCTGGGGACAGTCCCGTCCTTCTAACCTCTTTATCAGCCATTATCAGCTGGAGGAATCGGAACTCGGACAAAATAAATATTTCCAAATGCAGAGCCTAAATTGCTTCATCTTCGAATGAAGAACCGTGGGACGCCAATTTCCAAAGATGCTAAGAATCGATAACTCCTGAATGGCTCTACCTACACCAAACCGTCCACAAAATTCTTTTATTTATAAACGTTTACCTTCCAACTGTTTCAGGGTTTGTCGGATTCTTATCGATAAATAAGTGTACAAGCGGCCGGCTTTAATTGATTCCGCTCGAAAATACTACGTAGGTAGGCAGTTTGTGGCACGAAACGTCGCGGAGACGAAGTTATGTTCGCGTACGCTTCGTTATAATTCTTAGTTTTAACTAATGATGGATTCGATTCTATTACCTGGCGCGCAAACTCACCTCTAAGACGTCGCGAGGTTTAATGGGTACGTCTTCGACTCGCGGTTTATGTATCGGCTTCGGGTTTACTGTTAGGATCGTGATTAGATTAACTCGAAGATATCGTCGCTGTTTTCAAAAATTGGTTTTACTGCAATCGAAGCCTTGCTTCAATACACCCGACGATCAAAAACAAAGTTACAGACTTTACAAAGTTTTGTAAAGTCAAGGAAAATGTACCCATTTTTCCTATTTTCAGTATTCCTTGAATCCCTCCATACATTTTCAGGAAATCATGTGTAAAAAGGAAGGTTTTGTAAAGTCAAGAAAAATGGATTTTCAGCGAATTCTGTGTAAAATGGGACTTCTTGAAAAGACAATGAAAATAGACCTCATGTTTCCATTTTCAGCGTCCCTTCAATTCAAGTGGAAAATTTGTGTAAAAATAATAGTTTTGTAAAGTATGGAAAATGTACCCCGTTTCAGTTTTCAGTAGCCCTTGAATCCCGGCACACATTTTCAGCAAATTTTGTATTAAAAGGGAGGTTTTGTATAGTCAAGGAAAATGAATTTTCAGCGAATTCTGTGGAAAATGGGCGGTTTTGAAAAGTCAAAGAAAATAGACTCCATGTTTCCATTTTCAGCGTCCCTTCAATTCATGTAACTTTTTTCAGGAAAAGCTGTGTAAAAATAATAGCTTTGTAAAGTCAAGGAAAACGTTCCACTTGTTTCTATTTTCAGTATCCCTTGAATCCCTGCACACATTTTCAGCCAATTCTGTGTGAAAATGGAGGTTTTGTAAAGTTAAAAAAAATAGATCTTCAGCGAATTCTGTGTAAAATGGGCCATCTTGAAAAGTCAAAGAAAATAGACTCCATGTTTCCATTTTCAGCATCTCTTCAATCCCTGTATCTATTTTCAGGAAATTCTGTGTAAAAATGAAAGTATTGTAAAGTCAAGTACAATGTACCTCTTGTTTCTATTTTCAGTATCCCTTGAATCCCTGCACACATTTTCAGCCAATTCTGTGTAAAAAGGGAGGTTTTGTACATATTTTCTTTATTTTTACTAAATTCAAAAACGTATTAAAAAATTTACCAAACCATCCCCCTAATTATCAGAATTTGAAGCTTCTAAATATTACCAAACTACAATAGGTACATATTTACTTTTGTTTTTCTTACAATAAATGTATGTGTTTCAAATTTACAAAAAACGCAATTCACGAGTTTCATGCAAATAAATTTATTTGATCATCACTAATCTTACCAGAACAGAAAGTTTGTAGATACTGTAGAAACAGTTTAACAAATGTTTTTTTAATCTAGAAATCATGTTGAACATCATAAAAATAAATTTCCAAGACTTTAGAACAATAATTGCAAAGCTAATAGCATAAAAGTCTAATTGTCTTGAATTTTGACAATAACGTCAAAATCATACAAAATCCCATTTTTACACAGTGACCAATTTTTCAATTTTTTTTGCCTTTTACCTAACTTCAACAATTTTACCAAATACTGTCTTTTTCGAAATTTGTATGATTGGGTATTCTCCAAAGCTTGTCCTGAACTTCAACATCAAAATTTTATTCAACTTACATAAGCTTACACTAGGTGAAGAACTTTGATGGGTTTTTTAAATGTATTAATTACAACCATTTTACCAGATTTTATCCTTTCCTGTTTAAAAAGAGAATAGTCAATGAAAATAGACCCATGTTTCCATTTATGGCATAACTACAATCCATGTAACGCTTTTCATGAAAAACTGTGTAAAAATGAAAGTTTTGTAAAGTCAAGGAAAATGTACCCCTTTTTTCAGCACTCTTGAACCCCTGCATACATTTTCAGGAAATTTTGTGTGAAAATAGATTTTGTTTTAATTAAGAAATTAAAAAAAGAAGATGGAAAAGTTTCCATGTTCAGCATACATTCCATCCTTCATCCATTTTCAGCATCCATTTAATCCTTGCCTCCATTTTCAGCAAATTCTGTGTAGAAAGGGATGTTTTGTAAAGTCAAGGAAAATAGAACCAATGTTTACACATCACTTCCTGAAGATGGGTACAAGTTTAACCGAAACATGTCGAATGTGCTCACAAAAGGTTGTTAGAGAGACAAGTTCCTTGTATACTATTGGTTTTCTACAATTTTTAAGAGGTTCGTCACAGTTCACAGTTCAATTCTGTCGTAATTTCCTTGAGCTTCCACAATATTTTAGTATGTTTTAGAAAACTTCTATTCTAAGTACATACAACTTTTCCAAGGGCTCTATACACTTGTTTCCATTTCTACAAATTTCTCATAAGTATAATCGATGTTGTATCGACCTTATTAGGATGAAATATTATCAGAACTCTATGTAGACCTTTAAAATAACTGAAAAAGCTACCAGTTTGTTTAAATTTAAATCTTGTAACGTCGCGTACGAATCAGAAATTTCGATCGTCTTACATCGTTATAAGTGTTATAACTGACCAGCACACTTCACGCGCCAACTTAATATTGCGTGAACAGTTGGGAAATGATAACACGTAATTGTAACTTCGGATTAACTAAACTATTTAACTGCAACAACTTAAAATACAACGGAATAGGTGAAGATAGATAATAATTCTCTCGTAGTTAGACGAAGAGTGTTTCTTAATTAAATTACTCAAAAATTAGAGACGAGAAACGCGATCTCCGCTTATTGGCATTGCACTCCTCTTTACTCGTCGCTTATTGGTTGAAAATCGCCCCGGTAAAGAGTAGAGGGCGTGCTGACCATTGCACACATATGTTTTAGAAATCGCGTACCCTACTTCTTCCAAATGTAATACTCGATTACTTTCCCGGGAGGGTATTTGTTACCCTTACGGTTCATTGTGGACTTGACTTGCGTTTATAGCAAATAAATCTCGTGGAAGTATTGGGTACTCGAGGTGACAGCAATATAGACCTCTTTAAATCATCATCGGTTCAACAATAAATTAAAAATGTCACTTATCTGAGGCGGAACAAATCTAAACCAGTAAAATTATCTAATTTTTAACTACCCTTGCGGATGATACATGGTAAAGCTGTTTCGTAAACTTTTTCCATCTTGAATTTAAGTAAGCTTTATACTTAATTTCCGGTGTTAACATTTCCAGTTTGGTGTTTTCCCATTTTCGAAATCCAAAGTTGCTCGTAATACAATTCAAAGGTTTTAGTGGCATTTCTTCCACCTTCTTACGTGCGTCAAGTGTAGAATTGAAATGTCACACTAGTACAAAAAGGAAAACGTCTATTTTCATTTCCCGTCGTATCGATTTCCCGCTAACCAGCTCTTCACTTACAACCTCCGATTAATTAACGACGTATTTCACAAATGAACGTTTCGTGTATTGCATCCATCATGTAGACTAATAACGGTAAATAAAAGTAAGAAATAGGCGTGCCATAAACATTTCAACGCAGACAAATTGTTAACGAAAAATCGTCTCGCCTTAATTAATTCTCGAAAATAATGGCGCCCTAAAAATACATACACAGGAACAAGATCAATTTATTTCACCGTTGACGTCTGTTTCGAAGGTTCCCTTGTTGCTATCACAGTTCTAATTTGTAACATTTCGAAACGGAACACGTGTAGTTGATTTTCCTCGGGAAACGTGGGATAATTGACACTTTTCTCACCTGATTGACATCACATGAAGAAACGTGAAAATAGCACGGATTCGGATCTTAACGACGAAAATATACGAGTTTTACGTACAAAATTACATTACGTTATTTAATTACTTTAATCCAACTTCGCCGTACGTGCAGTTAAATTCATTATATTACATCACGAATATATTTAATAAGAAAATGCAGGAATTCGCGGCGTGGATGAAAGATGCTATGTAATATATGTACACAAAAGACTAAATTAGACACGGTTTACGGTAATTTCCGTCAGAATTCTAAATTTATAATTTCGTAAGGTGTACGTGCGAGTAATTTTCCCCTTCAAATCTCTTCTCCAATTAAGTTTCGCTCACTGAATTAGACTGGAATTGAAGAAACAACGTGTTAGATGTTTCCAGAATTGAAAAAGAAAACCTGAGAGTGGGGAAATTAATTCTGCGAAACGCCGAAAAATTCAAAAGCAAAAGGAAGACCCCACGACATCTGCATAATGCCATCTTTAATGTAATGACGGGTTGGATGGTAGAAATTGTTGAGTTATTACTTTTAAAGGGGTCACGCTCCGGTGGAAATGAAATTGCAGGGTATTTTCGGTAAATAGGTGACGAAAAATCGACAAAACGAAAGAGGAAAAGTGAAGGGGATTAGTGAATTTAAATACGCCCTTTGGCTCCTGAAATTTGTCACTCTGTACCAAAATATCATCTCAAAATCAAATCAAATTTATTTCATTAAATGGTCACAACCTAAGCAAAGCTAGTTAATTGAGGATAAGTGTTTAATAACCTCATCAACTCCGCAACCTCAATAGTGGGATAATAATAAACCACCCCCTTTACTACCCCCAGTTCCAAAATTGGCCTAAAGTTGATAACTACACTTTCCATAATGTAGATCATAGTTAATAGATTTGTTGCTAATTTTCTGGTCGCCACTATTCACTGTTTGACATGATATACCTTTTAACTTATATATTTGGTCCATATACTGTTCCCATTCGTGACAATATAAAGTATGCTTCGATAACGTGCATACACCATCTGCCATGTGAATGTTAAAACTACTAACAAGACGTTACTAATGCTAATGCATACTGACTAATAAATAATTAATGTATAAGGCATTGAAAAACCGATTGGAGTTAAGGATGGTATAAAGAATATCTACAGATATACGTTCATATTCAAGAAATGGACGTTTACAGGTTGTAAATAACAGGTATTATTTTATATGTATATTTTTATTCCTTTTCTATCTATTTCTGCATAACATATTTTATTGTAATTGCATTTCGGTACTTTATACTTGTACCTTAACTTTTATGTTTACATATATTTTCATAGTTATTACCTGAAAACGTATATGGGTCCAATTTTTTAATTTTTGACTTAATGACTTTTTTTCGACTTAAATGACTTAAATGACTTAAAATGACGTTTTTTAATTTTTGACTTAAAACGAAGTTTACTTTATTTTGTAAAAAATGTTCCTTATTAAAGATTATTAGCTGAAACTGTTCCGATTTAAATTTCGGTGTCCGGCTAATTTTGCGGTTGAAAAGAACACTAAGGAACTCAAACTAAATTGAAATCTCAGGTAATATAATTTGTATCCAAATTTCCTAAATAGATCAAAGTGGCCCACTGCTTTAGCAGAATTTGATAAATTTTTAAACACAACGAATAAGCTGTTATTATTATTGGATCTATAGCCAAACTAGCAATATTAGCCAAATTTTCAGGGAAATTACCCAAGATTAATTTTTGGTGAAAATTGCATAAATTATGAGGAAGAAATAAGAATACTACAGTTAAAAAATTGTTGTAAACTTCAAATATTTCATTAAATAAACAATCCAGGTGACCGGTCTTGAGAAAAGTGATGGCTTTTGGAAAATACAATGTAACCCATGTGACAGCTACAAAATAGCTACTTCTGTCACATAAGTGAATTCGATGTCTCCAGAGAAACGCAGCATGGCTACTTTAACGACAATGTCGTTATTTGTGGCTAATTGTAGGTCATATTTGGAATTTTTGAGAAAAAGGGGTGGTTTTCAAAAAGTATAACGTACCCATGTGACGGCTACAAAATAGCAAAAATTCGATATCTCATCACTATATATCTCGCTACTTCTGAGACAACAAAATAAATTTTGACAATACAAATCAGCTATAAACTGTGCCACTTTTCCAATGATTATTGTCAATTTTTTTTCTGAAATCTTAATACAATATGTTCCTGTCAATTTTCCAAACACACTTTTGATAACTTAGCATAGCATTGTTGGAGAACAACTATATTGTATCTTTGAGTCGAAAAACACAATATATCCCATGTGACAGCTACAAAATAGCTACAAGTTCAGCCACCTCAAACAAGTCGACACTTTTAGCGGTTTCGCAAGTGGCTGCAGCAAGACTACCGAAGCTACTTGACCTGTAAATTGCAATTGTTTCTCGGGAACGAGCAGAGGTACAAAATCAATTGTGGCGATACAAATTAGCTACAAATTATGCCACTACTTGTATGTGTTTTATTAGATTGTGTTGTTATTGTGATTGTGCAAGTACATTTATTATCATAATAAGTTGCTTTACAATAGTCGTAGTAAAATTGTATTATGACATAATATACTTCTTTGTGAAATTATCATTGAGAGCACATATGAGCTTTTGAATGTTTTATTGAAAGAAGCATAGCGTCCCTTACTTTCTTTCACAACTCGCTAGTTATAATTGGATCGACTAGGATAGATAGATATACCGATTTTCATTGTTTTTGGATTTTTTAGACAAGAGACCTCACTCTAAAGCCATAATGTATGTGCATTAGGGATCGTCAGCATTGTGATTTTGATATTTTCCCGTTGATTTATTTTTTATGACAACAATAGGGTCTCCCGAAATAGATATCACGAAAACACCCTAACATATGGGTGGTTCAGCGTTCGGCCGTAGTCTATAAGGGAGGATTTCGGTCAAGTGTCCTTATTACCAGTGATATATTTACTGGTGTTACGGTTCGTCATCAATTTCGATGTAAATCCCATCAATAGGGCCGAAAAGTGAACAGTTGTGTTGATTTAGAGAAAGAAATGTATTTCGATCACCCCCGGGGCGTACAACCCTTACTGGATTCGGAGAGGGACGTCATCGATTTTTATGAAGATCACCACCATAAAAATTTATAGATGCTAAAAATATAGACGAAAGCAAAAGTTCCGTCGGTAATCCGACTATAAAAATAATTTCGAGGAAAAGGGACATCTCACTGTAAAAGAGTAAAAGAGTTGTGCCGCGTTCGGAACTACCCCTTTTCATTTTTTTATCGCCGCCGAGTCAGGACGAACCATAAAAAATTATAAAAAGTCGCAAAAAGGGACAACTACAAATAGACAAATGGCGTTCGTAAAGTTTACGGCGTCAACCGTCACTAAAACCCCCAAGATAATCAAAACCGTAAAAACCAGTCTAACCTACACAAATTCAAGAGAAGGAAAACACATTATCAGTAAAAATTATATTTAACGTTATCAAAGACGCTAGCCAGTTATTACTGTCGACGGGATTTTCTCCTCTACCTTCGAGGGTGGTGGAAATAAGGGTGGAATACGAAAACTCTGGATTTTGTATTAAAATTTATAAAACTGAGTAATTCCTTTTCAAAAACTCCTAAATTCGTCATACGCCAAACGAAAAAAGCTTCTCACGGCCGTAAAGGGAGTGTTAATAAGGGTAGAACTTAGATTCATCGCTCTAAATTTTTATAAAATTTGTAATAGGGGTGGAAATAAGGGTGATCGCTCTAGATTTTTTTATTAAAACTATGTACCACTAATTCTCTTTATAAAATTCACAATAAACATACTAACACCAGCCTGATGGTCGTGCAGAAGTACTTTCGTGTAAAATATTATTACATGTTTTATTTGGGGTTTTTTAAAAAGAAAATACAAGTGATACAAACTTAAATAACAAACATAGAGCGGTCATTCTCTAACGAGAAATTATCTCGAATAGTGGAACTTAAATGCAATATTAACGGTCAACATTGGGGCTAACATATCGCCACTCTGGCCATATGAACAAGAATAACCTTATGTAAAACCTAGAAAATCTCTACCTCTATACATATAAAAATAAATTGCTGTTGGTTTGCCTCGCTTAAACTCGAGTATGGCTGGGTCGATTTTGCTAATTTTGATCTTGAAATATTTGTGGAAGTTCAGGGAAGGTTTAAGAGCGGAGAGAAACATAAATAATAAGTAACGTAAATACTAAAAAAGGTACATTTTGTGATTTGACATTTGTAATCAAACAAATGAAATTATAGTGTCAGTTGGTTGTCAAATAAATAAATATTAAGACGATTATTAAATTCTATCATCAGTTTGTCAGTGCCCAAGTACTTTATTGATTTTAAAATGCCAAGGAGAAGACGAGCTGACTTAGGTCTTCGAAGTCAAACAAATGTGCGACGAGCTACCTCACGTGCAAATCGCAATGATGACCAGCGAGAGACAGATAATGATAACATTCGTATTGGTATGACGGAATTGCGTTCAACAGTGAATAATTATGAAGTAGAAAGACTTAGAATGGAAGGACTTCGGGCACATCAAATACAGCAGCAGCGAGCATGACACAATGAAATAGAGCGATTCCGCAGACGCAGTGTTCCTGTAAACCTAGAACGAGTAGCATTCCTCTACGACCCGGAAATAGATTATTGTGCCGACCAATCCGTAGCGATTGGAGAAATGACAATCATTTGTCAATATTGTAAAGCGTTAAAATACAGCGGTGAATCTACTGGATTATGTTGTGCTGGTGGTAAAGTAAAATTTGACAGAATTGTTCCAACCACCAGATCCATTACGCTCATTAGTTTCTGGGGTGGGAAATGACTCTAAACATTTCTTGGCCGACATCCAAAAATATAACAGTTGCTTTCAAATGACGTCGTTTGGTGCAACGTAAATTGTACATGAAAATTTCATGCCCACTTTCAAGATAGTTTTAAATAACTTATTATTAAAAATTTAAAAAGATAATATACAATTGCAGATACAAGGACAGTTTGCGGAATCAACTTAGAGTTTCCGTGCTTCGCGCATGGGCAATTATACGTCGCGTGTTCGCGAGTCGTAAAACCATCATCTTTATATATTTATGCACTGCAAAAAAGACAAAAAATGTAGTGCATCAGAAAGCCTTAAATTGAATATATGTATAACTGTGTTGCATTTAATTTAGTGTAGATAAAAATTTTGTATCAAGTTTTGACCATATTTTTCAAAAATATATGTTGGTGATACGAAGTCCACCGAGTCATCTATAATTTTTATTTACCTTTTTTTTTAAACTTTATGTGGCATTGCAACGCATGCCGGGTAGGGCTTGTAATAATAATAATAATGATAGGTGCCATGTTCATTACTGTATGAATAGACCCTCACAAGTCCTCTTTTGGGAAGTTTGATGTGTACGGATTTTCGCCCGGAAAATTGTTTCCTTGGGCTTTGACTTTGTTCCTTCAGGATACCACTCGAAGAACTAGAAAACCTCGAGGGACGTCGAACCGTCAGAAACGTCCGTTATTGCGAGCCTGTGTCGTTTTTGTGGTATCGATGACAAGATTACGGGTTCAATTATAAAATTCCTGCGAGGAGTTTAAGCGGCGTTCGTTTGTCGGGACGGAGAGAGCGTCTACCACGAAAATCGACTTCGAATTTCGCAAAAGCGTAAATCTCCAGAACAAATAACATTCCCTCTTCTTGTCGTCCGTGTGCGCCGGAATACTAAAAAGGTACGGAAGAATCCGCGAGATTACGTAATTAACCTAAGATAACCGAACCGTCTAAGCGGCGAACGCTGTGTGCCTCGTTAACTGTCCCCGACATCGACTTGAAGTAAGGCAACTATCTTAGACATCTGCGGAAATAAATTTGAACGGCATTCCGGTATACCGTTCGGGAAATGCTCACGTACCTACCACGTACGTACGTCGGGAGTTGTGTTCCACGTCGGAGAGGCTGACGTGTGAAAGGGAGAAACTTTAGTTGTGTCGAAAAATAAAAGGAATCAAAGGCGACGGCCGCGTTTCGCGTTATCCTCGAATATTCGCTAATTTAGCCACATTCACAAATCCAAAATTATGGGAACACAGTTCCCTGAAACTTCAATAGATCCAAAATTATATTATCAGTCAGATGCTAACCAATCATTACTGTCGAAGAAAATTTCTCCGCTAGAGGGTGGTGGAAATAGGGGTGAAATGTGAACAATCTACAAAGTAATACTCAAAAATTCTGAAATAATTCGCTTCGTTATGATTCGCAGGGATTAAAATTTCTTTTGAATCTTAGAAAATTTGGGGCAGATTAACGAGGCCGTGCTCGTTAGAAAAGATGAAACCAAAGTTTACAGATCTGACGATACAGTTGGGACACTCTTCAGATCTCTCTCGAATATCGCCACTACTTTTATTACCAAAGTCCAATCAAAGGAGTGTCCCAACTATATCATTACATCTAGAAACTTTGTTGGGACTTTGTTTCAAAAAATCACTGAAGAAAAAGGGAAATTAGAACTTTTAGCTTTCTGACTATAGCCACTCGACAAACAAAGAAGCTTGTTTCTAATAATAGAAGCATAAGAAGATTTTACGAGGCGCTACAAAATTTTACACCTTCCCTGCTCAATAGACTGGTAAACAATGAGGATAAGGACCAATGTCTTACGCCGATTCGAGGCAGAGTTTGTACCTCAAAAACCCGAAATTTAATACAGATACTGATTCAGTAAATTACAATTTTAGTACATATTATGTCCAATTAAACGGACCCAAAAAAGGATTTCCATCACTGTCCTCTTGATTTGAACTTAATACACCCTTAATACAACAGAAGAATAATAATATGAATTCCAGCTATTAATTATCTATCTGGATATGTACCTGGAAAAATGATTTTGCAAATCACTTGAGACGTCATTAAACTTAACATTGAAATACATATACGACACCGCCATAAAAATTTTAATCCTATAAATCTTATGTTTGGATCATAAAATAACCACATAACGCAATTTAAAAGCCAATTGAGACGGCCAATTAAATGGATATTAATTTAATTTCAATTATCCAGACGCATATTTTACAATGTGACAATTAACTAAGAGCAATACGAATTTATGTCCCATGACACAGTGCAGTGCTCTACCATATTCCAAACGAACTTTTATATAAATCCATCAGAAGCCTAAATTATATCTCGGCGATTGTGATTAGTTACCAAAAGTTTATTATTTACGGCCCTCCACTCGATTGTTCTTATAGGTACAAAATTGTCCTGCATATTTTTTTCAATTAAACGAGCTTTCGATGATTTATCCCCGAGCCGGACCTACACATCATTAGAACGCCAATTATTTTTTAATTTATAAAGAATGCCGTCTGGCGTCCATTCCGTTGGTACCTAACTCTGGACGTTTATGAAATCCAAATCGTCTATGTCTAATTTATACGCTCGTAAATTCGTTTCTGGATCCCTCTCAGGTAGAAAGAAAAGGAGAGAAAGAGTGAGAAGAGAAGGCTTAAGCAGTGCTGCTCGGGGTCGGTACGAAATTAAAAATTTTATAATTTTATTGGGATAATTTGGATCGTCGAGATCGTCTCTCGGAGAGAAATTATAAATGAAAAGCCGGGCCCGATGTAGTCGTAAAACTTTTTTAATTGGGGCCCAATTTCGTACCTCCCGGTCGTTTATGTTTATACGTACCCCCCAAGATAAATACGGACGCCCGTAAGGTAAAACGATCGGGTAATTAGAGATCGATTTATTTGAGTGTGGCCGCTTCGCGGGAGTAATTAAGAGCATCAAAGAACATAACGTTAATTTGCATCACCTGCGAGGCCGTGATATCGTCGGCGATTTATCAAAGTCGATATGAGTTACCTAGAGGATAATATCATTTTTTGGCGAACGCTCTAAAGGTCGTACTTTGAGGTTTACTAATCACCATGACGCAACACAGTACAATCACCAAAGTTAAAAATAGACTATTACTTAAGAATTCTTTGAACCTCCATAGATTTTCATGAAAATTTGAGATCAAGCTTCTTTTCGGGGGTGATCGATTGAGCCCCGCGGTCAGTTTACCCTTCGGTTGACAGGTAAGATTTCAAGAAGGTCGTATGACAACTGAGCCCCAACGCGGGGTTTAAGATTCCTGGTGATTACATAATGACGGTCCCGAAGACTCGGGTATGATTGCGAAAATTACACTTCCCGATGTAGTAAAGGAACTGTCCGTGGTGTTTCGTGTAGGTGTTCAAAAAATTCCTGTAAAACACCTATAGTTGTAGATACCTAAATCAGAACAAAAAAATTGGATGTGTCGAGTTAGGCATAATATTTGTATCTCGATCGATTTTCCTTGCCCTCTTGCCCTTTAATATATCCCTGATAAACATTGAATTTCCCGTAATTTGCGTATTTCCTTACCTAATCATTTTTATCCTGGACTAAGCATTTTAATTCGGGGCTCAGTTGTCATTTTGCCTTGGCGTATACCGGGGCTCAATCGTAGGGTAGGATTAGCGTTACCGTTCGAATTTTCTGACCGCGGGGCTCAGTTGTCGTGTGCCCCTTCTTTTACCCTTAAGTTCAAAAGTGACATGTGCTCGACTTGAGCTTTTTACGGGTGAAATCCACCCCTTCATTCTATCGGTGGAAACCTTATTTAATTAAGTAGAATAAATGTTCCTTCACATTTTGATTTAGTTTCATCAATGTTTCAACCCTTAGAAATCATCCCTTAAGTCGACAATCACGAAAAAATTATTTCATATCTCCCTGAAATATTAAATCGCACATTAACACTACACAAAAAAAATGTTTACTGCTTATGATATACTTTACTGACTTACTGTAAATTTTCAACTCTTAAAAACCACCCCTTACTCTGGAATCAATGGAAAATATATTTTTACGCAGTTTTAATCTTGTCAATAATGAATTTACGAATTAAAATCTTATTTACTGTTTATGAAAAAAATTATTTATTTAGTATTGTGAAATTGCAACCTGTTAAAAACTACCCCTTATTATGAAATTAATAAAAAAATATTTTCTAGGAGTTTAATAGCTTTAATTGATTAGAATCTTTTTCGCCACTCACGAAATATTCTATTTATTCACTTATTTCAGTTTCTCAACTCCTAAAGCTACCCTCAACTCTTAAAAACCACCCCTTACTCTGGAATCAATGAGAAACTTATTTTTAAGCAGCCTCAATAATGCATTTACGAATTAAAATCTTATTTATAATTTAGGGAAAAAAATTATTTATTTATTGTGAAATTTCAACCCGTTCAAAACTACCCCTTATTATGAAATTAATAAAAATAAATATTTTCTAGCAGCTTAATAGCTTTAATTGATTAGAATCTTTTTCACTACTTACGAAATATTCTATTTATTCACTTATTTCAGTTTCTCAACCCCTAAAGCTACCCTCTAAAAACGACCCCTTACTCTGGAACCAATGAAAAACTTACTTTTAAACAGCTTTAATATTGTCAATAATGCATTTACGAATTAAAATCTTATTTATAATTTAGGGAAAAAAATATTTATTTATTGTGAAATTTTAACCAGTTAAAAACTACTCCTTATTATGAAATTAATAAAAATAAATATTTTCTAGCAGCTTAATAGCTTTAATTGATTAGAATCTTTTTCACTACTTACGAAATATTCTATTTATTCATTTATTTCAATTTCTCAACCCCTGAAACTACTCTTTGTGCATAAATTGATGAAAAATCATCAATCATCACATAACATTTTGGAACATTTTACTAGTGTATTTGTGGCTCATAACAATTTAATTTATTAATTCAGTAAAAGGATAAAACATTCAATATATTTATTATTAAAATAACCAATAGAATATATGAACTTTAAAAGTTTTTTTATTTATTTTTTTTGCAATTTTTAAGATAACTCCGTTATTTTTTCTGCTATCGCCTTCATTCAAAAACCATTTTAAAAGTAATTTCAAGGGCTATAAGATCATCAACATATTCATTTCTTAAGGCCCTTCATTTTTAAAAGTTAAAGGGTTAAAGGGCTGGGGTTAGATGATTCTCGCAATAACATTTAAACTTCTAACGTTGATATCTCGGTTGCATTTTATCCTACAGAAATTTAAAGAAAAAACAAAATGTTTGTTAGGGAAAAACTCAAGTTTTTGTTTTCTACCATTTTTTACGTATATTTTGTAATTTTAGTTATTATGAAAAAAAAAAAGAAATTTTTAGAAAAATTTAAAAAAAAATTTGTTTTTCAAAAACAAGCATTCTAAACAGGTCAAAGTGTTTGAGCTCATTACTCACACTAAAGTAAAGTAAATCCTCCAGGCATTACTATATATTTGAGTTTTGGTGGAAATGGAAATTTATTTCTCATTTTTCTTAAAAAATTCGGAAGTCCCGTCTGTTTTTGGACATAACTCGCTTAGTTTTAATGCAATCGACTCCATCTAAAGTTCGGTTGAAAGATCTTTCCAAGCACTTTGAAAAGTGTTCTCTAGGGATTTTCCGACAAATGTACCGGTTTTCCGTTATTAACCCTCGAAAACTTGGATTAGAGTATTCTCCAAAACTCCCCAAAAAATGATTTACCTAACTAAAAGCCGCTTTGGATTTAACTTAAAATGTTCATAGAAAAACTGATCTCTTTGTTTTTTATTAACTTCATATTTTTTGTGAGAAACGTATAGTTTTGGAGTTATTTATAAAAAACAGTTTCAAAACTTTTTTTTATGAAAAATCAACATTTTCAACCATTAATAACTCAAAAACTATTGACTTACCAAGCAAACTTCATAGAGTATGTCTTGCTTAGAATTATCCCCTTTATCGATTCCCGGAGTTATTTTTGATTTCCACCCCCAGAGAAGGGGTGGAATCCAACCCCCAAGGGTAAAAGCGCAAGTCAGTATTATGTCGCCCTTTGTTACTTGAGGCACCCTCTAACTACTCACCAATTTTCACGCAAATCGATGAAAGTTAAAACATACTGAGGGGAAAGACTACTAACGCGACTCATAATTAATCGTCACAACGAGACAAATAAAGCGATACCATCGCGTACAACTCGAAACCTAATAACAAGCGACACAAATTGATTATTCATCACACCGATAATAAGCGAACAAACAATTTTTAAACAACAGAATCCAATTTATTATAAAATTCATGCGATGATGCATATTGCATTAGTCTCCAATATACCGTCCGCATAATGATTCATTTCAATATCGTTCTAATGATAATTAATCGGTAATGGACGGGCGATTATTTATAAACGCCGAACCATATTTTGATGAAATTAAAATTAAACGAGTAGTTTCGCCGTATCATTAAACGTTCCCGTTTCTTTGATCTAGCCCATAAATTTCGCCGTCGCCCACTCGATTAAATACATAAATTCATACGCGAGAGCTAATTGAACGCTGATTACGAAATTAATGTGTTGTAAAAACTGCGTTGGTTTCTTTTTTTTTTTTGTTGCTTCCTTATGACCCATAGGCGCGCCTATGGGTAACTGTTTTGTTGCCTATCACAATTCGTCAGTGGCGGCCATATTCGCTTCCATCTCCTATGATGAATGCTAAGAAATAATACTTTCCTATGAGAACGACGGGTCTAGTTATATTAATCGCCAGTGGTTGTTTTACAACGTTCTTCATTTATTTACAGGATTAAATAAGATTGAATTTGTATGGGAATCTTGGGGGAAGAAAATTAAGAAATTAGATCCTATCACCAACACAAAAACCGATCTAAACATGTATACTCTGTTCAAAACAAATCCCGATGCACGTCATCTTGATGACGTCACCAAACATCCAATACTGCCAACTTAATATAGTCATAGGACATCGCAATATTTTAGGTTGAGAATACACATAACCATATATAATGTCAACCTAGAATATACACGGAACACATGAATTGCGATGTCCTGTGACTATATTAAGTTGGTAGTATTGGATGAATCTGACGTCATCAAAATGACGTGCATCGGGATTTGTTTTGAACAGAGTACAGTCTTGTAGCAATGGTTCAAAATATCCCCAGAAACGAAAGTTGGCAAAATTCAAAATCCTATCATCTACAAGCGATATAATATGCCAACTTACTAACTTAAAAACTCCATTTTGTATCGCAGTTATCATAAAACAACAATTTGTTGCTTTTTTCAACCAATTTTGTTTCACTGTATCCAACAAACTCTTTAACTTATAACTTAGGCAACCTCAACCTTCCCAAATAAGCAATATCGCCTTGCTCTTACCTTGCTCAGCTTCGGTCCGGTGATAGGCGAGGATGGCGACGGTTAGGAGCGAAAAGATTTGGCAAATGGCACCCATGATTGCTCTAATCTTTCCGGGATGCGTCCGGCCTAAATCGGCGGACTTCGCGAGATGCCCGCTAATTCATCCTGGAAAAAGAAGAAAATCAAAATGTAATGGAGTAAATAAGACAACTCTAATGGTTAAAATAGCCTCAAAATTTACAATTTTGTTCTGAGAGTCGTAATGAATGAAGGAGAGGAACGTGTTGATGTTACATACGTTTCGGTGCCAAGGAAGAGTGGATACTTTGCCAAAAATGCCATTTCTGACGAAATTAGCTTTTGGTTGTTAAAGACGCAATTTTAAATGATGGAAACACCGTTAGGGAACCGTTTTAACTATCAGAATATAATTACAATTAAATGTAAGGTTGCAACACTTTGAGATTATTCGATGCAAAGTTCAAATATTTGACCAAATCAGAATTGGATGTATGGATCCACTGTTCAGTCATTTTAGCCGTAATTACAATGATGACCGTATGAACAAAATGTTTCAAACTTGTATTTTCAACAATTAAAACGTTTCCTAAAAAATAGTAATTTTTAATAACTTGAGAACCAAGAATTCCAAACTTATTTCTAACTTCCTAAAGTTTTAGTACGTTTTAGAATGCCTTCACCACTTCAATTTTGAAACAAATTGCATGATGAAACGGTATGAGATGGAATTTTGGTTTTTAAATTGTAAATGGAAGGTCTATTTATTCATTTTTGAACAACTTACATATAACCAATTTTTAGCTTCTTAAATTACACCAGTAGCTTTATTGGGAAGTCTTCAACTTCTTGGATAGATATTCAGAAATAAGATTTTTAAGTAAGTACATTGGAGCTCCTCTCATATAACAAACTGTATTACTGGAATCATATCTGATGATTTTAAACCGCAATATAAGTCTTATCTGGAGGTCTATTACGCCACGGTAGCGACTTTAAGTCCAATTTCTCGCTAGTCTGTTGCGCTATTAAAGAATTTATTGCTATTGTCGAGAAACACTGGGTACTTACACGTCTATTAAGCTGCAGTAGCCATTTCATACCCTCATCAACAGAATAGTGGTAAAATTTGTAACGTCCAAATTAATTTTGTAAGTCCCACATTGTACTTTTCAAAACCATGTCCTTTTTACCAAAATCCAACTCTAAGTTCAAAAAATGGTCTAAAATTGACAACCAAATTAAACTTTTGTTGTATTGTTATGTCAAAATTGATCTTCTAGCCGTTACAGAACATTTTTGGCTTTTGAGAAAAACAGTGGCTCTTGTGGGTGCTACAAAATAGCTGCAAATACTGCCAGCTCATAGAATTCGATATCTGCAGCGGTTCCAAAGTTAGGCAGTATGGCTACTGCAGGTTGAGACTTAGATGCATTAGCCAGTTGCTACGCACAGCTACAAAACCAATTTTTGACGGAATAATTTTAGCTATAATACACATTACGTCATTTAGATTATTTAACGAAAAGTAATATTATCAATTGGATACTATTTTATGGAACTTGGGGGTGGCTTTTGAATGAAAGAAATAGATTTTGAAAAGAACCAATGTGGCTCTTGTGGGAGCTACAAAATAGCTACAAATTTGATATCTCCAGCAGTACTGCAGCTTATGAGTTAAGTTGCAGTAGCCGATGTTACTCGGAAACAGCTACAGCTACTCGAGCAGTTACAAAATTACTTTTGACGGCACAAATTAACTACAACTTAACCAACTATTCTGGTGATGGAATTATGAAATAGCTACTGCAGCTTAATAGACGTGACACCTAATGCAGCTTGATATTAAACGCAATGTGGCACAACTTATTAAAAGCTATATATAACTATATAAGTAGTAACTAATATAAGTAAAGCTGCGTTAGCCAAAAGCTGCTTTATTTGATTAGGTATCTAAGGATTAGTGGTTCTTGAGGGAGCTACAAAATAGCTACAAATTTGATATCTCCAGCAGTACTGCAGCTTATGAGTTAAGTTGCAGTAGCCGATGTTACTCGGAAACAGCTACAACTACTCGAGCAGCTCCAAAATTACTTTTGACTGTACAAATTAGCTACAAATTAACCAACTATTCTGGTGATGGCATTATGAAATAGCTACAGCAGCTTAATAGACGTGACACCTACAGCAGCTTGATATTAAACGCAATGTTGCGCAACTTAATATAAGCTATATGTAACTATATAAGTAGTAACTAATATAAGTAAAGCTGCATTAGCCAACAGCTGCTTTATTTGATTAGGTATCTAAGGATTAGTGGTACTTGTGGGAGCTACAAAATAGCTACGAATTTGGTATCTCCAGCAGTACTGCAGCTTCTGAGGTAAGTTGTAGTAGCCGATGTTACTCGGAATCAGCTACAGCTACTCGAGCAGCTACAAAATTACTTTTGACGGTACAAATTAGCTACAAATTAACCAACTATTCTGGTGATGGAATTATGAGATAGCTACTGCAGCTTAATGGACGTGACACCTGCTGCAGCTTGATATTAAACGCAATGTGGCACAACTTATTAAAAGCTATATATAACTATATAAGTAGTAACTAATATAAGTAAAGCTGCATTAGCCAACAGCTGCTTTATTTGATTAGGTATCTAAGGATTAGTGGTTCTTGAGGGAGCTACAAAATAGCTACAAATTTGATATCTCCAGCAGTACTGCAGCTTATGAGTTAAGTTGCAGTAGCCGATGTTACTCGGAAACAGCTACAACTACTCGAGCAGCTACAAAATTACTTTTGACGGCACAAATTAACTACAACTTAACCAACTATTCTGGTGATGGAATTATGAAATAGCTACTGCAGCTTAATAGACGTGACACCTAATGCAGCTTGATATTAAACGCAATGTGGCACAACTTATTAAAAGCTATATATAACTATATAAGTAGTAACTAATATAAGTAAAGCTGCGTTAGCCAAAAGCTGCTTTATTTGATTAGGTATCTAAGGATTAGTGGTTCTTGTGGGAGCTACAAAATAGCTACGAATTTGATATCTCCAGCAGTACTGCAGCTTATGAGTTAAGTTGCAGTAGCCGATATTACTCGGAATCAGCTACAGCTACTCGAGCAGCTACAAAATTACTTTTGACGGCACAAATTAACTACAACTTAACCAACTATTCTGGTGATGGAATTATGAAATAGCTACTGCAGCTTAATAGACGTGACACCTAATGCAGCTTGATATTAAACGCAATGTGGCACAACTTATTAAAAGCTATATATAACTATATAAGTAGTAACTAATATAAGTAAAGCTGCGTTAGCCAAAAGCTGCTTTATTTGATTAGGTATCTAAGGATTAGTGGTTCTTGTGGGAGCTACAAAATAGCTACGAATTTGATATCTCCAGCAGTACTGCAGCTTATGAGTTAAGTTGCAGTAGCCGATGTTACTCGGAATCAGCTACAGCTACTCGAGCAGTTACAAAATTACTTTTGACGGCACAAATTAACTACAACTTAACCAACTATTCTGGTGATGGAATTATGAAATAGCTACTGCAGCTTAATAGACGTGACACCTAATGCAGCTTGATATTAAACGCAATGTGGCACAACTTATTAAAAGCTATATATAACTATATAAGTAGTAACTAATATAAGTAAAGCTGCGTTAGCCAAAAGCTGCTTTATTTGATTAGGTATCTAAGGATTAGTGGTTCTTGAGGGAGCTACAAAATAGCTACGAATTTGATATCTCCAGCAGTACTGCAGCTTATGAGTTAAGTTGGAGTAGCCGATGTTACTCGGAATCAGCTACAGCTACTCGAGCAGTTACAAAATTACTTTTGACGGCACAAATTAACTACAACTTAACCAACTATTCTGGTGATGGAATTATGAAATAGCTACTGCAGCTTAATAGACGTGACACCTAATGCAGCTTGATATTAAACGCAATGTGGCACAACTTATTAAAAGCTATATATAACTATATAAGTAGTAACTAATATAAGTAAAGCTGCGTTAGCCAAAAGCTGCTTTATTTGATTAGGTATCTAAGGATTAGTGGTTCTTGAGGGAGCTACAAAATAGCTACAAATTTGATATCTCCAGCAGTACTGCAGCTTATGAGTTAAGTTGCAGTAGCCGATGTTACTCGGAAACAGCTACAACTACTCGAGCAGCTACAAAATTACTTTTGACTGTACAAATTAGCTACAAATTAACCAACTATTCTGGTGATGGCATTATGAAATAGCTACAGCAGCTTAATAGACGTGACACCTACAGCAGCTTGATATTAAACGCAATGTTGCGCAACTTAATATAAGCTATATGTAACTATATAAGTAGTAACTAATATAAGTAAAGCTGCATTAGCCAACAGCTGCTTTATTTGATTAGGTATCTAAGGATTAGTGGTACTTGTGGGAGCTACAAAATAGCTACGAATTTGGTATCTCCAGCAGTACTGCAGCTTCTGAGGTAAGTTGTAGTAGCCGATGTTACTCGGAATCAGCTACAGCTACTCGAGCAGCTACAAAATTACTTTTGACGGTACAAATTAGCTACAAATTAACCAACTATTCTGGTGATGGAATTATGAGATAGCTACTGCAGCTTAATGGACGTGACACCTGCTGCAGCTTGATATTAAACGCAATGTGGCACAACTTATTAAAAGCTATATATAACTATATAAGTAGTAACTAATATAAGTAAAGCTGCATTAGCCAACAGCTGCTTTATTTGATTAGGTATCTAAGGATTAGTGGTTCTTGAGGGAGCTACAAAATAGCTACAAATTTGATATCTCCAGCAGTACTGCAGCTTATGAGTTAAGTTGCAGTAGCCGATGTTACTCGGAAACAGCTACAACTACTCGAGCAGCTACAAAATTACTTTTGACTGTACAAATTAGCTACAAATTAACCAACTATTCTGGTGATGGCATTATGAAATAGCTACTGCAGCTTAATAGACGTGACACCTAATGCAGCTTGATATTAAACGCAATGTGGCACAACTTATTAAAAGCTATATATAACTATATAAGTAGTAACTAATATAAGTAAAGCTGCGTTAGCCAAAAGCTGCTTTATTTGATTAGGTATCTAAGGATTAGTGGTTCTTGTGGGAGCTACAAAATAGCTACGAATTTGATATCTCCAGCAGTACTGCAGCTTATGAGTTAAGTTGCAGTAGCCGATGTTACTCGGAATCAGCTACAGCTACTCGAGCAGCTACAAAATTACTTTTGACGGCACAAATTAACTACAACTTAACCAACTATTCTGGTGATGGAATTATGAAATAGCTACTGCAGCTTAATAGACGTGACACCTAATGCAGCTTGATATTAAACGCAATGTGGCACAACTTATTAAAAGCTATATATAACTATATAAGTAGTAACTAATATAAGTAAAGATGCGTTAGCCAAAAGCTGCTTTATTTGATTAGGTATCTAAGGATTAGTGGTTCTTGTGGGAGCTACAAAATAGCTACGAATTTGATATCTCCAGCAGTACTGCAGCTTATGAGTTAAGTTGCAGTAGCCGATGTTACTCGGAATCAGCTGCAGCTACTCGAGCAGTTACAAAATTACTTTTGACGGCACAGATTAGCTACAACTTAACCAACCATTCTGGTGATGGAATTATGAAATAGCTACTGCAGCTTAATAGACGTGACACCTACTGCAGCTTGATATTAAACGCAATGTGGCACAACTTGTTAAAAGCTATATATAACTATATAAGTAGTAACTTATATAAGTAAAGCTGTATTAGCCAAAAGCTGCTTTATTTGATTAGGTATCTATGGATTAGTGGTTCTTGAGGGAGCTACAAAATAGCTACAAATTTGATGTCTCCAGCAGTACTGCAACTTATGAGTTAAGTTGCAGTAGCCGATATTACTAGGAAACAGCTACAGCTACTCGAGCAGCTACAAAATTACTTTTGACGGTATAAATTAGCTACAAATCAACCAACTATTCTGGTGATGGCATTATGAAATAGCTACTGCAGCTTAATAGACGTGACACCTAATGCAGCTTGATATTAAACGCAATGTGGCACAACTTATTAAAAGCTATATATAACTATATAAGTAGTAACTAATATAAGTAAAGCTGCATTAGCCAACAGCTGCTTTATTTGATTAGGTATCTAAGGATTAGTGGTTCTTGAGGGAGCTACAAAATAGCTACAAATTTGATATCTCCAGCAGTACTGCAGCTTATGAGTTAAGTTGCAGTAGCCGATGTTACTAGGAAACAGCTACAGCTACTCGAGCAGCTACAAAATTACTTTTGACGGTATAAATTAGCTACAAATCAACCAACTATTCTGGTGATGGCATTATGAAATAGCTGCTGCAGCTTAATAGACGTGACACTTACTGCAGCTTGATATTAAACGCAATGTGGCGCAACTTAATATAAGCTATATATAACTATATAAGTAGTAACTAATATAAGTAAGCTGCATTAGCAAACAGCTGCCTTAATTGATTGTCTAAGTAAGGCATGTATATCATATGTAAAGCGTAAGCAACCAATCCAACGGATTTCGAACTGTACTGAACATTACTTCAAGCTTAAAATTTAATGACTATTAAGAAACATGCAAAACAAGTCAAAAGTAAAAATAAATATTGATTGATTGGTTAAAAACTGCCCTTGCAACCTTAGAAAATGCTATAATCAATGACGATGATACAATATGAAGGTAGCCACATTCATGGATCACCAAATAAAGGTATTGGCTACATTACATAAAGCTGCAGTACTGTAGATTAGTACTAAGTTTAAAGTTGGTATTATAATTTAGCAATTCACTAAGATGTGAAGAGCACCCACAAGGAAGCTTAACATCTACTTAGAGTTTGAATTTTATTATGCTCACCACTTAACACTGTACTTAAGTTTCTATTAGTAATCCGAGATAGATGCACTAATATTGTGAAAAAGTGGAGTCTGAAATATGTTTCAGGTGGTAGATGGGGTCTTAGGATTGGCTTAATCAACAGACAAACTTGTAAATTTCTTAGATCCTTAACAAGAGATGGTTCATCTAGGTATTACTCTTTAATTTTCATAAGGATTAAACCCTTTATTGTTGTTATCGAAGACTCAGTAATGCAGTATATTGAAGCATTAAGCTGCAGTACCAGATTGGCATTAAGTCAAATATTGGACAACAAATAAGCAATAAGCGAAGATGAGAAGACGACCAGCGAGGAAGCTCAAGTACTGTTGAAGTTATTTTAATTAAGCTCATCACTAAATATAGTACTTAAATTATATTAGTAATTCTAAATAGATGGACTCACATTAGTATTGTAGAAAAGAGGAATCTGAAATATGTTCCAGAGTGGTCGATGGGTTCTTAGGATTGACTCAATCAACAGACAAACTTGTAAATTTCTTAGATTTTTACCAAGAGATGGTTGATCAAGGTATTACCCTTTAATTTTCACATGGATAGAATCCTTTATTGTAGTATACTCAAGATTCAGTATTGCAGTATATTGAAGCATTAAACTGCAGTACCAGATTGGCATTAAGTTTAAAATTGGTGTAACTAACCAGCACTTCACCACTGTAATAGCCATGTTATTTATTTGAACTAGATGGAATAGTTAATACTTGTTTTGAACAAGTGGAATCCAAAATATGTCCCAGAGAGGTAAATTGGTTCCTTAAGAAAAAGACGTTCTTTACAAGAGACGGTTCAATGAGACAACAACAACAGTTCAAGCCACAAAGGGCCACAAGAGATGGATTCAATGTTCATATGGACAGAATCCTCTATTGCAAAATATTGAATAGAGTCCCTTTGGACCCGCAATACATGCAAATGCCCACGAAGACGTCGGCACCACGTTCGTCGGGTTAACGAGGATAATTTCAGGATTTCAAACGCGGAACGGAAAGGTAGCAACATTTCATACGTGACTGACGTGATCTCGAATTACCGGCCGACCAGTAGGAATACGCTCCGTGACGGAAGACATGTCGGTATGGCGAAAGATGACGTTCAGCGTCTGGGGGAAAATTCCCTCGCAATACGGACGCGTACCGAGAGATTTCTCATTACGAAAGGCGGACCGTCGTTAACGATCGTCTCTCGAAAAAGGCGAGTTAGATGGCCTGGCCTGCCTAGTTATGACAAATTGTACGGGACCGTAACATCCCATGGAGGCAATCTCATTGTGGCAAGAGAATGGGAGCCGAGACAGGTGAGGATGTGACCGTGGGGCATGCCGAGCACTACCTCTTTCTCTCTTCGGTTTTCAATGCGTGACGAATTTTATCGAAGCCGTCCGGTTCGTTTGTGGCGAATTAGTACTACTGACTCTGCGTCCAGTTCGAAAGGTGCCTGCCAACGATTTGTTTTTAAAAAACGAAGCTCACTGCACGAAATTACATTTCTCTATTCCGACCACAACACCACTTTGGATCTAATTAACCTGAGGTAGGTAATGGGGTCTGATTTGGCGGGCGCTCTTCTAAGCAAGGTATACTCCTTCCAAATTCAATTAGACGACCTCAAAAAACGACGAAGGTGCCGACAGCACACCTGCATCATTTGCGCTGACTATCGTTTCACGACTGTACTCTAATAGTGGACCTAATATGGTCCACTATTAGAGTACATGCTTCTGCATGTATGGGAGACTGTGGTTGCTTCTCACCAAATTATGAACAGAAAACATAAATATTACCTTGCTTTAGTACATGGTAATAAGTTTAGCTTTAAGTTTACAAATAAAAGTATTATCGCAGGACTTGACAAATATTTATAATTGTGATGAGTATCTTTTTGAGCGATTTTAGAAAATTCTTTAAGCTTTAAGTGTTGTACGAGTGTTATGTTGTTTTTGGGTAATTAATTTCCATACATTTAAAATTTTCTCATAGGTCAAGGCTCGAAGCTGAAAAGCTTCAATTTCCATTTATTGAAGTATTGTGACGAGTGTCTTTTTGAGTGATTTTAGAAAATAATTTAAGCTCCCAATTTCGAATACCTGAAAAGGCGTGTTGTACGAGTGTTATATTGTTTTTGGGTAAATAATTTCCATAAATTTAAAATTTTCTCATTAGTCAAGGCGTGAAGCTGAAAAGCTCAAACTTGGATTTATGGCGACGAGTATCTTTTTGAGTGATTTTAGAAAATAATTTAAGCTCCCAATTTAGAATAGCTGAAAACGCGCGTCGAACGTATGTGATATTGTTTTTAATAACTAATTTCTTTACGTTTAAAATTTTCTCATGGTTCTAGACGCGAAGCTGAAAAGCGCCAATTTGCATTTATTCAAGTGATGAGTGTCTTTTTGAGCGATTTTAGAAAATTCTTTAAGCTTCCAGTTTAGAATAGCTGAAAAAGTGGGTGTGTATGTATGTGATGTTTGAGTAATTAATTTCCATACATTTGAAATTTTCTCATAAATCAAGGCGCGAAGCTGAAAAGCTCAAATTTGCATTTATTAAAGGTATTGTGAAGAGTACATTTTTTGAGTGTTTTTGGAAAATAGTTTCGGCACAATTCACCCAATCCAACTCGCAGAAGAACGTTTTGTGTGTATGATCGCCGCGGGGGCAATCGTTTGAAATAATTCCAGGCCGCTCTCAATTTAAGCTTCCAATTTAGAATTGTGTGCGTGTGTGATGTTGTTGTTTTCGGTAATTAATTCCCTCAGATTAAACGAATGAAATAATGACAAATTAAAGCAATCTACCGTCTGTTTGTAGAGAGGGAACAAGTAATCCACTTTCTGTCCGGAATACATTCCTGTGAAGAGAGGTACAAAGCAATACTTACTGAGTCATGCGAAAATTTAATGAAAACAAAATTAATAAAACACGCGTAGGCGAACCGAAAAAGACCCATCGGAATCGAGAGGGCGAGTCCCTCCCTCGGATCCGAAAAACGTTAATAACTACAAAGGGATGGTCCAGGACACACACTCTCTCTCTTCCTCTCCCTCTCTCTCTAAACTCGTTTCCGACGATTTGCATATCAAACGAAATATGGACGAGCCTCGTAGATGAAATAATGAAATATAAAAGTATTCTCCGAGGAATTTGTTAGCTGTCGAAAGTTAATCTGAGGCTATTAGACAAACCTACACTATAATTTCGGTGTAATAGATACTGTGTAATTATTTAGAAAATGAGTTTTGATAACGCATCGGGCCAAAGTGAAAAAAAATTAATGTTCAGAAGCAACGTACGAGGACGAGGAGCAGCTCTCGTATTTAAATATTATGTAACGGAGATAAATGGAGGTTAAGAGGCTCGAGTAATTATTTTTATAAGTCTTCACAACTTCGAGACGTTACACGTTAGACCGAACGAGAGAGTGAGAGAAAGAGAGAGAGCTTCTGGAAGAGGAACTCCCTCCGAATATGGAATGTCTTAACCAGCTCGATAGATCGATCATAATATATAAACGTTTATCGTAGATTAAGTTAGAATTTTTTTTTGGGTTTGTGAGGTAAGATTAAATGGGAAATCTAGAAGCTCTCAATTAAGTATCTGGAAGGGTTCGCTAGAAGAGCTACTCTTTGCTTCTTGAAAATGTTCAATCTTCCAACAGCTTCATATTCCTTGATATTTACCGCCAATTTTTTATCCAAGTTTCTAAGTACCTTTGCTAGGTTTCATCCAAATAGCGACCTCCCAATGTTTTTGCAGATTTGCATCGACTATTTCAATTTGATGTATTAATTGTGATTCTAAGAAATCCCATTATATAGCACCATCTAGAGGCTTGAGTTGATGCAGGACTCTTTAAATTGGAATTATTGGAAATGATAAAGTTTTCAATGTGATTCGAAGTTAATTAATCACAGGTAAAAAAATATTGAACAAGTTTTTTGAATAAATTGTAGCGTTAGGTAGGAGAGGTCTTGAAGATTGAGTATTAATTAAGTACTATTGAGTAATATTGAGTGGTATTTTAAACCAATTTGAGTATTTTCTAGGGGATAATATTACGTTCATTCCATAAATTAAAGGTTGAGGACTAACTAAGTACTATTGAGTGTTATTGAGTACTATTTGAAGCCAACTTAGTATTATCTAGGGAATAATGTTATTTTCATTGCATGAATTAAAGGTTGAGTATTAATTAAGTACTATTGAGTTCTATTTTAAGCCAACTTGAGTATTTTCTAGGGAATAATGTTATTTTCATTGCACGAATTAAAGATTGAGTGTTAATTAAATACTACTGAGTATTACTGAGAACTATTTCAAACCAATTTGAATATTTTCTACAGAATAATGTTATGTTTATTGCATAGTTAAAAGTTGAGTAGTAATTAAGTATTATTGAGTATTATTGAGTATCTTTTTAAGATAACTTGAGTATTTTCTAGGGGATAATGTTATTTTCATGGTATAAATTAAAGGTTGGGTGTTAACTACGTATTATTGAGTGTTATTGAGTTCTATTTTAAACCAATTTGAGTATTTTCTATGGAATAATGTTATTTTCATTGCATAAATTAAAGGTTGAGTATTAATTAAGTACTATTGAGTATTATTGAATACCATTTTAAACCAGTTTGAGTCATTTATAGGGAATAATGTTATTTTCATTGCATATGTGATTTCTGTAATTAATTCTGCAAACTTCTGAATTTTTCTCAGCCAAATCACTTAATAGCGCTCTTATTACATTGATTATTGGGCAATTGTAATTCGATTCTAACAAGATTTCTCCTCAAACGTAAAAGAACATAACGTTATTTCCATTTTTTAATCTGATTTTTGAAAATAAATTTTAACTGCACACTTGAGTTAATATTTTTATTGAGAGAAATTGATAATTATAACATCACAATACTTCAAAAAATATAAATTTGAGCTTTTCAGTTTCGCGTCTGAACTATGAGAAAATGTTAAATGTATGGAAATTAATTACCCAAAAACAACGTGATACTCGTACAACACGCAGTTTCAGCTATTTTAAACTGGAAGCTTAAATTATTTTCTAAAATCACCCAAAAAGATACTCGTCGCCATAAATGCAAGTTTGAGCTTTCTTTTCAAAATTTTAAATTCATGGAAAATAATTACCGAAAAACAACAGGCCTTTTCAGCTATTTTAAACTGGAAGCTTAAATTGTATCTGCTTATAATAAAAATATTAGATTACTTACTGAAGTATACTAATGAAGATTTTGAAGAAGACATTCTATTTAGTCTCAAGAGGGATAAGTTTACTTTGTAATTAGAAATGCATTATATTAGATGATATTTAGGAAATCAGACGTTTGATTTATTGGCACTTTCCCTAACAGTTATGAAGTCGAATTTTCTTCAATACAATTGCAATTTTAAATAGTAGAAAAAGGTGGATTCATTAAGTGGAATATTACATACATATGCTCATACTTATTTGCTGATGGTCCATTACAACTTTAATACTTATTTCTACTTCGAGAAGCTTATCAAACCTGGCCCAATTTTAAAGTGCAACAAACTTATCAACTTACGAGTTTTGTGGCTTTTCACGATGGCAACTTCAACTTCAACTAATAGACCTTTGAATTCATTATTTTGAAGTTAGTGAGTAATTTGGGAATTCAAACTATGTGATTCTTCACCTTATTCACAAACTTTCCTTGAAATTTTAACAGTGACGACACCAAAACCGCTCATTCTCATTTTACATTCTTGACCACTTTTGCGAAATAAAAACCTCACCAAGTGTACGTGCATACATTGTAAATGGACTTGATAAATATTTAAAGGCAGTACAGATATCGCCCATATTTGTTACTTTATATGCTAGGAACATCAATTTCATGGGTAATTTTGAATTCAGTTTATGAAACGTGGGAATTTTTTTGCTAACATAACAGTTAGGATAACCCAAGCACCTTAGGGATATACTCTGAGAAAATAATAAGATACCAAGAATAAAATGTTGGTTCATCGATAAAGAAATGTAATTTCCATAGATACTTTTGATTAATGAAAAGTAGGATGAATTTTCTATTGTTTTGTCGTAAAACATTAAATTTCTGAAATTCAGAAACATTTAATCTTAGCCGAGAGATTATTTGCCGTATGAGCTCAAAAGAGTTCAATTTAGTGACATTTTAGTTAATAAACATCAAAGCTATGTAATTGGATTGATTTTAAGAACTGAAAAATTGAGGAAGTAAAAGCTTCAATTTTGGAGCTTTCAGAATGTCATACGTCTCAGTCTTTAAACAACCAAACAAAGATTTTTATTTTCGAGATCAAAATTGTCTCTTCAGTTTTGTTTGAACACATCTTATACGAAATTTACCGGAGAGCTTTACTAAACTCGGAGCTTTTGGAATTTCCTTAAACAATTGAACATTCCGAGTAAACTTCATAACTTTCTCGTCGTCGAAAATTAGCAATAATTAAAAGTTTACAGACGTTTTAAGCAATGGAAAGCTCATTGCACTTTTATTTCAATATGATAAAGAGAATTTTCTAGAGAGCTTTTATTAGAGTTGCGTGTCATCTTTCAATAATTTCATACTACACTGTCTATAATAAGCAGTAAATTGATAACAATAGATAGTTGATAATAATGATAAATAATTGATAACGATAAATTGAAGGTTCATGAAACCACCATTATGAGCTTTATGAGCTTTATGGGACTTTTCGAAATAATTGCATACCTCTCTGCATGTAACAATTGATAAACGATTAAAGTATCCTTGATATTAACGAAGATTCGAATTTCAAAATCACACATCCATTTCGGGATATGTGTGTAGATACATTACACGAAATTTCCCGGAAAATTTCCAGAAATTTTGAGACTTTGAGGTTTCGTCGAAAATTTCATACTTATCTGTCTCCAATAACCAATAAATCGAAGAAGTATCGTTTAGGTAATACAATAATTGGGTTTTCCAGATCAGAATTGTATACACATTATCCGAAAACTTCCGGAAAATTTTACACAATTTGGAGCTTTTTGAGTTTCATGGAAGATCTTTGAATAATTTCATACTTCACTGTGTTTAACAAGTAATAAATGAACGAAGTGTCTTTGATATAAAAGATTATTTGATTTTAGATATAACAATCGTTTTGGATTTTCCTCGTACACACCTCACTTGAAATTTCCCGGGAAATTTTCAAACATTTTGAGACTGGGCTTTCGTCGAAATTTGCATCTCCAATAACCAATAAATCGAAAAAGTATCGTTAAAGTAATCGAAAATTGGGTTTTCCAGATCAGAATTGTATACACATTATCCGAAAAATTCCGGAAAATTTTACAAAATTTTGAGCTTTTTGAGTTTCATGGAAGATCTCTGAATAATTTCATATTTCATTGTGGTTATCAACTAATAAATGAACGGAGTGTCTTTGATATAAAAGATTATTTGATTTTCGATATAACAATCGTTTTGGATTTCGCATGTACACACATCACTTGAAATTTCCCGGGAAATTTTCAAAAATTTTGAGACTTTGGGGTTTCGTCGAAAGTTTCATACTTATCTATTTCCAATAACCAATAAATCGAAGAAGTATCGTTGTGGTAAGCGAAAATTGGGTTTCCAAATCAGAATTGTATACACATTATCCGAAAATTTCCGGAAAATTTTAAAAAGTGTGGAGCTTTTTGAGTTTCATGGAAAATCTCTGGATAATTTCATACCTCTTTCTGTTGTTAACAACTAATAAATGAACGAAGTGTTTTCGATATAAAAGAATATTTGATTTTCGATATAACAATCGTTTTGGATTCCGCTTGTACACACATCACTCGAAATTTCCCGGGAAATTTTCAGAAATTTTGAAGCTTTTGAACTTTCATCGAATACCTCAGAACAGTTTTATACTTCTCTGCCTCCAATAATTAATAAATTGAGGAAGTATCGTTGAGCTTAACGAAAATTTGATTTTCTTGTTTTTGTTTGAATACACCTTACCCAATATTTTCCAGAAAGTTTTACAAAATTTGGAGCTTTTAGAGTTTCACGGCACATTTCGGAATAATTTTGCATCTCTCTGTCTTCAACAGTAGCTCAAATTACTACAATTTCATTGAACATTAAGGAAGTTAGTTATATGGCTTTTCAGTCTTCAAAGACCTAAAGCTTTAAGGCGTTTTAAGAAACGAAGATGTCATTTTTGGAATTAGTGATTTTCAAATTTGGCGACAAGTAGGTACCTACTCTATATTTTGATTTAACTAATTTTCCATTTATGTGCTTCCACCAAATTCTACAGTGTAGAGCAGAATACAAGATTACAAGCATTTCTGTACTTTATTTCGGTAAAATCAACGCCATTTCTCGATGAACCCACCGTAAACATTTAAATTGATCAATTTACCACAGCTTTTGATGTATACCTATACCAAAATTAACCTGAAGCTCTTAGCATTGTTACACACAGTGGGACAGTTCGCCTTTTAAATCGCAACGTTGTTGACGATAATTGCTTTTTTCCATTACGACTATCGTTATAAATCTAATAGGTACGTACACCACCTATTCGAATCTGATAAAAGACCCAGGTAATGGGTTAGAGAGCATTTCAACGCTTTAACGAGATTTTAAATAGAAGTCTAATGGGAAAGTAATTCCTCGAGTCGTTACCCGCGTTCTTATTAACGCATCGACACTTACACAAAACGACGTATATCACTAATCACTGTTATCCTATTCGGGCTGCGAGTATCCAAAAGGGACGAGGACACCGGTTGATCACTAGGGCGCAAACTGTTAAAAACTTCACGAGAGAGAGAGAGATCACTATAAACGGCACAGAGGAAGTTTTTGTTATACCGCGAACGCGACCAAAGCGGCGCAGAGACTACGTTGTACGTGTACGACACGCGCGACAGTATCACTAGTATTATACTGCTCGTACTGCCTCTCTCCGTACCGACCGCCGCGGACCCTCTTCGTCAACTGAAGTGAACTAAACTGAACCGAAGTGAACTGCACCGATTAGACTGTTGATGCTGTTGTTGGTCGGTGGTAGTGGAGGATGAGTCTCTCGCTCTCCTTCTCTCTCTCATTCTCTCTTACTTCTCCTCCGGTCTCGTTCAGTTTTTCGAGCTTTTATAAATCATGAGGAACGAAAAGCTCGGGCCTGTCACCATTAGTATCGGACTTGCCACCATTAGGAAATGGGCATGGGTGGGTATTATAGGAGGGACCCCGTGTGGAATTTTATGGTGTCGAGAGATCGACAGCAACGAAGATAAACATTGGGCAGCTGGTCATAATTTTCGACCGGTAACAAGGTCGTACAGTACGAGGTACGTGAAAGCCCCCTCTCTTTCTCTCTCTGTCGAGGTGGATGAAATAGTGACGTTGGCTCAGAATCGGAAAAAAATCTCATGGGAAAAAGGATCACTATAATATTAACATTACTTCAATTTTACGAAAAAAAACATCATTATAACCGACTATCACAGGAAAACTGGATATTCGCTACAATATACTAACATCCCTTAGAGATCCATCAATTTTTCCAAGGATTCCTAAAGACACGTCACTATAACCAGCCATCATATTGGCATCCCTTACAGTTCCATCAATTTTCCTAAAATTTCCTTAGGAAATGTCACTATACCCAGCTATAACAAAAAAGTGGATGATCACTGTAACATTAACATCCCTCAAAGTTCTTTCAATTTTATTGAGATTTCTAAAGGAAACGTCAGCATAACCAGCTATCACAAGAAAACTGTGTAATCACTGTAATATTAACATCTCTTAGAGCCACTTCAATTTTTCCAAGAAAACGTCACTATAAGCAACTATCATACGAAAATTGGACAATTACTATAATACGTATTTACATCGCTTAAGAGTTTTTTATTTTTCTGTAGAAACGTTATTATAACCAGATATCACAGGAAAACTGGGTAATCGTTACAATATTAACATCCCCTTAGAGTTCTGTAAATTTTCCTAAGGTTTCCTTAGAAAACGACACGATAACCAGCTATAGCAAAAAAAGTAGATGATCACTATAACATTAACATCCCTCAAAGTTCTTTCAATTTTATTAAGATTTCTAAAGGAAACGTCAGCATAACCAGCTATTACAAGAAAACTGTGTAATTACTGTAATATTAACATCTCTTAGAGCCCCTTCAATTTTCCCAAGAAAACGTCACTATAAGCAACTATCATACGAAAATTTGACAATTACTATAATATTGACATCGCTTAGACCTTAGAGTTTTTTAATTTTCCTACGGAAACGTCATTACAACCAAATATCACAGGAAAACTGGATAATCCTTGCAATATTAACATCCCTTAGAGTTCTGTCAATTTTCCTAAGGTTTCCTTAGAAAACGGCACGATAACCAGCTATAGCAAAAATGTAGATGTTCACTATAATGATAACACAATGATAAAGTTCCTTAAATTTCCCCTAAGAAACGTCACTAGTACCAGTCATCATAAGAATGCTGGAAAATCACTACAATATTAACGTCCCACCTTCGGAAAATTCGTCCCAGTTTGTACGCATGGAAAAACAATCTATTTTCTTATTATATAAAATTCTATAAATATTTTCCCGGCGATAATAGGTTTACATGTGTTGCGGGATTTTAATAGCTTTAAAAAGTTACAAAAATGTAAACACATTGAAACCATTTCTAAATAACACGTCTTAAAGCAGCAGAATTTCTTTAAAGGAGATTTGAATTTTTTAAATTAATTCAATGGTTTCCAAAATAATCGGATGACGTTTCAAAGAAACTTAAGTATCAGCAAAGTAATAGCTTTGCGCGTCTTAGAGCGTTTTGCACAAATTTTGATAAAATTCTTACAACAGATATTAAAATCCACAAAGGTTTTTATAATTCCCGTAATACAAGCATTACAAAGAGTTCCATCAATTTTCCTAAGGATTCCTAAGGAAACGTCACTATAACTAGCTATCATAGGGAAACTGGACGATCATTATAATTTCAACATCCCTTAGAGTTCCTTAAATTATCTTAAGGAAACCATTAAGGGAACGTTACTACAAACTGCAATTATAAGAAAACTGGACAATCATTTTAATATTAACAAACCTTAGAGTTCCTATAATTTTCCTAAGGAAACGCCACTAATAGCAAGCATCATAAGCCCGATAATCACTACACCATTAACATTCCTTAGAATACCATAAATTTCCCAAAGAATTCGTAAAGAAATGCCATTAATAACCAGCTATAGCAAAAAAGTGAATATCACTCTAATATTACCACCTCTTAAATTTTCTTTAATTTTCCAAAGGATTCCTACGAAGACGTCACTATGACCAGATATAAGAAAGCTGGATAATCGTTATAATATTAGCATCCCTCAAAGTACCTTCAATTTTCCTAAGGAAAATAAGGGAACGTCACTACACCCAGCTATTATAAGAAAACTGAATAATCACTTTAATATTGACATCCCTTAGAGTTCCTATAATTTTTTTAAGGAAACGTCACTATTAGCAATTATCATAAGGAAGTTGGATAATCACAACATTAACATCCCTTAGAATTCCATAAATTTTCCTAAGGAATCGTATTGGAAACGTCACTATAACCAGCTATCATAGGAAAACTGAATTAACAACTAATATTAACATTCCTTAGATTTCCTTTAATTTTCATAAGGAAACGTCACTATTAACAACTATCATCAGGAAGCTGGATAATCAATACGACATTAACATCCCTTAGAATTCCATCAATTTTCCTAAGAATTCGTAAGGAAACGCCACTATAACCATCTATAGCAAACAAGTGGTTGATCACTAGTATTAACACATCTTAAACGTTCTTCAATTTTCCAAAGAATTCCTAAGAAAACGTTACTATAACCCGATATCATTGAAAAACTGGATGATCACTCTAATCTTAACATCCCTTAAAGTTCCTTCAATTTTCTTAAGACTTCCAAAGAAAACGTGACTTTATTGAAAATCAGTAATCCTTAAGTCGTCACTATCCTGGAAAATCGTTATTAAGAAGTAGTTGGCGCAGTTCTGCCCTAAGCTTAAATCGGCTTAAAAAGGGACATGAGGAAAGAGGTAAATCGGGGACCACTGAACGGCTTTTTCGATTAAAAATTGGATTCATTTAATACGATTAGATTTTAAGTTAATGACAAACTATTGTGTTTGCCACATGCGTAATTAAACATTTCGATTTGTTAACGTCCCGTTCGGTACAATTCAATAATGGGTTTCCCGAAAATAGTTTCATCAGCTTTGTTGTTTTCGGTCGTGTTTGCTGCGGCCGATAATAAGTTGGCCACATGTGTCTCGTTCCACTTATTTACAAAATTAGCTTAAAACGCATCGAAATCGAGCCAAAAAATGTTCCCATTTAACCCACCATAAAATTTTCCTTTCGAAATTTCCTGACTTTTCCCCGACTTTTCCCGGATTTTTCCCGCCAAATTTTCATATTTTCCCGACCTTATTTTATAATCAGCGGTCTTTCATGCGTGCTTCCAGGTAGTCTTTTTTTTAGGAAAGTAATGGAAGGAACATAGGAAAAACATCATTGAAAACTTGTGAAAACGGGAGAACTAAAGCTTCTTAATATTTATTGTGATCCATCTCTCTATATATAAAAATGAATTGCTGTTCGTTTGTCTCGCTTAAACTCGAGAATGGCTGGACCAATTTTGCTAATTTTGATCTTGAAATATTTGTGGAAGTTCAGGGAAGGTTTAAGAGTCGAGAAACATAAATAATAAGCAACGGAAATAATGTAAAAGGTAAGTTTTGAAATTTGACATCTATAGTCAAACAAATGAAAGTATAGTGTCAGTTGGTTGTCAAATAAATAAATATCAAGACGATTATTAAAATCTATCATCAGTTTGTCAGTGCCCAAGTACTTTATTGATTTTAAAATGCCAAGGAGAAGACTTAGGTCGTCGAAGTCAATCAAATATGCGACGAGCTACCTCACGTGCAAATCGCACTGATGACCAGCGAGAGACAGATAATGATAACATTCGTATTGTTATGACAGAATTGCGTTCAACAGTGAATAATTATGAAGTAGATGGGCATAGAATGGAACGACTTCGGGCACATCAAATACAACAGTAGCGAGCATGACACAATGAAAGGGAGCGATTGAGCAGGCGCAGTGTTCCCGTAAACCTAGAACGAGTAGCATTCCACTACGACCCGGAAATAGATTTTTGTGGAGAAATGACAATAGTTTGTCAATATTGTAAAGCGTTAAAATAAAGCGGTGAATCTACTGAATTATGTTGTGCTGGTGGTAAAGTAAAATTGCCAGAATTGTTCCCACCACCAGATCCATTACGCTCATTAGTTTCTGGGTGGGAAATGACTCTAAACATTTCTTGGCCAACATCCAAAAATATAATAATTGCTTTCAAATGACGTCGTTTGGTGTAACGCATATTGTACAGGAAAATTTCATGCCCAAGGTAGTTTTTGATCAATTATTTATAAAAATTTAAAAAGATACCCAAGTAGCACACCAATATTGTACCAATATTATGACAATATTATGTTATAATGGGCCATTATAGGTATTAAATATTGGGCCAATAATAAATGTGAACATTTGACAATATTGCCCCAAGGTTGTGAAACAATATTGGTTAAGTATTGATAATTTATCTTAAGTTCAATATTGACTGAAACTTGGTTAACAATATTGGATAGATATTGGTAATTAATCTTAAATTCAATATTGACTAAATTTATTAAACCGATATTGGTCCAATAATCTGGATTTCAATATTGGCTATATCTGATGTAACCATATTGGGTAAATATTGGCAATATATTTTTGGTTCGATATTGGCTACATCTTGTTTGCCAATATTGGGTCAATACTGGTACAATATCGGAATAACATTCTATATTGTACCAATATGTTCCCAATGCTCTGCCAATGTTGGGTGCTACTTGGGATATAGAAAATTACACTTTGCGGAATCAACTTGAAGTTTCCCTGTTTCGCGCATGGGCAATTATGCGTCGCGTGTTCGCGAGTCAGAAAACCATCATCTTTATATATTTACGCACCGCAAAGTAAGACAAAAAATATAATATATCAGAAAGCCTTAAACTGAATATGTGTATAACTGTGTTGCATCTAATTTAATGTAGATACGTATTTTGTAAAGTTTTGACCATATTTTTCAAAAATGTATGTGGGTAATACGACGATCACCGGGTCATCTATAGTTTTATTTATCTTTCTTTTTTAAATTTGACGTGGCATTGCAACGCATTCCGGGTTACGGCTTGTAAATAATATTTTAAATTATCAATATTACGTCGAAGTACAAAATATTTAGATTATTTTTACTGTATTATGCCTTGTGAATTTCTCAATTAAACTGCTTTAGCTTATCAGGTCTCATTTTGTTTGATTTATCTTCATTTTTGAGGTTCGGTCTTAAAAATTCCCGAAAATTTTTCCAAAATACCTGACTTTTCCCTGATTTCCCGACTGTGTCGGTACCGAGTAAAAAGCGACTACTAAATTCCTCTAATTTCGACGCGTCCCGGATCGGATATCATTATCGCCCGTCACGACTTAACCTATCCCGAGTTTTTCTCCCAATATCTCCGATATTAGTTGCGACACTCCTGGAGGGCGTCCCTTCGATTATTACTCCGGGAATCACGCTTGACCCTCCGCCCGGGAATCGCTTGCCCCGATCGGTCCTCCAATTAGAATTCCTCGCCGTTTTCGGGGGGTTAATGAAGGTTTATGAAATGGGCCGAGAGAGACGATCCAGAAGGATGTAATTAAGTGCTTGTTTTTTCCGTACGAGCGACGTCTTCAAAAATCCATTACGCATTAGTCCCTTACGAAAACAATCAACTAATGTCACGAGAAACAGATTACTTACTCGAAAGGAGGAAATTCTCACATGCGACACCGTAAATTCTCTCATGATATCATATTATCCGATTGTCTGAAGTGACATCTGCCTTTAATTTATTACCGTTGGGAGGAATGGAAAGAAATATTAGACAGTTTCTAAATCCAGAAGAAGGGCCCGCCCTAATCGCGCTCCTTTTTTAACGTGTTCGGTATGCGTGGGACGCCGTGTTTATAAAACTTTAGAAACAATTAAAATCCTACCTATACCACCTGAATTCCAAGCGATGCTTATTATATAGCCCAAAGACGAATTCCCTTCCCGTCTAATTTATTATCACCGGCATTAACCGGACGATTTTGAATCGTCAAATGTCTCTCGCTATATTATTAATGAGCACCTTTATCGAGTCACTCGGGAACGTTTTAATGCATATCAGATGAAATGTCTAACTGTTCACATTCAAAATAGTATAATTAAATGATTTTTCAACGCTCGCGTACGTTAAGAGCCCCGGATGCTTTTGTAATGAACTGGCTACTCGCCGTTTTCACTATTACGTGCTATTACGTTAACTGTATCAGTTATCAGGTGTATATTTACTTATCGCGGGGAAGAAGTGCTCGGCCGCGGAAAGCCGACAGAAGCGTCGACATTCCTCGCATTAGAAAAATGCTGAAACGTAGAAAATACTTTACGTTCAGCGATTAATATTAAATTTATTAGTCGTTTTAATAAACTCCAGGAAGGGAATTTCTCGGAGGAAGGCGACTTTCGCGACTTAAAAGCGGCAAAATCTACTAATGCCTCGGAGATGGAAACGTTAAATGTTTGCTTGTGTGGCTGTAATGGACAGGATGTGCTGCAGTAGTACTGGAATTTGTCTCGGAGACGAACAATTATTTTGTTGATTTTTTCAATACGCGTAAACATGCGGCGCGAAGTACCTACGTACGTTGCTTTCCATTATGGCTGAAAACAGTGCTTTTTGAAGCAAACAGTGAGAACTAATTTCATTGATACAAAAGTGAATTTTGTAAACTGAGGAAATTTTATGATAATATTGAGGGCTGTTGCTATATACAATTCACATTCAATAGATACAAGCTGCTGTAGTTTAAAAATCTAATTACTTCTTCATATATATAGGTACTGCAATCGGATCGATTTTCCGAATTTGAGTTATTAGCATTTCTATTAGCTTTAAGGTCCTCTCAGTTCAAAAAGCATATTTTTGAAAAAATGTCTATGTGTATGTTTTTCTTCGATTCCAACTTTAAATTTAGACTGTCTTCCAATTAAGAATTTCATTAAAATCGGCCATCACAAAAGAGTAGTTTATTCTTGTCATTTGCAGAACTTTGAAAATTTTCTCAAAATTTCATAGAAGAATTGTTTTCAAACCTTCAATATTTGTTCTGCTGTCAAATGTATTTAATTTTTACACACACTTTACACTTGCCACTTTTCCGTTTTTGGAAATTTTCCCAAAATCTGTCCCAATGTTTCTTTTTTTCTATACTTCGAAAATTTATTCTATTATCAAATGTGTACAATAAACGTTAATAACATTTTTCGCCAAAAAAGGAACTGGAATACCTGAAGGAATTTTTACCAAACTTGCTAAACCCTGATTTTTAATGTTGTGGACTTTTACAACCGACACATCAAATAACTCCGCCTTGTAGACATTGCCGGTATAATTTTTTGACGGTAGACATTTGGCAGTTATAAATAGTTTGAAGTTTAGGTTATATTTGTTAAAGTTGTTCGTACAACACAATTAATCCATGACCTGTATTCAGAATGATTCTTCGGATTTCGTTATGCATCCTATTTAGAGATGTGAGTACATTTGACAATATTGCTCGGATTACGACGACCATATGATACTCGTCCTGACCGATAAACCAATAGCCGAAGAAAGGGGTGGTAACAATATCGACATTTCCCTCTTTTTGACGGGTCGTAAAAGTCCACAACATTAAAAATCAAGGTATACATATATGACATTATCTGTAAAGAAGCATTGTAAGGGTAAAACACCCCTAATACCTCTAGGGTAATTATAGTTACATAAGGGTGATATGTCAGAATGACGTTGGCAAAATAATTTGATATTGCTAGCAAATTGCTAAGTTTTCTTTGATGATAATGCGCCCTTCAGATCCTAATACATTACTAATACTCCATTTGTTTGAGCATTTTTTCTTAAATGAAATTTTACAATTTTAATTTTAATCATTAATTTCTCAATAAGTAGGTAACATAAGAAAGTTTATTGGTTTTTAATTTTTAACTTATGAATTCCCATGATAAGTAGAATTATGAAACAATTAAATGCAAACTCAAAATTTGATTATTGTTTGAAAACGAAAAACTCCCTTCATCAATTTTGAAATTCCAATTCCTCAAATCTCTGGAAGTTAAGGGAATATTGCAAAGAAACAAACTGGAATAATTAGCGAAACAGCAGTTATCAGTTTAGGAACTTGAATCAATATTACCAAATTAAGGATATTGTCAACTAAGATTCTCTAAAGGACCCCGCACATATTATATGGAAAAAGGTCTTCCGGTGAAATTTGCTAAAAATTTGGGAAATTGTTCGTTTTGTCCCCCTGATCAAAAGTCTCAATGGGGTCGAAGCTCAAAATGCCCATCTTTAGGCTCTACGGCAATTTTTAGTGGTCAAAAACGGCAAAAATTCATTTTTTTTAATATTTCAAAAAGTATAAAATATATCAGTCTTTTGATCAGGGGGACAAAACGAACAATTTCCCAAATTTTTAGCAAATTTCACCGGAATACCTTTTTCCATATAATAGTGAATAATGTGAATTTAGAAATCTCAATTTTATAAATATATTTAGTAACTTTCGCATGAGCGTGATGCTATCCTCGAAGAAAAATTTTGACGACATTTTTAAATTCATAACATGTATAATTTCAGAAAAATCTTCAGATGAAATAAAATTTCAAAATTTACAACGTAGTTAATACAAATCATAACCTTTTTCATTTATTGTAAAATACTGCACATTTTATAATTTATTTTTTTTTTTCTAGGTTATGTAATGCGTATTTATTTCTATAGTTAATATTATTTCCATTCTTTTCCTTATACTATTACCAATTAATTATCCATATATTCAATAACAACTGTAAAAATGATTACCCATTTTTCTTCTGAAGATACGGAAATTTTTAATTTCCAAGCCAGAAGAAACATCGGTCCCATCATAAGAGAGGGTTTTTTTAGTGGGTAACCTCCGTGGACCCCCACAGTGTCTGATGCGCTGGAAAATACTTTATGATTGAGCAACAACACTCTTCATACTAGCCATTTATACTGACACTAATACATGTTCACCCCCACACCGTTTACCTCTCAAGAAAGGATTTTTCACCTCATCATTCCCCCATAAACGGGTTTTTCCCTCTAGAAAAAAAAAAAAAAAAAAAAAAAAAAAAAAAAGCACAATAAAACAAAGTGTTAAATAATGAGCGAGATTTTCTCTAGAGGGCACTTTATTTTTTTTATGAAAAAATGCTGAAATTCAAATGTCAAATTGAATATAAGTGAAATTTAAAGAAATTCTGGATAACATACACTTGAAGAGCAATTAGCTTTAATTTACTTAATTAATTTAATTAATTAATCCCACCCTATCACATAGTATTTGTTGTAAATTTTAATTGAGTGCCTACTAGATTTTACTTCTTGACAATTCTCTTTCTTTACTTAGTTTCATAGAATTCCAATAGATCTATGTAATAATATGATGTTCATCCCAAGATTACAAAATTTAACAAAATTCGTTATGTAATGTTAACTGTTAACATAGATGTTCATTAATATATGCAATTTTTGTTGTTTACAAAATTTGGGATTGGAAACTAGATGTACGTTAAAAACGTTAGAACGTCACCATAATCAGCTCTCATAGGAAAACTGGATAATCACTACAATATTATCATCCCTTAAAGTTCCTTCAATTTTCCTAATACAATGTCACTATAACAAGCCATCATAGGAAACCTAGACAATCGCTAAAATACTGACATCCCTTAGAGTTCCATCAATTTTTCTAAGGATTCCAAAGAACATCACAATAATCAGCTATCACAGAAAAACTGAATGATCACTCTAATATTAACATCCCTTAAAGTTGCTTCATATTTCCTAAGAAAACATCACTATAACCAGCCATTATAAGGAACCTAGATAATCACTATAATATTGCCCACTACTGCCCATATGACTCACTTTACAAACTTCACCACTATAACTATCACTATAATATTGCCCACTACTGCTCATATCCTCTCGACTCACTTCACAAACTTCACCAGACGATTGAACAATATACCGTTACCGAAGTGGTAAAAAAATTGTGTTTACGGCGTAAGAAACAACTTACCACGGTAAAAATAATCGAGGGCAACACCGTTATGAAATAAACACATTTAATCACTCTTTATGCGCAATAAACTTTATTGTTTTGACTTATGCAAGTCGTAGTTAAAATTAATTTATCGGTAATATTTTAGTGTGACTAAGATCCGCATTCAATAGTTTATAGCTTTTTTAAACGATTCCATTAATTCTATCTATAGATGAGAAAATTGCGGCACGGTTTGTCCAATCAGCATATCGGTGTTTATAAAACCTTGCAAATAGTATTTAAAAATTAGGGAATTATTTATTATTATTATAATATTATTAGGGTTTATTTGTGGGTAATTATCAAATCAGAGTCGGCATCATATAAAACCTTGTAAATAAAATTTAAAAACTAGGTAATTTGAGGGGAACCGAAAAATAATAATAAAGTGAAACGACCCAGTAAATCTGCTGACTCGATTCATCCCATCTATAAAACTCTATCTAATTTTGTTTAAAGCTTTCGTTTTAAGACCATACGTCTCGAGCTTACAAAGTATCCAAAAATGTAATCGTCTAATTGGATAAAAAATAATACAATTATACAATTAAACTGTAAGATTAAAAATAAGTAGAAAATTACGAAGTTATTAGGAGTCATTCCAATTAGTATCGTCCTTCGTTTTGTTATGTCTGGTTAAAATTGATTAACTGTCAATTTGCATCGCTGAAAATGGAATATTACACACATTACATTAAATTACTTAATGAGGAAAATGCACAGTCTTCCACCAACGTACTTTCGAGACTTTAATAGCTTTAAAAAATTCTAAAAAATTTAATGTACCACTTTTGTTACAAATTTACATAATTTTCACAATGGTTAAGTTAAAAAAATTAAATAAAAAAAATTAATGATAATATCGTCACCAGGTAAGTAACATTAAAGGCCTGGACCATAAGCTTTCTGCAAGGTAGACCCCATAACGCAAATGTCTTTTCAAAAGATTTCTTTTCAGTTATGACATTGGGTTTTGATTTTGAGTTTGCAAAAGGTTATTTTGAAGTATTGCTCTCCATGGATATCGATCACCGTTTACCGAAGGCGGTGATTTCCTTAAAATTCGTATGAGTTATCATCCTTCGCAAATAACAATGGTTGATAACGTAGTTCGTCGACCTTAGGCGAGAGGGCGTGAGCGCTCGCCAGATTAAGCGAGACATTTGTCCATTCCCCGGTAATTACCGCAATTACATCGATGCACTTTCGTCGGTAAAAGATAAAAATGAGGCCATCCTCAACTCTGTTGACGGTTTTACTTAGACACCGAGAGATTATCGAATATCTATTTGTGAAGCTTTTTCCTACGTAGCGTTGTGTAAATGAACAGAGGAAGTCGACAAACAAAAACACGAAATGTTTACCTAATAGCCTCCTTTTTTTCTTTATTAAAACTCTCTGCTGGTCCTTTTATATTCCGGTCCTAAGCAAATACAATCGGGGAGTCAAATTAACGAACTGCTTTGTCTCGGGCAAGAGACTTTTTGATAACGCCTGTACAAATTTAACATCGATAAGACTCGTGGAAGATTAGAAGCACTCGGCGGCACTAAAAGCGTTAATGAATTGTACTTTGGAACACTTTAGGTACGCATATATCGTAACGCGACAACCATCTTGACCGTTGAAAATTTCGAAATCCTAAACGAATTTTCCTCCTGAAATAACCTGCAACCTTGAAAACCTTGAAACCCTGAAATAATCTACACCGACGTGAGCGGAAAATTAAGAAATCTTCGACGAATTTCCCTCTTGAAATAACCCGGAACCTTAAAAACCTTGAAACCCTGAAATGATCTTGACCGTCTTGGGCGGAAAATTTCGAAATCCTCTACGAATTTCCATGTAACCTTAATAACCTTGAAACCCTGAAATAATCTTGAGCGTCGTGTGTGGAAAATTTCGAAATATTCAACGAATTTCCCTCTGGATACAATCTGCAACCTTAAAAACCTCCAAATCCTGAAATAATCTTTACCGCTTTGAGCAGAAAATTTCGAAATCCTCAACGAATTTACCTCTTGAAATAACCTGCAACCTTAAATACCTCGAAACCCTGAAATAATCTCGACCGTCGTGAGCGGAAAATTTCGAAATATTCAACAAATTTCCCTCTTGATACAACCTGCAACCTTAAAAACCTCCAAATCCTAAAATAATCTCGAACGCCGTGAGCGGAAAATTTCGAAATCCTCAATGAATTTCCCTCATGAAACAATTTGCAACCTTAAAAACCTTGAAATCCTGGATTAAACTACACCGTCGTGAGCGGGAAATTTAGAAATCTTCGACGAATTTCCCTCATGAAATAACCTGCAACCTTAAAAACCTTGAAACCCTGAATTAATCTACACCGTCGTGAGCGGGAAATTTAGAAATCTTCGACGAATTTCCCTCATGAAATAACCTGCAACCTTAAAAACCTCGAAAACATGAAATAATATCGACCGCCGTGAGCGGAAAATTTCGAAACCCACAACGAATTTCCCTCTTGGAATAACCTGCAACCTTAAAAACCTTGAAAACCTGAAATAATTTCGAGCGCCGTGAGCGCAAAATTTCGAAATCCTCAACGAATTTCCCTCTTGAAATAACCTGAAACCTTAAAAACCTTGAAACCCTGAAATGATCTTGACCGTCTTGGGCGGAAAAATTCGAAATCCTCGACGAATTTCCCTGTAACCTTAAAAACCTTGAAACCCTGAAATAATCTTGACCGTCGAGTGTGGAAAATTTCGAAATATTCAACAAATTTCCCTTTTGATACAACCTGCAACCTTAAAAACCTCCAAATCCTGAAATAATCTTGACCGCCGTTAGCGGAAAATTTCGAAATCCTCAACGAATTTTCCTCTTAAAAGAACCTGCAACCATAAAAACCTTGAAAACCTGAAATAATTTCGAGCGCCGTGAGCGGAAAATTTCGAAATCCTCAACGAATTTCCCTCTTGAAATAACCTGAAACCTTAAAAACCTTGAAACCCTGAAATGATCTTGACCGTCTTGGGAGGAAAATTTCGAAATCCTCAACGAATTTCCTTCTTGAAATAACATGCAACCTTAAAAACCTTGAAAACCTGAAATAATTTCGAGCGTCGTGTGTGGAAAATTTCGAAATCCTCGACGAATTTCCCTGTAACCTTAAAAACCTTGAAACCCTGAAATAATCTTGACCGTAGAGTGTGGAAAATTTCGAAATATTCAACAAATTTCCCTTTTGATACAACCTGCAACCTTAAAAACCTCCAAATCCTAAAACAATCTCGAACGCCGTGAGCGGAAAATTTCGAAATCCTCAACGAATTTCCCTCATGAAACAACCTGCAACCTTAAAAACCTTGAAATCCTGAATTAAACTACACCGTCGTGAGTGGGAAATTTAGAAATCTTCGATGAATTTCCCTCATGAAATAACCTGCAACCTTAAAAACCTAAAATAATCTCGAACGCTGTGAGCGAAAAATTTCGAAATCCTCAACTAATTTCCCTCTTGAAATAACATGCAACCTTAAAAACCTCGAAAACCTGAAATAATCTCGACCGTCGTGAGCGGAAAATTTCGAAATCCTCGACGAATTTCCCTGTAACCTTAAAAACCTTGAAACCCTGAAATAATCTTGACCGTCGAGTGTGGAAAATTTCGAAATATTCAACGAATTTCCCTCTTGATACAACATGCAACCTTAAAAACCTTAAAATCCTGAAATAATCTCGACCGCCGTGAGCGGAAAATTTCGAAATCCTCAACGAATATCCCTCATGAAACAACCTGCAACCTTAAAAACCCTGAAATCCTGAATTAATCTACACCGTCGTGAGTGAGAAATTTAGAAATCTTCGACGAATTTCCCTCATGAAATAACCTGCAACCTTAAAAACCTTGAAAACCTGAACGGATCTTGACCGTCTTGGGCGGAAAATTTCAAAATTCTCAACGAGTTTCCCTCTTGAAATAACCTGAAACCTTAAAAAACTTGAAACCCTGAAAATAATTTGACCGTCGTGAGCGCAAAATTTCGAAATCTTCAACGAATTTTCCTCTTGAAATAACCTGAAACCTTAAAAAACTTGAAACCCTGAAATAATCTCGACAGTTTTAAGCGGAAAATTTCGAAACCCTCAATGAATTTCCTTCCTGAAATAACCTGCCACCTTAAAAACCTCGAAACCCTGAAACAATCTCGACCGTCGTGAGCGGAAAATTGCGAAATCCTCGACGAATTTCCCTCTTGAAATATCCTGCAACCTTGAAAACCTCGAAACCCTGAAATAATTTGGCGGTCGTGAGCGGAAAATTGCGAAATCCTCGACGAATTTCCCTCTTGAAATATCCTGCAACCTTAAAAACCTCGAAACTCTGAAATAAATTTAACCGTCGCGTCGTGAGCGGAAAATTTCCAAATCCTCAACGAATTTTCCTCCTGAAATAACCTGCAACCTTTAAAAAATTTGAAAACCTGAAATAATCTTGACCGTCGTGTGTGGAAAATTTCGAAATTCTCAACGGATTTCCCTTCTGAAATAACCTGCCACCTTAAAAACCTCGAAACCCTGAAATAATCTCGACCGTCGTGAGCGGAAAATTGCGAAATCCTCGACGAATTTCCCTCTTGAAATATCCTGCAACCTTGAAAACCTCGAAACCCTGAAATAATTTGGCGGTCGTGAGCGGAAAATTGCGAAATCCTCGACGAATTTCCCTCTTGAAATATCCTGCAACCTTAAAAACCTCGAAACTCTGAAATAAATTTAACCGTCGCGTCGTGAGCGGAAAATTTCCAAATCCTCAACGAATTTTCCTCCTGAAATAACCTGCAACCTTTAAAAAATTTGAAAACCTGAAATAATCTTGACCGTCGTGTGTGGAAAATTTCGAAATTCTCAACGGATTTCCCTTCTGAAATAACCTGCCACCTTAAAAACCTCGAAACCCTGAAATAATCTCGACCGTCGTGAGAGGAAAATTTCGAAATCCTCAACGAATTTCCCTATTGAAATACCCTGCAAAAATCAGGTTTTTCCACTTTTATTTGTTGATAACTAAACAATAGCACGTATAGGTTTTACGAACTGCTTGGTTACCTGGATGAGTGTCATGGAAAAATCTTATTTCCCTGGTCTAATTGTCTAACTGCAGGTTTAGAGCCGGGACAACGTTTTTGAAGTTAATGGTTTCTAAAGGTTCCCCCGATTTGTACACATGAGATCAAAGGATGCGCGTAAACTGTTTACTTACGTGACAAACATTCCCGCTGAAAGGCCATACGAGTGACGAGCTGAAATTTAAATAAATGCATTTCATTTGTGCACGTGCTGGACCGGTGAACAAGTAAGGCAATTCCTCAGGTTCCGAGGAGTAACAAATAAATTTGTCGATAGCATCGGCATGTACGGCCGTGTCATCCTGCGAAAGGTGATCGAAAAAAGCCCTTTTCGATTCAACTAATTACGAGACGTTGCGGCCGAAGTCAGCTAAGCTAATCGGACGCGCATACGGACCTCGAAAAAACCTCCTTAACTGATCCTAATTAATGATACATCAAATTGTTGTTCGCGGGGTAAAATAGATGAGCGCGCCGGGGCATTGAAATGTCTCCATTCTGTTGGTGTGTTTCTTGCGGTTGAATATTTATTGCTGTATTCGTGTAAGTTATTTCTCCAGAACTAGATCTGTGGACTAGATAGTGCCGACGAGAACAATTCGACTATAATGAATGTCCCGAGATGATGTATGAAAATTAAGTGTTTTTGTACGAAGCTATTGAAATTGAAAAAGCCAAGCTAACGTCGCCCTTGAGAGCTACTTCTACAACGACATCAAACAATACTCGCTACATAAATATCAAAACGTAAAGAGACGAAAACTTTTTCTTCCACCGCTTCTCGGGGCCGTCTATTAACGTCCGGCCGTTTTAATAAAACCACGGTTTTATTCATTACACACCTTATTAACATTATTCGGATATTTCGGATACCTCGGAACGCTAGCAAAGTTGGCTGGATTGTTAGCATTCGTCGTTAATTAACACTAAATTAAATTAATTAACACCTAATATATCAACAGATTTATTACCGCCGCTCCAACGAACTTACAAATTACTACACCTCTTTGACAAAATTAATGCAACTAACACCAAGCCAGAAAATATTTTGTGGCGCATGGAATACCTCAAACATGACTTATGGGCCTGCAAATAGACGTAAATTGGGGATATTTTGATGTCGTTAACGAATTCGGGACGATTTTAAAAATACACCAATACAATTACCTGTTATCAACTGATATTATATTATTAGATGGAACGCCTATGGAGTGGAATAGAAGATTCTTTATGTAGGCTCGAGTGGCTAATAAGGGATTTTTGTTGCTGTTCCAAGTGACTTTGGGAACAGAATGTACTACAGCTATGCATGCTTTGTTATAGTCTTAACATAAGTATAGATTTAAATTCACTCTCCTGTCTTTCTGGATCAAGACGTCTAGTCTTGTGGAAGACATACTAGTTTTAAAATTTTGCGATAATTTTCTTAAAAATTTAAAACAATACAAGAATTACTCATATTTAAAGCCTATGGAGTATGGAGCGGAATAGGAACATTTTTGGGTAGGTTCAACTGGTTAATAAGGGATTTTTGTAGCTGTCCCAAGTGAGTTTGGAAACAGAATGTATTACAGTTAAACATCATTTATTAGTCTTAAGTCTTAACATAAGTATAGATTTAACTTTCTGGATCAAGACGTTTTGTCTTATGGAAGCCATAGTAATTTTACAATTTGTTATAATTTTCTTGGAAATATTAAAACAATAGAAAAATTACTCATATTTAAAGCCTATAGAGCGGAATAGAAGCATGGCTCGAGTAGCTAATAAGGGATTTTTGTATCTGTTTCAAGTGAGTTTGGAAAGAGAATGTATTACAGTTATACATGGTTTATTATAGTCGTCTAAATATAAGTATAGATTTACCTTCACTCTACTGTCTTTCTGGATCAAGACATTTTGTCTTATGGAAGCCATAATAGTTTTGCAAGTTAGCGATAATTTCGTTAGAGATATTAAAACAATACAAAAATTACTCATATTTAAAGCCTATGGAGCGGAATAGAAGCAAATCTTGTGTAGGCTCGAGTAGCTAATAAGGGATTTTTGTATCTGTCCCAAGTGAGTTTGGAAACAGAATGTATTACAGTTATACATCATTTATTAGTCTTAACATAAGTATAGATTTAACTTAACTGTACTGTCTTTCTGGATCAAGGCGTTTGGTCTTATGGAAGCCATAATAATGTTCCAATTTTGTTATAATTTTCTTAGAGATATTAAAACAATACAAAAATTACTCATTATTAAAACCTATAGAGCGCGATTGAAGCATATCTTGTGTAGGCTCGAGTAGCTAATAAGGGATTTTTGTATCTGTCCCAAGTGAGTTTGGAAACAGAATGTATTACAGCTATACAGCTTATAGTCTGAATATAAGTATAGCTTTACCCTCACTGTACTGTCTTTCTGGATCAAGACGTTTGATCTTATGGAAGCCATAATAATTTTACAATTCTGTGATAATTTTTATAGAAATATTAAAAGAATACAAAAATTACTCATATTTAAAGCCTATAGAGCGGAATAGAAGCATATCTTGTGTAGGCTCGAGTAGCTAATAAGGGATTTTAGTATCTGTCCCAAGTGAGTTTGGAAACAGAATGTACTACAGTTATACATTGTTTATTATAGTCTTAACATAAGTATAGATTTAAGTTAAATGGACTGTCTTTCTGGATCCAGACGTTTTGTCTTATGAAAGCCATAATAATGTTCCAATTTTGTTATAATTTTCTTAGAGATATTAAAACAATACAAAAATTACTCATATTTAAAGCCTATAGAGCGGAATAGAAGCATATCTTGTGTAGGCTTGAGTAGCTAATAAGGGATTATTGTATCTGTTCCAAGTGAGTTTGGAAACAGAATGTATTACGGTTATACATAGTTTATTACAGTGTTAATATAAGTATAGATTTAACTTCACTGTACTGTCTTTCTGGATCAAGACGTTTTGTCTTATGGAAGCCATAATAATTTTCCAATTTTGTGATAATTTTCTTAGAGATATTAAAACAATACAAAAATTACTCATTATTAAAGCCTATAGAGCGCGATTGAAGCATATCTTGTGTAGGCTCGAGTAGCTAATAAGGGATTTTTGTATCTGTCCCAAGTGAGTTTGGAAACAGAATGTATTACAGCTATACAGCGTATAGTCTGAATATAAGTATAGCTTTACTCTCACTGTACTGTCTTTCTGGATCAAGACGTTTGATCTTATGGAATAATTTTACAATTCTGTGATAATTTTCATAGAAATATTAAAACAATACAAAAATTACTCATATTTAAAGCCTATAGAGCGGAATAGAAGCATATCTTGTGTAGGCTCGAGTAGCTAATAAGGGATTTTTGTAGCTGTCCCAAGTGACTTTAGAAACAGAATGTATTACAGTTATACATCGTTTATTATAGTTTTAACATAATTATAGATTTAACTTAACTGTACTGTCTTCCTGGATCAAGACGTTTGGTCTTATGGAAGCCATAATAATTTTACAATTCTGTGATAATTTTCATAGAAATATTAAAACAATACAAAAATTACTCATATTTAAAGTCTATAGAGCGGAATAGAAGCATATCTTGTGTAGGCTCGAGTAGCTAATAAGGGATTTTAGTATCTGTCCCAAGTGAGTTTGGAAACAGAATGTACTACAGTTATACATTGTTTATTATAGTCTTAACATAAGTATAGATTTAAGTTAAATGGACTGTCTTTCTGGATCCAGACGTTTTGTCTTATGAAAGCCATAATAATGTTCCAATTTTGTTATAATTTTCTTAGAGATATTAAAACAATACAAAAATTACTCATATTTAAAGCCTATAGAGCGGAATAGAAGCATATCTTGTGTAGGCTTGAGTAGCTAATAAGGGATTATTGTATCTGTTCCAAGTGAGTTTGGAAACAGAATGTATTACGGTTATACATAGTTTATTACAGTGTTAATATAAGTATAGATTTAACTTCACTGTACTGTCTTTCTGGATCAAGACGTTTTGTCTTATGGAAGCCATAATAATTTTCCAATTTTGTGATAATTTTCTTAGAGATATTAAAACAATACAAAAATTACTCATTATTAAAGCCTATAGAGCGCGATTGAAGCATATCTTGTGTAGGCTCGAGTAGCTAATAAGGGATTTTTGTATCTGTCCCAAGTGAGTTTGGAAACAGAATGTATTACAGCTATACAGCGTATAGTCTGAATATAAGTATAGCTTTACTCTCACTGTACTGTCTTTCTGGATCAAGACGTTTGATCTTATGGAATAATTTTACAATTCTGTGATAATTTTCATAGAAATATTAAAACAATACAAAAATTACTCATATTTAAAGCCTATAGAGCGGAATAGAAGCATATCTTGTGTAGGCTCGAGTAGCTAATAAGGGATTTTTGTAGCTGTCCCAAGTGACTTTAGAAACAGAATGTATTACAGTTATACATCGTTTATTATAGTTTTAACATAATTATAGATTTAACTTAACTGTACTGTCTTCCTGGATCAAGACGTTTGGTCTTATGGAAGCCATAATAATTTTACAATTCTGTGATAATTTTCATAGAAATATTAAAACAATACAAAAATTACTCATATTTAAAGTCTATAGAGCGGAATAGAAGCATATCTTGTGTAGGCTCGAGTAGCTAATAAGGGATTTTAGTATCTGTCCCAAGTGAGTTTGGAAACAGAATGTACTACAGTTATACATTGTTTATTATAGTCTTAACATAAGTATAGATTTAAGTTAAATGGACTGTCTTTCTGGATCCAGACGTTTTGTCTTATGAAAGCCATAATAATGTTCCAATTTTGTTATAATTTTCTTAGAGATATTAAAACAATACAAAAATTACTCATATTTAAAGCCTATAGAGCGGAATAGAAGCATATCTTGTGTAGGCTTGAGTAGCTAATAAGGGATTATTGTATCTGTTCCAAGTGAGTTTGGAAACAGAATGTATTACGGTTATACATAGTTTATTACAGTGTTAATATAAGTATAGATTTAACTTCACTGTACTGTCTTTCTGGATGAAGACGTTTTGTCTTATGGAAAAGCCATAGTAATTTTACAATTTGTTATAATTTTCATAGAAGTATTAAAACAATACAAAAATTACTCATATTTAAAGCTTATAGAGCGGAATCTTGTGTAGGCTCGAGTAGCTAATAAGGAATTTTTGTATCTGTTCCAAGTAAGTTTGGAAACAGAATATATTACGGTTATACATAGTTAATTATAGTGTTAATATAAGTATAGATTTAAGTTCACTGTACTGTCTTTCTGGATCAAGACGTTTTGTCTTGTGGAAGCCATAATTAAAACTTTGTCACAATATTTTTCGAAATATTAAAACAATACAAAAATTATACACATTTAAACAAAGTGAAATAACTTATGATATAAATATGTCCGCATTCGAGTACTATGGCTAATACCATGAAGAGATAATTTTTTTAATTATTTAGATTTTGAGACTATTTTGTTTATGCTGTACCTACTTTAACATTTACCAGATATTCCTTTCTGTTCAAATAGATGTATTACGTATGGACCTCGTGGATTACAAATAATATAACTCCCGGCAACTTTCCTAAACTCCACGTTAAAAACGACTCATTACATTACATGATTATTAAACACATGTTACATGTACCATTTTTTACGACCCTCGCGGGCGAGGTTTTGTAATTAATTAGCGTAATAAATTAAAGGGTTAGTAATTACGCAAATTAAGTCATTCCGAGTGTTAAATATTCGAATTTCACCCTTCGTCGAAGCTGTTGTTTCGAAATGAACACTTTGACGGAGATCTGTTACAATAAGTTGGTGCATTTAAATTTAACTATAAATTACCTGCAAAGTAACATCAAAATATACATTACGGTATCGCAATGAGTGAAGGAGTTTAACAGTATTAACGTAAATATAGCGTAAATTATTCAGGAGCTCATTACTTATTCAAACTATTTGTTCGGTAACAGTTCTAACAAGCCGTCAATAGCACGACCGATAAGTAATTAATAAATATATAATAATTAGGTTGATTACGGTAACTTGTAATTACCGAATTAAGGGAGTTCTTTATTATAGTAAATCGTTTAAATTAAATTCCATAATTATTCTAACGATCCAGTGTTACTAAAGCGTGTAATTACCGATACTGTTTACACGCTTTAGGGACAGTATAAACAAAGATTAAATGTGGACGTTAATGAACTAAACTAATATTACGATTGATACGATATTTTCACTGTCGTGCGTTTCAAATTCACTGTCGTTGCGTAGGTTAATTACATTAAATTATGCGTACCTAATCGACCGATGGGTGGCTACGAAAAGTAATTCGAAAGAAAGAAGATTTGCATTTTAGTAACGAAGGCTATCGGAAAGTTTCTCTGTTTATCGTACGAGCAGTGAATTTTTATGTTTCCTGACGTTTATGCCTCCGGATTCAAAAGTCATAAAATCGAGAGTAATTTCGTCGGAACCTTCGAAGACGATGCATAAAGAATCTATAATATCCTTCTGTCCGAGATGGATAATGAAGCATTTCTCTTTAATAAATCGTCTCGAGCTGCTACTACTACCATATTATTCACGGTGATAGATAGTTGTGCGCACACAAACACACACATACACACACATATGCATAACCTCTCTTCCCAATGGATTTTAGATACAAAATCGTGGCTGATATCCGTAGAAATTACTACTATAAAGGATACATAAACATTTTAATTTTTTCTTTTCCGTCGCTGCCGACGATGATAATACTTTTATTCGAATTCTGTGAAACTTGTTTCGCAACCCACACTTACGGTCTACAAATAAAAGAACAATGCAAGAATTTAATGTAATAAAAATCGTTGATTAGATACGCAGAACGTGCACGGTAGGGACGTGGTAAATATGTTTTGATTGAATTTTTTATTGTAGCTTGTTTGGAGTTTTTATGTACCATGTATTGCCCCAATTGTCAAATAATGTTAATAAATTTTGTGAAGTGTCATTTACACAGTACTAAATAGAGTCCTTAATATTATTGAGTGACAGTAATAGCCTGTAAAATTGGATATAGTCGCTTTAAAGGTTTTTCGGGTTTTTGCGGCTAAAAGAGTGCGATTTTGACCTCAAACTGATCACAAAACATGTGATGAAAAATGAAGTAACCTTTCAATTCTTAGCGAAGTTTAGAGAAATAGGCGATAACTAAATTTTAGCCATATAACAGCTAAAATTTTAACCTGGCTAATGTAAAAGTCCTTAAAAATGTAAAAATAAATTCTGAATTTTCTTCTTGCATTACTTCGGATAATTTTGTATTTCATTAAATACATGTACGTACTTAAGAAACTAAAAAAGCTCATAAAATGAAGTGCGCTATCAGATATTTCTTTGGATAATTTACGTTTTGATTTATATACAATTCAAAAAATTCTCTGAAATTGAAGGGAATGAGAACTCCCAACCAGCCAGGCTTTATTTCTCTATCTACTTCTACTGTCGGCCTTTTTCTCTCTCTCTCTCTCTCTCTGTTTTCCCCTTTTTTCCTCGTCTTCTTCATGCCATCTACTTTAGCACTTGTCGCCCTACACTGTACATGGACATACCGGTTAGTTGCTTTATCTCGATGACATCTATTATGGCGTGTTCGACTGCCGGATGATTCTGTTATTTCAAGAGGGAAATTCGTTGAGAATTTCGAAATTTTCCGCTCAAGACGGTCGAGATTATTTCTGGGTTTCAAGGGTTTTTAAGGTTGCAGGTTATTTCAAGAGGAAAATTTCTAAACCCACAACGAATTTCCCTCTTGAAATAACCTCAGGGCTCAAATTCAAAATATCAATATTTCGAGCGAGTACTTCAAAAATATTGCGCAGGCTCTAAAGGTACAATTAGACAATGACTTGTCTAATTGCACTGTCTACAGTAGCTTGTCAGTATGTGGTGACTCAATTTTGTTTCCAGTTAATCAGGACACATATAATTTTTCACCCTTGGGAAAATCGCTAACATGTTCCCACATATTTTCAGAAACATGTTTTTGGACTCAAGAGACCCTAATCCTACAAAAACGCGCATGACTCAAAGTGCGAGAACTCCAAAAATATTGTCCATGCTCTAAAGGTACAGTTAGACAATGGGTTGTCTACTTTCAGCGTTTTCAGTAGCTTGTCAGTATGTAGTGGCTCAATTTTGTTTCCAGTTAACCAGGACACATATAATTTTTCACCCTTGGGAAAATCGCAAAGGTGTGTTTCCAACATATTTTCAGGAACATGTTTTTGGACTCAAAGGACCCTAAACCTCTAGAAGCGTCCATGGCTCAAATTCAAAAAATCAATACTTTGAACGAGAACTTCAAAAATATTGTCCAGGCTCTAAAGGTACAGTTAGACAATAGGTTATCTACTTACAGCGTCTTCAGTGGCTTGTCAGTACGTAGTGAGTTAATTTTGATTCCAGTTAACTAGGGCTCAGATATCCTGTTTCACCCTTGGGAAAATCGTCAAGGTGTGGTTCCAACATATTTTCAGAAAATGTTTTTCGACTCAAGAGACCCTAATCCTCTAAAAACGCTCATAGCGCAAAGAGCGAGAACTCCAAAAATATCGTCCAGGCTCTAAAGGTACAGTTAGGCAATGGCGTGTTCCACTTACAGCGTCTTCAGTGGCTTGTTAGTATGTGGTGACTCAATTTTGTTTCCAGTTAACCAGGACTCAGATATAATTTTTCATTCTTGAGAAAATCGCTAAGGCGTGGTTCCAACATATTGTCACACGCCTGAGGACCTAGGGTCCAAAGGGAGTGCCCTGGTTGGGGGTGTAGCTAGGTAGAAGCTAAAAAGAAAGCATGGTAACACATAAAAATATTTATTTGGACACTTAATATAGGGGAGAGAACATCGTACAAAATTAAGGCAAATGAGCAAATGATAAAAAATGAGAAAAAGGTCAAAAGGGAGGTGGTTGCTTACTTTAGGGTGACGAAGGGTAGCAGGTGCGAGGCTCCTCCAATTAGCGGCATGCCGAAAAGGACGGGCTCTCAGACGGGCAGCGTGACGTGATTCTAGGTCACAGACTGACTCCCTGATCGTTATGATCCCGCCGTATAAATATGTGCGGGATGTTTATAAACGTGATGTCGTACCTGTCCGAGAGTCGTATCGTCCTTCGGTTTAAGGTCGCCTCGGTGCTGAATAAGCTTAGACGGCGACCTATTTTCGCTAATTGGAGCCACATCGCGACAATATTTTCAAAAACATGTTTTGGGACTCAAAGGACCCTAAACCTCTAGAAACGCTCATGGCTCAAATTGAAAATACCGATACTTCGAGCGAGAACTTCAAGAATATTGTCCAGGCTCCAAAGGTACAATTAGACAATAGGTTGTCTGCTCACAGCATCTTCAGTGGCTTGTCAGTATGTGTTGACTCAATTTTGTTTCCAGTGAACCAGGACTCAGATATAATTTTTCACCCTTTGGAAAATCGGCAAGGTGTGGTTCAAACATATTTTCAAAAACATGTTTTGGGACTCAAAGGACCCTAAACCTCTTAAAACGCTCATGGCTCAAATTGAAAATATCAATACTCCGAGCGAGAACTTCAAAAATATTGTCCAGGCTCGAAAAGTACAATTAGACAATGGGTTGTCTACTTACAGCTTCTTCAGTGGCTTGTAAGCATGTGTTGACTCAATTTTGTTTCCAGTTAACCAGGACTCAGATATAATTTTTCACCCTTTGGAAAATCGGCAAGGTGTGGTTCAAACATATTTTCGGAAACATGTTTTGGGACTCAAAGGACCCTAAACCTCTAGAAACGTCCATGGCTCAAATTCAAAAAATCAATACTTCGAACGAGAACTTCAAAAATATTGTTCAGGCTCTAAAGGTACAGTTAGACAATGGGTTGTCTACTTACAACGTCTTCAGTGGCTTGTGGTGACTCAATTTTATTTCCAGTTAACCAGCACTCAGATACAATTTTTCACCCTTAGGAAAATCGTTAAGGTATGTTTCCAACATATTTTCAGAAACATATTTTTGTACTCAGTGTGTGAAACTGCCTAATTTTCAATAACCTACTCAAACATACCGCGATACCAAATAGCCGATACGTAAATCCCGCAGGTAAATCCCGGCGAGCGTAAATTCATAACGCGAAATCCCCGGGAATACACCAACTCCTGCCAACGGCTCAAATTCCGGGATTCTTCTTGCAATAGTTTTCCGGATTTTCCGTGCGGCCCTCGCCCGTCCGGTAAACATATTTTTCATTTCGCGCCCTCCCCCTCCTGACGCGATTAATTCCCGCGTATCCCGCGGGAGAACCCCTCGAAATATCCCCCGAGATAAATGGCCGTGCGCTAAATCACGTGCACTTCCGTGACGCCCGCGATGCGCGTGCACCGCCGAAACTATCCCGTAGGAATCTTTTGCCTATTTTTCGGGAAGAGGAGGAGGAGAAGGAGGAGTGAATTTCGAAAGCTGCTCTCCCGTATTAATTTGAATAGTTTCTAGAGCGTGAATTTCAGGGACCGAAATATGGCCGCCGGTGCAACAGAGAAGTAAGGAGGGAAATACCCAAATTGAAAAATGAAACATGGGAAGAAGAACTGGAAAGACTCATAGGTGGAACCGGAGTGTCTGAAGCGTGGAAGGCTATTACTTATATGAGTTTCTTAATCAATGTCTTAAATGAAAAGGTTCCTTTTGCCCTTGCAACACAACTCTTAGATCTCAAAATTGTTTCTATAATAGTGTAACGCGAAATGTAAACAGCAGCGCGCAACGTGTTTACTCTTATCGAACCGCGGCGGTCACTTCAAAGCGCTCCGTTAAGTGGGCAATAAAAAAACCGTCCCCAACGTCCCGGCAACATCTTATTAAGGAAATAATGATTTATTACCTTCTGGGCGTTTTCTAGATAAACATTATTAGGGAAAAGAAGGATCTAGTTCTTTCAGGAATCATCGCGAATACAATCGAGATATGTATATAAGCGGGCATGCGGTCGGAGAGATTAGATTAGACGTGAAGCCGCGACAGAGTAAACAGTGCGAAAAATGGACAAGCGAATGGTACAAATAAATTGAAAGGTAAGTGTGTTATATAAATTAATTAGTTCAGTAATAGTGTAAATAAAGTAAGTAGTGTGTAGTGTATAATTAAGAACAGTGTAAATAAATTAGAAATAAACGTTACAATTTCACAAATCTGATCTTGATTTTTCTACAATCTTAACTGAAATGTACCTGAAACTGAAAAAATTACTGAAACTTAAAAGAATGTAAAAGAGCCCAATTTTGTGTCCCAAATAAAACAAACAACAGTTATTTAATGGAAAATTCAGTTTTTCGCTCGTAACATTTCCCAGTTTCACCCTAGATGAAAAGGTTAATGTAATATAACATCTTAGAAAAGTCCAATTCTTATCTAAATTATTTCAAACATAAGCTTAAGTAAGTCTAAACTTCACTGCGTATTTGGAAACTCCAGCAAACCTTGTTTAACAATTATTTTACCAAGCACATAGTGCCTCTTAAAGGCAGATACGAATAAATAATCTTATATCGCGTTATACACAATTGTTTCCCCCGTTTCTAATTTTAAATCTGACTTACGTAGGCTCTTATTACGCCTAATACCTATTTATTGTACATGATTTTGTACAGTTGTTCATTAAAGAATTTAATACGTGGGATTGTTTGATCGAAAGAGGCGGCGATGGAACTGGAGGTGTCATGTATTTTAAAGGCAATTTTGAATGGCGTCTTAAATTAATTCTGGAAAGAATCAATTTTATCTTTCAGTGCGGATTTCGTGTTGATTTCTTTGGAAAAAGTCTTCTTATACCCAAATTATAAATTCTTAATTATGTTATTAAAAAACTTTTCAATGTTTAAAAATAATTAATTCAAAACAGATTTTGTAACTGATGACTTCTGTAACTTCTTTTCGAGGTGCCTTGTATAAAGAGATTGTAATATACAGGGTGGCATGAACAACTCTAATCCTTTTAATATCCAGAATTAGTTTATAGGTCAATAGGACAAAACATTAAGGAGGTTATGCAACTGAAACATCCATTTTCAGAAATTCAAAAAATGTGACACGTTCTTAATAACCCAACAAAATTGAAAAAGTAGAATTTTCCAAAATTTTCATGGACACAATTTCCAAACTTTAAGAAGCTTTACTATGATGAGAAAATATCAGAAATAAGAAATTAGGGTTTAATAGGAAGTTATGACACTAGAATATCCCAGTTTTCTCAGATTCGGAAAATTTGAGACATTCAAAAGAGGTTCACCCAAATGTTTATGAATCAAATACACAATTTCGATGCTTTAAAATCATTTGAAATATTAAATTAGGACAACAGAGTTGAATAGAGCAAACCACAAAGGAAATTCTAAAACTCGAGCGTCCTAGTTTTTTAAATTCGTAATATTTTAAAGTAGATTAAAAAAAAATATTTTTGCAAAATACTTATAAAGCATAGAGGATTTCCATTTTTGAAAACTCTCGGAATGTTGAGAAATAATTGAAAATTAGAGAAATAGAGTTGAAGAGAACTAGGCCACGTTGGAAGTTATAAAATTCGATCATCCCAGTTTTCAGAAATCTGAAAAAATTCGAAATAGGTTCTTAATAACTCAAAAAAAAAGAGAAATTCGGAAAACTTGAAATTTTTTAAATAAATTTTTAATCACTCAAAAAAACCTCAAATTTTTCGAAAAAAATTATAAAACGACTTACAAACTTCTAGAAATGTTGAGTATGAAGTAGAAACTTGAAAAGTAGAGTTCAATACAACAGAACATGCAGGAGGGAGGTTATAGAACTTTCATTTTTACAAAATGGATTATTTCCAAATGTCCACTAACCATAGACGATTTTCAAAATTTAAAAACCTTTAAAAACCTTTAAATTTAATTTGAAATGTTCAGAAAGAATTAGAAATATTGAGTTCAATCGAAATAGACTATGTAGGAAGTTGTTATAAAAAAAATCGAACATCCCAGCATTTAGAATTTCCGAAAATTTGAGACATTCCGAATTGGTCATTAATAAGAAAGAGAAATTTAAATATATAAATTTTCCAAATGTTTATCAACCAGAGATATAATTTTCTAGCCTTATGATACCATAGGAATATTGAGAAATAATTAGAAATTATAATAAAAATATAGTTTAATAGAATAGAATATGTAAAAAGTTGTTAAACTGGAACATCCTAGATTTCCGAAATTCGGAAAATTTGAGACATTCCAAATTGTACATTAATGAGAAAGAAAAATCTAAATATGGAATTTTTCAAAAATTGTATTAACCATAGATGTAATTTTGAAACCTTAAGAAACCGTAGCAATATTGAGAAATAATTAGAAGTTAAAATAAAAATATAGTTAGTTTATCAGAATAGAATATGTAAGTTGTTAAACTTGAAGATCCCAGCATTTCGAAATTCAGAAAATTTGAGACATTCCAAATTGGTCATTAATGAGAAAGAAAAATCTAAATATGGAATTTTTCAAAAATTTTATCAACCATAGATGTAATTTTGAAACCTTAAGAAACCTTAGGAGTACTGACAAATAATTAGAAATTAGAAAAGAAATATAGTTTAATGGAATAGAATATGGAAGAAGTTGTTAAAACTCAAACATCCCAGCATTCCAAAATCGGAAAATTTGAGATATTCCACATTGGTCATTAATGAGAAAGAAAAATCTAAATATGGAATTTTTCAAATTTTTTATCAATCATAGATGTAATTTTGAAACCTTAAGAAACCTTAGGAGTACTGACAAATAATTAGAAATTAGAAAAGAAATATAGTTTAATGGAATAGAATATGGAAGAAGTTCGAACTCGAACATCCCAGCATTTTGAAAGTAGGAAAATTTGAGGCATTCCAGATTGGTCATTGCTGAGGGAGAAAAACCAAATATGGAATTTTTCAAAAAGGTACATTAACCATCGATATAATTTTCAAGCCTTAAGAAACCTTAGCAATATTAAGAAATAATTAGAAATTACAAAAAAATAGTTTAATAGAATAGACTATGTAAGAAGTTGTTAAACTAGAAAATCCCAGCATTCTGAAAGTCGGAAAATTTGAGACATTCCAAATTGGTCATTAATGATAAAGAAAAATCCAAATATGAAATTTTCAAAATGTTTATCAATCACAGATATAATTTTCATACCCTAAGAAACCTTTGGAGTATTGAAAAATAATTAGAAATTATAAAAAAATATCGTTTAATAGAATAGAATATGTAAGACATTGTGAAACTCGAACATTCCAGCATTCCGAAATTCGGAAAATTTGAGGCATTCCTAATTGGTCATTAATGAGAAAGAAAAATCCAAATATGGAATTTTTCAAAATGTTTATCGACCATAGATGTAATTTTGAAGCCTTAAAAAACCTTAGCAATTCGAGAAATAATTAGAAATTAGAAAAAAAATACAGTTTATTAGAATAGACTATGTAAGACGTTGTTAAACTCGAACACCACTGCATTCCGAAATTCGGAAAATTTGAGACATTCCAAATTGGTCATTAATGAGAAAGAAAAATCCAAATATGGAATTTTTAAAAATGTTGAACCATAGATATAATTTTGAAACCTTAAGAAAACTTAGGAATGTTGACAAATAATTAGAAATTAGAATACAAATATAGTTTAATAGAATAGAATATGTAAGAAGTTGTTAAACTCGAATATCCCAGCATTCAGAAATTCGGAAAATTTGAGACATTCCAAATTGGTCATTAATGAGAAAGAAAAATCCAAATATGGAATTTTTAAAAATGTATATCAACCATAGATGTAATTTTCAACCCTTAAGAAACCTTAGCAATATTCAGAAATAACTAGACATTAGAATAAAAATATAGCTTAATAGAATAGAATATGTAATAAGTTGGTAAACTCGAACATCCCAGCATTCAGAAATTTGGAAAATTTGAGACATTCCAAATTGGTCATTAATGAGAAAGAAAAATCCAAATATGGAATTTTTAAAAATGTTGAACCATAGATATAATTTTGAAACCTTAAGAAAACTTAGGAATGTTGACAAATAATTAGAAATCAGAATACAAATATAGTTTAATAGAATAGAATATGTAAGAAGTTGTTAAACTCGAATATCCCAGTATTCAGAAATTCGGAAAATTTGAGACATTCCAAATTGGTCATTAATGAGACAGAAAAATCCAAATATGGAATTTTTCAAAATGTTTATCAAACAGAGATATAATGCTTAAACCTTAAAAAACCATTGGGATGTTGATAAACAATTAGAAAAATAGAGTTCAACTGCATGGAAGATATCAAACTGGAAATGGATATTCTGAAGTTCTGAAATATGTGATATTCAATATACATCTTTTGAAACACAAAAAAATGAAAAATGAAATTTCGTTAAATGTCCTGTGCTCAGTTTTCAACAAAGCTGTACCTGTAGCTGTAACATCTATCTGAAATGTTGTTAATGTATCCACATATACTCAGGTAATTATCGTATACAGGAGTTACTTCGAAAAAAATCAAGACATCTCTTAATCCGTCTTAATTGTTTATGGAGATTTCCGTGATGTAATTCCGGGTTTAGATCTGAGATTGCCGTCGAATCCATTGTAAAAATACCGATCGATAACGTACGCCGAAGTGGCGTACATGTAAAGTGATATTGCGCCTCGGTGCGCGAATTCGAGAGAGATTTCGAGCCGGATTACCGTCAGCGAAAAGCGAGAGAGAGAGAGAGAGGGACGGAGAGAGCGTCGAAAACCGAAAAACAAAGGCAGGTGGAAGGAAATTTGAGATAGAAACGCGGGCGCATAATAATTCGGGGGTAAGGACCTTTCCGTCCTTCAGCCCTGCGACTCGAGTGGGAGTAATGTCTCATTAGTAGACTAGTTCTTTTTTGCGCCTTTTTGTCACCTAGATACTTAAAACTTGAAGTTTTAATCGATGCACCTCCGCGAGGCGGAGGTGGTGTGTGCAAGTCAAAGCCCTTGCGACTAGAAAACGACGACGACGACGACGACGTAGGCGACGACGACGCGCCTCAAGTCGCGAAGGGCCCTTTTTGTTCCTTTTTTATTGCAGCTTTTATTTTTCAGGGCTTCATGAAATTCATCTATGGTCGCGTTTGCGACGCAAAACTCCACGGTCCTATTATATAGACCGGGAACAACGACACTACCGAACAGCGATGACTCGTCACCTTATCCACTGACTTACAAGATAATCGTCATGGTGACACAACGATTGAAACGTCTAGTCTAATCATCCCCACGTAAACCGGTGATTGTTTGACGGGATATACGTCTTACAAATCGGTGTGCGGGCTACCTACACGTCCCAGAAAAAATTGTAACGTTACGCCAGACCCATGCGTGCGTGCGAGCGAGAGCGAGAGCGAGAACAATAGACAGAGATCGACCTTAGCGTTTGCCTTGCGACGCATCTATCTCTCTTCCACTACAGCGTCCGAGTGAAAGAGAGACCGGCACCACACAACCAATGTGAGACATGCGGGAGTTAGATGACGCATCTATCTCCCTTCTACTCCGTTGGCGGCGACGGCGACAGCACCCAGCTGGACGTTAGCGGTATTGCCGACTAATATTTATAAAGTTATCTGAATATTTACTGTGCATATCATCGCTTATTAGATTCTATAACAATAACAATTGCGACAATAGGGTATTCAATCCTTACATTCTAACAGTTTGAACTGCTATATAATCTTATATATTTGTTCTTGCATCAGTCAACGAGTGTAGTAATAATAGGTTATGTTACGATTTCGACTAAAACATTATGATGAATGATATAAATGATCGTGTAAAAGTCGACTGCTTTCATTTAGTATTCAATAAAAGCAATTATCCTGCCCTGCCTTTAAGGTGCCCACAGACCTGCACACTTGTATGACGAGCATGTACGCACACATTTGTATGACATACATGTGTGCGAATAAGATTTACCCACAGACCTACACACTTGTTCGTCATACACGTTAGTGTAAAGTTCGCGATGAGCGGTGAGGATGAATTTATTTTATTATCAGCGGTGTACGCTGCTGTAATTAAAAAAAAAAGAAATAAATTAATTCGAAAGACGAATACTCGTACCAAATGGGTGAAAGATTGGCTTTTAAAACGTTCCCAATTTACCCATATTAATCTTCTAGAAGAATTACGTTTAGAACCTGATGATTGGCGAAATTACCTTAGAATGGATGAAGAAAGTTACGTCACGCTTTTAACGTTAGTGTCCCCAATAATAAAAAAAGAGGATACTATTTTGAGACCTGCTATATCACCACACGAACGATTAACAGCTACACTTCGTTACTTAGCAACTGGCAGAAGTTATGAAGATTTAAAGTTTTCAACGCTAATTTCCCCGCAGTCGTTGGGGAAAATAATACCAGAGACCTGCAAAGCTATATTTAAAGTATTGAACACCAAGTATTTAAAGGTAAGCAAATATTTCCGAATTTAATTAAATCATTGTCTGTTTCTAAAATAGTAAATAATTCATACATACATAATAAAATTAAAAGGAAGTATTGTACGTTAGGTGACACTTTGGAAAATGGCACTATATCGGACAAAAAATTTGGTAATTCTGTTCGGTGTGGGTAATAGTGTGGGTTATTCTTAATTGCAGTTTCCGTCCACTGAAGCTGAGTGGAAACAGATCGCCAACGACTTTGAACGAAAATGTAACTTTGTCAACTGCGTTGGCGCCGTAGATGGGAAACACGTCAACATTATTCCGCCTGCTGGAAGCGGATCATATTATTATAATTATAAAGGGACTCATAGCTTAGTATTAATGGCTGTAGTTGATGCAAACTGCGAATTTATTATGTGTGATTTTGGTGTCAATGGGCGTATATCGGATGGAGGGGTTATAGAGTATACCAACTTCTACAAGAAACTTAAAAATAGACAATTATCTTTACCAGCACCAACAAAACCATACAATAGTAACAAACTGTTGCCTTATGTTTTTGTTGGGGATGAAGCGTTCACTCTTCGGGCAGATTTTGTAAAACCTTTCAGTCGCAAAGATTTGAATAATGAAAAGAAAATTTTCAATTACCGTATATCGCGAGCAAGAAGTAAAGTAGAAAATGCCTTTGGGATATTGTCTAATCGTTTTCGAATATTTCACACACCTATTTCTGTTAACTTAAACGCAATTGACAGTATAGTTATGGCAACCTGTGTTTTACATAACTTTTTGAGAAGATCTGCAACATTATATGCACCAGATAATAATTTGTATCGAGAAAACACTGATACAGGGATTATAGACTTGGGTTTACAAGGAACAGAGTTTGTTTGTTTGGAACAAAGTCGCAATCAAAGAGTTAATAAAGATGCAAAGCAAGTAAGGGAATTGTACATGAATTACTTCAACAATGAAGGTGCCGTAGAATGGCAACAAAGAATGGTGAAATAATTTAATTGGTTTTGTAAACATTGTCTGAAGTTTATTTTAAGTAATAAATGATATTTCAGTAATTGTTACTTGTTGACTTTTTACCTCACCCTCTTTTGTAGTGTCTTGTTCGCTTTTATGTAATAGTGTTGTTGTCACTGAAGAACTTTGAGAATCACACACATCCTTTTGGACTTGACCCCGAATTTCTAGTGTTTTATATTTCAAGAGTTAAACCGAATATATGAAAGTACAAAAACAAATGTTTTTATTTTAATACTGCAATATTTTTATTTCAATAAATAGGTACGTTACCACAGACATGGTCAAGACAAAAAATATAATGAACTAATACAACACTTTCGTTCAAATACAAAACTAATAACTAAACAATATTTATGTACCTAATTATTACATACTTAATAATAAACTAATACATACTTACTTAATAATAAAGACACATTTTAATAATTCATGGAAAAATGAAATGATTACTGATTTTTCTCGGTTGGTTCGTATGTTCCAAAAAACTTGGAAATATTAGAGTCGTACCGAGACGAAGCGTTTTCTAAATTTTGGTAAGTTGTTTGTTGAGCTGGTGGCGTACCTGGAATTTGTGTAGATGAAAGGCTTTGTGAACTTTGGTACGTTTGTTGTTCACGAATTGAAGAATAAGTATCAGGACGAGATAATTCATTTGATTGCAGATAAGGATTAAAGTTGAGTGGATACTGATAACCCGTTGCAGTATTACGAGTACTTGTGTTACTTTCAATTAAATTAGTAGGTTTATTGGTGAACGTAACAATCTTTGTATATTGATCAACATTGCCCATCTCGGCTTCAAACAGTAAATCATTGATCAATTTTTCGGTATACAGCCTTGTTTGTTTTGGTAATGTTCGCAATTTCGCTGCAACATTATTTCCAAAACTATTGTGAGCATCTTTCGTCTCATTGCGTAGCCTTTCACCCACCATAGTCAAAATCTCGTCGGCTTGATCATCAACTTTTGTTTGCCGCCTTTTTTTGGGGTGTTTGCTACTAACTGGTCTAGCAGCTGCTGATGTTGTTGGAGAAGTTACATTTTGGTGGCAATCACTTGCTACAGATGAACGTGACATACACCTCCCAGATGAACTCATCAGTGAATCGTCAAGTTCCATTTCTTGCGTGATCTAGAATTATAATGTTGCATGTTATTTTCGAACGCACATCTGTTAAAAGAATTATACATTCATTATTTTAATTATAGCCTAGTCAAATAAAAAAACGATATACACTAATTCGTTTCAGTTTGAAACCTTTTCAAAATCAAAGTGAAGGTCAAAAGAAACGATATTTTTGAAAAAGTATCAATTTAAAATGTCAAGATCATTGTTTAAACATTGATTAAATGGCGAAAACTGCAAAAATAGAGTTTTTTACATGAATTTAAAAACAACGTATAAAATTGGAGGATCAGACTTTTTTCTTCTTATAGGTTTTTGAAAAGAGCTTCATTTAAGACTTACTAAAAAAATTTTATATATAATTTATTTCAATAATTGCGAAAACCCGTTGAAAGTTCAATTTACAATAAACAAAGAAATAACACATAACTTATCTCTAAACTTGCAGAAAAAGTTCAGTTTTGCTATCCTTAAGAGTCCCTTAAAATTTGGTTAAAAAATATTAATTAGTTTCCCAGTTTTTGTATTTGTTTATTAGAAAGTGCCTTTTTTAACCTAAAAAACGCGGTTGTTGCGGTCATAGTAGGGAACTTTACAAGGGCTCATTTTATTCATTTTGATCTATATTTTCAATGTATATAATTCGAAATTGGAATTTCAAAGATCCTCCCCCTCAAAATGAATTTGACATTATGGTCTAATTTCTTTACAAGGTTTTTCGTTAATAACATTGCGAGGAATAAATTTATGTCAACGCTGTTCTGACATTCGTGTTCCTGGTAATTTTTCACGAATTTTAATTTAAAAAAAGTTGACCTAGGATCATTTTCAACTGAGATAGCCGTTTTATTTAAAAAATTCACCATTTGTTTATTTACCAACATTAAGAATAGAAACTGCACTTATGAGTAAATCAATTCTTTAATTGTATAATTACCATCTAAAATGTCGAAAAAAATTTGTTTTCTTATGATAAATAACGATTGTAAAAGCGTGATCCAACGCATTTTTATATCTAGCAAGTGGTGAGGGGAATCGACCGGCAGCGTCAAAAAGTGAATATCATATCCTCAAATCGATATCGTCTGAAATTTTGCGATATCTCCGGTAATAATTGACTAATTTCAACTTTTTTTGTTTTAATTTGGGGTAGCACATACAAATAATAACAACTGCATGGTCCATTTTGCATTAATTATTCAATAATTTGTTATAAACAATTAATTTTGCAAAAAATAAAAAAAAAACATGTTTTGTGCAAGTTTAGAGATAATTTATGTATTATTTCTTTGTTTATTGTAAATTGAAATTTCGACGGGTTTTCGCAATTATTGAAATAAATTATATATAAAATTTTTTTTAGTAAGTCTTAAATGAAGCTCTTTTCAAAAACCTATAAGAAAATAGTCTGATCCTCCATTTTGTACGTGGTTTTTAAATTCATGTAAAAAACTCTATTTTTGCAGTTTTCGCCATTTAATCAATGTTTAAACAATGATCTTGACATTTTAAATTAATACTTTTTCAAAAATGTCGTTTCTTTTGACCTTCACTTTGATTTTGAAAAGGTTTCAACCTGAAACGAATTACTGCGTTATTTACACGTAGTAAGATGTTATTTGATTGGGCTATTATTAATAAGACATGTTGTAGAATAGTAGCGAAGATTAAATTAAAGCTTTGTAATAATGTTCCATTATGTTTGAAGTCATAATCGGAACTATAAACGAAAATGGCATATTTCTTACCTCACACTCATCATCCGGCACTTGCTCGCTATCACTTCCGTTTCCTGGAATTTCAACCAAATTGCTGACTGATTCTCGAGGCATTTCTTGATCCTTGGTAAATAATAATAAATCATAATACCACAACTGTGGAATGTATATATCGTCTGCTCCTGCACCTGATCGTTTTGACTCTTTGATTTTTTTTAATTCTCTTCGAAAACTGCTGCGAATGCTATTTATTTTACTTCTGACAGTTTTCTTTGTTGCATACGGCTCTATTTCTTTTAATTTATTTAATAACACTGTATAAGCACTATCTTTCTTATTTCGGTCTTTGTAATCGCTACTATTAACTTTCCATAAACAAGGATAACTTTTATAAATATCAATAAAGTCGGCCATAAAGGCTTTTGAAAACAGTCTTAAATCTGACATTTCCGTAACAAATTGTTTAAAAATTTTCAAATCAGAACTGAGAGACACTGAATATGTGTGCGATTACCTCGTCATACGAGCCCACACACTGCCACACTTGTATGAACGCACATGTTCGCACACACTTGTATTCCGGCGGTACCCGAAGACTTGCTCGTCATACAAGTGTGCACGTTCTTCCCCACACACCGGCACACATGTATGTCATACAAGTGTGTGCGTACATGCTCGTCATACAAGTGTGCAGGTCTGTGGGCACCTTAAGGTTCAAGATTATTGTTCAACTTCACACATGTCATAACAATGTGTCTAAAATGACCAGTTGGACCGGCCAACCGCAGTGTGAAAAATTTGTCCAATGATAATTTAGTGATAATTCTATTCAATTCATAAACGTATGCCATTTTTCACCAATGTTTTCTTAGGACGTTATCACATAAAATTATCGTCCCTGTAACAATCAATAATCAATACCTGTAATCATACAATCATACCCTGTAAGTGAACTGTTGGATTTACAATTTTTACACTCGATGACTACTTTCATATCAATTGAATTGATATGAGCCAACAATCTGATTGATATCGCTCATATGTCTTCGCATCCCAACAATTTCCTTACAACATAGAATTGTCAAACTAAATTCTCTAAATTAAACATTTTTTTTTACGAAAAAGAACCATTATGGTCTGTTTTGCACACTTCTACCGGCCAACCAAAAATAAGTAATTCCTACACTGAGATATTTTTAATCGAATCCATTCAGCGAATTCTTGATACACCTTTACTTGCATTTGCAATTTGTATACTCCATAACTATTTTCATATCAATTGAATTTACATGAGCCAACGATCTGATTGATATACATAACAATTGCTATGTCTCTTTTGTCTGCGTATCACAACAATTTCCTGCAATATAGAATTGTCAAACTAAATTCTCCAAATTAAACGATTTTTCTTTAACAAAAGAAAACCATAATGGTCGATTTTGCACACTTCTACCGGTGAACCAAAAGTAACTAATTCCTACACTGAGATATTTTTAATCAAATCCTGTAAACGAATTCTTGATACACTTTTACTTGCATTTGCACTTTGGATACTCCATAACTACTCTCATATCAATTGAATTTACATGAGGCAACAATCTGATTGATATCCATAACAATTGTTATGTCTCTTTTGTCTATAGATGTATCACAACAATTTTTTTACAACATAGAATTGTCAAACTAAATTTTCCAAATTAACCGGTTTTTTTTACGAAAGAGAACCATAATGGCCGGTTTCGCACACTTCTACCGGTCAACCAAAAATAAGTAACTTCTACACTGGGATATTTTTTATCGAATCCTGTAAGCGAATTCTTGTTACACATTTACTTGTATTTGCAATTTGTATACTCCATAACTACTTTAATATCAATTGAATTTAAATGAGCCAACGATCTAATTGATATTCATAACAATTGTTATGTCTCTTTTGTCTGTGTATCACAACATTTTCCTTACATAATGGTCGGTTTTGCACACTTCCAAATCCACATATTTTATCACATCCTCGTAAATTCTGTATATATAAATCTGGCAACACTTTAAAAATTGATTTTCATTTTTGCTTGTCACAACCGGTTTCGAAACATTATAGTTACATCTTCAGATTGATGGTTGAAGCTCAACAAACCCAACAATATGCTTGTTAAGTAATTTTGAAAAACTAATCATTACATTTACAAAAAAACATTATTTTTGTAAAAAATCTAATGTGAAAATGCTCATTTTACGTATTGGTTTGAATTTTAACGCCAAAACGCCCATCGCTGTTTTCGCGGCTGACGTAGCTGCAATTAACGTTAAATAACGAAAAAACGACAAATTTCTCGAGGAAAACTTATCAAACCTATTATAAAATACCTGAAAAGACCTTTAAAATGAGCTTTACCAAAAAGTTGTTGACATAAAAACTTTTTCAAAAACGAAAAAATCTGTAATGAACCCAATTGTTTCAAAAATTTGACAGGTTTAATATACCCTAATTTAAGAAAGGGTTTGATTGAAAAGCTTCTTGAATTTTTCGAAAAAAGAAAATTATTTTTCACAATATGTAACTTTAAAAAAGAGATACCTAAAAATATAATAGTACAAAAATTTCTGTTTTAAGAATTTTTTGAGATATAACCGTTTTAAGTTCTCACCTGCTCCGGGCGCACTGAATTCAAAAATCTCAAAAAAGAAGTACTTAATTTTACAGTCCTTGAAATTCTTTTTCGATAAAATTTTCGACGCATGTCAATTTTTAGTTTTCACAATTTTTGATCATTTGTAAATACACCTAACATGACTTATAGGTATAATAATAATATGATTTAATATTAATAAAATATTGTAATAGAATAATTATAATGATTTTTTTTTAATTTAGTGTAATTTTGAGTAGACATGAAACAATATTAATTACAATGCACCATTAAACTCGAGGCGTTAAAAATGAACTTTTTTGTAATAAGTGTTAGTTTTCAGGGTTTCAGTTAAATTCGAAATTATATTAACAACCATGTCGAAATTTTAATTGAATATAATTGCAAAGTTCCACGGTATTGAAAACTATTTCTTTTTGTAAATTTCCACATGATAAGACAGTTTTTAAGGGGTGAAACGTAACAATAAATCTTAAAACTACGTCAAGCGACAGAAATTTTTCACCTTAAACTGACGCTACAGAAGAAACTTTTATCCCATATGGAATATTGCGCCAATCACCTATCGTTAACTCCGTCATTAATTAACCCAAGGTGGAATACGGCCCTTTTTACGTCCCTTAAACCTTACTCAAAAGTCAAAAATAACACAAATCTTTCGGATCCCCTCTCAAATATTTTTCCTGCCGAAGCAGCAGGCGCGATAATATCATTTTAATCCTAAAACACCAACCGTCCCCGGAGAGAGCACCCCCGAAAATGTGTGAAGCCACGTGAGAGCTTAATATACATTTAAATTGTGAGAACGCAATTATAGAACGTAAAAAAGACCACCAAACGACCCAAATACACGTATGATTGTTCAAATTCCATGTAAAAACACCTAGGATTATTTTACCGCTTGGCCGAAAATGAAATTGTACAAAACGCGCGTTATTTGTTTAATCGATGGAATTATTCGTACGTGAAACGTAATGAAATCGAATGCATTAATAAAGCGTTGACCCAGATAACAATTGCGATAAAAGCGTTTCTTTGAATGGCAAGTACATAAATCTTAACGAAGAAAAAAAGAGATAATTACAACAACGACGTTTATTGAACGTATTAACGCACGGAAGTGCAACTGATATGTGTTTAATGTCCGCACTCTAATTGGTTCAATTCAGCGACGGCAGGAAGGGTGGGAACTTAAAGTCCCATTGACCATAACAATTGTACAGTTCACAATAAGCACTTGGAGTGATAGTTTTGAAACAATTGATCACTTTTTAAACAAATCGCAAATCTATATAGATTACATACTAACATGTCAGCAGGATGAAAGCAGGGGCGTGCTCGAATTGCACCAGGCCGACTATAGACCCCCGTGGCGTTAGGGAATTTACCTGTCGACCTCCCCCAGGTAGTCTGCACAGGTACGATCCCTAACGCCACGGGGGGTCTATAATCGACCTGGTGCATTTCAAGTCCGACCATGGAAGCAGATAGGATAGCTACGATAGCCCGAGACGGAATCCCAGGTACCAGCAGACCCCCAAACGTTGGAAAGACTCTTGGATGTCCACCTCAATCAAGCATTAACTTGGAACTTACAAGCCCTACGCTTAAATGAATATTTTCAATTTAATGCCCGGAATAACCCACACGCGCCCGGACTATCCATCGACTCCGAGGGTCTCGTGAAATTCGTCTATCGCTTTGTTTGCACGGCCGTATTGCAGCACGTTCTAATTTTAATTTTTGCTTTAAACGGTCTATTTATCCGGAGCGGATTCGAAATACGCGGATTTTAACCGAGTTTCCTTTTATTTTTCGGGAGGAGGGGGAAATATTCGGCGGATGTGCATTTCACGAATGCGATACATTAAGGCGGGATAACCGGAGGCCGTAGTGCATTTTTCTCCTTTATTATTCATATTCGGAGCGCTAAACGATGTGAAAGTAATATTTATCCGCCGATGTTGCGCCGATTGAATAATTTGGAAGTTATCAGAAGTGGTATTAAATTATTAACATTAACAATTCGAAAAATAATTTTCTACGTTCCGGCACTAAAATGATAGCTATTCTAGCACTAAAATGGCCGAAAACAGTGCTTTAATGAGGCTTTTGGTAATTTTTTTTTTGTTGGGTTGGTAACAAGACATTCCCTAATGCTGTCTGATGTCTGTCAAAACAAAATTAAACATAAATATGTAGTTCCGGTGGAGTTGAAGCAACACCCTCTTGTACTTGATGCGATTCGGATTCTTGAGACATTATTTCGATTTTATTTAATCCATTAAAATAAATTTGAAAATGGTGTGAAAATTGATAGGTGTCTAGGAAACAGCAGTAATAACAATTTAAATGTCACGAAAAAATGACGTCTTCTACAACTTGTACTTTAAACTACTATTTCAAACGTAACTCAAGTCCATTAAACAGTTTTTCAAAACGTGTCCAAGGTGTAATTGGACTCCATGACTTCTTCGTCCTTGGTCAAAAACCAATGACTTTTCTAACCTCATTGGCGTTACCCTCAGTTAAGTAATTAATTACCTAAAATCAATTACTACTCCCAGTACAATTGCTGGGAAAATTCTAATATTAATTACCTGAGATCGAGTTAGTAATCGTACAAGTACTAGGAAAATGGGAATAGCAAACGTAATGACCCAACATTTTATTGCATTTTCCTAAGCTGTAAGCGTGCATTTCCAAGCTTCTCTCCACCTTGTGCCACCTATGAGACAGTCTACTTCTCGGCTTTTACGTTCCCAGCCTTATAGCCATCTAGCTATAACCTTCTGGATCGTTCCTTCCAAGCCATTCCTGGTCTAACTTATTCTCCTCTTCTATTTGTTCCTCGAGCTCTTCCTTCCACCAAAAACAGTTTTTGACCTTCTGCTGTTGTTCTTCCTTCTTTCTGGTAACCTCTCTTCTGCAATTTTTGTATGTTTAATGTCAGTTGTTCATACACTGCATGTATTGCCCTGCATTGCCCATGGATACGTTCAAAGTTTCTAGTTACTCGGACACTGCTAATTGCATCAATTTTCTACCCCCTGAGTAGGGGAAATTCGCGGTTTTCAAATTTTTCCTGTCCACTGGAGGCTCTAAGCTATAACTGTACCAAGTTTAAAGTTTCTAATTGTTCGGAATAAAAATCACAAAATAAATTTCATCCTCCCAGGAAGAGAAATGTAGGACTATAGCACTTTCAGTTAACATTGCGGAAATTTCACCCCCTTTTCTACCCTTTTGACATGGGAAATTTTGGGCATTTAAATTTTTTCAAGCAACTCGAAGACTTAACTTATAACCGTGTAGAGTTTGAAGTTTCTAACTACTCTAGAGATGCCCCAGAATATAACTGACAACAACCAATTTCACCCTTATTTTCAGCTTCCCATGAGGGGTGGTTCGGAGTTCCAAGCGTTCCAAGTCTAATGTTCAAAGTTAAATACATTTCATCCCCTTTTCTACCCCCTCTGTAAGGGAAATTTGAGATTTTTTAAATTTTTTTGGATATATTTGGTGCCGAAGCTGTGCCTTAGCTATGCACTATATTTCATATTTTATATTTTTTATAAATTTATTTTATAGCCTTATTATATTAAAATTCGTTTTTATCGCGATGAGATATCGAAAATTAATTACAAAATTACAAATTGAATTGCCTTTTGCGATGCCTTTGAATCCTGGTAGAAATCAAACTAAAAATTTTATAAAAATGTCTAAATTTAACCAATAATAATGAAGCTATAGATGGTTACTGAATTTCAGCTATGGAGTAGCTAAAATTTATTTCTAGATTTAGTTAAATTTGAAATTTTGAATCTAAATTTTAATTTAAAACTCTCATTAGGTACTTAAAATTTAAATAATGCGAGTAAGAGTTCTTTCTGTTTAAATTACATAAATGTAGGTAATAGATGAAATATACTAAACGAATTGCAGGTAAAAACTTCAATTGCCTTCAGAATGAGCAAGAATTTGTCTAATTTACGGGATTGAACCCATTTACTCCTAAAAATAAGTTAAACTAAGTAGGTAGCTAAAAATTATATATTTCAAGTAGACGTATAAAAAACCAATGCTCTGAGCATATTTTTAGTAATAAGTACCGTTTCAGTTTAGTTTAGTTTAGTTTAAGTTAGGAAAATTAGGTAATTAATAGTCCACACTAATGAAGATGGCTTAAGTTTATCCAATTAATAATCGAAATTTCTACCAAGCATGATACGAAAAGGTATGGATTAAAACTTTCAACGCTGAAATTGCAACATTTTGACTTAGAAAAAGTTTAAAAAAATTCAAAATTTTGACTTAACAGGGTTAGAAAGGCTTTAAAAGTGTTCTTTGCAATGCATCAATTTTCTAGACTAAAAAAGTATTTCCAAAGACTTTCCCAACAAAATATTTTTCGAAAACAAATATCGTTTTCAAAAATTTGAATGGTAATGGATTAAAATGTGATTTCAAGCCAAATTCTAGAAATTTCTATTTTGTAATGAGAAATATAAAATCTCGTTAATTTTTTTAAGTACATTATTACATTAATACAATCTAAACACTCATTTAGTAACAATTCATTTAAATAGTGAGTAGCTATGAACGAAGTGTGAAGTGGCCTCTGTAGAGAGTGGGTGGCTGCGGAGATGAATCTTGTCTCCACTGTAGGAGACTGTAGTTGTAGTCGGAGATCAGGGCGTGACGTGATCTCTTGAAGTTCTTGAAGTTCTAACTGTGTGGAGAGAGGGCGTATCATGCTCTCCGGTGTGGACCTGAGGGCGTAACGTACAGGTCCGGGGTTGAAGTTCTCGAAGTCTGAAGAGAGGGCGTATCGTGCTCTCCGGTGTGGACCTGAGGGCGTAACGTGCAGGTCCGGGTTGAAGTTCTAGTAGTTTGGAGAAAGAGCGTAACGTGCTCTCCGCGGTTGAGGTTCTTGAGGTTATGGGTTGTCAGTTTGGGTGGCGTGAAGCAAGATCACAACACACTGTCGTTTTGAGCATACATCGTATACTGATTTATTGTCCCAAATTTCAGACCTTTTATACATCTTGTTTTACATTGGTTAAATGAGATATTATTTGTTTTGTTACCTTGCACTAGACTGACCTTCTCGAGAATCGTTTGTTAACAAGTTACCCAGACGTCGTGTTATGCTTAGTCACCTGAGTATGGAGAATTGAACTTGACCGGTTCACGTTTAATCGTAATTGTTTTCCTCTAGTAACGTGAAATGGTCGCTAGTGTTATTGATTCGTGTGGGAACGTTAAAACAATCCAATAATATTTTACATAACTGTCTTCGCTCTTAATTATGACTTATTTTTCTGTTTTGTAAAACAACGCGTATTAATTTCAATGATTAAATTATGTAAAAGTTCCCTAAATTCGGTTACAATAAATTATGATTTCTTCACCTAAAATTCCTTTAAAGAATGTTGACGTAAGCGTCAACAGCTATATAAAGAAGCATATCAGGAAAAAACCAGATAACAGAAAACATTCAGTTAAACAACGACTCACTTATGTTAAATTGTAAGGAACTCAATTTTCTTTATAGCACTTTCTATAAATTTTTGTTATTTCACAAGTTAATTCTTGTAAATTTGTTTTGGAATTTTTGGAAAACAACTCATGGAGCAATAAAACTCGTAAATAAATTTTTGAAGATTTAAGTTACAAAGGAAATACTTGACAAGGTAAGTTATGAACGTAATAAGTTTGTTAACTGTTAAGATATCGCGTCAAAATTTTACGTTTATCACCTTATTTTGCTACAAGCGTTATTTTCATTAATAAAAAAAATCTTAAGTTTCACATTTAACAAATATTGTCTTATTGAGTCCAAAGATATTAATAGATATAAATATCTATATATTTAAATCCATAGATATAAATAAGTTATACACTTATTGGAGGATTGTCAGAGAGCCTGAAAATCGATAGGTAAAGTAAGTCCTTTTGGTTCTCTCAGATGATTTTAGAAATTAATAATATTAATTTTGTCCCTAAACTACAAAACTCACTTAGGTCTTTGGAGAACACAGAATGTTCGGCATTAAAAGCAATACAAATCTTTGAAAAACACTATCCAATTCCCAATTTCCTTCAAAACTCACGTTAGGAATTCGGACAACTCTCTAATTATAATATTTCAATTTTGAACTAGATATAAACCAATTTTGAGATTTGCCAGATATTTAGAAAACTTGACGTGCCATTTTTGTTGTAGAATTGATCTACAGAAGCACATCAGAGAATTAATGTAAGTTACAACAAGGACACTTATATTTAATTGTAGGGAATTCATTTTTTTTTTATAAAAATGTATTTTTAGAGAGTTTCGTCATTTTAAAAGGTTCTCTATTACACTCTAGAGCTATTTGGAAAACAACCTTTGGGGAAATAAAAAATCCATAAATACATTTTTAGAGATTTAAATAAGACAAGGTAGTGCGTTATAACTTGCTTATATTTTAAAATACAGCGACAAAATTTCAAATTTATTAACTTCTTATTGTTGACGTTTTCCTATAAAACGTTATTTTGGTGAATAAAAAAAATCTAATTAGCATATTCAAGTCAACGACATTTAGTATTTTAACACTTGTATCGAGCTTTTGGAAAACCAATAGGCATATATATGAGCGAAATTTTGAAAAAAATCTACGGCAATACCATACCCATTTTCTCTTTATTAACCGATTCTAGACATTCTTACCCGTTCTTCTATCAAAAAGTAAATTATACACCTACAAATGCACGTAACGAGTAAAAATAATGTGTGTGATTTAGGTATCCTGATTGTATTGTATGGTAATTCCGAAGTGATAAATAACTTAATTTCTCCGCCAGACAAGTGTATGTATGTACGTACGTATGAATGAAGCAAAAGGCCCTGAGAACGAAAATATGATATAAGAATGAAGAGAGGAGGATGCTCGGTACCCGGAGGAAGAGGTCAAAGACGTTGGGAGACTTGGAATTAGGACGAATATTCACTGATAATTTAATGGTGATAAATCAATACTGGAAAGGTATCGGATTCACTATATATGTACCTACTAAAAAAAAAAAAAATAATCATTAAATATTTCGTTAAGTGTTTTGTAATAAATTTAAGACCGGTAATCCTCTCGTGCGTTGTCAACACACTTTCTATCCTTGATTTAGGATAAAGAAGTTTCTATTTATACGTACGGCCGTTTGGAGATCGGTGTCCTTTTCTCATTGTATCGTGTTTATAAAACGTTCGAATATCCCCATTGTATATATTTTACAGTATTAACGGAGAGGCTAAATTAGTCGAGAGGTGATGAAAAAGAATGCCGATCTCGACGGGAATTATGCAAATAAATTCCGAATTAAAAATCGACAAGCGTTTTATTTAAATGTCCGCCACACCGGACGACTCTAGCCCGGTCCGCTTTCCAATAAAACCGAAAGATTATTTAAGTCGATTCCGAGCTAAACAACCTCATAACTATCGGTATTTTTCTTCAATTGAAATTCCCCATTAATTATCCAATAAAATATTTGTAGCTGGTAGCGAAATCTTAAAAAGGCATGTAGAGATATGCAAATCGGCCCACGGTAAGAAACGTTTATCTCTTTGATGTGTGTTGGTGTTAACAGTTGGCTCGTTGTGTATGTATGTGTGTGTGTGTGTGTGTTTCCCAAGCGAATTGTGTAACGTAAATCGAAATGGGCGGTCCTCTTCCCCATAAACTAATCGCGTTTTAATATATGTGTAACGATCACGACGCTAATCAACTCTTAACTTCTTAATCCGCGAGCGGAAATTTACTTTTGTCAAATTACGTCTTCCGAAATTAATGTATCTCTATCGCTTCACGAGAATGACTAATGATCGCAGCTCCCTTAACAAACCAAATTTGAATAGTAAATGTGCCCTGATGAGGGTTGATTACCATAAATGTGAATTATTTGTACACTCAGTCGTGGAATACTTAATCAAAAGTTACGGCCCAAAAAAGAAAACACTTCACTTAATTGCGACTCGATTTTGTAAATATTCATGTGATAGTGTTGTTACCGATACCATTGGAAGACTTCGTGACCGACTGGTTATTCGCGGACCAATAGGAATACGACGATATCGCCATTAACGAAACTAGTTCCGAAATATCAATATTCAATCTATGATTTTCTCCAAGAGATGAGTTATGCAAGCTTTAGTAGCTTTTCCTCTATGGAGATAGTGAATTTTTGCAATACAAGAAAATCACATTTTTCTGCGAGTGTGGCTGAGGGAAAAGTCAGATCAGTTTCTTTTGGGATTTCAGGTGTTTATGGAGAAAATGAGATCAAACAATTTTTTTTTATTCATTGACAATTGAAGGTAAAAAATGTACGATTTCAGGCCATTTTAATAATAATTTATTTTTTTTTTAATTACTTTCTTATATGGGGTAGGTACTCATATATGAGTATTGTAATCGGGTCGATTTTTCGAAATTGAGTTATTAGCATTTCTGAACGTTTTGAGGTCCCCTGAGTCAAAAAAACATTTTTTTGGAAAACCGTCTGTATGTATGTGTGTGTGTGTATGTGTGTGGTAGGATTTTCTCAAAAACGAAAAGCCACAAACGGTCAAAACTTTGTATTTAGACTTTGTACCATACCAGGACGTGAAAATAAGCTTATCATTAAAACCGGCCAGGATAAAAGGGTAGTTTACTCTAGTCATTTTTCGGTTTTTTGAATTTTTCTCGAAATTCACTCCAAGATTTTTTTTAAATTTTGAATATTTATTGTACTATTAAATATGTACAAAAGTTTTCTAGCGTTTTTGGCTAAATCTTCTGTGAAGGGCACTTTATATTTGTCAATTTTCGGTTTTTTAAATTTTTTTATATTTTTATATTTTTTTATTTTTTTATATTTTTAATTTTTTAAATCTTCGGTGAAGGATACTTCATAATTGTCGATTTTTGGTTTTTTGTATTATTCTCGGAATTCGTTCCAAGAATTCTTTAAACTTTGAAAATTTATTGTGCAATTAAATATGTATAAAAAGGTTTGTAAAGTTTTCGACTAAATCTTCTGTGAAGAGCACCTTATACTTGTGGTTTTTCGGTTTTTGAATTTTTCTCAAAATTTGCTACAAGAATTTATTTTAAATTCAGAATATATATTCTACCATTGAATTATTATAAAATAAACTTTTCTATCGTTGTTTGCAAAATCTTCTGTGAAAGGCAATTTGTATCATTCTTCAATTTTTTAAATTTTTCCCGAAATTTGCTCCAAGAATTTTTATATAATTTTGAGTACCTATTCTACATTAGATATAATATATAAAAGAGTTTGTAGCGTTTTTGGCTAAATCTACTGTGAGGAGTACTTTATAGGTACTTGTCGTTTTTCGGTTTGTTGCTTAAATTAACCCCTATATATATGAGGAAGTACTCTGATGAACACATCACAATTTTTTTTTGCTGGTACCAATCACTGTGATCTTCCTGAAAGAAAATAAAGACGAAATTTGAATTTGACTCTGTCCTTTAGACTATTTTCTGAGACACAGAACTAATAAAAAGTTTTTTTGAAATTTTTTCCAATTAGTTCAAAAAATTAGTTTCTTTTTTAATGTAAAAAATCAGCCATTTTTTTTGAGAAAAGTACGTGTATAAAAAGGAACGAGGGGTATTTATATGCATTTTTATAGATCTATGTGCTAGAAAAAAGCCTAAAAATTAGAATCCATTTTGAATTTTGTCTTAATTTTTTTCAGGAAGAGCACAGTGATTGGTACCAGCAAAAAAAGGCATTGTAATAAGACGCCCTCTGCCACCGCCAAATATAATTAAAAAAATGTTGTATTCTTCAATAAATATAGAGTAATATCTAAAAAAATTTTTGGCTAAATTCAATAGCCGTTCTAAAAAAATCCCAAAAAAGTGTTTTTTCCATTTTGAAAGACACTACCCACTTAAAGGAAAAAGGGTGTTCTTCCAATTTAAAATACTAAAAGACCTAAAATTTCATTAACACAATCTTAAAAGGATATTGTAAAATTGTACCTACTATTTTTAGCTGAGAAGTAATTTTAACAGCTTTGTTATATTGACATATTGAGTTATACCTTGTTTTTATTCAGAAAGCTGGTAATTTGACATTCGTGTACACTAATAGAAAGCGAACGACCTTAAAAAAAATTTAGGACCAATGTGGCTCTCTTCCACGATAATTTTAAAAGAGTATATGTTACATAATATTGTAACATGAAATGTAAACGGCAGCGCGCAACGTGTTCACTCTTATCGGACCTCGGCGTTCACTTCAAAGCGCTCCGTTAAGTGGGCAATAAAAAACCGGGCTGGCAACATCTTATTAAGGAAAGAATGATTTATTACCTTCTGGGCGTTTCTAGATAAACATCATTAGGGAAAAGAAGGATCGAGTTCTTTCAGGAATCGTCGCGAATACAATTGAAATATGTATATAAGCGGGCTTGCGGTCGGAGAGAGAGATTAGACGTGAAGCCGCGAGTGAATAAACTGCGAAAAACGGACAAGGCAATTGTACAAATAAATTAAAAAGTTAAGTGTGTTATATAAATTAATTAGTTCAGTGATAGTCTAAATAAATTAAGGAGTGTGTAGTGTATAATAAGGAGAGTGTAAATAAATTAGAAATGAACGTTACAATATGTTACATACTGGTAAATGTATCTGTCTGTACTCTTCAACTCTCAAAGTACAAAAATTGAAATAGCAATTGTATACCAACATTTATGATACAAACGCTTGTCTAATTTTAATGTCCGAATAATATTTATAAATAAGTAAATACAAAATCCGTTCATTGTAATACTATATAAACTCTTTGTATTATACATACCTAATCAGAGTTCCGATTCATAATTTCATTGGACATTTTTATTTACAATAGTAAATGTTTATAAATATTCTTTACATTAACTGCAATATTGTTAAATCAAAACCTCTTTTACATATAGAATATAAGCAAAATTTTTTTATTAACTTGATTAACTTAATTTCTGAAGTACTTATAATGTAATTTTAATGATTAATTCAATAAATATTAATTGTTTATTTATTAACCATTTCATGGTTTATAACACATTTCTTCTTATTTATTTATTTGTCAAAGTGAATAATAAAAAAAATAATACAAAAACAATTATGATCAAATGTTTAAACAATGTTTAGGCGTATTGTACAGAAAAAGCTAGCATCTCCATATTAAAAATAACATCTTTCTATGTTAATTAGTTTCTAAGATATTATTTGAATATATAATTTTTAAAATTATAGTTCTCCCATCAGGCTATCAGCTGCTCATTTAAAAATCCTTTGTGTTTGAAGCTTTATTAAGGGATCATTTTTAAAGAAAATATCACTTTTCTGAGTAAAACAACATCTCTATATGTCAATACAACAAAGTCATTCAATGCATTTAAAAGCTAAAAAATTGAAAATTTGTGTAATTCACTTTTACGACTTTTTAAATGAAATTATAGGTTATTTAGCATTTTGAATTGAAAGAGCAACTCTTCCTCTTTAAATTCGACCCTTAGGAATTGTTTTAGTTTTATTATTTGGTGATTTATGTTGATTCAAAATTGAGGGGCCTGGGAACAAATTCAATTTAACCAAAAATACTCGTTGAATCGCTTTGAAATTTTTATCATGTGTGGCGCAACACAATAGCTTACTTGTGCCGCAAAATCAAAGATGTACAACTATTTTTGTGCAAGTTACTAATAATTTAATTTAAACTCATTGAAGGTTTTATCAAGTAACTTTTGCCACAGCTCATTTTGAAGATTTTTTTAAACCATACGAGACGATTTTCAGTGTTTTTGAACGGGTATAACAATTTTACATATAGACAAAAATGTGCTAAAATCATACATGAAAAATACAAAAATTTTGTTATTATGTTACTTTACACACAAAACCACAGTCTCCAACAGACTCGTTTCCATTTTTTGGATCATTTCCCTGTGTGGATTAAAGAGCTTACACGTCGACAAAAGCGTTGCTATAAAGTCAGGGAAAGTGGAAGTTATAGTAAGTGAAATGGCTGAAAGTAAAATCTTGTACATATCAACCTCCGCAATTTTCAGGCAATTCCACTCGCAATACACGCCCGTTGTACCCTGCAAAGTAATTCCAATTCCACTTTTGACGTTGAAACTCGCCGTCGTGAATCACATCAAACAAAAGAAAATCCAGGTCACACAATTATGCCCTTTTGAATAATTAATTCCCTAAATGTAGACGCGAGTAAAGGTCGTGATGGATTTACCGAAGAAACTCCAAATTCCGAACTTACTAAGTTAGAGAGTTCATCACTTCCAATCTCAATTCGGTATCGATCTGACCGCTCGATCACCTCAAACTCAAACTTAACAGTGATCGGCCGGTTATATTTTAATTCCGGCCCTGTCGGCCGCATCGCTTGGATTTCCTCCGCGTAAATTAAAATCAAATACATTTTTGAATTTGATACCGGCCATAAATCGGCCGATCTTAAGGCGACTCCGCCGTCGCGGAACACCAACGAAGATTTTCTAAATTTATTCGGTCCCAAAGGAATTGTTTTCGATTTCGTTAGCCGTCTGGCGCGGTTAGAAAACAAAAACATCTGAAGGTTGAGTTGAGTTTCTTTCGCTCGACAAATAGAATAATCAAAACAGCCCGCGAGAAAGAGAGAGAAGATAATTAAACGTAAAGTAAGGCGTCTTCAGATGTTTAAAAATAAAGGAAAGTTTGAGGGAAAATTCTAGCAGATGGCGAAATGGTGAACCCCGAAAAATGCATACGCAGAGAACGATTTTCAAAATGGTGCTGGTCTTAATATACTTGGATATCAAGCGGATTTTTCTATTTTCCCGCCACTTGTCGTCCCTCTTTGAAAAATCTACTTCTGAGCCGCATCACAAATGCCTCTGCATAAGCTCGAATGTGTAGACATAATGATAACGATCAAAAGATTTATTTAAAGCCAAGATAAGAGTTTTCCAAAAAGAAAGAAAGGAAAATCGTTAGTTTGCCATTTTGTGTAACCAAATTGCAAATCTTCACATGATCCAATTCCTAATTTTCCACATTCTAAGCTGAATTACGTGGGAAAACTCTACATTGAAGATTTCTGAACAACGTTAAGCTTTCAATAACAACATATTTTTGGATTTCATGAAGTTACACAACAAGAAATTAACATCTTGGATAATTAACATGAACTAGAATTTATGTATTGATTATTTTCCATATTGAAGTTTTCTATTAACATTTTGATACAAGCTTCAATGTGTAGGCATAATGACAACGATCAGAAGGAGAGTTTACCAAGATAGATTTCATCATCATCATCATCATCATCATCCAGCCTGGTGTTGAGTCCACTGCTGGACATAGGCCTCCATTAAACTGCTCCACTGGGTTCTCTCTTGAGCTGTTCTCATCCAGTGTCCTCTAATCCTCTTTATATCGTCACTCCATCTTGTTGGTGGTCTACCCCTGCTTCTTTTATCCTCTCTGGGTCTCCAATTTGTTATTCTTATGGTACACCTGTCGTCCTTAAATCTCGCAACATGTCCCGCCCATTTCCACTTTAATGCTGTTATTCGCCGGATTATGTCCTGTACCCCAGTTCTTCGTCGAATTTCGGTGTTTCTGATACGATCTTGGATCCCAATACCCAGCATAGCTCTCTCCATCCTTCTCTGGGCCACTTCCAATTTCTCCACAGTGCCTTTTGTCAAGGTAAGCGTTTCGGCGCCATAAGTCATTACTGGCAGCACGCACTGATCGTATACTTTCCGTTTCAAGATAGATTTACAGCCAAAATAATACTTTCCAAAAGGAAATAAAGGAAAATTGTAAGTGCGCCATTTTGTGTAATCCAAATTGCATATCTTCACATGATCCAATTCCTAATTTTCCACATCTAAGCTGAATTATGTGGAAAACTCTTCATTAAATATTTCTGAACAACGTTAAACTTTTCAACAACAACATATTTTTGTATTTCCTGAAGTTACCAAACAAGAAATTTAACATCTTGGATAATTAAAACGAACTAGAATTTTGTATTGATCATTTTCAATATTGAAGTTGACTTTTAACATTTTTATATAAGCTTGAATGTGTAGGCACAATGATAACGATCAGAAGGAGAGTTTACCAAGATTTATTTAAAGCCAAAACGATAGTTTCCAAAAAGAAAGAAAGGAAAATTGTTAGTTTGCGATTTTGTGTAATCCAAATTGCAAATCGTCACATGATCCAATTCCTAATTTTCCACATTCTAAGCTGAATTATGTGGAAAACTATTCATTGAAGATTTCTGAACAACGTTAAGCTCTTTCAATAACAACATATTGTTGGTTTGTAAGTAAATTTATATGTTCTATGTTCATTTTGTATTCTATGATATATGTCAAATAAGTGTGGTTCTATGACGAAGGCGCGGTCAAGCAGTGTAACATGAGAAACATATTGTAAGAATTGTAATCTGAAAGAATCGTCGTTAGATAAATAGTAATTAGCAATAAACAGTATAAAACCGAAATAAGTGTGTTCCTGTAACCTCACGAGATCCATATTAAAGAAGAATAATTAACACATATTTTGTATTTCCTGAAGCAGCACAACAAGACATCAACATCTTGGATAATTAGCATGAACTAGAATTATGTATCGATCATTTTCAATATTTGGATTACACAAAATGGCACACTAACGATTCTCCTTTCTTTACTTTTGGAAACTATTATTCTGGCTTTAAATAAATCTTGGTAAATCTCCTTCTGATCGTTATCATCATGCCTACACATTCAAGTTTATATCAAAATGTTAATAGAAAACTTCAATATTGAAAATGATCAATACAAAATTAAAATTCATGTTAGTTTCTTGTGTAACTTCATGAAATCCAAGAATATGTTGTTATTGAAAGTTTAACGTTGTTCAGAAATCTTCAATGGCGAGTTTTCCACATAATTCAGCTTAGAATGTGGAAAATTAGGAATTGGACCTTGTGAAGAGTTTCAATTTGGATTACATAAAATGGCAAACTAACGTTTTTCCTGTATTTCCTGTTGGAAACTATAATTTTGGATTTAAATAAATCTTGGTAAATATCCCTCTGATCGTTATCATTATGCCTACACATTCAAGCTTGTATCAAAATGTTAATAGAAAACTTCAATATTGAAAATGATCAATACAAAATAAAAGTTCATGTTAATTATCCAAGATGTTAATTTCTTGTTGTGTAACTTCATGAAATCCAAAAATATGTTGTTATTGAACGTTTAACGTTGTTCAGAAATCTTCAATGACGAGTTTAGAATGTGGAAAATTAGGGATTGAATCTTGTGAAGATTTGAAATTTGCTTTACACAAAATGGCCAACTAACGTTTTTCCTCTATTTCCTCTTGGAAACTATCGCTTTGGCTTTGGCTCTCTTGTTAAGGTTAGGTTAGGTTAGTTTTAGTTAGGACAATTTTCACTATCTTTCCAAGTCCTACTTTCCCACTTTTCAATGTAATTTTTATTATTCGAAATAATTCTTCCTGGATCCCGAGTTGCTTCGAATCGACTTACCCTCTCGACTGGCCTATAAGCCTTTTAATTCGACGCGGTCGACGTTTTCCGGGTTTTCCGGCGGATCGCGAAAAATTCCAATTCCGCAGGTTCCCGTACGGGACTAATTCGCTAACTAACGGCATATAAAAACAAAAAGCTCGGAGGGCGAAGAGCGTCGATTGGGAAAACGAGACGACGCGACGCATCGAAATAAAAGCGCAACAAATTTCCCGGGCTCCATCCTACCAAACTTAATTAAAAAATAGTGATTAATGCCGAAGAGCCGCTTGATTAATAGCATAACATCTGTTTTAGCAGAAAGTCGCTTCGTTGCGCAGTGGAAAGTTCATCAGACTAAATTTGGTAGTTTTTTCCCTCTATTTTCCTCCACTTCTTCCTACTTTTTTTTTGGGTATGTTTAGAGCTGACTGAATTCGTACAAAAATGTCGAGAGTCACTGCTGCTTTCCGCGGCGGTCTTAAAATTTCATGTGCGCGTTTTTTAATTAAAGTGATGTAGGTCATAGCACTTGGGCTCCCGCGAATTTTTCACCTCTAAAAGACGGTTTTTCCCGCTTTTTTCTCTCTCTCTCCATCTCTTCTTTTTTTTCTGCACGCCGACGGGACTCAGTAATTAATTTTGCGCGCTTCCCGCGTTGAATGGGACACGGCTTTTCTATTTGTGTGCGATTTCGAGATTTTGGAAACGCTTGAAAAATGTTCCAAATCTTTTGTCATCGGAAGCGGAACAATGGGCGAAACTGGAGATGCTAACAACGGAGGATGGCTATGGTGATGATGATGATGATGGAGGCATTGAAGATTTTAGTGATAATCCGGAATATCGTGACGTATATTTCATTTGTACGTTACGATGGAAAAACGAAATAGTTTTTGAAGTCCCTAGCGCGATAACGCTCGAACGGCCTTTTACTTCGTTTTTCTTGGTAGTTTTAATAATGCACGGTGCCGATGTTTAAGGCGTCGTTCTGATTACGTTACGAGCAATTCGTGGAAAAATGCAACAAAAGTACAATTACGTAATTAAAAGTGGTGATGCATGCATTTCCTCGTTATATTCAATGTTGAAACCATGAATTCATTCTTCAGGTGTCATTCCAGGTTCGCAGTGAGGCATCATCACCATTGGCTATGTACACTTTTAAGACCGTCCTTCTTAATGGTTCTACGGACGTACATTGGAACCAATCTCTCTAATCAAATTTTTCAAATCTCTGTTTTGCCCTGGTAGGCTATTGACTATGTCGAAAATAATTTCATACGGTCAATTGACCTCTAAGAATCCAAAAGTGCTACTAAATTTAGCCATGCGTTTTTGAGAACGGGGTAGATTTGTCCACTTTTCGATTTTTCTGCTATAGCGCAAAAACTGTGCATTTTTCGAAGATATGTGCCGTAAGATTTCTTGTAGAGAATTAAATTTCATATGAAAATCACATTTTTTGAAGTCAAAAACATTCATTTTTTAAGGAAATAAATTCAAAAAACAAAGTTAAAAAATTTGAAAAATTTCAAAGAAAACTTTTTTTTTAATTTTTAGCTATAACTCTTTTCTGAGTGAATTTAGCTATAGGCATTGCTTTATAAAAAAGAAAGCTTGTGGCATTTTCTTTTAAACGGTGGTTTATAATAATTTATATGTTTAATATTGACTGAAATATAAACGTTTGAATTCAGCTAGTTTTTCTCTATTTTTTACTTTTTCTTTAAAAAGCGTATTATTTCATATTTTTACCAGAAAAAAATGATTCGATCGCCGAGTTAATTAAGAATTACTCTTTTACAAATAATCTTTTTTTTTTAATTTGTCGCATTGTCTACATTTTACATTGTCTTTATATCAACAATTCAAATTGTCTGCGCCTGTCAAAAATAAACTATCTGCTCTTGACATTTACTAGATTAGGATTCTGAAAACTTTTGAGCTTAGCTCAGAAATCAATGAAAATACATGCGTAGAGAAGACGTTCCGTTACTTACTCACAAATCGCAGCCTCCCACACGTCTCTTACCTGGAAAAAAGATAAAAATTTCAGTTAAGACACATTTTCAGAAAAATTCATCCCAGAAAAATCTCCCAACAATAACAGTATAATTTTAAGGCCCATTCATTATCTATGAAGCCTATAAGAGGCATTTATACGGCACTACGAAATGTAAATAAAGAGCAATAAAACTTAATTGTTTACAAGTATTTCGAGTGAATTTAAATTCATCAGCAACAACACCCAACCTACTCTTACCGTGCATACCTAATAGATATTTTAATGTATGGAACGCTAGAACTATGTAATTAATTACTTTCTTTCCACTGAATTGTTTTTATTGCCCATTAATTCGGTATAATTTATTTTCCCGGCTTTAATAACGTAGCCGTCATTTAATGAGTCGAAGATCGGGGCAATGGAGACGACGACGGCAAGTGCAGGGCAAATTTAATTTTCACGTGGATAGATGATAATAGTTCCAGGCTAAGTTTGATGAAGGTGAATTTTCAACGTATAAATGTTGGTTCAATGTGCAATTGTTTATATCAAACCTTAACGACAGGTCACGAGTTGTTTCAGAAGTTACAGTAATGCCAGTTCATCTGTCTAAATTTCTAAAAGGTGCAAAAATCTTCCTTCAATGTATACGTTAATAGATATAATACACACATTAGGAATGTTGTATGGATAGGAACTTACGTTTAGAACTCAGAAAGGCAATTCGAGACTCAAAACTCAGCCTTGAATTCTTTACTAACCTTTAACTTTTCTCGTCTAAAGCATGATGAATTTTTGGTCTAATGAAACTCGATATGAACCCATAGAACTAAGAACTGTTCAAGATGATTCAGTGAAAGTAGTTTCCAAAATGGAAATTCTCCGCATTGCTTGATTTCATCGAAAAATAAAATAGCACTAAGAGAATTGCAAACATGCCCTTGTACGCCGCCTATGAGTCTAGTCTCGAGTCCATTACTACCCCCTCCAGCTTTAACATGAAGCTGCTATAGCATCAATGAAGGTATCATAATGATCTTTTTAATCGCTAATTTATTAAGCTAACAAAATGTACTGCTGCAGCCGTTTCCGAAAAACAACGGCTGCTCCAGCTTAACTCCTAAAAACCTGCAAGTAGCCACAGCAATAGCTGCGGAACAAATGGAAGCATGGGACTGATTTACTGGATGGTGAGTTCAAAATCAGTGAAAGGTGAGGTATTACAGCTTCATTTGTTCCGAAGCTACTCCTGCGGCTTCAGTAGCTTAAGGTTCAAGCTGGAGCAGCCCTTGATTTCCAGTGACTGCTGCATTAAGCTGCTATAGCATCAATGAAGGTATCATAATGATCTTTGTTAATTGCTAATTTATTAAGCTAACAAAATGTACTGCTGCAGCCGTTTCCGAAAAACAACGGCTGCTCCAGCTTAACTCCTAAAAAGCTGCAAGTAGCCACAGCAATAGCTGGGGAACAAATGGAAGCATGGGACTGATTTACTGCATGGTGAGTTCAAAATTAGTGGAAGGTGAGGTAACACAGCTTCATTTGTTCCGAAGCTACTTCTGCAGCCTCAGTAGCTTAAGGTTAAAGCTGGAGCAGCCCTTGTTTTCCAGTGACTGCTGCATTAAGCTGCTATAGCATCAATGAAGGTATCATAATGATCTTTGTTAATTGCTAATTTATTAAGCTAACAAAATGTACTGCTGCAGCCGTTTCCGAAAAACAACGGCTGCTCCAGCTTAACTCCTAAAAAGCTGCAAGTAGCCACAGCAATAGCTGGGGAACAAATGGAAGCATGGGACTGATTTACTGCATGGTGAGTTCAAAATTAGTGGAAGGTGAGGTAACACAGCTTCATTTGTTCCGAAGCTACTTCTGCAGCCTCAGTAGCTTAAGGTTAAAGCTGGAGCAGCCCTTGTTTTCCAGTGACTGCTGCATTAAGCTGCTATAGCATCAATGAGGATATCATAATGATCTTTGTTAATCGCTAATTTATTAAGCTAACAAAATGTACTGCTGCAGCCGTTTCCGAAAAACAACGGCTGCTCCAGCTTAACTCCTAAAAAGCTGCAAGTAGCCACAGCAATAGCTGCGGAACAAATGAAAGCATGGGACTGATTTACTGCATGGTGAGTTCAAAATTAGTGGAAGGTGAGGTGTTACAGCTTCATTTGTTCCGAAGCTACTTCTGTGGCTTCAGTAGCTTAAGGTTCAAGCTGGAGCAGCCCTTGTTGTCCAGTGACTGCTGCGTCAAGCTGCTATAGCATCAATGAAGGTATCATAATGATCTTTGTTAATTGCTAATTTATTAAGCTAACAAAATGTACTGCTGCAGCCGTTCCCGAAAAACAACAGCTGCTCCAGCTTTACTCCTAAAAAGCTGCAAGTAGCCACAGCAATAGCTGCGGAACAAATGGAATCATGGGACTGATTTACTGCATGGTGAGTTCAAAATTAGTGGAAGCTGAGGTATTACAGCTTCATTTGTTCCGAAGCTACTTCTGTGGATTCAGTAGCTTAAGGTTCAAGCTGGAGCAGCCCTTGTTTTCCAGTGACTGCTGCATTAAGCTGCTATAGCATCAATGAAGATATCATAATGATCTTTGTTAATTGCTAATTTATTAAGCTAACAAAATGTGATGCTGCAGCCGTTTCCGAAAAACAACGGCTGCTCCAGCTTAACTCCTAAAAAGCTGCAAGTAGCCACAGCAATAGCTGGGGAACAAATGGAAGCATGCGACTGATTTACTGGATGGTGAGTTCAAAATTAGTGGAAGGTGAGGTATCACAGCTTCATTTGTTCCGAAGCTACTTCTGTGGCTTCAGTAGCTTAAGGTTCAAGCTGGAGCAGCCCTTGTTTTCCAGTGAGTGCTGCGTTAAGCTGCTATAGCATCAATGAAGATATCATAATGATCTTTGTTAATCGCTAATTTATTAAGCTCACAAAATGTACTGCTGCAGCCGTTTCCGAAAAACAACGGCTGCTCCAGCTTAACTCCTAAAAAGCTGCAAGTAGCCACAGCAATAGCTGCGGAACAAATGGAAGCATGGGACTGATTTACTGCATGGTGAGTTCAAAATTAGTGGAAGGTGAGGTGTTACAGCTTCATTTGTTCCGAAGCTACTTCTGTGGCTCCAGTAGCGTAAGGTTCAAGCTGCAGCAGCCCTTGTTGTCCAGTGACTGCTGCGTTAAGCTGCTATAGCATCAATGAAGGTATCATAATGATCTTTGTTAATTGCTAATTTATAAAGCTAACAAAATGTACTGCTGTAGCCGTTTCCGAAAAACAACGGCTGCTCCAGCTTAACTCCTAAAAAGCTGCAAGTAGCCACAGCAACAGCTGGGGAACAAATGGAAGCATGGGACTGATTTACTGCATGGTGAGTTCAAAATTAGTGGAAGGTGAGGTAACACAGCTTCATTTGTTCCGAAGCTACTTCTGTGGCTTCAGTAGCTTAAGGTTCAAGCTGGAGCACCCCTTGATGTCCAGTGACTGCTGCATTAAGCTGCTATAACATCAATGAAGGTATCATAATGATCTTTGTTAATTGCTAATTTATTAAGCTAACAAAATGCACTGCTGTAGTCGTTTCCGAAAAACAACGGCTGCTCCAGCTTAACTCCTAAAAAGCTGCAAGTAGCCACAGCAATAGCTGCGGAACAAATGGAAGCACGGGACTGATTTACTGCATGGTCAGTTCAAAATTAGTGGAAGGTGAGGTATTACAGCTTCATTTGTTCCGAAGCTACTTCTGCGGCTTCAGTAGCTTAAGGTTCAAGCTGGAGCAGCCCTTGTTGTCCAGTGACTGCTGCGTTAAGCTGCTATAGCATCAATGAAGGTATCATAATGATCTTTTTTAATTGCTAATTTATTAAGCTAACAAAATATACTGCTGCAGCCGTTTCCGAAAAACAACGGTTGCTCCAGCTTAACTCCTAAAAAGCTTCAAGTAGCTACAGCAATAGCTTCGTAACAAATGGAAGCATGGAACTGATTTACTGGATGGTGAGTTCAAAATTAGTGGAAGGTGAGGTATTACAGCTTCATTTGTTCCGAAGCTACTTCTGCGGCTTCAGTAGCTTAAGGTTCAAGCTGGAGCAGCCCTTGTTGTCCAGTGACTGCTGCGTTAAGCTGCTATAGCATCAATGAAGGTATCATAATGATCTTTTTTAATTGCTAATTTATTAAGCTAACAAAATATACTGCTGCAGCCGTTTCCGAAAAACAACGGTTGCTCCAGCTTAACTCCTAAAAAGCTTCAAGTAGCTACAGCAATAGCTTCGTAACAAATGGAAGCATGGAACTGATTTACTGGATGGTGAGTTCAAAATTAGTGGAAGGTGAGGTATTACAGCTTCATTTGTTCCGAAGCTACTCCTGCGGCTTCAGTAGCTTAAGGTTGAAGCTGAAGCAGCCTCTGTTTTCCGGTGACTGCTGCTGCAACAAAATTTTTCCTGATTGGCAATAAAATATGCAACAAAGTCCACTCTGATATCTCAATTTGTATTGCAGTTTGAGACAGAGCAGACATGATTGTTCTTGAACGGTTGCGACAATAACATTTTCTTCTGCATAATAAATCAGTTATTAGTTAGCTACAAATATAGAATCTCAACATATGGCTGAGATAGAGTTATAGATATATAAATTATTAATTAATGTTACATGGACTGGTATCATTATAGTTGATGGGTCAAATCTGTAAAATTAACTTTCCTCGTTGTAATAGCTCTGGACTGTTTGATGAATCACGGATTAGATGATTAGAATGACACTAATAATAGCTAACCAGTTTTCGAGTTCCAATGGTTAATATGGTTTAAGTGTTAGATTGGCTTTTCGATGTTTTTGACACGTCGTAAATTATTTTAAAACATCCACTCCAATACTATCAATTCTCAGACTTTTCCAATATTTTTATGTGACCAACGATCTTTGAATCATCAATAACACTTTAGATTTGAGTCAGAACTGGTATTGAGGATTATCCCAAGTATTCATATGATGGTAGTGGATTTTGGTACTCTAGAAACGTCCTCTTTGTGTGAATTTGATTCGGAATTAACCAAGAGGATTCAAACCTTGAATTCGCCTCTCAAACAACGATCTTTGATTCATCATTAATATTTGGTAATTGGCTAAAAATACACTTGGCATATCGTCCGGCGGTTCTTCAACGTCGACCGCTATTTCATTAGTCACAGTTTGTTGAGGAGGATTTACTCAGCAATCGCGTGTCTCGGGGTTACCCAGCGAGGGGTAAACGATCGAGGCATATCTCTCTCCTGAGCGTGCATGGTCGGTCTTCTTCCGTCCCTTCTCGTCGACTTTTCTACCGATAAATCATGTCGCGACAGTAAAACGCATATCGTTTGTACGCTGAGGGGAATATTGTTTTTCAGGCAGTCGCACCTGTGGAACGCTCATAGTTATAATTACGCTCTACCGGACGTTTTGTTTATACACATACTTTAATTCACCGAATCAAAAGTCCTCTCCTCTCCTCTCCTTTCTTCCTTCCATTATCGTTTGAAAACTCGTCGGTCGGCCTTCGGGCGGCAGCTCTGCCACGAGTCTTCAGAAAATTTTCAATCACGCAACTGTAATCAACACTGGTGCTCTTTTTGGGCTTTTTAACGTTCGCCTTGGGACGTTTCTGACGTTTATTGGAAACGCGTACGTTAGAGTTACACACAAGCTCAGTAAATACTTATTCCGCCAGACTAGTTAATTATCATGTCACTTCAGGTGTACCTACCTACCTCACACTGTTATTATTATTATTATTTTAAATTTATTAACATATTCCACAAGGCTTATTGTTTTTAGTAAACTAATTGAATCGTGGTGAACTCGGAGCAATCAGTGCATTCCGATTAGCAACGTGATGATACAAAATAATGGTTACTAACTGGATTCTCACTCCTTCCTTTGTATATTGTTATGTACTAGCAAGTAACCAAACCAAACCACCACCGTGACTCTTCAAGAACTGTTCTTCTAATACACTCATGGATCTAAGGAGAAAATCTACCTTAAACAAAAGGTTTTACTAATGACGATATTAACGAGGATTAAATAGAGACCGAAGAAGAAACAGTAGAAATAACTGAAAAGACTGCAGGTCAATACTGACTGAATATCAATGAAAACTGAAGCAAGTGAAAGAAATTAAGTAATATCCAATCCAATTGAATTCAAATTAAGAAGTGGTGAGTAATTCAGAGGATGATGACATAAATGAAGGTTACATTTCTGTAAGTTTCTCTTTGTAATAGCACATATAACTTAAACAACGATGGTGTACGTCACACTTAGTAACTCTGATGTGTAAAACATTGAGGATTTAATTAAGATATTTGCCTCTGTCAGTTTGAAATAGAATGTGTGCCATTACATAGACTGAAATTTAAGAACATGAAAACTGATTGGACTCAGTTAAAGAAAGATTCCAAAATTGACGCTTGTTAACGATGTTTACAAAGAATATAATTGTTATTGATAAGATTTTGAGGAGGAAAATATGGAAATTCGTAGATTAGTACAAATGACAATGGGAGGTTACATTTCTTTTTTTTTATTTACATAATAACATATTAAGAAAAATATTTAATTAAGAAAAATGCAAACAACTTAATTTTTAGCTTTAAAACTAAGTACTTCTAATTTTTACAGGAAATCCTGTAATTTACTGGAATCCTTGGTACAATCACTCTCAAAAAGCGATATCTAGATGACAAAATGGCTAATGAAACTTATCGCTTACTCTAAATTCTTTATCAATATTTGAACTACCCTAAGAAAAATTAAATTTGCAAGAATTCAAAATTTTTCAGTTGTGAACTAATAACTTTTGATAACTTAATTTTGAACTAATTTTTAAACGATGACAAGGAAATGCATCAATGCCCATTATTGGATTTTGGTTTGTCAGTAAGAAAACCGAAATACTGAGGGCAGAGTTACTGATTTATGACAGAGATAAATCAGAATAATTAAAAGATAAAGGTAAACGGTGAGTTTCCAAAAATGGGGTGATCAAGATTTTTTTTTATAAAAACCAAATTAGATTATTTTTTATTAGAATCACCCCAAAATTCCTATTAAGTTTATATGGAACACTATAATTAATCTGTATAATACTGTAACAAAAATCCCACTTCTAAATGAAGTTTTTTTTAAAGAATCTAGAAGATGATCTAAAGAGAATCTAGAAAATCTCCAGAAGACGCCCAATATTTCAAACATAAATTTCAATTAGTAGCTAAAAATAATGGGAGCTAATAAAATACCATACATTGCTGAAAAAATGTGAGCAAAGTACTAAAGAAAGCGAATTAATACTGAAAATGTTAAATCAAGAACAATGCCTAATTAAAGAACAGAACGTACAAAAAAGAAAACCTTATTTATATTCGAATTTTGAAAAGAATTTGAAATTGATTTTTATACTATTTTCAATATCATTATTTGGTCTGTCTCTTTTATTTAAAGTAATTACTTTAACGTATTGCAGTCATGTAATGGCATCCAAGCTACCAACGAAGTTAAAGAATTTTACAGATTCAAACCTAAGCAAACTGCAAGAATTGGAAAGCATCTCGTTGGTATACCATACGTAATATTTTCTGGACTTTAGCTCAAAGTTAGCCTTTTATCACAGAATTGGCAGAATTGGGGCTACCAGTGTATTCAAAGAATTTTCCAGTTTCAAACGTAAGTATGTCAACTATAAGAATGAGAAACCTTCTTTTTAGGGCACAGAAATCTCATTAATTTATCCTGAACTTTAACCCAGGATTAGCCTTTACTCGAAATGAGATAAACACTTCATTCCAGAATTGGCAGAATTGGGACTACCATTGTAGTCAAAGGATTTTCCATGTAAGTCAGATGTAAATCAGATGTAAGTCAACTGCAAGAGTGGGGAGCCTACTTTTTATTACACAGCAATTACTCTCATTAATTTATCCTGAACTTTAGCCCAAGGCCTTTACTCCAAAGAGGATAAATATTTCATCCCAGAATTGGCAGAATTGGGGCTACCATTGTATTCATAGAGTCTTCCAGTTTCAACCTACGTCAACTGGAAGAATTGGAAATCCATATTGTCTCTCTACAATTCATTCTGAACTTTAGCACAGGCTTAGCCCTTCCTCCAAAGTGGATAAACAATTTATTCCAGAATTATCAGAATTGGAGCTACCATTGTATTCAAAGAGTTTTCCAGTTTCAAACCTACGTCAACTGGAAGAATTGGAAATCCATAGTCTCTCTACAATTCATCCTGGGCTTTAGCACAGACTTAGCCTGTACTCCAAAGTGCATAAGCAGCTTATTGCAGAATTAGAAAAACTGGAGCTACCATTATAATCAAATGGTTTTCCAGTTTCAAACATATGTCAACTGGAAGAATTGGAAACCCATAATGACTCCCTACAATGCATCCTGGACTTTAGCCCAGGCTAACCTTTACTCTAAAGTGGATAAGCAGTTCATTCCAAAATTGGCAGAATTGGAACTACCATTGTAGTCAAAGGGTTTCCCTGTTTCAAACCTACGTCAACTGGAAGAATTGAAAATCCATACTGTCTCTCTACAATTCATCCTGGGCTTTAGCCAACGCTTAGCCTTTGCTTCAAAATGGATAAGCTCCAGAATTAGCACAATTTGAGCTACCATTGTTGTTAATGGACTTTCCAGTTTCAAACCTACGTCAACTGGAAGAATTGGAAATCCATGCTGTCTCCCTACAATGCATCCTGGACTTTAGCCCAGGCTAACCTTTACTCTAAAGTGGATAAGCAGTTCCTTCCAGAATTGGCAGAATTGGAACTACCATTGTAGTCAAAGGGTTTCCCTGTTTCAAACCTACGTCAACTGGAAGAATTGGAAATCCATACTGTCTCTCTACAATTCATCCTGGACTTTAGCCAACGCTTAGCCTTTGCTTCAAAGTGGATAAGCAGTTTATTCCAAAATTAGCAGAATTGGAGCTACCATTGTTGTCAATGGACTTTCCAGTTTCAAACCTACGTCAACTGGAAGAATTGGAAATCCATACTGTCTCTCTACAATTCATCCTGAACTTTAGCCAACGCTTAGCCTTTGCTTCAAAGTGGATAAGCAGTTTATTCCACAATTAGCAGAATTGGAGCTACCATTGAAATCGAAGGGTTTTCCAGTTTCAAACCTATGTCAACTGGAAGAATTGGAAATCCATATTGTCTCTCTACAATGGAGGTGTCCGGTTTTTTCTGACCTATGTGTTTTTTCCCATGAATCGATAGAGGGGAACGTGGTGTATCCAACGCGACCATTTTGACGGCATGAAATTGAAAGGGCGCTTCAAATTTTGAATTTGAAAACGTGATGACTCATCCGGTTATTTCCCTAGAAAATTTGTTTCTATATATGAGCTGGCAATGCTGCACATTATGAAGGAACAATTCAAAGCGCTTACAACTTGAAAGATGAAAGATGAGTAAAATGTAAACAACACAAAGATAACCTAACTTTGCTATTTGCTCACTCTTTCTTGTGTTACCTTTGTGTCCGCTAGCGTTTTGGAGAAATTCATTCCCTTTTTTTTTGCATTCATCGTATATTTCCTGACGACAATAATATCTGCACTTTTAGGTGCATATCTACTTCGGTTTTCAACGAGAAGGTAATAATTATGGACCTAAATCACAGTAGTAATGATTACTCCTCTGATATTGTGTAGATCATGGAAGTTTCATTCTGATTGTAGCAACCTGCCTATGGTGGAGTTTGGAATGGTCCACGACTTTTATGTAGCTAATTCACATAAATTTACTCTACACCACACATTTGACGACAAAACAATGAGGTTATGCTTGTTTGTTTACCACCTTATCCGGCTTTCTCGCGTCTCGCACGTTCTTAAAACATAAAACTTAAGAATTCTAACGGTCTTTTAGGCAAGTCGGCCCTCTCTCCTGTCGTCTTTATATTCCTACGATAATTGACAAGTTTAATTTGACTAACTGGAATAATTGGATCGATACGACCTTTTATTACCCCAGTGTGCACTGTTGCCGATACACGAAAATATTCAAAAAATGACCGGGTGAGTCATCACGTTTTCAAATCCGAAATTTGAAGCGCCCTTTCAATTTCATAGCGTCAAAATAGTCTTGATAGATACACCACGTTCTCCTCTATCGATTTATGAATAAAAAACAATAGGTCACAAAAAACCGGACACCCCCATTCATCTTGGACTTTAGCCCAGGCTTAGCTCTTCCTCCAAAGTGAATAAGCAGTTTATTCCAGAATTAGCAGAATTGGAGCTACCATTGTAGTCAAAGGGTTTTCCAGTTTTAAACGTATATCAACTGGAAGAATCGGAAACCCATACTGTCTCCCTACAATGTATCCTGGACTTTAGTCCAGGCTTAGCCTTTACTCTAAAGTGGATAAGCAGTTTATTCCAGAATTAGCAGAATTGGAGCTACCATTGTAGTCAGAGTTTTCTAGTTTCAAACCTACGTCAACTGGAACAATTGGAAATACATACTGTCTCTCTACAATTCATCCTGGACTTTAGCCCACGCTTAGCGCTCTTCCTCCAAAGTGAATAGGCAGTTTATTCCAGAATTAGCAGAATTGGAGCTACCATTGTAGTCAGAGATTTCTAGTTTCAAACCTACGTCAACTGGAACAATTGGAAATACATACTGTCTCTCTACAATTCATCCTGGACTTTAGCCCACGATTAGCGCTCTTCCTCCAAAGTGAATAGGCAGTTTATTCCAGAATTAGCAGAATTGTAGCTACCATTGTAGTCAAAGGGTTTTCCAGTTTCAAACGTATGTCAACTGGAAGAATCGGAAACCCATACTGTCTCCCTACAATGTATCCTGGACTTTAGCCCAGGCTTAGCCTTTACTCCAAAGTTGATAAGTAGTTTATCCCAGAATTGCGAGAATTGGGGCTACCATTGTATTCAAAGAGTTTTCCAGTTTCAAACCCACGTCAACTGGAAGAATTGGAAATATCCATATTGCCTCCCTACAATTCATCCTGGACTTTAGCCCAGACTTAGCCCCTCCTCCAAAGTGGATAAGCAGTTTATTCCACAATTAGCAGAATTGGAGCTACCATTGAAATCGAAGGGTTTTCCAGTTTCAAACCTATGTCAACTGCAAGAATTGGAAACCCATACTGTCCCCCTACAATGTATCCTTTATTTAGTCCAGGATTAGCGTTTACTCCAAAGTGGATAAGCAATTCATTTCTAAATTAATAGAATTGAAGCTACCACGGAAGTCGAAGAATCTTTCAGTTTCAGACGCATGCGAGCTGTTAGAGATGGAAACAAGAATTAGTTTATCTTTCCCTTTTTCCAAGATTAGTCTTTTTACCACAAAGTGGATAAACAATTTATCCCAGAATTAACGCAAAATTTGTAAATAGAGGGTTAAGGGTAAAATAAAGGGAAATATTAAAACAGTAATAATAATAGCAAAGTAGTAAAGGGTATAAAAAGTAAAGGTAAAGGGTAAATAAAGGTGTAAACTTTGTAGATATTGGTGTTGATATCGATACATGTACATTTGGACAACAGTGCGATTATTATTGGTGACGAACTGGGAAATACGTTTCTGCCACTAATTGGGCTGTTTTTCAAGGAAGCAAAATCATAGCCTCAAGTGTTCATTTCGAATCATTCCAACCAATGAATTCCAAATTACTTAATCTTGTTTTCCTCACTTTGTGATATTTACCTCCAGTGAACTTTCTCGAAACAAAAAGGAAGAGATATTATAATAATTTTAATTCGATATTGTGGTAAAGCGAAATAATATGGGACAAGGTGTCCGGTTCCCGAGTTAATAACACGTTGATCGGATCGCATCGTCCGTTATAGCCTTCATTACCTTTTGAAACTTTTAAGCATGGTAGCAAATAATAATTACAAGAATAAAAATGAGGCGTTTCGTTTCGCAATCGCTTTTGAATAAATTAAATGCCCGCCGTTTCATTAAACCCCCCCTCTCGCAATTTTATGGGAATGTTGCGAAATCGTCATGTGTGTAAATATACAACAAAATATCCGCTAGACTGAACTAATAATTACCAACTGGCGAGCGGCCCGCGGGTGCATTTCTGCTTTTTACCGTATATTAAATATGCAATAACTATTATTGCAGCATAATGAATTGGCGAGGAATCCAGTAGTAAGTACATACTTATCAAATACTTTTCCATCGCTCCGAGATCTATGCTATGCTGCCAGGGAACGATTTTTAGATTGATGCTCGATTGCCTCGCGATATATCGGCACAAATCAAGAGAGCCGCATTGCGAACGCAGTGGGCCGAAGAGAAATATTATTATTTATAGCAAGGCAAATATATACGTGTTGCTCCAACGAGAGACACAAGTAGGCTGAAAAGCAGGTTGCTACGTATGCACATTATTATACATGCACTCTGCTTTCGAACGGAAGGTCGTATCTCTTTGCGAAGAAATGTCCTTCTTGAGAAAAAAAACATGATTTTGTGAACATACGAATCTCGAAAAGGGTGAATGACTCTCACATTTTCCCTTAGGTTATTCATATCATTATTTTGAACCAACACTTTATGTAATACTACTTACTACGGTAAATAAATGAGTTAGACAGATTTAATAAATGTGGCCTACGGTTTACGTTTGAGTCGACGATAACTGTACTTTAACTGCAATATTTTCATTTATTACGAAGTGTAAGATTGTCATTTTAATGACTTAGTATAAAATTATGACTGCAATATTACTCGAGTCCATTACTTTAGACGTAAAATGTGTTTATTGCACATTCAACTGTTACTCATTTCAGATGTCTAAAGCCGAATTTGATAAATATTGGATAACGTTCGACAATAAGATCAGCCTATTTTGCCAACTTTGCAGATATGCACTAAATATGCATATTTTTCCAAAATCTAAGTGTTTCAATATTTCTGTCATTTACTGCATCATTTATTTCAAATAGTTCTGAATAGTATTGAAGCTTCTATTGCAATGTACTCCTTCCTACGTTAATCTGCTGTACTTCTATAGTTTTTGAAGAGTTCTGTGAAGTAGTTTTGAATTATGAAAAATGAATTTTTCCCATGTCTCCCATTTCGTGTCTATGTGTAATATCTTCCTTTTGTCAAACTTCAAACACAACTTCCCTATTGCAGTCGCCTTTATTTTGATCGCTGCTTTTCATCACAGTAATGGTGTGTGTCTTAACTCTTACACATATTATAATTATTAGAAAGCGGATTATGTTAGTTCATGCATATCTTTAACATAGTCTCTATGTCTATGTAGCGAAATTACATTAAATTAAGTTAATTAAAGTGTGATATAGTGCATATTTAGGGATTAGTACGTACTTTCAAAAGTGGTGGCATATATTTCACATTTACCTTAATTCTATACTTAATTTAGGAACGTAAGGGGTAATTCTCTCAGAATTAATTGAGTAGACGAATTTGATACACTGTGTCAGAAGGTTAGAGGTGAAATATGCAATTCTGTGTAACCAAAAATTTTGAGAAATTTTTAAGCAAAAATGAGGGTTACTTAAAAGTAAAGAAAATTAACGAAATTTTCATTTCGACTTCAATTTTAGTATGGATATGGAACGTATGTAAACGTTAAAAATGGCGATGTTGTTACTTTCTCACATTTTGTAATAAATAATTGATAGTAGAACAGGTACTATAGGTACTATAGTACTATAATAGGTACAATAAATGTAAAGTGCTCTACGGAGAAGACCTCAAAAATGGTCCTAAACTAGATATAGAATATACTATTATATATATTCGATAGTAGAATAGGTATTCAAACTTAAAAATATTTCTTCAAGCGGATTTTGTGAAAATTCTAAAAACTGAAAAACAACAAATATAAAGAACATTTTTTTTCACATTTAATAGTGGAATAAGTAACCAAATTATAAGTAAAAAATTCGTGTATATAGGAATAGTGGTCGGCTGCTCGGGCGCCAGTTTTGTACATAACAAACGAAAAGAATAAAGTGCCCTTCAGACAAGATATAGCCAAAAATGTTACTAAACTTTAATAGACATATTGAACAATAAAACAAATTTCAAAAGTTTAGAAACATTTCTTGCAGCTGATTTTCGAGAAATTATGAAGAAATTACAGGTGTAAAGTGCCCTTCATAGACGATTTAGTTTTAGTTTATTGTACATATTCGATAGGTAGTAGAACAAACGCTCAAAGTTTAGAAAACATATTGGAGTGGATTTTGAGTAAATTTCCAAAAATCGAAAAATGACAAAAGTAAAGTGTGCTTTACCCCAGAATAATATAAATATATCGAAAATATAAAATCGCACCACTGACATTGTTGAATTTTGAAAATTTTTCAATTTTTTAACATACCTATGTATTCTGATAGGAGACAAAATTTTCGTGTACACAATTTTGAACAAAAAAATTGTTTTAAAAAATTATTTGTAGCAATATGGACTTTACACCAAACGACAATAGCTTTAATTCCGTCGAGAATGTTTTAATTCAGTTAATAATAGATTTAATTAAGTAATGTAGTAATTTGATGTAAAATCAAAGTGGAGTAGGGATTGAAACACCTTTTTTGGAACGAAGATCATATTTTTTTGTTTCTTTTTAATAGTGTTTACATACTTTCGCATTTTTTTATGCGAATTATATGCATATTTTCTATAAATTTATATAAACCTCACCTTAATTATTATATATTCGCGACAGCCTCCGTTAAGCTATCTTCACACCGACAACAAAGAAACACATTTTTGTAAATCTCTTGCAGCATGAAAAATTTATTTATACTGTAATTGCAAGGGTGATTTTCCCCTACCCCTCTTGACACGAAACAATTTTGAACACATCAATTCGAAATATCAATTCCTATTACTTCGACAGTAACGATAACCAAGTGTTAAGTGTTATTAGGTATCCAAATCAAAAGCCTACGATTAACAACTTCGCACTTTGGGGGTTGAATACATTCGAGCACGCGAAAGGGGTAGATCGCCCTTAAATAATTTTCACAGTCGCATCGTCGCCATTCAAAATGGCTAGCTCGATACGAAAACAGCGACTAAATCACACATCCCAATTCCGCCCACTTTTATCATTACTTACCTCTCCTGCTACCGACTATTGAGCATAACTCATTGAACTTAAATCGTTAGGTTAATAATGCCCCCATCGAGTGCAGTGTAGGTTACAAACGGTCATGCCTTCTTCCTTTGGGTTAATTACGTGGTTTTGACGACCTCTCCTCAGTTAGAAAATCTGCTCGATGTAAGCGAGTCCGGAATGATGTCGCTTAATTACGGCCATCGGACGAGAGTGTCCGTATTATGAGAAAATCGAAGTCGACATGTCCAAGTAACTATGCAAATGTTATTGGGCCGATATATGAATCTAAGTAGTTATACTAAATTATACCACAGTAGTAGTAAATAATAAAATGTACTAAAGTATAAGTTGGTTTCGACAATTTTCAATCTAGTTGTTAATTGCTACCAAACAAGAATAGCTTTGCTCAATGTGAAAGTTTGAAAGTTGTTTTCAATACCAAAATAATAATTGTCATATTTAAAGTAGTCATCATATCCATTTGTATGGTCAAAAGAGCCATCGCAGAAATATTGCATCCATCACCGTTTAGTTAAAATCAAACTACAAATTACACTTGCTGAAACTTATATAAAGTTATAAATTTCAACAATCAAGCCTGACACGTTTTTGACATTTTGTGAAATGTTGACATCACCACTAATAACGTTGTTATCGTTTTGAAATTTCATCCAGGCGGGCTTAATATAAGCGTTTCCCATTGGCTCCTCATAGCCGATTTATCATTTACGCATGAGCGAGCTTCTGGTCAAAATGGCAATAAGGTAATGGCCAAATAACCGTCTATGGGTTAATTAGGCTGTGAGTCATCGCACGGCCAGCAGGATCACCTGACTTGAAACACCGAAAATTATGTCCCATGAACAAGACTGTATATGGTAGCTCCTTTGTACTTGTATAGTTAGAATGAGAGATACTTTAAGTATGTACCAGGTCAATTGGATTTCTGAAACCAATTAGTGCTACATTTGCCAGGTTCATAATGAATGAGTATGTCTTGTGTTAATAGGCAGTTTATAGGTGAATTACAGCTAGTGGTTGTAAGAGCTGGATTCATAAATAATGTTGTTTTAGGTACCGATGTGAAACACAAAATGCAGAAGGGGCTAATAGATCTTACACAAAAAGATCCATTAGATAGCATTGCTCTATCAGCAAGACTGCAAATGGTACCTTTTTTGTATTCGTATAGTTAAAATCAGAAATACTTTAAATATCTACCAGATCATTAGAACTTTTGGAACCAATTAGTGCTACATTTGGCAGTTTCGTAATGAATGAGTATATCTTGTGTTAATAGGTAGTTTATAGGTGAATTACAGCTAGTAGTTGTAAGACTTAAATTCATTAATATGTTGCTTTAGGTACCAATGTCATCCACATACTGCAAAAGGGGCTAATAGATCTTACCCAAAAAAATCCATTAGGTAGCATTGTTCTATCAAGAAGACTGCAAATGGTACCTTTTTTGTATTCGTATAGTTAAAATGAGAAATACTTAAAATATCTACCAGATCATTAGGACTTTTGGAACCAATTAGTGCTACATTTGGCAGTTTCATAATGAATGAGTGTATCTTGTGTTAATAGGCAGTTTATAGGTGAATTACAGCTAGTAGTTGTAAGAGTTTAGTTCATTAATAGTGTTGCTTTAGGTACCAATGCCATCCACATAATGCAAAAGAAGCTAGTAGATCTTACCCAAAAAGATCCATTAGATAGTATTGCTCTATCAACAAGACTGCAAATGGTACCTTTTTTGTATTCGTATAGTTAAAATCAGAAATACTTTAAATATCTACCAGATCATTAGAACTTTTGGAACCAATTAGTGCTACATTTGGCAGTTTCGTAATGAATGAGTATATCTTGTGTTAATAGGTAGTTTATAGGTGAATTACAGCTAGTAGTTGTAAGACTTAAATTCATTAATATGTTGCTTTAGGTACCAATGTCATCCACATACTGCAAAAGGGGCTAATAGATCTTACCCAAAAAGATCCATTAGATAGCATTGCTCTATCAGCAAGACTGCAAATGGTACCTTTTTTGTATTCGTATAGTTAAAATCAGAAATACTTTAAATATCTACCAGATCATTAGAACTTTTGGAACCAATTAGTGCTACATTTGCCAGTTTCGTAATGAATGAGTATATCTTGTGTTAATAGGCAGTTTATAAGTGAATTACAGCTAGTAGTTGTAAGACTTAAATTCATTAATATGTTGCTTTAGGTAGCAATGTCATCCACATAATGCAAAAGGGGCTAATAGATCTTACCCAAAAAGATCCATTAGATAGCATTGCTCTATCAGCAAGACTGCAAATGGTACCTTTTTTGTATTCGTATAGTTAAAATCAGAAATACTTTAAATATCTACCAGATCATTAGAACTTTTGGAACCAATTAGTGCTACATTTGGCAGTTTCGTAATGAATGAGTATATCTTGTGTTAATAGGTAGTTTATAGGTGAATTACAGCTAGTAGTTGTAAGACTTAAATTCATTAATATGTTGCTTTAGGTACCAATGTCATCCACATACTGCAAAAGGGGCTAATAGATCTTACCCAAAAAAATCCATTAGGTAGCATTGTTCTATCAAGAAGACTGCAAATGGTACCTTTTTTGTATTCGTATAGTTAAAATGAGAAATACTTAAAATATCTACCAGATCATTAGGACTTTTGGAACCAATTAGTGCTACATTTGGCAGTTTCATAATGAATGAGTGTATCTTGTGTTAATAGGCAGTTTATAGGTGAATTACAGCTAGTAGTTGTAAGAGTTTAGTTCATTAATAGTGTTGCTTTAGGTACCAATGCCATCCACATAATGCAAAAGAAGCTAGTAGATCTTACCCAAAAAGATCCATTAGATAGTATTGCTCTATCAACAAGACTGCAAATGGTACCTTTTTTGTGTTCGTATAGTTAAAGAAATACTTTAAATATCTACCAGATCATTAGAAGTTTTGGAACCAATTATTAGTGCTACATTTGCCAGTTTCATAATGAATGAGTGAATCTTGTGTTAATAGGCAATTTATATGTGAATTACAGCTAGTGTGGTTGTAAGAGCTGAATTTATAAATAATGTTGTTTTAGGTTAGCGTATAATGCCATCCACGTAATGCAAAAGTAGCTAATAGATCTTTTCTTCCAAAGTTATTATAGTCAGCTTAGCAATTATCGGAGGTCTATCAAGCATCCATAAATTTATCTCTATTAATATAATATCTAATAAAAGTCTAATTGGGAGTATTAATTGTGTATTATTGTGTTCAACATGTCGACCACCTCGAAGAAATCTTTGATAATGTAAGAGTTGCCAATGTATTCTTAGGCGAACTTAGATAAGTTTCTAAGTTCGTTTCAATAAACAACCAACAAGTTTCATCTTCTTAGTAAAATCGATAGATCAATCAAGAAGTGTCCCATCTACTGCAACACATTGTTCAGCGACAATTATTTGCTTGAACTATAGCTCGTTCACTGTATCCGACTTTGGTACGTTCTAGGTCACAGCGCAAGGTGCACGCCCATAAAACACTACGGTCATAATGACTAAGGAACTCAATTAATTAAAGCCGCGATATGGATTTAATATAGCGTGAATGATCTTTCCGTAATCCTTTAGTGATCGCACACGGAGAGAAAAAGAGAGACAGAGAGAGGAGCAAAAGAAAAATGTTCCAACAGAATTATTTTGCCACCTACAGTACCGATAACGAAGAGAGATATACTTCTCTCCTAACCGACCCATCTAGGAATAATAATTATTGTCAATAATGGAACAGGAACGTTCCCTCAATAAACTCATTAATTAAACGTCAGTTCGCCGTGTAATTTATGAAGTATTTTACGAGCGGTTGGCTTCGAACCGTATCCGATAGCGTTACACTATCGTGAATAGGGAATTATCATCATCTGGTGCAAGAGTTGCGAAAACGTCTATCGGATAAGACGGGGCTCGATACCATCGGTTCTCTTCCACTATACGTTCTCGGTCTCTTTCTTTCCCTCCTCGGCTCCTTCTCCTTGCTTTTATTTCAACTCGCTCTCTCGAGAAGTGAAATTGAATGATTACCGGAGATATCGGTACGAATCAATCTTCGTTATTTTTTAATCTAGCGAAATGTGTTAAATCGCTTCCAGGGGTTTTAAAACGTCGAAGAGCGAGATCCTCGACTACCCCGTAGCGACTTTTAATAATCTGGAGATATCTTCCAACGGGACGAATTAAACATCGAGAGGAATCAATCCATGCATTTTTGCATTGCATGTATTGCTGCAAATACTAAGGGCAGTATTCACATGTCGTCCCTTAAATAAAGGGTTCCTTGGGAAATAAGAATGACTTTACCAAGGACAACTTCTAGAGATACTCAATGCATGTCAGAGTCATCGTTTAAGGCTGCCTTTGTAAGGGTAGGGTAACTGATGCTGCAACACCGTCTGATAGGCCATGTTACCTACACAACAGAGTTGGACTATTTGTCCAATTTGACAATTTTTCTGTTAGAGCTATAGGTAGTTAGAAATAGTTCTACAATGGAGACGGGAACACAATCTCAAGACAAGAAAGAAAGTTAGAAACTATAAACTCAATAACAAGAGGTAGCACGATGTTCGTAATTACCCTTTTACAAAACCTATACCTTATTGAACAGTCTTCCTCAGACTAATGTTCTAAGGGGTTTTCAGTATCCGTCCATGATGTACCTTCTAGGTAAATAAACCACTATTTCCTCTACTGCATCTTCAGACAAGTAATCCATCTCCTCTATTTTTAACGCAACAAGAATAAATTCACCACTATAAACACTGTCCGAATCCTTCACACTGTGAAAGTGTGTATTACAGCACAATACAAAGTTTGTACTGTAATTAAAACGGCTTTCGATATACTAATACCATACAACCAGACCCCGGATTTTATGGCAATTGCCATTTTTTGCCATAAGTGCCATTTTGGCTATTTTTTAGGTTATTGCCATTTTTTGCCATTTTCATGAAATTCCTTGAAGAAAATGTATCTATAATTTGGTTCTTGTTGCACGAATTGCACCTGTCACTTCTCAAATCTTAAGTAGTCTTAATTATAGTCTAATAGTCTTTATTCAAGCACACTTAAAGAAGTCGCAATCTGAAGGACACACTCTTTGCGCCAAAATAGATTTTATAAAATCTGCCCAAAGAGAATTTAATAAAATACTGGGAGAAAAGGGGGAAATATTAAATTTTAAAATTTGCAGATATTTTAAATAAAAATACTGGATATAGTTTGATTCAAGAATATGATTGGGCCTTACGTGGCGAAGAAGTAGATTTAGATGCTGTCCCAAACATTGTTAGTGTGTTTAAGTATGCCCCTGTAACAGCGGTGGATATAGTACGGTCATTTTCAAGACACAAACATATTCTGACCGTAGACAGAGTTTAACTACAATTGACTTATTACATTATACATTATTGTAAATTTTAATAATTAATAGGTAATGTTTGCCATCGTGTACGTCGTAAATAAATAATTGTAAACATGTAATGTGACATTATTTTATGCTGGAAACAACTTTTATGAACGGTTTTATACAGTAATTATTTTAAAATGCCATATTTCATCTATGTTTGCTTGTTTTTGCCACTTTTAAAGTGTTAATTGCCATTTTCTAACATTTTTAACGCCATAAAATCCGGGCTTTGCTTATAACAGGTACGAATTAAATCTCAAGAATGGTTATTAACTAACTCAGTATTTGTTCATCATCCTGTAAACTGTAAAGAAAGGCAAAATATTTCAAAAACTATTAATGTTATTTTATATTTTATTTGCACAGAATCCAAATGTACTATTTGCAATTTACAAGTATTTTTGACAAGTACTGGTAGATAGGTAACATTTCTACAGGGTGTCAAAAAATTGGTGTGTATATTTGAGTTGATTGAGTTATGAATATATTAATGCAAAAATATTACATATTTCATGGAGGTAAAATGACATGAAAATATGTAATGTTTATATGAAAGTAATTTTGATATAAGTATTGGAAGGGTCTTTATTTTGAGTTGACCTTTATCAAAATTGGTCAATTATTAATTTAAAACCCCATTTGTGCAATTATTTACAATGTTAATAATTTTTGAACAAATTAACTAAAATGATATTTAGTGCATTTTCCCATGGGATCTTTCGGTGTGTTCAGTCTTTATATTCCATTTATTATTATTTCAACAGTACCATAACTTCCCTCCCAGGGGCCTCGAACCGCCACCCCTAATACTCCCCGCCATTTCACCTTAAAATAAAATTAACCCCCTCGATCGCACCCACGATCGTAATTTTAAAGATTCCCTAAGCGCCTGTCGTGCCGTTCGAGACAATCCGACGACGTCCTTCAGGATTACGGGAACCGCCTGGAAGGACTCCAGGAATGCACAATCAGGATGAAGGATTTCCATCGGATATCGGGCGAAGTTTTGTCGCGGATCTTCGGGAACGATCGTGGGTTTAAACCGCGGAAAAGTAGTTAATCCCGACGCTGCGGAACTTTAGGGATGAGTTGGGAAAGGGGGTGATAATTTTATGATATGGACGAATTTTGGGTTAATTGGTCTGGAATGGTGCACTTGTTGTGTGATTTTGGTTGTTTTGCAGGACGCAGAATCATACAAGTTGTAATTTGTTTTTGTTTCCAGGGTTATGAAATTCCTGGGTTGATGATTGGTGTGTATTTTCAGATTTTTTTAAAACTATATATTTACTTTACTAATCAATTCTTATCGATTGCCGTTATCGTTACCTTGACTGATCTTCTGCGAAGGGTCCTTTACTCGTGTGAATTTTCAGTTTTTCTCAGTTTTCTCCAAAACCGCTATACCGATTTTTACCAGATTTTAGATTTAATCTGATCCATCTACTGGCCATAACTTTTATTTGAAACATTTTTTTCTAAAACCTCCCTAAATGGCACTTTACTCTTGAACATTTTTAATTTGTCAATTTTTTTTTTCAAAAAGGCTTTGATTGTTTTCACTAAACTTTATATTTGAATTAACATACTAAATGCATACAATTTTTATTCGAAACATTTTTTAATAAAACTGTCCTAAAGGGCACTTTACACTTAATTTATTTTGTTGTAAAATTTAATTGTTCACTCTAACTGATACATCTCCACCAAGTAAAGTTGTTATTATTTTTAATCCAATAATTTATTTGATAACAAACAACCAAAAGAAATATTTAGTAATAAGAGAAAATGTTAATATTCAATACTAAATTCATTTTACAAAGTAGTGATAATGTTGTCATGAATATTTTGTCCGGCCATATGAGAAAAGCCTCATTTCGGGCTTTTAATATCGTCCCTTATAGTCTTCCTACTGACGACGTTATAACTATAAAATACTATAAATAAAATATAATACTATTTGTTTATTATAAATGGACAAATTCTATTTCTTATTGCTACGACATTGCTGGGTTTGAGACAGTGGCCGTTCCCGCAACAGATCCAATTATTATTTTAATAAATTTGTTTGTTATTACAGCGCGACTGCAAAACGAGCCGTCAATTATGATTTCTTTGAAATCTTAGATGAACTTAACGCGCACATTTACCGCTATTATCAAAATAGTGTCGAAACAAAACGCATTCATTTTCAGCTTATAAATAAATACCTTTTTAACTTCGGACCGCAGCTCGAATTGCGTGTAAAACCGAATTATTTCCGATGCCGCGTTTTAAATTGTAATTGCGTCTAATCGCGATACATCCGGGCGGCGCGAACATACATTAATTTAATTTTAATACAGTGCATTAAAACTGAAAATTCACGAAAACACTTTTGTCGATTTTCCGGGACAATATCTCTACTTTTCCGCGAAATGTACAAGCACGCACATTGTGCCCACAATATATAATAATTAATAGATAGATTCGCGTGTTAATTTAATATCGGTTTTAGAACGCGGCTTAATCGATTTTATTGTTGAATTGTGGCTTTTATTAAACGATAAAGGTAAATAATTGTCGAGTAAATCAGGTTATTTTGCAAGAAAAAACGTTGTGTCTTGTCTTGTCTCATTAAGTTAACGTCTCTTTTACGCTGCCAGGGCCAATTTGGACGGGTCCCACAGCTTAACGTGGACTCCGAACCACGGTCCTCGAGCACGGTTGTACCCCCTTAAGGCTCTCACCCCAGTTGACCCACTCCGTGCTCTACCGACTCAGGGTGTGTGTATCCTAGTCCCGCCCTCCTACAGGATATCCGATCCTATCCGGCCTGGCTACCGGCGTGAATAGGAACGGGATTTTGGATACATTTTACACACTTCCCGCAACACACACAACACCCATGGATTACGTGGGACTCGAACCCACAACGACGATGACCGCCTGATTCAAAGCTTGCGCCTTAAACCATTCGGCCACCGCTGCCCCAAAAGCGTTGTGTAATGAAACGCGCCGCAGTGAAAAAATGTTCGAGGTGATAATTAGTCATTTCGTACATTATATTCGTGCGAGGCAAGGCATACCTGTGGAAAGAAAGTCCGAATGTTAAAACATTACGAATTCTTGCTTAATTTGGTGAAATGCCACCTTGCTATATTTTCATTACCAGAGGCTGAATTTATACTAAAACCAGACATTATTCATTATCTACAATGATGAGATTTATTAATACGCCGTTTTCACTACTAATTTCTTCAAAATATACATTTCTCGAGTTCGCTTTGATCTGGCAAGCCATGATCAACACTGGAGAAGTAATCATTGATTGTGTTTGCGATGTCTTTTGGATTCGTTATAAAAGCGTCGTTCACAACTTCATTTCTGAGAAGAAAATAAAAAAATATTAGAGAAAATTAAGAAAATTAAAAGAAAATTTCGTCACAAATTGCTTTTCGCTTCAATCTGGCAAGCCATGATGAATCTGGAGAAGTAATCATTGATTGCGTTTGCGATGTCCTTTGGATTCGTTATAAAAACGTCGTTCACAACTTTATTTTTGAGAAGAAAATTAAAGAAAATTAAAAAAAAATATATAATTAAAGAAAATTAAAAAATTAAAAGAAAATTTCGTCACAAATTGCTTTCCGCTTCAATTTGGCAAGCCATGATGAATCTGGAGAAGTAATCATTGATTGTGTTCTTGTAATATTATAATGGAGTTTTAGTCATCTAAGTGAAAACTCAAAAAAAGCGGATACTCGTCGCATTTTCCACCCTTTCTCGAAGATTCACCGACCGATACTTCACAAACTTATACGTCGTCGGAAAAATATATTATCATATTTAAGGTCTCTCCGAACGTATCATTTAGTTATTCCGTCTCGCGGGAGTTCTCGCGTTGACATCTAAATAAGGAATTCAGATGAGAGCGTAGCAATGTATGCAGAAACATTCCGGGAGTCGCCGAATTTCCACCCCGGGGATCGATAGAATCGTCAGGGTGTCGGTGAAGATCGAGAATGGGGACAATTTAACGGCAAAACGCCTCGACATTCAGCTCCAAACAAGCATGTAACACTTTTAATATAAGAAGCGGATCCATAGAATTTCGCTTTCGGTCCGCCATGGCCGTGTCCTCCGTTATAACACACACATAACACACACACGTATGTGTATAGATGAAATTCCCTTTTGTGCGAGCCACCCGGTCGGGGGACGTTTTTCTTTGTGTTTGTCACATCTGGCCGACGTAATGAGTCTAGTTATGCTTTTGAGGGAACCTAAAGGATACATTTGGCATGACTAATAGCCCCGTAGGTAGGTAGCGTATAGTACGTAGGAAGGGAAGTTTACGGATCCTCTCTCTCTCTTTCCCTCCCTCCATTCTTATACGTTGCTTGCTGCAAATAAAGGTGTCGATGATTCTTCCTTAGACAAATTGAGGAAGAATACGACCACGTCGCCATTCAGCCATCGCACCCCATGGGACCGATCCCTATTTGTCAGGCGGATACCTAATTTTTTTATTATTTCCCTGCTCTTTTAGGAAGTTTAACTCGAAATTTATGGCGGCCAGTATATCGAACTGGAACCATCGTCGAAGTCAGCTGTTGCGGTGAGCAATTTTGGAAATCAGAGGGAACGTCGCATTCCTGCTAATTGTCGATTGGGATCAAGTAAAATTTCGATACAGTGGATGTATTGAATAATCATTATCATCATCATCATCATAATCATCACCATCATCATCTTCTTCTTTCCAGGATTAGGTGTAATGCCACCTGTTCCTGTCTTTATTGTCGAGCCATCTTTTTCGAGGTCTTCCTATAATTCTTCTGTCTCTTGGTGTGTGGTATTCGTTTTGGCAGTCTTTGTTTTTCCATTCGTTCAATGTGTTCTTCCCATTTTTGTCTGTATTCTGTCGTTGAGAGAAAATATTTTTAAATCATTTCTTACTTCATTTCTGAACCTGTCAATTCTTGTGCACCCTTTGACATGACTATCTGTCTTTCATTTCATTTGTAAAAACATTTATCAGGATGCGGACATGCAAAAAAGTATACTTCATATACAATATAATACATGAAAATGTATGTCACATTGCAACAAAAACATTTTTAAGTATGTGTAATGAGTTGAACAAAAGTGTACAAACACTTACTAAAATGCGGACATGTAAAAAATATAATTTATACATAATACAAGCAGTAATATTGTCACAATGTAACGAAAACATTTGTTGCAATGTGAGCACTTGCAACAACAACCTTAAGGGGGCTCGTCACCTGCAATCATACGCAAAGGTGTTTAAATTAATTGTTAAAATTTGTAATTGTAAAAGTTAAGTATGTGTAATAAATTGAACAAAAAGTGTACAAACACTTATTAAAATGCGGACATGTAAAAATATAATTCATACATTATACAAACAGTATATTATCACAATGTAACAAAAACATTTGTTGCAATGTGAGCACTTGCAACAACAACCTTAAGGGGGCTCGTCACCTGCAATCATGGGCAAATGAGTATAAATTAATTGTTAAAAATTTGTAATTGTAAAAGTTAAGTATGTGTAATGAATTGAACAAAAGTGTACAAACACTTACTGAAATGCGGACATGTAAAAAATATAATTTATACATAATACAAGCAGTATATTGTCACAATGTAACGAAAACATTTGTTGCAATGTGAGCACTTGCAACAACAACCTTAAGGGGGCTCGTCACCTGCAATCATGCGCAAATGAGTTTAAATTAATTGTTAAAATTTGTAATTGTAAAAGTTAAGTATGTGTAATAAATTGAACAAAAAGTGTACAAATGCTTATTAAAATGCGGACATGTAAAAATATAATTCATACATTATACAAACAGTATATTATCACAATGTAACAAAAACATTTGTTGCAATGTGAGCACTTGCAACAACAACCTTAAGGGGCTCGTCACCTGCAATCATGCGCAAATGAGTTTAAATTAATTGTTAAAAATTTGTAATTGTAAAAGTTAAGTATGTGTAAAAAATTGAACAAAACTGTACAAACATTTATTAAAATGCGGACATGTAAAAAATATAATTCATATATTATACAAACAGCATATTGTCACAACGTAACAAAAACATTTGTTGCAATGTGAGCACTTGCAACAACAACCTTAAGGGGGCTCGTCACCTGCAATCATGCGCAAATGAGTTTCAACTAATTGTTAAAGTTTGTAATTGTAAAAGTTAACTATGTGTAATGAATTGAACAAAAAGTGTACAAAGACTTATAAAAATGCGGACATGTAAAAAATATAATTCATACATAATACAAACAGCATATTGTCACAACGTAACAAAAACGTTTGTTGCAATGTGAGCACTTGAAACGTCACTTGCGTAACAGTAAAGTGTCTCTTCAAATACGAATAGTCCCAATATGAGCACTTTGAAGGTTTCCTATACGAACTCATAAGTGAACTTTCAGACTAAAACAGTCATGCGCAAATGAGTGTTCAAGTGAAGAAAAATATAAAAATATTAATCAGAATGCGAACATGTAAAAAGCTTGTTATTTTGTGTGAACACCAAAATGTAAGTTAAATTCAAATGTAGCAAATGTTTTTGATACAATATAAGTAGGTAGTTGAAAGGTTTCCTATATCTAAAAAAGAGTGATAAAAACGTTTATCACAACAAGAACATTGAGAAAGCTCGTCACCTGCACTCATGTGCAAATGAGTTTCTTGTGAACAAATATAGAAAAACATTTATCATGATGCAAGCATATAAAATGCGTGTAACATCAGTATCTTCTTTGAGGTTATGTGTTTTATTTAAAAACAGCTTTTGTCATTGATCTCTGATTCAAGTAAGTAAGAGGATTTGTTATATATGGCAAACCCTTAGGGTATGTCCATCATTACTGTTTTGAGGTTAGGTCTTTTTGAATTTTCAACACAACTTCAAAACTGATTCGTAAATAAATACTTTGTTGGCACATGCGTATTACCAGATTCGGGACAGTTCGGAAAGTGATCGTTGGAACAAACCCGTCGAGTATATTGAATTTGAAAATCTAAAAGTGACTTTTGAAGCTCCATCGTCAAAATAAAAAATGTCTGATGTAACAGAGACAAGTTTCACAAAATGTTAGGTTGCGATGACTTAAGGAATAGGACGTTTAACCTAACGTGACCTATCAGCACGTAATAATAATAATGTTTTTCTAGTAAACATTTCTGGACTGCAAAATCAATGACAGTTACTTTCGGTACGTTTAAATTTTTATTTTACCTGTAAGTCAATAACCATTCCAATTCAGCCGATTATTTATTTTATGCCGATCGCACTGCAGCGTTAAATATTTCATAATGTTATATACAAACAACCCTGTGAGGTGTTTAGTTATTGATGATTGATGAATTTTTAACCATTACCGTCAATTTCCCGATAAATAAATCGGTAGTTTAAATAAAGGTCAGCTAATTACCGTCAGCGAATGCGAACGGTTTATCAATATTTTTCGTAACGGCACTTATTGGTCGATTAAACAAAAATTCTTCATGCGTGGAAACTAACACAGCACACGGGCACAGGTGTACGTACGCTTAAGTCATTTCTGTAATTATTATCCTGCATTAGATTTTCTTTCATTACGGTCTTCAATCAAAATAACTGCAGCTGATGATTATGTGATTCTCGCATGTCTTTATGTAGGGAACCAGGTAATTACGTCTTAGAACGGTAATTGCAGCGAGTATTAATTTTTGTTAATAGCTTAGTTTGAGATGTCTTCCTCGTAATTAGTGAAGTACACATTGAAATTCGTTTGTGGTATGCATATTGCCATTCTTAGATCGAAATCACCGGATAGAAATTCTGTGGCTTTTTAAAGACGGGACAAGTCGCGCCCGAGAGAGAAAGAGAGACGAATTTGACAACGTGTCATCTTAAAACATTTACATCTAGATAATCCATTATAGGACATCCAGTCCTAATGGACGCTGTAATGAATTCTAAAATCTTAATCCCGGGATACGGGCTTGAAAATCGTGAAGCGGTTTATCTCGAATCTTCTCTCCATTCGAAAGAGAATGATGGAATAAGGCGCGGCTACCGTTCAATATCGCTCACTTTGGACTCGTTCATTTCGGGAAAAATAATAAAATATTTGTAAACAAGGGACGGAAGTAATATAGATAAAACGGGATTAAAACCCGAAACATTAATTTCAGGACCGTAACTGTAGCTATTAAATATTCATAAAATTCACACTTCATCTCGTGGATTTTACTACTCGCCCGCACCGTCTTAATATTTATATTTGTGTGGTTTTAATTACCAGCTCTATCTCGAGATAATTTGTAATGAAACGGAGCCAGAGTCATAGATGGGATAAATTATGCAATCGTCGCTTAACGATTCCCATTATCAACAAATGGTGGAGGGAACGGGAGGTCCGCAGAGGAAATCGAGCAGATTTGCCGGGATAATTGGTTCGGGTACAACAAACCCCTCGCGGGATTAAATACTTTTGAACCATGGATCTCGAAGATATATGAATTATAGAGCGAGGCGGTTCAAAAAATGAATTATGCTGTATCGCATTCTCGCCCTCTATATATTCCGTCTCTCTAGCTGTTATATAACCGGAGCAGCCGATTTCGGCCACGAACCTTTTTCAGCGTAAGCGGAGGATTGTTGATAAGTACGCCGACTTCGGCCACCGTTCTACCTGAATTGCTTAGGGCTTAGCCTGGGTGTATCCCATCTCGGCACATTTTATTGGGGTTAATTTTACGACACCTTGTCGGTCCATTTCTAATGTAGGTACCCATCTCGGCACAACGGATCGACCAGGTACATTCTACAATAATCTCTCAATAACTCGGCATAAATCTAAGGAGGTATCTTCTTGATGCTACGATATTTTCGAAAATAATGGTAAAAAAAAGTGTTATTCACTGTATACGAGTGAACGTCATGTGGTACGCTCGAAAGCACGTTGGAAACGCAATGGGGCAAGGATCAACGTATGGGCATCACCCTATGCCGAGATGGGCACTGTAGAATGGAGTACCTGCCTAGATATGTATGCCGAGTTGGGGTATAAATTTATCGTTTACCTGCTTCTTGTGCCGAGATGGGAATCGCCGCTTAGCCTAGGGTTTCAATGGGTCGGTGGAACCGAAATGCGCCCTGCTGTCCAATTGTAAGCGAATCAATAAACCAATGAAATTGCAATGATTTTGAGAAAAGTGGTTCATTGGAAAATTCTTAGCATTAACCAATTATCCGCTAGTTAATAACTTGTCTTTGTAGCGATAGCGAATTCATACAATAATTATGGTCGTCGGGGAGGAGCTCGTCTGAGAGGTTTTACCTACTTTCGAATTGACCGCGGAAGGGACTCGCCGCCGCTATTTAATAATTTCTGTATTTTCTAACTAACTTAACACTAAACTGAAAGAAATTAGTGACCGAAATCCACTCGATCTTATTTTATTGCACCTACCTGGCCTAACGAGCCATAATTCTTAATAATCTTACTGATAAAATCGCGTGGCCGAAGTCGGCTGTGATTTTCTTCTCTGTAAGGAATGGTGGCCGAAGTCTGATGTCTCCGTTATAACTCCGGGTGAGTCGTGGCTGACTCAACAATTCGCCTACTTTGGACTTTCAAAGGCTTTTCAAAGCAACGGTTTAGAGCAACTGATATGTCTCAAAACGTGTTTATTTCGAATTCACTTGTTGAAATAATTCCGAGCCATCTCAGAGCCCGTAGTGCAATAATGTTTTATTTCTTACTTACTTCATTTTTCAGACGCCTTTAATACGTCGACTACAATTTTAGGAAAACTTGTGAATCCGGAAAATTTTCATACAGACATTATAAATTTCGTCATATTCATAATGATGAATTTTAAAGGTGTCTTCGATTTAAATTTTCAAAATGAGTAATTACTAAAGTGGTTGAAATGAGTTTGGCAAGTGATATTTGACAATTTTTGACAAATTTGATCAGAACTAACAAGTATCACTTGTTGCATACTTGTAAATATCACAACCGTCAAAAACTGTCTTGTTTAAGACTTTAACAACTTCTCAGAACGTCAAAAGATATTTTGACGATTTAGTCAAAGCTTCGTTAATGTCGATTTCAGAAATAAATTACAAGGAATGCCCATAAGTTGGTTGAAATTGGATAAATAAAAAGTAGCTTTTGTATCACATACCATCTTGGGCTTTGATAAAAGTTTCTACTTCTTAAAAGGCGACTGTATCAAACTGTGATATTTGATTACGAGTGCTTTGATATGACACTTCCAAAATGGGACTGCTTTAATTTTTTTTGTCAAAATTAGTCAACAATAAGTAAACTAAAACGCTTTTTTCACTAAAGATACAATCAGGGTTAATAGATTTTAGCTAATCAAGCTTTCAGTACCTTCTTTGGGATTCTTTAATCTCGCGTTCTATCTACATGTGTAGGGGTTGCTTGGGGGTGAATTGATGGCCGACTTCACTTCATAACCGTTTATTCGTACCGCTAATTTTCATTCTTCGCTGTCGACGCTGTCAAGCGAACCACACCGACTGACACATTCTGCGTGCATCCTCTTTCTCAGGGTGGTTGCTAGGACAACGGCGCTAACAATGGAATACTAGATATACTCTTACACATGCTCTTTCTGTTTTCTGTAATTCTTTCATATAAAGATGCTAAAGATGTTCAATTCTCTTCGTATCCTATCATTTCTTGTTCTGTCCGTAAGTGTGTACTCCTTCAACCCTTCTTAAAAATTTTTTAATCTTAACACTGCAACCTATTTTCGTCTTTCTTGGAGACCTGTCCAAGTCTCGCTACCGTGAGTCAGGAATGGTATAGCCATGGTCTTATAAAATTTTGTTTGTGTTTCTTTCTTGGTTTTATGTTTAAGGGTTGTAGATATTGTTCCACAAATAAATGTAATTTTACTAAGTTTTTCTTCAGTGTTTTTGTATCTCGATCATCTCGCAGGCTATTAGATATTTAAAATGTGATACCTGTTACGAGTACGAATACGAATTTACCTCATTTTCAATACTAAATATGTCCAGGTCAAATTTCAGCTAGTTTTTAAAGAAATTGTCTTATTAAAGCTTTGTTGAAATAGGTATACTGTAACGGAAAGTTTCGGCATGCAGCAGGTAGTGACTACAGAGAATCGAGGAGCTTTTCACGCAGGGAAGCTTCTATTCGCTATGAAATGAATTGATACGCTATGAAATTTGTGATTCCTCTCATATGGCTCTAAACAATTATGGGTTTTCCATATTAAGATTATGAGTTTTGCAACAAATATCAAGCGATTTCTGGATTTTAGTTTAAAACCTTATCAAACTTATTATTTTAGTCAAAGAAATATATAATGGATAGTCATTTTGGATAACAGGCAGTAGAAACCTACCCATAAATATGTAAGATAGAGATGCATGTAAAATTCCACTTGTAAATAATTTCTTGTTAAATTATATCATTATGAAAGCAGTTTTTACCAGACGTTCTCTCACAACATGAATACAACTTTGTGTTGATTGTTTTATCACTCTGATTCTGTGGATTTACTATCATGTGACGTCACGAAGACATGCGACTGCAGTCTTTCATTTTGTTCAAATTTCATTCCTTATTTTTAACGAAGATAACAATTATCAAACATGTAGGCAGCTTAATATACAACAACAAACCTTTAAACGTGATCTCCCAAAGGTAGTTAAGTACCCTATTGAATTAGGAAAAGATGTTATAGCGAGCAACGTAGTAGATGATTGATTATTATCGTATAGGTTCATCTCCATAGATTACCATATTTATATTTACAGGAGGATAAACCAACTAGCCGACAAGAGTGTGTGGTTTGCAATTTTAGAGTCCTTTTAAGAAATCGTTATATCTCTGAATTATTAATAATAAATAATTAAATAATCTCTCTTTCTGAGAGAGAGAAAGAGAGAGGGGAACGCACTTTAAGTTACATTGCATTCTACTATTCACAACTTTTGTAGACAAATTTTAGCAAGTTATTACTTGCTTTTAAACATTTACTTTCATTAAATTGAATACATTTCCATACAATAAAATATTGAATGAATACAATATTCCATCCGAAGTTAACGTTGGGGTAGAAGTAATGCTTTACCATAATTGTACATATATGACGTAAAGCATAACGGATATTAAGGTATACCTTCTACGCACGCTCAGATGCCAAACTAACGACCTTATTACTGTTACATACTTACGTACACTTGTAATATCTTTCTATTTTTGGGAATTTCGATAACTTATGCGATGTAAGTTATTTCCTATTAATAATTCAAAGACTAGTTGAATCCTAGAGTTTCGTGTGTGCGATGCACACGATCTTTACGGCTTGTTCAAATTTTCTTACTGAAGTGAGTCGTTAATTTACATATTACATTTTGTTTTAATCACTTTTTAACATCGAAACTTCGGATACGCTCTCGCTCCTCTTGGTGATGATTGGTGGAACTTCATCCCGCTTTAGATACATAGTTATTATCGTCTCTATTTAAGGAGCAAAATATGGAGACGTGTCATATTAATTGGTACCTTCGCGTGTACGCCTTATCGGCGGTTATGAGAAAGGAGTAATCATTAGTGAAGTGGTACGATATTGATTGATTTACTCCCAACGGCGAATTTTTCGTTATCTGGAGATAATGCGATTGACATTAATGAACTCTCGCTGCGTATACGTTCTTCGGCCGGTCACATTTCGGCGTAATAAATTTAATTAAATTAATTGCCCCGCTTTGATTTGAGGCGCTCCACCTCCTGTCCCGTTCCACGAAAAGACTCCTTCTCCCCCTCCTCCTCCTCCTCCTCCTCCTCCTCCTTATCCTCTTTGTTTTTTATGGAACTTCTTAAATTTCTTCCATCGGGCGAATAAAATATCGGCGTCGAAAAGAATGTACACGCTTGTAGTAGTACATCGTAAGGTGGGATATGTAAAATTTTTTATTGTGCACCGCCTCCCACACACTTTCCGTTGACCTGTCGCTTTTTATTCACCTATAAAGATAATTTACCTTCTCATAAAAATACACGCGCCCATTGTTTTGGTATGGAATTCATGGGGCTGCATGCTCGTATTTTTCACTCGAAAATGTAGCGTAATGCCCGTGCTACAATAAACAATCAGGTTGTGTATGAACAAATTTTTACCTGTATCGAATACAAGTAGTGCGTCCTGGCGGCGCATAACTCATCGAAATACATTTCGATAATCATATCGTAACGACCTACTACACTTTTCCATTTACATTGCGTCGCTGCTGGTCGAATAAATTATGTGAAATTTGAATAATTAGAATTTGGGAGTGGGAAGGAGAGGGGAAACGGACGGAAATCGTACGGACCGAATTTTGAATTTAATTAAGTCAAATGTATCTATTTGAGAGAGAGAGAGAGAGAGAGAGAGAGAGAGAGATAATGAGTGTAAGTGCTATGTAGGCGGGACGAGTTATTCAACTGTCTTGAAATGAGAAAAGTACATGCCGGCGACATTAGTTATGATTGAAGCTCTCGAGTTGGACAATTAGCGCCTAAAAGTTACCTAAAATAGATTTTCGTACAAAACCTTAATATCAACCCATTTTTTCCTACTACTAATTACTACCATGGGCGCCGCTACATAAGGGCAAGGGGGGGCGCTTGCCCCCCCCCTGGATATTACCGTTTTCTTGGTTTTACGGAACTAAAAGCAAAGGATGTTAAAAGCTCAGAAGGGATCATTCCTTGCACAACCATCGTTCTTTACCCATCAGACCAATCAGGTTCTTTAGGCAAGACCTTTTCTACGAATAGTCATATGCTATCCCAAAATAATGAGGTGAGTTCATAGTATTCATCCCCTAAATAATTATCTCCTACTATAGCCAGTGGGGGATTAAACCGTTTGGAGGCCCCAGGCGGTAACCACTGCGGGGCCCTTAGAAGCAAACCTTAAAAAACAGTGAAAAATAGTCATGTTATAAAGTCGCGTTTTAAAACTGAAAAAGACCTTTCACCGGATGCATTTCATATTGGCATTGTCAAAAATATTTTCAAAATAATCTCTACGTTAGGAAAAGTAGAAGAAATTTCTCTTGCAGCCCGATAAATTTAAGATGCGGATCTCATGTTATCTTTGTTTTCGTGAATAAAGGTTAAAAAGTGATCTAGTTTAATATTACAAAGGCTCGGGGCACCTGAAAGCTGGGGGCCCCTGGAAGCTGGGGGCCCCTGGTATCTCCTACTATAGCCCAGGCTACATACTGAAAAATTATAGTTTTCACGGCATAATGTTCTACAGATATCTGAAAGTTTTAAATGGTAAGGGGGACCTATAGAAAGATCAGTGTATGACCATATACAGCTAGAATGTCCCTGCTTTTTTATAAACAATGGGTTAAGGTGTGAAAATCGATTTTTTTCTCATAGAATTTTCTGGTTGCATTGTAGAGAAAAGTTGTAGAGAATAAAAAGACGGTTAATTTGGGTTTTTATAAATTAAAATCGATAAATAAACAAATGAGTTATTAGCAAAAAACCATCAATTTTTCATTACTTTATAAATGTTAATAACTTTTGCAATAATAGTAATAAGTGAAAGGTAATACACGAATTATGAAGCCTTTAGGGGTGTTTATTAGTGTGCGAAATTTTAGCCAGATCGGGTTATTAGTTTATGAGATATCTTATTTGTTTATCCCAGAGACTCAATGTTTAAACAATTGAGCTTGCCCAGGCTGCAATTCGACAGATATTTTATAAGGTGGAATAGTTTTCTTGAATGCTGAACTATAAGTTAAGTTTGAAAACCATCTCATTTTTAATGAAATTTTTGTTAAAAAAATAATTTTAAAAAGGGGCTAATTTTTTGCTTATAAACAAATTGAATAACTTTTTTGTCTATTGTTACACACGTTTTTAATAAATTGCATTGAAAAGGTGGTAAAAAAAACCTTTCATATAAAAAAAGGTTCTACTGTCAATAGAAGCCGAGATAGCAACATTTTTTAAAAAAATCATATCTTCATTATTTATAAATATTAAGAGCCGAAATTTTTACCAGTTTTACATAAAGATCTAAATGTTAATATAGGATTTATGGGTTTAATATCTATGCACCTTGAAAAAAGTTATAGCCCTTTAAAATTAAGGTTTTTCGCTCAAGTCTACGATGTCGTAGTGGAGGGGATAGCAGATCGTTTTGAAACCAAAACTTCAAATTGGACGCGCTAATTTTTTTTTCGATATCTCGGCTTCTAGGCAGCGTAGAACCTTAGTCTTTTTATTCTGGGGTAACTCGACGAAATATTAACATCTAACCTATTTTCATCGCCGTGGAAAATTGGAAAATCCCAGAAAATTCAATAGATACAATTATAAGAATTTTCTTACAATTGAAAAGCTACTATTTTAAAACAAACTCCTTGATGTTTATATTTTTTATACAATTAATATATATATATATATATATATATGCAAGTTAATTGTTATACATGTTAAAATATTTACTGATAAATAAAAACAATTATGTGTTTTTAACAATTTTTTTGTCCTAAATTGCCTTAAAATGTCTTAATCTGGGCACAATTGTTATCGAAGAAGATTCAAACGGTGAAGAACTTGAAGATGACATCTTGCAAGAAATGGTCCTTGAAGATGAATTAGAAGAGCCGGCAGAGAAAAAATCGAGGAATAGTGAAGTTCTTGATTGATGATATTCTTACATTTCCTGATTTTACTTTTAATGAAACTTAATTCAATAATAATAATAATTATAATAATAAATAGGATTTTACTAAAACAGACTATTTTCATCATTTTATAAATATCTGAAGTAAATATTTGTAATATTCATAACAATGAAATTGTAAAATATACCAATTTTATACAAAATTTCCAATTTTCCACGGCGATGAAAATAGGTTAGATGTTAATATTTCGTCGAATTACCCAAAAAAAATTAAGGTTCTACGTTGCCTAGAAGCCTATCGAGAAAAAATTTAGCGCGTCCAATTTGAAGTTTTCGTTTCAAAATGATCTGCTCGACGTCGACCTCGTAGACTTGAGCGAAAAACCTTAACTTTAAAGGGCTATAACTTTTTTCAAGGTGCATATATATTGAACCTATAAATCCTATATTAACATTTAGAACTTTATGTAAAACTGGTGAAAATTTCGGCTCTTAATATTTATAAATAATGAAGATATGATATTTTTTTAATGTTGCTATCTCGACTTCTATTGATAGTAGAACCTTTTTTTTTAAATGAAAGGTTTTTTTTACCACCTTTTCAATGCAATTTATTAAAAACGTGTGTAACAGTAGATAAAAAAGTTATTCAATTTGTATATAAGCAAAAAATTAGCCCCTTTTTAAAATGTTTTTTAACAACAATTTCATTAAAAATGAGCTAGTTTTCAAACTCAACTTATAGTTCGGCATTCAAGGAAACTATTCCACCTTATTAAATACCTGTAGGATTGCAGCCTGGGCAAGCTCAATTGTTTAAACATTGAGTCTCTGGGATAAACAAATAAGATATCTCGTAAAGTAATAACCCGATCTGCCTGAAATTTTGCGCACTTATAAAGACCCCTAAAGGCTTCAAAATTCGTGTATTACATTTCACTTGTCACTATTATTGCAAAAGTTATTAACATTTATAAAATAATGAAAAATTGATGTTTTTTTTGCTAATAACTCAATTGTTTATTTATCGATTTTAATTTATAAAAAACCAAATTAACCGTCTTTTTATTCTCTACAACTTTCCTGTTGACCACTTTTCTCTAAAATGCAACCGGAAAATTGTATGAGGAAAAACTCGATTTTCACACCTTAACCCATTGTTTATAAAGAAACAGGGACATTCTAGCTGTATATGGTCATACAGTGATCTTTCTATAGGTCCCCCCTACCATTTAAAACTTTCAGATATCTGTAGAACATTAAATCAACTTTTTTATTTTAGCCTGGCCTATTAGTAAGTAATGGTGACTGGTGAGAAATATCTTCATTTTAATTTAAGGCAACTTTTTATTAAAAGAAAAATCATGCCCCCCCCCTGACTTATTTCTTAGCGGCGCCCATGATTACTACTACGACTCTTTTCCTCCTTCAAAAATTAATATCTAAACGGTCCCCTTTTTGATATATCCCTCTCTTGGATTAAACGAAGACATTAAAAATTATGTCCCCAGTTTTTTCTACTTTTGCTCAGTTTTCACGTCCTGCCTTATTAGTGATAAAATCTTTACAAGTATTACAGGGCGGGAAAAGGATATCACGAAAGAGGAAGTGAAATAAATAAAAAGAGAGAATAAAACAAGAATTTTAGAGGGTATAATTACCTGGAGCCTTCAGGTCTAATGTAGTCACGTGAGGTTGAATTCGGTTGTGAATAAAATTTTCCAAGATTCGGTTTAATAAATACAAGTGATATTGAGTCAAATAAGGTTTCAAAATTTTAAAGTAAAGAAAGTTTAAAAGTAAGGCATGTAGTTTCTATGGATTTTTTAAATCGCTCTTGGTCCAAAGTTGCAATACGTAATTTTCTTCCAGTTTCTGCTTGAGATTTAAAAGTAAACACTAACTAGCTAAGTTGTGATGTAGAAGCACTACAAGCTAAACTGTTACATAAGTACCAAAAGCTATGTTGTAATTTTCTTTCAACTTTCATTTGATATACAAAGTCTGAATCATCCAAAGTCGTTTGAAAACTATTTGGTGTCGTATGGATCAAATCTGGCTATTTGGTTTACACTCTATTTGATGTAACTTCACTTACTTTAAGCTAAAGTTAAAGAAAATTAAGACTTGGTAACGAAGAAGTGTGGCTATATTCAATTTTTTACTTTGGAAATTCATTATAGCCTATCATTAATCAATGAAAATTAAATATTCTAATTTTATAAGAGAATAGGCTGCAGAATCTAGACTTTTTAATAGAGCCTACCACTTATAACTAGGGTTTTGCAACATCTTAAGTATTTTAAGACATTTTGTTTTAACCAGCGTCGATAATAATTGAAGATTGAAGTGACTTTCGACACTGACATTATGACATTAAAAATCTCAGATTCATAGAGGGAAATGTATTAATATCCCAAAATCAAGACAGGAGAAAAAAATCAAAACGACTCATTTAAACATTTTGTATTTTTGTGTTACTTTTTATGAAGATCGTGAAATGTAAATATCATAACAAAAAATGGTGGAAAACTAGCCAAAAAGGCTAATTTACTCGTTGGCTGTTTTACTGGTAAAGGCTGTTTTACTCGTAAAACATATTTTGGAACTTTGTTTGTTATCAAAATTACTTTAATTTAAACATTTTGTTTTCTTGTCATTTTTCCGCAATGTAGATCGTGAAAGGTCAATATCGTAAGAAAACTTGTAGAAAAATAGCCAAACAGGGTAATGTTGCTGTATCAATATTTTAAAATCGGGACAGGAGGGTATACCTACTCCCAAAATATATTTTTGAAATTTGGTTGCTATATAGTAACGTAAAATTAAAAGCTTGTCGATAAATTGTAGGAAAGTTACCAATTGTAACAAAAAGGACTAAACCCTCCGACTTTCGATAACGATTGTATTGTCTTTACAAAATCACTTGGATTACAGAGGGAATTACCGATGTACCGAGCGCATTCAAAGTGTGTTCTTTGCCTTATACTAAAGTCTTGCTAATGTCGCATAATCAATAAGACTACCAATGTCCATGTCTATACCTACTCAATAACACACAGTCGTAAAAGGGTAAAGTGCGCAGTAAATCTGCGCAAAATCAAAGTGCACGTCGCAACGACTCCGGAAGCCAACTTTGACGTAATAATAGTGTGCTTCTCGCACTAAAAAACGCTATCGGTTTCCATTTATTTGTACAACGATTATTCCTCGAGGGACATCAAATCATTCCGACGTGAATAAAGCGACCACCATAAAAACGTAGATAATCATATTTTTTCATTGCGACGGTTCGATGATGATTTTCTATGTAGTTTGTGCGGTTTGGCGCGATATGCATCGATGATCGCGACCGACGACAAATGTCGACCGCAAAGCTATAAGAACGAGAACGCCGAGAGAGAGAGAAACCCCAGGACGTGTCTGTGTGAAACCCATCGCGCCGCGTAACGCTCCAACGAGAAGACCCAGTAGGTCTCCCACCGTCCATACTCTAAGCTAAGGGTACCTACCTACGTCTTGTAGGCAAAATAGGACCGAGAAATCGCAAAGTTTTCTGGAGGTATTTTAGTCGTTGAACGACCTACTACACTTTTCCATTTACATTGCGTCGCTGCTGGTCGAATAAATTATGTGAAATTTGAATAATTAGAATTTGGGAGTGGGAAGGAGAGGGGAAACGGACGGAAATCGTACGGACCGAATTTTGAATTTAATTAAGTCAAATGTATCTATTTGAGAGAGAGAGAGAGAGAGAGATAATGAGTGTAAGTGCTATGTAGGCGGGACGAGTTATTCAACTGTCTTGAAATGAGAAAAGTACATGCCGGCGACATTAGTTATGATTGAAGCTCTCGAGTTGGACAATTAGCGCCTAAAAGTTACCTAAAATAGATTTTCGTACAAAACCTTAATATCAACCCATTTTTTCCTACTACTAATTACTACCATGGGCGCCGCTACATAAGGGCAAGGGGGGGCGCTTGCCCCCCCCCTGGATATTACCGTTTTCTTGGTTTTACGGAACTAAAAGCAAAGGATGTTAAAAGCTCAGAAGGGATCATTCCTTGCACAACCATCGTTCTTTACCCATCAGACCAATCAGGTTCTTTAGGCAAGACCTTTTCTACGAATAGTCATATGCTATCCCAAAATAATGAGGTGAGTTCATAGTATTCATCCCCTAAATAATTATCTCCTACTATAGCCCAGGCTACATACTGAAAAATTATAGTTTTCACGGCATAATGTTCTACAGATATCTGAAAGTTTTAAATGGTAAGGGGGACCTATAGAAAGATCAGTGTATGACCATATACAGCTAGAATGTCCCTGCTTTTTTATAAACAATGGGTTAAGGTGTGAAAATCGATTTTTTTCTCATAGAATTTTCTGGTTGCATTGTAGAGAAAAGTTGTAGAGAATAAAAAGACGGTTAATTTGGGTTTTTATAAATTAAAATCGATAAATAAACAAATGAGTTATTAGCAAAAAACCATCAATTTTTCATTACTTTATAAATGTTAATAACTTTTGCAATAATAGTAATAAGTGAAAGGTAATACACGAATTATGAAGCCTTTAGGGGTGTTTATTAGTGTGCGAAATTTTAGCCAGATCGGGTTATTAGTTTATGAGATATCTTAATTGTTTATCCCAGAGACTCAATGTTTAAACAATTGAGCTTGCCCAGGCTGCAATTCGACAGATATTTTATAAGGTGGAATAGTTTTCTTGAATGCTGAACTATAAGTTAAGTTTGCGCCGCGTAACGCTCCAACGAGAAGACCCAGTAGGTCTCCCACCGTCCATACTCTAAGCTAAGGGTACCTACGTCTTGTAGGCAAAATAGGACCGAGAAATCGCAAAGTTTTCTGGAGGTATTTTAGTCGTTGAACACGATATGTGCGTCGATTTTACAAACGAAAGTTATTAACAATTTAATTGTTTAAGTCGTTATAACTCGGAAAATAACGCGTGGGTCGGAAAAAGTTGTTAATACATCTTGCTCAAGATGAAAATATACTCGGAAAAAGGCTAATAAAATTTTGCTCTATCTCTAATATTTGTGGAGATAATTACACGTAATTAATTAACTATAAACATTGGAGACATAGTAAAACTTTATGTGACTTTCTCAGAGTACATTTTCATTTTGCACAAATTTCATCGACAACTTTCCCCGACATTTTCCGAGTTATAACTATTGAATTATTAAAAACTCCCGTCCGTACCACCTTACGGAAAATCGACGTGTCCAGCAGTTAAAACGCATCCAGAAAACACTACTTTTCACCCTTGGCGTACGCACTAACCGGGAAAATCGGAGTTTTCCGCCGCGGAAATCGACACTGCATCCGATGACGGTTTAATATTCAAATCGATGCCGCCCACCGACATGGGTGGGCCGGGCTAAGTGTCGCCGGTGCCGGGCACCTGTCACTTTGAACTGTCAAAGCTGCATGTAGGTAGGAAGATTCGGTACGATTAAGGGGCGCCTTACCTGAGGGGGTGCGAAGATAAAGTACACGCTCGTAACTAGAAACAATGTTAATCCCCCTCGGGGGTGCCGGAGAAGGACGCATGCGAACTTAGGAACTTTAGAAAACCGTAAATAAATCTCCCGAGATGGTTATCGACCGTAGAGAATTATTCGGACTATTTGGAAATAACAAAGGATAGACCACCAATCCTTGTTTAAAAGGTCTTTATTATGACATACAAATGTTTGAAATAACAATACGAAGTCCTTTGAGTACGGATCTATCTTAAAACTACTTTGTTATGGGAAAGGTAGCGAGTAATTCTTCGTTTTACTAACTTTTTGCTATACGCATGTAATCTCGTCTAGTCTCGAATTTCGAGACAAGTATCGAGATCGTGTCCCGCTAGCTCTCTTATTAGTCCCTCTTCATACCTACTGGAATTCCTCGCAATTGTCTCAAACGGTCATAAGACATTAACTGAAACTCTGGTTTAGCTGAAGCTCTCCGAAACCGTTTATTAAATCATGTTTTATAGTTTCATTTGATCAGTTAATCGAGTTATTTAGTTTTAGGTCAATTAAGCCAAACTGCACTTAAACCGTACTAATCATCGATAGAAGCGCAATATGATCAAAACAAGGTTAAATTGGACTCAATAAATTGTAGTCTGATAAGTCGGTCTAAATTCCCTGGCCTAATATGCTGTCTACGTGGTACAAAATTATAGATTTAACTTTATATTATTCAATATTAATGTTTAAAATTTCCTAAGATTGTGATAAAGTAAAGTATACAAAAAGTACTTATACGTAATATTACAAATACTTTTACACATTTTAACAAAAAGTGGACATTTGAAGTGCTCTTTATTTAACGTAAGGATCAATTCGGAAAATACATTTTGTAAGCAGAATCATTAAGAATCTACTTATTTATTTAAATATGATAACTAAAGAGTTATTGCGTAGGATTACGATACAAATGATGCATAGACCGCATATTAGACCAAAAATTCACTTGTAGACACACATTAGACTGACACCACTAGGTAAAATTTTACAGGTAGTCGATTAGAAACTATAGAAAGTTCCACGAGTGAGAGCGCCTTTTTAACTTTAAAAACTTAGTATGCATGAAACAGATTTAAAGTACTTTTGGTATGAAAATTGAGCAAATTGAAGAGAAAAAAATGAGGACGACCAGTCCAATTAAGTCAGAGGTGTGAATTGAAAAATATTGGCAAACTTAAAATAATAACATTACAAAATGATTTTAGTATGAAAATTGTGGAAAACGAAAAAAAAGCAAAGTGAGGATAATCAATCAAATTCAATCAAAAAGTTGTAAATTAAGAAACATTGATAGACTTAAAACAATAATAACATTAATAAAATGGGTAGATTGTAGACCGACAAACGACACAATTTACATGTAGACCTTATATTAGACCAGAAATTCACGTGTAGATTGCATATTAGACCGTCACTAAAAAGTGTCTAAAACCAAAAAGAAAGAAAAAGGCTCTATGCAACTTGACAAGTAGTAAATTAGAAACCTAGAAAATCCACGAGTGATAACTCTTTTAAATTAAACATTGAGTTTGCATCAAATAACTTCAAAGAATTTTTTGGTATGAAAATTGAATGAAATTGAATCAAGAAGTAAATTGAAAAATATTGATAGACTTCAAAACAATAATAACATTAATAAAATGGGTAGATTGTAGACAGACAAACGATACAATTTATATGTAGACCGCATATTAGACCAGATATTCACGTGTAGACCACATATTACACTGGCACCAAAAAGAGTCTAAAAGTGATAAGAGAGAGAGAAAGCTCTATGCAACTTTACAAGTAATCTACTAGAAACTAGAAAGTTTCAAGAGTGAGAACACTTTTTTAACTTAAGTTATGAAACAACCCCATAGAATTTTTGGTATAGCAATTGAGTAACACAGTAAAATGAAAAATTTTGAAAGACTTTCTTGACTTGAAACAACAATACCATCAATAAAATGGATAGGTCGTTAGACTATAGAAACAGAGCTTAACATGAAACAACTTCAAAGAATTTGCTAGTATGAAACTTGAGTGAAATTTGGCCAAAAATCAAAACGAAAAATATTGATGCACCAAAAGGGAAATAATACTGTGACGCAGAATGTAAACATCAGTGTGAAGCGTGCTCTCTCTTATCTGACGAAGTCGGCGCACTTCAAAGGGGACCACTTCAGTAGAGCGCGACCATAAAAACTCTCTTCTCGAAGGCGACAGAATAATCCAGAACGTCCAATTAGAGAAAAAATAAGCTTCTAGAAAAAACATTATTAGGAGAAGGCAGAGTAGACCAGCAGCCGTCATGAGTGAAAAAGTGCTATAAGCCGACTAGCGATAAGTGTACAAATAAATTAGCGCGTTAAGTCTGTAACATAAATTAATTAGTTATTAAGTGTTAGGAACTGTAAAAATAAATTATAATAAACGTTACAATACTCATTCGTCAGTTTAATGAAATAATGTAACAAAAGGCAACTTTTGACTTTCACCTCGCACTTTTGTTTCAGTCCGACTTTGCGGCACACCGAATACGTGAACGACGGCTCTCCGGCCCTTTCGGCCGCCTATAAATATACAAAGTACGAAATATGGTTCGGCACTTCTAAACGACGAGAATTCCTTCGGAGAATCGATATTTTACCTGACGATGCACACCTTTTCTCCGAGGTTTCTGCGGTTAAGACGCATCTTGCGGTTATTTGTCAGCCTCGTCTCGTCCGGAGAGAGACGCGGCTCTAATTCTCACAGTTCGTCTCGTCAGGCGTAAGAAATCACGTACAGGGAAAAGTCTCAAAACACACATTTTTAACTCGGCCTGATTAATGATCATGAATGTAAATACAACATGGGAGCTATAGTATAAATCAGCATTAAAGTCGGGTTATTAATATTTTCGTGTGAACGCTACCTTTGCTTCTAATTAATTAATTTCGCTAAGTAAAAAATTTGGTTTTTATGTAAATCCGAGACCGGTCGCGAGTTCCAGGCGCTTACTTATTAAAGCTGGACACATTTCTCTTATACTTCCACGTCACACTGAACATTACTCATACGAATCGTAATCGGGATAAGATTTCACAACATAGGAGTTCGAAATTTAGCCCAAAGGCACAATGAGAACGCATAACCTTAAAAACGATGAACTTCGCATTGGCGGTTAAGCAGTAACTTAATTGTCCAAAATAGCACACTACAAATTGCAATTGAAGCAAATTTGGGTAAGACAAATCCAAAATTTTCAAAAGAATCCACTAGTACACACGCAGCAGTCATATAAATCAGTAATCAATGTAAATTTCCGTATTTACAATAATTAAATACTTAGAATACTACAAGAATTACTGCGCTACAACGAAAATGAGCTTCCAAACATTTTCCTATTCCACATAGGTACTTTCGCACCAAATTCAATTTAACTGAAAACAAAAATCAAATTTTAAGTCAGTTTATGTAACATGGCAGATAACTTCGTTATTTCACAAGAGTTTCTTAACGCAGAAGTTCACAATTTGTCCTTACTTTGAAACACCTAAAGGTTGAATAGAAACTCATAACCTTAAAAACGATAAACTTCCTATTGTCGGCTAAGTAGTAACTAAGTGTCTACGATATCACACTAGAAAATGCAATTGAAGCAAACTTAGGTAAGGCAAATCCAAAATTTTCAGAACACTAGTATTACAGAAGCAATAGTCATATAAATCTAAAATCAGTAATTAGTGTAAATTCCTATATGTATTTCAAATAGTACTCAAATACTTAAATATTGCAACGAAATAAAGTGTGCTAGAAGAAAATTCAAAAAATTGGTTTTTTGTATAATTTTCTTTTAAGACGCAAATATGAAAGTTATAAAGTATAAAATTAAGTGAACAATTTTAAATATTTTATAAGTATGTTGTATTAACAAAATTAAGTACTAACTGGTAGATCAAGTCGTCGTAACTCGAGACATCCGATAAAAATACTCTGCCAAGAAAAGACAAGAATTTCAATTTTCGTTAGATTGACAGTTTAAAAATTCCATAACTAAATTTATTGAAAGAAAAAAGTTCATAATTAAATTGATAGATTGGAATTCAAAATGTCTGATAATTTCGTTATTTCACGAGGTATCCCGTTATAGGAGGAAATTAAATTTTCAAAGAATGTTGAGCAATCGTAGTTGACGCGATTAACAGGCAGAAACATAAAATATCCAACGACAGTATGGGAAGTGGGTTTAACAGCACCTGCAACCTGCAACCCACTTTTGTACAAGTATAATTCAAGAAGTTCTCAGTTTTTACCTTCTTTGCGGGCCAAAGAGACTAAAAAATATTTTGCAAATGCAAAAACCATTAGGTACAACATACTGATTAATTATAGAAAGCACAATCGAGCCTAATTACGCAAACTAAGGAAGCAGTGCATAATGTATCAAAACAGGTTCGTACGCAATGGAGATTAAGCAATTACAGTAAGTGCAGTACGTGTAATCAAAGTTTGATTATCTCGCCACACAAATATCATTACGGTCGTTACGGCCTTCGGGATACTTTCGTTGAAACCAGAAAGGGTCCAAATATTTCGGAAATAATTTAGTCATTTTTGAGATATTTTCAAAATATTAAAATCAGAAAAATATCATTACTTGAGCTTGAGCGTCTCGAGCAGAGGTGCCATACTTTTGATAGAACCAGAGAGCGTTTCAAATATTTCGGAGAAAATTAAGTCATTTTTGAGACATTTTTCAAAATATCAAAATCACACAAATATCATTACGGTCGTTCGAACTGAGCGACTTGAGCAGAGTTGCCATACTTTTGATAAAACCAGAAAGCGTTTAAAATATTGTGGAAATAATTAAGTCATTTTTGAGACATTTTTCAACATATCAAAATCACACAAATATCATTACAGTCGTTGGGCTTGAGCGAATTGAGCAGAGGTGCCATACTTTCGATAAAACCAGAAAGCGTCTCATATATTTCGCAAATAATTTAGTCATTTTTGAGACATTTTTCAAAATATCAAAATCAGAAAAATATCATTACGGTCGATGGACTTGAGCGACTTGAGCAAAGGTGCCATACCTTTGATAAAACCAGATTCGGACATAATTAAGACATTTTTGAGACATTTTTCAAAATATCAAAATCAGAAAAATATCATTACGGTCGATGGACTTGAGCGACTCGAGCAGAGGTGCCATACTTTTGATAAAACCAGAAAGTGTCTCCTATATTTTGGAAACAATTTAGTCATTTTTGAGACATTTTTCAAAATATCAAAATCACACAAATATCATTACGGTCGTTAGATTTGAGCGACTTGAGCCGAAGTGCCTTCGGAATACTTCCGATGAAGCCAGAAAGCGTTTCAAATATTTCGGAAATAATTTAGTCATTTTTTGGGCATTTTTCAAAATATCAAAATTACACAAATATCATTACAGTCATTGGAACTGAACCATTTGAGCAGAGGTGCCATACTTTTGGTAAAACCAGAAAGCGTTTCAAATATTTCTGAAATATTTTGGTCATTTTTGAGACATTTTTCAAAATATCAAAATAACACAAATATCATTACGGTCGTTGGACTTGAACGACTCGAGCTAGAGGTGCCATACTTTCGACAAAACCAGAAAGCGTTTAAAATATTTTGGAAATAATTAAGTCATTTTTGAGACATTTTTCAAAATATCAAAATCACACAAACATCATTACAGTCGTTGGGCTTGAGCGAATTGAGCAGAGGTGTCATACTTTCGATAAAACCAGAAAGCGTCTCATATATTTCGGAAATAATTTAGTCATTTTTGAGACATTTTTCAAAATATCAAAATCAGAAAAATATCATTACGGTCGATGGACTCGAATGACTCGAGCTAGAGGTGCCATACTTTCGACAAAACCAGAAAGCGTTTAAAATATTTTGGAAATAATTAAGTCATTTTGAGACATTTTCAAAATATTAAAATCAGAAAAATATCATTACTTGAGCTTTAGCGACTCGAGCAGAGGTGCCATACTTTTGATAGAACCAGAGAGCGTTTCAAATACTATTTCGGAAATAATTAAGTCATTTTTGAGACATTTTTTAAAATATCAAAATCAGAAAAATATCATTACGGTCGATGGATTTGAGCGACTTGAGCAGAGTTGCCATACTTTTGATAAAACCAGGAAGCGTTTCAAATATTTCGGAAATAATTAAGTCACTTTTGAGACATTTTTCAAAATATCAAAATCAGAAAAATATCATTACGGTCTATGGACTTGAGGTGCCATACTTTTAATAAAGCCAGTAAGTGTCCGATATATTTCGGAAATAATTTAGTCATTTTTGAAACATTTTTCAAAATATCAAAATCACACAAATATCATTACGGTCGTTGAAACTGAGCGACTCGAACAGAGATGCCATACTTCTGATAAAACCAGAAAGCGTTTCAAATATTTCAGAAATAATTTAGTCATTTTGAGATATTTTCAAAATATTTAAATCAGAAAAATATCACTACTTGAGCTTTAGCGACTCGAGCAGAGGTGCCATACTTTTGATAAAACCAGAAAGTGTCTCATATATTTCGAAAATAATTTTAGTCATTTTTGAAACATTTTTCAAAATATCAAAATCACACAAATATCATTACGGTCGTTGAAACTGAGCGACTCGAGCAGAGATGCCATGCGTTTGATAAAACCAGAAAGCGTTTAAAATATTTCGGAAATAATTTAGTCATTTTTGGGACATTTTTCAAAATATCAAAATGTGTTCAAATAATTCACGCGTGTGTAATTTATATTATGTATCCCAACAAACTCTCATCTTTTCCTCATCATTTATTTACCTAACGTCTACTTGGGCCGTTTGAAAAATGTGTGTATTCGACTGTAGTAAAAAAATAAATCGATCGCGTGAGGGTCGATCCTCCATCTCACATTAAAACGTACCCTCGGGTAACCCATTTCCGAAAAGGTAACGAACGGCCGAGTTTCGCACCGAAATAGACGACAGGTGGGTCCGGGGACTCAGGTAAAATTTAATTCGGGAACTATCAAAATCGCCATCCTGATTGATAGATAAAATTGATGCCCCGGCCGGACCCATAAATTAAACGTTCAATAAAATCGATGAGCATTTTTCCAAATTATATTGATCGTGGAATAGAGAGCCAGCGCTCTTGATAGTTTAATAGGGCTTAATCGTATCGACGAGGGGAATGAGGTCGGCTCGGGTGCGGCAATAAAATTAACAAAAATGTTAATCATTTTCAGGGAAAAGAGCTCGTCGTCTTTTTTATAACTCGACCATATTCGGGCAAAACGTCGGAGTTTAATCGCTTAGTTTGTTGTTTAAGAGCAGCTCCCAAATTAATTACGTAATTAAGTTGAAACGCAACTCTTGTTTTAAACATATCTGGCGATGCCTATAACTGACGTACGGTAAATGGCACGTAAAGAATAGGAAAAATCCCCGAGAAATGTCTTGAATATTCCATTAGGTCAGTAATCGCGGAGCCATTAAATTGAGCATCTCATCAGTATACACTTGAGAACGCATATTTTTAAAACAAATTGACCAATGGATAAATTGCTAATTATGTTAATCTTTATTTCATCATTTATTATATTTCAAAAACTAAGTATTTCCCACAATTTACTAAATTGGTTTTGTTTTTTTAGGGTAATTTGTATTGCTGAGTATAGGCTCTATAATTGGTGCACCCTATAATTATTGTAAATGATTTAAATTGTACTAAAAGCTTTCTTAAAAAAGACTTATTTACTTACTATTGTAACACTTATTTTATAATTTATTTACACTAATTCTAAATGTACACTAGACTAGACACTACTTAATTTATTTACACTATTACTAAACTAATTTATATAACACACTTAACTAATTAAGTTATATCACACTCTTAATCGTTAATTTATTTCACTTCAATTGCTCTCGCTTTCGCTATTTTGCTCGTTTACTCTCGCGGCTTCCGTCTACTAATAATCTCTCCTTCGCCGCGTCCACTTTTATAGCCCCCCATAATGTTTTCTCGAATTTGTTCGATGTTTCCACAAAGCACTCGATTGTTCTTTTAATAATATTTACGTAGAAAATGTCCAGAAGGTCATAAATTACTTTCCTTAAATAATAATCCGGGAGTATTCATGGAGCTGTCTTTTTTTTATAGAATTCAATTAGGCGTCGCGGCAATTCTTTTGAGGTAGCCGCCCAGGTCCGATACGAGTAAACACGTCTCTCGCTGTTTACTTTTCGCATTACACTATGATATAGCACTTGTTGTAGTTGTTTTTAGTTAGTATGTTCTATTGGAGATTTTTTTCAGAAAGTGCCATACTATACAAGTTTAGCAATTATATCGGAACAATTGTCACAAATGTTATCACATAGCAGTTTTTAGTATTCTTAAGTCTAAAAATTGTATATTCTGGGTTAATTGATAACAACTTACAAATTCTGAACCTAATATGTACAATTTAACATCCAAACAAATTATTGTGTCTGTTCAATGATTGACTCAAACTTTACCAAATTTTGAGTTTTTGTAACGTTCTTATTTATTTTTGAAATTGTAATTAATACCAATTGTGATGTATTTTGTAATCATTTGAATGATTTTAGGGTTTGCCCCCAAATTCTTCAAAACCTTTGGAGACTTTTAAAGAGTTCTAAAAAATTATTTAATAGTAGTTTCATGAAATTTGGGTTTTCAGTAAAATTTTTATTACTTTTGAACCGAGAGAAGTGGGTATTTCGGGTATTTTGAAAAATAGCCTGTAAATTTTGAATCCAATTTAATTTGAACTCTACCATATTACTGCAGGTCTCTATACAACGATAAAATTAAATGTGATCAAATATAGAATTATTTTGATTTTGAAGTTTTTCGAAATTAATGATAAATTTGAAAGTCTAGCCTCCAAAATCATTAACATCTATTAATTTCCTTAATAAGTTTCAGATAAATAATTTAAACTCGGTATCATGAAATTTCAACAATAAAAATTTAATACGTTTGAACTTTGAAGGATTGTAAGATTTTCGGGTATTTCAATAATATTTGGTAAATAATAAATTAAATTTCATTTCCCTACCATAACGTTACCAGAATGTTCTGTTCAATGATTGAGCCAAAAATTCAGCAAATTTGGAGTTTTTGCAATGTTTTTAATTATTTTTGAACACTGGTATCAATTGCTTTAGATATCATTGTATATATCTGTTTGAAATCTAGCATCCAAAGTACTCTAAACCTTCTAAGACCTATGACGAGTTTCTAAAAACCATTTAAAATTAGTTTTATGAAATTTGGACTTTCAGTTAAAGTTTTATTATTTTTGAGCTACCAAAAGTTTGTATTTAGGGCGTTTCATTAATTTCTTATAAATTATTAATCCAGTTTCATTTTAGTAATTAATGCCAATTGTGAGGTATTTTGTAATCATTTGAGTGATTCTAGACTTTTCCCCAAATTCTTCAAAAAATTTTTTAGACCTTTAGCGAGTTCTAAAAAATTATTTAATACTGGTTTCACGAAATTTGGGTTTTCAGTAAAAATTCTATTATTTTTGAACTGAGATAAGTGTGTATTTCAGGTATTTTGTTAACTTGTACTCAGACAGCACAAAGACGTCTTTAAGACGTTTAATAGACATCACCATTAGGCATTTGCGACATCTCAAAGATGTCCTGTGACGTCCGTAGAACGTCATTAAAGTGTCCATTTTATGTTCATTTCATGTTATTTGTTACAAAACGGTACGATTCAAAGATGCCTTCAAGGCATTAAAAAGACAATTTTACGACGTCCATCTTTCGTCTTCAAGACGTCATAACGACGCATTCCTCAAGTCTGTAAGGCGTCTTAAAGATGCCCGCTAATTTCTTAGGATCGTCTTTAAAATGTTCATTTTATGTCCATTTCATGTTATTTGTTACAAAACGGCACGTCTGAAAGATGCCTTCTAGGCACTAAAAATATGTCCGCAAATCCGTAATGACGTCCAAAAGACGTCTGTTTTAAGTCTTTTTTATACAACACTACGCCTTTAAGACAGCTCTAAGATGGCAGACATAAAGAAGGTCAGGCATGGAAACGACATAGATTGGACGTCATTAAGACGTCAGATTTTGAACATCTTATAGACATCAAAAAATGGACGTCCTAAAGAGGTCCACTTCAGGCATAAAGAAGGTCAGGCATCAAAACGACATAAATTGGACATCAGCATTTGAACATCTTAGACACGGAATTGGACGTCATAATGACGTCCATTTCTAGCATAAAAGAGAGCAGGCATAAAATTGACGTAAATCAGAAGTCCTTAAGGTGTCCGCCTTTTAACATCTTACAAACATCCAAAACTGAACGTCCTAAAGAGGCCCACTTCAGGCATAAAAAAGGGCAGGCATAAAATAGACGAAAATTAGATGTCATTGAGACATTCCGCTCTGGACATCTTAGAGACATCCAGAAATGGACGTCCTAAAGACGTCCACTTCAGGCATAAAAAGATCAAGCTTAAAATCGACGTAAATTAGACTTTTTTAGAACGTCCGGCCTTGGACGTCTTAGAGACATCCGAATATGGACGTCGTATAGATGTACTTTTTATGTCTTAAGGCGTCCAGGCATAAAAAAAGGAACTCTACCATATTACTGCAGGTCTCTATACAACGATAAAATTAAATGTGATCAAATATAGTTTTTTATGATTTTAAAGTTTTTTGAAATTAATGATAATATTAAAAGTTTAGTATCCAAAATCATTAATTACTACTAATTTCCTTAACAAGTTTCAGATAAATAATTTAAACTTAGTTTCATAAGATTTGAAGTTTCAAAAGAAATATTTAACACGTTTGAACTTTGGTGAATTGTAAGATTTCGGAGTATTTTAATATTTGGTAAATAATAAATCCAATTTAATTTCTCTACCATACCTCTACCAGATTGTTAAATTCTGTTCAACAATTAATCAAAAATTCAGCAAATTTGGAGTTTTTGCAATTTTTTTATTATTTTTGAATTGATCATTGGTATCAATTAATTTAGATATCATTGAAATATATTTGAAATCTAGTATCCAAAGTGATTTAAACTATTCGATAAACTAAACGATTCTATAGACATATAATGAGTTTCTAATGACCCATTTAAACTTAGTTTTATGAAATTTGGACTTTCAGTTGAAGTTTTATTATTTTTGAGCTACCAAAAGTTTGTATTTAGGGTGTTTCATTAATGTCTTGTAAATTTTGAATCCAGTTTCATTTTAGCTCTACCCGATTAATATAGAGATTCTGTAAATAAAAATAATTTAATGAAATTTTGAGTTTTCCTACTTTTTTATGTATTTTTGAAACTATCAATAATTACAACTGAAAGATATTTTGGTATCATTTGCACATGCTTATGGTTTAGTATTTTAATACAGTTTATACACCTTTTAAACAGTGGAAAATGTGTATTTTGGTTATTTTAATAATATCTTGAGAATCTTGAATATAATTCTCCATTAAATTATACGAAATTATTATTATTATTATAGAGGCTATAGAACGAATGAGTGGAATGTCATCAAAACTGAGAGTTTTCCTACCTTCTTATATAATTTTGAAGCTACTGATAATTTCAACTATAAGACTATAAGGTCTTATAAATATTATTTAATATTTATTAATATATATTATTATATTTATATAATATAAATTATTTAACAAGTTCTAGAAAAATTATTTAAATTTAGTGTCATAAAATATGGGGTTGCAGGAAAATATAACTTTTGAACTGTCGTTGATTGTAAGAATTTTGGGTATTTTCATTATATTTTGTAAATTTTGAAATCAATTTTGACTAGTACCAGTAAAGCGGCTCTGTACAACGATTTGTGCGCCAAATTTGGAAATTTTGTAATTTTTATGTATTTTTGAAAATGCCAATAATTTCAATTTAACAATATTTTGGTACTGTTGTACTATTTTTAAAGTTCAGTGTGCAAAACTCATTAAAACCTTCTAAAACCCTTGACAGGTTTCTATGAAAATTTGGAATTTTTAAAACTATTTACAATTTCTTGTAAGATATTTTGGCACAATTCGAATAATTTTAAACTTTAGTCTCCAGATTTATTAGAACCAACTCAGTTTTTAACAAGCTTCAGATAAATGATTTAAACTTAATTTCGTCTTATTTGAGAGGTTCAGGATTGTTTTAATATTCCGAGGCAAATTTTATTGACAATTTGGGTAATTTGATATTGCGATATTATTTAGAAATTATTATTTAAATTATTTAAATTCACAACGATTTTAATTATTTTTGGAATCGTCATTATTGTCAATTGCAAGGTATTTCCGTGTCACTGAAATATTTTTAGAGGTTATTGTTGAGATCCATTAAAACCTTCCAAGATCCTCCTTAACTTCCAATTTTGCCCGTCAGTAGATTTCTTCTAATATTGTAACTGCCGTCGCGATCACTCATTAACCGGCCTATTTATCTAAAATCCAATATTAATATTTGTTGTGAGAATGTAATATAAATTTAATGAAGACAGCGCGCACTGGCTGCCTCGACTTTTCCTCATTTTAAATTAATGAAGCTTTTGGACCCGTCATCCTCCGAACTTAACGATGAGAGCTCGTTTTTATAACTGTCGTTTAATTAAACTCGAGCTATTCAATTCTCGACTGTACTCCTTATGCAAAGCGGGATGGAAGAAACGAAATTCACACACACACACGCAGAGCGAATATCAGGGCCGATTTTTCCACCTCCTTCGCCTACTCTCGATTTAATGCCACAATCAGTTTATTGTTAGTACGGTTAAAGATCATCGTTCCGATGAAATTATGGCCGTTCAACGTTCAAGAGTCGCCGTAAAAACGTTGGCGAGGTAAGTGATTGTTGATTGTATGCGGACGGTGAAGTTTTTAGGAGTGCAATGATTATAAAAGGTGGGACCGCGTGAAACTCTTAAAACAAGCAAAACGTACACTAAAGACTAAAATTTTGCTTATAGAGGCGGCGATAAAAAATTAAAGTCACATGTGCACACACGGGAGGTCTTCGTAAATCTCCTGTCGTATTAATGACACGCAACACACATTTGTCAGCGATCGTACAATATTAAGGTTTGATTACTATGTCTGGAACTGCGGTCTCGGAACATAAAAATTTCCCCGCAAAACAGCGCTATAAACGTAATTATCAAATAATAGTTTTATTGCAATCAAGGGAACACCCGCAGACATTCGCTAAAAACAGATTATACCTGTAGCATATAATAATACATGTCAATCAGAAACCCTTTCAAAATCAAAATTAAGGAAAAAAATGCTGTTTTTCTAAAAATATCAGTTTAAAATGTCAAGATCGTTGTTTAAACGTTGATTGAATGGCGAAAATTGCAAAAAATTAGGTTTTTAAATGAATTTAAAAAACATTTACAAAAATAAGTATTTGGCTTTTTTCTTCTTATAGGTTTTTGAAAAAAGCTTCATTTTGTACGTTAAAAAATGTATATATAATTTATTTAAATACATAATTGCAAAGACCAGTCTAAATTTGTATTTGCAATAAACAAAGAAAAACAAAAATAAATTATCTCGAAACTTGCATAAAAAGTTGCCTTGTACCATTCTTAAAAATCCCTTAAAATGTGTTTAAAAAATATTATTTTTTATTAGTTTACACGTTTTTGTATTTGTTCATTAAAAAGTGTTTTTTAATTGAATATATATACCCAGACAGCACATAACGTCTTAAAGACATCCATTTTACGCCTTTTTTATTCCTGGACGCCTTAAGACATAAAAAGTGCATCTATAAGACGTCCATATCCGGATGTCTTTAAGACGTCCAAGGCCGGACGTCCTAAAAAAGTCTAATTTACGTCGATTTTAAGCCTGATCTTTTTATGCCTGAAGTGGACGTCTTTAGGACGTCCATTCCTGGATGTCTCTAAGATGTCCAGAGCGGAATGTCTCAATGACATCTAATTTTCGTCTATTTTATGCCTGCCCTTTTTTATGCCTGAAGTGGGCCGCTTTAGGACGTCCAGTTTTGGATGTTTGTAAGGTGTTAAAAGGCGGACACCTTAAGGACTTCTGATTTACGTCAATTTTATGCCTGCTCTCTTTTATGCTAGAAATGGACGTCCTTATGACGTCCAATTCCGTGTCTAAGATGTTCAAAAGCTGATGTCCAATTTATGTCGTTTTGATGCCTGACCTTCTTTATGCCTGAAGTGGACCTCTTTAGGACGTCCATTTTTGGATGTCTGTAAGATGTTCAAAATCTGACGTCTTAATGACGTCCAATCTATGTCGTTTCCATGCCTGACCTTCTTTATGTCTGCCATCTTAGAGCTGTCTTAAAGGCGTAGTTTTGTATCAAAAAGACTTAAAACAGACGTCTTTTGAACGTCATTACGGATTTGCGGACATATTTTTAGTGCCTAGAAGGCATCTTTCAGACGTGCCGTTTTGTAACAAATAACATGAAATGGACATAAAATGAACATTTTAAAGACGTTCCTAAGAAATTAGGGGGCATCTTTAAGACGCCTTACAGACTTGAGGAATACGTCATTATGACGTCTTGATGACGAAAGATGGACGTCGTAAAATTGTCTTTTTAATGCCTTGAAGGCATGTTTGAATTGTACCGTTTTGTAACAAATAACATGAAATGAACATAAAATGGACACTTTAATGACGTTCTGCGGACGTCACACGACAATTAATTGTTTTTAATAACCTATCAGTTTGCATCGTTTGCAATAATTATTTTTCACAAGAAATGGAAAAAAATATTTTTTTTGCAAAAATAATTGCTAAAATTTAAAAAAAAAAGGTTGAAATGGGTTCATAATTACCGGAGATATCGCAAAATTTTCAGACGATTTCGACTTGAAGATATGTTTTTTACTTTAGAACGCTCCAGGTTGATTCCCCCCACAGCTTTGTAGATATAAAAATTTGTTGGATCACGCTTTTACGATAGTTATTTATCATAATAAAATAAACATTTTTCGATATTTATGATGGTCATTTTAAAGTTAAAGAATTGATTTATTCATACGTGTATTTTCTAGTATTACTGTTGATAAATAAACAAATGGTGAATTTTTAAAATAAAATGAAAATGAAAAATTACCAGGAACACGACTATCAGAACATTAAAATAAATTTATTCCTCGAAATGTTATTAACGAAAAACCTTATAAACAAATTAGACAATTATGTAAAATTCATTTTGGATGGGAGGATCTTTGAAATTCGAATTTTTAATTATATATATTGAATATATCGTTCAAGATGAATAAAAGGAGCCCTTGTACTATGACCAAAACAATCGCGTTTTTAGGTTGGAAAAAAGCACTTTTTAATAAACAAATATAAAAATTCGTAAATTAATTAATATCTTTTAACCAAATTTTGAGGGATTCTTAAAGATGGCAAAAAGCAACTTTTTATGTAAGTTTCAATATAATTTATGTTTTTTTCTTTGTTGATTGCAAATGCAAATTTAGATGGGTTTTTGCAATTATTTAAATTAATTACATATGCATTTATTGTTTCAGCAAGTCTAAAATAAAGCTCTTTTCAAAAACCTACAAGAAGAAAAAAACCTAATACTTCTTTTTGTACATGTTTTTCAAATTCACTTATGTGAGACCCTTTGAAGTCGCCGCCGCCACACGGAGCTGGACGGCCGATCCTGGGATTCCCGTCTTGCGACCCTGACCACAAGAGGCGATGCGGAGACGGGTGTGCGGGGGTTTTACGATCGGCAGGAGAGGTGGAGAATACGGGCATTCGGCGTTCGGCAACATTACCGTTATAAACTTTGAGAGCGACGTACTGTTACTTACATTTTCGGTCAAATAAAACTCTAATAATCTAAGTTTATAATAGCTCAGAAGCGGGATTGTACACCACCCCCACTTTGGGGTCTCTCTTTTGTTCGCGTATTGAGTTTTGAGTGTGAAACGTTTTTGTGTAAGGTGCACGAGACTATAACAATGGGAAAGCGATCGAAAGAGAAGCGTAAGGCGAACCGGCGCCGGCGGTCCAGGTCTGGATCGAGGAAGACGTCGCGAAAGCGATCTAGGCGTGAACGTCGATCGAGTTCGAATGGGAGCTCCAGTTCGTCATCTTCGGACGGCAAGAAGTCGGGACGGATCCTCGAGCTCGAGCAGGAGGTGAAACGACTGCAGAGGAAGGTAGGGTCAACGCCGACGCCTCTTAGGGTCGTCGTAGACGAGACGTTGGTGCCTGAATTTGATCCGGCCAAAGGCGTTCAGAGCTCCGTCGACTGGACCCGTAAGGTAGACGAACTTGCATTATTTTATAACTGGAATGCCGTTACCGTAGTAAAGCTAGCTACAAATCGATTACGCGGGAACGCTAGGACGTGGTATGACTCACTACCTAGTCCTTGCGTTGAGTGGAACATCATGAAAGAACTCTTAATTGCGAACTTTCCGCCTGCCGTTTGCTTCGGCAAATTACTTGTGGAGGCAGCTAATTATATTCCTGTTCTCGGACAAAGTTTAAGGGACTATTGTTTTGAAAAAGTTTCGCGATTAAATAGACTAAATTTGAACATGACGGACGAACATTTAGTGGATTGCGTTATCGAAGGAATTGGTGACGAAAATATCAAGTTGGCCGCGCGCGCCGCTAGGTTTCTTACGGTCGGTGCACTGGCAAATTATTTAAATACCATCAGTGTCGGTAGTAATAAAACTTTCCAAGTTAAACCGTTGACTTCGAAATCCACTAACGTTCCTTCGCTAAAACCCTTTCCCGGAAAATCCGTTGAGACGGATAAGAGAGGGAAACGCGTAACATGTTATAATTGCAAAGGCAACCACATTGTCAAAAATTGCCCTATGACTATTCGTAAGTGCGAAAATTGTAAAAGATATGGACACCTTCAACAGCAGTGCACTCAGAACAAGAACAAAGTTAACGCGGTCAGTTGTTCAGAACGGGTCGCGAACAAAAACATTTACGTGAAACCGGCGACAATACTCGGTCGAAGGGTAATGTGCTTGATCGACACGGGAAGCGCTTGTACCCTAATGAAGTTGTCTGTCGCAAAACGACTTGATTTAGAAATAATCGAGAACGAACCCGGTGTCGTGTTGAGATGTTTCCTGGGAAACACGGTCATAAGTACGTCGAGTGCAAGGGTTGAGATTCGCGTCGAAGAGGCGATGGCGAGGGTGACGGTTATCTTGCTCGCGGACGAATTCCTTCGACACGACCTCATCATTGGCAACGATTACTTGGACCAGGAACATATTATGATGTTGAAAGTGAACAACAAGTTGACACTAAGGAGAATGCCTCAAGTTAGCGACACCTGTTTTGTCGAAGAGGATAAGGCGGCGCTCGAATTGCATACTCTGAATTTTGGAGATATCATGGATCACGAAAAGTCATCAGTTTTCAACTTGCTTAAGGAATACCGGAATTGCGTTAGCTATTCGTTCCAAGACCTAGGTTGTACCGACGCAACACGAATGCACATTAAATGCACTACAGAAGAACCGGTGACATACAGACCATATCGTATGGCAGCTTGCGATAAGGAAATTCTTGATGGGATGATCAAAGCCTTGCTGGATAATGGAATCATCAGAGAATCAAGTTCGCCGTACGCGAGCCCGATTTTATTAATAAAGAAGAAAACCGGGGACTACAGGATGTGCGTCGACTACCGGAAATTAAACGCCATCACTGTCAAGGACAAATACCCTTTACCCTTGATCGAGGACCAAATCGATCAATTAGGAGGTGGTAATAGGTTTTTTATTGGTCTGGACCTCGCGTCTGGATTCTATCAGATCCCTATGGCGGAGGACTCGATAGGAAAGACAGCTTTCGTGACTCCTGACAACCATTACGAGTTCCTTAGGATGCCGTTCGGGCTTTCAAATGCTCCGAGCGTATTCCAGAGACTCATAAACAACGTATTGGGGAAGCTCAAGAGTACGATTGCGTTTCCGTACATGGACGATATCATAATTCCATGTGTTACCTTTGACCAAGGTCTCGAGAGGCTGAGGCAAGTGTTGGAAGCGTTGAAGGAAAACAAATTAACCCTGAAATTAAGTAAGTGCCGATTTTTCGAGAGCCGAATAGAGTATTTAGGAAGAGAGATAAGCATCGAAGGAGTTAGGCCCGGGAGTCGAAAGGTGGAAGCAGTTTTGAAGATGAAAGAACCGACGAACGTCAGAGAAGTCCGACAATTTCTGGGACTCTCCGGTTACTTCAGAAAATTCATCAATGACTACGCTAGGTTGGTCGAACCTTTAACGAAATTGCTCAGGAAGGGTGTTCCTTGGACCTGGGGCTCGAACCAGGAGGTTGCCATACAGCGAGTGAAAGAAAAACTGACGAGCAGACCCATCCTGGAAATTTTTGACCCTAGCTTGTCTACGGAATTACACACGGACGCTAGTTCGATCGGATTTGGAGCAATGCTCATGCAGAAAAGAGATAACACGTCTTATGTAGTGGCTTATTATAGCAGACAAACCACATACGAACAACGGAAGTACCACTCCTACGAACTTGAGACCCTGGCTGTGGTGCTATCACTTCGCCACTTTAGGACCTATTTATTAGGTATTGAATTTAAGGTGGTAACCGACTGTAACGCCCTCAGGACTACCTTTAGCAAAAGAGACTTGATACCGAGGGTGGGAAGATGGTGGCTCGAAGTGCAGGACTTTAACTTTTGTGTCGAATATCGCCCAGGCTCCCGAATGAGTCATGTTGACGCCTTAAGCCGAAATCCGATTTCGGAAACTGATGTTTGCGCCATTGGGTTGAGTGAGGCCGATTGGTTATTGGCCGCACAGTTGGAAGATGAGGCAATTGTCGCAATTCGAAAGATCTTGCAAGAGAATGTTCGGAATAGAGACAAGCAGTATTTTGAAAATTACGAGATTAAGAACGAGATGGTATATCGGAAACTCGACAAGAATGAATCGGTTTGGTTAGTGCCCAAGAGCTCGCGGTGGCAGATTTGTAAGATGTACCATGACGACATGGGGCACTTTGGAGAGGAAAAGGTGATTAACAAGATTAAGAGGAAATATTGGTTTTCCGGTATGAGGCGTTTCGTAAAAAAGTACATAGCGTCTTGTTTGAATTGTCTCTACTATAAACACCAAACGGGGAAGAAGCAAGGGATGTTGCATCCGATTCCCAAGGCTCCGGTACCTTTTCATACGCTTCACGTCGATCACCTAGGCCCGTTCGAAACTTCCAAGAGGGGAAACAAATACCTACTCGTAGTGGTGGACTCATTTACCAAGTTTGTGGTGATCGAGCCAGTGAAAGACACGAGAACAAAGTATGTGACGCAAACGTTGCTTGGCATATTTTACCTATTTGGAACTCCGCAGAGAATTATCAGCGATCGTGGTACCGCCTTTACGTCCAATACCTTCAAGGCGTTCTGTAGTAGTTATGGACTGAAGCACGTCCTTAATGCCGTGGCGACTCCAAGGGCCAATGGGCAATGTGAACGCTATAACCGGACGATCCTGAGCTCCTTGGCTACTACGGCAGCTGGCGCGTCAGAGAATAAGTGGGACTCCTTTGCTAAGCAGGTACAGAGTTCGCTGAACTGTACCATATGCAAGAGTACTGGAGTTTCGCCACTCGAAGCTCTGGCAGGTTACGTGCCTCGACATGCTGCAGAAGCAAGGGTAATGAATTCTGTTCAGGAAAACTTGGATCGATTGGATCTAAGTGAGGTGAGGAAGGGGATCTCCACTAAGATCAGTCAGAGCCAGGAAGTCCAGAAAGCAAGGTTTGATAAGCTTAGGACAACGGCTACAAAATATGAAGAGGGACAATTGGTAATGGTAGCTGCTGCACCAGCTAACACGGGCGGAAGCAGAAAATTGTTGCCCAAGTTTAAGGGTCCATTCCGAGTAACTAAAGTACTCCCGAACGACCGTTATGTGGTAAGAGATTTACGCGAAGGCGCGAGAAAGACCACCACAGTAATGGCAGTCGATAGGTTAAAACCATGGGTGATTTTCAAAGGTAAGCGAATGCATTCGAATTGATAGGATCCTAACTGACGGTACATGTACTAAGTGAATTTAAGTATCAGGCTCATTCCCAAAGCTGTTGTGATTGTTGAGATGGATACGCCTATTTAAGTATCAGGCTCATTCGCAAAGCTGTTGAGATTGTTGAGATGGATACGCTAAATGGAATGTTTTGGGTTTCATGCTAAGCATCAGGCTCAAGCGTAAATTGTTACGATGATTGAGATGGGTGATAGTATAAACCTTTGTTCGACTGAAACATCAGGCTCTTTCGCAACTGCGACTGTAGAGATGGGTGCGATGGTCGAACCGATCTTAAGTATCATGCTCGTTCACAGATAAACGAAACGAGAGGGGTACAAACTTTGCATTCGGTGGCAGGCTCAACCGCGATTGTGGCGGATGTGGGAGTCACTGAAGTTAAGAACATGGTAATTATAAACTAGGTACTGATTTAGGTTAATGTTACAGATGCCTAACGTCGTCGAAGCCTGAGGACAGACTTCCTGCAGGATGGCCGAATGTGAGACCCTTTGAAGTCGCCGCCGCCACACGGAGCTGGACGGCCGATCCTGGGATTCCCGTCTTGCGACCCTGACCACAAGAGGCGATGCGGAGACGGGTGTGCGGGGGTTTTACGATCGGCAGGAGAGGTGGAGAATACGGGCATTCGGCGTTCGGCAACATTACCGTTATAAACTTTGAGAGCGACGTACTGTTACTTACATTTTCGGTCAAATAAAACTCTAATAATCTAAGTTTATAATACTTAAAAAACAATTTTTTTGGTATTTTCGCCATTTAATTAATGTTTAAACTATGATCTTGACATATAAAACTGACACTTTTTGAAAAATTTCAGTTCGTTTCGCCTTAACTTTGATTTTAAAAAGGTCTCACCCTGTAATGACTTACTTTTTACCTTGACTAGGCTAACAAGAAACATTGTCACCTTCCCGATTTCGAAACCTTTGTACGGTCTCGAAAATTATCCATTAATGAAGATAGATGTTACATCCTACGACGTCCCCGATAATGAAATCTGCATGACAAAATGTATGCCCAGCACATGGATGGCTCTTCAGATGAACCAGATACCAGAACGAAAGGAATATAATGACTGTCAGTTTATCCTTCATCGTCGACTAACATTCTTTGAATAATTTAATTAAAATCGCATTGTCGACGGTTTCTCCATTATTAATTAGTAAAATATTTAAAGGAAAAACAGAGGAACGTCCGTCGGACACTGAATTACGATCGTCGTGCGCGGGCGCAACGTTTACAGTTATCGCCAGATAGGATCTGCCTGTCATCCGAAACAGACTCGTTCAAATATAAAATTTCAAAACCCGGGAACTTTGATGTATTCACATAAATTAAGATTACTTTATTTTAGCTATAAAACGAGTTACGGCTCAGTTAACTGGCGATAAAGGTGGAGTTACATTAAGCGACAACGGAATTAAATTGTTCTCGGACCGAGGAGTCATTTGATACATTATAACTACGATTAATTGATTTACGTCGTACGCTAACAGGCGGCGATCGAAAGTACAATACGCGGGATCTAACCGTTACCGAAACGGAATCGAGGTTTACGCAACCATGTAATCTCGGCTTAATTGCAGAAATAATTGCGAACAAAACCTAATTACAACCTCGGTAACATTTACTACGCGTGACAGGTTTAGAGGTTTTAAATCATATTTGCGGAAACACATTTCAACATTACGAATTAAGTTGGCAGACCGGTCATAACTAGGAAGTCATCGGGGATTCGTCAAGAATATAAAGTTTTACGACATAGCTGAAAATGAAATCTTCAAATAGTGGCAGGATCCTCAATTTTTCGAAAATAAATCATACTAAAAACATCACTGTACTCTCAAACTTATTCAAAATTCCATGATTTTCCATGATTTCCATGACCCTCTGGAATATTTTACATGATTTCACATATTTTCGAACTACATCGATAGCTGTTCGACATATTTCACTTCTACTTTAAATTTCAACATTTCTACACTTACAACTGAACATTTTGGTCCTTCGAGCCGGATTTATCATTGTCATGAAAACTGGTCCGGCTCGAAGGACCAAAATGTTTAGTGGGATGATGTTTCGAAGCATTTTATTTTCCCTTTAAATTTCAACCTTGCTACACTTACGCACAACTTAACATTTTGGTCCTTCGAGCCGGATTTATCATTTTTATGAAATCTGGTCCGAGCCATTTCATTTTTACTTGAAATTTCAACCTTGCTACACTTATAACTGAACACTTTGGTCCTTCATCCTAATTTATCACAAGGAAACTGGTCCAGCTCGAAGGACCAAAATGTTCAGGGAGATGATGTTTCCAAACAGTTTATTTTCAGTTCAAATTTCAACCTTTGCTACACTTACAACTGAACATTTTGGTCCTTCGAGCCGAATTTTACACAAGAAAACTGGTCCGGCTCGAAGGACCCAAATGTTCAGTGGGATGATGTTTCGAAACATTTTATTTTCACTTCAAATTTCAATCTTGCTACACTTACAACTAAACATTTTGGTCCTTCGAGCCGGATTTTACACAAGAGAACTGGTCCGGCTCGAAGGACCCAAATGTTCAGTGGGAAGATGTTTCGAAAAAATTTATTTTCATTCAAATTTCAACCTTGCTACACTTACAACTGAACATTGTGGTCCTTCGATCCAAATTTATCACAATCAAACCGGTCCGGCTCGAAGGACCAAAATGTTCAGTGGGACGATTTCTACTTTGCTACACTTACGCACACTGAACATTTTGGTCCTTCGAGCAGGATTTATCACAAGGAAACTGTTCCGACTCGAAGGACCATCATGTTCATTGGGATGATGTTCCGAAGCATTTTATTTTCACTTCAAATTTCAACCTTGCTACACTTACGCACAACCGAACATTTTGGTCCTTCGAGCCGGATTTATCACAAGGAAACTGGTCCGGCTCGAAGGACCATAATGTTCAGGGAGATGATGTTTCCAAGCATTTTATTTTCAGTTCAAATTTCAACCTAATGGTCCTTCGAGCCGGAATATGCTTCGACGAGTGATGCTGCAATAGGCAAACTGGTGAGAAATAGCAATAACTGACTTTGATGCTGATAACAATTCATAAATTATTGTAATACCTGTGTGTGTGGTCCGATTAAAATATAATCGAGCTGGTGAATGCAACGTAACAATACAAGAGAATTTTCCAAAAGGATAATAAATAGCTGCGTTAGAAAAGAGTTTCATAAACTTCCCGAGGAACGTCTCCCCGAAAGATAAATTAAATCAAGCGCCGAGCCGTCAGACATAATTTCCTCATTAACTTTCAATAGTTGACTGTAAACGGTTGACAAATTCGTCTGTTATTACACTCATTCATTACTTATTTTTGACGTGTGCGCGTTATGGAACAACAAAATGTATAGTGGAGACGTTAAGTAGACCATCCATCAACGTTTGAAGGGACCCTCGTGATAAACACTTTCTAGGTACATCAGGCTAATGTGACTTCTTTTCAAACTAAAGTGCCTCGCCCCCCGAATTCATAAAACTTTTAATGAAAAAATATCCAGCATCCCTTTGATACGAGAGGGAAATATCCATCGCCTCAATTAAGTAATTAATTGCATTGTCTTACCTCGTTGCGAGTGTGCAATTGGCGGCCATTATGCTGTTAAACCTTCTGTATACACGTAATTGAAAGGCAGTTTATTGCAGAACGGAAAGTGTTGCTGTTTAGCGTAGTGCAAATTGAATATGCCGTTTCTCGCGCATATTCAGATTATCTCCGTTTCGACTAATACGCGTTTTAAGGAAACCCTAATTATCTACTTATTACTAAGTGTAAAAGTGGAAACAAGAGGTCATTGTTTACAGTGAATCAGCCACGTTGTGTTACGACTACCGACTAATCATCGGTCATTATTTTGATTGCGCAATCGCTTCTTAGGCGATCAGAAGTGGCGAAGGAACACCAGCAACGTTGGATCACGTCGCGATGGAAAGGATTTTTAAGTGCCCACTCGACACGTTTGAAAAACTTTGATTGGAGGTTACACTTTTCGCCTTTGAATGTTATTACCGGTACTGATAGAATACGTGTAAAGTACGAAAAGAACTTTCCGTACACGTAACTACAAAGATGCTCAGATATCTGCGGGCCTTAAGAGACTTGTCTTTGAGAAGTCTACGTCGTTTGTTATGAATCAAGACGTCTTTCAAAATGGCATTAAAAAGACGCCTGGGAAACAACTTACGTGTCGCATTTTTAATGCCTTAAATGACACTTTTAACCTTTACTAAAATATATCTTTGGCTTGATTGATACATGAACATCCCATCGAAACAACTGAAGACTTTTCGATATTTTAAACATTTATAATTTTGATGCAAAGTAGGTAAATCTCTAAGATATTGTGTTATTAAGAACAAAAAGCACGTACGTACAAATCAACACCTATACCACGTATATAATCAAGTGGACCAAAAAGGACGCCACAATGCACAAGTCTTAAATAAGTCTAAATGTAGATCTTCCAAAGACGATCATAGTCTTAAGAACATTCACTTCCAGACATCTTTCGGTCGTCGTTGTCCAGACAGAAAAGACCTGAACACCATGTTCATGTTTACCGTCCACGTGTATAGGAGCAATAGGAAACGCTATCAGTCCGATACTATAACAGCCTGCCGTTTTATTCTTACATCAAAATATAGATAACAAAATTAGCTATAATACCAATGTAGCGGCAATTTCCAAAAATCTTAAATAAGCGAGATATTTTGGATTTCCTGAACATCACGTCCACGTTTACCGTCCATGAGTTTAGGAGCAATTTGAAACGCTGTAACCCCGAAACTATAACAGCCTGCCGTTTAGTTCTTCCATCAAAATATAGATAATAATATTAGATATAATACCAATGTAGCGGCAATTTCCAAAAATCTTAAATAAGCGAGATATTTTGGATTTCCTGAACACCACGTCCATGTGTATCGTCCATGTGTATAGGAGCAACTTAAACCGCTGTAACTCCGAAACTATTACATCCTGCCATTTTATTCTTACATGTAAATATAGACAATAAAATTAGCTATAATACCAATGTAGCGGCAATTTCAAAAAATTGTAAATAAGCGAGATATCTTTGATTTCCTGGACACCACGTCCATGTGTATAGGAACAATTTGAAACGCTGTAACTCCGAAACTATAACAGCCTGCCGTTTTATTCTTACATCAAAATATAGATAATAATATTAGCTATAATACCAATGTAGCGGCAATTTTCAAAAATCTTAAATAAGCGAGATATTTTGGATTTCCTGAACACCCTGTCCACGTTTACCGTCCATGAGTATAGGAGCAATTTGAAACGCTGTAACTCCGAAACTATAACAACCTGCCGTTTAGTTCTTACATCAAAATATAGATAATAATATTGGCTATAATACCAATGTAGCGGCAATTTCCAAAAATCTTAAATAAGCGAGATATTTTGGATTTCCTGAACACCACGTCCATGTGTATCGTCCATGTGTATAGGAGCAACTTAAACCGCTGTAACTCCGAAACTTTTACATCCTGCCATTTTATTCTTACATGTAAATATAGATAATAAAATTAGCTATAATACCAATGTAGCGGCAATTTCAAAAAATTGTAAATAAGCGAGATATCTTTGATTTCCTGGACAGCACGTCCATGTGTATAGGAACAACTTAAAACGCTGTAACTCCGAAACTATAACAACCTGCCGTTTAGTTCTTACATCAAAATATAGATAATAATATTGGCTATAATACCAATGTAGCGGCAATTTCCAAAAATCTTAAATAAGCGAGATATTTTGGATTTCCTGAACACCACGTCCATGTGTATCGTCCATGTGTATAGGAGCAACTTAAACCGCTGTAACTCCGAAACTATTACATCCTGCCATTTTATTCTTACATGTAAATATAGACAATAAAATTAGCTATAATACCAATGTAGCGGCAATTTCAAAAAATTGTAAATAAGCGAGATATCTTTGATTTCCTGGACACCACGTCCATGTGTATAGGAACAATTTGAAACGCTGTAACTCCGAAACTATAACAGCCTGCCGTTTTATTCTTACATCAAAATATAGATAATAATATTAGCTATAATACCAATGTAGCGGCAATTTTCAAAAATCTTAAATAAGCGAGATATTTTGGATTTCCTGAACACCCTGTCCACGTTTACCGTCCATGAGTATAGGAGCAATTTGAAACGCTGTAACTCCGAAACTATAACAACCTGCCGTTTAGTTCTTACATCAAAATATAGATAATAATATTGGCTATAATACCAATGTAGCGGCAATTTCCAAAAATCTTAAATAAGCGAGATATTTTGGATTTCCTGAACACCACGTCCATGTGTATCGTCCATGTGTATAGGAGCAACTTAAACCGCTGTAACTCCGAAACTTTTACATCCTGCCATTTTATTCTTACATGTAAATATAGATAATAAAATTAGCTATAATACCAATGTAGCGGCAATTTCAAAAAATTGTAAATAAGCGAGATATCTTTGATTTCCTGGACAGCACGTCCATGTGTATAGGAACAACTTAAAACGCTGTAACTCCGAAACTATAACAACCTGCCGTTTAGTTCTTACATCAAAATATAGATAATAATATTGGCTATAATACCAATGTAGCGGCAATTTCCAAAAATCTTAAATAAGCGAGATATTTTGGATTTCCTGAACACCACGTCCATGTGTATCGTCCATGTGTATAGGAGCAACTTAAACCGCTGTAACTCCGAAACTATTACATCCTGCCATTTTATTCTTACATGTAAATATAGACAATAAAATTAGCTATAATACCAATGTAGCGGCAATTTCAAAAAATTGTAAATAAGCGAGATATCTTTGATTTCCTGGACACCACGTCCATGTGTATAGGAACAATTTGAAACGCTGTAACTCCGAAACTATAACAGCCTGCCGTTTTATTCTTACATCAAAATATAGATAATAATATTAGCTATAATACCAATGTAGCGGCAATTTTCAAAAATCTTAAATAAGCAAGATATTTTGGATTTCCTGAACACCCTGTCCACGTTTACCGTCCATGTGTATAGGAACAATTTGAAACGCTGTAACTCCGAAACTATAACAGCCTGCCGTTTTATTCTTACATCAAAATATAGATAATAATATTAGCTATAATACCAATGTAGCGGCAATTTTCAAAAATCTTAAATAAGCAAGATATTTTGGATTTCCTGAACACCCTGTCCATGTTTACCGTCCATGAGTATAGGAGCAATTTGAAACGCTGTAACTCCGAAACTATAACAACCTGCCGTTTAGTTCTTACATCAAAATATAGATAATAATATTGGCTATAATACCAATGTAGCGGCAATTTCCAAAAATCTTAAATAAGCGAGATATTTTGGATTTCCTGAACACCACGTCCATGTGTATCGTCCATGTGTATAGGAGCAACTTAAACCGCTGTAACTCCGAAACTTTTACATCCTGCCATTTTATTCTTACATGTAAATATAGATAATAAAATTAGCTATAATACCAATGTAGCGGCAATTTCAAAAAATTGTAAATAAGCGAGATATCTTTGATTTCCTGGACAGCACGTCCATGTGTATAGGAACAACTTAAAACGCTGTAACTCCGAAACTATAACAGCCTGTCGTTTTATTCTTACATCAAAATATAGATAATAAAATTAGCTATAATACCAATGTAGCGGCGATTTCTAAAAATCTTAAATAAGTGAGATATTTTGGATTTTCCCAATACACAAGTCTTAAATAAGTCACATAAGAACATTCACTTCCAGACACCTTTTGGTCGTCGTTGTCCAGACAAGAAAGACTTTTTTGGACATCCCAACACCCCAATAAAGATACATAGGGGTTCTTTCGAGGAACCTAATTTGGTCAGCTATTTTTCCAAAAAGCCCAAAATGACTGTTCTAAATTTGGCTTTTACTTCACCTCATGGCACATTATTTTTGATCCTTATACATATCCCATAATGGTTCTAAGTTTCCTAAGAACTCAATTTGGAATAATCGTTGAAACTCCAGTAATTCTTCCAATTGTTGAAGATAAAATAATGATAAAAAAATTATTTTTCGCCTAATGACTCTCATTGAAATAATAGGAGCAGTTTTTAATTACCCAGAACCTTATAAAGCCAATCTACAACATTTCCAAAATCCAATTAACTTTACCTAATCAGTAGAAAACTACCAGAATCTAATACTTCCAGGATAACTGAAGCAATTCTAAAAGTGCTTATAATTTTCGTTTCTCCGCCCTCTATCTCGAAAATAGTTAGAGGTATGAAGAAATGTTAAAGAAAAAAGTTGTAGAGAATTTAATTCTGTACAATATCGATAATACATACAAATAGCGTAAAGCCCATAGAAAACGAGTCATTTGCAAAATATATAGAAAAAATCGATTTTTGTGACTTTTGACCCCCTGACTTTAAAACTTGCGGCCATCCAATTATATGTGAATTTTAAGGAAAGTTTTAGGATGCCAAAATAGAAGTTTTCACGTGTTAATATACTGGGTATGTCGATTTTCCTAGGTGAGCCCCCTATAATGACTGGACTAATACATCCATTTAAGTAAATTAATGTTTGGTTTAATCTTTTTCAAAATGACGATACAAATTCCTTAATACCCTCACGTTGCCTAGTCACTTGTATGAAATTTCTAAAGAATTGAAAACAAATCCATTATTTCACCGTTGCACGCCCGGATTAGGAATAATTTGGTAGGAAGAGCCTTCAGACCCACATATCCTGTTGCATCTTCCAATAAATTTCCTCTGATAATGCCCCCTTTGTGAACCTCGTCACGTTACACTATTCTTCTCATTCCTTAAACAAGATCGTCACCTCGACACAAAAAAACTATCCGAAATCCGAAATTCATAACTCGCTTTAAGCTCCTTCGAGTTTGCTTTTCCCACTGAAGATTAGCCCCGGTCCTTTGTGAGTCCGAGACATTGTCATTTGTCATTCATCCTTGCTTCCTTTTGAAGCTCTTTCAAGGAGATCTGTAGGGACCCGGCCCCGTAAACATCGGCGTAATATTGCCCTATTGTGTTCAGGTAACTTGCCTTCGAGCAAAACGTTCTGTATTTGAAGATAGGCAGGGATTAAAATCGGTTCTTTTTTTTTTCGCTTTCTGGAGAGAGAGAAAGAGAGAGAATCGCGAGCATCGGACGAAAATATTTCCCAAAAGCTAATCCGCCCTGAAAGGGAGAATGAATGTTTAATTTTCGAAAAAATCGGGGACGGAGGGGAGAATTAGTCGACCAAGAATAATGTTATCCTCGCAAACGGCTAGCGCAATTATTGCAGTTAATTGTTCGTAAAGTAAGGAAGGAAGGAAGGAAGAAAGGAAGGCGGGGGAAGATCTTAAAGCGGCCATAAAAAGTCTATAACAAAGGGTGTATGATTACAGTTTTTAATCGAGCAAATTTCGTTGGATTATAAGTTTTATCAGCAGCTAGCCAAAGTTAATGCTCTTTAAAATTAATCTTCTGGATAATAACTACTATTGAACACTCAGCAGTTTAAGTAGGTATATGACTTTGCACAAGCAGAACATTAATACAAGACGAATGGCCGTAAATAAGTACGTTCTTTGGGCAGAATTGCCATGTTCAACTCGCGTACGCGATGATTTTATGAATTACACTGAATGACAGAATTTCTTTACGTCACCAGAAAATACTTATTTCCAGTTTGGTCCCAGAAGTATGACCTTTTGAAAATGCGATTTTCCGAAGAAGGTTGATGTAAATTCTTTCAGAATTCCATTAGTCATCCTTGCAATAAAAGGTTTGAAATACTTTTTCTGAAGTAATTGTTTAAGTTGATGGCTGATTCGCTGAAAATTAGAAATTCAAATTGCTTACCCAATGATGAATTTTTTAAATTTTCAAAAACAGAGTTAAAAATGTTACTAATTCCCTAGTTAAGACTTTTCAGCTACTCGTAAAGACTAATAAGTTAAAGTTTAACTAAACGTAGACAGAATAATCACGAATATCACGAAAAGAAAACTGTTGGATATTTAAAATTAAAAAACAATTTAGACATTTATCCAATTATGAATTTTGAAAGTTTCAAAAGTTAAACTTAAGATGTTATTATCAAAATAGTTACGAGCGTTTTGTAAAGTCAAGGTTTAACTAAATGTAGAAATATTAATATATATTATTATAATATAATATTAATTAATATAATATATTAATCCAATAATGAATTAAATTGAAGTCAAAAATGGTATTAATTCAGTAGTTAAGAACCTTTTGAGCTTTTCAAAAAGATAGAAAATCAGGGTTTAACGAAAAGTCGACAGAATAACGAGCACTACTTTACAGGAAATTAGCTGAAAACTGAATTTTGAAATTAATTGAAAACTGAAAGATCAATCATTCATCCAAGAGAAATTTTGAAAGTATCCAAAAATTGACTAAAATATGTTATAAACTGACTAAGTAGCTTTCTTAAGCTTTTCAGAAAAGGAGGAGGTCAAGATTTACCTATCTGTGGACAGAATGGCGGCCATTATTTTACAAAAAATCTACTGGAAACTTGAAATTTGGATGCAAAATATTTATCCAAGGACAAATTTTAAACGTTTTTAAAAGGGAACTTAAAAATGTTACGAATTGACTAGTCACGAGCCATTTTGATGATGATGAATTTTGAACGTTTTTTAAAATGGACTTTTGTAAATTGACTAGTAGAGCTTTTAGATTGGTGACTGATGGAAGCCATAACGTTCAATCCTAAAATAACTAATAACGTTATTAACTGTCAGTTCTAAATTACGTATGCATCAGAATTAAGTAACGTGTAGATAATTGAAACATTAACTTCGAGTCCAACATCGTTTATCCAGGAGCGCTCTATCTGTGAATAATGCTGATATCGGCGTGGCAAATACGCGGACTTTAAAAACATTTACAAAATTGCGCGGATATTCCAAGGTGTTTAAAGTATCAACGTGGAAATCCAGTCGTCCTCCAGGAAGTAACCGAGGAGATAAAACGTAAACCGCCACTGATCCTATTTTTCGGCGGTGCAATTCCGAATGGGGGAGGCTCAACCGCAATCATGTTTAAATATAAAAAGGCACTCAGTGTAACGGGCAAAAACAAAAGCCACTCATAATATGTGGGTTTCGACATAAAACATTAAAAGCCCGGCAAGATTAAATGGATTTGGACGCGGAGTTGTGGCGATATTTTGGAAAGAGGATGAACGCGCCGCCATCAACAATAGGAAATCATAAATATTTAACGAAGTGTCGCTTTGTCAGCCGAACGGTCCCGGGCTAAGCCACAGGGAAGTTCCAGGGGATGTCCAGGGGATTTCGCTGGTATTAAATTTCATCAATTTCTGCAGACGTTTGCGAAGCAGATGCATCTCAGTTATCGTAAGTTTCAGATCACCAATTCCAACAACCTCGGGAATATATCGGGAAAAAAATACTAAAAGCAAAGTTAAACATATGTCAGTGAGAAACTTTTTTTTCGAAAATTTTCAAACATCTAATGCAGAGATATTTTTTAAAAAAAAATCTTAGAGAATTTACTCTCCTTTCTCAATGCTAAATGGTAAACTTTAAATAGTTTATCAATTAATAAAAAATAAATAACAGTTTAGTATGTCGTTTTTGGTAATGACACCTTTTTGTTGCTAACTTAGTAAAAATTACCTCGCATAATGTACAACTTTTAAAAAATGTGGTTAATTACACCTGAAACAAATATTAACTCAACATTTTTACATTAACTTCCCCGTATTCTGATATTAGAGACTATAAAGAAAGGTCAATTATAACCGGTTGTCAATTATATCAGAGTCAATTAATCCGAGGCCGACAAATGGAAAGTTGTTGCAATTATTAAAATTTTTAATATAATACATTCTCAATAAAATATGTTCTTTTGTTAGTTGTCGCCTATTTATTGACACTAATTAAGAACTTGTGAAGTAACAATGAACCATATTTAAAAACGTCAATTGTGGATTAAGTAGGGTAAATGTAGATTTTTGATCAAAACAATTTTCAGGAAATAGAACTCCTGAAAATTGTACTTGTACACCTCACTAAAAAGAATTAAAAAGTTTCCCGCCAAAAACTGCTGAAACTTGTGTTATTAAACTAATTAGTTGCAAAATTTGTTGTTTTTTAAAATATTTGTTGGAAAATTGAAAATTAGGGAAAAAACGCACTAAATTTGTAGTAACTTTTTAACTAATTGATCAAATGGAACTTACCAAATTGCAAATGACAGAAGAATACAACTAATTATTATCGTAAAGTTGTGTTTTCAAGTAAATCAATTAATATGAATAATTATGATATGCACAGAAAATGGAGCTTCTATCATTTATTGAATGAAATTAATTAGGATAAAAATTATAATAAAAAGAAGTTTACATGATTTACTTTCCAAGTAATGTACTAAAGGAAGCTTTATTAAAAGAAATATTTGAAAGACAGTTTTAATTTTAAGAAACTTACAGTTTTCATGTTTTATTTCAAACTTCATCGGGTTGTTGTACTAGTTTAGAATATATTGTCACACGCCTGAGGACCTAGGGTCCAAAGGGAGTGCTCTGGTTGGGGGTGTAGCTAGGTAGAAACTAAAAAGAAGGCATGGTAACATAGACAATATTTATTGGAGCATTAAATATAGGGGAGAGAACATCATAAAACAAAGATTAAGGCAAATGAGCAAATGGCAAGAATAAGCGAGAAAAAGGGCAAAGGGAGATGGTTGCTTACTGTCAGATGACGAAGGGCAGCAGGCGCGAGGCTCCTCCAATTAGCGGCATGCCGAAAAGACGGGCTCTCAGACGGGCAGCGTGACGTGATACTAGGTGACTGACTGACTCTCTGATCGTTATGATCGAGCTGTATAAATACAAGCGGGATGTTTACGAACGTGATGTCGTACCTGTCCGAGAGTCGTATCGTCCTTCGGTTTAAGGTCGCCTCGGTGCTGAATAAGCTTAGACGGCGACCTATTTTCGCTAATTGGGGCCGCATCGCGACAATGTCAAAAAATTTAATCTTGAAATGTACCCTTTAATATTAACTAAGTAATATTCCTCCAAAATTGAGGTTTTTTTTTGAAAAATTACAGGAATACAAAAATAATAAATTTGAAACGTCAAAATGTTGGTTGAAAAAACTGTTAACAAAAGTTATAAAAAATATCCCTATCCAACCCTACAGCTGTTCATGTTTAGACTTAAAATGAACAAATTTACTGAAAATTTTTTTAGTTGCATATGTATTAACACTTTACGCAAAATATCAGGATTTTTGTAATAATTTTAAATAATATCGAGATATTAATGTCTTTAGAAGGAAGCGCTTAGAGCAAATTTAAATTGGTAAAAAGTACGGTAAATTACAATATAATTTACACTGCACAGTACTTAAGTTTATAAAAAATTTTAATCTACTCATGACAAAACGTCAGTATTAATTAATAGAAGTAAATTGAGATTTGCAATGTTGTGTGAAACCAAAAAAGTGAGAAATCCTCCGAACATTTTTTTAATACCAAATCAAGACAATAATTTTCAGGATTTTCATAGACATGTCTCGCATTTTTTGGCGCTACAATGATATAAAACTTTTGTTGTAAGTAAATGCTGAGAAACCAAAAAGATCGAGTCAAAAATCAAAAATTTAGAACTATGTACTTATTTTTCTGAAGACGCAGATAATCTCCTTTTACTAAGGGTTTATGACCAATTATTACAGACAGGTTGGGGTTGGAAACGTAAGAGGTCCAAACAAAACTGCTTAAATTGTCCAGCCTTATTGAATTTGAGTAGAAAAGTATCAACAAATGCTGTACAAAGTAATACAAGATTTTGGAAGACATGAAACATTAATTATTATAATTTTCAATATGTTTTATGTATTATGTATTTGTAAATAATATATTCTTTTTCGAAAATAAGTACATTTCAATTTTTTCCCGATGATTCCTATGAAATTTGTCTATGAAATCGATCATATTTAATCAGCCACTTTGAACTTTGATAGGTTTTTCATATCTTAAGACATCGGTATACTGAATCAAAAGGTTTTGAATCGATACAAGCTCCTTCTGTTTATTCCGAAATAATGCATGATTTTGATCTACATTGATCTCGCCTTATCGCAAGATTGGATGTTTTATGTTTGGATCCAAATTAATTACACACTAATTAGGTACTTCCAATATAGAAAACTGCCGCCGGGAAGTTTCCCGCTTGTTTAACTGTAACTCACATAATTTCAAGATAACTTAAACATTGCGAATAAATGGGAAAATTAGTTTTCAGCTTGTAGTTTTGTTTCTTGCGTTCGTCTGTAATTGCGACTGTTAAATTTACAAAACCCATTATAATTTTATATATATCTGTAGGTAAGAGATGACGCTCTAATCACGGCAGGCAGCCGGCCCAATTAGGACCGACTGTCGTGGCTCAAGTCGATTTTATATTTTTACCTGAAACGCAAAGAAAACACGCCTAAACGTTCTCGGTTGGTGGTAAAAACGGGAAAGACGACCTTCCCCCGCATTTTCCATCCTAATATGTAATTATCTCGGCCTGTTTTTTCGAAAAAAGGTAAATACTTCCTGCCGGGGCGGCGCGAGGGGAAATCCCAAATTACCCTCCTGTTTCTTCACGGGCGTATACGAGTTGCGCACGGCGGTCACAATATCATTTAGGTCCTTCATTTTTACCGTGTATTTGCGCACAGGGATCAAGAAAGAAGAAAGGATAACTAGGGCAGATGATAGGTGGAAAAATTGCGTCATGTGTAATATGCTTTTCCGGAAATCGTCTTGGAAACAACATTTTCCTGCTTATTTACGAGTAGGAAAATTGAATTTTCCGGACTAGTAGTACTGTAAAGATTTTTACAAGACGCAAAATGGCAATTTTTTGATGTTGTTTACTTTGTAACTAGAGTTGCCACCAAAATTAACAAACCTGATTTTTGTGGAATTTGAAAAAAAATTTGTAAATTTCGTCTTTTTCGCGATTTCCGGCTTCTCTCTTCAGCAATGTGAAATATTCCTTACTTTTCTAAGTCAACAACTATTTCCAGTAGTACATAATCAATGCTTTTCTGTACACAAAATTAACCTTACTCTTAATGAGGATGGGGAGAAGGGTATCGTACCAGCATAGAATTAACGGCGGCGGTCAACTCGTAAGAAATTTTAATCCCCAACCCTAAGACCGCACAATTGTTAAGCGAACCGGAAGGAACATTTTTAAAGGGTAGTTTTGGATGAGTCTAAATTTTGTTGATAGATAGTCTAGATTTGTTGAAACTAAGAATGTGATATAAGGGGGTGGTTTGTTACGTTCCAACTAAACGGCGACAATGGATCGCACCGAGATAGTTGTGGATTTTATTAAAAGTCAACGCGGCAAAGACTTGCTTGTTGATCATATGCTGCATAATGATAATATGCGTTTAATGACCCTAGGGTCGGGTTCCGCAGGGTTTTCCTTGCCCTCTCGCAAGGAATAAGATAATCCCCCTTTTGGGATTTTTCAGGTAGTTTTAACCCTTACGGGTTGATCGATCTAGAGAACCATATTCTTACGAGTTGACCAATCAATGCGGACCGGGGATTAATTCTGACGAGTTGGTCCGTGCCCAGGATTAACACGTATTCTGGCCGCAATTCGACCCTTACCTGTTCTCAAATTCGTGATCACCCGTTTTTGGGAATACTGCTTACTCCTTAGATATTTCTTAAAATCGTTTGAGATAATCATCGTTGAGTATATCGAAGTGGGGAGTCCTTAATTATCTTAATCCTTATCTTAATCAGGTAGGACAGCAGAAAGAAAACAATAAGTGTAAAGAAAATTTCTGAGAAGATTTAGCCAAGAAGTTGTCAAACGTCTTTGTATATTGTGTTCAGAATTTAAAAAAATATATCTGAGGCAGATATCGAAAAAAGTTCAAAAATTGCCCTTCAGGGACGATTCAGCCAAAAATGTTATCTCTTTATCAGACACATTCGATAAAACGATAAGTAATAAAAATAATAGGTAATAAGGGATATAATAGGGAATAAAATCTATTTGAACCGTATTTAAGAAAATTTCCAAAAATTGAAAAATAATAAGTGTAATTCTCTACAGTACCCTGTAGAGAATATTGAGCCAAATATGTTTATGAACGCTATGATTCATAGTGGAAAATAAATATTCAAAGTTTAAAAACGTTTTAACATTTTCCTAAATTAGGTTTCAAATTTTTAAGCCGCATTTCCAGAAATCTTAGGAAAACCTTAAAAAATATTGGAGGTTTTAAGGAAATTTACAAAATCCAAAGAATGACAAATAAAATTTAGAGAACGTTATTAAACTTCATTACACATATTCGTCAGTTTTTAGAAACATTAAAAGATGAAACAAACTCTTTGAGCAAACTTTGAAAAAATTTTTACAAATCGAAAAATGACATTAGTAAACTACCCTTTCATAACAGTTAATTTTAATAAAGCTTAATGAGCTTTAATAAAACTTAATTTTAATAGAGCTTACTGAGAGGTCTCGATAGAATCATCATCATCATCATCATCAACCAGCCTGAAGTGTCCAATGCTGTCCAGCATTCCCATTTAAGTTTTTTGGACAAATATATAGCATCTTGTTACGTTTTGTTTGTTGAGCCCGCGTTGGAAGACGTAGTCCGGTCCTGTCTGTTGTTTATTCTCAGTTTACGCCAGGAGAAATAATCTCCTCTTTTGGCTTAAAAAAAATGTAGTTAAGGCGGCGTCGCGATGTCTGGCCACGGATTACAGCGAGCATTATTAACTTAGTCTATTGAAATTGTGTCAGAATGGGGCTCAATCTATTGACTATCGTTGGTAAAAATTTTAAAGTGCGACGTTATACGGTTTTCTTCTAATTACATTAGGGGTACTCACCATCTTTCATTTAGCATGCTATAGAGTGCTAGTTGTGCTAGTGGTAGAGTTTCAGCAATAGCATGCTAAATATTCCTACAGAAATAAGTTGGTCAATTTAGCACACCTGGTGGTGTGCTAAATACAGTGTTACTATGCTAAATGGCGGCCATGTTGTTTTATTTGTTATTTCCAAAGAGGTTTTATGGTTATACTCTTAAGTTCACTCTTAAGAGTGTCTTAAAACGGTTCTCGTCCAAGTTTGGTAAAGTAGAATCGTACCAATATGCAGATTTTACCACTGACTCCAATTGAAATGGTACAGAATATCTACAAGAGGAAACGGCAAGAATGTTATCTAAACAATCCTCGATGAATTCATCCACTTCTTCTGCAGTTTCAAATGACAGAATTTCAAATATAGTCATTCGCCAAAGTTTCACATAAATTATATTTTTCACTGATCTTCTCGGCATGTTAAAAGAAATAAACCAAAGAAAAGAATCAAGATTTCAGTTATTTACAAAATACTGTTTCAGAATCATACCGCGAGTGGCGCCACCGCACTTAATTAGCAAGATTACGATAGTACTTACCTTGGGTCACTCATAATTCTAATTTTAGCATGCTAAATAACATTGTGAGTACCCCTAGTTTAAGTAAGTTTATGTACAATGTGTAATGAATGAATGCTGTTTAATTATTGTATTGGATATCTCGTATCTTAGGGATATTGATCTTCCCATAGCTCGCTGAGCTACACAGATTTTTTTCTCTTGACTCGGCTGTAATCCTTGGACTGCCTGGTTTCTCGAGATCTTTAATAGACAGCGGTGCGCAACTGGTACGCACCGTTTTTTCCCACATACCGAATGGATTAACCCCGGACCTTATCCACATCTCATTAGCCTTCCTGCGTCATCGGGCAGATCTAATTGCTGCAGGTAATCCCGCGGTGAAAAAGTAGGTATCTCCTCGGAGCGCGGATTAGAGGAAAGCCGCGACGCGATGGCGTTGCTCAGTAAAGTGTGAATTTCCGAAAAAAGAATTTTTGTAACGGCGACGGTTCATTAGGCGGGGCGACGATTCGTATAATGAATCGCGGCATCCTTTGCCTTTGATTGCTGCTAATACACGTCGGAAGTTTGCTTTTATTCGGGACCGAGAACATCACGATTTACGGATTACGCTCATTCACTCTCTCGGCTCTTCCCATTCAAGCGGCAGATTACGAGCTGCGCAGAAAATGTATTCCGTCTCCCATTGTCTTTTTTGCTCGGTTTAAAATAGACTATAGTCGGGTGAATGGAGACGACTTAAACTACCTTCTGGAATTACTGGCAGTGGCCCAAGTGTAAATGTTTGGATCCGTCTTCTGAAATACGTTCCTATAAAAGACTCGCAGGTGGAAGAAGGTGTAGGATACACGGAGACTAATTACCTCACAGATCGAAACCGCAACTTTTCGATTTCATAAAACGGAACGTAGACAGAAACCACTAACCATAAGATAGATAGCGTTCACCTGCCGAAAGGAAAAGAGGGAGAGAGAAGGAGGGAGGAACGCAGTGGCGTAGGTCGCAAATCATTCCGACTTTTCACGTCCTATTGCGTACCACTTCAGGGGGAGAAATTTTATTAAAGCAATTATACTTAATGTTTGCGCTAGTAAATTCTAATGAATAAATTTACATATTAATGCCATTAGGAAAACCGTAATAACCATACCGAGCTTTTTTATCCTCTACAAGAAACGGTAATTAATAATTTGTTGGTTTTAACTTCGGTAAATATCGCAGAATTAAGGGGGTTACACGACATAAAATTATATGTAAATGACGCACATTATTTCGAAATAGAAACAATAGAAACGTACAGAGCGTCGGTGGTGAATCGCTATTTACCTTCTGGAAGTTGATGGTAGAGTCATCTATATCAAACTATCAAAGTAATATCTTTTATCGAAATTTCATTACTATTATCCCTTTCCTTTATAGTGACTTCTCACTAATTTGGATTACATGGTTAAAACTATAAATCTATAAACAGCAATTAAAAACCAAAACAAAATCCAATGATAGTAGAGAGGCTATGCGGGTTCTGGTCCAAAATCTCGTATTATTTTAAAGGAAGAAAGGGGGGGGCTTACTTAACTTTACACCTAAACACCTCCTGTCGTGTTTATCTTAGGATTACATTTAATTGATCAGAATTATCGTCATACAGTGTATTCAACAATTGCTTTAATCTCGATAACTGTATAGGTACATACATTCAATCGTATGCCTATCAGTAAAGACATTTTGAGTCGCTTTTATTGTTATGATGTGTTCATTAATTGTGTCAAGCTCAATCACAAGCTAAGACCTCCAAATGTTTGACGACAACAGAAAATGAATTCTTCCATTTTCCCACTTAAACCAAAGTAATATATTTTACAGCAATTTCATTACTATTATCACGTTTCTTTTTAGTGACTTCTCACTAATTTGGATTACATGGTTAAAAGTATAAATTTATAAACAGCAATTAAAAACCAAAACAAAATCTAATGATAGTAGAGAGGCTATGCGGGTTCTGGTCCAAAATCTCATGTTATTTTAAAGGAAGTTTCTTAGAAGGGGGCTTACTTAACTTTACCTCCTGTCGTGTTTATCTTAGGATTACACTTAATTCAGTAGAATTATCGTCATACAGTGTGTTCAACAATTGCTTGAATCTCGATAACTATATACATACATACATTTAATCTTATGCCTATCAATAAAGACATTTTGAGTCGCTTTTATTGTTATGATGTGTTCATTATTCGTGTCAAGCTCAATCACAAGCTAAGACCTCCAAATGTTTGACAACAGAAAATGGATTCTTCCATTTTCCCACTTAAACCAAAGTAATATATTTTATCGCAATTTCATTACTATTATCACATTCCTTTTTAGTGACTTCTCACTAATTTGGATTACATGGTTAAAACGATAAATCTATAAACAGCAATCAAAACCCAAAACAAAATCCAATGATAGTAGAGAGGCTATGCGAGTTCTGGGCCAAAATCTCGTGTTATTTTAAAGGAACTTTCTTAGAGAGGGCTTACTTAACTTTACCCTCTGTCGTGTTTATCTTAGGAGTACATTTAATTGATTAGAATTATCGTCATACAGTGTGTTGATATAATTTCTGCGTTTGGATAGATGACAAAACTTTTAAGGTTTTCTTAGAAATATCTTCAAGCGCATTGCTCTGTGGTATTCTCGATTTATTTGAACATACGGTGCCTTACAGAGAGTCTTTGTTACTGTTGCAATGGGACCCTCATACAACTAATTTGAATTTAGAAATTCATGAAAAGCTTTTTGAAAATTCCATACACGATGAGCAGTAATTTTAATTGTCAAATTAGTACTTCTAATAAATGAAAAATAATTCAGAGATGTTAGTAACAATTGTAATAATGATGAAGTCTTAGAGTATGGAAGTTAATGTAACATTTAATATTGACATTTATATCCATCGACAAAATATGCGCATAAACTGTACAATAAACAAAATATTGTAATATTATTTATATTTGTATTGTGTCGAAGAACACAAGCTTGGTGTAATGAAGTTAAATGCAATTTTGTTGTTGTTGAATAATACAAAATATTCATACATGACAATAATCAATACAGTCGGCCGCAAATGTAATTGGCTACATATAATTGACAACCGGTTATAATTGAATTTTTTATAGCACCGAATATCAGGATAGGGGAAGTCAATATAAAATGTTATTAATAATTGAACTTGGTTAATATTGAGTTTTGCATATCGCTAACCAAAATCCTAGATTTTCCTAACGAATTTATAGTATATATAGAACAAATACAGTATCATTCCTAAAAAGTGATCAATAAATTATCAATCTACATAATTTTTTATTGTGGGTGGGAAATTCAAATTAAAATTTATTTGCTGCAAACTAATTCTGTCTTTTCTTCTCTTTTATAAGAAAAATTCTATGATAATCTCGATAAAGAATTGTGGTTCCCATTAGGAAATATTAAATTGTAAAGAAGTATTACTTGAAAAGAAACCAATATATAAAAAGTCCCCTTGACCAACCCTGAACGTTACATCCTAAAATTGGAAACCTTAAATTTTGACCTCAAAAAAGAGAGTCGTTTTTGAAAATTGATCCAAAACTGACAGTCAGGTCATGAGTTTTATGGAGAAGTCGTTTACATTGCTAATAAATTTTATTTTTAGATGAAATCGCAATATTTCCAAAACTTTGCTGAAGAACTAAAATGCATCCTCTTTACGTACCTTTTGAGTTTCATGGCGAAAGTATATAACATTTGACAGAAAAGGAAGGTTTTAAGGCTTTTTCCAAAATATTGCGACTTTGGATTTTCGAAATTTGAGTTGCAAACGAGACTTTGAGACGATTTCCTGGAGCTAACAATGAAAGATGGTAAAAATTTGGTTTACTAACATAATAAAGATTGATTAACATATTATTTTTGTCGATCATTCAAATTTGAGTTATTAGCATTTCTAGACATTTCAAGGTTACCTGAATCAAAAAACATGTCTTTCAAAAAATGTTTGTTCTGGTCATTTTTCGGTTTTTGAAAATTTACTCAAAATACACCGCACTATTGTTTCCAAACTTTAAGTCTTTATCTTAATATAGAATGTGTATATGAAAGTTTAATAACATTTTTGGGTGTCATTTCTGATGGGCATTTTAGTCTTACCGTCATTAAGTTTTTTGAAATTTACTCGATAACCACCTCAAGAATTGATTTCAAATTTCAAATATTTCTCCTGATATAAAAATATGAGAAAGTAGTCAAATGAACATATTGCCATTGTTTAGAAAGCTAGCTTTCTTTATGCGAAGTTCTTGTACTGCTAAAACACACGGGTGTATACGCAAAATTTCCGACCGTCAGATGACCGATGTATACATAATATGCCCACATATATATTGCGACGTTCTTGCCACAGAGGTCAGCACTGGCCACACACATTTCTGTGTAGCCTGAAGGATGAGTTTCCATGTTTTCCATTTCGCTCCATAGTCAGGAAATAGGCACCCTATCGCATGCCTCTTCCAGATCTATTAGAGCTACGTGTGTCTCCCGGTTTCATTGGGTCCATTTTTCTAGGACTATCTTTAGGGTGAAAGCACATCGACAGTCGATTGACCAGCTCGAAAACATGCCTAGTTATATGGCCCTAAGCGAAGATCCACACGTGCAATATCCTACTGACTGCGCCAATTTTATTCCTGACTTTTAGCAATGAGTTTTTTCGTTTGTAATATTCAAATCCCTAAATAAACATTGTAGCTTTTAATTACTTTTTAAAAACTCATTGCTAAAAATGAGCAATGAAATTGCCTGTTCTTCTGGCTACTTGTCGCTGATTTCTTCTTCAATCATATTTTTCAGTATTCTGGAGTTTCTAGACGGTATAAGAGGTTCTGCCATTGCGAATGCCGAATAGTCTTCGGAACGTATACGATTTAGCCACTTCTTTAGGACGTATTAATAAACTGGTCAGGGAATTTCGATAAAAATGTCGTTTGCTCTTGGTGCATCATCGCGGCCTGCCTCAGTCCAACGGAGCGCGGCAAGTATTCTCGTTTCTTTCCCAAACAAAAACTTGCAGAATCGGCCGGCGAAGAATCGACTTTTACGACATGAAGATCATTCCACGGTGTATTCTAATAACCTTCTAAAGTCCGTCTGACACGGACCACACACACCAAACTTCTCGTAAAAACGACTCTATTCCATTTTAATTAGGTGCATTTACCCAGCTCGCTTTTAAATTACCCTCCTGAATAAGAGGCTCGGCTTTTTTCGTGTCCCGTCGTAAATTTTCCCAAGTGCCAGTCGGAATGAGAAATTTGCGGATTTTTTCGTCGTATAAATAATTAAATTTCTACTTATATGGGAAACCGATAGAACAACGGGGGCAATTTTTTTGAGACGGCTTAATCGTCCGCAGGTTAACCTTGGACCACGACGACGATGATGCCATCTACCCAAAAGTGTCAGTAAAGTACTGTCATAAAATTGAAATCGCAAACGTCACAATCGTTAGCGCCGCAAGAGCGACAATAAATCCGAGACGCAGTAATAATAAACAGGACACGATTAATTAAATCCGTCTCGCATAAAGAGCTCCTTCAATTAACTGGGTTAATACCGACGATTCTGATCGTTTTGTTATCTTTTCCTTAACGAGATCGCATTTACGAGTAGAGGGGAAAAAGCGACGTTTCATTTTCCCACACACTACGAAATTAAACTCAAATTTTAACAAACGATTATCCGACGCAAAGAGAACGTATTACATCGGTTTATGTCAGTTGCGCACCGCGGTCAGAAAATCTCAGGGGTAAGTAACTAATAGTCTAGTAAATGAAGGAAAAAACGTGGGTTAAATTCTGCAAAGGGATGAAACCGTGTAGGTTTCAACTGGGTCCTTCGAAATACAGAAAGTTGCCGATTCTCCGAGTAGCGCGAAAATGGTGGAAAATGGCCCTCAAGTTCCAAAAATCCGTTTTCCGGCAGTATCTCCGAGAATATGGCATTTAGAGAATTTTTGTTTAGATACAAAAGGGAGATCAGTTCATTAGCTACAAAAATGATCCTTATGACTTTTTCCGAAAACTCGACAGTTTTCGAGATAACGGCCCCGAAACGAGCCCTTTACATGTCGCTCCTGCTCTGAATCCAGGAGAGCAAGACCAAAGCGGGCGGACAAATTGTCCAATAACTCGAGTAAAAATGGATATATTTTGAAGACTCAAAATTCACGCGAAAGACAAAACCCATAGCTGTGGTATCCTGGGTCTCGAACCTCATTTTTATTTTTCTTGAATATTGGAAACCCAGGCTTAATTTTTTTTTTCTTCGATATTTCTCAACTTTTAGAAAATTCAACCATATTTTAATGGATAATAGTAATTTAGTTGGGTCTCTTTTGATAATGCGTCCCCAAAACCCATCGAACGAGCCCAGAAAGTAGGATTTCACGAGACCGAAACGATACCGAGAGTTGCCATAATATCGGTCTCGCAAATCGAAATTTGCCCACTCTCGTCTCGGTATCGTTATCGTGTCGTTCTCGTCTTACTCTCGCCCCTTTTGTGTTTTTTAATGAACTCTAAAAAAAATTGTAATAAAAATGAAATAACCAAAAGTCATTAAAACTATGATATTTCCTTTTCTGGCTTATTAAAAATATATGAAATTAAACAAACTTGTAAAATAAAATAATATGTAAGAAATAAGGTAATATATATGTATATATTAAAATATAGAAATTTACCTAAATTTATTATAATAATAATTCATGATATAATTATTAACATATTACTATTATTATGATATTATAAATTGTTATTATTATTCTATTACCTTTATACTATACACTAAAATATACTAAATACATTATATACCCACATTATGTATATACAATGACAATTTTCTGTTCTTTATATCTACTGTTATTTTTACTCAAAACAAAATTAGACAGGTACCTACCTATTTTCAATGCTTCAGTATTAAGTACCTAATTTACCTAATTATTTATCTAATATTTTCGATATCACTTTCACAAACTTCCATTGCCAAATCACTATTGACCCAAGATTTGATACAAAGAAGAGATTTAATTGCATCATCTGTTAATACCTGTCTGTGTTTTGTTAAACAGTTCGACAGGTACTGTTGTAGCAGTAATTGCTAAAATATCTTTAGCCATTTTAGGGTCTTCATTTAATAAGTCTTCGTCCGATAAGTAAGTACTTATAATAATGTTAATAACAATTTAAATTTTTGACAAACCCTTCTTCTGTTATTCATCTTTTCATCTATTACCTACCTATATACCTGCCTATTGTTAGCCACAAGTAAGGTTCTTAAACGAGGGTGGATGCATTTATATTTATGACATCCGGAATGTATTTATTAAGTATACCTGTACAATAAAGCTGAAATTTCAGATAATCGAAGAAAAATCGAGACTCGTAAAGATTTAATATCGTCTCGACGAGACTCTCGGTCATTTCACTCTCGTCTCGGTCTCGGTATTTTTTGAACAATCTCGTCTCGGTCTCGGTCTCACTACGAGACGAGGCCGAGATTTTCTCTTGGTATCGTGAAACCCAAGTTTCATTTTCTTTCTCTTGCATTCCAATAAAGAGTAACTCTGTTTATGTTGATTTTTTGGTATTTCCGGAATTTTGAAAGTTGGTTGGCAAGAATGTTGAAGTTGGCAAAAAAAAAACGAAGAAACCATTGGAAAGGGGACATTTCAAGCGTTCCAGTGATGCTTAATTTAAATGATTTAATGCCCGATTGATGCCATAAATGTCAAAAACTGAACATAATTAAAGTTACTTTTTATTGGGATGCAAAAGAAAGAAAATGAAAGAACCTCTATGCGGGCTCGTTCGATAGGTTTTGATGGGGACCCATTATCAAGAAAGACCCGACTAAATCACTATTATTTATTAAAATATGGATGGATTTTCTAAAAGTCGAGAAATATCGAAGAACAACAATTTAGCCTGGGTTTCCAATTTTCAAGAAAAATAAAAATTAGGCTCGTGACCGGATACCATAGCTATGGGTTTTGTCTTTCACGTGAATCTTGAATCATTAAGAAACATCCATTTTTACTCGAGTTATTAGACAATTTGTCCGCTCGCTTTTGTCTCCATTACTCGAATTTGCTCTCTTGGATTCAGAGCAGGAGCAACATGTAGAAGGCTCGTTTCGGGGCCGTTACCTCGAAAACTGTCGAGTTTTTTGAAAAAGTCATAAGGGCCATTTTTGTAGGTAATGAACTGGTCTTCCGTTTGTATCTGAACAAAAATTCTCTAAATGCCATATTCTCGGAGATATTGGCGGAACACTGATTTTTTGAACTTGAGGGCCATTTTCCACCATGTCGCGGTATACTCGTAGAATCGGCGACTTTCTGTATTTCGAAAGACCTACAATTGCCCCCGGTTTCATCCCTTTGCAGAATTTAACCCAGGTTTTCTCCTTCATTTACTGGACTATAAGTGAACGAAGGTGAACTAAACGCTATTTAGCACAGTCTGTGTAGTCATTTTTTGACGTTTTACGACATTAATTCAGTACCGGATGAGAGTGGTCAAAAGTTGTAGGCTCTGATCAGTTGATCATGCCTATATAGTTTTAAACATTCAAAAATTGTGCATTAACAAATGGGAGGGGTTAAAAGTTGGCAAAAACTAGTTTTTTGATTCTACAAGTCAAAGTATGCATTTCGGGGAGAAAAGTTTCAAACATAAGTTATAGAGAATTTAAAAACCTATAATTTGAGCTACAGCACGATGAATTTTGTTAAACATTTATTGCAAAAATACCAAAAAACCACTGAAAATGGTCATTTTTTGAATATTGATTATTTACTGCAAAAATAATATGATTTACGTTTTTACTGCTCTAAAGAATTTTCAGTGGTTTTTACAAAGCCTACAACATTTGACCACTCCCGTCCGGTACTGAATTAATATCGTGAAAAATCTACACAGACTGAGCTAATTCTGACCACGGTGCGCAACTCGCACACGCCCGCCGTTACATATCGCTTCGCCCGATACATAAAAGCCGTGGCAGATATCCGTTCGATTTCCCAATTTCGAAGGATCTAATAAAAAAGAAACTCCTTTTGCTGGAGCGTGAAATCGTAATTGCTACGAGTATACCACAAGTTCGGTTTTGGTCTAAGCAGATGCGTTTCTTTGTTCACGGCGGGCGGCGTTCTTTTCTCGAAGCCAGTGGCACCGGCGACGTTCATTATATGTAAATTCGGACCGAACTCTACGGAAAAAAATGTTCCCGTTCCGCGCCGGAGCCGAGACGAGAGAAATGGGATTCCCGGACTATTCGAAAAAGTCGCCGCAGATGAGATTAACTCATAAACTCGATGATATAGACGAATCCGGTTTTATAATGGGATTATACGGCCTTTACTATGGTAGTGCTTTTTCCCCCGGAGTTGTTTGAAGAATCTACTACCTTATATATATGTTGTATCTGCCTCGTTTAACGCGCTGTCATTTCGAATTGTTCTCGAGTTGTTGAAACGTCTCTAAGTCTGTCCCGCAGATATGGGACGTATGCCGTTGGATCGTGAGCATGCTTCTTTCTACTCCAGCCAGTCGAGTTTACTGTACCATATATATTTTATTGCCATTTAACGTCTTCGTATGTGTGTGCATCTTTCCCGTTAAGCGATTGAAACGCTTGAACCACCTCTTTTGTTATAAAATAACGTTCTATCCGATATGCGCAATGTGCTGTTTCCTGGTATTTTTCTAAAGTTCTGGTCCAATGGAAATGACTGTCATAACTCATAACTTCGGTGATAAATACTGTAACACCTGCTAAACGAAAAAGAATACTTTATGATAATCATATCTATAAGCTATAACTAAATTTACGTCTTGGACAAAATGGCGATCATTTTGGACAGTTCCTTAAATCTCTCTAATTCTAATTGTACCAACTATCTTAATTAAGATTTCAATTAATCATTGTTAAGGAAACTTTTGATTTATTTTTCCAATTGACACTTTGTATGACTTTGCCTAAGTTAATGTAATCCTATTTGAAATCCGTAAGTTAATTGCGTTTTCCAATAAGTCATTGTTATTGAAGCAATTGGTGTATTTTGAACGACAAATTTCCATAACCCGCAATTATGATGTGTGTCCAATTGCATTACCTTGCTTAAGTTTAGGCAGTTAAATCATTGTTTTGGTTTATTTTGAATAACGAATTTCTCTTATATTTTTTAAATTTCCATTGACAATTTGATATCTTTCCAATTGATACTTTCCATTACCAGTTAATGCAAGTTTTCCTGAAATTCGAACTTTAATTGAGTTTTCCAATAAGTCATTGTTACAGGTTTTGTTTTATTATTGTTATTATTATGTTATTGGTTTGGTTTATTTTTAAAAACAAATTTCCATTACTTGCAATTGACATTTCCACGCCTTTCCAATTGACATTTTTCATTACCTTCCTTAAGTTGATGTGATTTTTCTTGAAATCCGCACGTTAATTGAGTTTTCCATTAAATTAGTTAAATGAATCTTTCGGTTCATTTTGAATAATAAAATTTCATAATATTCCATAAATTTCTATTGACATTCTGATATCATTCCAATTGACGCTTTTCATCATCTTACTTAAGTTAATGCAAGTTTTCTGAAAGTCCACACTTTTTCTTAAAAATCTGACAAGACTAAACAACGTTTGAAAATGAATTGCCTATCGCGTTGGTTGCAATTAAAAATTCTTAAAACAGGAAAATAAACAAAAACTTTTTTTAAAATTTTAAGGGTGGCTTACCCCCGATCAACTCCTTGCAGATTATCTTTTTCTCACATTTGAATTACGACACGAAGTGCACCTAAACGATACAACAAAACTGACTTGACCAAATTGAAAGATTCTAAATTTGGAACCATCCCTTACTTTGAATCCTACAAGGATTCAAATTGGGAAGTTTGGTAAGTTGCAATAGTCTTTCATATTTTGAATCCTTGCATGCCAAAGTGCTATGTTGGTTGTTATGCGGGACACCCTGTATATGCATATCTTACATTAGCTTTTATGACACGACTAAATGCAATTTTAAATACACTTTGTTCGCAGTTATTCCATTAGAAAAAAGTGATTAGGTGTCAATGTTAAAAGCATTATAATTATCAACGTCTAATCACCTCGTTAAATTACTATCACACTTAACAAATGATATGAACCGTGTGATAAGTACCTTGTTAAGATTATTTCAGCAAATTGTCGGTCTTACTTGGAGTTTACACATTTCTTGTGTACCTATTTTAAGATTATATATTTTAGTAAAGTCTGGATAGCTGTAAATACCATGAAGCATTATACAAACATGATCTTAAAAAAATCCAATAGAAATAATTGAATATGTTATTTTTTTCCAAAAAGAGCAACATTTCAGAAAAAAACAAAAATATAGAAAAAATTATCTAGAAAGGCAATTCAGCTGCATACAGTATTCTTCAATGCTAACTGGTGCATATTGTGTTATGTTACTGGGAAATTAATATGGGTAGATTCTGTCAGGAATTTTAGTACTCCAGCTTTTGGTCCAGATATTGATATGTTCCATTAATGTTTACACTTCGCATGAAGCTTCTTTATTGTCTTGGTTGACTAAGTCTGGATTTAGTCTGAGATTCTGGCATGGATTTTGGGATTTAGTAGCCCACTACATGTAGGACTACTAAGTCTGGATAAAGCTAGATGTATACTGTTGCATTCAGAACTTAAGAATCTTTCCTAACTATGCATATGCATTTTCTCATGTTCTAATCAGTATCTATCAGATATGTATGATTCCTTAGTTGGGGATCTAACTGTCTTGGCATGCAACACTTACCTTTGTTTCCATGCTAGACTTCATGTAAAGACAGTTTAAGAATCAGAAATTTATTTTTTTCCAAAAAGAGCATCATTTAAGAAAAAACGCAAATATAGAGAAAATAATCTAGAAGGGCAATTCATCTGCATAGAGTATTCATCAATGTTAACTCGTTCATATTGCTACATGTTACTGGGAAATTAATATGGGTAAATTTTGTTACGAATTTTAGTACTCCAGCTTCTGGTCCACATATTGATATGTCCCATTAATGTTTAGACTTCAGCTGAAGCTTCTTCATGGTCTTGGTTGACTACTAAATCTGGATTCAGTCTGAGATTCTGGGATTTAGTATTCCACTAAATCTAGGATTTAATAGTGGATTACTAAATCTGGATAAAGCTAGATGTATACTGTGGCATTCAGAACTTATGAATCTTTCCTAACTATGCATATGCATTTCCTCATGTTCCATTTAGTATCTATCAGATATGTATGATTCCTTAGTTGGGGATGTAATTGTCTTGGTATGTAACACTTACCTTTGATTCCATGTCAATACAGATTAAAAATCAGAAATGTAATATTTTAAAATATTATCTACTAATCCACAACGGTTATGGGTGCAACTTACCAAATCCCCCCAAATCCTCTCTCGACGCCTACGCCAGTGTTCTCGGTTCCATTAACAAAATTAGGTATTACTCAAACAGAAGACCAAACCTCTCTCTAATTCATCCGGGGCGGCTAACGAAGTAAATAGAGAACCCGAATGAAATTTATGGCGCGGGAAGAGCAATTTGTTCAATTTTCGAAAATTTCTAAATAATTATTTAACCGCAGGTATTAGCCGGGATACGGAGGATGAACACACACACACTCACAGCAACCACCACCGGCTATCACCTTTTTACCTAAGGTCCAATTATAGCGTAGGAAGGTTGACTATCGTTTCGGGACATAATATACCTGACCGAAAAAAAGGGAGAAATACTAAGAAAATTAAATTTTGATTTTGGCGCGTTTCGCTTTTGGATTAATTGCAAAATATTACGGTGATATCTTTGATAAACGAGTGATATCTTTAAGTCTTTAATGCTATGTGCACTTCTTATTACAGTACTCACTTTTACATTTCAGTTACTTTCGCTTACTTTAAATGTGAGAATATTACTGTTAATGGTAAAAAATATTAAAGGTCTCAAAGGTCACTACCAAAAAGGTTACTTCTATCCCTTCTAATCTGTGTTATATAAAATGAAATCAAATGATTTCACAATTAAAATACCTACTACTTACAGAAAAGATACAGTGCTGAAATTTGCAGGTCATACCAAATATGAATCATTTGATAACATACTTTAAAAGTTGCTCATGATGCCTTTCTACTACTTACTTGAGTTATTTTCATGAAATTACGTTATTCCATATTAATCAGATGAAATAATAGTGAATTAGAATCACATCAGAATTGGTGTATTATGCAGTAAAATTCACAGAATAAGTGAAATAAGTTAATCTGTTAAGAAACAGATTTAATAGAATTAAGTTTATTTATGTTATAATGATTATGTTACTCATTTACTAGTTTTGGATAGATTTATTTTTTTTTGGTCAGAGTCTCTTTATGTGATCTAACTACATAACATTCTTTTTGGATTTCAATGTATACTTCTGACTGAAAATTCAATAGTATGTCGACAAAATTGAAAATACATGGATAAAATTTGTAAAGACTTCACTAAATTAACAATGAAAAGATTGACATTTAATTTAGCTGTTATTGATTATATGATGAAGTACATGATTATACCTATTATTACCTTCGACCAATCATCCCCAATCAACATAAGATCAATAAAAGTTGCTTGTTTTCTTGTTCCAAAATCATTTAATTAAGTCGAATTAATTGGACTGAACGTATTTAAAACTAGTGATATCTTTAAGTGTTCAATGCTATGTGTACTTCTTATTACTTATTAAATCTAATTATTAAATTAAATACTTAAACACTAAATAAAATACCTAAAAATATACTTCTTAAAAGTGAGTACTATTACTTTTAAGAAGCGAGAACATTACTCATTTTTACAATTTCAGCTACCAGTGTCCTGTACAATGTTACTTGAGACAGAAAACCAAATGTCGATTGTACTGAGCGCATCCATAAAGTGCTCTATGCCCTATACCAAAGCGTAGTATTCATTTACGATATTTTTGCGACCAACCCTCGTATATCTGAATCCCACAAGTACTGAGAGCTGCATAACTGTACAAAGGTTAGTGAGTCGGGTTACTATAGTCATAAAACTTTAACAGGGGCATTTAGAACCTTATTATGTACATGCAATGGATGGGCAAGATGGCTCAAGTGGATATTATAACGTGTTTTTTTTTTAGTTGTCTCAAGTGAGAATGGAAAGAGAATTACTTCATTAACAAAGATTTTTGTTCTTGAAATGTATCCTTGATATTATTATAATATAACAGTATTAAATCCTTAAATTTCCATAGAGGAAAAAAAAGTGTTTAAAAAAGTAGAAAATAGTGAGATTTTCATTATAATCAAATTCTAAGTAGGATAATGTAGTAGGATAGTGACAGATTTTTTTGCTCGATATGGATTGGACTATTCAATAACGTACTTGTTCCTGCCGGATATAAGGAAGAGCCCATACATACAACATCCCCATCGCAAATAGATTAAAGCACATTTCGTACATAAAGGTATCGATGTCTCGTCTTTCTTTTTACGTTGGAAACGCTCGCTGATCACATTTTTAGACTGTTGCAGACGTTCCGTTTGGCGAGGGGTTTTCGGTTACCGGAAGTCATGTGTCAGAGTGTGTGTCGCGTTAACAATCTTCCACGTTCCGATAGAAACATACATATATATTTATAAAGTGACGAGAGGCGGTGATAACATCTCGAACATCCTGGATCGATTCTAATGAAGATCTATCTTTTTATTGCCCGTTTTACGACTCGGACGTAAAACTGTCGAAAAACGGGGATTTTGAAACTCACCGACTACTACTACAAGATCCCGATATAGATATGTATAACTCGGAATAAATCCCAGGTTCTTCCGCGACACGGCAGCTGATTAACCGAATCATAAAAGTGTAAAGAATGCCTAATGTTTAAATTAGCTCGCCGCATTAACATCACTGTGAAATTACCCAATTCACCTTTCACCGAAACGAAATTGCGTGAAATTTACCATTTCGACACGGGCATTACGAATTCCAAAACGATCCCCCCCCCTTCCCCCTCTCGCGTTCCTTTTTTTGATTAATAAAAAAAAAGTTAATTTTGAACCTTATTAACTTCCTCTTCTAGCGCAACTTATTCTCGACCGTAATGAAATTCTCAAACGGACCGAGAGGAGAAACGAACGCTTTTTATTACTTCCAAAATAATATTTGCACAGCAAAAATTGCGTTTTAATAACGATATTTCCGAAAAGGAAAATAATTAAAATGGTCCCGGGGCCCAGAGAGACTTTATTTACGGAGGCCGATATAAAATCCACGTGAAAAACGAACGGGAAACCGGATAGAGAGACACTCCCGGGGATTTTATTTATTTTGAGGAGGAATATCGCGATGGAGGGTCTTCGAGTACGGGAAAAGTAATTGCTCAATTAAAACCGAGGCGCTTACCTTCACTTCCGTTTACGGTCGTAAGTCCACCATCTGAAACCAAGAAAAAGAAGTCAATAAACTGTCCAAGTAAATGAGTTACATTTTCAAATAACTTCCGTAATGTACATACCACCTGTGTACAAATTACCGACGAGATTAGTGGTGTTGTACTTGGACTTAACGAGGATGTGTACGTACATATTTACTTATCCTTTTCAAAGCGTAGAGGTGTATAAATCACAGGTTCAACATTTTACCACACGTAGCTTACACATTTGACCCAGAACTCCAGATTTGAGTGAGAATGAGACAAGACTTGGCTTCATCCTAATTAACAATTTTGGAGCAGTTCATCACACTCACTTTTATCTACGTACGTATAAATTTAGTTGTATTTCAGAAATTTAAATAAACATCCTTTCCCAAGTTTTTCCTCAAGAAAGTCCCATATTTATCAAAACTGAATTAACTTATAACAAGAATTTTAAAAATAAGTAAATTAAATTTGTTTCTCAAAAAACTAGATATGTTAAAAAACGAACATTTCATTACTAAATTTGTATTAATACAAATTTTGAAACATTTATAAAATAAAACATAATTTTAGCTCCCTTAAATTCGAGATACATCAATTTATAATAACATCCTCTCCCAAGCTTTTCCTCAAGAAAGTCCAATATCTTCAAAACTGTATTAACTAATAACAATTTTAGAAGTAAGTTAAATAAATTTGTTTCTCTAAAAACTAGATATGTTAAAAAACGAACATTTCATTACTAAAATCATATTAATAAAAATTTTGAAACATTTATAAAATAAAACATAATTTTAGCTTTTTCAAATTCGAGATACATAAATTTATAATAACATCCTCTCCCAAGCTTTTGCTCAAGAAAGTCCCATATTTTCAAAACTGTATTAACTAGTAACAACAATTTTAGAAGTAAGTTAAATAAATTTGTTTCTAAAAAAATTAGATATGTTAAAAACGAACATTTCATTACTAAAATTATATTAATAAAAATTTTGAAACATTTATAAAACATAATGTTAGCTCTTTCAAATTCGAGATACATCAATTTATAATAACATCCTCTCCCAAGCTTTTCCTCAAGAAAGTCCCATATTTATCAAAACTACTAATAACAACAATTTTAAAAATAATTTAATTAAGTTTGTTCCTCAAAAAACTAGTAATTGTGTTAAAAAACGAATATTCATTACTAAAATTATATTAATAAAAATTTTGAAACATTTATAAAACATATTGTTCATAGCTCTTTTAAATTCGAGATAAATAAATTTTTAATAACAATTTAATCAACCCTGATACACAAGGTGCAAAAAATATTTTTTTCTTTTCCTTAATTATGAATATTATTTCACCATACAAAATCAATTATTAATTACAAATTATTATTTTATCAATATTAATTATTATTCTAAGAATAAATTGATTACACAATTATGTTTTTAGTGTCTAATAAAAATCTTATCTCTAGCCTAACCTGTCATTCCAAAGTCAAGTTTCGATACATTTACTATATTACGACTTATTTCATATTAATAATATGAAAGCGACTGGTGATATGTACATATTCTAGAGCCAAATTTAATATATTTTTATAATACAACTATGTAATACCAAATCTTAAAAATATAAAATTTACGATATTAAATTCATAGATATAACCCATCTCCACTTTGAAAAGCTGCACCTTGATTTTATCTAATTTAAATTTTATATAAAGGAAAATCAAAATGAAAATATTCCTATTTCTGGTGGCGACAATTTTCAAACTTAAAAGAAATATATGTGACTTTCATCCCTTATTTCACTCTTTTCACCCCCTCTAACCATTAGACGTGTTGCCACAAATTACATATCATACCGTTCAAGGCAAAATATCGGTATTAGGCTCTCAGTCTGTCGGTAGGTGCGGTTCAATAATCCTTAAATGTGATTGCTCTTAGAGAAGTCATCTGCTGAATTAGGAAGTAGCGAAGACGTACAGTTAAGTTTAGATTAGTAATTTTGAGTAGAAATTGCTTGAAGAAAACGATTTAATTTGTTTAGCACTTCAATTTTATAAATTGCGACACGTCGACGACTAGTGGCAGTAAATGTGCCGCTGGAATTACCGATCTTGTAGTAATTTAGAAATGCCTACTTTAGTTATTCGCGAGCTTATTTTGTAAGTAGTTCTAACTGCATGAGTAACTCAGCTAGACTATCAGGAAAACGTGTAAAACAAAAATAGAGGTCCATGAGAGGATTTTTTGGAAAAAAAAACGGTAGGGGTTAATTAATCTTCCCTTTTTGACTGCTCAAGAAATAAACTTCCGAATTTCAACATGACACTTTTGAAGGGTGGGTCGTACGGAGTTTGAAGTTATGTGACTAAATTTTAATTCAATAACTCCCAACAGTTTTCCAAAATATGACTATTTTTCAAAAATGAAATGTTTTCACTCCAAGCGTCAAGAGATCTCCCACTTTCGCTCTTCCTAGAAAACATAATTTTGGAGCATTTTTGGTAAATATCGAAAGGGATCACAAGACCACAGCAGACCAGGTCGTACCAGACAAGACCAGAACAAACTAGACCAAAGCAGACCAGAACAGACCAGACCAGACTAGACCAGAGCACACCATATTAGACCAGGGCAGACGAGATCCGACCACTAGAAACCAGAGCAGACCAGGCCCTACCAGACAAGTCCAGAACAGACTAGACCAGGCCAGACCAGAGCAAAATAGAGGAGACCAAAGCAGACCAGAACAGACCAGACCAGACTAGAACAGAGTACACCATATTAGACCAGAGCAGACGAGATCCGACCACTAGAAACCAGAGCAGACCAGGCCGTATCAGACTAGACCAGAGCAGACCAGAGCAAAATAGAGGAGACCAAAGCAGACCAGACCAGACTAGACCAGACTAGAACAGAGCACATCATATTAGACCAGAGCAGACGAGATCCGACCACTAGAAACCAGAGCAGACCAGGCCGTACAAGACAAGTCCAGAACAAACTAGACCAGGCCAGACCAGAGCAAAATAGAGGAGACCAGACCAAATGGACGCAATTACCCTCCCTTTCTTAACACCTCAAAAACCTTTTGAAAATAAGCACAAAACCCACAGGGCAGGTCGTAAAGACTCTTTTATCAGTTCTGTGGCTAAATTTAAATTTAATAAGTCTAACAGTTCTTGAAATATCGCGAGTTTTGAAAAAGCAATCACGCTCGTTTATCAAATCGTAAATTAAACGCCATACGAAAGAAATTCCTTTACTTCTGGCATCAGAAAATATTTCCTCTTCAAAAATCTGCAAAAACTAATTTTGGAGCAAATTTGGAAAAATATGGGAAGGAGTTGTTGAGCTTGTTTTTGAGAGGTCATAAAATAAACTTTTCGAGTTTAGACACGTAACTCGTAGGGCAGGTCTTAGAGGCTCTTTTTAGTTCTATGGCTGAATTTTAACAGTTTTCGAAATAAGTCGATTTTCCAAAAAGAAAACTATCGTTCATATTTCGTAAAGTACAAGCTTTACGAAAGAGTAAATCTCCCTTTCGTCCCGAAATCGACGATATTTAAGGTATCTACTACTTCCAAATGGGAGTTTTGCAGGACATGCAGTTAGGAAATTGTAATTTCATGTTGCGTGACAATTCTTCGGACTCGATCTTAATTGCCTCGATACAACTCTAATAAATTTATCATTTTTATCGCAATTCAAAAGCTTAGGTCGCACGTAGTATTCGGACGTGACCTTTCGATCCGACGAATATAAGCGCATCGATATTAATCAGTTACGAAGAGAGGAGTCGGTCGAACGTTAATTTCCCATTTAGACATTCCGTGACTGAAAGTTTACATTTCTGTCCCACACTCGCACAACGTTTCCCGTCCGTTAACATTGTCCTTCCGCCTACGTCGCGTCCACCTCCAATTTCGTTCTAAACGATCCACTAATGAGTGTTAAAAGTCCACGAAAATTACCGTTTCGACGATGAGACCGTCGCCGAAACGGAATGCTCGCCACGAGGGAAACTACTCTGCGAGCTGGCTGTCCAGCCCCTCCTTCGGCTCGTAAGCCTCCATTTATGCCCCATAAACAAACAAACATACACACTCACACAAATCGAACTCCACCCAAACGAATACGATAAATCTTCCGCGCCAAGCTAATTTTATTTGTGTTGCGGAGCGTTCACGGAACGCTGCACAGTGCCACCGAGACAGAGAGAGATGGAGAGAGAGCTTGTTCCATGGACATAATTTACAAAAACGAGCTCCGTTAACAACTCAATAATATTTTAACTAAGGGGATATAACGTATGGCACCTGGGACAATTATAAAGTCCAGTTCGAGCTCGTTGCCTCCCGACAGATCGCAGAACGTCGGCTAAAGGAGGCCATTTTTAGATAATTCCCCATCGTAACTAGAAACCTTGTGATAACGCGAAAACACCCAAAAAGACCTAGATCCATTGAACTAGATCATCGTAAGTTCGCATCAGTTATAGCATGGTGGTCAAAGATGCATGACAGCAGTTGCAACACGGCTGTCGTACATTGTTGCAGGCATTTCTGCTGTCAAACATAAAACTCAACTATGATACACAAAATGCAGCTGGATTTTGTCGGAAAATTTATGGTTTTTATTCCCACCGGCAAACATTGCAAGGCGAAAAGATGGCGGTCATGGTCAAGCTGATATTGTAACGATCTGTGAATTCCGAGAGGTATGAGGAATTTTACATATGTTCTATGTGCTTATTTTTATAAAAAAAATACCATGAGATAGGAAGTGGCGTCTTCTTCTTCTTCTTCTTCTTATTAAGTTAACGTCTCTTTTACGCTGCCAAGGCCAATTTGGACGGGACCTACAGTTTAACGTGGGCTCCGAACCACGGTCCTCGAGCACGGTTGTACCCTCTTAAGGCTCTCACCCCAGTTGATCCACTCCGTGCTCTACCGACTCAGGGTGTGTGTATCCTAGTCCCGCCCTCCTACAGGATATCCGATCCTATCCGGCCTGGTTACCGGCGTGAATAGGAACGGGATTTTGGATACATTTTACACACTTCCCGCAACACACACAACATCCATGGATTACGTGGAATTCGAACCCACGACGACAGTGACCGCCTGATTCAAGGCCCGCGCCTTAAACCACACGACCACCGCCGCCCCCTAGTGGCGTCTTTAAAGATTGTGATAATCAGTGGGTAATATCGCCGGTGTCTTCGAAGAGTATAACTCTCAAAAAATTATCGACGAATAAAATAATCCCTCGATAAGCAAAAAAATTACTGTGATAAGAGTTGGCGAAAAAAGTTATTTTCCTCTACGTGTCCGCGAAGAGTATAACTCCTGAAAGATTTTAAGCGAAAAAAATTATTTCCCAATGTGTGACTGCGAAAAACATAATTCACGTTAATGTGTCAACGAAGACTATAATTTACAAAAGTTTACGTCGAAAAAAATTATTTTTTTCTCTAGATGCCCGCGAAGAGTATAACTCCCAAAAAAATGGCGAAAAAAATAATTCTTCTATAAGAGACGACGAAAAAAATTATTTTTCTCTGTATGCCCGCGAAGAGTATATATAACAAACGAAGAGTATAATAAACTGCCGGCGAAAAAATTGTAGCATTAGCATTAGCAAATAGAAAAAATAGAATTATTTTCCTCTACATGCCTGCGAAGAGTATAACTCCTAAAAGATTTATAGCGAAAAAAAAAATTATTTCCCAATGTGTGACTGCGAAAAATATAATTCATGTTAATGTATCAACGAAAACTCTAATTTACAAAAGTTTGCAACGAAAAAAATTATTTCTCAGGAGACGTTAGCGGAAAAAAATATTTTCATGTGTGCTCGCGAAGAGTATAACTGCTAATAGATTATCAACGAAAAAAATAATTCCATAAGTGTCGGCGGAAAAAAATATCTTAATCTGCGTACCCACGAAGAGTATAACTGCTAATAAATGGTCGACGAATAAAATAACGCCAGTTATCAAGGAGTTATTGTTTTAGTCTTCGCGGATATCCAAACAGAAATAACTTTCTTCGTCGTCATTCATTAAGGAGTAATTTTTTTCGCCACGTATTATGAGGAGTTATACTCTTCGCGGATACCCAAACTGAAATACTTCTTCGCCGACAATTATTAAGGAATTCTTTTTATCGTCGCGTATTATTAGGAGTTATACTCTTCGCGGACTCAAAATCAGAAATAATTACTTTCGCCGACACTTATCGAATAGTATGTTTTTCACAGGATACTTTTCAATAATAATTGTTTTCGTGAACGCATGAATATGAGATTATTTTAGTAAGACCTCCTTATCTCCTTATCAAGTTCTGTGCTGTTTGATTGTAAAAGTTGTCTTGCGCAACTTTTTTTCGGTCTTGAAGCTCACGGATTTTAATGTTCGCCACTCTAACTTCATTTACAATTTCGATTTCTTAATTGCATTTCTAACTGACAGTATTAATGGCTTCGTATTTCCACCCTTTTTTCCCAATAGCCCCAAAATTCCAAAATTATTTTCCAAATCCTTGACTTTTCCCGATTTCCCCGACTAAATTTAGAATTCTCTGACTTTTCCCTGATTTCCCGACTGTGTGGGCACCCTGAGGGTTGAAATGAACTCTGTTCCTTTGTTGCTTCGTTTTCTATAGAACAATGGTAAAAGTAGAATTTTCTCCTGAAATCTAGTAAATTTGGGAAGATTGAAAGAAGAGTGCATTTCAGGGAAGATTCAGGAAAGGCTTTTTGATTGTAACTTTGAAACGGGTGGAGCAAAAAAATCATATTTCGGGCAAAAGTTGATCAATTAAATAGCAATAAACTTTATAAATATGACGTGTTAAACGGAAAATGGTTCTTCTAGGATTTTCCGGAAAGTGAAAAGTGTGCTAGGGATCGAAGGGTTGATTTTGGAAATCTGCTAGTACTCCGTACCGTCAGCAAATATCCAGATTATCCAGTTTTTCTTCCCAAAAGGGTTGGAGCAATAAACCAGCAATAAAATAACGGATGCGGGCCGAGTGGTCGCTCTTAATAGACGTGGAAAAGAGTCACGAGCCCGGCGGCGCAACCGTTGGCACGCAAGTTACGCTTTAAATGAGGCGATTCACATCGATCGACAATTTGCAGTCGAAAGTCGTGGAATTCTTACCCCACTTTCAGATTTTATCTCGAAAAAGGTTTACGACAGTAATTTAAGCCGGGGAAATTTACGGCGACAATTAAATTGCATATTTTAATACGGGCCATGCAATAAAATTTATGAAATCTTTAATGAGCGATGTCCTCCACCCTAAACACCTCGGTGTGTTCCGATAACATCTAGCTCGGTTTCGTGAGGCGGGAGAAATGGATCTTTAATAATTCCTTATGCTTAATTCCACACCGCATGTCTCGGCTATCGGGATAGATAAAGCGTAGGATCTTTTACTGCTGCCGCTGTTGCTACTTAATTTCCATGCGTTTAACTATCTTTTGATCTACATTGAACAGTATCTAGTTGTTGAGACATCTGGTGCAAAACAAAGCAGAAGCAGTTAACGACGTATCTCGTTTGACTCGTTTTATTGCGATGATTTTGCCATCTTCAATCTAAGACGCGTTTTATTGCAGTTTCCTAACCTCCAATAAACACCATGACACAGAAGCCACTAAAATGATTGTAGAATGTGTCCATTACAAAGCAGTAAGAGTTCATGCGCTCGTGAAACCTATCATATATTTTTGACAATGGAGAAATAGTTGGTAACTATATCTAAGCGATACGAAGAGCTAAAATTTACAGGTCTGATGGTGTAAGGATTTCATGTATTTATGTTACATCAAATATAAACAAAATATATAGACTGTAAAGAAAACGTCAATGTAGGTACATTCCTTTGCTAAATGAATATGTTTACCCTCCATGTGTCTGTCAGTTTGCCTCAATTTTCTAGAATTCAAAACAAATTTCAATCTTTACCATTGTTTTTTAAGCAACGAACCTGATAATTACTTTTTTTCAGGAATAAAGTTCTTTACAAACTTTTTCTATAAAGCAAAAACTAATTCAGATTTTCCATTTCTCTCCAGAAAACAAAGTCACTTCAGTCTCATTCAGTTTTTTGAAACCTGCCTGATATTTTCTGGAATTCAAAACAAATCACAATTGTTTCCATTGTTGTCCAATACATGAACCTTATTGAATATTTCAAAAAAATAAAGTTCATTTCAACCTTTCTGAAAAGCAAAGCCCAATTCAAACTTCTCACTTTTCTCCAGAAGTAAAGTTCTTTACGAACATTTTCCATAGAGCAACAACTAACTGAAATTTTCCCTTCTTCTTCAAAAAACGAAGTTACTTGAGTTTTCTTCGGAAACAAAGTTACAGCCTATCCCCAAAAAGAGTAAGAATTTGCAACCAGTCTCAAATTTTCTAGAACTCAAAACAAATCCCAGTTGTCGCCATTGTTGTACAAATTATGAACCTTATTTCAATGTTTTACAAAAATAAGGTTCCTTTGAACCCTTCTGAAAAGCAAAGCCCTATTCAAACTTCTCACTTTTCTCCAGAAGTAAAGTTCTTTACGAACCTTCTCCACGGAGCAAAAACTAACTCAAATTTTCCATTCTTCTTCTTCAAAAAAAAGTTACTTAAGTTTCCTTCTAAAACAAAGTTACAGCCTTTCCCAAAAAAGTGTAAGTGTCCGCAACCAGCCTCAAATTTTCTAGAATTCAAAACAAATCCTGGTTGTCGCCATTGTTGTCTTAAATAAGAACCTTATTTCAAGATTTTACAAAAATAAAGTTCATTTCAACCTTTCTGAAAAGCAAAGCTCAATTCAAACTTCTCTCTTTTCTCCAGAAGTAAAGTTCTTTACGAACCTTTTCCATAGAGCAAAAACTAACTCAAATTTTCCCTTCTTCTTCAAAAAACACAGTTACTTGAGTTTTCTTCTGAAACAAAGTTACAGCCTTTCCCAAAAAAGTGTAAGTTTTTGCAACCTGCCTGAAATTTTCTGGAATTCGAAACAAACCCCGGTTGTCGCCATTGTTCTCCAAAATATGAACCTTATTTCAGTATTTTACAAAAGTAAAGTTTATTTCAACCTTTCTGAATCCAAAGCCCAATACAAGCTTCCCCTTTTTATCCAGAGATAGAGAGAGACTTCAGTCTTAGAAAACCTTAATTCAACTATCCCCTCTTCTTGTCTAGGAAACAAGGAAACTCCAGCCTTTTCCTGAAACAAAGTTTCAACCTTCCCCAAACTGCACGCTTCTTTCAATTTCCCCACATTTTCTGGAATTCAAAAGAAAATTCCATCTTTAACATTGTTTTCCTGGAAACGAACCTTTTCTCCAAAAATGAAGTTCATATCAACTTTTGCAAAATCTTAATGCATACCTGTAATTGTCCGCTTACGAGACTAATGAGACATTCTGTAGGTAGTCACGCGTAATTAATTATCCAATTATACCTTGTTTGTTATAATACCAACATTGCATGAGAGATATATTGATGAGAAAATTATTGATATAACAGGTTTGATCATATTGATTTGAGAGGATATATTGATAACCCGTATTTAATTAATAATAATTTATTACAATTTTTGGAAAAGTCGTAGATAATACGAAAATTGTTCAAAAATCGCGCTTTTTGCATTTTTCACTATAACAGTGACAACAAACATTTTTACATAACTTCATGCGTTTTATGAACGTAAACCTGGTGAATTACCAGTGAACTTTGTCACTTCACATTTTGAAAATTGCCTCTAACACAAAATTTTCTTTAGATTCATTTGTTCTTGGCACAGAGCCACCAATAATGGGTCAGTTTCACTACACTATTCGAATGATTGGTACCATAAAGTCGTTAGTTGAAAATTACACTGCTTGATTTTGAGGTTAGAAAATTTTCAGAATTTTGTCTGAGCGCATTTTGGCTCATGAAAATTGTGCTTACTTCTAACCCAAAAATGGACATTAATGGATTTTTTCGAGCAAAATTACTACACCATTCGAAATATTAGTACCATAAATTCGTTAGTTGAAAGTTACACTGCTTGATTTTGAGGTTAGAAAATTTTCAGATTTTTCTCTGAGCGCATTTTGGCTCATGAAAATTGTGCTTACTTCTAACCCAAAAATGAACATTAATGGATTTTTTCGAGCAAAATTACTACACCATTCGAAAGATTGGTACCATAAAGTCGTTAGTTGAAAGTTACACTACTTGATTTTGAGGTTAGAAAATTTTCAGAATTTTCTCTGATCGCATTTTGGCTCATGAAAATTGTGGTTACTTCTAACCCAAAAATGAACATTAATGGATTTTCTTCGAGCAAAATTACTACACCATTCAAAAGATTGGTACCATAAATTCGTTAGTTGAAAGTTACACTAATTGATTTTGAGGTTAGAAAATTTTCAGAATTTTCTCTGAGCGCATGTTGGCTCATGAAAATTGTGGTTAATTCTAACCCAAAAATGGACATTAATGGACTTTTTTCGAAAAAAATTACTACACCATTCGAAAGATTGGTACCATCAAGTCGTCAGTTGACAGTTACACTACTTGATTTTGAGGTTAGAAGATTTTCAGATTTTTCTCTGAGCGCATTTTGGGTCATGAAAATTGTGGTTACTTCTAACCCAAAAATGGACATTAATGGATTTTTTTCGAGAAAAATTACTACATCATTCGAAAGATTGACGGTACCATAAAGTCGTTAGTTGAAAGTTACAATACTTGATTTTGGGGTTAGAAAATTTTCAGGTTTTTCTCTGAGCGCATTTTGGGTCATGAAAATTGTGGTTAATTCTAACCCAAAAATGGACATTAATGGACTTTTTTCGAAAAAAATTACTACACCATTCGAAAGATTGGTACCATAAAGTCGTTAGTTGAAAGTCACACTACTTGATTTTGAGGTTAGAAAATTTTCAGAATTATTTCTGAGCGCATTTTGGCTCATGAAAATTGTGGTTACTTCCAAAAATGGACATTGATGGATTTTTTTGTGCAAAATTACGGAACTTCAACATGCATTTTTGGATGAAAAAGCTACAAAGACAACTCTGGAAAAGAAAATATACCAAAGGTAGCTTATCCACATAGACCTTTAAATGACTTGTTATTTATGTACTGAAGTTACACTATGACAGATTGACACTTTATATAATTACCTACATTCTTCCACTCCTCATTGGAATGGAAGTTTTAAGAACCAACTTTTCAGAACTACCCACGACCAACCCAGGACGTTTCAAGAAAATTCTACATCTACTTAAGGTAGACTTATCGAACACTTTGTGGTCCTACATCCTTCACTTTCAAATCTTCAACCTTACCGACTCATTAGATATTTCAAAATGTGTCATTTCTCGTCTTAATAACCAAACCCAATTCCGTCCCTTCGTAATGTATTTTCGATGATGTAAAAGTTTAAATTTATCGACTCGATTAAGGAGCGCTGTCTAGGTTTTTCACAGAATGGCAGAAACTTCCCGTCGATTAGAAACTTTCGAGATGAATCACGAATCACTAAAGTAAAACATGAAACTTTTTCATTATTCCAGTTTAAATTAGTTTTAAATGTGGCGCATTGGGTCAGTCCGCCTCGTGTCCCGAAGGTAAAACCTCCCAGTGATGATAGATAGGAAATAACGAGGGACGGGGATACGAAGTAATTTGTATTTCTGCAACGTGGGATGCCGTAACCATTACAAATAACAAAAGGGTAAGTACGTATATACTCGTAGCTTGAACGGGTTCACGACCTACATTACTCTTTTTCGTCATTACTCTTCGCTTACTTTTAATGATGCCAGACGTTGGGAGGAAAGGGAACGGATTTCATCGTTGCAAATGGGATCATTCAAGTGTTATATCGAAAGATATGACTGAAAACTGATTTTAGCCAATAGAATGTTTTCCCACAGGAAACAAAACAGTTCTAGATTGGTTCAAAAACGTTCATCCTGAGCTTATTCAAGTGAAGCATATTTGCGTCAAAAATTCCCTTTGCAATTGCTTTTATTAATAGTGTGGAATATATCTAGAAATCTGAAAATTAGTCATGGTCAATATGGCCCAATCACAACTGAAACTATATAGATACAATATGACCCATACAGCCAAAATAACCACAGCCATGGCCAATATGCTAACGCAATTGAACCCATATAGATACGATATGGCACTTTAGATAGATTTTAAAATCATTTTCTACCAAATATGTGTCACGTTAGTTTGGATCGAAAGTAGGTATTGAATAAGATTACTTTTGGCATACTAAAATGGGTCAACAAAAGAAGGTTGTCCAAGTTCACACAGTTGGCCATTATGATCAGAAGGAAGGAAACCCGGTAGGATACAAGAATTACCGTCGCTCAACAAAATTATCAATTAGGATCACTTAAGGCGACGCAACCCTACAATTCCCCTAATGACACGAATTAAAAGCGAAAAACAATAATAAACAGAGCCGCAACTCAAACAAAACGTTACCCGACCAACTCCCACATATACGACAAAGTAATCTTTACTCAAATTATAACATGTACTTCCTCCGATCATTTTCTCTATCGGTAATTACACATGCGGGCCGGCCTTTGTGCAACGACCTAACCAAATTGCATTTTAATGAACCGCCGTGTACGAAAAAATAAACAAGAGAGTATTAAAAGGGTTGGGACACACGTAGGGGGGTCAAAATATTCGACGATAATTTCGGTAATCAGCAATTACTTGGACAATTTGTTTCACAGTGTGCGATATTAACGACTAAGGGTTAAGAATTTATGCAAAATGTATATCTTGTATTTAAAGAAATATTTTGATTTTACTTTTGAAGTTCGTAGCAATTTAAGGATTAGAAAAGATTACAAGTGTCCAAATTCCAGATTTTTTTTAAAGTTGGAAGTTTATTGTGGAAAGTTGTAATATTTTATGGATTAAAGGTTAGGTACTTACAATGTCTTAAAATTATATCAAATGGATCAAACTGTACCAATAAGTTTTTTGGTATCAAAACTAAGATTGCTGAAAGTTCGCTGAAATTTCAAGTCTCCAAATTCCTGAAAACTGGTTTTTAAAAAGTTTCAGGTTTGTGGAAGGTTGTAATAGTTTATGGATTAAGGGTTAGGTACTTAACAGTTGCTTAAAAGTGAATGAAATGGATCAAACTGTACCAATAAGTTTTTTGGTATCAAAACTTAAGGTTCCTGAAAATTCGCTGAAATTTCAAGTTTCCAAATTCCTGAAAAATTGTTTGAATAAATTGCTTCAAAAGTTTTAGGTTTGTGGAAGGTTGTAATAGTTTATGGATTAAGGGTTAGTTACTTACAATGTCTTGAAAAGTGTATCAAATGGATCAAACTGTACCAATAAGTTTTTTGGTATCAAAACTTAAGGTTCCTGAAAGTTCGCTGAAATTCCAAGTTTCCAAATTACTGAAAAATTGTTTAAACAAATTGAATATAAAGTTTCAGGTTTGTGGAAGGTTGTAATAGTTTATGGATTAAGTATTTACAATGTCTTGCAAAGTGTATCAAATGCATCAAACTGTACCAATAAATTATTTGGTATCAAAACTAAGATTCCTGAAAGTTTGCTCAAATTACAAGTTTCCAGATTCCTGAAAAATTGTTTGCATAAATTGTTCAAAAAGTTTCAGGTTTGTGGAAGGTTGTAATAGTTTATAGATTAAGGGTTAGGTACTTGCAATATCTTGAAAAGTGTTTCAAATGGATCAAACTGTACCAATAAATTTTTGGGTATCAAAACTAAGTTTCCTGAAAGTTCGCTGAAATTTCAAGTTTCCACATTCTTGACAAATTATTTAGATAAATTGTTTAAAAGTTTGAGGTTTGTGGAAGGTTGTAATAGTTTATGGATTAAGCGTTAGGTACTTGCAATGCCTTTAAAAGTGTATTAAACGGATCAAACTGTACCAATAAGTTTTTGGGTATCAAAACTAAGGTTCCTGAAAGTTCGTTGAAATTTAAAGTTTCCAAATTCCTGAAAAACTATTTGAATAAATTGTTTCAAAAGTTTCAGGTTTATTTTCTCTTCTTCCATATTTAGTTCGTTTTGCATGCTCGTTAGTTCTAATTTATTGGGATTTGGGTAACCCGCCACAACCTACTTAATGTAATATGGAGATCTATTGGAATCTTTCCCACTAAATTTTCAGGTCACTTATTTACTTACTTTGATTCACTTCACCTAATTTATTTAAGAATAATTTAATTTCTACATAAATACGTTACATTAACTTTGACTTTGGTAAACAATATCTAAATTGTTACCTGGGTATATTGCATTAGAATTATAAATACTATTGCATATATTACTTATAAATTGCATAAATTTTACATATTTTTATATTTTTTCAGTAACTGAACAGCATGAAAATCCGAGCTGTATTGATGATGGTAGAAATTAAAAGCGGACCGTGATGTTTCTAATAACTTTTTCGTATTCGAATCTCTCGTCTGACGCTACTGGTACCAAGAGAAAAATGTATTTTTTCCCCTCCGCTTTCCCCCCGAGGGTACATAATTGAAACAAGTTTCCTTTTGACGTCTTTCGACGGAACGAATTCTCGTTCGACCCTCTAAATAATGCAGACAGACAGAAAGAGGAAGTCATCGGAGGCTACGGAATACAACATATTTGTCGGTTAATAAATCAATTATTGTCCACGAAAGTCACACAGCCGATGTCACTTTATTCTTTCATTTCCTGTCTATTTACGTGTCTTTCAAACCTCGTCGAAGAGCTTCGTCTTCAATGGCGTGCCGATATCGGGAAAGTTTCCCTTGTACGTAATGGACGGCGGTTTTGTAAAGAGGGGAACACCTGTGAGGTAATAGAAAACGAAACCGTCTCTACTATACATTTCGTACAAATATTTACATTTCTCTCTCTCTCTTTCTCTAGCCGTTTAAGTTCCCACATTCTTTTGTTTTCGACTAATTACAAACACGCCGATAAGAATCAAATTATGTTACAGGTAGACAGTGCCTGTCATGTGTGTTCTTGTTAACAAAATACCATTAGTTACAAAGATGGGGCACACATGACGCCGTCAAGATAAAGCTAAAAGGAAGAAGTGAAAATTGAAATATTTCGCCTTGTAAGGGGGAACAGTTGGCCCGCAGGCCGATCTATTTATAAAACTGACTTGTGGCACTTGACCTCACTTTACGGAAAATGTGTCAAGTTCACTTTGATATATTGGGCGAGATGGATATGTGTGTGGAACCAACAGATGAAGACGTACAGATCGCAAATCCCGGCAAGGTGTCTCGCATTCCTCTCGCCCTATGCCGGATACACCATCATGGATATGATGAAGACGTGAGAAGAACAGGAACCAGTCCCGTGTTTTGACAGGGACACTTTAAAATATGCACTACCGTATTCTCTTCGAGTGAGCCACTTGAACATGTTTTGTAAACACTCGACTTGTATCTCGTTATTTGCCAACACCACTCGACTTAACAAAATAATCACATTAATGGTACATTATTAATACGGTCTGAACTTGGGAAACTTTAAAAGCCAACATTCCTGAACAAAAATTTTTGTGCCCAAAAACTTATTGATACAGTTTGATCCGTTTGATACACTTTTCAAGACATTGCAAGTACTTAACCTTTAATCCATAAACTATTACAGCCTTCCACAAACCTTAAACGTTTTATAAAATTTATCTAAACAATTTTTCAGGAATTTGAAAACTAGAAATTTCAGCGAACTTTCAGGAAATTTACAGAAACTTAAAATCAAGACTCTTTAAGAAGCTATGAAGCCATTACGCATATCTCCCCTCCTGACTATAGTGCTTTTAATTTTTCCTTGAAGTTCCTGAGGAATTTCCATAACTAACTTTACAAAAATTTGAAATTAAGACCTTTAAGAAGCTACTAAGACCATTACGTATATCTCCCCTCCAGACTATAGTGCTCTTAATTTTTCCTTGAGGTCCTGGGAAATTTCCAAAACAAACTTTACAGAAACTTAAAATCAAGACTCTTTAAGAAGCTACTGACACTATTACCTATATCTCCCCTCCTGACTATAGTGCTCTTAATTTTTCCTTGAGGTTCCTGATGAATTTCCAAAATGAACTTTACAGAAACTTAAAATCATGACTCTTTATGAAGCTATGAACACCATTACATATATCTCCTCTCCAGACTATATTTTGTTCCTTGAGGTTCCTGAGGAATTTCCAAAACTAACTTTACAGAAACTTAAAAAATCAAGACTCTTTAAGAAGCTATGAAGACCATTACATATATCTCCTCTTCTAACTATAGTGCTTTTGTTCCTTGAGGTTCCTGAGGCATTTCCAAAACTAACTGTATAGAAACTTAAAATCAAAACTCTTTAACAAGCTATGAAGACCATTACATATATCTCCTCTTCTAACTTGTCCCTTGAGGTTGCTGAGGAATTTCCAAAACTAACTTTACAGAAACTTAAAATCAGGACTCTTTAAGAAGCTATGAACACCATTGCATATATCTCCTCTCCTGACTATATTTTGTTCCTTGAGGTTCCTGAGGAATTTCTAAAAGGAACTTTACAGAATCTTAAAATCAAGACTGCTGGAACGTGCACCAGACCATTCTTAAAATCAAGACTCTTTAAGAAGCTATGGATACTATTACAAATATCTCCTCTCCTGACTATAGTGCTCTTAATTTTTCCTTGAGGTTCTTGAGAAATTTCCAAAACGAAGTTTACAGAATTTTAAAATCAAGATCAATACTCTTTAAGAAGCTTTGGAGACCATTACGTATATCTCCTCCTCTCCTGACTATATTGCTCTTAATTTTTCCTAGAGGTTCCTGAGGAATTTCCAAAACTAACTTTACAGAAACTTAAAACCAAGACTCTTTAAGAAGCTATGGAGCCCATTACGAATATCTCTTCTCCTGACTATAGTGCTTTTAATTTTTCCTTGAGGTTCCTGAGGAATCTCCAAAACTAACTTTACAGAAACTTAAAATCAAGACTCTTTAAGAAGCTATGAAGACCATAACATATATTTCCTCTTCTAACTATAGTGCTTTTGTTCTTTGAGGTTCTTGAAGAATTTCCAAAACTAATTTTATAGCCACTTAAAATCAAAACTCTTTAAGAAGCTATGAAGACCATTACATATATCTCCTCTTCTAACTTGCCCTTGAGGTTCCTGATGAATTTCCAAAACTAACTTTACAAAAACTTAAAATCAAGACTCTTTAAGAAGCTATGAAGACCATTACATATATCTCCTCTTCTAACTATAGTGCTTTTGTTCCTTGAGGTTCCTGAGGCATTTCCAAAACTAACTGTATAGAAACTTAAAATCAAAACTCTTTAACAAGCTATGAAGACCATTACATATATCTCCTCTTCTAACTTGTCCCTTGAGGTTGCTGAGGAATTTCCAAAACTAACTTTACAGAAACTTAAAATCAGGACTCTTTAAGAAGCTATGAACACCATTGCATATATCTCCTTTCCTGACTATATTTTGTTCCTTGAGGTTCCTGAGGAATTTCTAAAAGGAACTTTACAGAATCTTAAAATCAAGACTGCTGGAACGTGCACCAGACCATTCTTAAAATCAAGACTCTTTAAGAAGCTATGGATACTATTACAAATATCTCCTCTCCTGACTATAGTGCTCTTAATTTTTCCTTGAGGTTCTTGAGAAATTTCCAAAACGAAGTTTACAGAATTTTAAAATCAAGATCAATACTCTTTAAGAAGCTTTGGAGACCATTACGTATATCTCCTCCTCTCCTGACTATATTGCTCTTAATTTTTCCTAGAGGTTCCTGAGGAATTTCCAAAACTAACTTTACAGAAACTTAAAATCAAGACTCTTTAAGAAGCTATGGAGCCCATTACGAATATCTCTTCTCCTGACTATAGTGCTTTTAATTTTTCCTTGAGGTTCCTGAGGAATCTCCAAAACTAACTTTACAGAAACTTAAAATCAAGACTCTTTAAGAAGCTATGAAGACCATAACATATATTTCCTCTTCTAACTATAGTGCTTTTGTTCTTTGAGGTTCTTGAAGAATTTCCAAAACTAATTTTATAGCCACTTAAAATCAAAACTCTTTAAGAAGCTATGAAGACCATTACATATATCTCCTCTTCTAACTTGCCCTTGAGGTTCCTGATGAATTTCCAAAACTAACTTTACAGAAACTTAAAAAATCAAGACTCTTTAAGAAGCTATGAAGACCATTACATATATCTCCTCTTCTAACTATAGTGCTTTTGTTCCTTGAGGTTCCTGAGGCATTTCCAAAACTAACTGTATAGAAACTTAAAATCAAAACTCTTTAACAAGCTATGAAGACCATTACATATATCTCCTCTTCTAATTTGTCCCTTGAGGTTGCTGAGGAATTTCCAAAACTAACTTTACAGAAACTTAAAATCAGGACTCTTTAAGAAGCTATGAACACCATTGCATATATCTCCTCTCCTGACTATATTTTGTTCCTTGAGGTTCCTGAGGAATTTCTAAAAGGAACTTTACAGAATCTTAAAATCAAGACTGCTGGAACGTGCACCAGACCATTCTTAAAATCAAGACTCTTTAAGAAGCTATGGATACTATTACAAATATCTCCTCTCCTGACTATAGTGCTCTTAATTTTTCCTTGAGGTTCTTGAGAAATTTCCAAAACGAAGTTTACAGAATTTTAAAATCAAGATCAATACTCTTTAAGAAGCTTTGGAGACCATTACGTATATCTCCTCCTCTCCTGACTATATTGCTCTTAATTTTTCCTAGAGGTTCCTGAGGAATTTCCAAAACTAACTTTACAGAAACTTAAAATCAAGACTCTTTAAGAAGCTATGGAGCCCATTACGAATATCTCTTCTCCTGACTATAGTGCTTTTAATTTTTCCTTGAGGTTCCTGAGGAATCTCCAAAACTAACTTTACAGAAACTTAAAATCAAGACTCTTTAAGAAGCTATGAAGACCATAACATATATTTCCTCTTCTAACTATAGTGCTTTTGTTCTTTGAGGTTCTTGAAGAATTTCCAAAACTAATTTTATAGCCACTTAAAATCAAAACTCTTTAAGAAGCTATGAAGACCATTACATATATCTCCTCTTCTAACTTGCCCTTGAGGTTCCTGATGAATTTCCAAAACTAACTTTACAGAAACTTAAAAAATCAAGACTCTTTAAGAAGCTATGAAGACCATTACATATATCTCCTCTTCTAACTATAGTGCTTTTGTTCCTTGAGGTTCCTGAGGCATTTCCAAAACTAACTGTATAGAAACTTAAAATCAAAACTCTTTAACAAGCTATGAAGACCATTACATATATCTCCTCTTCTAACTTGTCCCTTGAGGTTGCTGAGGAATTTCCAAAACTAACTTTACAGAAACTTAAAATCAGGACTCTTTAAGAAGCTATGAACACCATTGCATATATCTCCTCTCCTGACTATATTTTGTTCCTTGAGGTTCCTGAGGAATTTCTAAAAGGAACTTTACAGAATCTTAAAATCAAGACTGCTGGAACGTGCACCAGACCATTCTTAAAATCAAGACTCTTTAAGAAGCTATGGATACTATTACAAATATCTCCTCTCCTGACTATAGTGCTCTTAATTTTTCCTTGAGGTTCTTGAGAAATTTCCAAAACGAAGTTTACAGAATTTTAAAATCAAGATCAATACTCTTTAAGAAGCTTTGGAGACCATTACGTATATCTCCTCCTCTCCTGACTATATTGCTCTTAATTTTTCCTAGAGGTTCCTGAGGAATTTCCAAAACTAACTTTACAGAAACTTAAAATCAAGACTCTTTAAGAAGCTATGGAGCCCATTACGAATATCTCTTCTCCTGACTATAGTGCTTTTAATTTTTCCTTGAGGTTCCTGAGGAATCTCCAAAACTAACTTTACAGAAACTTAAAATCAAGACTCTTTAAGAAGCTATGAAGACCATAACATATATTTCCTCTTCTAACTATAGTGCTTTTGTTCTTTGAGGTTCTTGAAGAATTTCCAAAACTAATTTTATAGCCACTTAAAATCAAAACTCTTTAAGAAGCTATGAAGACCATTACATATATCTCCTCTTCTAACTTGCCCTTGAGGTTCCTGATGAATTTCCAAAACTAACTTTACAGAAACTTAAAAAATCAAGACTCTTTAAGAAGCTATGAAGACCATTACATATATCTCCTCTTCTAACTATAGTGCTTTTGTTCCTTGAGGTTCCTGAGGCATTTCCAAAACTAACTGTATAGAAACTTAAAATCAAAACTCTTTAACAAGCTATGAAGACCATTACATATATCTCCTCTTCTAACTTGTCCCTTGAGGTTGCTGAGGAATTTCCAAAACTAACTTTACAGAAACTTAAAATCAGGACTCTTTAAGAAGCTATGAACACCATTGCATATATCTCCTCTCCTGACTATATTTTGTTCCTTGAGGTTCCTGAGGAATTTCTAAAAGGAACTTTACAGAATCTTAAAATCAAGACTGCTGGAACGTGCACCAGACCATTCTTAAAATCAAGACTCTTTAAGAAGCTATGGATACTATTACAAATATCTCCTCTCCTGACTATAGTGCTCTTAATTTTTCCTTGAGGTTCTTGAGAAATTTCCAAAACGAAGTTTACAGAATTTTAAAATCAAGATCAATACTCTTTAAGAAGCTTTGGAGACCATTACGTATATCTCCTCCTCTCCTGACTATATTGCTCTTAATTTTTCCTAGAGGTTCCTGAGGAATTTCCAAAACTAACTTTACAGAAACTTAAAACCAAGACTCTTTAAGAAGCTATGGAGCCCATTACGAATATCTCTTCTCCTGACTATAGTGCTTTTAATTTTTCCTTGAGGTTCCTGAGGAATCTCCAAAACTAACTTTACAGAAACTTAAAATCAAGACTCTTTAAGAAGCTATGAAGACCATAACATATATTTCCTCTTCTAACTATAGTGCTTTTGTTCTTTGAGGTTCTTGAAGAATTTCCAAAACTAATTTTATAGCCACTTAAAATCAAAACTCTTTAAGAAGCTATGAAGACCATTACATATATCTCCTCTTCTAACTTGTCCCTTGAGGTTCCTGATGAATTTCCAAAACTAACTTTACAAAAACTTAAAATCAAGACTCTTTAAGAAGCTATGAAGACCATTACATATATCTCCTCTTCTAACTATAGTGCTTTTGTTCCTTGAGGTTCCTGAGGCATTTCCAAAACTAACTGTATAGAAACTTAAAATCAAAACTCTTTAACAAGCTATGAAGACCATTACATATATCTCCTCTTCTAACTTGTCCCTTGAGGTTGCTGAGGAATTTCCAAAACTAACTTTACAGAAACTTAAAATCAGGACTCTTTAAGAAGCTATGAACACCATTGCATATATCTCCTTTCCTGACTATATTTTGTTCCTTGAGGTTCCTGAGGAATTTCTAAAAGGAACTTTACAGAATCTTAAAATCAAGACTGCTGGAACGTGCACCAGACCATTCTTAAAATCAAGACTCTTTAAGAAGCTATGGATACTATTACAAATATCTCCTCTCCTGACTATAGTGCTCTTAATTTTTCCTTGAGGTTCTTGAGAAATTTCCAAAACGAAGTTTACAGAATTTTAAAATCAAGATCAATACTCTTTAAGAAGCTTTGGAGACCATTACGTATATCTCCTCCTCTCCTGACTATATTGCTCTTAATTTTTCCTAGAGGTTCCTGAGGAATTTCCAAAACTAACTTTACAGAAACTTAAAATCAAGACTCTTTAAGAAGCTATGGAGCCCATTACGAATATCTCTTCTCCTGACTATAGTGCTTTTAATTTTTCCTTGAGGTTCCTGAGGAATCTCCAAAACTAACTTTACAGAAACTTAAAATCAAGACTCTTTAAGAAGCTATGAAGACCATAACATATATTTCCTCTTCTAACTATAGTGCTTTTGTTCTTTGAGGTTTTTGAAGAATTTCCAAAACTAATTTTATAGCCACTTAAAATCAAAACTCTTTAAGAAGCTATGAAGACCATTACATATATCTCCTCTTCTAACTTGCCCTTGAGGTTCCTGATGAATTTCCAAAACTAACTTTACAGAAACTTAAAAAATCAAGACTCTTTAAGAAGCTATGAAGACCATTACATATATCTCCTCTTCTAACTATAGTGCTTTTGTTCCTTGAGGTTCCTGAGGCATTTCCAAAACTAACTGTATAGAAACTTAAAATCAAAACTCTTTAACAAGCTATGAAGACCATTACATATATCTCCTCTTCTAATTTGTCCCTTGAGGTTGCTGAGGAATTTCCAAAACTAACTTTACAGAAACTTAAAATCAGGACTCTTTAAGAAGCTATGAACACCATTGCATATATCTCCTCTCCTGACTATATTTTGTTCCTTGAGGTTCCTGAGGAATTTCTAAAAGGAACTTTACAGAATCTTAAAATCAAGACTGCTGGAACGTGCACCAGACCATTCTTAAAATCAAGACTCTTTAAGAAGCTATGGATACTATTACAAATATCTCCTCTCCTGACTATAGTGCTCTTAATTTTTCCTTGAGGTTCTTGAGAAATTTCCAAAACGAAGTTTACAGAATTTTAAAATCAAGATCAATACTCTTTAAGAAGCTTTGGAGACCATTACGTATATCTCCTCCTCTCCTGACTATATTGCTCTTAATTTTTCCTAGAGGTTCCTGAGGAATTTCCAAAACTAACTTTACAGAAACTTAAAATCAAGACTCTTTAAGAAGCTATGGAGCCCATTACGAATATCTCTTCTCCTGACTATAGTGCTTTTAATTTTTCCTTGAGGTTCCTGAGGAATCTCCAAAACTAACTTTACAGAAACTTAAAATCAAGACTCTTTAAGAAGCTATGAAGACCATAACATATATTTCCTCTTCTAACTATAGTGCTTTTGTTCTTTGAGGTTCTTGAAGAATTTCCAAAACTAATTTTATAGCCACTTAAAATCAAAACTCTTTAAGAAGCTATGAAGACCATTACATATATCTCCTCTTCTAACTTGCCCTTGAGGTTCCTGATGAATTTCCAAAACTAACTTTACAGAAACTTAAAAAATCAAGACTCTTTAAGAAGCTATGAAGACCATTACATATATCTCCTCTTCTAACTATAGTGCTTTTGTTCCTTGAGGTTCCTGAGGCATTTCCAAAACTAACTGTATAGAAACTTAAAATCAAAACTCTTTAACAAGCTATGAAGACCATTACATATATCTCCTCTTCTAACTTGTCCCTTGAGGTTGCTGAGGAATTTCCAAAACTAACTTTACAGAAACTTAAAATCAGGACTCTTTAAGAAGCTATGAACACCATTGCATATATCTCCTCTCCTGACTATATTTTGTTCCTTGAGGTTCCTGAGGAATTTCTAAAAGGAACTTTACAGAATCTTAAAATCAAGACTGCTGGAACGTGCACCAGACCATTCTTAAAATCAAGACTCTTTAAGAAGCTATGGATACTATTACAAATATCTCCTCTCCTGACTATAGTGCTCTTAATTTTTCCTTGAGGTTCTTGAGAAATTTCCAAAACGAAGTTTACAGAATTTTAAAATCAAGATCAATACTCTTTAAGAAGCTTTGGAGACCATTACGTATATCTCCTCCTCTCCTGACTATATTGCTCTTAATTTTTCCTAGAGGTTCCTGAGGAATTTCCAAAACTAACTTTACAGAAACTTAAAACCAAGACTCTTTAAGAAGCTATGGAGCCCATTACGAATATCTCTTCTCCTGACTATAGTGCTTTTAATTTTTCCTTGAGGTTCCTGAGGAATCTCCAAAACTAACTTTACAGAAACTTAAAATCAAGACTCTTTAAGAAGCTATGAAGACCATAACATATATTTCCTCTTCTAACTATAGTGCTTTTGTTCTTTGAGGTTCTTGAAGAATTTCCAAAACTAATTTTATAGCCACTTAAAATCAAAACTCTTTAAGAAGCTATGAAGACCATTACATATATCTCCTCTTCTAACTTGTCCCTTGAGGTTCCTGATGAATTTCCAAAACTAACTTTACAAAAACTTAAAATCAAGACTCTTTAAGAAGCTATGAAGACCATTACATATATCTCCTCTTCTAACTATAGTGCTTTTGTTCCTTGAGGTTCCTGAGGCATTTCCAAAACTAACTGTATAGAAACTTAAAATCAAAACTCTTTAACAAGCTATGAAGACCATTACATATATCTCCTCTTCTAACTTGTCCCTTGAGGTTGCTGAGGAATTTCCAAAACTAACTTTACAGAAACTTAAAATCAGGACTCTTTAAGAAGCTATGAACACCATTGCATATATCTCCTTTCCTGACTATATTTTGTTCCTTGAGGTTCCTGAGGAATTTCTAAAAGGAACTTTACAGAATCTTAAAATCAAGACTGCTGGAACGTGCACCAGACCATTCTTAAAATCAAGACTCTTTAAGAAGCTATGGATACTATTACAAATATCTCCTCTCCTGACTATAGTGCTCTTAATTTTTCCTTGAGGTTCTTGAGAAATTTCCAAAACGAAGTTTACAGAATTTTAAAATCAAGATCAATACTCTTTAAGAAGCTTTGGAGACCATTACGTATATCTCCTCCTCTCCTGACTATATTGCTCTTAATTTTTCCTAGAGGTTCCTGAGGAATTTCCAAAACTAACTTTACAGAAACTTAAAATCAAGACTCTTTAAGAAGCTATGGAGCCCATTACGAATATCTCTTCTCCTGACTATAGTGCTTTTAATTTTTCCTTGAGGTTCCTGAGGAATCTCCAAAACTAACTTTACAGAAACTTAAAATCAAGACTCTTTAAGAAGCTATGAAGACCATAACATATATTTCCTCTTCTAACTATAGTGCTTTTGTTCTTTGAGGTTCTTGAAGAATTTCCAAAACTAATTTTATAGCCACTTAAAATCAAAACTCTTTAAGAAGCTATGAAGACCATTACATATATCTCCTCTTCTAACTTGCCCTTGAGGTTCCTGATGAATTTCCAAAACTAACTTTACAAAAACTTAAAATCAGGACTCTTTAAGAAGCTATGAACACCATTGCATATATCTCCTCTCCTGACTATATTTTGTTCCTTGAGGTTCCTGAGGAATTTCTAAAAGGAACTTTACAGAATCTTAAAATCAAGACTGCTGGAACGTGCACCAGACCATTCTTAAAATCAAGACTCTTTAAGAAGCTATGGATACTATTACAAATATCTCCTCTCCTGACTATAGTGCTCTTAATTTTTCCTTGAGGTTCTTGAGAAATTTCCAAAACGAAGTTTACAGAATTTTAAAATCAAGATCAATACTCTTTAAGAAGCTTTGGAGACCATTACGTATATCTCCTCCTCTCCTGACTATATTGCTCTTAATTTTTCCTAGAGGTTCCTGAGGAATTTCCAAAACTAACTTTACAGAAACTTAAAATCAAGACTCTTTAAGAAGCTATGGAGCCCATTACGAATATCTCTTCTCCTGACTATAGTGCTTTTAATTTTTCCTTGAGGTTCCTGAGGAATCTCCAAAACTAACTTTACAGAAACTTAAAATCAAGACTCTTTAAGAAGCTATGAAGACCATAACATATATTTCCTCTTCTAACTATAGTGCTTTTGTTCTTTGAGGTTCTTGAAGAATTTCCAAAACTAATTTTATAGCCACTTAAAATCAAAACTCTTTAAGAAGCTATGAAGACCATTACATATATCTCCTCTTCTAACTTGCCCTTGAGGTTCCTGATGAATTTCCAAAACTAACTTTACAGAAACTTAAAAAATCAAGACTCTTTAAGAAGCTATGAAGACCATTACATATATCTCCTCTTCTAACTATAGTGCTTTTGTTCCTTGAGGTTCCTGAGGCATTTCCAAAACTAACTGTATAGAAACTTAAAATCAAAACTCTTTAACAAGCTATGAAGACCATTACATATATCTCCTCTTCTAACTTGTCCCTTGAGGTTGCTGAGGAATTTCCAAAACTAACTTTACAGAAACTTAAAATCAGGACTCTTTAAGAAGCTATGAACACCATTGCATATATCTCCTCTCCTGACTATATTTTGTTCCTTGAGGTTCCTGAGGAATTTCTAAAAGGAACTTTACAGAATCTTAAAATCAAGACTGCTGGAACGTGCACCAGACCATTCTTAAAATCAAGACTCTTTAAGAAGCTATGGATACTATTACAAATATCTCCTCTCCTGACTATAGTGCTCTTAATTTTTCCTTGAGGTTCTTGAGAAATTTCCAAAACGAAGTTTACAGAATTTTAAAATCAAGATCAATACTCTTTAAGAAGCTTTGGAGACCATTACGTATATCTCCTCCTCTCCTGACTATATTGCTCTTAATTTTTCCTAGAGGTTCCTGAGGAATTTCCAAAACTAACTTTACAGAAACTTAAAACCAAGACTCTTTAAGAAGCTATGGAGCCCATTACGAATATCTCTTCTCCTGACTATAGTGCTTTTAATTTTTCCTTGAGGTTCCTGAGGAATCTCCAAAACTAACTTTACAGAAACTTAAAATCAAGACTCTTTAAGAAGCTATGAAGACCATAACATATATTTCCTCTTCTAACTATAGTGCTTTTGTTCTTTGAGGTTCTTGAAGAATTTCCAAAACTAATTTTATAGCCACTTAAAATCAAAACTCTTTAAGAAGCTATGAAGACCATTACATATATCTCCTCTTCTAACTTGTCCCTTGAGGTTCCTGATGAATTTCCAAAACTAACTTTACAAAAACTTAAAATCAAGACTCTTTAAGAAGCTATGAAGACCATTACATATATCTCCTCTTCTAACTATAGTGCTTTTGTTCCTTGAGGTTCCTGAGGCATTTCCAAAACTAACTGTATAGAAACTTAAAATCAAAACTCTTTAACAAGCTATGAAGACCATTACATATATCTCCTCTTCTAACTTGTCCCTTGAGGTTGCTGAGGAATTTCCAAAACTAACTTTACAGAAACTTAAAATCAGGACTCTTTAAGAAGCTATGAACACCATTGCATATATCTCCTTTCCTGACTATATTTTGTTCCTTGAGGTTCCTGAGGAATTTCTAAAAGGAACTTTACAGAATCTTAAAATCAAGACTGCTGGAACGTGCACCAGACCATTCTTAAAATCAAGACTCTTTAAGAAGCTATGGATACTATTACAAATATCTCCTCTCCTGACTATAGTGCTCTTAATTTTTCCTTGAGGTTCTTGAGAAATTTCCAAAACGAAGTTTACAGAATTTTAAAATCAAGATCAATACTCTTTAAGAAGCTTTGGAGACCATTACGTATATCTCCTCCTCTCCTGACTATATTGCTCTTAATTTTTCCTAGAGGTTCCTGAGGAATTTCCAAAACTAACTTTACAGAAACTTAAAATCAAGACTCTTTAAGAAGCTATGGAGCCCATTACGAATATCTCTTCTCCTGACTATAGTGCTTTTAATTTTTCCTTGAGGTTCCTGAGGAATCTCCAAAACTAACTTTACAGAAACTTAAAATCAAGACTCTTTAAGAAGCTATGAAGACCATAACATATATTTCCTCTTCTAACTATAGTGCTTTTGTTCTTTGAGGTTCTTGAAGAATTTCCAAAACTAATTTTATAGCCACTTAAAATCAAAACTCTTTAAGAAGCTATGAAGACCATTACATATATCTCCTCTTCTAACTTGCCCTTGAGGTTCCTGATGAATTTCCAAAACTAACTTTACAAAAACTTAAAATCAGGACTCTTTAAGAAGCTATGAACACCATTGCATATATCTCCTCTCCTGACTATATTTTGTTCCTTGAGGTTCCTGAGGAATTTCCAAAAGGAACTTTACAGAATCTTATAATCAAGACTGCTGGAACGTGCACCAGACCACTCTGAAAACCAAAGACTCTTTAAGAAGCTATGGAAACCATTACGTAGATCTCCTCTTCTCACTATGGTGCTTTAAATTTTTCCTTTAGGTTCCAAAACGAACCCTATAGAAATTTCATAATTTTGTCGACGTCATGCCTTTGAAGAATTTTTGAAAACAGGACTTAACAAATTGCCCTATATGAATTTAATATTTTTTGCTTTATTACGGTTCTGCGTCCCTCTTGACAGACGTATCAATTTACGAAACACAGATTAAAAACAGTCCATTAATTCGCGAACGAGAAATAAATTAATTTTCCGAAATGTTCCATTTTAACGACACAAATTAATTAGCCCGGGATTATTTTTTTCCGCAGGTCCCTAATAAGCGGAGTAGACGTGCGACTGGTAATTAAATTAATTAGATTAAAAAATTGTTTTGCACTTATTACTCCTATTCCCGGCGCGGAATGGAAACGACTGTAGCACGCATATCATTGTACACAAGTAATAAGAAAAAAAAATATTGGTGTAATTATCTCAAATCGAGTTCTCGGACGAGTTTTTCAAAAGCGAGAAAAGTGAGGAATAGATATAAGTGGGGCGACGTGCTCCTTGAATTCGATCGCCCGGCCGTGTGTTATAATTTAATAATTTACTCGTTGATCATTCACGTGAACAAGAATTTTAATAAAATTCTTTACGTATGGCGCCAGAGGCATTAAACGAGCCGATGTGGGGAGGAAAATAACGAGGGAGATAGTCGATAGCCGGCTATTAACTCTTATCGATCTGTGGCCAGGTGCTAAAACAACACCGCGGCGTTATTTTGTTAATGCGACGATTAAAATTTAACGGAGGGACGGAGACAGTAGCTCGAGGAAGTAAAAATTTAACAGAACTGGAAAATAAAGGTATCTGAGATGCGTATCTAAAGAAGTATTTAGAAGTACTAAGGAGAAGTATCTAAACATATTTAGAATATTTGATTAACTTCAATTACCATATTGATCTATATCATATATCGTATAGATTCTATACGAAGAGATTCCACCACTGGCCTACGTGAGATTCGGTAATATTTGTTATTTAATATCAATTAAGGTTAAAAATACAACTTTTCGTTATTATCACCTATCATTGCAAAAGTTGATATCCAATGAAAAGTCCGAAGTAATTGGCTTTTGAAACACGAAACAAGCTTTAAAGTTGGTAAATTAATTTGTTGCTTAGAAATTTTCAAAATAAGGAAAAAATAGAAATTAATATTAAATCTTTAAAAAATCTACCCCAACTATGTTAAATACGCGAAAATGTGAGTATTGTGGTACTACACGAACCCTATAAATATCAGATCGATCCATCAAATACTTTAAGTTTTATTAAATTTGTTTATCCCAGAGATATTTTTGCAATAAGATAAGTCAGAAGATAATAAAAATACAGCAATTGTACAGCTACCATAAGAAAGAGGGGGAGCTAAATTACCAATATGAATAAAAAAATGTTTTTTTTTGCAAAATGATTGTACAAAAATATCAACATTTTTAACAATAACTTTTTCCCCACTGCTCGAAAATAAAATATTTTTTCACATTCGAAAAGCTCTGGCATTTCATGGCATTTCCTTGGTCTGCAGTTCCAGTGGATGAACTCGCTTAAACCCGCACGGCCAGATGAGGAACTAAATTAACAACGCCTCAGTTAACAATAAATTCCTGGCGACAGCCATAAAACGATGCAATATTAATAGCCGGCAGAACCTACTCCCGAGAGTAAAACCAACATAAGGCTCGTACATCACCGCAACTGTTAATGCTAATTAAGATATGTCCCTGTATCGAAATCATTATCGTAACCTGTTAACACGTTTCGAACAATTAGAGAACTATCAACTACAACGGACCACGAGGTAGAACGCCGCCTAATCCTCGACGTCTCTCCGCGGGATTTATTGATTTTAGGTAATGGATTATAAACTGGAACTACGAATCACCGTAGTAAGTATCCGAGAACGGCACCTTTATTAAAACACTCGATGAAAACAGACGGCTCGAGGTGTTTGCTCTATCCGCCGAGCTATTTACCTTCGGCACTCGATGTCACATCAAGACGATTATTGCGTTGACATAATTCACCGAGAACGATCTTAATCGTCGAAAAACAATTATTTTCAAAGGGACATCAAAGGTCGACAGGCGGCTTCTGACGGGATGTTGAGTGCTTCGAGCTTACGTTAATTTCAGTGTGGAGTTCCAAGCAGTTCCATGCAAAACGGCAAAATTTGGTATTTTATTAACAGTTCCAAGACCAAAGAACTTTTCGAAATTTTTGTATTCTATTCCTCATGGATTAGCTAAGCTGAAGCTTCCAAGGGCTTCAACCAAACTTTTTATTCTTAAAATACCTCGAAAATATATAAGAAAGATAACAGTAATAGTATCTGGTCCATGATACTATAAAGAAATAGATACTGAAATAACAGAGGAAATAAACTGATTGATGGAAAACTGTCCAAATTTAAAATGTTCGGAACAAAATTAACAAAATTTAATTCAGGTCCAGTTTGAGACTTTTTAACATCATTTAAACAAATCTCAAAAACACTAGGAACCTAACAAAAAATATACAACTTTGACAACTAGGGTAATTGCATTAAATACTTATAGAACTATATATAGAACTAAATATAAATTTAATTAAAAAATAGAGAGATCCGATTAGGTGCAGTGTGATATCATCTTTATTTTACATCTATGGTATATTGGTACAACTTCATAGGAAAACGAAGAAAGCATCATAAAACTCAAAAACAGTTTTCACGAGAGGAATTTTCAATAGCTGATTGTCTCCACGAAAATTCGATATGATATTGTCTAGCGGAGATAACTTCAATATCAATCTTAAACTGATAAGTTATTGGAAACAATTCGGCCTATATATACATAGGTAACTGGAAACACGAAATTAATAAGTATAGTGGTAGAATAATTTTCCAAAACCTGTTACCAAAATAGACAGGCTCTTCTCTGCATTGCTTATGATTCGATAGCATCTTAACCACAAGAAATTTTTGAAATAGACGTAAATAATATGACTAATTAAGTGTAAGGTAGAAGAGGATAGTATAGTTAAACGTTGAAAAATATGTAAGATATTAGTATTATATTTAAGGCCAGTGAGATCCAATCTTCTTAACAAAAACACAAATGGACATTATCTTATGACGAGAGTAATTCGAGACCGAGACGAGACCGAGCTTTGTCTCGTCTCGGCGATACCGAGACGAGAGTAGAAAAATTTAGTTTCAACGAGACCGAGACGATACCAGCAGCAGGTCTCGGTATTGTCTCGGTATCGTGAAGGCCTACTGGACATCCACCCAATTTGGAATAAGTTAGCATACTTCACACAGAGAGAAACTTATTCAACAGATACTTTCCTCGAAATGACTCACACTCATAACAACGATATTTTACTCAATAAAAAAACTGATATAACCAATTTAAACATCATTTATTTAGTATTTAGTATTAGGTAATTTAGTAGAGGTACGGACTGACTGTATACCCCATACATAATAAGTATTGATGTAATATACGCTTAATAGAATTAAACAAAATAAAAAATTACTAAAACTAGTTTAGTAGAGTAAATTACAATTTTTGTTGCTCATATTTTAGCAATTTTGGTGAACAACAGAATAATCCAGAAGAAAATTTGAAAAATTGTCATTTTGGCATTAGTTTCATTCTTGTCATGATTTTTAAAATATTTTCAATTCCTCGTGTAGGAAAGTGAGTATGTATAACAACAATCTAGCAGAATATCAAAAACATCAAAATTCATGCAATTCTTCTAACAATTGTGCTTTTATTACAGAATCAGCATTTTTCCAAATTTTGTTAAATATTTGTGTTAAAGAGTGTTAAGTATAACTATAATTCTTCCTGTTACAAGTTAATAATGTATCGTAATAATCCAAAAGAAAATGTAATAAATATCTAATGTAAAATCCAATCTAGTAAAGAGTAATTTAGAGTAATGAAAATTTATTATAATTTTTTACCTATCATTTCCTTACCTTTGATTAACTATTAAAAAAACCGGAGATGTCGAATTGCCCCACCTCCCCACCATTAGGATTCTTCTATTACTTACATTACGCATAATATTTTTATTTAGGCATAATATTTGTATCTTCATTGATTTTCCTTGCCCTCTTGCCCTTAAATATTTTCGTAATAAAGATGGGATTTCCCGTAATTTGCGTAATAAAAAAGGGTTCGTGAGGGAATTCGCACGCGCCCAAGAAACACATTTAGAATATTTGATTAACTTAAATATTGGCAGATTTCTGTTAAATGGTTAACTTGTTTATTACAATTAAGGGCCTTGTCCCACCAAAGCGGAGCAACAGCGACGCGACAGCGACGCGATGTTGCCACCGTGTTTTACCTATAGTTTCTATACACAGCATACCCACCAACGCTACAGCAAACAAACACCCAAGCTACCGTATCGCTGTCGCGTCGCTGTTGCTCCGCTTTGGTGTGACAAGGCCCTTACCGTTATTTAATTTTGAAACATCTTTGAAGCTTGTTATAATTTTGGCACAAACTCATTATTTATAAACGGTGGAGCTTACATATAGTAAATTGACGATGTTTATCAATTAATGTGGGTAAATAAAACTTTTTCTAATTTTAAAAATAATTATCAAAATTTTAGTATCTCTTGATTACTTCACATTTGGCACGAGTGAAAAATTTAGTCTCCATTTAGTAATAGGTTATCACATTGATGTGGTAATGTGCCATTAATGAAGATTTCAATGAACGTATTGATTATAGCTTTTTTTGAATGAACCAGTATTGGTAATATGATTACTTTTTGATATATTCGTTATAGCTTCATTTAACTACTCTTGGTAAAGCTGTAGCTAATCGACATAATTTTCATCATAAACAACTACCTATCTGTTCAAAAATTATTATTTGAAGGGGAAAAACAGTCTATTACAAAACGAGGGCCAACTATGTCATTTTTGACCCAAAGAATGTACAAATCATTGCATCAAAATTATGGATCCCAGATTGGTCGTTTCCTCCAAGATCATTTCGATTATTCCATAATCACTACTTCAATTAACGTGGAATATATCCCCATTATACTGGAAATAATAGAGTTTTCCTTACTTTAAGGTTTGTTCATATGTAATGTTTTCAGTCTCTATTGACAAAAAAAAGTTAATACAAAAAATACAAAGTTGATGAGGGAATTTGTAGAAATTCTAAGGAATCTACATAAACGACCATGGCAATTCCATACCAATGGGATATACTACTACCACACATACTACCATACCAATACTACTAATTACTAATGGAGAAAATCCCACAGGAAATCCAAAAAGCAAAAATTATAAAGACGTTTTGCTGAATTCCACAGCAATTTGCTACGGGTAAAGTTTCAATTTATCCATTAAAACCCCCAATCTCTCCCTGGGACATGTCGACTCATTCTACATTACGATGCCCAGGACGTATCGAAATTATCAACTACGCGTCCACCACCATGTGATTTGCTACTTAAAAGTACGTCGGACGTAATGCCCGGCTTCCAGTATTTCTCGGTCATTTTTGCAGCAATTTTAAAGCCATTAATGTACGGGCCTGCACACTCAAAATACCATAATCGCGCGTCGAAATTTTAGCAACATCATCTCTCTCTGGGTGCCCTATTGTTTCGACACACTAATTTGATATTCCGGCCTTGTGGCCGCGCCACTTATTAGAATTCTTGGAAGCTAAGTAATCGGCCACGATATGAATTTGATGGGAAAATTACCGTTTAGGACTGAAGTCCCGGGCAATGGGGTCTCGGTATAATTTAGTTAGACGAAAATGTACGCGGAAAGATTGCGTGCGTGTGTGTGGTATATGATACACTTATGTAAAATGGAGATGAGGGGAACATACGAATATACCATTTTTAGACAACGGACTTACCCATTATTATTTTAACAGGTTGTTTTCAAATATTGTATGCAATACATTTTCAACAATTTTAATCCTCCAATCACCTTTGGATTTTACCTGAAACTTCCTGAAAAATTAAATAATAATTTTTCAGAAACGTTACAGACTTGAAAGTTCACTCCTTACGAATTCAACAAACCTTATTACTTCTACTAAAACTTTTCAAAGGAATTCAAGGAGCGACACTTGTAATCCACAAGGTTTTAAGAACTTCACCAGAACTCTTTGAAACCTGACATGAAAGTTAAAGAATTCAGAGAACACCTTTTCAGGAACATCATAGTATGTAGTACATAATTTTTTTGGAAACGTGAAAACAATTCATTTAATCCTCGTTTAATCCTCAAACTTCCACAACTCCAACACAGCTCCGTCAAGTTTTAAATGAAATTACTTGAATAATTTAGAACATACCTTTTGAGAAAATATGAGGACTTGGGAGCCCCCCTAATTCCTTGAAACTGAATGAACTTCATTAATCCTCTATATTATTTTGACTGAAACATTTAAAGAACATATATAAGATACCTAAAATTTTTACGAACTTAGCCAGAATTCTTCATAATCTGACCTGAAAGTCAAAGCATACTTTTCAGGAACGACGAACTTATAATCCATAACAACTCATTATTAAAGAAAATATATAAGAAACTTTAGGAAATGCTAAATCCTCTTTAATCCTTAAACTTTCATGAATTTCAACAAACTCTATAGAATTTTAAATGAAACTTCTGGAATAATTTAGACAATAATTTTTGAGAAACCTTATGGGCTTGAAAACCACGCTAATTCTTAAAACAGAATGAACATCATCAAAGTTCTATATTATTTCAACCTTAACTTTTGAGTTTTAACTTAACTATTCAATTATTATTTACTTTCAGTAATTTGGAAACTTCTAGTCTTCCCAAATCCCAAAATTTCTAAGAACTTCTTAAGACCTCCTTAAAATCTGACCTGTAAGTTTTTAATACTTTTTCAGAAACCCCCAAAAACTGGAAACGCTAATAATTTTTAATGAACTTCTTTTTTCACCAGAATCCTTTATAATCTGGCCTGAAAGTCAAAGTACTCTTTTCAGGAACATCAATCTTATGATTCATAATTTTTAGAAGACTTCAACACAACTCATTATTAAAGAATTTATACAACAAAGTTTAGAAAATGTTAAATCCTCTTTAATCATTACACTTTCATGAATTTCAACTAACTCTCAAGAACTCTTACTGAAACTTTTCGTATAATTTAGATACATAACTTTTCAGAAACACTGATGACTTGAAAATTCCACTAATTCTTAAAATAGAATGAACTTCATCAAAGTTCTATATTATTTAAACCATAACTTTTTTAAGAAAATATTCAAAATAACTGAGTAATTTGGAAATTTCTAGTCCTCCCTAATCCCAAAATTTCCAAGAACTTCTTAAAACCTCCTTAAAGTCTGACTTGTTAGTTTTTGAAAAATTCATAAGATATCTTTTCAGAAATCGTCAGAAATTGAAAACGTTATTAATCTATAATGAACTTCATTAAACCTCCATATTACTTCAATTGAAACTTCTTTGAAGAATATATATAAACTAGCTAAAATTGTTAGAAACTTCAACACAATTCTTTATAACCTGACCTGAAAATCAAAGAATACCTTTTCAGGAACGCCATACTTTTATAATTCACAATTTTCAGAAAATATGAACACAACTCGTTATTAAAGAATAACTATATACAATAAACTTTAGAAAATGTTAAATCCTCTTTGATTCCTAAACTTTCACGAATTTCAACAAATTCTATAGAATTTTTACTGAAACTTTTCCAACATAACTTTTCAGAAACACTAAGGACTTGAACACCCCACTAATTCTTAAAACGGAATGAACTTCATCAAAGTTCTATATTATTTAAACCTTAACTTTTTAAAGAAAATATTCAAAATAACTTTCAGTTATTTGGAAACCTCTAGTCCTACCTAATCCCAAAATTACCAAGAACTTCTTCCTTAAAGACTTCCAAGTCAGACTTCCTTAAAGTCTGACTTGTCAGCTTTTGGATTCATAAAATACCTTTTCAGAAATCCTCAGAAATTGAAAACGTTACTAGTCTCTAAAGAACTTCACTAAATCTCCATATTACTTCAAGTGAAACTTTTTAAAAAATATATATAAGATACCTAAAATTATACGAAGTTCACCAGAATTCCATATAATCTGACCAGAAAGTCAAAGCATAGTTTTCAGGAACGTCAAACTTATAATCCATAATTTTTAGAAGACTTGAACACAACTCATTGTTAAAGAATATATGTCAGAAAGTTTAGAAAAGCTTAAATCCTCTTTAATCCCTAAACTTTCACGAATTTCAACAAATTCTATAGAATTTGTACTGAAACTTTTCGAACATAACTTTTCAGAAACACTAAGGACTTGAAAACCCCACTAATTCTTAAAACGGAATGTACTTCATCAAAGTCATATATTATTTAAACCTTAACTTTTTAAAGAAAATTTTCAGAACAACTTTCAGTAATTTGGAAACCTGACCGGTAAGTTTTTGAAAAATTTAGAAAATATTTTTTCAGAAATTGAAAACGCCAATACTGAACTTCATCAAACCTTCATATTACTTCGACAGGAACTGTTTAAAGAAAATAATTATTACTAGAATCTTTGCAATCTAAGTATTTCTGCCACGATATGAATTTTATGTGAAAATTACCATTTTAGGACTGAAGTCCCGGGCATTGGGGTTCCGTTATAATTAAGTTAGACGAAATGTACGCGGAAAGATTGCGTGCGTGTGCGTGGTACATGATACACTTAATGCAAAATGGAGACGAGGGGAACATACGTACGTACAATTTTTAAACAAACCGACTTTCGGCACTCTCATTTAAATTGGATAACGCGTCGCGCTCTCCCCCGCTTCCATTGCGGGAAAACACGACCTCACACAGGTGGAAATGAATAAGGTAATAATACTTACGCCGCGGATATGACCTGCTTTTAATTGTCGGGGTCGTAATTTCCTCGAGGGGTTACGAGCAACGTACAGTACTCGCGGCTAGAGTTCGAAATCCACAACAAATACGAGTATTGTTTGTCGAGTTGTAAGGCTTGAAAGTTTATGAAAAACGGGAGAAAGGGCCGGAGATACACGGGATTCTCCGCGGTACGGAATGGGTTTACAATGTTAACTCGATAATGAAATTGAGCGACCTGAAAATTTATCATTATTTATTACTATAAATTACTATTATTTAGTTTGTTCAGAACTAACTAAATTGACACTTTTTCAATATATTGATTCATTATTATTTCTACGTCATTCTAGGTTTTTCCTGATGCAATGATTGCAGTACCATCAGCATAAGATAAAATTGAGTTCCCTGACATTCTGATTAAAAGATCGTTTATATATAATATACAAAGTAGTGGACCTAACATTGTGCCTTGCGGAACCCCCGTGTTTATTGTACTATATTCACTTGCTTTTTCACCCAATCTTACCTTCTTTAGGTAGGCTATTATAAAATAATACAAAGTATTATTTTATTAATTATACTATAAGTTCTGGTGCAGCATTAGGTAAGTAAGAATCTAATACGCAGAAATTTTCAATAAATAAAATTTTAGACTCTAAGAGTTAGAAAAATATCCATCAAAGTTTTGGAGAACGGCTAACTAATAATACACTAATCACGTGTTCTAAATTCATTGTAAAAAATCGTGATGTGTTCATCAGAGTAGTGTCTCATATATAGGGGTTAATTTAGGCAACAAACCGAAAAACGACAAGTACCTATAAAGTACTCCTCACAGTAGATTTAGCCCAAAAAGGTTACAAAACTTTTTTATATATTAATCTAATGTAGAATAGGTACTCAAAATTTTATAAAAATTCTTGGAGCAAATTTCGGGAAAAATTCAAAAAATTGAACAATGATACAAAGTGCCTTTCACAGAAGATTTTGCAAAAAAACGAAAAAAAAGATTATTTTATACTAATTCTAGATAGACTAGAATAAATATTCTAAATTTAAAATAAATTCTTGTAGCAAATTTTGAGAAAATCCAAAAAACGAAAAACCATAAGTATAAAGTGCTCTTCACAGATTTAGCCGAAACCGTTACAAACCTTTTTATACATATTTAATTTCACAATAAATTTTCAAAGTTTAAAAAGAATTCTTGGAACGAATTCCGAGAATAATACAAAAAACCAAAAATCGACAAGTATAAAGTATCCTTCACAGAAGATTTAGCCAAAAACGTTAGAAAACTTTTTTATACATATTCAATAGCAGAATAAATATTCAAAGTTTAAAAAAAATTCGTGGAGTGAATTTCGAAAAAAATTGAAAAAACCGAAATTTGACAAGTATAAAGTGCCCTTCACAGACGATTTAGCCAAAATCGTTACAAAACTTTTTTATACCTATTTAATCGTACAATAAACATTCAAAGTTTGAAAAAAATTCTTGTAGCGAATTTCGAGAAAAATTCAAAAAACCGAAAAATAACACGAGTAAACTACCCTTTCATCCCGGCCGCTCTTAATGAAAAGATTATTTTCACGTTCTGGTATGGTACAAAGTTTAAATACAAAGTTTTGACCGTTCGTGGTGTTTGGTTTTTGAGAAAATCCTACCACAGATCCATACACACACATACATACAGACGGTTTTCCAAAAACATGTTTTTTGGACTCAGGGGACCTCAAAACGTTCAGAAATGCTAATAACTCAATTTCGAAAAATCGACCCGATTACAATACTCTCTCATATATGAGTATCTCATATGAGAAAGTAAAAATATTACAATTTAGGGTAATTTCAAGCGTTAAGGATCTTACCGTTCGACGACGTATTCCGTAATTTAATTACCACTGAAAATAATTACGATAATAATCTTACCCATCGAAATAATCCATTTCATTTCATTACACTAAGACACACCGAGGCGAGTTTAAGGAATCCGTTTAAAAGAGAATAAAGTATTTGAAACAACGATGTCATCAACCTGAAAGCCGACCAAATTCATTATATCGAGAGGTGGTTCAACTCGGTATAAAATAGATCCAATGGACGATAGAATGACAATCAGATGAAGCGCCTATTTATAAAAGCGGCCTATTTATTATCATTTTTTTTTTTATTAATAAATTCGTGTCTCAATATCTTTTATGGACAACGACAAGTACTCATTAGTTTAAACAACGGACCAAAACACTTGACTGCAGGCATGCCTGTCAATTAAACCTTACTAATTACTGGTTGGCATTCTTTTTTAAATCATAAAAGCTACACGAAGAGTAATTTTCGTGCGAGAGCTTTACATCAAAGGGAAATGATTGCGTAGCAACTTATCGGAGAAGGTACTGTCGGTAATTTTGGAATTTGTGATAACGTATGATAATAAAAACGCTTGTACGGAAAGGTCGAAACGGGCATTCCGGCGTAATGAACATTGACGTCGCGTTTTGTGAAGGGGCAGATATTACGGAATTTACTGCTCCATCCAGTAACGAGAGACAATATGGCAGATAACCCCGAAATTAAGCCGAACATTAACCGAAAACACCGGCTGTTCCTATTTCCTTTAGCGTTTGCTTGCGAACGGAGGAGGAACAGATTTTTTCGCTTATCGTCCGAACGTTATCGCCGCTCAAATAGATTCATTAGGGGGCTTATGGCCATTTTTACTTCAATCGCCGCAGTTGCCGGTAATCGGACAGCTTTTACGATAGGTTAAAACAGAACAACCGACCATTATTTTTTATTGCGAGGCATTGTTTGCTATTCAATAAAGCGACGAGATTAAATACTATCGAAACGCCGAACGCGAGCCGCGCTTGCCATATTGATGGGATTGTAAATAGTAACAAATTATGCTTAAAACGTTTCACGTGGATTGCTCCCGTGTGTTAATTGAGACAGTTGTCGTATGATTCATCTTAGCTCAAAAAAGTTTAAATTTTTTAGTTACTAAATCTACCTTCGCGACTTTTTTTAAAACATACTGCAAATATTTTAAATTGGTATTACAACCAAAATTTCGCTCTTAGTCCAGTTATGGGCCAATTCTGGGGATTAACATCGATTTTCTTGAAAATTGTGATTTAGGTAATAGGTAGCTAACCTTCTTCAAAATCTACCCCGTGCAGAAGCGGGCTTTTACCCCAGGGGTGGAAACCACCCCTTCTAGGGGATGAAATATTTTTCGAAGCATAACTCCCTTATCGCGGGCTTCGCTTGAAGCGCTGGATCGGTGAGACGTGATAACATCGAAAAACCAAACGGTCCGGACGGTCAGCGCCGCGCTAGCTGTTTCGTGGTAACTGGTGTTACAATTGTTTTCATTGTTGGTTGCCTGTGGCCCCTGGAAAAAAGTTCCGGAAAAAAAGTCCCCGGAAAATAAGTCCCTAGGAAAAATGTCCCAGGAAAAAAAGTACCAAAGAAAAAAGTCCTAGAAAAAAGTCCCCGGAAAAAGAGTATCAAAGAAAGTCCCAGAAGTTCCGCGGAAACTAAAAGTCCCACATAAAATACATTAAATGTTAAGTAGGTACCTATGTATCTACAAGTATATATATTACGTAAATACATTATAATCTTGTAATTTTAAGGGATGGAACAATAGATTTTCTAATCTAGTGGGGCAAAAACATCCGTCGATTTGGATTCTAATCCAGAAGATGTCGCAAGAATTGGCAGTAGACATCACGAAAATAGAACAGTACAGATTAGTACTCAGAGTACCAAAGAAACATCCACAATATAAGATACGTCAAGAAACTTTGAAGTTATTGTATACAAAATTTTTAAACGAAGAAAGAGATATTCCTAATTTCTTATGGGCGATAAGTCATAATATTTGGTTTAGACCTTTATAAAACTATACGATATTGAAATGTATATATATTTAAATATATATATTATATATTATATATATATAATATATATAAATATGTATATTGGTATACAATATATAATAATACATACATAATATGTATGTGGTATATATTATAAATATGTATGTATGTTAGCATATAATTTACTATTTTCACTGATAGTTGTAATAAAATATTTGCCTTGGTTTTGAATTTTATTTGGGGCTTTTACTTTCCGGGGAACGCTTTTCCTTGTGACTTTTTTCTGGGACATTCTTTCTTTGGTACTTTTTTCCGGTTTTTTTTCTTTTGTACTTTTTTTCTGGAACTTTTTTCCTAGGGACTCTCTTTCCGGGGACTTTCTTTCCGGTACTTTTTTTTCCGGGGAATTGTTTTCCTATATTCAAAAATCAAACGATCCGGACGGCAAATTATCGCGCTAGATGTTTGGTGGCAACTGGTGTTACAATTGTTTGTATTGTTGGTTGCCTGTATATATACAGAGAGAGGGAGAGAGAGGGGGGAGAGGGAGAGAGAGAGAGAGAGAGAGAGAGAGCGATTCAAGAAAAAGTTGTAATAAGAGTTGTAATAATTGTAATGAATTGTATGATGCAATTATTGATACAAATTATTTCCTGAGTGTTGAACGTTGACGTATTTATTTTTTAGAGGACCAACGAACAAAGCATTATCGATCGGCAAACACAAACTAAAATGCCGCTTATCTGTGTTTACCCGCATTATCTATACCTGCCCGTATTTGTTAAACTTAAATTTCCACCTTCCGTCCATAGGTAGGTAGGAGGTATTGGACAGGTGCTTCTAAATCAATAAATAGAAGTTGTAGGTTTGCCGCGTTAAAAATAGAAGAATTTCGAGATTCGAACGCGGATTAAGGGGATTCGGTGCCTTTCGTGAGTTGTCCTGTTGTGAAAAAGAAGTATCAGCGAGTCGATCAAATTTTTTTTACAACTATTACTTTCCAGTTGAGGAGTAGGACATATGGCCGGGTGCCAGAAAGGTAATTTAATGCCACATGCGATATTTTCTAGAAATATACTCGGAAACAGAATGATATCTATGGAATATAATTATGATTATTTTAATATGCATATTCATAACGTCACGCAAACCGGGAAAGCTCACATAACAATCGATTTTCAGATAATATTGCTATAAAATGCACTCGTTGTTTTATCGCGTTCTTAATAGTTTCACCGGCTATGAAATAAATTAAAATTCGATGATGGAATCGTTCCGTTCCCGGATTCCACGATGATTACGGTGTTCCAGACGGATTATCTGTTAACGGCTCCGCCATAACCGTTTTTAATGTCGATAACGAGGCGAAACCAAAATTATCGGTGTCCTCTCCATAGGCGATAAAACTTCAAAGATGTCTCATTTTGACACCGCCCCGACCGTAAACCGTTTGATTTGTAATCTTGTTTATATGAATGTATTTGGCCAATGAAACGCCAGATCGACCACTAAATCTAAACAGTAAACAATAAAAAATTCAGTTTATAAATCATTTCCTATCTCAATATAACTTTTACTGGTGAACGTGTTTGTGTGTATGTGTGTGCATCATGGGATCGATGTTAGACAACGTTGTGAAGGCATTTTATGTGGTAGTGTTAATTAGCTCGTAACTTTCCGAACACAAAACGATGCCCAGAAATTCCCGGCGCAACAACTTACGAGCGAAGTTAGAATTCAATAAATTGTCTGTTAAGCAATTCCCTATGAACGACGACTCGAAGTCGCTCTTTACTGCAGATCCTCTCAGATCTCAAAAACGTATTACATTTAATAGAATTTAAGATTTTCAGTTTTGCGGTGTGTTTAAAAAGACTATTGCCATCGTTTAAATGCAAGAAAGTACAGACCACTAAGGTAGCTCGAGGCTCGAGTGCATCATCCCAAACACACCGCCTGATGCTTAACCCCCTGCCGCTACAGTCGTAAATTGCAAATATTATTTGGAAGAGTACAACTGAAGTATAAATGAAGGGTATAAATCTCATTGCAATAGATTGAATGATTGTGAGAGCCCAAATTGGAAGCAAACATGACACTTACCAAATCTGTTCCTTGAAGGCTCTACTGTACCGATAAAGGTATGGTGACCTTTGGAACAATTAATGTATATTCATGAAATGTTCAATATTGGAAAAACGTTCAGTTGAAGTATTATCTCAAATAATTTAACTAAGTATTATCTCAAATAATTTAACTTTCTATTTGATTTCCGTTTCCTCCTACACTAGAGAAAGTTTCAATGCCTCATTCGAAAAACAACAAATTGACGTGAATATCTTCATTACAAACTGAAACCCATTTGTTATGTTCCACATCCCTCTATAAATACGTAAAATTTTCAAATTCAAACTTATATAAAACAGAAAGTACAAAACCGAAAACGGAAAATGAGACAGGACACAGGAAACCTCATCATAATATTTCTGTAGATTATTAGTACTTCCAACTCTATTCACTGCACACATACATAGTTTACAATATCCACTAGTTTTGTTGGAATGAACGTTTTCTATACTTTATTTCAAAATGAAACTCAAAAAATTTCAAAATCCAATTTGAGACCAACGAAAAGATTTACAGAGATTGACCAGAGGAAAAATTGAGAAAAATTAACGAAAAAAACTTAACTGAACACTTAACGAACCCAAAATATTTTTTTAAATTTCAAAAATTCATATAAATCTAGAATTTTTTGAACACAGCACCTTTCTCGATAATGCATGATAAATTACCAATAAAATTTATTTTTTCTTTAATTTTTGTGACAACATAAAAAAGTTAAAATTTTTATTATTCTGTAAAATGTACTCTGTCATATTATTTTACGATATTTCGTAACATTATGTAGATTGTGTAATTGTGTGCATATATCATAAAATGTTTACTTGCTATTTTAAGAAAATTTAATGATTTACGATTACCCAATAACATGATAAAATACATTTGTTGAATTATTGGGTAATTGGAATTTAAAACTATCTAATCAAAAGTGGAAAGAATATCGAAATATTTGGAACATATACTGTTTCCTAAAATAACCAATTAGTCCAATACATGGTTATATGGGATGATTGAGTTGTTTTTCTTACATTTTCTTTGCGAAATGTACCAAAAAATAGAAAAATTGTGTTGAATTTGTCAATTTGACTTGTAACCGTCGTTAATCATGTATTATCACAAAGGGTGATGTAGTTAATACCTTTCATATATGAGTGCCTTACGGGAGAAAGTAAAAATTCTCTACAAATTTCTGAAAAATAATGTTTTCAAAATTTTTAGTTCTTTCTTAAAGGTCAAAAGGTCCTTACAACATATTTTCAACATTTCAATGCAACTATTTTCCTATTTGAAAGATTTCCTCTTCTGCAGCCCTTTTCGTCTATCTCAAATTAAAGTTTGAAACACTTTTCTATACTTTAGTGCACTGTAGGTACGCCTTTCCCGGCAGTACTTGCTCTGTCTTGCTTGTAAAGCTTAAAACTTGAGAAAAATATTCCACTATAAATTGAACGCATTCCTCATTTGACCTAAAAAAATATTTAAGTAAATGACAAATAAAACAGTCATGCACGAATTTTCCTTTGAAAATCAAAATATAGCTTGAAAAACATTTTTGGACCGACGAATTTCTGGCAATTTAAGATTCAAAAATCGAACGGTACTAATAGGACAGATTTTTGAAATCTTAACGTTTTTCCAATGCAATGGTATTTGGATTCAAGCATTTAGGATAACGTCAGAATTGAAAAGTTCCCAGAATTGTAATAACCAAATTTGGAAAGTGAAAAAGTGTGAAAATGCGCCTCCAAATTATGTCTTCACTAGAGGTAAAGGTAAATCATGTTAAAAGCGTTAGGATTAAAAGGAATATACATTAACCTGCCTCTTGACCGTACAATTACTAATACTACTACACTTTCTAATAATTCAGTTGATAGATTTTCCCGAGGGTTAAAATTAGATTGTGGTGCGCTAGCCCAATTATTACTGTATGGTAAGATAAAGTGTGACTTGGGCCGAAGGTACCTCCATTCCCGTCAATAATAGACGCTATAATAGGCTAGCTGAATAGGCCCGCGTTACAAAGAAGGATTAGAGTTAAAAAGCTCGATCCGACCTGAAAAGACTTGATTAACGATAGAAGGCGAAACGTAAAGAAAATCCCATACAAACGCAACGAAAACAAGGAAGAAGGTTATCGTACCGACTCGTCTCGGCGTCGGGTAGTCTTTCCGTAATTTTTCCCCCAACATTTTCTGAAATATCCCTCGGACGCGAGACGAGGAGGAGGTCGAAATGCGGTGTCACGAAACGCGATTAACATCGTCCGAAGAAGACTTCATTGTCGAGACGAGCGGGGCCCGAGAGCCCACATCGGGAAAGTGGTGCTATTTTATTCGTGAAAAAGTGACCAGATCGACGGATAAGTATAACCGACCGTGTAAGAATCCCAGGCCAATATTGAAAAACGCTAACGAGTGTTCCGAAGTTATTTTAGAAGGGAAGGGAATCACGATCCGACGAGTGGGCATATCTCGTCGTGCGAATAACGTGGCCAGAGTCAGTAAATTGCGGTACGGTTTCGTACTGGCCGGGAATTAAGTCCGGATCAGAGGAACAATCGAAATTAATTTGATTTATCACGTGGTGACGACGTGACTGTTATGAAGTTGGCCTTCTAGGTAGCTGCGACGCCTTCAATTTGACGCCAAGGACTCCAGCAATGGCAGAAACGCCAAATACGCTACTCAGCTAATTGTGTCAGCCGTACCTAACGAGTTACAGTGACAGAATGTCTTACCCATCATTGGTATAAGCGAAGTATAAATGAAGTGTAAGCTTAAGTCTGCTTTGAGTCATCTTCGTAGAGGTTGCCACTCCAGCATCACCCTTTCTTCTATTCACGCCATCTTCATGATTGGCGAACCAAAGCGCAATTGTGGTTTTGGAAACTGCAGCACGAAAGATTTCTATAGATGAGCGATCAAACTATCTTCTCAAGTCTTCCAAACATGAGTTCAGGCGTTTTCCTACTGATCTTTAACCCTCTATTATGAGTCGAAGTAAGTTGTATCTCTCGCCTCTTACCACATGACATATACTGCAAGTTTCGTTCTTCAATGGTATTCAATAATTTCCCTTGTTTATGCATACCTTTGATTACTTCATTATTAGTGATCCGTTGTACTCACGAAATTCTCAGCATTCGTCTACATAGACATAGGTACCTAATACATTTCGAAAGCCTCTATTATTTTTTCTGTCTGCTGATTAAGGGTATTTTCTTCTTTTCTCTCTTCTGTTCATGCCCTCTCCATGCGAAGATTGACGATCCAAAGGGCAATTGTGGTTTTAGAAACTACAGCAATAAGATTTCTACAGATGAGCGATAAAACCATCTCCTCAAGTCTTACAGCCATGGGTTCTGACGTTTTCCTACTGATCGTTAATCCTCTATCATGAGTCGAATTAAGTTGTATCCCTCGCCTCTTACCACATGACTTATAGTATACCTATTGCAATTTTCTTTCTCCACTGGTGTTCAATAATTCTTCTTGTTCATGCATACCTATGGGTACTTCATTATTGGTGACCGTTGTACCCACGAAATTCTCAGCATTCGTCTACACAAACACAATTCGAAACCTTCTATTCCTTTTTTGTCTGCTGATCAAGGGTATTTTCTTCATTTATTTCTTCTATTAATGCCCTCTCCATAGGAAGGTTGACGATCCAAAGGGCAATTGTGGTTTTAGAAACTACAGCAATAAGATTTCTACAGATGAGCGATCAAACTATCTCCTCAAGTCTTTCAGCCATGGGTCCTGGTGTCTTCCTAATCATCTTTAACTCTCCATTATGAGTCGAAGTATTTTGTATCTCTCGCCTCTTACCACATGACTTATATACTACAAGTTTCTTTCTTTAATGGTGTTCAATAATTCCTCTAGTTTATGCATACCTTTGAGTACTTGGTGATCCGTTGTAGGTACCCACGAAATTCTCAGCATTCGTCTACATAGCTACATTTCGAAAGCATCTATTCTTTTTTCTGTCTGCTGATTTAGGGTACAGCTTTCACATCCGTAAAGCAAGACAGAACAAATAACACCTAATCATTTTATTTCTAAGCTCTAGAGTGAGATCTGACATTGTACAGTGTTTTCATGTTCAGGAATGTTGTCCTAGCATGTTAAATTGTCGAAATTATTTCTTTTTTAGGGTCACACTGGCTGTTGATGTTAGTTCTTGGATAACTCATTGAGGTTATTTGTTCGATTGTTTGTCCAATGACAAGTATTCATTGGTGTTTCCGAAAATACCATTACTTACCAGATATTAAGATATTGACCAAACATTTCGTTAGGATAATCACTCTTTATATTCTTTTAATCACGCTTTCTTCCATTGCATCAATTATGTCTTTATTATTATAGTACACCATAATATATCATTTTCTCCTATTTCTTTAAGTCTTAATATTGTTCTCATTATTTTCCACATTTTGTTTTCTTTTTCAATATTTTATTGGTTAGCAGGTTTTCATTTGATGTACTGACTGTTCATTATTAGTTCCATTATTTCTGTCTCACCATTACCACCATGTGTTGTTATTGCTTTCTTTGGTATTTCAACTTACTTATTTAATGGCGAGATTAATATTATTATTAGTAACAACAGGTTTATCGATTTCCATCATTTTTTTATCTCTCGGCTGTTTTTCTGTCTTTGCCATAACTACTACGTCGTTACCACAAACTATGATTAGTTTTGGACCTTTACCTTCGCTTATTAATATAACCCCATGTTCTAATGTCATGTTAAACACTGTCTTATTGTTTCCTTTATTAATCTCAAAACCTTCCCCTTGTGTTCTTTTGTTTTTTACGCTTGTTTTTGCGTTTCATATTTGTATTAATCTTCTTAATTTGCCTTCTATAGTCCCATTTCTGCACTGCTATCGTAAGTTAATTTCCCTTCAGTTAATCAGAGATTTTTAATAATTGCTACTTACATACCTCATTTAGAAGTTGTTACTGAAGAGTGAAAGTTTGAAAAAGGTAACCAAATGACATTATGATGATAACATGATGACGTTAAAAATTTAATAAAATGGGGAAAATTTATTTTTTATAACATATTTCCTCTCTTTGTTTTATTAATTTACATTTATCCAATTTCATTCTAACAATGCTTATTGGGTAATTTGGAAGTATTTATAGGTACAGGTATTTTTTCTTTATGTAATATGTAAAGATTTGTACACCTTTTTACAATTTTAGAGAGCAATTGTTAGAGAGCAATCAACCAAAAACAGAACTTCTGTAGCACTAGTTATTACTTTAGAAAGAGCTTAAAAAAGATTCAAAAAGACTAAGGAAATTTCGCAAAGGTGTAACCAAAATACGAAGCTAACTATGGCTTAAATTGCTTAATAGTACTTTACTTATGATAAGCTGTTTATTGCTTGTGACATCATATTGATCGTTTGTGATATCAGATTAGAATTTCATTTTTGATACAATTCGTATTAAATCTGCAAGACCAACTTAAATGAGTCTTTCTGATACCAAAGAACCAAAATAATTACCGTAATACCCAACAAATACTTTTCTATAAAGAGAGCAATCGACCAAAAACAGAACTTCTATCGCACTAGTTATTACTTTAGAAAGAACTTAAAAAAGATTTACAGGGCTAAGGAAATTTCGCCAAGGTGTAACCAAAATACGAAGGTAAATACGGCTTAAATTACTTAATAATACAAGTTTGCTTATGATAAGCTATTTATTGCTTGTGACGTCATATTGATCGTTTGTGATATCTCCTTAGAATTTCATTTTTGGTACAATTTGTATTAAATCTGCAAGACCAACTTAAGTGAGTCCTTCTACCAGACGATACCAAAGCACCAAAATAATTACCGTAATACCCAACAAATATGACATATCGTTACTTCGCGTGCATGTATGAGCGCGTTAAAACCGTTATCAAGGGAGCAATTATCCTCCCTTTAATGAACAATGCAACTTTCGACGTAATCGATCAATTGAGCAAAAGGTAGGTAAGTTCGAATTACTCCGTTTGAGTCATGTAATTTTTCATTCCCATTTTGAGAACCCGGACGACTTCGTCTACGTGTGTGTCTCCGAGTCAGTTGCGCGCAACTGGTATTAAGCGAAAAATCTGAGAAACGATCGATGATAAAAATAGACACGAGATCGAGATGCGTGGAGAATAATTAAAACCTAAGTATCGTTTTATGGGAGTGACTTAACTCGGACTTGACTAAGCGGAGTTGATTAACGCTTAAACCGGCCATTGGGGACGCTTAATCAGATCAATGTGTGGTGTGCGAGTGTGTGTGTATCGTTTCCATGTTTTCCAGCAAGACAACGCTCATTAAGCGGACTTCTTAGAAGAGATAAATCGTCAAATTACACAATCAGCCGGTATAAAAAAAAAGAGGACGAGTTACTCTAGCGTGCAGTGGGAGTGACAAACGGTCTGAAAACCTGTCCAGAATTTCGATTCGCTTAACTTTTCATACAGGGGCGGACTATTATTAGCTTTATCCTATCCGAGGCGCGGATAGCAACAAAAATGGCTCCGTCTCGGATGTACATACATACAACGATCTCGTATAATTAAGAAAGTGGGTATGATCGCATCGCAAGATTAGCAACTCATTTTTACTTTCTCGTAAAACCTTCTTCAGTACCTTTACATTTCATCTCGGATTTACAATGTGCAACTAACTTCAGTTTCCTTAACTACGCCAAGCGCCGCTGGGAATAGCTCGTAATACACGTTTTCTCGACGGTTTTAGTTAGTCTTTATGATAATAATCAGAATGGCATGAAATACAGACGAGGTTTCCGAAAGTTGGGAAAGTTGTAATAAATGGATTCACCCTCGAAATTAATTTTAATTTTCCGAAATTCGTCCAGGACTTTTCCGAGGAAATTAGAAAATTAGTAATGGACATCTCATCATATTCTGAGAACTGTGGAACAAAATCCTAAAATTTACTTATACATAATACGCTCAATAAAAGATAATTAGAGTTTTTTTATGACGCCCTATACATATTTCTGCATTTTAAATAGGACCTATAAATATCTCCCATATTGATAAGTATGTATAATCGAATGTTAATTAGGTAAGTATTGTTCATCATTTACTTTTTCTGGTCATCAAAATGGGCTGTATTCCAACAACAACAAAAAACATTTTTTTCTAATTATTTGTAAACAATACTAAACCGAACTATACAGTAAAGCTAGTATTTATTGAACTTCACCCTAATAAATATTTACAATCATGTGACAGTCATAATTCCTCAAGAAAAAGAAGGCCTATTTATTAGAAGACATATATGGCTGTATCCCTTTATTTTAAAGGTAAGTAATAACATTGACTCGCTCTCATTTTATACACGTGTAAATTCCATTATTACACAAAATGCAGAAACTATTTTGCCATTTGCTGCTATGTATAACTTACGGAAAAAGGATTACAACCATAACTAAAAATTATAATGATGATTGCCAGCCAATGAATTTACAAAATTCGTAAGAGAAAGAAAGCTGGTCTTTTGCAACATTTAGAGAATAACAGAAATTTTCGTAACATTTATGGAGAGATCAATTTATATTTTCTTTTAATTTTTTTAAATTTCATTTTGTTTATTTTTTTAAAATTATTTTATTAAAAAAAAAACTTGATGTGTTCATCAGAGTAGTGTCTCATATATAGGGGTTAATTTAAGCAACAAACCGAAAAACGCCAAGTACCTATAAAGTACTCCTCACAGTAGATTTAGCCAAAAACGCTACAAAACTTTTTTATATATTATATCTAATGTAGAATAGGTACTCAAAATTTTATAAAAATTCTTAGAGCAAATTTCGGGAAAAATTCAAAAAAATTAAGAATGAAACAAAGTGCCATTCACAGAAGATTTTGCAAAAAACGATAGAAAAGTTTATTTTATACTAATTCAATGGTAGAATATATATTGTAAATTTAAAGTAAATTCTTGAAGCAAATTTTGAGAAAAATTCAAAAACCGAAAAACCACAAGTATAAAGTGCTCTTCACAGAAGATTTAGCCGAAAACGTTACAAGCCTTTTTATACATATTTAATTGCACAATAAATTTTCAAAGTTTAAAAAAAATTCCTGGAACGAATTCCGAGAATAATACAAAAAAAAAACAAAAATCGACAAGTATAAAGTATCCTTCACAGAAGATTTATCCAAAAACGTTAGAAAACTTTTTTATACATATTCAATAGTAGAAATAAATATTCAAAATTGAAAAAAAATTCGTGGAGTGGATTTCGAAAAAAATTGAAAAAAAAAACGAAAATTTACAAGTATAAAGTGCCCTTCACAGAACATTTAGCCAAAAACGCTAGAATACTTTATATACATATTTAATAGTACAATTAATATTCAAAGTTTAAGAAAAAATTTTGTGTTGAATTTCGAGAAAAATTTAAAAAACCGAAAAATGACAAGAGTAAACTAACCTTTTATCCTGGCCGATTTTAATGAAAAGCTTATTTTCACGTCCTGGTATGGTATCAAGTCTAAATATACAAGTTTTGTATACAAATATAGTTTTGACCTTTTGTGGTTTTTAGTTTTTGAGAAAATCCTACCACAGGCATACATACACATACATACAGACGGTTTTCCAAAAACATGCTTTTTGGACTCAGGGTACCTCAAAACGTTCAGAAATGCTAATAACTCAATTTCGAAAAATCGACCCGATTACAATACTCTCTCATATATGAGTACCTCATATGAGAAAGTAAAAATAGACGCTCGTGGGAACAAAAATTTATATAAAAAATATTTATAGAGAAATCTGGAAGAAGGTCTATAAATGCCCGCTGAGAATTTTTCATAATGTAAGGCAATATTTTTTGAATTTCAATTAACAGCAGTAATATATCTAGAATGAATTTTTGAAAAAATGAAATGCGCATCATCTTCAAATTACTGTCATTTTGGCTTAAATCATCACTTCGTAACGTTTTGGTTTTCAGAATATGAGGAATTTTATCAGCCTTCACGTGGTTTTTCAAATTGCTTGATAACTTTTTGAAACAATAGGCAATTTTTTTCCAAAATTGAATTTTTTTAAAAAACCAATCTTCGATTTTCGCCAAATTTTGCTCAGCTAAAGAAAAACAAAACTCCTTAAATTCCGATAGAGTTTGTAGTACTTTACTGTAAACGGTAAAATCTCTTCAACCTTATTCTTTATTATAGAGAAACCTTAAACGTCGAAAGAGTTTACAATAAATTTTCCCGATTTGGTCTTAAATAATGAGAGGAGTCTCATAAAGTTTCAAAATCATTTAATTCTGTAACTTACTATTAGCTAAAAAAATTGTAATGATGAAAAGAAGATAAAAACGTATCTAAAATTGTCGAAAATCGAGGAAACGTTTAGTAGAAAAATCACTTTTCGAAAAAATTACTTTTTTTTAATTTTGTCCCATTATCTTAGAAAGTTATCAAGCAATTTGAATTTTGCAAAAATCTAGTGAAAGCTGATGAAATTCCACATATTCAGAAACGTGTTGGTTGGATGATATTTTTTTTGAAAAATTTGAAAAATATTGTAACGTTTATTACTACTTAATTTATTTAGACTATTACTGAACTAATTAATTTATATAACACACTTAACTTTTTAATTTATTTGTACAATTCGCTTGTCCGTTTTTCGCACTGTTTATTCACTCGCGGCTTCACGTCTAATCTAATCTCTCCGACCGCAAGCCCGTCATTATATAGTCCTCCATTATGTCTCGAGACCTTTCTTGAAAGAACTCGATTCTTCTTTTCTCTAATAATGTTTATCTAGAAACGCCCAGAAGGTAATAAATCATTATTCCTTAATAAGATGTTGCCGCGACATTGGGGACGGTTTTTATTGCGCACTTAACGGAGCGCATTGAAGTGACCGCCGAGGTCCTATAAGAGTAAACACATTGCGCGCTGCTGTTTATATTTCGCGTTACAATATGTTAGATTTTTCTGTAAAAATAAAAACTCGATGTTGTGGCAGTTAGGCAACATCTAACTAATTATTATCCTGGAAATGCTGTTATAAATTTGAACGATTCCAATAGAAATATGTATATAATTAAAAAAACATTAATTAAGATTAAATATTTGTTTTTTGAAAAGAGAAATTTGTAGTTAAAAATAGGAAGTAGCTGAATTTTTCGAGGAATGTGAAAACTTCGTCTTATAAAAATACTCAAGTTACCTTGTTTTCTAAAGAAAAAGTTCACGTAGTTTTCTGAAACAGCTTGATATAAACTTTTCTTCTAGACTAAATATTACAAACTCCTCATATTATAATAGCTTAAACAACGTATGAGTCAATAAATTTTAATACCAATATACTAAGTAAGATTGGTCGCTATGAAAAAACCCACTTGAAGATAATTAAAATTTCTTCTTTCAGTTTTCGGAATACCTCAGGTCGCGTGTATCCTTAAAGTAGTTTCGAAAATAGACCACAAAAACAATATAACGTCAAAAGGCAGGTGTCTATCCGAGTTTCTATGTTAATAAAACAATTTTCGATGCTCTCAAAAGGCCGTAGTCATTGTTGAAAATTACATTTTTTTATCGCCTTTAATGAATGACCCTAAGGCTACCCACGCAGTGTCCGATTGCTCCCATATATAGTCCGGTGGAATAAGGGACGATCATTAACGGTCAAAATCATTAGCAGTAGTATTTCCCGAAGGGGTGGTTTACTTGAGGCTTCGTTAAATTCGTGAAAATATCCAGAACTTTCGGTATCGTAAAATAATCTTTAATCGTCGCCATTAAACGTATAATATACTCCAGGCGAGATAGATTTTTTCATGGCATTGCGTGTAGGTTTTATTTTTTTTAACAGTTCTTAAATTAATATCATGTGGAATGAGAACACTTTTTCCTTTCGGCGTAAGAGCTGTGCTAAACTTTTTATCAAACAATTAGTGTGTCCAGATCGTACGAAAAAGCTCAGATACTATAGCTAAATACTAAATACTATATTTGAGCTAAATGCTATAGCTCAAATATGTACTAAGTCTCGGAGCAGAAACTAGTCTTTTGTTCAGCAGGCAAAAATTATTAAAAGTCTTCACGAGGAGAATATAACCTGCAAGGGATATCTGTATCACTATATTGGTTCTGCACTTACAATTTTCAGGAATGAAAATTCTCGAAATTTCCTTATTCAATTTTCAATCAATATCAAATTTGAAACGGGGTGGAATTGGCCATTTTCGAAATGTCGCAATTTCGAAAAAAACCGTAACAGTCTATATTAGGTTAAGAGTTAACAATCCTCATTAAAAAGAGAAATTTTCCTGGACTATATTACATTACAAAAAGTTTCGAAATTCTTAGTGCAAAATTCAAAAGTGACAGCGACTACTTCTGAATATCACATTCTAATGGGGTGGAGGGTACAGTTTCAATGATTATCACTGAATTTTCAGCACATTAATCCATTTTCTTAACTAACAAAAATTACGCACTTTTCTGCACAATTTTCCAGTTCTCCAGGAAGACTGGACTTTCCGGAAATGCAAAACTGCACGAGGAACAAAAAATTATAAGAAAAATTTTGCCACTTTTGTTAAAATATCCAAATTTCGTCACATTAACTCAAACTGTTTGAGAAAAAAATGTATCATAGGTTTTACGTCCATAAGAAAAAATATATTTTTATTCCAAATACTATTTGACTAATTGTAAAGGAAAATAACAGTTTCCCACGCACAACATCAATTTCGCCTACACTAACACCTCCCCCGACCGGCCTATAACGAATCGTCGCCCGCCAGCACGGGTATATATTCGTAAAAGTGGTGAAATGTGCATGAAAGGTTTTTTGTGTCGGTCTCGGGTGTTACGGTGATTTTTCTTTGATGGAAAAAACATAATTAGGTAGATTTTCAATCTATTTTATCGCACAAAGCGAAAGGAATAATTGTGCTGCGGTGCTAAATGAAATTTTCGGGGTTGAGAATTACAACAACGAAAAATAATCAAAAAAGCTCCTCCACAAAGACTAATTTAACGCGATTAATTTTATCTTGAATACAAAGGCCTAATTCGGTTTTAAATAAAACCAGCGGACTCTTTGGTATTGTTTCAAGGAAATTTATTCCATCCCGATTATTAAACACTTAAACGTAGTCTATAAATAAAGTTAAGTTATGGCTTAGGTAAAAAACGTGTCACTGTATAAGAGTCATTTCTAAAAAAAAAAACATGCTTTTCTCTCTCATAAATCTTACTATTTTTATACTAAAAAGCATTAAAATGAAGGCTACAAGAAATATTTCCAATATAATAATCTCCTGACTTAACAAATGGGCCCAAAACGTGAGTTAATTGCCGATGAGGATTTTCAAAATTTCGTTTATAATATGGCCATTAATTATCGAATATTCGAGAGTTTTGTTTCAACGAGTATTTAGAAATGCTAATACTGCCTACTTTCGTATCGAGGAAAAGCTGCCAATAAAATAATCCAGGAGTGCTTAAGGAAGTTAATAAAAATTAATTACTATAATTTAGCTACTAATTATCTGGTTAAAACATATGAAAGTAATTTATGCCACAAATATTCAAAGTAAGAGGCGGACGGGGTAATTAAAAAAACGATGGTTAAGAAAGAAACTGCTGTGAAAATTAATACTTTTTGAAAATGGTAGGTATGTGGGCATCCTCTGGAATAGTTTATGAGTTTTTAAACAATACCTGTTATTAAAACCACGTATTTTTACTAATTTTTGATTTAATTAAATTAAAGTGTACACAATTTTGTATAATTTAATTTTTCACTGCAATTAGGCGTTGTAATAACACATTTCATTTGCATCAAACACGTTTCAATGAAACCTACTTTCCGTTTGATATAAACGCCTTGACAATTGGATAAGACGTCAAATTGCAATCTAATTAACTCACACTGAATTACTTTATTTCTTACTCATTACCACTTGGTAAACAGCAATTAGATTATGAACGGATTTCATAACGCCGAACCCATTTAACACACTGGTATAATGTTATTGATCGGAAACTAAGTGATAATTTAGTGTTAATGATTGTACTACAAATCAGACGGTAATTAAGTCTCGACTTGTTTTTCCCCGCGAATTTAATTGAAAATAGGTGGTAAAGTGCGTGGAAATTTATTAACATACCTACGTACAAGCGTAAGGTAATTAAAATTAGGTATGGCTGGGATTGATAATTGAAACGTAGAATTTCTTGTATAGTCTGGTAATAGACGACTCGAAGTAGAAAAACGAAGGTAATTAGTTACTACTCCGCTAAGTTAGCATAAATATAAGTTAGTACCGGTAATGTAATGTATTTCAATTAAAATTAAGTTTGATGCAACTCTATGGAAACAATTTTATAGCACGTACTGTATTTCTGTAAATGTAAATTTCTTCAAACTACTTTGAGAACATTTTGAGAAAAGACAATTGCCGAAAAAAGATGAAAATTGACAAGAACAAAGTGTCCTTCATAAGAGATTTAGCCAAAATGTTACTAAACGTTATTAAACACATTCAGTAAGTAGAATAGATACTCAAAGTATCTATTTTTCTTTTTTGGATTTTGAGACAAATTTCTAAAAATCGAAAAGTGACAAGTGTAGTGTCCTTTAGAGACGATTTAGACAAAAGTGTTACTGAATCTTATTACATTGGACAGTGGAATAAATATTGAAAATTTGAACAAAATTCTTTAAGAAAATTTCCAAAAACCGAAAAATGACTAATAAACTATCCCTTCATCAAAGCCAATTGCTGAAAAATGATGAAAATTAACAAGAACAAAGAGTCCTTCAGAAGCAATTTAGCTAAAAAGGTTATTAAACTTTATTATACATATTCAGTAGTAGAATAGATACTCAAAGTATCTATTTCTCTTTTTTGAATCTTGAGACAAATTTCTAAAAATCGAAATGTGACAAGCGTAGTGTCTAGAGGCGGTTTAGACGAAAATGTTATTGAATCTTATTATATTCGACAGGAATAAATATTGAAAATTTCTTGAAAATACTTTGAGAAAATTTTGAGAAAAGATAATTGCCGAAAAAAGATGAAAATTGACAAGAACAAAGTGTCCTTTAGAAGAGATTTAGCCAAAAACATTACTGAACTTTATTATACACATTCAGTAGTAGAAACACATACTCAAAGTACCCATTTCTTATTGGATTTTGAGAAAAATTTCCAAAAACCGGAAAATTGTTTTTTAGAGAAGGTTTAGACTGTGTCATTGAATCTTATTACATTCGATATTCGAATAAATATTGAAATTTTAAACAAAACAGAAAATTTTTTAAAACCGAAAAATGACTATAATAAACTATCCCATCATCACAGCCAATTGCTGAAAAATGATGCAAATTGACAAGAACAAAGTGTCCTTCAGAAGAGATTTAGCCAAAAATGTTATTAAACTTTATTATACACATTCAGTAGTAGAACAGATACTCAAAGTATCTATTTTTTCTGATATTGGGAAAAATTTCCAAAAACCGAAAAATGACAAGTGCGAAGTGTCTGTCCCTAAGAGAAGATTTAAACAAAAGTATTATTGAACCCCATTAAGGCGGAAACAGACTATCGTCACGTCACGTGAGGTCACGTGCTGTCACGTTAACTCACGTCACGGATAAAAAGTGCGGAGTAATATTTCACATGGTATTTAAATGTATTAGAACCAGACTTAGGTTACGTCAAAGTGACGTGAATTAACGTGACAGCACGTGAACTCACGTGACGTGACGATAGTCTGTTTCCGCCTTTATATTCGACACTCTAATAAATATTGAAAATTTAAACAAAATGCTTTGAGAAAATATCCTAAATTCTAAAAATGACTAGGATAAACTATCCTTTCATCAAAGACAATTGCTGCAAAATGATGAAAATTGACAAGAACAAAGAGTCTTTCAGAAGCAATTTAGCTAAAAAGGTTATTAAACTTTATTATACACATTCAGTAGTAGAACAGATAGGTACTCAAAGTGTCTATATTATTTTTTTTGGATATTGAGACAAATTCCCAAAAACCGAAAAATGACTAGAATAAATTATCCCTTCATCAAAGACAATAATTGCTAAAAAATTATGAAAATTGACAAGAACAAAGAGTCTTTCAGAAGCAATTTAGCTAAAAAGGTTATTAAACTTTATTATACACATTCAGTAGTAGAACAGATACTCAAAGTATCTATTTTCTTTTATGGATTTTGAGAGAAATTTCTAAAAATCGAAGTGACAAGTGTAAAGTGTCCTTAAGAGAAGATTTAGCCAAAAGTGTTATTGAACCTTATTATATTCGACAGGAATAAATATTGAAAATTTCTTGAAAATACTTTGAGAAAATTTTGGGAAAAGACAATTGCTGAAAAATGATGAAAATTGACAAGAACAAAATGTCCTTCAGAAGAGATTTAGCCAAAAACGTTACTGAACTTTATTATACACATTCAGTCGTAGAACAGATACTCAAAAGTACCTATTTCTTATTGGATTTTGAGAAAAATTTCCAAAAACCGAAAAGTGACAAGTTAAAGTATCCTTTAGAGGCGATTTAGACAAAAATGTTATTGAATCTTATTACGTTCGATAGTGGAATAAATATTGAAAATTTGAAAGAAATTCTTTAAGAAAATTTCCAAAAACCGAGGAATGACTAGAATAAACTACCTCTTCATCAAATACAATTGCTGAAAAATGATGAAAATTGACAAGAACAAAGTCCTTCAGTAGAGATTTAGCCAAAAATGTTTCTAAACTTTATTATAGACATTCAGTAGTAGAATAGATACTCAAAGTATATATTTTTCTTTTTTGGATTTTGAGAAAAATTTCCCAAAACCGAAAAGTGACAAGTGTAAAGTATCCTTTAGAGGCGATTTAGACAAAAATGTTATTGAATCCTATTACATCCGACAGTGGAATAAATATCGAAAAATTAAACAAAACACTTTTGAGAAAATTTCCAAAAACCGAGGAATGACTAGAATAAACTATCTCTTCATCAAAGACAATTGCTGAAAAATGATGAAAATTGACAAGCACCAAGTCCTTCGGGAGAGATTTAGCCAAAAATGTTTCTAAACTTTATTATAGACATACAGTAGTGGAATAGATACTTAAAGTATTAATTTTTATTGGATTTTGAGAAAAATTTCCAAAAAAAGAAAAGTGACAAGTGTAAAGTATCCTTTAGAGGCGGTTTAGACAAAAATGGTATTGAGTCCTATTACACTCGACAGTGGAATAAATATTGAAAATTTAAACAAAACACTTTTGAAAAAATTTCCAAAAACCGAGAAATGACTAGAATAAACTATCCCTTCATCAAAGACAATTGCTGAAAAATGATGAAAATTGACAAGAACCAAGTCCTTCAGGGGAGATTTAGCCAAAAATGTTTCTAAACTTTATTATAGACATTCAGTAGTAGAATAGATACTCAAAGTATCTATTTTTCATTTTTGGATTTTGGGACAAATTTCTAAAAACCGAAAAGTGACAAGTGTAAAGTATCCTTTAGAGACGATTTAGAAAAAAATGTTATTGAATCTTATTACGTTCGACAGTGGAATAAATATTGAAAGTTTGAACAAAATTCTTTAAGAAAATTTCCAAAAACCTAGAAGTGACTACAATAAACCATCCCTTCATCAATGACAATTGCTGAAAAATGATGAAAATTGACAAGAACAAAGTCCTTCAGAAGAGATTTAGCCAAAAATGTTTCTAAACTTTATTATAGACATTCATTGGTAGAATAGATACTTAAAGTATCTATTTTTCTTTTTTGGATTTTGAGACAAATTTCTAAAAACCGAAAAGTGACAAGTGTAAAGTATCCTTTAGAGGCGATTTAGACAAAAATGTTATTGAATCTTATTATGTTCGACAGTGGAATAGATATTAAAAATTTAAACAAAACGCTTCTGAGAAAATTTCCAAAAACCGAGAAGTGACTAGAATAAACTATCTCTTCATCAAAGACAATTGCTGAAAAATGATGAAAATTGACAAGAACCAAGTCCTTCAGGGGAGATTTAGCCAAAAATGTTTCTAAACTTTATTATAGACATTCAGTAGTAGAATAGATACTCAAAGTATCTATTTTTCATTTTTGGATTTTGGGACAAATTTCTAAAAACCGAAAAGTGACAAGTGTAAAGTATCCTTTAGAGGCGATTTAGAAAAAAATGTTATTGAATCTTATTACGTTCGACAGTGGAATAAATATTGAAAGTTTGAACAAAATTCTTTAAGAAAATTTCCAAAAACCTAGAAGTGACTACAATAAACCATCCCTTCATCAATGACAATTGCTGAAAAATGATGAAAATTAACAAGAACAAAGTCCTTCAGAAGAGATTTAGCCAAAAATGTTTCTAAACTTTATTATAGACATTCAGTAGTAGAATAGATACTTAAAGTATTAATTTTTATTGGATTTTGAGACAAATTTCTAAAAACCGAAAAGTGGACAGTGTAAAGTATCCTTTAGAGGCGATTTAGACAAAAATGTTATTGAATCTTATTACGTTCGACAGTGAAATAAGTATTGAAAATTTGAACAAAATTCTTTGAGAAAATTTCAAAAAACCGAGAAATGACTAGAATAAACTATCCCTTCATCAAAGACAATTGCTGAAAAATGATGAAAATTGACAAGAACTAAGTCCTTCAGAAAAGATTTAGCCAAAAATGTTTCTAAACTTTATTATAGACATTCAGTAGTAGAATTGATACTTAAAGTATCTATTTTTCTTTTTTGGATTTTGAGACAAATTTCAAAAAACCGAAAAGTGACAAGTGAAAAGTGTCCTTTAGAGAAGGTTTAGGCAAAAGTGACGTTGAACCATATTACATTCGACAGTGGAATAAATATTGAAATTTAAACAAAATAATTTAGGAAAATTTTCAAAAACAGAAAAATGATTAGAAAAAACTATCCCTTCATCAAAGCCAATTGCTCAAAAATGATGAAAATTGACAAGAACAAAGTGTACTTCACAAGCGATTTAGCCAAAAATATTTTTAAACTATATTATACACATCCAGTAGTAGAATAGATACTTAAAGTATTAGTTTTTATTGAATTTTGAGAAAAATTTCCAAAAACCGAAAAGTGGACAGTGTAAAGTATCCTTTAGAGGCGATTTAGACAAAAATGTTATTGAATCTTATTACGTTCGACAGTGGAATAAATATTGAAAATGTGAACAAAATTCTCTAAGAAAATTTCCAAAAACCGAGAAGTGACTACAATAAACTATCCCTTCATCAAAGACAATTGCTGAAAAATGATGAAAATTGACAAGAACAAAGTCCTTCAGAAGAGATTTAGCCAAAAATGTTTCTAAACTTTATTATAGACATTCAGTGGTAGAATAGATACTTAAAGTATCTATTTTTCTTTTTTGGATTTTGAGACAAATTTCTAAAAACCGAAAAGTGACAAGTGTAAAGTATCCTTTAGAGGCGATTTAGACAAAAATGTTATTGAATCTTATTATGTTCGACAGTGGAATAAATATTGAAAGTTCGAACAAAATTCTTTAAGAAAATTTCCAAAAACCTAGAAGTGACTACAATAAACCATCCCTTCATCAATGACAATTGCTGAAAAATGATGAAAATTAACAAGAACAAAGTCCTTCAGAAGAGATTTAGCCAAAAATGTTTCTAAACTTTATTATAGACATTCAGTAGTAGAATAGATACTTAAAGTATTAGTTTTTATTGAATTTTGAGAAAAATTTCCAAAAACCGAAAAGTGGACAGTGTAAAGTATCCTTTAGAGGCGATTTAGACAAAAATGTTATTGAATCTTATTACGTTCGACAGTGAAATAAATATTGAAAGTTTGAACAAAATTCTTTAAGAAAATTTCCAAAAACCTAGAAGTGACTACAATAAACCATCCCTTCATCAATGACAATTGCTGAAAAATGATGAAAATTAACAAGAACAAAGTCCTTCAGAAGAGATTTAGCCAAAAATGTTTCTAAACTTTATTATAGACATTCAGTAGTAGAATAGATACTTAAAGTATTAATTTTTATTGGATTTTGAGACAAATTTCTAAAAACCGAAAAGTGGACAGTGTAAAGTATCCTTTAGAGGCGATTTAGACAAAAATGTTATTGAATCTTATTACGTTCGACAGTGAAATAAGTATTGAAAATTTGAACAAAATTCTTTGAGAAAATTTCAAAAAACCGAGAAATGACTAGAATAAACTATCCCTTCATCAAAGACAATTGCTAAAAAATGATGAAAATTAACAAGAACAAAGAGTCCTTCAGAAGCAATTTAGCTAAAAAGGTTATTAAACTTTATTATACACATTCAGTAGTAGAATAGATACTCAAAGTATCTATTTTTTTCTGGATCTTGAGAAAAATTCCCAAAAAAAGAAAAATGACTAGAATAAACTATACCTTCATCAGAGCAAATTGCTGAGAAATGATGAAAATTTACAAGAACAAACAAGCGACAAAGAGCTTCAAAAGCGATTTAGCCAAAAATGTTATTAAATTTTATTATACACGTTCAGTAGTAGAACAGATACTCAAAATAAAATTTCCAAAAACCGAAAAATGACAAGTGTAAAGTGTCCTTAAGAGAAGATTTGGACAAAAGTATTATCGAACCTCATTGCATTCGACAGTGGAATAAATATTGAAAATTTAAACAAAATACGTTGCGACAATTATTCAAAAAAAAAACGAAAAATGACTAGAATAAACTATCCTTTCATCACAGCCAATTTCTGAAAAATGATGAAAATTTATAAGGACAAAGAAGCGACAAAGAGCATCAGAAGCGACTTAGCCAAAAGTGTTATTACTTTATTAACACAATCAGTAGTAGAATAGATACTCAAAGAATTTAATTTTTATTGGATTTTGAGAAAAATTTCCAAAAACCGAAAAGTAACAAGTGTGAAGTGTCCTTAAGAGAAGATTTAGACAAAAGTATTACTGAACCTCATTATATTCGACAGTGAAATAAATATTGAAAATTTAAACAAAATACTTTTCGAAAAATCGGAAAATGACTAGAATAAACTATCCCTTCATCACAGGCAATTTCTAAAATGACGGAAATTGACAAGAACAAATTGTTCTTCAGGAGCGATTTAAACAAAAATGTTATTAAACTTTATTATACACATTCAGTAGTAGAATAGATACTCATAGTGTCAATAAATATATTGGATAAACCGCCCTTGAAAAAGATACGATTAACATAAAGTTTACAGTTGATGTATTGGTATTATTACTAATAATTAATTGCATTAACCTACATGCGCCTAATATTAAAAGTACTCCAGATAAAATTGTCGAACCTGATCCAGGCGTTTCAACATGAACTTTGAGTAATCATGAATGTAAGAAAAATGTAGGATTTTTTACGAAGGGAAACATATTTATAGAAATAAAAAATAATGATTTAATCGTTAATTAAATCTATAATAATTTATGCTACCAATATTGTTATGAAAATAATTTCAATTGAACCCAAATTTTCTGGAGTTCAAAGCAAATTTGAATCTTTGGCAGTTTTAATCTATTCCAAAAATATAGTTCATTTAAATATTCTCTTGATGGCAGAGCTTAATTCAACCTTCTCTCTTTTTCCAGAAAAACAAATTAACGTCAGTTATTCCCTGAAACAAATTTTCAGCCAATTACCATCTGACAATCTGTGGTGTTGCTTCATGATTCAATGTTTCATAAAATGCCTGATATAGTAGTAAAAAAATCAAACAAAACCATTATGAATCAAGAAAGAGTGAAATCATAAATTCCCTTTCCGTTAATCACACCAAATCCGCACGCCTAATATACACACGCATTTAGCGTCTAACAATCCCGTACAACCAAAGACAAACTTAATTCATTTTCCTCTTGTTAAGACCCAATTTTTCCTCCGATGCGACGATCGTATCTGAAGATATTCCAGAAATAATTTCGCGCACAAAGCCCGCCGTTTTAGGAGTTTTTGCCCTCGCTCCAAGACAACACTAATTAGCAAAAAAGGAAAAATGCAAAAAGGGATTCAACAATTATTTTCTTAACTACAATGGAGCTTTGAAGCAAAGTCCCCGAGTTTACCTCAAAGAAGGCGGAAAAGATTTTCCGCGGGGCATTTTTAAAAAGGGTTCCTTGTTAGATCGGATAATTGAAAATATCCATCAGGAGACTAATTATTACAGTTTTGTTTCGATGATGATGATAATAATGATTTCGGGCACAAAACGCTATGGGACGCATTCGTTAAGATTTTAATCCTCCTCGCCGTTCTCTCCTACTTCTTCTTTTTTATTCCCCGTTCCTCTACTTACATATCCCTCTCGAAATGTCAAACGGAACACAGTTTTATTAATTACAGTAATTAACAAAGATTAATACACTGACTTAAGGTTATCTGTATGCAATAAAACTTGTCCCAAAGGACCGGTATGCTGGTATCTTTTTTTAATCTTCACAACAGTTAGATAAATGCGATTAGGTCTTTTAAGCGGCGAAAAGGAACAAAAATATCGTATAATAAGGACTCTCGATTATTTTGGAAAGAATAATCCAATTAAGAGTGGAGAGATAAGTTTTTATAAACAGTCCCATGCGCCGAAAGGAGACGTGTCACGGTTTTTTCGGTAATTAAACATTAATGATTTTTCTTTCTGCGCGGCAGGAACGTAAAACAATACAATGGAATTTTTAATTAAATTGCAAGTTCGGCCAAAAAAAAAAGTTCGTGTCGTGCGACTAAGTTACGCGTTAAATTTTACGATTATTGGGTAATTTTAAATACAATGAATTTGGTAATTTTTATTATCGATGTATTTTTTTTGTCGAGAATTTTATCGTCGTAACACACGTGTAGTAAGCAATAATAATATTTCGCACAGGTAAATGAAAATTTCTACGATCTTTCAAGACTTTTTACTTTCTCATATGGGGAAGAGTAATAAGAGGAAGCGTTGTAATCGTGCCGATTTTCCGAATTTGAGATATTGGCATTTCTGGACGTTTTGAGGTCCTCTGAGTATGGAAAACGAGTTTTTCGAAACATGTCTATGTGTGTATGTATATGTAAGTATGCTCTATGTGTTCCGTGTATATTTTAGGTTGACAATATACAGACCGTTTCTACAGAGTCGCAGGATAGAATAAACATAAGAGCAAAAGAAAGGCCAAATATTTCTCGTTGGCTAAACAGAGAAAGAACTTTTGCGACGTTGCTAACTCGCGAAACATCAGAGCCATCCGCTCCGCACCCGAGACCGAAAGCGTAAAGCGATAGGCGTTAGATGCGTGGACTTGGACTGCAGCCGGCAACGTTGCAAAACTTCGTTCTCTGTCATACTAACGAACTACTATTAGTTTCTCTTTTGCTCTTGTTGATTTCGGGATAGGCGTTTCAATAGAAAAGCACTGCATATGGTTATCTGTATTCTCAACCTAAAATATACACGGAACACATAAATTGCGATATCCTGGGACTATATTAAGTTGGTAGTATTAGATGTTTAGTGACGTCATCAAAATGACGTGCATCGGGATTTGTTTTGAATAGAGTATACGTATGTATGTATGGTGTATGTAGTCAACGTTTTCTCAGAAACTATGAATAGTGGAATATTGAAATTTTGTATCTAGGCTAGCTTTCCTGAAAACTCCCGACCACATAAATTTCATCACAATCAGTTACGGGCAAAAGGCTCTTTACTTCTGTAAATTTTCAGTTTTTCTCAATTTTCTCCAAAACCGCTCTACCGACTCCTACCGAGTTTTAGATTTGAACTGACCTATCTAATGGCCTTAACTTTTATTTGAAACATTTTTTACTAAAACCTCCCCAAAAGGCACTTTAATCATGGTGCCATGAATATTTGGTCCGGCCATATATGAGAAAGTCTTTATCCGCCTCCCCAGCATCATTCACCCCAAAAGGAAGTAAATCAATACCTTAATTTATTCTATTAATTTTTAATTACCGGCGTCGTGAACTGAGCTCCAGTCACAAAATCTCTCAAAAATCATACAATCGATTTTAACGAGGGGCATAATAAACACCACACGCCGAATCTATGCACTTCTGAATATATTTGAATAAGATTTCATGGCGGATCGTGGGATAATGGCGAAATTAATTAAATAACAAAAAATCGCGCATAGCTGAGAATGAAAGGACCTCGTCCGCTTATCCGGCGAATTAAATTGCTCATTAATAAGATCAGTCTATTTCTCTAGAAAAATTTTAAACGCCATGTTCATAATTTTATATTTAAATATCATAAGTTATTTAGTTGGATTAGTTGGAAGAGAAACTTTTAAAGTTACTAAACAGTTCATTTTGATACCAGTCGCTGGATTGGCATATCCACCAGGGTACTATATACGCCTTACTATAGCTAATGAGACTACAATAATTAAAATTCAAAATGTGAAAAAGTGTGCCTTATTACCATACGTCTTATAGTACATGGATTACGTTTCAAAAATTCTCGGCTGTGCCAACATCTGAGGGAATTACTTGGACCAATTGCATTATAGTGTCATCATTGCATCATTCAATACCATAATGGTATTTATGGAAATAAATCTGGAAAATCTGGAAATTTGGAAAGGTCCCAAAAGTAATACCCCGAAAACCCTAACCAATAATGGAACGATGTCACATACTGTAGCAGATGAAAAAGAAGAATCTATTAACCAATATTATAATTTTGAAACATGTATAAAACAATAAATAACTGTAATTAACTAATGTCTTTAACTACTACCTACTATTGGAGATGTTGGAGATATGTGAGATATTGGCGATATTGGAAATCTTGGAGATATTAACATTGGTAACTGACTAATGTCTTTACCTACTACTTTCCCCTTAATATTTAATATGTTTCCCCAATGGGATCGATCATATCAGAAGTGTTCTCCTGTAGGAAAGACTCTTCGATTCTTGGGAGCATCTACCTCTCGGCTCACCGCATTCATCCCGAGTTTTCATTACAATAATTACTATATGACACCTTCCACGAAATGTACTTGCAGTAAGTTTTAATAAACTTAATCAAAGTACTATCAAGGAATTTAAGGGAGAAAATTATTAACGATTTTAATGGACAGATAAACGTTGAATTTATGATTTTAAATTTTGATGCATTATGCATATCATCTTTGTCATCTTTAGAAACTGGGGTCTTCATAATATTATCACAATTTTGATTAATGCACTTCAATACGTTAATATTTGGATAAGAAAAGCAAAATGGTATCACAAAAACGAGTTTATGTTTATGGAACTGGCAAGACGTTAAACAAAGACCAAAAGTTATTCATACAATAACTTAGTGACTTAGGAAACATAACACGCGAGTGGCATACAATGTTTTATCCAACAAGCGGAAGAAACCGTTTTTTATAAGATAATAATGAATAGGCTCTGTGATCAAATCAGAGCTACTTGCGTCTCAGTACCCTATAAATGTCAGAATGACTTGACAGTGATTTTTTACATTTTGGTTAAAGTAAGTTGTTGGTTTGGTTGCCACGGGCAATAAATAAATAAATAAATACTACTTTAAATATGAACGTGAGTTATAATCCATAACTCTCTAGTGAGTTATGGATTATAGCACACTACTGTAAATCCATCGAGAAGAAAACTTCCATGAAACACAAACGTCGAAATTCAAAGCGCGCGACCAGCTAGCGAATAAGTACAGGGTCGCATTAAGAATGATCGCCTTGACTATAATTTATCTTTTACTAAGATTGTACTAAGGATGTTCATTTCTTTTTTTCTGTATACATTTAAAATAATGGTTTTCTCCCCGCAGCTTAAGTATGTTCCAGGTCTCTTTTAGGCGGGCGAGCAGGGAAGGTGTCTTTCCATAATTGCAATAGATCACAGAAATATGTGCCATCAACTAAAAATCCACTATCACCGTCAACGACTTACCGGAACGCATGTAAACAGACAACCATAGATCAGAAAACTAAACTTGTTAATTTTACTGAACCGACTCTGTACATCAACAAATCCCGCCAAAAGTTTTATGACTTTGCACCAATAGCAAACAACGCGTATTAGGTGTTGTCTAACTTTACTACCTTTTCTCGTTTCGTGGATGTTTTCTTCTCAGTGGATTTACTATAGTGTGTTATTTGATAGTTTACTTGTCTAAAACGACATTAATAATGGCAGTCATAACTCTCATGTGTTGGATAAAAACAGTTTATACTGTTGTTCCCATATAAAGTAAATCACTGCTACAATTTTTATAGATATTCTTTAAGAAAGCAACGTATTCTTAAAATGTATGGAAATACTCGTATCGTAAAGGTTAAACGTGTGCAAGTAACGACAGAAACGTCGTTCTCGTATCGACAGATTGGATTTCACGTACCACTCCGCATAATAACAAAGTCCGTAGGATACACACACTTATTCCCATTATTCCAGCTCTTCGATCAATCACGGGCGTCCACGTAATGATACCGGGCCGGCCTATTTTACCAACGAAAACGTAATAATGCCGCGTGTGCATTTTTAAACAAACATCAAACATCTGAATACACACACTTCAGTCGTATCATCAATCAAAAATAATACAATGGGCTCACTGTCAATGGCGTGAATTAATTCTTTCTCAACCACCGTTAAGAAAATTTACATTGAATATTATTCTCGAGGAAAATATAAATTAAATCCGTCTTATGGGTGGATGGACCGAATGGTGATGGTTAACGAGGGAGAGAGAGCTTTCTTTTTTTTTGAGAAAAAGAATAAGGTGTAGGGTATGCCTACGCTGAGGTATTTTTAACGAGACGGTATGGAAATCGAGACGATTGCTGAATGAAGAGTTAGAGCACTAATTACTCGAGACTAAAAGTTCGAAGAACATGTGTAATTAACCCAAAACGGAACACCAGTATTACAAGACGATCGAACTTCGAACAAATTACACCTTCGTTTAATAAAACTGTAATTTGACGGGAACAACGATTAATTAATTGTATCGAACAGCAGCCATATCCTATTACTCTAATTCCAGGATTATCCATCGATTTAACAAAATGGCCTATAGCCTAAGATTACGTTCTTAAGCTCACGAAATGTTTCATATTGATTACCCAGAGCCTCAGAACTAGAGTGCAGAATTAAATTTAAATATGACTAATGGTGGAAATGTCGGTACAACAAGATATGGGATAACGATAGATACCGTATTTACAAGATAATTAGGTGAGTTTCATTCACTGTAATAATTTAGTTTAGGTACCATAAACCCATTTTACCACTTTTTGAATATGACGTTGATAATGAAAATATAGAAATAGATAATGCTGATAATAGTGTTAATGATCTATCAGATATAACGCATAGATTATAAATTAATAAAATAGTATATATTATATATTGTAATGATTAGATTATAAAAATGAAATGAATACTTCTTTACTCACCTCTTCCACCTTAAAAAACTTTCTTGCTATAATAATTAAAAGAAAAATACCTGCATATGGCAAAATATTTAAATCTATATTTTATCACCATTTTGAATAAATTTAAAAGGAATATAAAAATACAGAAAAGCACTATGAAACTAAGCAGTCACATAACTACAATTCATTTTAAATGTAATTTGCGGTTCACGAAATTACACGTTTATCTCAATACATATATAATTTATAATTTATTTCCTGTACTTTTAATACAAGGCTGTAGTTTTACAGATAAATAACTACCAGCCTGCTGCAGAGCTGCAAAGCAGCTGTATGCAGACTGGGTTACACTAACTTACACATCTAAATTCTGGAAATTAAATCTTCCCAGACAGCACAAAGGTGTCTTTAAGACGTCTTATAGACATCCCATTATAGCTGTGCAAGACGTATGTAAGACCTCCGTGAACGTCTCTTAGACGTCTTGAAGACGTCTTTTACACGTCATTTGTTACAAAAAAAGACGTAGATGTTTTACAAGCTGTTTATAAGACGTCTTTAAGATATCTTACAAGCTCTATATAAGACGCCTTTAAGATGTCTTACAAGCTCTATATAAGACGTCTTTAAGATATCTTGCAAGTTGTATCTAAGACGTCATTAAGACGTATCTAGGACGCATTGTTAGACTAGGCCAAAATGAAAACACCTCAATTTTCGTCCAGATATATTTTATATAAATATTATTTATAAATCTGCAAACATATAATACCGCCTTAAAGACTTCCTAATGAGACAGTCCAAAAGTTGTCTGAAAAAAGGTATCTTTACTAATAATGACCTGCCAAATTAAGACGTTTTTAATACGTCCATATGCGGACGTATAAAGAGGAATTTTATTGGTCAACAAACATCCAGACTTCAATCAGACATCCAAAACAAGACATCTTAAAGACGTTTCTTTCAGGTGTTCAGACGTCCAGACCACAATAAGACCTTTACAAGACGTCTTTAAGACGTCGTATGCTGTCTGGACAGCACACAGGTGTCTTTGAGACGTCTTATAGACGTCCCATTATAGCTGTACAAGACGTCTGCAAGACGTCCATGAACGTCTCCTAGACGTCTTGAACACGTCTTTTACACGTCATTTGTTACAAAAACAGACGTCTTTACGAGGTCTTTAACATATCTTACAAGCTGTATATAAGACATCTTTAAGACGTCTTACAAGCTGTATATAAGACGTCTTTAAGATGTCTTACAAGCTGTATATAAGACGTCTTTAGGATGTCTTTCAACCTCTATATAAGACGTGTTAAAGACGTCTTTAAGATATCTTGCAAGTTGTACGTAAGACGTCTTTAGGACGGATTGTTAGCATAGACCAAAATGAAAACACCTCAATTTTCAACCAGATATATTTTATTACAACACATAAGTGCATACAACATAAGATAGACAACATAAGAGAGCAATAATCTGCTAAATATACTTTTTCGCCCTGAAGCACTTGTGTTAAACAGTTGGTTAAAGTTAGAAATTTCTTAATTAAATGTATAAAATTATCAAAAATTTGAGAATTAACTAGCTAAAATAAATTACTCTATTAATGACTTCTGCAAACATATAATACCGCCTTAAAGACTTCCTAATTAGACAGTCCAAAAGTTGTCTGAAAAAGGTGTCTTACGTCTAAAACAAGACATCTTAAAGACGTTCAAAACAAGACATCTTAAAGACGTCTCTTTTAGGTCTTCAGACGTCCAGGACACAATAAGACCTTTTCAAGACGTCGTGTGCTGTCTGGGTACAAAACTTACAAAAATTATTCTGGAGACCTTTAAAGTATCTATATCATAATCTGTAAAAACTTTCTAGTATTATAAACGGTTATAACTGGTTTTGATACATTTTTCAAAAATCCGACGTTCCCTACATTCACGATTTTTTCCCTATTGAAGGGATGACGGAATCATCCCTTCAGTCACCGGAGAGCGACTTTTTAATCCCTCCCCTCCCCATTCGAGCGATTAATTTCGATTGTTAGCGCCCAGGGCGAAATTTTTTAAAGTTATGGAAGCCCGTAAAGCGGATATTCAGAGCTTTTCCTCTTTGTTCGTTAACGGTTAACATTGTTTCGACTCTCGTAACAAAACCATTCCAGGCGAGACCGCAAATCACATTATGCGACACTGAAAATAATTAACTTATACATCGACCCCGGTAACGTTGTAACATTAAACCCGCCCGAGTTAATTTATATTGACAGTTGATGTTCAGTGATTTCATTTAAGGCCCTTAAAACCTCGTGGAACGTAGCGAAGACGGGGGGTGGGGGGTAGGCGAGGAGGGTGCTTTCGCCGTTTACACAGTTTTAGATGCGATATAAGGTTTCAAACGGAACTTGGTGCGGGGAGGATTACATGACGACCAATGACAGGTGATCAAAATACCTGATTAGAGAGATTCGTTTACGCTACGATCGCATTAGGACAGGTATAATTTTATTAGTGCACATTGGGCCGGGCCACGGGAAGACCGACAAGTGCAAGATCCAATATGGAGGTCACTCCCGCCAAATAAACTAGTCTCGGGACCGGTCCCTCCATCGAAGTGACAGCAATTTAAAAATCGCGAACTAACTAATAATACACTACGACCGACAACTTCTTAATTATGCAGCTAATCGGGAGGAAGTTGAGTGATTGATATGCTAACGCTAGACTGCACAGATCCCAGATTGTAACGGCCGTCAATTCCACCAAGAATTTTATACAAAATTAAATAAATTAGACATTACCGTTTGACATCGATCAGATATGACAAGTGATAATCGATTCTAATGAAACGATTACGATAGACGGGTCCACGTTTAAAAAACAGTTTTAATAACAACTATGGCCCATTCGCTCTTCGTTTAGATCGTAGGCGCCTTTGTTACTACGCCATATACGTCTTCATGGCTAAGGTTCTAATTTCACTAGTAAGTAAGTTTATATGGCCTTTTGAAAAAGCAATTTTACGTTGGAGGTTAGGCGACCGAATTTAAAAACTCACCAAAAAATCGTCATTAGTTAACCGAAAGACATGGAAAACGTCGGGAAACTCCTTTTCTCGGCAAAACCCTTTGTTTTTTAGAAAAAAATTATTTTTGGGGAATTACCTTTTTTTCTCTCTGTGCAATACACTCGCAGAACTGTATCTATTACTGCAATTATCGGCAGACACTTATAAGTGTCGATTTTCACTACATTTCATACGACATTTTGCGATAACTTACCTAACATATAATATTCTTATTATCGCACATTACGAGCCCATCACTGCAACATTTAACACGGAACACAGAAAAATAGGTGACGGCACGCCAAACTATTTCACAGAACAGTAACAATCCGACGCTGGGTAATCGAACGTAAGTACGGTGTTATAATCGCCGTTATAAGCAAACATTTATAAGTAGAAGTCATGTAAGTTAATATAAGTGAAGGGACAATACAAGCGAGTCGAGCACATATAGTACTGGATTCATATGATTATTAAACTTAATAATTGAACGCTTGTTGTTACGTGTAAACTTTTAAACGTTTAGTAAAACGTTCAATTTCTGGAAAATGAGTGGTAAAATTAGTTCACGTGGCAACAATTAATTGTGAATTTCTAAATCGAGTGATTAGAACACATTAGATTTTTTTGGAGGCTAACTTTGAATGAGGTACAGAAGCCACAACTTTAGTCAAAAGTTAAATTAGTACCCGAATATGTGACTGAAGTTTGTTAGAAAATGCCAAATTTAGTTAAAAAGATTATGATTTTCATTAAAACTTAGATGGACTTAAGACTTAAACTTAGAGGACTTGGAATATCGACTAGAGGTGGTATGATTTACACAGAAAATAATTTCGTACGTAAAATCAATGAACGGCCGTCGTCATTTTTGTGAACATTAATATTATGAATCGGTGATTGTTACAACGATTTCTGGTCATAAACTTATGACTTCATACATTGAACCGATAAACGAGCCAACATTAAACAGTGAACGCAAAACATTAGAATTAAATATTTCATCCATTAATCTAATGTAAAAATTCATTGAGTTAATGTTTGAGGATTATTAAACAACGTTCTTCATCATTATAACGATAAATTTTCGTCATAGATCTATGAACAGCAAACATAAAATATTTATGAACGGTTTTCGTTGTTTCAATGAACATCAAACATTGATTTTACGAAGCCAGCCATTAACTTTTAAAAACGTATCAGATTTAATGTTGTCGGAAGTTGAAACGATGTCGGCGAACATTAATATTACGAATCACCGTCGTAGACTTCTCTGCTCGTACCACTTTTTATGCGAATTCTTCTGAATTTCCTCCAGTCGGTCTGATAAAGTAGAAGAGGCAGTACAGCGTTCTAACTATTATACCAATTGTGCCAAATTATTGTGTGATAGATGAACAGGCTCGAGAAAGACAGTATTTCCCTTTAAGAATGGAAAATTGGTAAGTATTAGCATTATCGGAAAGTTGAAATGACACAGTTCTATGCAATCTCTTACTAGTAGGTAGTCTTAAAATTTTACTTTTCTTTCGAATCATTTAGGAAAATGTCTAATTTTGTATTACTTATAACACTTTTATTTTTTTAGGTTAGTATAAACTATGAGATTGCTTTCGGAAATTGGGAATTACTTTTAAATAATTGGGAAAAATGGTTTCCCCACACAGTGACATTTCTACAGAATGACGGACACATGAAAAATAAAACCACTAAAGGCCTTCTAAATAAAGCGTTTGAGGATGCTTGTAATGAAAGTAAGTTCTATTTTACATACTTAAAAAAAGGAAAATTTGCTTTTCTTAAACCTTCCACATTAAAAAACATTTTCTTTAAATCCTTGTTTCAGATAATGAATATTCGTTGCTAAATAACTGTAATATGTCTTTTTGTGCTTGACATCGTGCTCGGACTTTGTTTTATGTAGAAATAGTTATAAACACACCTGTTAATGTTCTAAAACGTAAGGTGTTTAACTAAGGTTTTTCTAACGCCATAAAACGAATATTTTTTTAAAGCCTAAATCTAGGTTTGGTTTACCATTTCCCCTTCTTTTTTCAGATTGGCGATCCATGGATATTTGGTGCCATCGGCCAAGTTTTGCCAAATGGAAAAGACATTTTATAAACATAACGTGTCGCTTTGAGCCCAAAGGTTCATGATTTGTGAGTTTCTGATGCAATAAAAAATTGATGTAGCAAAAAAGGCTATTATTCTGCAAATCCCTTTGCGAAGAATTAGAAAGTGGTATGTATTAGTAAGATTTTCCACCTTCCGCGTTCCAATGCTTCTGAAACGCTGCATACAATATTTTTTCAAAAGTCACTGCAATTAATAATTGGAGGTCATAGGTCTATCAACACCAGTTATTGATTTAATGTACAGCAATCATAAGCCAATGTTGATCGTTCGTAATATCAATAACCGGCGATCATAGATCCATGCTCACTGTTTATTAATTTAACGTACAGCAATCATAGGCCTAACGTATGTCGTACATAATATTAGCGTCCGGCAACCTTAGATCTATGCTCACAATTCATTGGTTTAACACATAGCAAACATCGCATTAATAACCGCCAACATAGATCCATGTCTACTGTACATTGACTCAATGTACAGAAATCGTAACTTAATGAACAGAGAAATTTATGTACGACCGTTCATTGAATCAACAACACTCGTCATCGGCCCGAAATTAATGTCGACGTTCATGGATTTGATGTACTTTTTTATTAATACACGTATAATACACAATATTCACGTACCTTTTTCGTTCAGTGTACACCCTGAAGTCAGTTTAAAAGGCAAATTCATTAATCTAATAGTTAATAAAAAAAACTCAGTTACAGGAAATTAACTAAAATCTTAATATTACCTTCTTGCACAAAAATTGTATAGATATGGATTTTCTCAACTTTTTATGATTTTTGGATTTTGTTCAGTTTCCGTTTCAGTTCGATTTTTGTTCAGTTTCTAGAAAATTAACTCTATTATTAGTTAAGGTTAATAGAGTTATGTAGATTTCAGATAGGAGATATTTTTATGTGAACTATTGAATTTTGTACAAGACATAAATTTTGGATAAAGGATCAATTATTTTATTGTATAGATTTTTGGAAAATCTATCGAATTTGGTTCAGAACACATATTCATGAAGTATATTCTATATTAAAACTTGGATGGAATTCTCGAAAATTAACTAGAATTCATGATTTTTATGAAAACTACTAAATTCAATAAAAAAATCTCAGGTTTTAAAACTTTACTAGAATATTAGTTTTTTGGAGAAAGTCATGTAAATGTTTCTGGTGATATACTCCATTTCATTTAATTTCAAGGGAAAATACAGAAATTAGTTTAATCTTCAGATGTATGGAAGAAGTGCTTAGTTTTTAGTAAATTAACTGTATGATTAATTACCGTTACAAAAGTTGTGTAATCCCGAATAGAGTCTATAGGATATATCAGATTTTTGGCAAGCTATCCCATATATTTGGTATGAAAGTCATAATATACGTTAATAATACGCTTAAATCATTAATACAGATTATGAAACTTACTGGCAGTTATTATCTAGAGCCGAGTGGTGTACTGATGTACGTCGGGATTTCGAAAAATCGCACAGTTATGAAACACAGTTTGTATTAAAACTATTATAATAGCTAAACAATTATAACTGAAGATCCTCCTCTCTTAGGTTGCGCACAGGGACAATCTAGACAGCCGAAAAATATTCGCAGAGAAACTTGAAAGAATATGTTACATAGCGAGTTGATTACATCAAGCATAACTGGGCAGAATCTGACCAGATATCTAACAGAAACTAGCCATTTTATTGTTAACAGATTGTGGCTAATAAATTTGTCTAGAATACGATCAGATACTTAACACAACCTGTCTATTTCATTCAGTGTAGACAGACAATGGTTAGTGAAACTGGTTAGAATCTAGCTGCATTTTGGACTTGTACAGAAATTCTGCTTGCGTTTTCTACCAGGGTACCCTTATAATATTTGAAATTATGACTGTATCCACCAATAAGGTAATAATGTCTGGACTATTAGGGAGTAGGGCGAAGGTTATGTGATTTTTGGAAAAAAGAAAAGAATCGAAGAATCTACTAAATTAGATGCAAAAGTCGCATTTTTGTTTAAACTGCTTTTTAGATAAATCCACAAGAGTCGATTACATGTTTTGAAAAATTTAGCGAATTGTGGGTCAAAAGACAATTATATGGATCAAATTGTTAATTAGTTGCGATAGCAGTTAACTGTGAAGAAGTTTTGAAATTGGAAGTATTTACTTAAAAACTTGGCTAAAGTGATACGTAAGCCATGTAAATATTTTTTTTTTATTGGTACGCTATTTTGCCTATATAAAACATGCTTTGGCGTGCGTAAATCGAGCTTTATCGCACCCGCGTGTTTTAAAGTCGCCGTGGAAACGTATCAACAACGGCCATCTCAACCAATAACAGAGCGTCTTTGGCCGTAGCGGGACGAGCCTATTGGTCGCACGACGGGCGACGGGCCGTCACGAAGTGTCACGAGTGTCGTTCAAATTAATCATATTGGGTATGCACTTGGTTTTGGTATAAAAAATGGTACCAATAAAAAAAAATAGCGTAAAGTATTCGTGGATAACTGCTCTTTCAAACACTTGCTCTATTTCGAGCACTCCGGCTACGCCGTCGTGCTCGAAAACTCGCTCGTGTTTGAAAGAGCTCAATATCCACTCATACTTTAATATACTATTAAATATTTTTTTTTTATTGGTACGCTATTTTGCCTATTTAAAACATGCTTTGGCGTGCGTAAATCGAGCTTTATCGCACCCGCGTGTTTTAAAGTCGCCATGGAAACGTATCAACAACGGCCATCTCAACCAATAACAGAGCGTATTTGGCCGTAGCGGGACGAGCCTATTGGTCGCACGACGGGCGACGGGCCGTCACGAAGTGTCACGAGTGTCGTTCAAATTAATCATATTGGGTATGCACTTGGTTTTGGTATAAAAAATGGTACCAATAAAAAAAATAGCGTAAAGTATTCGTGGATAACTGCTCTTTCAAACACTTGCTCTATTTCGAGCACTCCGGCTACGCCGTCGTGCTCGAAAACTCGCGCGTGTTTGAAAGAGCTCGATATCCACTCATACTTTAATATACTATTAAATAATTTTTTTTTATTGGTACGCTATTTTGCCTATATAAAACATGCTTTGGCGTGCGTAAATCGAGCTTTATCGCACCCGCGTGTTTTAAAGTCGCCATGGAAACGTATCAACAACGGCCATCTCAACCAATAACAGAGCGTATTTGGCCGTAGCGGGACGAGCCTATTGGTCGCACGACGGGCGACGGGCCGTCACGAAGTGTCACGAGTGTCGTTCAAATTAATCATATTGGGTATGCACTTGGTTTTGGTATAAAAAATGGTACCAATAAAAAAAATAGCGTAAAGTATTCGTGGATAACTGCTCTTTCAAACACTTGCTCTATTTCGAGCACTCCGGCTACGCCGTCGTGCTCGAAAACTCGCGCGTGTTTGAAAGAGCTCGATATCCACTCATACTTTAATATACTATTAAATAATTTTTTTTTATTGGTACGCTATTTTGCCTATATAAAACATGCTTTGGCGTGCGTAAATCGAGCTTTATCGCACCCGCGTGTTTTAAAGTCGCCATGGAAACGTATCAACAACGGCCATCTCAACCAATAACAGAGCGTATTTGGCCGTAGCGGGACGAGCCTATTGGTCGCACGACGGGCGACGGGCCGTCACGAAGTGTCACGAGTGTCGTTCAAATTAATCATATTGGGTATGCACTTGGTTTTGGTATAAAAAATGGTACCAATAAAAAAAAATAGCGTAAAGTATTCGTGGATAACTGCTCTTTCAAACACTTGCTCTATTTCGAGCACTCCGGCTACGCCGTCGTGCTCGAAAACTCGCGCGTGTTTGAAAGAGCTCAATATCCACTCATACTTTAATATACTATTTCATGTTTCAAATATGTAGTTTACTCCATTTCATCTATCTTTAGGAACAGTTATCGAAATTGGTGCAAGTTCCAGATGTATTTAACAGGTGCTTGGTTAAAACTGCAGTGTTTAGAAAATTGACTGGACTATTAAGGACGAAGGACGTAGGACGAAGGTTATGTGATTTTTGAAAAAAGTGAAAATCATCTAGGTATTATCTACTGAGTTATATACAAAAGTCACATTTTTGATTTTTGGATAATCCACAAGAGTCGATGACGTGTTTTGAAAAATTTTACGAATTTTGGCTCAAAAGACAATTTTATGGATCAAATTTTTAATTAAAAGTTGTTTGGATTTCACTTAAATGAAATAATCATAAATTGATGTATCAATAATATGATTTGTTAAGTCTTAAAAGACACACATACAATAGCAAGTCATATCCAATATATTGAAATCCAACGTTAAAGACACTTTTGTTCGCGTTAACTGCCAAGTTTTTTGAGGTGTTACACGAATTAATATTTCCAGCATTTATGTATCGTGAATCGTATCGGTCCTAATCGGTTTTACCGGTGGATTTTACCATTTTCCGGGCATTCGTAACGAAAGAACCACGTTTAACGCGTATTATCGTCGTGTCGAAAAATGTTTTACGCTTTGTGACGTCTCAGTGATATCATTTCGACACGGGGGTGAATACAAGTATTTGATCCAATTGGGACAATTATCGAAATGACAAAATAGAGCGAAATTTGAAGTTACGATGTCAGATTCGCCGGTATATTACGACGATTCGACAGTTTTATATAACGTCTCGGTTTTATGTTCTATAGCTATATTTCTGCTGTTATTAGATTGTTAGTTTTGTCCCCGTTTTATCAGATCTATTAAGGGCGATAGATCAAACTGACGATTTCGAGGAGCATACATAAATACATAGCTGATTTCGACCGCGAACAATGTTGTCGATGGCGGTGAGCACCGGGCAATAAATCCGTCGAAAAGTCCCAAACAAGATGATATAAAACCGTAATTTAAATTTTTCAACGCTCCTAACAGCCTTCCTATTTAAAATGTCATACCAAATAAAAAATATAATAGAGAGAGTGACAAAGAATTTGATTCTAACAACGTGTTCATGATGCTTTAATGCCGCAACAGGCGATGATGACAATGGAAGTGCATTTCATCATTGGGATCCAGGACAGGCAGGGCCCCGCGTGTTAACGTCGGGGAAAAAAGGATTTAATTGTACACAAAACGTACGATGACGGCGTTTTATATAGTTTTTTGTAGGCGGCGGCGCCGCGTTACTAATAATAACTCCGCGTGGAATCCAAACATATCAAATTTTTGTTTAAACTTTTCGGAAGACATCCTCGCACCGTTTTTATTTTATCTTTCACCCCCGATTGTAAAACGGGAATTAAATTTAGAAATGTACACACACACACACCTACTAACGCCACTCTTGCGTCTGTTTAACGTTAGTTCTTTATGTATCCTAATATTTATCTTTGGAACTGTTTTAATCGTTCAACAAACACCGGGCAAAAGTACGCTCCGTATTTATAATATCTGCCCCTGCATCTCCCCCACGGTAATATTCATTAAGGCTCATAATAAATTTTAGAATACCGGAAACTTATAAAGTCGACTTTTGTTGATATTTATAGTCGTGGAAAGTAAAATATGTACGAAGTTTGCGTTCCAGACGAGAAAATCTCCAGATTGTTTTATAATCTCCCTTAAAATTAAATGCAACAAATTATACGAAGCATCAGGGGCTAATTTTACCCACCTAACGCCGACGTAAATATATAATAAAACGAGCGTACATATTTCCTATCAGACGGATATACAGTCCAACTCGCACATAATTGACATAATTGATCACAGGTTATAATTGACTTTTTGTGTAGTCCCGAATAGTCCGGTTATGATTGACTCGGTTAATATTGAATTTCGGATCAAGCTGACCAGTTTTCAATGATTTTAAAAATTTAATTTAATAATAATTTTAATAACTTTATCCGAGATTTCCTTAATGCATTCTTAGTAAATACTTAGTGATAAATCGTTATCTCTCTTTTGGAATAGTAAATCGTGATGAAGAGGGGGCCAACGAAATTCCTCGTTTTGAAAATATTTAACTCAACCAAATATTGCAAAACAGCAAAATTGAAAAATGTAATTTTTGACCTCAAAACTTAGCGGTGTTCATCTGACCATCCTCTCCATTTTATAGGTATTCAGCAGTAGGAACATTTTCAAATTTTAAAAATAATCTAGAACAAAAAATCCAAAAACGACAAATGTGTAATATTACAGAAAATTTCAAAACCTCGAAAAATCACCCCATACACCAATTAATTTTTCATCACTTAATAATTTTCATAATTTCCCAATTTACTCTTAGCCGCAATCGGAAATGGTACTTTAACGTCCATATAACCTTCATATTGCTGCAAATGCTCCATGGAAACGTAGCAGGTAGGTGATCATTAAGTAATTTCGTGTGACGTGCTCGAAACATTAAAACGGTGAAAATTTATTTTTGTTTTGCGTTCCCGATGGAGCTGCCGATTATGTCGAGTCTCATAATGGCTTCATTAACAATTTATTTTTAAAGTTTGGAATATCGACGAACGACGTTAAAAATGCCATTGTAATCGAGCTAATGAAGGTATTCATTCGATTTGTTATCAGGATTGAAAATATTATATGAAGATGGATAAGGTCCATTATTTTTATTACCTAATGGATTGTAGGAAATAATTATACCAGGGCATGATTATTGTCAAAGGTCATAAGAAAGTTCTTATAGAAACTCCAGTTTTAACCAAGCACCTGTTCCATAAATCTGGAATTTGCACCAATTTCGGTAAGTTTAGATGAAATGGTGTCAACTATTTGAAACATGAAAAATTATTTAAAATATTTACGTGGCTTACGTACCACTTTAGCCAAGATTTTCAATAAATATTTCCAATTTTAAAACTACTTCACAAAAAGAGCTGAAACTCACTAAGGACACTATAATATACGGATTTAGTAAATTTCACTGCAACCTGGGTTTAAATTATCTTTTTATTAAATATTAAAATCATCGTAAACTGCCGCTTCATCCAACCACTGTATCATGCAGTTAAATAAATTCAACTCCTTCACTACAACAGCCGAAACTCATTAAACTCCCTAAGAACATTTCAATAAACAATTTTAGTGAGTTTTAGGGAAATTTGAGTTTCAATACGAGTATTATGAATTTTTGAAAATAGAAATTGTGGCAAATTGTACAAAATCGTTCAGTATAATTTTTTTCCATAAAAGTTCACAACTTCAAAATTTCTTTACAAAAGGTACTGAAACTCTCTCAACTTATTTAAAACTGAGTAAACAACCTTTAGTATTACCACAGTTTGGGTTTGAATACTTTTATTAAATTCTAAAATTCCTGCAAATTGCAACTACATACAATCACCATCAGCTTGCTATATAAGCACCTGCAACTTCAAAACTCCTTCACAAAAAAAGTTGAAACTCACTAAATTCTCTAAACATACTTCAATAAATCGTTCTAGTGAGTTTTAATAAAATTTGAGTATCACAACAAAAATTATGAATTTTTGTAACTACAAATCGTGGCAAAATAAGCTACAAAGAGTCAATTGTATCAATTCTTTACATAAAGCGTCACAACTTCAAAACTCCTTTATAAAAAGTGCTGTAACTCACTACAAACTATGAAAGTACTTCAATAAATAAGGGTTAATAAATCTTAACAATAATTTGAGTAGGAGTATTTTTTTGATAAATTTTTAAAATTCTTACAAATTACCACTTTACTCAATTACTGTCAGGTTGTTAAATGGACAACCACAACTTCAAAATTCCTCACAAAATTAGTTCTATTCAAAGACACTTTCATCGGTATATCGAATAAGCTTTATGGAATTTCACTCTAATTTGAATATAAATAATTCTGTTTTTCTGTGAATTGTTAAAATCATTACAAATTACCACTTTATCAAATTGTTGTCAAGTTTTTAAATAAACACCTTCAACTTCAAATCTCCTTAAAAAAAACAGCAGAAACCTACTAACTTCCTTAAGGACACTTTAATCAACGGATTTGGCAAGTTTTACTATAATCTGACCATAATTTACTTTTTTAGGGAATTTTAAAATCATTGTAAATTGTCGCTTCATCCAACTACTATATCAGGTAGTTAAATAAATTCTAAACTCCTTCACTAAAAGAGCCAAACTCATTAAACTCCCTAAGAACACTTCAATAAACAATTTTAGTAAGTTTTAGGGAAATTTGAGTTTCAATACAAAAATTATGCATTTTTGGAACTAGAAATCCGGCAAAATACAGCTAAACTGCTTCAATTGTGTTAATTTTTTACATGCAGTGTCACAATTTTAAAACTCCTTTATATATATAGTGCTGTAGTTCAGTGGCGTATCTACCGAGTGTGCCATGTGTGCGAAGCACACGGGCCCGGCGTCAAAAGGGGCCCGGAAACCGGGATCACACACAAAAAAATAATTGTTTTTTTATTTAGCAATCTTATCACAAGGGCTATGTGGATAGCGGTATTTTGTTGTGCGGCTCCCAAATTAATCTCAAACAGATAGTGTAATTTTATTGTTGGTGAAGCCTTCTACGAATCATTCGAATCAAACGCCGTCGCCTTCGGGGCATTTCTTTTAAAAAAATTTTAGGTTGATGTTATATATATTCTTACTATAGTAAATCCACTGAGAAGAAAACACCCACGAAACGAGAAAAGGTAGTAAAATTAGACAACACCTAATACACGTCGTTTGCTATTGGTGGAAAAGTCATAAAACTTTTGGCGGGAATTGTTAATGTACAGAGTCGGTTCAGTAAAATTAAAAAGTTTAGTTGTCTGATCTATAGTTGTCTGTTTACAAGCGTTCAGGTAAGTCGTTGACGGTGATAGTGGACTTTTAGTTGATGGTTTATTTTAACGTATCGCTATTGTTATTCAGGTTTTTGATATAAATTTGTATAAACATATTTCTGTGATCTATTGCAATTATGGAAAGACACCTTCCATGTTCGCCTCCCAAAAAGAGACCTGGAACATACTTAACCTGCGGAGAGAAAACCATTATTTTAAATGTATACAGAAAATAAAGAAATGAACATCCTTAGTAAAAGATAAATTATAGTCAAAGCGATCATTTTTAATGCGACCCTGTACTTATTCGCTAGCTGGTCGCGCGCTTTGAATTTCCACGTTTGTGTTTCATGGAAGTTTTCTTCCCAGTGGATTTACTACAGGAATGATTGCTACAGTCTACGTCTACATATTTATTTTGTCAGAATTGTCAGTTGTGTCCGTGTGCTGGACACCGAAGATATATAAATTTTGAAAAATTTAAAACAGCAAATCCATTCGAGTATTAATTTGAAGTCATTAGATTAGTATTAGTTATACTTTGTTTTTGCTTGGCTAGTCATTTTAAAAATTTCTACCTTGCATATTGATTTAAAATATCTAGAATGAATAGTTATAGTACATATTGTAACGCGAAATGTAAACAGCAGCGCGAAGCGTGTTTACCCTTATCGGACGGCTGCTTACCTCAAAGGAATACCGCTACGCTTAATAAGCGCAGCGGCGAGCAATAAAAACCGTCCCGAGCGTTCCCGCAACATCTTATTAGGGAAAGAATGATTTATGACCTTTCTGGACGTTTCTAAGTAAACATTATTTGAGAAAGGAATGACCTGGAACTATCGCGAATACAATTGAGGTGTATATCAGCGGGCTTGCGGTCGGAGAGCTTAGATTAGATGTGAAGCCGCGAGTGAATAAACAAGGCGAAAAACGGACCAGTGAAATAAATTAACATTTAAGAGTGATATAAATTAATTAGTTAGGGAATAGTTAAGATAAATGAAGTGGTGTGTAGTGTATAATTTTAGGAGTGTGTAAATAAATTTGAAATAAACGTTACAGTATAAACAAATCTGGTGCTCAAAAACGCAAAGAGCTTGAAAAGGCAGAAGTTAAAAAGAGGAAGCTCCCAAAAATTACTGCTTTTTTTGGTCCGAAGGCTTCTGGTAGTAATCAAAGTAAGTGGAGATAATAAAATTTAAATTGTGTGTTTCAGTTTTATTTATTTTAGATGAAATTGAGGAAGATGATACTCCACCTGAAGGACGTAGTACTCCAGAACCAGGATTGGGCTCCGAGACTGCTTGTGACAGTGTTAGTGAAAATGTTCAAGTTGACGAAAGTAAAAACTTTGAAGATAATATTACTGCTGATAGTGCTGAGACAGGGGATCCAGAAGTTTTAAAAACCGATAAAGGGTATTATGATGCAAGAAACCCGTCGCTGCACCCAACTTTTGCGCATTCAAAAGCAAGAAAACAAAGATTTTATTAGTGCTATATAAATATTTAAGATGCCTTTTTTAGTTGTTTTTATTTTGTTATATTATTTTTTATACTATGTTAATTTTAAGATTATTTTCCGTTTTTTGTGTTACACGAATTGGTATATTATTTTTGCTTTATGTTTGGTAAATAATTTTAAATCTGAGAAAATGAATGTTAAATATTTGCAAACGACCTTTGCTCATTTTTTGTACCTACCTACCTACAATTAAACGGTTATCCTGACACACATATATCCATTATAAATTATGATATTATTTAACTTGGGGCCCGGTCAAAATTTTCGCACACAGGCCCACTGCCACGTCGCTACGCCACTGCTGTAGTTCATTACGCATTATCAAAATACATAGCGTTAATAAGTCTTAACAATAATTTGAGTTTGAATAACCTTTTTTTGAGTGTTTGAAGTTCTTACAAATGCCACTTTATGCAATCACTATCATGTTGTTGAATAAATACCGACTACTTCAAAATTCCTTCACTTCACAGAATTAGTTTTCTTTAAGAAAACATCAATCACCAAATTTGAAGGAATTTTACCATAATCACCATTTAAATAATTATGTGAATTTTCAAAATCATTACAAATTACCACTTTGACAATCACTGCCACGTTTTTAAATAAACACCTCCAACTTCAAAACTCCTTCACCAAAAGAGCTGAAACTCACTAAGGGCATTTTAACTAATGGATTTTGTATGTTTTAGTATAATCTGAGTTTGGATTAATTTTTATCGATTTTTAAATCATTGTAAACTGCCCCTTCAACCAACCAGTACATCAGGTAGTTAAATAGATGATGGTAAATTCAAAACTCCTTCACTAAAAGAGTCGAAACTCATTGATCTCCCTAAGAACACTTCAGTGAATATTTCTAGTGAGTTTTTGTGAAATTTGAGTTTAAATACAAAAATTGTGAGTTTTTGGCAATAGAAATTGTGCCAAATTGCTACAAACTCGTTCAGTTGTCTTTTTTTACATAAAAGCTCACAACTTCAAAACTCCCTTATAAAAAGTACTGAAACTTTCTTAACTTCTTTAAAACTGAGTAAACAACCATTAGCATTACCATAATTTGGATTTGAATAATTTTATCAATTTCTAAAATCCTTGCAAACTGCAATTTCATCCAATCATTGTCAAGTTGCCATATAAACACCTGCAACTTCAAAACTCCTTCGCAAAAAGAGTTGAAACTCACTAAATTCCCTAAAGATACCTCAATAAATAGTTCACGTAAGTTTTACCATAATTTGAGTTTCAATACGAAAATAACGAATTTTTGAAGTTAGAAATTGTAGTAACAATTGTATCAGTTATTTACATCAAGCGTCCTAACTTTAGAACCAATGTGTAAAAAGTACTGGAACTCACTAAACTTTTTCAAACCACTTCGATAAGGAAAAATTAGTGAATTTTATAATAATTTGAGTTTAAATATTTTTTTATGAATTTTTAAAATCTGCAGCTTCAAAATACAATAGTTGAAACTCACTAAACTTCCCAAGGGTACTTCACTAAAGAAGTCTAGTGAGTTACAGTTTGGTTAATCACATCGCTTATTGCGTTTTAAGTAAGAACTGTGTTATATCAACTTCGACTTGTCTCGTGTTATTTGCTCATAAACAGTTAATAACGCTCCAGTAAAATACGAGTTAGGTACATATGTATTCATTACGGAACTTCTGATAATAATTTTTTCCCGACGAAAATTCCACAATTAACCGGATTGCAATTTACCGTTCAGGGCAAAATAGCCATTTGGGTCCCATACGCACTTAGTCAGTCATAACTGAGTTATGACATGACATTAAATCACGCAAACGTATTAATATTTAATACGAGGGAGAACCAATCACTTTTTCCGTCATATTTACCGTTATTGTTCTAATACCGATTATGTACGGCAAAAGAATATGTTTCCATCTGTGATGCACGTTGAAGTGCGCCCCTAAGGTGAATTAAACATTTTATTCTCCTACACGTTTTTGTGTCCAATGTTAATGATAACGACAACGTTCTCATTTTGAAAGTTTTCTCTTGTGAAAATACAAAATGCATTATTCAGCAACGGCTCCTCGACCAGTAACCTTTTTATACACGAACGTAGTATGACGAAACGTACGTTACCTTTGTAATAATTTTCATCAAAATTCCGTCTCTGTGCCGGCATTAATCTCGTATTCCGCGCACACTATTCTATTTTTGAGTAAACATTGTGCATGAGCGATATTATATTAAGAGCTGCAGGGAATTTTAAATATAATCAATTAAATAGTCTCCTCTCTACTTCGCCTTCTTTTTTCCGAACCGGTCGCCGTCTCGTTGTTTTCAATAAAACACAACGATCGCATTATATTCCGGACATAATTTCCATTTTGTTTGTACGGCACTAAAGCCAACTTTAAATTGCCCATAAAACAAGTAAAAAAGTCTCTTACATCAAATAAAATTCGATATGGAAAGTAACGTGTCCGTCGTAAAAACCGTCGGGGATGTTTACAGATGTCTACAGGGGCATTAAATGGGACATAACTTAATACACTTAGATACTATTTAATTAAAGTGAAAAAATGGCTCAATGTGTCTTCCTCGGCAAGTGGTGTTACGATACATGGTGTTAAGTACATTACGATTAAAATATACAATGAAACGGCAATATGTCGCAACAAAATAGGATATGAAAACAAAATTATAGTCTGTTAAAATGGACGATAGTAAACTGCACCGAAACCCATTACAGTCTTATCGGATTACGATAAGAAAGGGATGGTGCACGGACCGGGAGCCCGCACGGACCATAAACAGGTAGCAAAGGAATCCGATCGGATAAATGTATATTAAAATCGTATATAAATGTAGTAATAACTAGAGCAAACAAACATTTTAATAAAAAAATATGTTTAGATGCCACCTTGCATGGGTTTTGCATTTATAATGAGATTTTATTACTCCATGGGTTATTCTGACAGACTATAACTATTTTAGTTCCTCCATAGGGCCATATTTGCACAACCTAACCTATGTCGACACATAAATACTGTCTTATGATAAAGTCGCGTCTAGTTCTACTAAACGTCCGTGATTATGTATGAATGTGAGGTACTTGTCACTGATGGACGACGGAATTGCAAAGCACCAACTTCCACCGACATGTTTATACAGCATAAATGATAGTTTCGGTGAAATGTACTAAGCTGACCATATAAAAGACCACATATTTATATTTACACATCCATTAGTCGGCGTCTATTGAAAAAAATTAAGAGAAACAACAACGGAAAGAGAGCCCGTGGAGAGTCCTTCTTTATGGATATATTAGGTAGTCCTTTTTTGTAGGCAGAGCGTCATTTTAAAAATTTATTTGGAGATTCGGTGTGGGTATATATGAGCATAAGCTCGAGAAGGCATTATTATAATACAATGGCCGACAAACATATGGAGTACCACCTATTGTGCCTCGACTGAGTGATGTTGAATATATGTAAAACAATGACATTATCATCTTTTTTTTATATAGTATATATAAGCGAGTCGACCCGTTTTTGGGCCGTTTCGAAATCCCGATTGGAAGCCCCCTTAAACGCTTTCCGATGGTACCACGTGAATTATACCCATAAGTGAATTTAAACATTTCTCTCCTCTCTTATAATTTGATACGGGAACCATGTAGAGAAGGGATATTGCTTCGAGAATTTATGAATAAACTATTTATTCACGAATCGAATTTACATAATGGTGAATCCAGGTATTCGGCCGGCAATTAGCCTCGTTTATTCGGTGAGGTACGTTCGGGTGGGAGGGAGACAGTACTACTGAAATTACGTGCTTAATTGGGAAACGTTATGGGAAATCCGCAGTCTTATCAAAAAGACCTTTAGAACTTTGAGCGACATACTAAAATATTTATAAGTACTCTCTTCTGTTTTGATTGCAATTTTTTATGATCAAAATTCCTCAAGCAGTTCTGGTGAAGGTAGCTTAATCCATTTGGTTGAACTGTCTGTTGCAACACAGAGTGCGCAATTTATTTGAAACTACAAGAAGAAACACAACCTAAAGTAGTACTGTGGTACTACTTAAGTAAGTAGTACTCATCGCTTTTCTCTCACTTTTCACCTGTTTTAGCTATTATATTCAAATGACTGTTTTGTTAATAAAATTAAACATGTCACCACGTATCTTGAGAAACCTTGATAGAAATATTTCGAAAGAATTGGATAAATATACGCAGCTAATTTTGCATAATATAAGCGTGTCTGTTCCTATGCCAACAGAATCAATATGTCGTGTAAATCAGCCTGCACGAGCTTTGCATATACGATTTAGTCAGGTATGAAATTCGATTTAATTGTAATTTATAACGAAGTACTTCAAGAGGTCTGTGCCAAATGGACAACTTTTCAATCAACAATTACTAAACTTATAGGTAATGTTAAATGGAAATATTCCAGAAGAATCTGGACTTTCGTGCTCATTGGAAAATTGTGATATGGACAATTAATGATATTTAATTGCTTTCATCTGGCCTTTTTCAAACACTTACTTGTGTATTATTTTAATGAAAAAGCTACAGATTACCCATTACAAAACACATTTACAAAAAAAGTTAAAAAACCTTTTTGTAGACATTTGAGAGTTTTAGTTCTATTATATCCAGCAATTTATTACAAGTGCCTTATGCACTTAAACAAACTTCAAAGTCTACAATAATCTATCACAATTTATTCAAAGTTTGTAGGAATCTGATAGGTCCAAATAAATTATTTTTAAACACTGGGAACCCTTAATTTTATATTTTAGCTTTCTATCTAGTTAACACTTCATTGGTAGATTCTTCCTTCCTAATTTTGGTACCGTTTCAGGTTTACTGAGTTATTTTTGAAACACAAAATTATACAAACTTTCACAGTGGTCATGCATTTTTTAATTTAAAAGTAACGGTCAAATGTACTCACCAATCCGGAGAAACTCAAGTGGCTTTGGTCCAAGGACCTGATGCCGTAGTCGATTTCCTGAAAATAAGATTTTAACTAAGTAACTGATCTATAAGTTTGACATTTAAATGAAATTCAATAGTTTTGGAAAGCGTCTGATGAAACCTCCAACTTCAAAACTTCTTCACAAAAAGAGCTGACTAACTGAAGAACTCACTAAGCTCCTAAAGCACACTTTAATCAACAGATTTGGTAAGTTTTACTATAATCTGAGCTTAAATATTTTTTATTAATTTTTAATATCATTGTAAACTGATGCTTCATCCAACCACTGCGTCAAGTAGTTAAATAGGTACTGGTAAATTCAAAACTCCTCCACTAAAAGAGCCGAAACTCATTAAGCTCCCTAAGAACACTTGGATAAACATTTCTAGTGAGTTGTAGTGAAATTTGAGTTTTATACAAAAATTATGAATTTTTGAACTAGAAATCCGGCAAAATGCAGCTCAACTCCTTCAATTGTGTTAATTTTTTACATACACCGTCACAATTTTAAAACTTCTTTATAGAAAGTGCTGTAATTCACTACGCATTATCAAAACACTTCAATAAAGGAGCGTTAATAAGTCTTAACAATATTTGAGTTTGAATAACGTTTTTTTTTATTGTTTGAAGTTCTTACAAATTGCTACTTTATGCAATCACTATCATGTTGTTAAATGGATACCGACAACCCCCAAACTCCTTCACAAAATTAGTTTTCCTCAAGAAAACATCAATCACCAACTTTGAAGGATTTTTACCATAATCACCATATAAATAATCATGCTGTGAATTTTCCAAATCATTCCAAATTACCACTTTATCCAATCACTGCCACGTTTTTAAATAAACACCTCCAACTTCAAAACTCCGTCACAAAAAGAAGTGAAACTCACTAAGGGCATTTTAATAAATGGATTTTGTTTTAGTATAATCTGAGTTTGGATTAATTCACCATTTAAATATTTATGTTGTGAATTTTCAAAATCATAACAAAGTACCACTTTGACCAATCACTCCCACGTTTTTAAATAAACACCTCCAACTTCAAAACTCCTTCACAAAAAGAAGTGAAACTCACTAAGTGCATTTCAATTAATGGATTTTGTATGTTTTAGTATAATCTGAGTTTGGATTGATTTTTATCGATTGTTAAATCATTGTAAACTGCCGCTACAACCAACCAGTACATCAGGTAGTTAAATAGATGATGGTAAATTCAAAACTCCTTCACTAAAAGAGTCGAAATTCATTGAACTCTCTAAGAACACTTCAGTGAACATTTCTAGTAAGTTTTGGTGAAATTTGAGTTTAAAAACAAAAATTATGAATTTTTGAAAATAGAAACCGTGACAAATTGATACAAACTTGTTCATTTTTTTACATAAAAAGTCACAACTTCAAAATTCCTTTATAAAAAGTACTGAAACTCTCTCAACTTCTTTAACTGAGTAATCAACCATTAGTATTACCATAATTTGGGTTTGAATAATTTTATCAATTTCTAAAATCCTTGCAAACTGCAATTTCATCCAATCACTGTCAGGTTGCTATAGTATAAACACCTGCAATTTCAAAACCCCTTCGCAAAAAGAGTTGAAACTCACTGAATTCCCTAAAGTTACTTCAATAAATAGTTCTAGTGAGTTTTACCATAATCTGAGTTTCAATACGAAAATTATGAATTTTTGAAGTTAGAAATTGTAGTAAATTGCAAATAAACTCGTTCAATCGTGTCAGTTATTAACATCAAGCGTCCTAACTTTAGAACTAAAGTGTAATAAGTACTGAAACTAATGGAACTTCTTAAAAACACTTCGATAGGCAAACATTAGTGAATTTTGTAATAATTTGAATTTGAATATTTTTTTATAATTTTTTAAAAGCCTTGCAAATTGCAACTTCAAAACAAAAGAGTTGAAACTTACTAAAGTTCCCAAGGACACTTCAATAAAAATTCTAGTTAATTCCACACAATTTATTCGTATTACTTATTGCATTTTAAGCAAAACTGTGTTACTTTCGGAATCAACTTTGATTTGTCCAGAGTATTTGCTCTTAAACAGTTAATAACGCTCAAATAAAATACGAGTTACTTATGTATTTATTAGGGATATTCTATTAATGGTTTCTTCTCGGCAAAAATTCCACTATAATTAAATGGATTGTAGTTTACCGTTCAGGTCAAAATAGCCATTTGGGTTCCATATGCACTTAGTCAGTCATAACTGAGTTATGACATGACATTAAATCACACAAACGCATTAATATTTATTAGCTCAATTACCGAAACAGAGAAGCTCTTGTGGATTATTCAAAAAGCAATTTAAGCAAAAGGTGACTTTTGCATCTAATTTAATAGAATCCTTGATTCTTCTCACTTTTTCCAAAAATCACATAAACTTCGTCCTATCAATTAATAATAATCTGGTCAATTTTCTAGAAGCTAGAGTTTTAACAAAGCACCTGTTCCACAAATCTGGAATTTGTATCAATTTCATTAAGTTTTCCTAAAGTTATATGAGATAGGGTCAACTATTTGAGAAAAAAACAATTATTTGAAAACTCGACGACGCTATTGTACAACGTGATCAAGAATGACTGTTTGAGTTGGCAATACTGAATTTCATTTTTAAATGGTACGACTGGAGTAACATCCGGTTGGTGACACTGACAGCGTCATTGACAGATGCCATTTGCTATTTCAAATTCGAATTTCTGGTATTCTTTTCAAATTTATTTATTTAAAATGGTTTTCACGTTACAACACGATATTTTCATTGGAATGGCGTACTTTAGAAACGGGATTTATAACCCAATTACTGGTTGGCAGTACTCCCTCGAAGCGACATACCAGCAATTTCAAGAGTTGTTTCCTGAGACTTTGGTCACTTTTGCTGTCTTTCTGCAACATTGCATGCGAGTAGTTGAACGTTATTTAAACACAGGGAGCGTAAGCAAACAAAAATCAACTGGTAGACCTTCTACTCTAAACGAGGAAGTTGTCGAGGATATCAGAACTCGAATGCAAACAAGTCCTCGCAAATCCTTAAGAAAGCTCTCCCTTCAAACAGGTTGGGTCCTTATGCCTCCTATTCAACCAATTTTCATTCTTATCCATAAGACTTCCACTTTTCCATGTTGTTCTAGTTCACGGTTTTACAGGCTTAACATATGGAAGTTGCTCCACTGTGCTTAAACAGAAATTAAAGTACCACCCTTACAAAATTTCCATCGTCCAGTCAATAACCCCTCCTGATCACCCGCAGAGAGTTTTATTTTGCAATTGGTTCAATGACATATTAAATAATAATGATATCCTTGACAATACCTTCTATTCCGACAAAGCCTGGTTTCATCTCAACGGCTATGTGAATAACCAAATGACAGAATTTCGTCAGGTGAAAATCCTTACGCTATCAGAGAGACACATTTACACCCGGTTAAAGTTTGTGTTTGGATGGCAGTGTCAAGTACGAGGGTGTATGGGGTCAATATTTTTTAATTTTACCGTCAATTCGGAGAGATATATCCAACACCTTTTGAGGCCTTTTATAAACCAATTAACAGACGAAGAGCGTCAAATTGGATATTTCTAACAATACTCTGCAAGGGCACATACGGCTCGTGCTACTATGGGATATTTAAGAGAGAATTTTGGCGACAGAGTACGGTATTAGTCGGTGCATTTGGTGAAGCAGGTCACCAGATCTCACTCCATTAGATTTTTCGTTATTTGGACTCTTGAAGGACAATGTCTTTAGGAACGTATTGCATACTGAAAAGAGCTGCAATAGGCAATAGTTCAGGAAGTGGCAAACATTACCCCCAATATGCTGGTGAATATCTTGGAGAGCCTAAAAAGAAGAGTTAATTTATGTCTGGACCAAAATGGGGGGCATTTTGAGCATTACCTTTAGCCGGTTTAATTAAATCTTTGTTCTGTATTTCGAGTTTCATTTTTAAGCGTTAATTTTTATTCACATAACCTACAATCTTATCGCTGATTGTTCTTCTTCTTCGTTTATTTGGCCTTCGCTGCTATGGCGATCCAGCCACTTACATAACGCTGATTGTTTTGTCAAATAAATGAAATAAACCATGGCCGTCAATAAACATATCTGGTTGTCAAGGCCTATCAACTTTAAAAAAGTTACCTCATTGAACAGCTTCTGGCGAGGGGGTCGCGCAGGGGAGGCGGAGTTCGTGACGTAGACTGGCGACACAGGTCTGAGTTTTATTACCTGTGTTTAATCTAACTCTGGTTTCATCTATGCTCTGTATTACTCTGACAATTCGGCGTTTGGCTGGCGTTTTCGTTTGTAATTGACAACAGTTTTGAGTTTTTCAAAGTATTTTTTGCATCGCCGGTCACCGTGTGACGTAGATGACGTTGTGGTAGGTCAGGATCGCTTGAGGCAACCTATTTAAAGTTGATACGCCTTGTCTGGTTGTAGCATTGCAAACCCTTAGGCAAAAAAATCCTCAAAGAGCAAACATTAGTTAATTTCAAGAAACTGGAACTTTAAATAAGTAACTTATCCATGAACTGAGCTTTTGTTTTGAAATTCGAAAACTGTCGATGGAATTATAAACTACTTTTATCCAACACCTGACAGTTATGACTGTCATTTTAGACAAGCAAACTATCAAATAACTCACTAGTGAGTTATCGATTATAACTCACGTTCAATTTAAAGTAGTATTCTATTTATTTAATTATTTATTACCCATTACAACCAAACAAACAACTCACTTTAATCAAAATGTAAAAAAGTCACTATCAAGTCATTCTGACATTTATAGGGTACTGAGACGCAAGTAGCTGTGATTTGATCACAAAGCTTATTAATTATTATACCATAAAAAACGATTTCTTCCACTTGTTGGATAAAACATTGTATGCCACTCGCGTGTTATGTTTCCTAAGTCACTTGAGAATAAATCTTCTCGCGTGACTTATTTTCAACATAACACACTAGTACCATGAGTAACTATAATTGATAGAAATGAGATTCGGAAAATATAGTTTGATTTTTCCTAACATTTCGCATTTTGACTCCTATGTATAATATTTTTCTTTCTTTGGTAACGCTTCCAAATTTCTACTTTCAATGATTACAATCCTATTTGGAAGCTACCAATGTTAAAATAACCAATACGTTTCCACGTTTCCCACATGTTCTTAAATCGATATGGTTACAATAATGTGAATCCCAGATTCTACTCTGACGATACAATACCGGCAAATCATTGGTTTTCAAATGGCAATTGTAGCATCACCAATATTGTTCGCTGCTCAGGTTGGACTGAAAATGCAATTGCAATTACTCTATCCATTCCCATTTCTCTGTGGATTAGAAATGTTTCTATTTCATTAACGTTCTATATAATGTTGGATTGCATTCAATTTTTGAAATAATGTTACTTTCATCTCAAGTCGTTTTCTTATCTTATATTATATTCTCATGAAACCTCATCAGACATTGCTGGAATTATATTTCATAGGTACATTTATTGTGTGGAATATACTGTGACATGCAATTGTTTTTGTGGGAAAAAGGTATCTTCCATGCCATTTCTTGAAATACCTTACAAGACATAGAAGTTAAGAGGAAAAAGACGCTTTGAAGACCTTGCAGCTAATTTTGTAGATATCGTCAAACGAAATAGCTTGCCATAAAGATAAGCACGTCGGAATGAGTCGCTTCTGAGACGTTCCTAAACGAGCCAGATTCGGCGAACTGGTAGATTTCTTGGGAAGCCGTAGAATATATAGGTAGAATGTTTCAGAAAGGAACGGAAGCCTCGTCGATGTTTCTGGAATTCCCATGCGGCTAAATAAATAGCAGACCGCTGAGCGAGAGAGAAACAGTCGCCGGGAGTCGAGTAAACAACCGGTCGACGGAAAGTCGGCCGCACAGGTAAATATAAATAAACAGTGGTTGATATAAATTAGATACTAAGTGAGATAAGATAGATTAAGTAGTAGTAGTAGATAAGTGTAAGTGTACAAATAAATTAGCGTGTTAAGTGGTTAAAATAAATTAAGTAAGACAATTCGTGTCGTGTAGTAATTCTCGCGTAGTTAAAACGTTACAACATCGTCAAACGGAACCAACGAAAAACCTTCCACGTCATTCATAACTGCTTAATTCACGTTAATACAACTTTAATAGAGCTAAACTTTCAAGTTCGATCGGCCTGTCATTTTCCATCCCTCCCGGAACGCCGAGACACTGCCAGCATTACAATTACCCGTTTAATAAGTAGCAAGAAGGTGTTCTTATCTTTACCATCCTGGCGTTGCCGCTTTACGTGCGCCTCCACTCACCTGGTTGGTCGTCGGCCATTATTATAATTTGAGCACTTCCGGTGCGCTAATTAGGCCCCCGCGATGTGTTCGAGAAGGGGGAGAGAGAGAGAGAGAGAGAAAGGGGGAAGCACACATTGGCCATATTACGCACCGTACGCGACTATTATGACGGCAATAAAGCCATTATGGGTTTTGGAAGTCTGAGCTGGAACCCGAGACTCTCTCCTCTTTGTTCCATCAACCCCTCCACCCCTCTTTCCTACAGCGTGGACAACGTAAGCTACGAGGGGTGGAAATACTTCGAATATTACAATTTTGGCAGAGGAAGCTATCTAGCTTTCTTTTTAAGGAGGGGAAATCCTTCATGGGCACCAGATGAGGTAAAAGACATCTCAGAAACGGAACAAAGGAAATTCCAACTTTGGAATGGATCGTTTATCGTACCTGGAAGTGTGCGGTTACCCGCAATAAACCCGCCACCATCTATAGCCATTGTATAACTTACATTAAAGTTTGGTGGTTCAAATTTGTGTTTAGTTGTTCATTATTTGTTGGAATTCATTTAAATGAACCCTTTTTTCGCTTTTTCTTACTTGTTTCGAAGCTTGACAAGTGATGATATAAAAACCTGATAGAAGTTATTGTTCTCTTTAATGCTGCTTTAAGATTTCTTTGGATTGTGGAAGAAGTCTTGTGGGTAGTTTCATAGGAGGTTTTCAAGCTTCCTACAGATTTTGTGGTTTGTTCTATTTCATTCGCCTTTAGAAATCTTTCCAGTCAAAAACGCTAGTGCTAGTATATCGAGAATGAAACAGTAAATTGAACAAAATTAGTATCTTACACTGTTTGTCAATGGAGTAAATTTGAATAGAAAGTGTACAAAGGTAAATTCTTCTTTAGAAGAAGAGTAAGATTTAATTGTAAAAATTCAGATGATTTCAATTACATAACAGAAGTACACTACTTTAGCATACTTCCTTAAGAGTAACTTGTCTTTTCTTAAATAGCTTTCTGAAATATTGGCTGGAGATACAGATTTCAGTTGTAATTTAGTTAAAATATATTTTAGTCTGGTAAATACATACGACAGATGATAATGTCTGTGAAGTTGCGACGAATCTCGAGCGACGAATTTTGTACGAGGGTCATTTCCGCCAACGGTTGTTTCACTCATTACAAACTATGATGGATGATCCGTAAATATCTGATAACCTCGAGAGTCTAACTTTCTACACTTTTGTTCTTAAAGCAAAATATAGAGAAAAAGATGATCTATGCAATGACTAGTAAGAATTTTCAAAAAATGTCAATAACTCAGCTATTTCGAGATTTCTGAGTCTCGTTCAAGTGCAATGGAGTTACTTAAAACGCTCTGTAGCAGGAATTTCCAAAAAATATCAAAATTATACTTCCGGAGTTAGAGCGTTTTAAGTAACTCCATTAGACTTGAACGAGACTCGGAAATCTCGAAATAGCTCAGTTATTGACACTTTTTGGATATTCCTGCTACAGCCGTTGCATGTGTCATTATATTCTCTATCATTTGATATAAGAACAAAAGTGTAGAAAGTTATACTTCAGGAGTTAGAGCCTTTTAAGTAACTCCATTACACTTGAACGAGACTCGGAAATCTGGAAATAGCTCAGTTATTGACATTTTTTGAAAATTCTTACTAGTCATTGCATAGATCATTTTTTTCTCTATATTTTTCTTTAAGAACAAAAGTGTAGAAAGTTAGACTTTCGAGGTTATCCGATATTTACGGATCATCCATCATAGTTTGTAATGAGTGAAACAACCGTTGGCGGAAATGACCCTAGTACAAAATTCGTCGCACGAGATTCGTCGCTAACTTCACACACATCGACAGATATCTGAATTTCTTTGAAAGATGTAAAGTATGTGTCTCCCAGGTTAATCCTGAATCATAGAAAATACCTAAACACTTAGTAGTACTATTCACTCTTTTATTTGAAAAGTACTCTTCACTCTTGCCATTTATTTGAATAGTTAAATCTTCTGCAATACGTTGAATTTGACTCACAGGTTTTACTTTAAGTAATAAACTTCTTAAAATTTCAATTTGTAAGCATATTTGTTGGAGAAAACTTAACATTTTTTTCTTCAACACTTCTTAGGCCTAAGAGGAATACCTCGTCGATATTCTGACTATCCAGACGCATTTCTTGAATGAAATATTGTATCCTCACTTGGATTCTGAATCTACCCAAGAAGAATTATACTCATAATTTATATCATATGAGAAGCAGTTTCTGCTTAACGTAAAAGATTAACTAGATCAAATATTAGATCTTCAATTGAATGAGTTCAAAGTCAACCACCAGCAGAACATTAGATATTCTGAACTCCCTGCTATTACATCATAATTCTAATATGGCAGAGTAGTTTGGAGAGTAGAGTAGAGTAATTTGGCAGAGTAGAACAATGGGTTTAAGCCCCATTTACAAAGCCCAGGCTTTTTCAGAAATTGCAACATGATTAACATATAAGTGCTTCTCCATTAATAGAGCAACCTTCATTAAACCTAACATTTTACTTTTTTAAACATTTTAAATTAACTTAGTAAACTTAAAGACTCCTTAGGCCTAAGAGGCATACTCCCTAAGAAGAATTATATTAATAATTCATATCATACGAGAAGCGTTCTCTGCTCAACACAAAAGATTAACTAGATTGAATATTAGATCTTCAATTAAATGACTCCAAAGTCAACCAAAGTCAGCAGCACGTAGACATTCTGAACTCCCTGCTATTACATCATAATTCTAATAAGGTAGAGTAGTGCTATGGGTTTAAGCCCCATTTATAAAGCCCTTGATGATCAACTCATCTCCTTCGGGATAGCGCTTCTCCATTTTTTCATGACCACGCGTTATAAATCTTAGTGACCTCAAATTGGCTTCCCGCGTAATCCACAAATTTATCAAAAAAATTTCTCCGATAAACCCAGAGACATCGTTTCCAAAAACGAGTCCGAGTAATGAAGCTTCCGAGCCCTTTTGGTCATTTCGCAATCCGAAAAACGGACGAAACCCCTTTGATCAGCTTCACAAAACGACCGCTTTCGTATTATTAGGTATAGTATATTCCGATAGCGGATTCGAACGATTTTTTCGCATGCCCCAATGATCCCTTTCGTCCCACGGAACAAAGCTGTACCGCCACAGACACTCTCCACAGAGCTTATAAACACTTTGTAAATACGCCGAGGCTTAATAAAAAAATTGCCAGATGTGAAACACCGCTCCGGAATATGGAATGAAGGAAATTAAACACCACTTTCGCTTTCTTCATTACCTCATTCAATGCACACCCTTCCCTTTATTACCTCGTTGAATGGGGTGGTGGGCATGGGCATAGGCATTCATTCGGCCAATGGAAATTAGCCGTGGGTTACCTGAGCCGTTCCTTTGATGTACAAGGTGAACCCTTTGAGGTATTACGGTTTCAATCGATACCGGTACTTTCTGACGCAAGTGAAATATTAGTAGGTACTTTCCGAGGCGTCCCTCCCTCGTCGTTATACTGCCAATTACCGGGACGTTTTTAATTTTAGAAAATAAAAACTGGGACGGGCGTCCAGGTGTAATCTCGCCATCTTTAATATATCCACGTTGCACAACTTACCTACTCGAATTAATCCCGGTCCTGATCCGAATTTATATTTAAATTGTTTTGAAAACATGCACATTCTATCACGAAAATATCGCAATAACTTTTCAACGATAATTAGGTCGCATCACCTACGAATATTCCCCGTTGGGCACGATAAAGTGCGATTTTTCATATCGAAGTAAGAATTGTGGCATTCGCTGGATACGTTCCAATAATATCCCAGAGGTAAATCACCGTTTAATTTGATTTAAATTGTATATAAAAACGGGGCGTGCGCAACGTACAAAGCGCAACTGAAGCCAGAAAGTCGGATGCCGGCTGGGAAATAATGCGATTTTCCAACTAATCGTACATACGTTGAATTCAGTATCGGTTCATTACGAGCGAATTGAACGATTGCCAAAATACTCAAAGCATTAAAATAAGAGAATTTCCCAATTTTGGAATGAGATACATGAGTGTCCCAATGTCAATTCCTTGCAGTTACGTTTTGATAGTTTGTTAGTTTTGATATAAGTGCAAATCTTGAACTCTGACAACAGATTTTTAGCCATTACAATCGTCCAAAAATCATAAAATTGCATTTCTTAGCCAGTTGCTTCAATACATTGAAATCATTAAATTCACTCAGGAAATTCATGACAAACGTATGAAACGATGGACAAAAAAACAAAATTATATAACCGATTGGATAAGTCTTAATGATTTTTCCTAATTTGGATTGAAATTCGCCATTTTGACTGCCTGGATATCAATTCTCAATCTAGCTTTATTGTCGTTATGGGCTTTAAAGTTTTTGATGGAAATATGAATTTGATTTTAAGTGCGAATTTGGTGCTCTGAGAGCAGATCTTTGGATCCAAGAATTATTGTAAAGGCACTAGCACAGTCACTACAATCAGCCAAGATTCATTCACAAAAAATTACAATTCTTGATGACCTGCATTGGTAATTCATAATGCAGAAACTCGAATTTAGAGTAAGATTTACCAGGATCAATTTGAACGAATAGCAAAAACTTAATATTTAAGACAATATCAATCAATTAACCCCATGGACGTGAATTTCTCAAATTTGGATTCAAATGCACCATTTCAATTGTATAAATTCCAATTCCCTGCCGAAATTTATTAAACAAATTGAATGTATGATGACCTGCAATGGTGATTATAAAATCAAAACTTTGAGTTTAGTGTAAATAGATCACAAATGAATTGAAAGACTGCCAAATAGTAATAATCAAAATTCAAAAATTTCAATACCATTTGCTTGAATCATCCTTTATAAAATTTCCAAATTTAGATTTAAATATATAATAGTGATTAAATCCCTGTAAAGAGAAAAAAATTACATTTGAACTGTCGTTATGTTTTTGAAATTTTTGATGGGCATAAGTGCAAATTTGGTACTGAGAAAGCATATAATCAGAGAATTATTTATAATCATTTCCATCATTCAAAAATTTTTAATGATTAAATGCATGATGAACAGCATTGCTGATACACAGTACAGATTCTTCATTCGATTAATTATTGACAAAAAATAATATTCATAACAAAATAATATTACCCTTAAATCAGTATTCATAAATTTCTCAAAATTGGATTTAAAACCATGATTTTGATTGTGTGAATGTCAATTCTCTAGAACTGATTACAAAAAAAGGAACTTTTGTCTGTAATTAAGTTTTTTGATTAATTTTTTATGGGCACAAGAGCGTGATTATAAGTGCGAATTTGGGAATTTGAGAGCAGTTCTTTGAATCAAAGAATTATTCTCAACGTACTAAGACAGTCATTCCAATCATCTAAAAATCATTCAGGCAATTACAATTCTTGTAGAATTGCTTATACGCGCTATTACTGCATTGATGATACTAAGTCCAGACTCATCTTAAGTAAATGCCATAATCATCTTAAGTCATGCTTTCCTCTGAAAATTCTACAATATCCACTGTAGAATTAGAATTCTCAAATCAAATTATTGTACAAAGTAAAGAAGACCTTACAACGTCGTATAATTCATTAATTATTTTTTTAAAGGAAGTAAAAAAGTTTTCATTATGTTATAAACTTCATCATTCATTTTATAGCGAGGTGGAGACACTTCTTTACATCCTTCAACCCTCATTAAAGGATTTACCTTCATTATCACACTTTGAAAAATTGAAGGAGCTACATTTTAAGCTACAAAATGAATCTTAATTAATTGTTGAGTCTATGCTTTCAAAATTTGAATTTATTGGTGCACGTAAATGATTCTAAGCGCAGATTGAGCAAAATCACCAACAAATACACTCTTAAGGTGATAGTAAATTAGAGTAGAAATCCTACAATTTTCCTGGATACCCAATGGGGGTTCTAAGACCATCGTGTTTAACTTGCGATTTTTGTAATGCTCTAAGTGAATCTTAATTAATCATTGAGTCTGCTATTGGAAATTTTGCAAAATTTTGATGGTCCCAAAGGAAAAGTTATTACAATTAATTGCAGTATTCCTGAAGAAAAGTTACTTTGGAGACTGTAACTGTAATTAGAATATTGAGTCTATCACGGGACAGAATAGTTTGTAAATCTTCCCAGACAGCAACGTCTTAAAGGCATCCATTTTAAGCCATTTTTATGCCTGGACGCCTTAAGACATAAAAAGTACATCTATAAGACGTCCATATCCGGAAGTCTCAAGACGTCCAAGGCCGGACGTCCTAATGAAGTCTAATTGACGTCGATTTTTAGCATGACCTTTTTATGCCTGAAGTGGACGTCTTTAGGACGTCCATTTATGGATGTCTCTAAGATATCCAGAGCGGAATGTCTCAATAACATCTAATTTTCGTCTATTTTATGTCTGAAGTGGGCTCTTTAGGACGTCCAGTTTTGGATGTCTGTTAAAAGGCGGACGCCTTAAGGACTTCTGATTTACGTCAATTTAATGTCTGCTCTCTTTTATGCCAGAAATGAACGTCCTTATGACGTCCAATTCTGGATGTCTCTAATGCTACGTACAGACTTGAACATTGCGCCGCGCGACGAACAGCGCAACAAACCGAACGCCAAACAGAACGCTAGTTTGGACGGGGCTACGAACGTGTTTGCAAACCAATTAATCAAGCTGTCATGTTTGCGTTCGTGTGCGTGGTCGATCCGTCGTTTGTCGGTTTTTCAGCGCGCCTCAAAGGGAATGCGCGCAAATGGGTTTGTAAGTTTGGACGGGACCGCAAACAAAACGGCGAACACGTGTAGAAGGACCCAAGGCACTAACTCTATCTTGGGCTGACATGGCTCTTCTTAGTGTAGTATCCCGTTTTTCGATTTCTTTACCAATTTTGCCCAATAAGAACTCAAAATCAGAAGCCGCTGCAGCCTCTATGGGCTCCATGACTGTTTGGCAGAAACTGCGGGAACGGCACAAACCTGTTCCGTTCGAGGTTCTGTTCGCCAAAATTAAACACCCGTTCGCCGTTCTGTTTGGCGTTCGGTTTGTTGCGCTGTTCGTCGCGCGGCGCAATGTTCAAGTCTGTACGTAGCATAAGATGTTCAAAAGCTGACTTCGTAATGCCGCCCAATTTATGTTGTTTTGATGCCCGACCTTCTTTATGCCTGAAGTGGACCTCTTTAGGCGGTCGAGTTTTGGATGTCCCGAAGATGTTAAAAGGCGCACGCCTTAAGGACGTCTGATTTACGTCAATTTTATGCCTGATCTTTTGATGTCTGAAGTGGACTTCTTTAGGACGTCCAGTTCTGGATGTCTCTTAAAATGTTCGAAAGCGGACGTCTTAATGACGTCTAATTTACGTCAATTTTATGCCTGATCTTTTATACGCCTAAAGTGAACCTATTTAGGACGTCTATATTTGGATGTCTCTAAGATGTTAAGAGGCGCACATCTTCATGAGTTCCAGTTTATGTAGATTTCATGCCTTGCCTTTTTTATGCCAGAAGTGGACGTCTTTATGACGTCCAATTCTGGATGTCTCTAAGGGCTGGTTGTAGATGCCCAGTTCAACGCAGGTTCCATTTTGAACCAAGTTCAATTATAAATTTGTGTTGTAGATGAGTCACTCACTGTTGAACCTAGGTTGAACCCAAGTTCAATTTGAGGGAACGATGACCAGCGTTTAACGACGGTTCAAGTAAGGTTCAAGAAATTTGACAGTTGACAGTTAGATATAATGTCAATCTGGAAGTTGGGTTAGGTAATGATTTGCTGATAATTTACCGGAATGAATGTGTTATTAGAAGAATTAACAGATGATGAAGACTTCATGGATGTTGTGATTGGTGTCTTGCATCCTAGTATACCGCAAACGTTGCGAAACAGGCCAACTCATTTCAATATATGGTTTGACCATAGTAATACACCCAAATAGCCTCTTCGCGAGAGATAAAATTAGTTGATCTTTGTTTTAAGCCTTTGCGTGCCTCCATCACCCACACCAAAGTTACCAGCACCTTAATTTTAACTTAATTACCACGTGCTCCCTATAACATTTAAATAATATACTGGAAATTCTGCTAGAATACCAAAATAAAGTACCAAACCAAAATAAATTTTGTGTATATCTATTTATTACATAGCTTTGGCACAACAAAAACAAAGAAAATATAAACTTTAACACACTGAAAAGTAACGTTCGTCCTTCGACCATGTTCAGTCTTCAGAATTTTATAGGTTATAACAATGTTTCCCACCGAAACGTCCACTATTGACAAAACACTAATATTTTTATCGATCCGTGAACCTTAAAATCGTCTAACAGATTACATTTTATGGAATCAGGTTGACCAACACAACTCGAACATCGTTCTACAGAACCACTGTTGAACTGCTGTTCTACAACAAAACTTTTATTGAACTCGGTTCAAAGTTGAACGCTGGTTCAATTGAACTGACGTTGAACTACAGCATCTACAACCGGCCCTAAGACGTTCAAAATCTGACGTCCAATCTATGTCGTTTTCATGCCTGACCTTCTTTATGCCTGCCGTATTAGAGACGTCTTAAAGGCGTAGTTTTGTATAAAAAATGTCTTTAAACAGACGTCTTTTGGACGTCATTACGGATTTGCGAACAGCTTTTCAATGCCTTGAAGGCATCTTTGAGACGTACCGTTTTGTGGCAAATAACATGAAATGGACATAAAATGAACATTTTAAAGAAGACGTCACAAAGAAATTAGACGATATTTTTACGACTTTTTACAGACGTGAAGAAGGCGTCCTTATGACGTCTTAAAAACGAAAAATGAACGTCGTAAAGTTGTCTTTTTATTGCCTTGAAGACATCTTTGAGACGTACCGTTTTGTGACAAATAGCGTGAAATGGACATAAAATGGACACTTTAATGACGTTCTTCGGACGTAACAGAACATCTTTGAGATATCGCAAATGCCTAATGGTGATGTCTATCAGACGTCTTAAAGACGTCTTTGTGCTGTCTGGGTTAGCGAATCCGAATTAATCCCAATATTACTACTATATTACTAATTATCATTAATCAGAGCGAAAATACTACAATTTTCTTGCTGGATACATATATAGAGACAAGATTACTTAAGGCCTTAACTTTACGCTGTCATCTAAACTTTTGAAACAATTATTCAATGCTGAGCCAACTTGAGTAGAGACTCCAAGAGCACACTTGTCTACTAAGGATTTATTTTAATTTACTGAGTGAATCTTGATGAATCATTGAGTCTGTTATCCCAAATGCATTTACATGGGGGTAGATTCATCAATTTAATAATCGCCAACAAACGATATCAGCTCAACCTAAGAAATATTTTGAATTTGTCACCTCAGAAAGTTGTAGTGGATCCAAATCCTTGGTACGAGGGTTACAAAGAAACTGATCAAAACTGCTAACCCAAAAAGAAAAATGTAGCACTCGGGAGAGTGCCGAACGTAGTGAAAACCATTATGCTCGTACCTAGAAAATATTTGTTATACTGAGAAACATATGAAATTGTGAAATAAAATGATTAATATATGAAACTACCTAGGGATATAAACGAGGTATACAATTGAAATAGAATTTTTAAAATATGAAACTACCTAAGGATTTAGCCGAGGGAGAAAACCCTTCAAATCTGGCGCCCGAACAAACCGACCCTTATACCGAAGGAAGGAAAAACTTCTGACCATCATGGCTAACTGTGTGAACTTGGACAACCTTCTTTTGTTGAAGTCTGCTAGTCGGGTAAACATTGTCCTTTTCTACAAGAAACGACTGTTAACAAGAAAGAAGACCATGGTACTTAAAAAAAAAATAAAGTGTTGGCAAGACATAGAAGATTTTCCTTCCTTCTGATCTTCATGGCCAACTTGGACAACCTTCTTCTGTTGAAGTCTGCTAGTCGGACAAACATTGTCCTTTTCTACAAGAAACGACTGTTAACAAGAAAGAAGACCATGGCACTTAAAAAAAATAAAGTGTTGGCAAGACATAGAAGTTTTCCCTTCCTTCTTATCATCATGGCCAACTGTGTGAACTTGGACAACCTTCTTTTGCCGTATACCGAAGACCCGAACCCCGTCAAATTCTACAAATAACTTCGCCCACTGCGATATTCGGTGCCAGTCCGTCCCTTATCCCCTCGAACGGTAGAGGTAGAACCTGATGAAGATTAGAAGCGCAGAAGAGAGAATATCCTGTCCATGTGGTGACTGCACGCAGCCTTGACCGTATTCCTACCGAAACGGCCGGTCACAAAACAACCGTACGGGGGCCTTGTCAAATACTCAATCAATATTATTATCGACGAGATCATCGGCTGTGATTCACGCAAATGAATTATTATTTCCCATTCGGAGTTATTGATAATCCATTACGGAGACGGGTCGATTGTTTTCGCTTGTACAAATAACAACGAAGGAGGTTAGAAGTAAACGGGTTCCGTGTAAGTTAGTCGCATAGAAGCAGGATTATGTACGACGTGTAAATAGAGTTAGTTTAATTGTTCCCAAAAAAAGAATGAGACGGCGCTTTGTCGAAACGTAATTAACAGGTCTCACTTTCCACTTACGACAGTTGAGGAGATATAACAATGGGACGTAGTGGCATAGCTGTCTTTGTTCTGTGAACGTTACAATTTCCGCATTTTCACAAATAATTCACAACGTTCACGTTTTTAATCACAATTAGCGCAAATAACGAATTTTCTATTCCGGCGTCGCCAGTAATTAAAACCGACGCTCTCGGGCCCGAATAACCGATAACACTTTATTAATTAGAATTGAGCTAATTATCTCACGGGTGGTACTACTTGGCGGCGTACAATGCCGTCCGCTTTTACTTAATCTTATTGCTAAGTAATCGCGTTAACTCCAATCCATTTATGTTATTTTATTTCCGTCGCGCGATGATTCCCGGCGACCATAGACTCGTTATGTTAACGAATTAACGAGGATGACTTTGATAAATTTCTCCACGAAATATATCAATCCTCATTCGATCGTTATTTATAAATTCCCCGGACGGTTAATTAAATCGATATAAATAAACATACGAGCACGTAAGGTATGCGTGGTTGTGATTGTGTGGCTGGTGGGGGCTGGCAGGGTTGGTTTTCGGAAATTTGCACGTTTTGCATTTAAATTTTTGGGCAAAATTGGTAATGTCAAGCAAAGGGTTCTTAGAATAAGTATACTGCCTTTTCAACTTTATAAGACATAATGGAAGAATTCCAATACAGACAAGTCTATAACGGCGATTCGTAATATTAATTAACATTATATTATTAATATATATTGTAACGCGAAATGTAAACAACCAGCGTAAGCGTACTCCTTATCCACCTTAAAGGGAGGCCGCTCCGCTAATTGGGTCATAAAAACAGTTCCAGAATAATCACGAATATCCATTTAAAGACAGAATGATTTATTACTTTCGGGTCGTTTCTAGAACAAACAAATTAGGGAAACGAAGAATCGAGCACTATCAAGAAGGTTCCGGAATACATTATGGAACATTATAAAAGCGAACGCTGCGGACGAAGAGGGAGATTAGACGAGAAGTCGCGAGTAAAAACAGTGCGATAAACGCACAAATGAAATTGTATAAATAAATTAGCAGTTAAGAGTGTGATATAAATTAATTAGTTGCAAAATAGTCTAGATAAATTAAGTAGTGTTAAGGCAGTGTGTAAGTAAATTAGAATAAGCGTTACAATATTGTATTATTATTATTATACATGTTAATATATTATTAATATAACTCTTTAATTTGGATAAATCCTCTAAGTTCTTAAAGTGGCGACTCATTGTTGATGTAAGGGAAAAGAAAGTCTTCACCACCATCAAAAAAGTTTTAATTAAAATAGGTGACCGGTTTCGGCCGTAGCCATCATCAGACCTAAAATTTTTTTTTATGTACATAGAAACGGAAACGAAAAATGTAAAAACATATTACCAATCATGAAGATGTGACAAACTACATAAAAATAAGGTTATGTCGTACACCAACCGAACAATAACCGCATGGTACCATCAAATTTCCCAACCTCGATCTTCACGGAGGGATGAAATCAAACAAAAACCTTCAAATATCTTCAGTCCTTCGTCAAATCTTGATGCGAGAATGAACAGTTAGAAAGTTGTGAAATAACCTTTACACATTAACGAATAACGACCACGAGGCTCGGATAGAACAACAACAACGAAAGGCGTATGTCAAAGTCAAACAGTCAACCATCGTATTCACAAACATCAACATAAAACATGAAATAATCTCAAAACTACTTAGTCATGTACGAATAAAATTATATTGTAAAGTGTAAGATATAGAAATGTTGTGTTAAAAACAAACTAGAAAACGGAAAAAACTAAACAATTCTTAAGCAAGGGGAATACTCTTCATACAACCAAATCTTAAACTCAAAACACAAGTCCAAAATTCGATGGGAAAAGGAACGTCCCCCACAAAGATCAATTACTTATGTTTTAAAATGTTGGAAACAAACGAAACAATCGGTGACGCGTCCAAATTTTTTTGGTCATTTAAGAAATCTTGATCGTCGGAATGAATTAAAATCTCCAAAGTTTCTAATGCATTTAAATGTTTGTTTCGATCCTCAAAATGTAAAGGGGTAAACGCACTCTCTAGAATAAGCATATGTTTTTCGGCTAAGACATGATTGGCAAACGTTGAAGGCGTGTGGTTTATATCGGAAGATTGAAATTTAATCACCCATTTTTCATGTTCTTTTAGTCGAGTTACAAATTGGCGCCTCGTTTGGCCAATATAATAAGCATTGCAAGAATTACATGTTAGTTTATATACCCCGGATTTCAAAATTGAAGGGATTGAATCTTTATTAAGGCATAAAAACGACCTGAGGTTCAACGATGTTCTAAACGAAATATAAATGTCATGTTTTCTAAAAATCTTAGCCAAAGTCAAAGAAATAGGTCCGAAATATGTTAAACTCCTGAAAATATGTGAAGTTACTGTCGAAGAAATGTTAAAAGTTAGGTTAAATTTGGAAAAATATGAATAGTAGAATTTATCAATTACTTTTAATGGGTAACCATTAACCAATGCCAAATGTCTTATAGTTTCGAGTTCTTTATCAAAGGACAATCTGTCTAGAGGTAAAGAAAACAACCTGGTGAAAAGAGCATGAAAGGCGGACATCTTGTGTTGCCAAGGATGATTCGAATCGGAAGGTATTAAAACATCTGTGGCCGTATCTTTCCTATAAACTTCAAACGACAATGAATTGTTATTTCTCTTAACGAGAATATCTAAAAAGGGGATTTGACCATTATTTTCAAACTCAATTGTGAACGAAATTTTACTGTGTATAGTGTTCAAATAATCTAAGAAAACTAAAGCATCCTCTTTCTCACCCAAGAACAGAAACAAACAATCATCCACATATCTAACGTATTTAATAATTCGAGATTTAAAAGAAACATGACTTGTGAATCTTACCTTTAAACTGTGCATAAAGATCTCAGCCAAAAATGGGGATAAACAACTCCCCATAGCTAGACCATCGATCTGGGAATAAAATTTGTCATTAAATAAGAAAAAATTCTGGGCCAAGACCAAATCTAATACTTCCAATAAGTTTAAAATGACGTAAGTAGGGATGTTGTTTTCTAAAAGTAAGATTCTCAAGTTGAATAAACATTCTTCAACCGGAATACTAGGAAACAAATTGACTACATCTATAGAAAATAATATACAATTACTTGGTATTTGTATTTGTGACAAGACCTTGGCTAATTCTATTGAATTTTTAACTGAGAAGGGGTTTTTGAAATCAGTTAACTCCCTTAACATATTGTTCAGTATGGACGACAATTTATAGGTTGGAGAATTCATAAATGACACCACTGGTCTAATAGGCACCCCTGTCTTGTGAATTTTCGGTAGACCGTATAATCTAGGAATCATAGGATTCATCCCTAAATCTGAGAATCTGTTGAAGCCCAACAATTTAAATAAATCTGTATGTTTTTTAAAACAATTGTTTAATTTCAATAAATAGCTCTTTAATGGATTGTTCTGTAATAAAACGAATGAACCATTCTCCAGGAAATCCGTCACTTTTTGGATGTACTGGGACCTATCTAAAATAACGGTGGCATTCCCTTTATCCGCTTTCGAAAACACTAAATTTTCTTTAACTCTTTTTCTAGTTAATGACTGTAGATGAGACCTGTAAGTATTACTCGATAGAACATTGAAACCCTCTGAGAAAATTTTTAGAGACCTGTTAATGTCATTTGTTAATAACGTGGTGTTAACATGTTTCGAGGATTGCACAATGACTTCCGATTCAACAGTTAAGGTTTTTAAAGCATGTTGTTTTTGAGACTGAGCTAACGGGAGATTAAATTTCAAACCTTTGTTTAAAAGAGTTAAGATTTTTTAAACTTTAAGAACTTAGAGGATTTATCCAAATCTATAATTTGTGTTTACCTCGAAAACTCAACTTACGACCACTACAACTGAACTATCCCTTAGGTTGTACTAAAAAGTAAAAAGATAAGATAATGGGGTCATACCTCAATCTGGGGGGGTACAAATCTATATAAAATCCTTTAAAATCATATTTTTTAATACCATAATTAGGTATAAATTTCATCGAATTCATGACCAGGTACCTATATGAATTGGCTTAGAAATTATCCTCACATTGAGAGCAAACGATCAAACTAATTCAGCCGAAGCACCAATTAAGTATTTATTCCATTACTCAAGCAATATTATTGGAATGGCAATAATGGCCATTGACTTTTTTATTTAATTCACGATGATGAACAATTTAATTGTGACATTTATTTAATTATAACAATCCAGTCAGCCTTGGTAATAATGGGAGCAGCCCATTCCACGCTTGATTATTGAGAATTTTCCAAAAGGTTTCACAAGGTTCAAAAGGGGATGATGGTATCGTTCAAAATAGGCAGAAAAATTCTGGGGAATATAGTTTCTAAGATACAGGGTGATATATTTTTTTGAATAGGTCTGAAATATGGAATATAAGGAAATAAACGCAAATGGAAATAAACAAAAAACGCGCCTTTATATCTTTACAAAATGAATTTTCTTTCTGTAAAATAGACTGGAGAGGAAGCGAATAAGGAAAATTCGTAATGAATTTTGTAAAATTAATTCCAAAATATTCGTAACCTCATCCCTATGTATTCCTTGAACGTAATATAAATCGCATACTCGCATTACCTCCAACTAACTTCTCAAAAATTTTAATAAAGCACCACGTCAACTCGTCTGGGTTGTCTCTTTACATAAAAGTAGAGGTATAAAACTTGGCATCGTCAGATGTGACCGTTATGCATGAACTTCGCTTCTGAAGTTTAATCTCGATACTTAAAGCCACCTAATCACCTCCGAGATTTATTTCGTTTATGTTAAGTTCTGAAACCTTTCAACTTTAGAATCCACTTGACTTCGCCACGGAAACTTCTGTAAATACGCTATATTGAAAAACTTTTAAAATATACCGCCGATATACGTCGTTTTAGTGTGTATTTTTCCCCTCTCTCTCTCTCTACGTATTTTTATTTCGCGAAATAATATACGGCCTGGACGTAATTTCTCGGTCTTTCGATGGTCGGTCGTATCCAATCAGACTTTACTTATTGGTTATGGCAAACACACGGACTGTGCTTCTCCTTTTTGTTTAGAGGAGCTGCATAAAAACAAAATCGAATTGCACGTACGGAAAATAGAATGGCACAGGCGAACGTTTGATGCCAATGGAATAAAATGAGATAAAATAGGAGAATCGTGAAGTTTACGGTCGCTTGACATTACCCTTTAAGGCCGCCATTCAAGTGAATTACCTGGCAAATGTTAATTTTTATTTTTATTAGTGAATGTGTGGCGAGCTTGGAAATTTCATAGGCGGTTTCTCGTCTTCGCATTAAGGATCCAAATAAATGTTACCGTAAGGTTTTCATACGCTTTTACTCATAAACTCGTTTTAAGTAACTAAAAACATTACCGGAATTTCCCTGGAAATGTCTCAAGAAGCCACTTACATACAGTACGTTCTATGAAACTACACAATTTTCAACGTCGATAATCATCATATTGCAATCTGAACCTCATTTGAGTTTCTATACAACAATTTGTATAATTGTACAGAAAAAAAATAATTTTTTGAAACTGCAAAACACCTTTTGGCGCGTTTACGCAGTAAATTCGAGCGTTGCGGGACGACGTGTCCGTGACACGTCGTCTGGCTCCTTTCCCACCACCACAGCGCAGTGTTGTATAATCTACAACACATTTTACCTAAAATTACAGGAATCTTCACAAAAGACGCACAATACTTAATAGTTATTTAAGCCACAAGGAATATAAAGACGTTTTACCATTCGAGACAAGTGTGTACGAGCCGAGGCGAAGCCGAGGCTTGTCACTTGCCGAGGATGTTAACAGTCGATACATTCTGCGTGGCTTATTAGATTTTTTACGCTGCCATTGAAAATTTCCTCATAATTCCTCAAAAAATGAAATGTTTGACTCTGACATAAGTTGACTGACATACGTCAGACTTACATATATCAGTCTGACATATGCGTAACTAGGGATAAATCAACTTGATATACTCTTTTGATTTTCCTAGGAATGTAAATGACAGTATTTACATTCCGTCGTCAAGGAAAAATAATACACGAATGTTATGTGCCATTTTCATGCTACGTATCTATGCATATAAGAGCTATTTACGATAGCGGCAGCGTGAAAAATGACATTATCACATGACATTCACCGGATATTTCCCACAGATCACCCATATAGTTCTAGATGGCCTACTCCCATACTGCGAAATTGGTCCACGGGTCAGCGCCATCTAGCGTAAATACTCGCGTTAAAGGCTAGAATAGTAAAAAGAGACCTGTAATCCTTAAACAGGAATGCGCGGGAATTTTGAAATTATTGTTTTTATTTATTTCATAAACAAAGCAATTTCTAAACGAAAAATATTTAACTGTAATCGGGATAATCACAAATCTTAATTGGTTGAAAATGAGTCTATCGTCCGATCGTCCATTATCTCGATTACGATTAAATATTTTTCGTGTTGAAATTGCTTCATTTGGAAAGAGACAATAGTCGACCCAAGCATTACCTATCCTGGAAATAATAGTAAGAATAAGTATAAGGTAATCTTTATTAAGAAGTGTACGTGACAAAATTTATACAAAAAAATAACTATCCATATATTAGAATGTATCGCTAAAACATAATTTATTATATCATTCATCCAGAGAGACAAAAAAGAAACACGGTTTGTTAGAACCGTTACAAAAGCTTAAAAAATGTTAAATAGGTATTCCTTCGAAAAGAAATAATGGTATGCCTTTATATCATGCCCATAATATTAAATATTTAGCTAATAAGGTATGCTTAAAACTGGTAAATGTTAAATTTTGAGATGTAATTTTATTTTGTGCTGGATGAACGACATGCACATAAAATCATTTATGTAACGACTAATGATAGATCCTGGACATTTCATCAAACATCAAAATGCAGTTCCCATCTATCGGTTTAAGTTTATGTTAATGCCACATTGAAATTTAACTTGACTCACAAGAGATGACACAGTTTTGCTGGATGGAAAACTTAAAACTTTGGATAGGAACCGATAGGCTTTCGGACCTTGTTTCAATAAAGCAAGTGCTAACACCTTATCCACAGCCTTATCATACAAAGTCTAGCGTCTACCTTGTGGCAAATGTTTTTGGTTGCGCGTTTGGCATTCGAATAATTTAAAAGTGGTTTCATTAACATCATTTACATTGATTCAAAAATACAAATGTATGACGTAAAATTGATTGTGATATACGTACTCGTTGGTTGTTGAATTCTTGATGATGGCCCAGGGTGTTCGTCTTCTTCAATGCTGAACAGCCTCTTTCTTCCATATACCCTGTTAGGAGGTATAACAGATAATTTCCCTGGAGAGAGACTGCTCTGCTGAGTTCCATCAACGTTTCCTATATAGCAATTCAATTCAATGAAAATAAGTTATGTGATAATATAAGACATCAAAGAATTGCCAATAATGCTATGTGATGCAGCTATCCTAGGCGGGGTAAGTTTTGAAAACCTGTCCTCAAGGGATCTAATAGTATAACCTGAACAAAAAAGCCGTAATCACTGCAGATAAATTAAAACGAAAATAATCTTACCTGTTAAGTTTTTTGTGGGTAAGGCCACACTCGATAGCCGCAAGCGGCCGGCTACTCCTGTGAAACAATCCGATTCAAAATGGCTGGAACACACCTTGCACTCCTGGCGCAGCTGGATCGGGTTCATTGCCGACAGTCTCGGGTCGTTGATGCGTTCCAGCCATATCTTCAGAGTGTGAGAATCCACAGGAGATGATAGCCTATACAAATCACATCGTATTATAATCCACATGTAACAAGTTCTGAATAACTCCTTTAGAATGTTTTATCTCATGATTTAAAATGCTCCTACCTTCTGGTATCTTCACCATCACATCCAGGAACTGAACAATTCTTCGGCATCACAAAATTTACGAATATTTTATAGTCTCACCTGAGAAAACATGTGATCTGACATCTGACGGTATGAACTGACGTATTCTGTCATGCCCGCCACGGCTACCCTGATTGTGTACACGGATTAAATATCGAACGAGGTGCCACCTCTTGACATAACATTCTAACTTTCGCATTTTCGTTTCCAGCATTTACGCCAGATGGCACAGTAAGTTCCCTGTCCATGTGCGGCTATTCAAGTGAACAGGCCCTGATATTTCCAATACTATTTAAAAAACAAACCGTCATATAAGGTAGATAATACATTTTCTACGTTTAATGCGACCATATACAGGGTTGTTAACTTAGACCCCCAAAAGCGCAAGAATTCCTTATTTTTTCCTACTCCACTAGGTATATTATATATTTTTTTGACGTGATATACGTCTTATAAATCGATGTGCGGGCTACACCTCCCAGAAAAAATTGTAACGTTACGCCAGACCCATGCGTGGAAGCGAGAGCGAGACTACCTCTCTTCGGCTTCTGACGCATCTATCTCCCTTCCACTCTGTGGGCTGAAAGAGAGACGGCGGCAGCACACAGCTGGACGTTAATATTTACTGTGCATACCATTGCTTATTACTATTACAATAACAATTGCGGCAATAAGGTAATTAATTCTTGCATTCTAAGAGTCTGATTAGCTATATAATTTCATACATTGGTTCTTGGATCATTGAAACAAAGTAGCATCGGTCAACGAGTGCAGTAATAATAGTTTATGTTACGATTTCGACTAAAAAATTATGATGAATGATATAAATGATCGTATAAATAATAATTCAATGCAATTTTTCATCAATGTTTTTTATGACGTTATCACTTAAAATTATCGTCCGTAAATCGACTTTACAGACAACCAAATTTTTATCACTATAATGTCCTTTAAAAAAACCAAAAACCTTCTTTTGGTAATTTTTAGGCGATATTGAATAGAATTAAAGTAACATGATTTTCGTTTATTTTGACGCCACAAAGTTGCTTTCAAGTGATATAATGTTCAAAAACAATACATTTTTAATATCTTTGGTTTTGGGGAATTGTTGAAAATTTTAAAGAAAAAGTATTTTTTCAGTATCGACACATTGAATTTGTCAAAATTCTTCAAGCATCTAACGTTATTGAACAAAACTTTTCAGTATATTTCAGCAGTTTTACTCGAAATAAGCTAACTGGAAAACTGAGTTATAGATAGAGAAGAGATATATCTTGAGTTTTTTTTTTTTTTTTTGGGGCATTGTAAGAAACATTAAAATGACGCCTTTCCATTTTTTCGCCAACTTGTCAAATGTGAATTTGATGAATTTAAATTAAAATTTAAGTTGAATAATTTAATGGATTTAAAAATTTTAACCACGTTGCCAGTATAGCTGAAGACATAATTTTTACAAAAATCCCAGGACACAATGTGAAATTAGTGGACTGACGGTCATAGTGTAACTACTTGCAACCTACTTCGGTGCAAGCAAAATAGACTGGATACAACTCCATGGTCTTCATTCAACAGTGATACTGCCAAAACTCCATTAAACATCAATTTTATTTCTGCCTTATTTGGTTAGTGAAATTATATCATAATTAAAATGGAATCAATAAGAAGATTCGTAAGAAAAAATTACGAAGTTATCTAATAACAACTTAATCGGATGTGAAGTCGTTCAGTTCAAGGGAACCTACTCTGAATTCCCACTGGGTCATGTCACAGTTTTACGTAGAGATGCGCTAAGCTGCTAGAGCGCAAGTTACTATGTGCACTTATTAGGTATAATAAGGTTGTAAATAACACCGCAAACCAGTCGTATGACTTATTTATTAAGCTCGCGTTTGTAATAATGGCTTGGTTCTATTTGATAAACGTAACGAATTCCATAGATTTTCAACGCCTCCTACTCGGCGGTTAAAACGTGAACGGCATATACATCGCTAAGGCTGAAGAACAATGGACGCCGATAAAATTTTATCAACCAGACGTGCTATAATTCCAAATCTTTTAAGTGAGCGTTGAGACAATGTAGTAGTGATAGAAGTTGAAGTTATATTTTGGTGGGGGTTCTTAAAATTCCCTAGAGGGATGTAGATTCGTGGGTTGGTACTTGGCACTATGGTGGTAATACTCGGTAATAAGAGCTCGATTAAAAATTACTTTTTCATATCAAAACATTAGTGCGCATTTCGTCGAAGCGATCCAATTTGGGTCGAATCCATTAACGAGGTGATTAACCAAAAAAAATCGTTATCGCCTCATCGGGAACGTTTCCCCCGCACCGCACAAGGCGGTCGCGGGGCGACATATCTCGACGTTGATAAGATAATTTCCCGAAAAGTATCGATTTCAACGTAACATTCCGCGTTTGATTAATCGACGGCTTTTCTTCAATTTCATTCCATTCGAGGACCACCCAAGGTAAATCGTATGTCGCTAAGTTTAACTTCAACGGGCACATTTCAATTTCACCGGCAATAAATTAGAGCGGGGCCCATTTATAAGAGAGAGAAAGAGAGAGAGTCGTCGTGGCGGTATTAATAAATAAAATATACTAAAAATCGGGACGGTCCGCGAGTAGAATCCGTGAAAATATCCTTCGACAAAATTGGCGCTATTTAAACCTGGCGGGGGTCTAACTCTCACTTAACACTCGAGAAAAGAACCAAAATCGATTCGTCTTTGTTTCACGAAATGACAATGTGTTATTAATAACTCGGCAGGATATTTGAACGAATAACCGTCGTAATACTTAACAGAAATTAAACTATTTCTTTTTATTATTATTTTTTTAAACGATGGAAGGCGATCGCCCGGAACGAAACGATTAATCACCGCTCTCTCTTTTGCAACGCGCGTTATATTTATATGAGATGATCGTTCCGTGAGCGCTTTTCGTCCTCCTTTTGGTACCCGAAAATAATCGTAACGCGTGAAAATCCACGTGCGACAAGTCGTCGAGGAAAAGCCTACCAGCTACACGTCAATTTGTCACGGAAGAGAAAAATCGAGCCTCCACAGCGACACTAATAACGAAGTTAAACGTAAATACATCGGATCGTCACTACAAAAGTGACAGGCCACAAGACGATAATTTTGAGTTAATCCCCCATCGGTTAAAGGATCTTTACCTATCAGCAAATGGGCATTAAATTAATTGGGTTTACCTTAAAAAAAAACAGGTACAGTAGTCGGTAGTGTATAACAGTACAAAGCTTCTTACTATTTTTTTTTCTTCATTGGAAAATTACATTTTTGCCATAAATAATACGGAACTCGAATTAAAGTGGAAATTCACAAACTACGCGACATTGTGGTGCGATACGCACGCATCTTCACTTCTCAACAGAATTCCACACTTTCACGACTTTCCTACAAGAACGGCAACGTCGCCTCTTTACGACCGATCTTACAGCTTTACGTCTTTAACATCAATGACGGTAAAGTCGTGCTCGGGGTTAACGAGAAGCTGTCGAATCACCGTGGCATACCCAGAAAACTAGAGAAAGAGAGTGGGAGAACTTACATTCTCTTTCCTCTTCCTCCCATGCTCGGAATTGTATATATTATACAGAACATGTATACAATACTGTATATAGCTACAGCGTTACACATTTTCGTGACGCATGCTTCAGCATTTTACTCAATTAATTTTTAATAATAAGCTTTTTAATTAAACTCAAAAACAACTCAAATATTTGTCAAAACGGACTTGCAAAAATTGTGTGAAACATGCAAAACAAAATCAACCCATTTTTATGCAAATAACAACTCAAAAAGTGACAGTAATTTTGTGAAAAATGGATACACGAATGACTTTGGACTGAAATATGTACCTACAAAATTATCAGAATAACTCACAAATTAACACAAAAATGTTTCATCCAAATTGATTTTTTAAGGGATGTATTGTCCACCAAATCTCGCCTTTTTGAGATCAGAATACAACAAAACTACTTGTGCAAAAGAGACCTAACATTGATAATATATCTGACCTCGATAGAAACACATTGGCTGATCGTTCTCTAAATTAAAAAAAAATGAGTTGCGCCGATGAATCAGTATATTATTTTGAGTTAAGACGGTTTTCAAAAAATTTAAAAATGATATTGTAAATTAGGTTAATTTAGAAGAATGGATGAATAAAGTAGATGTTTAAAATTTGTTACGTTACGTCACTTATCGTATATAATTTCCAATAAATGATAAACTTTTCAAAAAACACATATTTCGATACACAAAGATAACTGTTTGCAAACTATAAAATGTTATATTTGAAATGTAGTATTTTCCACTAAGTCAATTTCGTTCTTTCCAAGATTTTCTATGTCATCAGACAAAGGTAAGCTGTAATGGCGTCTTGTAAAAATTTGTTTTAAAACATTGTTTCAAATTGTTTTTCGACTTTAACGATTTATTTCCCAATTTCACAATAAAATTTATAGTTTATCACCATGCTGTCTTTAAAACAACTCCAACTCTTTTAAGATACTATTAGTTCATTACAGTTATCAAATATTGCTTAGAAACTTCTTTAAAAGTGTCAAAAGTGCTTTGAAAATATTATAAGTAACATTCGGACATATTTTTAACAGGAGCTTGTAATTGTTTTACAAATTGTCTTAAGAACATTACAATTGAAACAAGTAGTTTAGAAATTCACCAACTTTCTATAAAGTTTCAAATTCTTTAATTGAAACGTTATATTTTTCATAACACAAATGGTAATGTCTTAGTTGTTGTACAAATGTCTTAAGAAAGTTACTAATGTCTTTACAATTGAAATAAGTAGTTTAGAAATTCACAAGCTCTTTTTAAAGTATCGAAATTCTTTAATTGGAATGTTATATTTTCCATAACAAAAACGGCAATGTAGTAAATTGTTTTACAAATGTCTTAAGAACGTTACTAATGTCTTAAGAATATTATAACAACAATGGCAATATAGTAATTGTTTTACAAATATCTTAAGGACGTTACTAATTTATTAAGAACGTTACTAATATCTTAAGAACACTACAATTGAAACAAGTAGTTTAGAAATCACCAACTTTCTTTCAAGTATCTAAATTCTTTAATTGGAACGTTATATTTTCCATAACAAAAATGGCAATGTAGTAATTGTTTTACAAATGTCTTAAGAACGTTACTAATTTATTAAGAACGTTACTAATATCTTAAGAAACTTACAACTGAAACAAGTAGTATAATAGAAATCACCAACTTTCTTTCAAGTATCTAAATTCTTTAATTGGAACGTTATATTTTCCATAACAAAAATGGCAATTAGGAATTGTTTTACAAATGTCTTAAGAACGTTACTAATGTCTTAAGAATATTATAACAACAATGGCAATGTCGTAATTGTTTTACAAATGTCTTAAGAACGTTACTGATTTATTAAGAACTTTACTAATATCTTAAGAACATTACCATTGGAACAAGTAGTTTAGAAATTCACCATCTTCCTTTAAAGTATCTAAATTCTTTAATTGGATCGTTATATTTTCCATAACAAGAATTGCAATGTAGTAATTGTTTTACAAATATCTTAAGAACGTTGCTATAATATCTTAATTGAAACAAGTAGTTTAGAAATACACCAACTTTTTTTTAAAGTATCCAAATTCTTTAATTGGGACGTTATATTTTCCACAATAATAATGGGAATGTAGTAAATATTTTAAGAATGTCTTAAGAACGTTACTAATGTCATAAGAACGTCACAATTGAAACAAGTAATTCAGAAATTCACTAACTTTCCCAAAAGTATCCAAATTCTTTAATCAGAAGGTTGTATTTTCCATAACAAAAATGGCATTGTTGCAGCTATTTTACCAATGTCTTAAGAACGTTACTAATTAATTAAGAACGTTACTAATATCTAAAGAGCATTACAATTGAAACAAGTAGTTTAGAAATCACCAACTTTCTTTCAAGTATCTAAATTCTTTAATTGGAACGTTATATTTTCCATAACAAAAATGGCAATGTAGTAATTATTTTACAAATGTCTTAAGAACGTTACTAATGTTTTAAGAACATCACAATTGAAACACGTAATTCAGAAATTCACTAACTTTCCTTAATCTATCCAAATTCTTTAATCAGAATGTTAAATTTTCCATAACAAAAATGGCAATGTAGCAATTATTTTACAAATGTCTTAAGATCGTTACTAATATCTTAAGAGCATTACAATCGAAACAAGTAGTTTAGAAATCACCAACTTTCTTTCAAGTATCTAAATTCTTTAATTGGAACGTTATATTTTCCATAACAAAAATGGCAATGTAGTAATTATTTTTCAAATGTCTTAAGAACGTGACTAATGTTTTAAGAACATCACAATTGAAACAAGTAATTCAGAAATTCACTAACTTTCCTTAAAGTATCCAAATGCTTTCATTGGAAGAACGTTATATTTTCCATAACAACAATGGTAATGTAGTAATTGTTTTACAAATGTCTTAAGAACGTTACTAATTTCCTAAGAACGTTACTAATATCTTAAGAACATTACAATTGAAATAAGTAGTTTAGAAATCACAAACTTTCTTTAAAGTATCTCAATTCTTTATTTGGATCGTTATATTTTCCGTAACATTAATGGCAATGTCTTAATTGTTTTACAAATGTCTTATGTACGTTATTAATGTCTTAAGAACATTACCATTGGAACAAGTAGTTTAGAAATTCACCAACTTTCTTTAAAGTATCTAAACTTTTTAATCGTAACGTTACATTTTCCATAACCAAAATGGCAATTTCGTAATTGTTTTACAAGTACATATCTTAAGAACGTTACTAATATCTTAAGAACATTATGATTGAAACAAGTAGTTTAGAAATTCACCAACTTTTTTAATGTATCGAAATTCTTTGATTGGAACGTTATATTTTCCATAACAAAAATGTCATTGATGCGTCACTATTTCGTTGTAATTGTTACAAGTCTCTTAGAAGGCCCGTAAATTCTTTAACTGAATCGAAATTTATTCAAAATGGAGATTAATTGGATTTTTAATTAATGGAGATTTTGTATAACTTTACATTTACACATTTTATTGGACAGCAAAATATTACTCGCTACGGCCTCTAAAACTGGGTCACTTTTCTAGCAAGTGTTACATAGAGCTTTAACGAGAAGAGGTCCATAGTGAAATTACGTAGTACTAAATATACAGCCCTACAATTTATGTTTCTTTTGTGATCTATGAATAAACTAAATGTAAGTTATAAGTTAGTAGACCTAACGCCCCCTTGTTGAGCTGTTTAAATATTTTAAATTATATTAAATGTTGTTCTCGTTTCAAGTAATATCAAGGTTTGATATACTTAATTGTCATGATTTTTCAAAGTACTATTTTTCAGGTGAAGATCCTAATTTCAAAATGAAAGCAAAATTTTTGTTCTTGAATAACATAAATTAGTACTTAGATTTTTTTACAATTTTTTGAATAATAAAATACTTTTTTTTAAGTTCTGAAAAAGCACTAAACCTTGTGACAACAATAGTGACTATTTTACTAGAAAACTATTGTTTAGAGACTATTGGCACATATGGCTTAAGTGATTTCGTTCCTGTAACAATCAATATGATTCCAGGCGAAATTTCTTCCTCTCAAATAACATAAACTGGCGATACTCTCAAACTCTTCCCTCGATTGATTGTATTTCTGGTAGCAATTGCGGTCCTAAAAACCATTAATACAGGCACATAAAAGAAAATGAAATTTACGGTCCTCGATATTTCAGGCGGATGCACCGTAGTGAAATTGAATTCAGGCCGTAAACCAGCATTAAGGTATAATACCTGTATCGAAAACCACGACGGATATGCCGATAAAATTTAAAACTTTAACGAAATTTGAAAAAGTGTCTATTATCGTTGCCATTAAACTGAATTATGTAGTTACATTGTAAATTTAATCATCACTTTATCGTCGGGAGTGTACGCTTTATGGGTTTATTATAAATAATTGATGGTATCAAAAAGACTACCATCGGAGGCATTTTCCGGGTAACTTCCCAGTCGAAACTAGGCGAACCAGCCGTGATTTATCGCCGGGAAATAAGTGACGCGCTTCGAAAATACTTTCCCCTAATTATATTTCGCCGACGAGACGATACCCAGAGGTGCTCGATCCATTAATTTCAATCTCTTTCTCGACGAGGTCCTACGGCTCTCTCAATATTTGTCTCTTTTGTGTACCTTCGCGATTTAAATTTCTTTCTCCCATCGCCTTTTTAATGGGATCCATTTTTAATCGAGGTCTCTCTTTTCGCTCCCTTGTAATTATTTACATATAATTTCAAATCCAATATCGCCAAGTTATTCCTTATTTCAGCTACGCAAAACAGCTATGTTATTAGAAACGACGTTGGTCGGTTGGAACACACACTTTAACTCAATAGGAACAGAGATTTGCTATAGACTTTTAGACTGATTACACTTTTATTTGATTTTTGGAGTAGAGGTTTAGGCCTTTATTTAATTAAATTGACATTTGAAGTTTTAAGTTACGTTCAAAACTCACAACTTTAACAATGCTATTAACTTGATGACAAGAGATTATTACTGGAGGTCAAACTATAAAAGTGTTTAAAAATTTCAGTACGCAGTTTGATCGGGGTACATCCCTTAAGAGTCGTTGAAACTTTAATCAAGAAAAAGGGGATTACATTTCTAAAGGAAAACTTGTATTTGCAACACATTTTACATTTTAAGGGTGCAGTATTGGTAGTATACATTATATATAAAACAAACCATTTTAGTTTTCTTCTAGGTTTCTTTTTATTTGCATCTAAACTGAAGAGTTATAAGTTATAACATTTGACGCTTACTTAGAGATTTAGTATTTTTATATCTACAAATATGTTTCAAAAAATTTAACAAGCATTTGTAAAACAATTACTACATTGCCAATGTTGTTATAATGTTTTTAAGACATTACTAACGTTCTTAAGACATTTGTAAAACAATTACTACATTGCCATTTTTGTTATGGAAAATATAACGTTCCAATAAAATAATTCGTATACTTTAAAAAAAGTTGGTGAATTTCTAAACTACTTGTTCCAATGATAATGTTCTTAACACATTAGTAACGTTCTTAAGACATTTCTAAAACAATTAAGACATTGCCATTTTTGTTATGGAAAATATAACGATCCAATTAAAGAATTTAGATACTTTAAAGAAAGTTGGTGATTTCCAAACTACTTGTTTTAATTGTAATATTCTTAATATATTAGTAACGTTTTTAAGACATTAGTAACGTTCTTAAGACATTTGTAAAACAATTACTACATTGACATTGTTGTTATAATGTTCTTAAGATATCAGTAACGTTCTTAAGACACTTGTAAAACAATTACTACATTGCCATTTTTGTTATGGAAAATATAACGTTCCAATAAAATAATTTGTATACTTTACAAAAAGGTGGTGAATTTCTAAACTACTTGTTCCAATGATAATGTTCTTAGGATATTAATAACGTTCTTAAGACATATCTAAAACAATGACATTGCTATTTTTGTTATGGAAAATATAACGATCCAATTAAAGAATTTAGATACTTTAAAGAAAGTTGATGATTTCCAAATTACTGGTTTTAATTGTAATATTCTTAAGATATTAGTAACGTTTTTAAGACATTAGTAACGTTCTTAAGACATTTGTAAAACAATTACTACATTGCCACTGTTGTTATAATGTTCTTAAGACATTAGTAACTTTTGTTATGGAAAACATAACGTTCCAAGTAAAGAATTTCGATACTTTACAAAGAGTTTGTGAATTTCTAAACTACTTATTTCAATTGTAAAGACATTAGTAACGTTCTTAAGACATTTGTACACCAATTAAGACATTGCCATTTTTGTTATGGAAAATATAACGTTCCAATTAAAGAATTTGAAACTTTAAAGAAAGTTGGTGAATTTCTAAACTAGTTGTTCCAAATTGTAATGTTCTTAAGACATTTGTAAAACAATTACAAGCTCCTTTTAGAAAAATGTGACAAACCGAATGTTACTTGTAATATTTTCAAAGGACTTTTTTCCGAGCAATATTTGATAACTGAAATGAACTAATGTTATCTTAAAAGAGTTGGAGTTGTTTTAAAGACAGCATGGTGATAAACTTTAAATTTTATTGTGACGTTGGGAAATAAATCGTTAAAGTCAAAAAACAATTTGAATCAATATTTTGAAACAAATGTTTACAAGACTCCATTAGAGCTTACCTTTGTCTGATGACATAAAAAAATCTTGGATAGAACGAAATTGACTTAGTGGAAAATACTGCATTTCAAAAATAACATTTTATAGTTGAAATGTCGAATTGTGTTTTTTGAAAAATTTATCATTTATGGGAAATTATATAGGATAAGTGACGTAACGTAACAAATTTTAAACAGCTACTTTATTCATCCATTCTTCTAAATTAACCCAATTTGCAATATCATTTTTAAATTTTTTGAATACTTTCTTAACTCAAAATAATATACTGATTCATCGGCGCAACTCAGAATTTTTTGAATTTAGAGAACTATCAGCCAATGTGTTTCTGTCGAAGTCAGAGATATTATCAATATTATATCACTTTTGCAAAGACGATGAGAATGATGAGATGAGAAATTTTTCTGTTAATTTGTGACTTATTCTGCTGATTTTGTAGGTACATTCGTAACCCATTTCTCACAAAATTACTGTCACTTTTTGAGTTGTTATTTGCATAACAATGGGTTGATAGGGTTTTGCATGTTTCACACAATTTTTGCAGGTCATTTGCACAAAATTTGATGTTTCTAATCAATAACAGTGAAGTAAAAAGAAAATTCTATAATATTCAGGGAATTGGAGATATGTTATAGAATTTTATAGGGAATATGAAACATAAAAAGGAATTAAATTTATGCAATAGTTACCAAGGAACTGATAACTGTGGACAGTTGTAGATTGGACTCCCAGATGGCTCGGAAATCCAATAATCCCAAATTTCACTTTCTAAGGGGGTTGAGAAAGGGTTGATATTTGAGAGAAGCGGGTACATTGACTATAATTCATTTTTTACAGATCCATCTTTCAACCAAGAAATTTATGAAACTATGGCCAAAAAACTAATATACAGTCAACCCCACTTTAATTGACCCGGATATAATAGACCACTGGCTATAATTGACTAGATTGTCATCTATCTATACTATCAGGTTATTCTTTAACACCCCTCATATAATTGACCTCCGCTATAATTGACTATTTTGAACGGGCCCGTGGGGTCAATTATATCCGAGGTTGACTGTATATACATAAATTTGAAGGAATGATCAGACAATTGAGATCCTACAACTGATTTGTAACAATTAACTAAAGGTATTAAGATCTATTTATTTTGCCTTTACTAAAATGCTAACAATACTAAATAAATTGAACATCTGACTTGTAATTTTAACAGCAACAAACTGGAAACTTTTGGATTGGACTCCCAGATGACTCGGAATTCCAGATAATCTTGAATTTCAGATTCTGAGGAGGTGGCAAAAATGGTTGGGGTAAAACCCCATTATTTAACCAATGAGTCCATGAAAATACGAAAAAATAACATGCAGAGACATAGGAAGGGATGATCAAACAAGGAAGATAATAAAACTTTACTGATTTATAAGAATTAAACAAAGTTAATAAAAACCTTTATTTTTTCTTAAATAACCCCAACATTACAATATGAACCTCACCTCTGAATTACGTTTTAAATAGCAATAAACTCTTAACTTGCAATGGTTGTAGATTGGACTCCCAGATGGCTCGGAAAATCCCACATATCATTTTCTGATGAGGTGGAAAAAATGGGTTGATCTCCAGGTACATCGACTAGTTTATAACATATTTAACCAAACCCTTGATGAAAGGTGATAATGTGGAAATAAATTAATATATATAAAAATTGGCAAGTTAATGTTTCTTTTGTGTTTAATAACACCAACATTGCTAATACATCACCTCTGTTTTTGACGCATACATTTTTTTAAAGTAGTATTATTTTCATTAGATAGACTACCTACTTCATTCAATTTCGTTACCAAAGTCTTCGCTTATTTTAAGTGGAAGTTGCAGTTCTGCAACTGATTACATTAGTTTTTGCCTGTAAAACATCAGCGACGACTAACGTGTAATTAATTTCTTCGGCAATATATTGATGGATCACAGCTATTTAGCAGTGGCGGACGAGTGATAAATGAGCTATAAAATAGGTATATATGTATTATTAATGGTTGTAGTAGTGGCGGAACGCATAGGAAAAAAAGCCGTCTTTAATTAATATAATTCGAACTGGAATATTTATAAATAGGTGGATATCGTGGAATCGTGTGTTTTATGTGAAAAATAGGTTCACCGTATCGATTTCCGTTATTTATGTGCTCCGTCCGTCACGGCATTAAAATCAAGAAATACAAATGAGGGACAGTAATGTGTTTTACTGTTGGATATGGGGCGATATATACACGCCGTGGTCGTATTGCAGTAAAATCGTTTGATAAATTTTTGTGTACACGCGAGTGGAAATCGATATATCTTTCCTGGGGACGGTGGCGTTTCCTACAATTGCAGCAGTTTGCGGTAGTAAATAATCTCAAAGCAGTTTCCTGTAATTTTCCTCTTAAAATAAATATCGCCCCCGGTACAATGCAGGTAATCAGAAACGATATTTTTCGAGCGGTTAGCGAGCTTTTCAAACTTATCTACCTATACAACACAAGCGGGCTCCCATTTCACATTAAGAAGGAAGTTTGTTGTAGATATATTACTGGGTAAGAAGGCACAAGGCGGACTGCTGAGAACACACTATGAGCTCTCCGCCGGAAGACCTTAAGGTTAAAAATCCCACCAAAGGAAGGGCTTCCATTGCACAGTTTCTTTCTTATCTGCTTCTTCAGTTTCCAAAGCAATTTCGGCATGCTACGATTAGCGACGATAAAATTTTACAACTTAGTGTGTCAGATGTTTCAGAACTTCGAGGGCCCCGCTTAATCCCTTTTAAATTCTTTCGGGCCCGCACTTATCAAAATCACACAATACACAAACTGAACTCTACTGGTATATGTGTGTGTGTGGTGTTCTACTATTGACCTACGAGATTACTAAACAAACTTTAGGTTATTGTACGTGGGACTTTATGTCTCCGCATTAATGGAAAGATCTTCCGACGGAAGAACTTCATAAATTTTTTATTTGCACTCGCGTCTCTGTCGAACTTTGCGGTTTTCGTAACTTCCAACTATGAAAAGTTGGAAAATCGCGAACGGCGAAACTTCACAACGGAAATTGTGAGTCTCGTCAATGATTTCCATTATAGTATTCGAAATTTTATTATTTTTCCACCGCTAAAGGAAACTGGATAACGAGCCAGCACCAGAGTGGTACGGATTCGAAATGCGATAAACTGCGAAAAGAAAATTGCATAACGATGAGCATGGAAATTCTTAAAGGAAGATTATGCCTAAAAATGTTACAACTGGTTTCGCATTACCAAATCTTGTTAGAAAATGAAAATCAAATTAACAATGGAAACAATGAATGTTAGATAGAAATATTTTAGGTTTTATCAGGTTTTCTTTTCAATAACAATTTTATTTATTTTTTAATTTTAATTATATTTTAAAAAGTATGAGATTTTCGTATTTCTAAGAATACACTATTGTCATAGCAAAGAAAACAATTAATTGGGCAATTTTTTCTTTAGATTACATTTGACTAAACGAGGAAAATGACATTCTGAAAACATCTTTAACATGAAAACTTCAGGAATTTCTTAATTACACATTATTACTTATGAAAAGCTTCCCTTTTCTAAGAAAATGTGAGTATTTCGTCTTTCAAATCAATCTTGTTTTATTGTCAATAAATTAACCCGGTTAGATTAATTCATTTTGTATTATTAATATGGGAAACACATGAATTCGTTTCACTTGTATTTAAATGGATATTTCTACAATTTGTCCTAAAAAAATTCAATATGATTTGAAAATTTGAAATTGAAAAATTGAATGTGGCTCAATTTGTATGAAACTCAATTAACAACATTACAACAACCAATTAACAAGGTTTTATTCATGTTGTATCATTATTACATAGGAAACCAGTCCATTCGTCTTTACGTATATTCTCTGCATTCGATATCTCTTACAAGCAAAATTTCATAAAGAAAGGAAAGTCACTCAATAAATGTTAAACACAATAATTAAGATCTTAATTAAACAATTACTCAGATTTTATACATTTTGTCTTATTGTTGTGCAAGGTACAAAACTTAATTACTCAAAAACTCATTACCCAATTAAATTCAGTCTATTAACCGAGTTTTATTATTATCTAGAAATGTTGTGTCCTCATTTTTATGAAAACCAGGTCAATTCGTTCTATTTGTGTTATCAAAATATTTAAAAAATGAAATTACAAAATAAAAATTATTTAGTACTTAAATTATAAAATAAATTTATAAATTATAAATTTATATACTATAAATAAATATATAAAATAAATTTAAAATTTATATTAACATTTATATTTAAAACATAAATTATAAATTTATAAAATTATATAAAATAATATATCATCTATATTAAAAAAATATAAATTTAAAATTATAAAAAATAGTCACCTTTTCGTCAAAGTTGTCTCATTATTGTGAAACGTATGTTAATTTAGCTTACGTGCCTGATTTAAATTTAAATCGGATACTTTAACACTCAAATACCAAAAAAAAACTGAAAAAAATCGCTGAAAAAGCGAACTTGATTAAATTTACTATACGGTTATTATCCATTTTGTACCAGTACTATATCGAAAACACGTCAATTAGCCCTACTTTCATTTAAATTGGATATAACTCAATTAAGTTCTTAAAAATAAAAGCTGATGTAAAACTCAGTTAATACCGTTACTACTGTACTACAGTCAATTAATTAACCAAGTTTAATCAGTTTTGTGCTATTATTTTATGAGGAAGAAGTCATTAGTTGTGTTATTTTAATTGGATATCTCTAAAATTAAAATCTCAAAAAAATCGAAAGTAGCCTAATTCATGTAAAACTCAGTTGATATTAGTACCGGAATAAATTTAATCAATTAACCAGGTTTTACCCATTATGCATTTTATTTATGCATTTTACCTATTGCCATTATTTATTATCATGGGAAACACGTCAATTCGTCACACATTATTGACACACGTCATTTAATAAATTGGATATCTCTACAAATAAAAACTCCAAAAAGTCGAAATTTACTAAATTCATATAAACCCAATTGAGATACTAATAAGGAATGATCTAATTCATTATTTATCCTTTATAAATCTTGTCTTATTATTGTTAAACGTACATATATGTTAGTTCGACTTACGAGTGTTATTTAATTGGACATCTTCACAATTAAAATTTCATAAACAGATTTAAATTATATACTTAATTTATATAAAGCTGCACTGAGACCATTATCGGACATTATTCAATCAATTAACAAGATTTTATCCTATTAGTAGCATTATTATGGGAAACACATCAATTCGTCTTACTTGTGTTATTTTAATTGGATATCTCTACAATTAAAATCTCATAAAAAATCGAAAGAAGCTTAATTTGTATCAAACTCAGTTGAGACATAAACGTGACCTTATTTAATCAATTAACAAGATTTTATTCGTTTTGTATTATCATTTTTCGATACAATTAAAATTTCATACAAATACCTATAGTCAGTCGATTGATATAAATCTCACTTGAGAAGATAATAAGATCTAATTTAATTAATTATCCGGATTTTATAAATTTTGTCTTATTATTGTGAAAGGTATATTAATTGTTGAGTTATTGAAATGGGATAGGTCTACAACTAAAATGCGAACGTGGCTTAATTTTCACAGAACTCAGTTGAGACCTTAACAAGACATTATATTGTAACGTTTATTTTCCTAATTTATTTACACTAATACTATTTGTACACTAGACTAGACACTACTTAATTTATTTACACTATTACTAAACTGACTTAACTAAGTAATTTATATCACACTTCTTAATCGTTAATTTATTTCACTTTAAACGCTTTCGCTATTTCGCTATTTACTTTTTACTCTCGCGGCTTCCGTCTACTAATAATAATAATCCGACCGCAGGCCCGCTTATATGCACTTCTCAAAAGCAATCAGGAACCTTCCGGCGTATTCGTGTAATTACTCGAAATATCTTTTATTAACTAGAAAGGTCGAGAACGATTCTTTCTTTAATAAGATGTAAAGCGGCAGGCTCAATTAAGCGTAGCGCCGTCCCTTTGAGACGCCGACTAGGTCCGACAAAAGTAAACACGTCTCGCACTGCTGTTTACTACTCGCGTTACAATATTTAATCAATTAACCTGGTTTTTTAGCATAGCTACAGAATAAGGGTTTGGCCCAATTTTAAACAGAACGCGGTTCTGGATGAAAGGGTGAAAATGCCACTTTGCACCCTTCAACAAAACTACTTACAAAATTTTTACCCAAAAAGTTATGGATCATACTTTTCCTACCTTTTTGAAAGGAAACATCATTCCTGGAAAGTCAAATGGTTCACAATTTGTTATAGCGCTCTTATACGAAAGCTGTACATCATTTGCCTCTACGGCTACGGATTTTCGTTAGTTGCTGGCGGCGAGAAAAAATTTATGTTTCAGCAGAATTTTTCCGGATCGTGATCGCATTTTCCGCACACACGTCCCCATAAATACTTACCATTAGAGCTGTAGGTGTGCGTGCAGTAAATTCACATATATAACACCGTTCCCATTCTAACTAGCTTAAGATTTCAAAGCTTCTCTCCGGAATTATCAGGAATTATTCTTAATTATTTTCCGTAACATGCGCAATCGGCGAGAGGGAGCCCTGCCGCGAATTTGCATGTCCATTATAAAGTGCTATTGTGCGTTTATCTGCATTAGGGTATCTCCCGATATTAGAGACCGTCTATAGGTGTATGATTCCGTGGAAAATAATAATTACGTTTAAAGGATATATAGTACTATCGGTAGCTGACTGTGTGTATTTTGGCTACCCTCCTCGTAATTGAGAACATCCTAGTTGATTACTATCTGGATGATTTAGTATCGTTTGCCATGTATCATTCGTTAGGGGGAAAGCGGAGAATGAATGAGAGCGGTTGCGTTAACCCCCTTATCGAATTCCTGCATGTGCAATACCTCCACTGAATCAGTATTAAAGGGGTTTTTGCGGAAATCTATAAATAAATGTACTTTTAGAGGAGCTCACTTTGAAGACGGTTCAACCAAAAGTGACGAAAGTATATCTTCAGGCAATTTACACACAATAAGACTGGAGTTTGTGTTACATAAAAGTGATGTGATTAATTGACATAAGAAACATAAATGAGAACCAACACAAGAGCCCATCTAATACAACACTCTTCAGAACATTAACATCAGAACTTTAAGGCATTAGAAGCACAATCAAGAATTCTCCAGTCGATCCTTCTTATACGTCATAACGAATTTAATAACTTTTTTACGTATTTACAAAAAAAATATTTTTACTATCTAAACAAATTTTTATAACAAAATTTTTCATCGGGAAATATTTGTTTGTCTATAACGTATCCAGTTCAAACAGTTTTACGTTGAAAATCATGAGATGAAGTCGAAAATCGAGGGTATATTATTTTCAAATTCTGTAAGGCTACGTACGTCTTGAATAATTTGTTGTACGTACCTAAACAAATATTTTTAATAAAAATGTTTAAATGCGAGAACTTAAAACTGTTTTAGTTTACGTTATGGAGAAAGGGCAAAAAATTTTTCTTGTACAAACTTGCCCAGGCACTTATATTAATTTTTCCAATACGTAACCTTACGGACTTTAAAGATAAGCAACGGACCCCCGAATTTCATCCCCTGATTTTTATTATTTCATTTCATGTAATTTTCATTACAATTTTTTGTTGTAAAACGATAGTTAAAATAATTGTTTTCAATTTTTTGTAAATACACCCCATATACACCCACTCCCAAACGATAGTTAGTGGGATGAACTGTATCTGATACGATTGCCTATTAATAAACAATTTTCCTGAAAAAAAAAATTACTAGAAATTTTGCAACAAGAAAAAAATATTTTCTCCTGGACTATAAAATTTCAATTTTCAAAAAAAAAAATTTTTTTCTTGGACTATAATCCCAGCCTTCCTCGAAACTCCACAAACCCCAAGGAAAATTGTTTTCGCGGTCTGTTGATTCCTGCGATGAATTAGTAATCTCTCGATAAATATTAAATGTTTTTCCGGCGATTTTAGAATAAATATTTATATTTGTGGTACTAGTCCGACCGAAGATTAAACGCCTTTATTAGGGCAAACACAATAAAGATATCGCCATCGTAAATAACGAGCAAAGGGCCAGAGGAACGACATAGGCCGACTAGTAAATCGAAAGTTATGAAACTAGTTCCCATTGTTTTTACTTTACGATTATGGTCGAAATTTTGGTAAGCGAGTTGTGTGTTTGTCTTTTCATTTAACTTATGCCCGGTCACAACTTTAAATAAAACACGATCTGTACTTGTAGGTGTTGCATTTTAACAATCACTACATATATTTTAAGCGATATGCGTTCCACGGGAACATTTAAAATATTTACATACCACTTCGTATATAATTTATGAAAATGAAGAGACCAACTCAGGCGATTATGTTCTACCTTTCCAGTATGTAAAATAGCCGTAAAAAAAGAATATGGTTTTTATTATAAGCTGTTGGACAGTTGACGTGGTCCTCGAGAGGAATTTACACGCGAATATCCATCGTCCGTTGCTCTTTTTTCTTATTTATTTTGAAAATTTAGTACTTGTTTTTGCGTGCTCTTGAAAGAGGTACACGGCCATTATAAAATCAATAAGGAACGTCCCGTTGCGAGAAACGTTAATAGGTATCAGTAAATTATGTCCACATATAAGGTCATAATTTATTTTAGTTTTTTCTTTTACTTGTTATAACCATTGCGTGAAAGAGTAAACTTCCCTGCTGTAAATTACTATGCATTTAAATTCCACTGGTTTTACAACCGAACTTGTTGAAAATTAAAATTTATACAATCGACGCTCCTCCGTATGAAAACTATGAAACAATTTGTATGGAATTCCAACTTTTGAAGCTTCGACGGATAACAGGAGGCACGACGCAACACACAAGTGCACAAATGAACTAACTGTTTGAGTTTGAAGAGAACAAAGAACTAATCGTTAGTTACGTACATGAACAAGTCTGGGGACTTAATTAGTTTACAGTTATTTGTTGGGAACGCAATATTTAATTACAAGTACGTAAATGCCGTCAGTTATTACGAAAACGTACTCTCTTCTATTCATTCATCCAACGGAGAATTTTAAAAAAATCTTGTACTATATACGCCTCATACAGTACCAAATATAATTATTGAATAATTGGATACATAGAGGTATAACAGTAATAACTCACAACAGATCCAGAAGACATTAGACTTATATCTGCTTCCTCAGGTTTGGAAACACGCCATAGGCAGGTGCAGGTAATACGAGACGAGATCTAATTTTGGTCTCGTCTCGAAAAGTCTTGAAGTCTCGAATTTATGACTGCTTTCTCAGGTTTGGATAAACACCATAGTCAAGTGCAGGTAATACGAGACGAGATCTAATTTTGGTCTCGTCTCGACAATGTCTTGAAGTCTCGAATTTATAACTGCTTTCTCAGATTTGGAAAAACACCATAGGCAGGTGCAGGAAACTACGAGACGAGATCTAATTTTGGTCTCGTCCCGAAAAGTCTCGAAGTCTCGAATTTTATATCTGCTTTCTCAGGTTTGGATAAACACCATAGGCAGGTGCAGGTAATACGAGACGAGATCTAATTTTGGTCTCGTTTCGAAGTCTCGAAGTCTCGAATTTTATATCTGCTTTCTCAGGTTTGGAAAAACACCACAGCCAGGTGCAGGTAACACGAGACGAGATCTAATTTTGGTCTCGTCTCGGAAAGTCTCGAAGTCTCGAATTTATATCTGCTTTCTAAGGTTTGGAAAAACACCATAGGTAGGTGCAGGTAATACGAGACGAGATCTAATTTTGGTCTCGTCTCGAAAAGTCTCGAAGTCTCGAATTTTATATCTGCGTTCTCAAGTTTGGAAAACCACCAGAGGCCCATAAAATCTATAAACGACAAGAGTACTTTGAATCTTGCGACGCCGGGAAGAAGTTTAAATACAAAATCTGTTCAGGCATTTTTGAGGAAATTTACTTATTAAAAATAGGTTCTTCTCATTTCTTATAAGGGCCTAATTATTGCCCTGCCGTGGTGCACTCCTGCTTCAACTTAAGTCCCAAGTTTATTCGTTTTTAATGATACTTTACTTGAGTTAACTTGTATTCCTCTGGTTTAATTAATCTAGAAACACATTTTGAGGAGCACCCCTGGGGGCCATTAAGACCCCGAGGCCGTGACAATATTAGGACAATGGGAGAAAAATTACATGAACAAGAAGGAAAATTGAGTGTAAAAATCTACTAGAAGACGGAAAGTTATTGGAATCGTCACTCATTTAGTTGTAGGCAATTTCGAGATCAAATATCGATCTCGTCTCGAGAAGTCTTGAAGTCTCGAATTTTCTGCGTTCTCATGTTTGGAAAAACACCATAGGCAGGTGCAGGTAATACGAGACGAGATCTAATTTTGTCTCGTCTCGGAAAGTCTCGAAGTCTCGAATTTTATATCTGCTTTCTCAGGTTTGGAAAAACGCCACAGGCAGGTGCAGGTAATACGAGACGAGATCTAATTTTGTCTCGTCTCGGAAAGTCTCGAAGTCTCGAATTTTATATCTGCTTTCTCAGGTTTGGAAAAACGCCACAGGCAGGTGCAGGTAATACGAGACGAGATCTAATTTTGGTCTCGTCTCGAAAAGTCTCGAAGTATCGAATTTTATGCCTGCGTTCTCATGTTTGGAAAAACACCATAGGCAGGTGCAGGTAATACGAGACGAGATCTAATTTTGGTCTCGTCTCGAAAAGTCTCGAAGTCTCGAATTTTATATCTGCTTTCTCAGGTTTGGAAAAACACCATAGGCAGGTGCAGGTAATACGAGACGAGATCTAATTTTGGTCTCGTCTCGAAAAGTCTCGAAGTCTCGAATTTTATATCTGCTTTCTCACGTTTTGAAAAACACCAAAGGCAGGTGCAGGTAATTCGAGACGAGATCTAATATCGATCTCGTCTCGAAAAATCTCGAAGTCTCGAATTTATATCTGCTTTCTCAGGTTTGAAAAACCACCAGACGCAGGTGCAGGTAATACGAGACGAGATCTAATTTTGGTCTCGTCTCGAAAAGTTTCGAAGTCTCGAATTTTATATCTGCTTTCTCAGGTTTTAAAAAACACCATAGGCAGGTGCATGTAATACGAGACGAGATCTAATTTTGGTCTCGTCTCGAAAAGTCTCGAAGTCTCGAATTTATATCTGCTTTCTCGGGTTTGGAAAAACACCATAGGCAGGTGCAGGAAACTACGAGACGAGATCTAATTTTGGTCTCGTCTCGAAAAGTCTCGAAGTCTCGAATTTATATCTGCTTTCTCAGGTTTGGAAAAACACCATAGGTAGGTGCAGGTAACACGAGACGAGATCTAATTTTGGTCTCGTCGCGAAAAGTCTCGAAGTCTCGAATTTTATATCTGCTTTCTCACGTTTTGAAAAACACCATAGGCAGGTGCAGGTAATACGAGACGAGATCTAATTTTGGTCCCGTCTCGAAAAGTCTCGAAGTCTCGAATTTTATATCTGCTTTCTCAGGTTTGGAAAAACGCCATAGGTAGGTGCAGGTAATACGAGACGAGGTCTAATTTTGGTCTCGTCTCGAAAAGTCTCGAAGACTCGAATTTTATATCTGCGTTCTCAGGTTTGGAAAACCACCAGAGGTCCATAAAATCTATAAACGACAAGAGTAGTACTTTGAATCTTGCGACGCCGGGAAGAAGTTTAAATACAAAATCTGTTCAGGCATTTTTGAGGAATTTTACACGGACACATGATTTTAAAGATAGGTTCTTCTCATTTCTTATAAAGGCCTAATTATTGCCTTCTAATTTTGTTTCGACAAAGTAAGTATGGATCAATCCCAATATCCAATATCTCACCATGAGTACTATTACAATACATTTTTATAATTATGGTAGGCAGCTAGAATTTGATTCGATAGTTCTGTTAAATAATGCCAATTTCGCATATAATACACAATTTACATTAATTTATTTATTATAGTTACACCAATAAAGAGTACGTGGTATCCTAAGAAATCCATTTATTAATCAAGTTAATTTTCGAGTTTGTAACTATTCTCTATAATCTAATTGCTTTTTTTATTCAATATTGTCAAAAATTAAATATCCGGCACCAAATTATGAAATCTACGAAACTATTTTCTGTACACTCAACTTTACCAAATTTATACAGGTACTTCTAGAAAATCAGGGAATATTGACTTCTCGAGACTTGATTTGAGGCGGGACATAACTTTTATGGTTTTTTCGAGACCGACCTGAGAACAGTCATTTCTGGTCTCGAGTCCAACACTAATACGTTGGAAATGCTCTTTTTAAAAATTATAAATGCCAACGTCCTCTTTTGACTACTTGAAAGTCTTTTAACTGCAATATTGGATTTTGGACAAATTTATATTTGAAATTCTCTGGGACTACAACGACATTTGGATTTTTTGGAAGAGAGAATACAGATAGAGAATGTTTAGGGATTTTGCGAGACCAACACGAGACCATACCATTTCTCGTCTCGTCTCGAGTCCACAACAAATGTAGGTATCAAGCTGAGGAGAAGTTTCAAAATGTATGAAGACAATTTGTTAATGGTCATACAGATAACCATGCCACTTGTGGTATTTTCAGAAATTTAATTTAAAGTGGTTTTTGGAAAAAATGACCTTATGAATGTTTAATTTACAATTTCAAATTTTTTTTGAAGAACTCTTTAGCCCAACCTGACCATTGAATTAACTAATTTGAACCAATCCTGCACTTCATTAATAACAATTGGTCAGTATATTGAATATATTTAACGTGATGCCAATTTGAAACAATTAATCCTCGTGGACAAATTTGTTCCATTAATTTGTAAAGAGACTGGCAATTTTTTTAACAACATGTCGATACGGTAACGTTTTCGAAACAACTAAATAACATTAACCTGAAGAGATTAATTCAGGTTCCAAATTATATTGATAATATCGAGCAATTAGAAAACTTCATGTGACAGAATGTTCACATCAGATTATACTTTTTACTGTATTTGACGTGGGTGTCTGCCTGATTGACAGTAAGCTCTTGGAGCCTTTTAAATCAGTTTTGGTTCCAAGAGAAATTAATCACTACAAATAATGGCGTGGGCGAAAAAATACATCGCCTCAAAATGTAAATATAATTATATGTAAAAACATAAATTACCATTCTATCTTTAATCTACGATATACCTTTTACCTATAATCTCATAGACAATATCATTGCGTCATTTCTCAGTTTAAAACGCACTTCTAATCCCTTCTTAAACCATTACCAACCGTGTAATACAGGTAACGATTCTAACTTTTTGATTTTGCTGTGGTAACCTTCCTGAATTATAATTTAAAGTTCACTGCAAGTAGAAAGACACAATTAAACTTTGCTGGTCTTGCAACTGAACCGACATCGCGACAATAGCGACGAACTCAATGTATACCCACCTCGCTCGCAGCGAAGGAAACTCGGAAAATGTACCCTCACGTTGTACGGAAGTTTGCGTAAAAACTTTAATATTACTTACATTGCGAGTTACGGAAAACATCTGCTCGGGACATTAAAAATCATTTAGGGACGAAGTTTCAGACGCAGGATCCGCAGGAAATTGGTATTATGGTAATATCAGCTGTGGAATAAAAATGGGCCAAAAATAGTGTTTTTTTAATTTATTATTTTAAGCACTTTAAAATGAAGTTAGGACTTCCATATCACAGGTAGAAAATCTTGGAGTTATGATGAAGGAATCCTATAAATTTCGTTTCGATCGGTGTATTAGATTTTGCACAATAATTTTGCAATCCAGAAAAATCGAAAAATATCGAAAATTTTCAAAATTGTTTAAATTTTTTTCCCATTATTCGATTTTCACAAAACTGGCTGAGCAAATAGAAGAAGGAACAAGCTTTCATGTGCTTTTTTCAGAATTAAAAAATATTTATTAGAACGGCCACAGTCATTGGTTAAAGTTGTCACATTTATAAATTTATCAAAATTCGAAGCGAGAAATTTTTTTAATGTAAATTTCACTCTCTTTAAGTAAATTTTAACAAAAATATTATACTGGTTACTGTGAGAAACAATTATTTCTTAAGATATGAGAAAAAAATAGTAATTTTATTAACCATTAATAACGATTTTATTAAAAAACTAATCAAGTTTGAGGAGTTATATCTCAGAAACTAATGAACAAAATATCAACTTATTCTATATAAAAAGAAGCGTGTTTCAGAGTACTTTCCGGCTACGTTTTCAGAATTTCATTTAATAAAAAATTCGCCGAGATAATCTATTTGTTTATATGCAAAAATAACGACACCAAATTTAAACAGTGACTATGACAGTTCTAATAAATATTTTTCAATTCTGAAAAAAGCACATGAAACCTTGTTCCCTCTTATATATGCTCAGCTAGTTTTATTAAAATCTAATCGTGGGAAAAAATTTGAAACAATTTTGAAAATTTTCAATATCTCTCGATTTTTTTAGATTGCAAAATTATTGTGCAAAATCTAATAAACCGATCGAAACGAAATTTACAGGATTCTTTTATTATAACTTCAAGATTTTCTACCTGTGATATGGAAGTTCTAACTTCATTTTAAAGTGCTTAAAATAATAAATTAAAAAACCACTTTTTTGAAACGTTTTTTTTTTGTTTATTTGCTATTTTGCAAAACCGCTAATAAATTTTTGAATTTCTAACCTATGTCATATTGTGTAAAAAGTTATTCTGCAACTTTTTTCTCTCTTCAACTTTCTTCTAAATTCAATACTTAAAAAGTTAGAAGCAAAACAAGTCGGTTAAAAAGGAGTTTTTAATATTTTTTTAAATTGTTGCATTTTAAACAATGTTCCCGACCTTTGCGTTTTGGAGGATAAGTCAATTCTTATTCTAGGCATTATTCATGTATAAGAACATTGCGGTTACCTCTTACGTCCACCTAAAGCCAATTTTTGACAGATGGGTCTTGGACTATATCGTAACGTTGTGTTTCCGGATAAAGTTTAATTTAACTTTCGAAGTTAATTTAATTACAACCTTCACCGAACAAATGTTTGACTTTAAACTTCAACCACTCCGATGTAAGTGTGTGTAGGTACTATTTCTCTTAAAAATTGTAATTGTAGATAGACTACCTTTAAAATGTCAACATGTCCCGAATTGAAATAAGGCCACAATTGCAACGAGCGCTGTAATTTAAAAGCGTTACTAGACGTTAGTTATTAACGTTAATTGTTGTGTCAGGCACGACAATAAAAACGAACTATAAATAAAATAAATTTGTCATTATCAAGGAGGAAATCTTTCGTGGTGCTCGGCGTGCAGTTAATGCAACGTTTTAATTTACATGTACGTCCTCTCTCCGCTATAACAAATCGAGAATAAATAATAACAGAGCGAATCGCTTTTTATCCTTCGGATCCAGTCCGGCGCAGGAATCATCTTTGCGTTATAATTATTATTAAAAACCCGTACCCGGCGTTTATTTGCATATTTTCATGTTTTATAAAATAATAAACGTTCTTAAGCATCCCCTTTAATTTATGGCTTTCCTGTCTGCGAGCGAGGTTCTCTTTTGTTTTACTTTGAGAACGGTGTCATTGAAAACGTAAAGCTGCTGAACGGACGAGGCGGCTCACGGATTTCTCCGTCAAGTGAAATGTACTTACAATTCCTCACGATTGTCCTAAACCCCCCCGAAGAGAAAGTGGATGCGATGGGCACTCTTGTTTAAACAAAACGCACGTCTTACCTGCCCATATAATCGGTTCGATATCCGCTCTTTCTACCCGAGGGTCCGCAAAAAGGGCGAATTTCATGCAAAAGTTCATGGAGAATAGTCGCAAGAACACAAATCGACCATTTAGGAAACATATTTCCGGAAGTATTCATTTCGATGTGGAACTTTATTGAACTTCAAGCTTCAGCTGTCAGTCACTGTACAAACGTGTTATTTAAAAAATATGAGTACTATCTAAAATATTATTTTAATGAACAGAAGCTAACTTGTATTGCAGACATTCAACAAAACATTTTAATAAGTTTATACAACATTTTATAGAAAGAGGATATACCATAAAAACCGTATAATCCTAAAATCGGTATTGTGCGATTATGTATGTTTTGCAGTGTATTGCGTCCATGAATATATGCACACAAAGTCCCACTTGGAGAAAAATTTATACCAAAAATACCCAAAGGATGAAATGACAATTCTTGTTTTTGTTGCGTCTAAGTTGTCGCAACAAATTTGTAGCAAACAACTAGTGGAGTTTGTTGCAATACTGCCAAACCAGTCATTAGTCAATCAAGTGCAGGATTAGTTTCCTTCAAGCTCAAAACAGACAAATTTAAAATATTCTGAAAATAGCTAGTTTAAAAAACTGGAAAAAAAATTAATTTTTTTTTCAAATTATTTTAACAAACTTTATTTGTGCCGAAGTGTGCTTCAAGCACACTTGTCAAGCTGGTCAATAGCCAATCAATTATAGAATTAGTTCAAATGAACCAATTAAAAGATTATTTCCAGAAGTTCGAATGGGCTAAATTCATAATACTGCAGGACAATTCGCAGGTTTTTATATGTAAACCAGTTATTGTAAAATTTGTTCTTGTTGAAGTTGATTGAATAAATTTTATTTGAGTTAAAATTTGTCAACATGGTAAATATCCAATCAAGTGCAGAATTAGGTTAAATCAGTTAATTGAAAAATTAGATTGATTGAAAAAGATTGTTTCTGTTTAAATTATCTTAAAAAACTATTTGCATCAAAGTTTGTTTCAGTTTTATCAAACTAGTGAACATTTAATTATGTGCAGAATTGCATTGAGTCTACTAATCTCTAATGCCACGCGGGGTTTATAATCCGGCTGGTGCATTTCGAGCACCACCTAATTTAAAGATCAGTTAGGATAAACTAGGACAAAACATAACTAGGAAACTATTGTTTTTTTTGTTGATATTTTTTCTACGCTTTATTTGTATCAAAGTTTGTTTCAGCACTGTATTAATCTGGTTTGGCACCAATCAAGCGCAAGATTACTTCAAATCAGGTAAAAGATCAGTTCAACACGGCCAAACATAGAGTGTCCAGAACATTTTAAAAAAAAATCCTAAATGTCTAAACAGTAATTACGAAACTCTCACTTTTTTTTAAATTGTTGCAAACTGTCAACCGGGTCTGTAACCGATCAAGTGTAGGATTGGTCCAAATTAGTTACTGAACGCTCAGTTCCAATGGAAGTTCGTAACAGTCAAATTCAGAACGTTCTGAAAATGTTTACAAACTACCTACTTTGTACCCAAAATATTATTTGAAAACTCTCGTTATGTTCCGTCTCAGTTGTTGTAACAAACTTGATTTGTATAGTCAACGAGCAACTGAACGTCATAGTTTAGCCAGGATTAGTTCTAACTGAATAACTGAAAGGTTAGTTTCAGTAACAGTTCAAATCTGAAGGTTTTGAAATATGTTTACGGTGTTATTGCAAAAATCGATATTTGTATCAATTGATTTAATATTGTCAAGCTGGTCAATAGATAAATTGGTTAGTTATTATTCTATGATTGAAACTTACAATAAAACGTTTTCTAAAAATATAATTGTTGCATTCTAAAGCTCAGAACCGTAATTTTGCAATTTGACTTGAGTTGTTAGCTACAATTATTGAAGATTAGTTGCAATTTTAGTTGAATTCTGTTTGAAAATTGAATTAGTTAAAATTTGTTTCAGTAAGTAAGTTATTGCAAGAAATCTGTATTTGTATCAATTGACTCAATACTGTCAAACTGGACAATAGCAAAATTGGTTAGTTAATATTCTATGATTGAAATTTACAATGAATCGTTTTCGAAAAATACAATTGTTGCATTCTAAAGCTCAGAACAGTAAATTTCTCAATTTGACTTGCGTTGGTATCTACAATAATTATTGAAGATTAGTTGCAATTTTGATTGAATTTTGTTTGAAATTCTAATTAGTTAAAATTTGATTACGCTGTTATTATAAGAAATTTATATTTGTATCAATTGATTCAATATTGTCAAACGGGTCAATATATTAATTTGGTAATTATTATTCTATGATTGAAATTTATAATGAAACTTTCTCAAAAAATCCAATTGTTGCATTCTATAACTTAGAACAGTACATTTCGCAATTTGACTTGCGTTATTACACTTATTACTTACAGTTTACAGTTATTGAAGTTTAATTGGCATTTTAGTTGAATTTTGTTTGAAAGTTTAATTAGTTAAAATTTCTTTACGGCAAGTTATAACAGTGTAACCTCTATATAGCGGACAGTCACGGGAACCACAATTTTGTCCGTTATAAGGAGGTGTTTGCTATTGGGAGGAAAGGATCGAATAAAAAAAATATTGATATGTGCACAAATGTAATTGAAAATACTACATTTTTAAATTGCAATTTATTTCTTATTGAAAAATTTGTCAATAGTAGTTTGTTTAATATTAAGAGACTTAAGGGATTTATGGATGCAATTATGAAAGGTGTCCATTATTTAAAATGCTTAGTAACACGGATTCCAGAAGATGATGATTAAACTTTTAATTCCCATTTAAGAGGTATATTCCTCACACATCTGATTTCAAAAGTTGATATCCGTTGTTAAGAGGTAATTTTATTAACAATTATATAGGAAATGGTGGTTTTTCACTGTCCGTGTCCGTTATTTGGAGGTTCCGATATTTGGAGGTGCTGATATGTAGGTGTATAAATCCTTATTAAGAAATTCGAGAAATATAAAACTGTCCGTTATAAAGAGGAGTCCGCTATTGGGAGGTGACCGTTATTAGAGATTTTACTGTATAAGAAATTTATATTTGTGTCAATTGATTCAATATTGTCAAACGGGTCAATATATTAATTTTGTAGTTATTATTCTATGATTGAAATTTACAATGAAAGGTTTTCGAAAAATACAATTGTTGCATTCTAAAATTCAGAAAAGTAAATTTCGCAATTTGACTTGCGTTATGAATTAGTGAAGATAAGTTGCAATATTAGTTGAATTTTGTTGGAAAGTTGAATTAGTTAAAATTAGTTTCCGGTAAGTTATTTCAAGAAATCGATATATGTATCTACTGGTTCAATTTTTTCAAACTGGTCAATAGATAAACTGGTTAGTTATTATTCTATGATTGAAATTTACATTGAAACGCGTTTTCGAAAAATACAATTGTTGCATTCTAAAGCCCAGAACAGTAAATTTCTTAATCTAACTAGCGTTGTTAGCTACAATTAATAGTTGCAATTTCAGTTGAATTTTGTTTGAAAATTGTATCAGTTAAAAACTGTTTACGGCAAGTGATTGCAAGAAATGGATGTTTATATCAAATTTGGCTTTTTTAGCAAAATTGATTAGTTATCTATGATTAAAATTTGCAGTGGAACGCTTTCGAAAAATACAACTGTTACATTCTAAAACTAACAACCGTAATTTTCGCAATTTGACTTGCGTTATTAATTATTGAAGATTAGTTGCAATTTCAACGAGTACACAATTAAAACGATATCTCCGCTTAATGAGCACAAGTAGATGGCATTCCCGACGCAGTTGCGCCCCTATCTCTCATTATTAGTCGTGACTCTAAAATTTCGCGATAGATGACGTCGCCTATTCCCTTCACTTAAAGTCACTATATAGATATAGTGACTTTACCTTCACTTTTTCGCCTAGAACGAATATCATATTCAAACGCCGATAATGGAAACCCATACGGTTTTACATTTCCGTCTAATGTTATATCCCGACCGACTCGCACCCTTAATGAATAGATTACGAGCGCTTCCCATTCATTAACTTCGCCCACATTATTTATGAACCGGAGATATTCGTGAACTTCAAGGGTAGTACGTTAATCGATGTCGAGGGCGAGATACTTCATACTTCAACGCCGGGCGGGAGGGATTAGAAAGCGTTACCCGAAAACGTACTCGCGGTCATTAAATTTAAAATATATGACATAAGGCCAAAAGCAACGAGAAGGAAAAGAAGACGAGAACAAACAATGGCGGCGGCGCTTTTCGATCCCGACGGGTCTGATTATCCGAGTCAGGAGAGATAACCTTTTCCGATTGGTGACCGGAGGGGTAGAAGAGTCGACCGCAAATTACACGAATGACGAAAATCAAGTTTGACACATATTTAAATGTTCATTGGGTATGAAAACAAAGATCGAGCCTTTTAATTGAGCTTCGTCATGGGTACTCGACAGCTGATTAATTTCAGGACCGTTCGTGGGTGAGCCGGCGAAGAGAAAGAGAGAGAGACGAAGGACCGATCGCCAGTACTGGAGTTAGCCTTTTCTTTTTCTCTCTTATTTGGTAAATACTCATAGTCCAGTGTTGAAAGAAGAAAAGCCGGAATAAATTTATAGATATTTTAAGGTTCTACAGCTAAATTTGCTTAGTTAAAGGCGAAAAAAATCTGTTTTCATTCATAGAAGGTTTCCTTTACATTTTTACGAAAAATACTTCAAATAAAAGTTGTAGCCCATTAAAAATCCTGTAATTTGCCGTTTCATAAATTCAAATCGGTTAACAAATGCCTGAGATAATGGCTAAAAACGCTTATTTTTACACTAACTTATACACGTTAATAAATTTGTTATTAACATAACAACATTTAATATAACATTTTCAAAACAAGGCATTTTATGTGTTTTTAAAGTGTACTTAATTTCAGCCAGATTAATCAAATAGTTTATAAGTTATTCTAATTGTTTATCCCAGAAGGCAATTATTTAAACAATTATCCTTGCCTAAGGAATTAACCTAGATACATTTTGAAAGTTGAAATAGATTTTTCGTGGATTTAACTGTAAGATTTACTAAGAAAACATATTTTTTTAAAATTTGTTATTAAAATCATCGTTTGAAAAAGGGATTATGTACCTACTTTTTAGCTAATAATCTGATCAAAAGTAGTTTATGCAGTCAAAATACATAGTCAGTAAATTTAAAAACAGTTACTACACATCATCTGAAAGTTTAAAATATAAGCAGTAGTGGCAGTAGTCACTAAAACTAAATTGAAATTTAAAAAGTAAATATTGATGGTAAGTGGACATTACTTACTAGAAATTGCTATTTAATTGTAATTTTTAATATCCCCTATTGATTTGCTGTACAATACTACTTTTCAAAAAAATGAATGCAATATGAAGTGTTTCTGAAAAATGGGATTAAACAGTTTAAACCAAAGTCAATTTGTATAATCAAAATAGATCCAAAGCTATCACGAATAAGTCATTAAATGAACAATTTCTATACATCGAAAGTTGAAAATATAATCAGCAATCACTAATTAGAAATTAAGTTTTAATAACTTTTGTTTGGTAATTAGACATTACCTACTAAAAATTTATATTTAATTATATTTGCCTATGTACATCATTGAGTTGTAATAAGACATTATTTTTCATTAAAAAAAAAATAGGATGATTTAAATTGGGTAAAACATAATTAAAATAGATCCCAAGCTGCAATAAATAAAGGACAAAAAATTCTATAAAAGTTTCTAATTAATTGTAATGTCTTCTGCAGATTCTGATTTTGAAATACAATATTACGATTTAAAAAAATAAATGCAGTGTCAAATTCTGCTGAAGGGTAAGATGAGATATTTTAAACCAAAGTCAATATGCATACCCCAAATGGATCCTAAGCCAAAATGAATGCAAAACAAAGAAATATATTTAATTGGTATTTTTTAAGGATTTTTTTTACTTATTACACAATCAAAAAATATAAAAATTAATGCGATATTGAAATGTTGTTGGAGAATAAGATGAAATATTTTACCAAAGTCGATGTGTATAATCAAAATACTAAATATATCCTAAGCCAAAATGAATAAAACAAAAATTTTATAAAAATTAAGAGAATATGATTAAATAGACTGAACCAAAGTGGATATGCATAACAAATCCAAAGCCATAAAGAATAAATAGTTAGTAAATTTAAGAACACTTCCTACGAATCACCTGGAATTAAAGAAAAGTAAAAAACGTAATCACCAACATTAAATTAAAATTTAAACATACATCGTTGATGGTAATTAGACGCTACCTAAAAAATTCCTATTTAATTGTAATTTCCTATGTATATTTTGACTTGTAATATGACAGGTTCTTAACATGAAATATTGCCCTAAATGTGCTCCAGTTTGGGTTTTGGGCATATGACGTCACGAAGTCACGTGACTCTTGATTGACACAAGACAGTTTTGGCGGTCATTTATTTTTCTCAAAATGTTATCGAAAATACAGCTATTAAAATACGTGTGGGCGGCATAATATACGACATCAAACCTTTAAACATATTTTTTCGAAAGTAGTCAAACACCCTATAATTTCCTATTATAGATCGGTAATAATCTAACATATGTTTGAACGAAATTATAAAGGGATACACCTGAGAAATCTTTTTTGTACTTTCTACAAAAGATGCATGTGCTAGAGCATATGTTGTATTTCAATCACCAGATTTTTGGTTTTCATATTTCAGTACAAAGACGAGGAACGAAGGAAACTTGATAGAAATTTTTAAACAAAAGAGTATCAAACCTCAAATCGTCTAATTTCAAAAATCAGTGAGTCTAACACTTCTTGAATTTGAATTCTAATTCAAACAAAGACGATTTTGGTGATAACGTGATAACAGTCTTCCTTCTTTTATAAATTCAAAATGACTCATCCAATGCTCGTTAATGTTCAAAATTAAATGAAACCAATGCGAACTTTAAATTACAAATTACCGTTATTTACCAAAATGAATCCTAAACAAATCGAATTCAGTTCACACAAACAAAGAACACACCAACATCCATTATGTAAAGATTCCCGAGAATTATTACAAGAATCCATCTCAGCGCTCGCTAAAGAGCCGTTTAACTTACGCATATAGATTAAAGCAAACCATACCATTAAGCTTAAAGCGGACGTTTTACAAGTATTAAAATATTATTCATGGGTTCTGAAATGCCATTAGAAATAATAACATAAAATGTCTCGTATTGATACGTCTTGCCTTTAAACGAAACTACTTTTTACATCTCCACAAAACACTACTGAAAATTTATTTTCCTTGCTCCGAAGTATACATAAGGCATCAGCTGAATTCGTATATTTTTACTTACATTGTAACGCGAATTACGGAATCTGACGAACATGACGTGGTTGAGCAAACGGTATGACTACAAAAAATTGAGATAGGACCTGAGATATATATGTAAGGGGACTTGTTTTACGGTATTGCGTTAAAATATAAAGTAAGGCCGCAGAGGCAAACTTGCCGATTTAAGAATTAACAAGCAAAACCTACAAATATTGATTAGCTTGTACATATATATATAGGTTTATTATCAAGACAACATTTTGACGAAAATCAAAGAGAATACTACCTAATAGATGTCGTTTCCAATGGAAACTTATAGGTAAGATTGTTGATTTTGATTCTAAAGTTGAAATTGACGCAATTCCATGACTTTTTGGCTGTTTACAAGTAAATATCATTTGGAAAATTGCAAGGTGGTTTTGATTTTGTTTCATAGATCTAATCATAATATCAGAAAACTGTGATTTTCGGTAATTTTCCTCTTATCCAGCGAAATCTTATAGATAACATTTTTGATTTTGAATCTAAAATTGAAAGAGATGCAATTCCATGATATAAGGCTGTTTAGGAGTAAATATTATTTGAAAGATTGCAAGGTGGTTTTGATTTTGTTTCATAGATCAAATTATAATATCAGAAAACTGTGATTTTAGGTAATTTTCTTCATACCCAGCGAAATCTTATAGATAAAATTTTTGATTTTGAATCTAAAGTTGAAATGGATGCAATTCCATGACTTAAGTCTGTTTACAAGTAAATATCATTTGGAAAATTGCAAGGTGGTTCTGATTTTGTGTCATAGATCAAATTATAATATCAGAAAACTGTGATTTTCGGTAATTTTCTTTTTACCTAACGAAATATTATAGACAAAATTTTTGATTTTGAATCTAAAGTTGAAATGGATGCAATTCCATGAGTTAAGGCTGTTTACAAGTAAATATCATTTGGAAAATTGTAGGGTGGTTTTGATTTTGTTTCATAGATCAAATTATAACATCAGAAAACTGTGATTTTCGGTAACTTTCTTCTTACCTAGCTGTATATTATAGACAAAATTTTTGATTTTAATATTAAAGTTGAAATAGATGCAATTCCACGACTTAAGGCTGTTTACAAGTAAATACCATTTGGAAAATTGCATTGTGGTTTTGATTTTGTTTCATAGATCAAATTATAATATCAGAAAACTGTGATTTTCGGTAATTTTCCTCTTTACCCAGCGAAATCTTATAGACGAATTTTTTGATTTTGAATCTAAAGTTGAAATGGATGCAATTCCACGAATCAAGGCTGTCTACAAGTAAATATTATTTGAAAGATTGCAAGGTGGTTTTGAATCTTTTTTCATAGATCAAATTATAATACTAGAACACTATGATTTTCGGTAATTTTCTTCTTACGCAGGGAAATCTTATAAATAAAATTTTTGATTTTGAATCTAAAGTTTAAATTGACGCAATTTCACGAATTAAGCCTGTTTACAAGTAAATATCATTTGAAAGATTGCAAGGTGATTTTGCTTTCTCTTTCATACATCAAATTATAATATCAGGAAACTGTGATTTTCGGTAATTTTCTTCTTATCCAGAGAAATCTTATAAATAAAATTTTGGATTTTGAATTTAAAGTTGAAATGGATGTAATTCCACGACTTTAAGGCTGTTTACAAAGTAAATATGATTTGGAAGATTGCAAGGTGGTTTTGATTTTTCTTTCATAGATCAAATTATAATATTAGAAAACTGTGATTTTCGGTAATTTTCCTCTTACCCCCTTTTCCTCTTACTCTTCTTAAGAAAAAATTTTTAATTTTGAATCTAAAGTTGAAATGGATGCAATTCCACGACTTTAAGATTGTTTACAAGTAAATATCATATCATCATATGGAAGATTGTAATGTGGTTTTGATTTTGTTTCACAGATCAAATTATAATACCAGAAAACTGTGATTTTCGGTAATTTTCTTCTTACCCAGTAAACTCTTATAGTAAAATTTTTTTGATTTTGAATCTAAACTTGAAATTGACACAATTTCACGAATTAAGGCTGTTTACAAGTAAGTATCATTTGGAAGATGGCAAGGCGGCTTTGATTTTTCTTTCATAAATCAAATTGTAATATATCAATGTAAACTTGTAAGCATGACTAAAGTGTGGTAAGTTTCTCAGTCCCAATCTGTTGATTCAGACACACTTTAGGCATGGCAAAAAGGTAATTCCCATCAGTGATCAAAATTAATAAGCACACAAAAGCTTACACAAAAGGCTGATTGATTCTAAAGCTATTCATTCAATTTTAAAAATTAACAACCCAACGTAAAAGAAAATGATGTTAAGGTAATTTACAAGTAAACATCGACTCAAAACTCATAAGGTAATTTTGATGTATGTTCCTGAATCAATCAATAAGGATTATTAAAAATGGCGATTTGTAACATCGTAAGACTTTCTTATATGGCCGGACAAAATATTCATGGCAACATTATCACCGTTTTATAAAATTTATTTAGTATTGAATCTTCTCATTTTCTCGTATTAGTAAATACTTCTTTTGGTTGTTTGGTAGATAACAAATGTTTCTGAAAAATGTTTTTAATACAACTAACGTCATTTAAACGATAACAACGAATTGCAATGTGCGTACTTCGAAATCAAAACCGTTTTAAAGAAAATTGTACAAATAAAAATTCTTAAGAGTAAAGTGCCCTTTAGGACAGTTTTAGGAAAAAATATTTCAAATAAAAATTGAACAGATTTAATATCTACGTTAATTCAAATATAAAGTTTTGTGAAAAATTCAAAGCATTTTAAAAAAAAATGATAAATTGAAAAAGTTCAAGAGTAAAGTGCCCTTTAGGGACGTTTTAGAAGAAAATTTTTCAAATAAAAGTTGTAACCATTAGTTCGGACAGTTCAAATCTAAAATTTGGTAAGAATCGGTGAAGCCGTTTTGGAGAAAATTGAGCAGTTTTTGAGACAATCCAAGAAAACCTAAAAATGACAGGACTAAAGTGCCCTTTGCCCTTAACTGATTCTGATGAAATTTATGTGGTCGCGAGTTTTCATAACATTCAACCTAAATACAAAATTTCAAGTTTCCACTATTTATAGAGTCTGAGAGAACGTAGACCACATACACCATACATACACACACACACACACAGACATATTTCCAAAAACATGTTTTTGAACTCGGGGCACCTTAAAACGTCCAGATATGCCCACATCCCAAATTCAAAAAATCAGCACGATTACAATATTTTCTCTTAAAAAAAAAAAGTAAAAAATTAATAACCACTGGTAACTTAAGTTTGATAATAATTGTCCTCGAGCTTAACCAATAAAAAAGCTACTATACTTTAATCCTTCAGACAGATATACCGCTTTTAAAAAACATAACCGTTGTAAACCCCAAAAACTTCACAGACACGACGTTAAATTTACATGTGATCTAACCTTTCCCCTTTGGCATTAGCGATAAAAACGTTCTTTTCTGTACGCTAAGGCCGTCCCATAAAGCTCCCGCAACAAGCGAGAAAATCTCCCGGACTATTCCAACGGTATAGATTTATGAATTATTAAAGCGTCCCAGAATAAGAAGTTTGTCGCATTCTCGAAGAGAACCTGCCCTGGAAGGCAGGCAGGCAGGCAGGCAGGCTTCTCAAAGGACTCGACTTATCAAGATCGGAACATTAATTGCTCCATCAATATTAGTTACAAATTTTCTGACATCAATTTGTTGACTTTACGGTAGAAACTGAAATGATTTCGCTGACAGTAATTCGAGATGAGATCGCATCTCGTTTTCGGATTGACGAGGACGGAGGTTTTAATCCGCGGCGGAGTTATTAAATGGGATTACTGAATAATTCCCGTTTCTTTGTTGCGAATTTTCGCTTTGATTCGGGAAGTTTTCAATCGTTACGCCCGAGATTTATTCCATATAATTATGGGAGAGGGGGGGAGGAAAAACGGGGAAATATCTCGTCAGGGGGAAAAGGCAACACCGCATTAAAATCACCCGACTCGCCGTTTCTATTTCCCCGAGACCAGTTTAAATTGTTAATTATTTAATGCTGACTCGAGAATTTATCACGTTTCTCTTTTGATTACGTCGAGCATTCCTGGAAAAGATTTTATTTGCCCACATTAATTGACCTTTGGAGTGGTTTTTCGTCCGACCGGTTCTAAATCTCAAAATACCTCCTGAGGGGTAATTAATTTTTAATTAAATATGTTTATTAAGGTTGTTAATACAAGCGGTTCAGCATGGGTCTCTTTTTGTGTGCTCGCCTCAATTTCCATATTTTACCAGCACGGGACGACGAGTCGCGCTTATAATCAGGTAGAGATAACCCGAGGCTGTACCATTGTGTTCTTTTCATTAAACGACTCGTCTTTTTTCTTCTTTAAATTTATAGGGGGGGCTCTTCGTGTACGTATCATTACTATAAATTCGTCGGATAGATGCCGCGTCAAACGATTACGGTCACACTAAACACGAAGGCGACGCTGACACGAGCCCATTTTACTCCAATTAATTTTTGAGGAAAATTATTGAAAATTATTGTTCTTTCTGCAATTTCTCTATATTACCCTGACGTCAGAGGTTAGTAAACTCTAAAGGTCTCCAGAGCCCACTTTGTTATCTACTTTGTTCGTTTTGTACCCCTTTTGAGATTCATGACAATTACGCAAATTCACTCTCATATTCCATGTTCACATTTCTTCATAATTCATATTCCTCTTTCTTTCCTTGTTGAGGTCATTTATTCTAGATTACATACCACCCCCTGTAACCCCCTGTTTTGCTCTGAGCCGCCACCTCCAAACCGAGCATACTTAAGCACCTATTCAGGCCCTAAGCGTGACAATATTTCCCAAAATTCTCGTCAAATTTTCTTTTGAGTTTCCCAGATTTTAAAAACTCCGCCATGTTGAGGAGAGATTCTAGATTCCACATATTTTCATCTGGTTAGTTGAAATGGTCCTTAAGACCCAATCGTACCAAATCAAATTTGACGACCGCCCTCTTGAATATCTCATTGTGAATAATGATCAAAATGAAACGAACTGGTAGATTATTTGCAAATATTAAGGTTTTCCAGTTGTACGGTCGCCATCTTGAATCATCACAATCTGTAAAGGGATTGGAAACCAGTGATCCCGACAATCCTACATTACCTACATTTTTCTACTAATATTTATGGTGCTCTTTCGGTTTTGTGACCGCCATCTTGAATCTGATTTGTGATCAGTGCTACCACCACCATATATTCGCCCTTTTGAATCTACCATTTTGAAATATGAAAGTTTGATAATAGTTTCGTAATCAAATGCAGCAAGTTATACAGAACTGTCTAATATTTCATGCATAATCTTCTAAAAACGTTTTTAACAATTTCTGTTCAATTTCCTTATCTCATTGTGAATAATGACCGAAATGAAACGAACTGGTAGATTATTTACAAATATTATTGTGTTTTCAGTTGTGCGGCCGCCATATTCAATCCGCCATTTTGAATCATAACAATCTGGAAAGGGATTGAAAACCAGTGATCCAGAAAATCTTACATTACCTATATTTTTCTACTAATATTTATGGTGCTTTTTCGGTTTTCCAACCGCCATCTTGAATCTACCAATTCGAATGATGATAATCTTGTGATCAGTGCTACCACCACCAATTATTCGCCATTTTGAATCTACCATTTTTAAATATGAAAATCTGATAACAGTTTCGTAATGAAATAGAGCAAGTTATATGGAGATCTTTAATACAGGGTGATCAAGAATGACTGTTTGAGTTGGCAATCCTACCTGGAGGATTTTTTTGCCTAAGGGTTTGCAATGCTACAACCAGACAAGGCGTATCAACTTTAAATAGGTTGCCTCAAGCGATCCTGACCTACCACAACGTCATCTACGTCACACGGTGACCGGCGATGCAAAAAATACTTTGAAAAACTCAAAACTGTTGTCAATTACAAACGAAAACGCCAGCCAAACGCCGAATTGTCAGAGTAATACAGAGCATAGATGAAACCAGAGTTAGATTAAACACAGGTAATAAAACTCAGACCTGTGTCGCCAGTCTACGTCACGAACTCCGCCTCCCCTGCGCGACCCCCTCGCCAGGAAGTTTGTTTCATTTATTTGACAAAACAATCAGCGTTATGTAAGTGGCTGGATCGACATAGCACTCATAGCAGCGAAGGCCAAATAAAAGAAGAAGAAGAACAATCAGCGATAAGATTGTAGGACTAGGTTATGTGAACAAAAATTAACGCTTAAAAATGAAACTCGAAATACAGAACAATGATTTAATTAAACCGGCTAAAGGTAATGCTCAAAATGCCCCCCATTTTGGTCCAGACATAAAGTAACTCTTCTTTTTAGGCTCTCGAAGATATTCACCAGCATATTGGGGGTAATGTTTGCCACTTCCTGAACTATTGCCTTCTGCAGCTCTTCTTCAGTATGCAATATATTCCTAAAGACATTGTCCTTCAAGAGCCCAAATAACGCAAAATCTAATGGGGTGAGATCTGGTGACCTACTTGGCCATATGCCCTGAGTAATTACTCTGTCGCCGAAATTCTCTCTTAAATATCCCATAGTAGCACGAGCCGTATGTGCCCTTGCAGAGTCTTGTTGGAAATATCCAATTTGATGCTCTTCGTCTGTTAATTGGTTTATAAAAGGCCTCAAAAAGTGTTGGATATATCTCTCCGAATTGACGGTAAAATTAAAAAATATCGGCCCATACACCCGCGTCCTTGAGACTGCCAACCAAACTCCAACTTTAACCGGGTGCAAATTTGTCTCTCTGATAGCATAAGGATTTTCACCTGACCAAATTCTGTAATTTTGTTTATTCACATAGCCGTTGAGATGAAACCAGGCTTCGTCGGAAAAGAAGGTATTGTCAAGGATATCATTATTATTTAATATGTCATTGAATTAATTGCAAAATAAAACTCTCTGCGGGTGATCAGGAGGCGTTCATGACTGGACGATGGAAATTTTGTAAGGGTGATACTTTAATTTCTTTTTAAGCACAGTGGAGCAACTTCCATATGATAAACCTGTAAAACCGTGAATTAGAACATGAAAAAGTGGAAGTCTTATGGGTAAGAATGAAAATTGGTTGAATAGGAGGCATAAGGACCAAACCTGTTTGAAGGGAGAGCTTTCTTGAGGATTTGCGAGGACTTCTTTGCATTCGAGTTCTGATATCCTCGACAACTTCCTCGTTTAGAGTAGAAGGTCTACCAGTTGATTTTTGTTTGTTTAGGTTCCCTGTGTTTAAATATCGTTCAACTACTCGCATACAATGCTGCTGAAAGACAGCAAAAGTGACCAAAGTCTCCGGAAACATTTCCTGAAATTGCTGATATGTCGCTTCGAGAGAGTACTGCCAACCAGTAATTGGGTTATAAATCCCGCTTCGAAAGTACGCCATTCCAACGAAAATATCGTGTTGTAACGTGAAAACCATTTTAAATAAATAAATTTGAAAAGAATACCAGAAATTTGAATTTGAAATAGCAAATTCAAATTACCAGTTGTACCATTTAAAAATGAAATTCAGCATTGCCAACTCAAACAGTCATTCTTGATCACGTTGTATTTCGTCTATAATCTTTTTATACCATTTTTCAATAATTTATGTGCAATTTCCTTATCTCATTCTGAGTAATGACTGAAATGACACGAATTGGATGATTATTTACAAACATTATTACATTTTTCAATTGTGCAGCCACCTTATATAAACATGTATTTATTATAGTGAGTATATCTGTGGGTTATTCATTTCTTTATCGATCTATAAATTGAGACAACATAATAATGTGTAGATAGAATTTTCAAAAATGTTGTCAGAAGTGCCAAACTTTCTACAAAAATGGGAGAATGTTCTCCCGGAGATGTAATAGTCAGTAATGTTCTTGAAGATCCCCAAATAGAATAAAAACAACTAATTGTTGAGACTTATTACAATGCAGACGTTTCGTTCATAATTATGAACATATTCATGGCTCTACAATTATACATATGTTAAGTATCTCTTATATAACTAAAAAAGGGATCACTTACATGTTATCAGGATGGAAAACTTGATATTTGACAACTGTATATCGATTGTTTAAAAATATTTTTAAAAAACTTATTAGAAGGCCGTTATTAATAATAGAAACCTTCAAAATTGTGAATACTGAACCAGTGTCAAAAAATGAAAATATGAAGGACAAAATCTGTAATATTTGTGTTGAAAATGTGATAGTTTTCATATGTTCAATTTATTTATTTGAATCATTTGTAATATGCTTAAGCAAAGTTTTGAAAATCTTGAGTGTCTTTGAACAATCTTTGATTGAACAAACTTGATTCACGCTCTAATATCCAAACATTATCAAGAACATTCCTGACTATTCTAAAAAATTTGGTTTCCTTAAAAATGGATGACGAGTACTTTGGTTGAAATTTCGACTTCCACGATTAGAGAACACCAAAATTGATTTTTAAAAAGCACTTGGAAATACAAACGTATCGTACTTGCATGGTTGTTAGACACGACACAATGTCGTTAAGGAAAAGTTATCATAACAAAATCCGAATAAGAACGTACAATTTCAAAGTTTCAAAATTACTCCTCATTTGTTTTCATTTTAACTAGCCGCTTACTTTTGTACAGTAGACTACAAAACTTCATGCCCACTGGATAAAGTTAACTCAACAATAAATTTAACTCACAATTACTCGCTAAGTTACTGGTTAAGTTGCCCTGGAGATGTACCTGTAAGTTGAATTTGTTCTCCAGGACGTAAAAAAGTTTTGTATTACCTGCGTTTAACGATGAAATATAATAATCATCCTTTACAAGAAGAGGTAAATTAACTCATATTTTGGAAATTTTGAAAATGGCTCTTAAATAATCTTTTCATGACAATTTTTGGAATTTTTCCCAAATTAACCAGGATAAAACTCGAGCTAATTATTTGGTAACCATCCAGAAATGTTATTAAAAATTTTTAATGATACGCCATTTATTAGTGCGACTATAATACCTTTATATGGTATTATAGTAGTAGTATGGATTTAACAATTACCGCAACAGTAGTAACCATGGTTAATGTGTTTCCAAATTATGTACTATATTATGAAGTACAGGGTGTTCAAGAACGATTCTACTTGAGTTACCTTTGAAAGTACACAGAATTCTTAACAAACACTCATTAGATTCACGAATTAATAGGACTTTACGTCTAATTACCATAGATCTTTTAGAAACCCAGTAAGAGTCAACACTTATTCAAAATTACCTGAAATTACCCAGCACAATTTGCAACTTTCGACACAACGCGTTTATAAAATACGTATACTAATTCGCGATGCTCACCGTATACCTTTTATCAAGCGAGGTCAAAATAAAATTACTTTGATGGCACCATAAAGTCGGAAGTACATGCAAGAAACTTTTAAGACCCATAAAACTTTCCGCGATAAAATTTTCAAATACGAGGTACATTTCGGTGTATTAAAGTTGTAGTAGTTTATAAACAATTTTGTAGTACAAAAATAAAGAGTCTACCACTGCCCACAGTTCAAAATGGGAAGAATTAATAATAGACCAGGGTCGATAATTTTGAAAACGGTAAAAAGTGAAAAAAAAATTATAGTAGGATGAAACCCATCGGAAAAGGTAGAGAATACAACAAAAATGAAAGGAAAAATAAATTACGGGCGATCTGAGGTCGGGAAGGGGGCTGGGGTGCGTATTTAAGGGTAAAAAACGGTTTAGCTCGATTTCCGGCAAAACTGCAAGCCCTATGAAAAAAAGTTAAATGGCAGAGTTGTAGGTAATAGGAAGGTCTACAACTTTTGTATCAACACTTTTTTCACATAACCCCGAAATTGTTGTGAGAAATTCAAATAACCAAGTTTTTGGTTTTTTATTTTTAGCTTTTGCAATTTTTTTTATTTTTTCACGAAATTTGGTGAAAACTTCCCTTTTTATGCCCCAAATATACAGTAATTTTTTTGATTTTAAATATTCAGTATTTCACCTTATTTTGACTTTATATCGAAAAAGCACTCTAATTTTCAATCGAAAATTCTCACGTCAAAATATCTGCTTTTTTAAAAAAGTCTGTGTGTTTTTTGTTCGTTAAAATCTCTACTTTCTGATGGTAAAAAAAAATTATACACTACTATGGAAAATGTTCTCAGAAAATGCAAATAATGAAAAAAACTCGAATCCAAAAATTTTTTACAATCATTATGTATAACTTTGAGCTATTTATTAAAATTTACACTTTAATTACTCGAAAAACGTGAGATGTCATGTTACATTGATAAACAAAAAAATTACAAATCCATGAAACAACAAGATTGCAAAAAACATGCGAAAATAGTTGTTCTAAATATTAAAAATAGGATTTAAAGGGGATTTCATCTAAAAAATGTCACGTCTAAAAAATCTAAAAAAGGTGCGTCCGGCGGTTCAAAAAAAGGAAGGCATAATATTTGTTCCTTGACTGATTTTCCTTGCCCTCTTGCCCTTAATGTTATCGTGAAAAAAATGGGATTTCCCGTAATTTTCTTAGTCCCTTACCTAACTATTTTTATCCTGGACTCGGAATTTTAATCCTGGGCTAAGTTGTCATTTGGCCTTGGGGTATACCGGGGCTCAATCGTAGGGTGGGATTAGCGTTACCGTTGGAATTTTCCATATATGGATTTTTCTGACCGCGGGGCTCAGTTGTCGTATGCCCGGCAGTTTTGACCGCGGGACGCACCTCGGCTGCAGCTACCTTTTGAAGGGCTAAAATTTTCCGGTCACTCAGGTATATAAGTAATCTTAAAATAGCAATTAATAGGTATATACGCATATAATTTAAAGAAGATTCTAAAACTTTCTCAAAATACTGTAGATGGTTAATTGGTTAATGTTAATTGGTTGTTAATTATAGTAGTATATTTCGATTAGCAATTTTTTTGTTTATCAATGTAACATGACATCTCACGTTTTTCGAGTAATTAAAGTGTAAATTTTGATAAACAGCTCAAAGTTATACATAATGATTAAAAAAAATTTTTTGGATTCGAGTTTTTTTCATTATTTGCATTTTCTGAGAACATTTTCCATAGTAATGTATAATTTTTTTTTACCATCAGAAAGTAGAGATTTCAACGAACAAAAAACACACAGACTTTTTTAAAAAAGCAGATATTTTGACGTGAGAATTTTCGATTGAAAATTAGAGTGCTTTTTCGATATAAAATCAAAATAAGGTGAAATACTGAATATTTAAAATAAAAAAAAATACTGTATATTTGGAACATAAAAAGAGAAGTTTTCGCCAAATTTCGTGAAAAAATAAAAAAAATTGCAAAAGCTAAAAATAAAAAACAAAAAACTTGGTTATTTGAATTTTTCACAACAATTTCGAGGTTATGTGAAAAAAGTGTTGATACAAAAGTTGTAGACCTTTCTATTACCTGCAACTCTGCCATTTAACTTTTTTTCATAGGGCTTGCAGTTTTGCCGGAAATCGAGCTAAACCGTTTTTTACCCTTAAATACTCACCCCAGCCCCCTTCCCGACCTCAGATCGCCCGTAATTTATTTCTCCTTTCATTTTTGTTATATTCTCTACCTTTTCCAATGGGTTTCATCCTACTATAATTTTTTTTGGTCTTAAAAATTATCGACCCTGGTCTATAATAACCTAAAAGGTAATATTGGATGTATAGTCCAGTCGACAAGACAAAATAGGTGCAGCTTCGTGAAGAAAGTTACACAGCATTTTGACAACTTTCTCATGTACAGGGGGTTTAACTGAAGATAACTGCAGTAAGCGATACAGCTAATTTTGCGTCCTGGATTAAAAAACAATGTTTATAAGAGGAAAATTCAGTTTTTTGCTTGTAAATTTTCCTGATTTCTTCCTAGACGAAAAAGCTAAATAAGGAAGTTATAGCTATCGGAAGGACCCTTATTTTGAGTTGCTTCTCATCAAAATCGGTCCATTATTTACCGAGATACTCGCAAAAAACCCCTTATTTATACAATTATTTAAAACGTTAATAATTTTAGACCAAATCAACTTAAACGATATTTAATGAATTTTCCTTAGATCTCCATGGGATCTTTCCATGTGAACAACATTTCAGTACGATCGCTTGAAAAATTTATAAAACATGCTATATATCCCACATACGTTGTAAACACATGTGTGGCTTCAGGAAGTGCTCGAAGACGAAATTGCTTTGACGGGACTTATGTGATAATGTAAGAGAAAGAAACGAGTTTAATAATGGCTAAAAACTGGTTGCAAATAATGGACATTTATATAACTCGCACAAGTCTTTTTTTATATTCACTTATTGGTACATTTCCGGTAATTGTCATGCCAGTCTACCACTATTAAGTGCAAGAATGTTTATGCTTCAGATAATAATGACTTCTTTACTTATTTACACTTAGATTTGAAATTTACAATACGAATTAAAGAATACATATGTTCTATGAAAATATATGTAGTTCGGTCATGAAGTGCTTCATTGTTATTTAAAAAAAAATATGCATTTACCGCCAAAAATTTTATTACTTTTTAAATAGTCTTTAATGTGAAAATAATTCCAATTACTCCCAATTTAAATAATACCAGTCGATAAAAACTCCCAATATATTTATTTATTACTCTAACGTGATAAATGTATTACATAATCTGAAGCTTGTCGTACAGGCATTTAGTACATTCTATTTTTAAAAAAAAAATCGCCGTATAATCCCGTAATGCAAATAATATCACAATCCAAATTGAACAATATATCTTGACTGTCATTTAAGAGAACCCTGCCGCCCATGGTACCCATAATCCAGGACCTGTCTCCGAGACCGCCCCGGTGGTACTGTACGCAAAAATTTACAGCCTTATGTAAGTGCAATTTTCCTCCTTTAATAGCTTATAGTTCCTATATATATACACACACATCACAATCACGATCATGCTGTAAATCATCTCGCATTTTTCGAAGCATTTTCAATAATAAATGTTATAAGAGGGCATTTGAATGCCGTCGTCCGATGAGTTATTGGCTCGCATTAAATGCGGTGTAAGTGAACGTTACAGCATTTATTACATGTAAGTAATACCAATAAAAGTGACGTTCGCGTCGCTCTATTACTTAAGAGGAGAGTCGAGTTGCGACGCGTTTAAAAACCCATCGGGTAATTATCGGATTTAATAATTACGTGGACACTTCAGGTGAAGTGAAGACGTAGAAGTTTGTGTATTGAATACAGCATATACAGGTACATTATCCAATAAGGAGAACAAAACGCAGCAAAAGTCACTATTAATTATCACTCTAAACCTTCGTCTATTGGTGTGACGTCAGAAATTAGTAAACACTACAGGCTTCATATACGGTTCCATATACCAGAATTCACTTCAAGAACCAAATCGGCTTGAGAGTTGAAAACTGTCGTATAGTTTGAAGAATGGTTCTCACCACAGGTTGCCAGTTGAACAAATCTTACCAGGTTGCCTTTGGATTAACTCAAATTACCGTTAATGCACCATTAAAAGTCCTGCAAGGTTCATACTGGAAGTCGTTAAAGGCTCTGCCAATGTTGCAACTTTAACAGAAATAGGCGACCCACCAACATTCGTTCTGTTCGATGTAATCAGTATCGCACTTGGTGAAGTAGTTGAAACTTTAAGGTTTAGAACAGAGAAACCTCAGGAAATCTCTAAACCTATGTAAGATTTCCTGAAATCATCTCAGGTTGCGTCGAAAGTTCTTAACGTTACTTAGGTTTTCTGAATTCTAAAAAGTTTCCACTTGAGTACGAATCCTTAATTACATACTAGAAAGTGATAATTTCTTTGAGGAGTTTCAAAGACTGGCTAGAAATCTGGCAGATTTACAAGATATCGACTTTTATTCCGTCTAGGTCTTTAAGGCCCAATATTACCTAATAATATTGAAAAAAGTTGTGCAAAAATTAATGAGTCGATCTGTAACACCTTCACAGATTGCCACTAAGGAAACTTTGAAGCTTGCTTTGGAATAATATCAAATTGGAATGTAGAATTAAAATTTCTGCAATTGCTTAAAGCTCATTCTAAAAATTATCGATCTGCCAATATTTCAAGTTTGACAGAGTACCAAATGAACTTTAGTTACAACAATCAAAACTTCAAAGATTTAGAGTAGATAAATCTTAGGTTTCCATAAAGACCATACAGAACTATAAATAATCATCTCAGGTTGTCTTGAATATTTCAAAGTTCTTACAATTCCTATTAAACCTCATTAGGTTTCCCCAAGTCCAAAAACTAGATGAGGCAACTTAGAAATCTTGGAGGTTTACGAGAAAGTCAAAATCGGTTTGGAGGAAATGTTTTAAAGGCCTAATCGTGGTAAGTAAAGTCGACAATTGTTGTATAAAAGGTGAAAGACAGAAAATTCCTACAAAACTCTGAAAATTTTCCTGACATTGTCTTAAGAACGTTCTTGAAGTCCAAACTTGTAGCTGCCTTATATTTTGAACATTACTAAATCTTGAAGGCTTATTAGAAAATGAAGACAGTGAACTATCTCAGATCAACTTGAACATTTCAAAGTTCTTAAAATTCCCGTCAAATTTGGTCTAAAAGGTAGAGGAAACAACCTAGAAAACTTGCGAGGTTGGCGAGAAGGTCAAAATTGGTTTGGAGAAAAAGTTTTTAAAGGCCTAATCGTGCCAAGTAAATTCGACAATTGCTGTATAAAAGGTGGAAAACATATTTTGTAAATACCCTCCAAAACTCTGAAAATTTTCCTGAAATTGTCCTAAGAACGTTCTTGAAGTCCAAACTTATTGTGGCTGCCTCAGATTTTGAACATTGCCAGATCCTAAAGGTATATTAGAAAATGAAGGTAATAAACTATCTCAGATTACCATGAACACTTCCAAGTCTTTAAAATTCCTATCAAATTTGGTTTCTCAGCGTCTGAAAACTAGAGAAAGCAACCACCTAGAAAACTTGCAGGTTTACGAGCAGGTCAAAATCGTTTTGGAAAAAATGTTTTTAAAGGCCTAATCCTAAAGGCCCAATATAATCCAAAATTCTGAAAGTTTTCCGGAAAGTGTCTTAAGAATGTTGTAAAAGTTCAAAATTATTGTGACTGCCTCAGATTTTGAACATTACCAAATCCTGAAAGCTTATTAGAAAATGAAGAAAATGTATTGGATTATCTCAGATTACCTTGAATACTTCTAAGTTCTTAAAATTCCTGTTAAATTTGATTTTTCAGAGTCTAAAAGGTAGAGAAAGCAACCTAGAAAACTTGCAGGTTAAAGGAAAGGGAAGGTCAAAATTGGTTTGGAGAAAATGTTTTTAATGCCCTACTCGTTCCAAGTAAAGTCGACAATTGCTGTATAAAAGGTGAAAGACAGATTTGGTAACACTCTCCAAAACGCTGAAAGTTTTTCTGAAATTGTCTTAAGAATGTTCTTGAAGTCCAAACTTATTGTGGCTGCCTCAGATTTTTAACGCTGCCAGATCCTAAAGGCATATTAGAAAATGAAGAAAATGAACTATCTCAGATCACCTTGAATACTTCGAAGTTCTTAAAATTCCTGTAAAATTTGATTTCTCAAGTCTAAAAACTAGAGGAGCCAACCTAGAACACTTGGAGGTTAACACTATTCGTGCCAAGTAAAGTGGACAATTGCTATATAAAAGGTGAAAGACAGATCTGGCAATACCCTATTCGGAAAATTTTCCTAAAATTGTCTTAAGAACGTTCTTGAAGTCCAATCTTATTGCGGCTGTCTCAGATTTTGAACATTGCCAGATCCTAAAGGCATATTAGAAAATGAGGATAATGAACTGTCTCAGATTACCTTAAACACTTCCAAGTCCTTAAAATTCCTATGACATTTGGTTTCTCAGAGTCTGAAAACTAGATGAGGCAACCTAGAAAACTTGCAGATTTACGAGATGGTCAAAAACGTTTTGGAAAAAATGTTTTTAAAGGCCTAATCCTAAAGGCCTAATATAATCCAAAGTTCTGAAAGTTTTCCTGAAATTGTCTTAAGAACGTTTTTGAAGTCCAAACTTATTGTGGCTAACTCAGATTTTGAACATTGCCAAATCCTGAAGGCTTATTAGATACTGAAGAAAATAGACTATGTCAGTCTATCTTGAACACTTTCAAGTCTTTAAAATTCCTATCAAATTTAGTTTCTCAGAGTCTGAAAACTAGATGAGGCAACCTAGAAAACTTGCAGGTTTACGAGATGGTCAAAAACGTTTTGGAAAAAATGTTTTTAAAAGCCTAATCCCTATTGCCTAATATAATCCAAAATTCTGAAAGTTTTCCTGAAATTGTCTAAGAATGTTGTAAAAGTTCGAAATTATTGCGGCTGCCTCAGATTTTGAACATTGCCAGATCCTAAAGGCATATTCGAAAATAAAGAAAATAAATTATCTCAGATTACCTTGAACACTTCCAAGTCCTTAAAATTCCTATCAAATTTGGTTTCTCAGAGTCTGAAAACTATAGGAGGCAACCTAGAAACCTTGCAGGTTTACGAGAAGGTCAAAATCATTTTGAAAAAAATGTTTTTAAAGGGCCTAATCCTAAAGGCCTAATATCATCCAAAATTCTGAAAATTTTTTTGAAATTGTATTAAGAATGTTGTCAAAGTCCAAACTTATTGTGGCTGATTCAGATTTTGAACATTGCCAAATCCTGAAGGCTTATTAGAAAATGAAGAAAATGTATTGTATTATCTCAGATTACCTTGAATACTTCGAAATTCTTAAAATTCCTGTCAAATTTGGTTTCTCGGAGTCTAAAAACTAGAGAAGGCAACCTAGAAAACTTGCAGGTTGGCGAGAAGGTCAAAACAGTTTTGGAAAAAACGTATTTAAAGGCCTAATCCTAAAGGCCTAATATAATCCAAAATTCTGAAAGTTTTCCTGAAATTGTCTTAAGATTGTTTTTAAAGTTCAAACTTATTGTGGTTTACTCAGATTTTGAACATTGCCAAATCCTGAAGGCTTATTAGATATTAAAGAAAATGAACTATCTCAGATTACCTTGAATACTTCGAAGTTCTTAAATTAAAATTCCTATTAAATTTCGTTTCTCAGAGTCTGAAACCTAGAGGAAGCAACCTAGAAAACTTGGAGACTTACGAGAAGGTCAAAAATGGTTTGGAGAAAATGTATTTTAAGGCCTAATCGTGCCAAGCAATATCGACAATTGCTGTATAAATGGTGGAAGACAGATTATGTAATATCCTTCAAAACTCTGGAAGTTTTCCTGAAATTGCCTTAAGAACGTTTTTACAGTCCAAACTTATTGTGGCTGACTCAGATTTTGAACATTGCCAAATCCTGAAGGCTTATTAGATACTGAAGAAAATGGACTATGTCAGACTATCTTGAACACTTTCAAGTCTTTAAAATTCCTATCAAATTTGATTTCTCAGAGTCTGAAAACTAGACGAGGCAACCTAGAAAACTTGCAGGTTTACGAGATGGTCAAAATCGTTTTGGAAAAAAATGTTTTAAAGGCCTAATCCTAAAGGCCTAATATAATCCAAAATTCTGTAAGTTTTCCTGAAATTGTCTTAAGAACGTTCTTGTAGTCCAAATTTATTGTAGCTGCCTCAGATTTTGAACATTGCCAAATCCTAAAGGCCTATTAGAAAATGAATTATCTCAGATTACCTTGAATACTTCAAAGTCCTTAAAATTTCTATCAAATTTGGTTTCTCAAGAGTCTGAAAACTAGAGGAGGCAACCTAGAAAACTTGCAGGTTTACGAGAAGGTCAAAATTGGTTTGGAGAAAATGTTTTAAAGGCCTAATCGTGCCAAGTAAAGTCGACAATTGCTGTATAAAGAGTGAAAGACAGATTTTGTAATATCCTTCAAAACTCTGAAAGTTTTCTTGAAATTGTCTTAAAAACGTTGTTGAAGTTGAAAATTATCGTGCCTGCTTCAGATTTTGAAAATTGTCACATTCTGAACGCTTACTAAAAACTGAAGACCTACCAACAATTTTCCAGTTGGAGAGACATTGGCTCTCAAGCAAAACTGTGTCACACTAAGTTCAAAATTTCTAGGTTTAAAGCAGAGATTCTCTGATTTGTAACACCGTCTACCCAACCTAACCTAAGCAAATTTTCCTGAAATTTTCTCAGGTTGCCTCCAACGTTCCCAAAATGTAGCTCCCTCAGGTTTTCTAGATTCTGGGAATTGTCCAATTGTGCGCGAATCCTTAAAAACTTCCTCCAAATCCCTAGAAATGATTCTAGAAACTAAAGAAGGCTGTCTAGAAATCTAGTAGATTTACGAGAAATTGGCTTAAGGTCCAATTGTACCAAATGAAATGGAAAAATGTTGTGTACCTAATGGAGTCTGAAAGTTCACTACCTTGTGACGTTCGCTATGTCGATAGGCAGCAGTTAGTTATACAATTAGTATAGTTATAGTATAGTTAGTTATATCAGTTAATGCAAGTACCTTAATACTGCAAGACAATCTAATAGTAAAACTTCTACGTAAATGTTATTTTGTTGGTGCAAACCCTGAAAGGGGTGAATAAATGAACAAATAATCCCCATAATTCTATAGCTAATCCCACTCGATTCCCCTGTAAAACACGATTCAGTTATGAAGGATTCAATATTACTTATTTCCTGAAAGTGGTTTAATGTGAAACAGAGTTAAATAGAGCTTGGCGGAAAGAAAACAAAACAGGTCATGACAAACATCACGCTCAGACAATAATAGAAACATTGGGCAAAGCCAAATGACCACTGAAATATTCATAAATACAGCGTGTTAAAGGAAACCAGGGCAGAAATATATCATAGTCGAAATGCAATGTTTCTACGCTCAAATATCAATCGATATAAAGTGAGTACATATTGAATAAATTGTGTATTACAACGAAGACGGGAATCGCGGCGTGCAACGAACTGGAGCGGTTCAAAAAAATTATCAAAAATTCCTCCAAAGGCATTCCTTACGTATTGTGAGCCGCTCTAACGCCATTGAAGGCTACATTGTAGCCTATCCTTTTTATGTAGGTAATTGTCTTGTTATTCCGTATAAATATGCGAGATACGAACTCACGTATAGAGATCGAGATTTAGATATATGGTCGAAGATAGGGCCGCAGAATGCTTCCAGTTACTTTCTTGTCCACGCTAGACACTATTTACTTTTGTCACGAACATGTTAAATGTCTCTTTAAATGTCGAAACTTCCATCTTCTTCGCTCGGAGATCGTCGTGTCCAATACGGATCTGATAAGTTTCCAATTTATCGCCTATCTATCCGACGAAAAATAAATCACCGCGCCGTTTAATTATTTACTGGGAGAGCGGCTCGACAGGCAATCACAAAACAATGCTGGGCATTATGCAATGCCCATAACAATTAATTCTCACAATTATAACTTCACTGATATCAATTAAACAATCATACAATATCAAAAACTTGTGCAGTATACACACCCTCCTCAAAAGAAACATATTTCCAGCACACGCTGGAATTATACATTACCTAAACTCCCTACGAGAAAAACTATTAACATCCCATTCCGGCCTCTAAAGTGGTTTACATTTTTCATAGTCCCTTCAGCATTATAATGCCATAATTCTAAACGGCCTGTCGTTTATCATCGCATCGCCGTTAGTTACCATCTTCTACGGCTAAAAATTGATAATAATATTAATTCATATTCTCACGCAGGAAATGCCGATTTGCAATTTAACTTAATGCGGATCTTTAGGACAGCAATTTCACCTCTAAATTGAAAATTTAAAGACCCGAGACTTCCCGTTTCTAGGCGACTTTATAGTAGATGTTTTTCAATCGATCAAAGAGGAGAAGCGAATATTTTATTCAAGTAATTTAAGGTGTAGTAAGCGGTTGATTACTACGAATTCAAATTAAGTAAGTATTATATTAGCACGCAATTTAAGTTTACATTATCAAAGAAAATGAATGAATGGATCCAAAAACATTTTTTATTCTATGAGGAATACTCGATCTCTTATATTTTTGTAGCTAATATTAATTGCAGTTTTGATATTTTCGATTTATTTTGCTGATGAATTTTATAATTACATTCAATCCTGTCAAAATACTTTATCTTTGCAATTAACAGGAACCGTTGTGTTCTCATAGTGTCCTATCAATATCAATAAAATATTTAATTGTAATTCCGATCTTATTGAATTTCAGTGCTTATTCGATGCCTTTAGTCCATAAGTATGCTTTTGTTTTAGGCATTATTATATGAAACAGATAATTTTGTTTGTGTTCAATTAGATTCCACCTTAAAATTGTTTTCCAGGCAAACTGTATTATTAAAATTGTGCAACTACATAAATTAATTGGTCTCCGTTTTTGATCTCGGTCATGGCGCAGTCAGTAGGAATAACCACTTTTTCAAAAGTGATGTTATTAAAATACATGACACCTAATTATTGAAATTGTGTTTTTATTTAACGGTATTGTACTCTAATGCGATTTGAATGCCCTATTCTTTAATGACAGAGTCGGCGCGTTAAGGAAATATTTTGACAGGTCCTAGTTAATTACACCTTTTGGTATCTCTCCAATTCTAATAATAAATTATGCATAAGATGTGTTAATGAACTTACGTTCCAAATGAGCCCATATATATATATATATATATATATATATATATATATATATATATATATGTTGTTACGGTTATAATTTTGGAATTGTACAAGTGGCATGGTGGAATTACCAACATTTAAAAAAAAATAAAGAAAGAAAATTTATTGGACTTCACATTAATTTATCTTATAGAATTCCGCATAAATTTAAGCTTTACAATTATTACTGGACTATAAGACATGTTGTTCTTAGTATTAAACTTTACACCATTGTTTTATAGGCTCATTTCATTTAAGGTGCAGTCAGTAGGATCGTTTACATTCTCACAAGACGTGTGTTCAAGGCGTCGTTATAATTAAAAGTTGCATTAGTTGACGGTCTAATTAGATTCCACTATATTCCCAATGGGTTTTACTGTATTGCGCAGTGACTGAAAATATTTGTGGTTTTTAACGATACAATAATTGTGATTACAACTTTACAATTATAGGAATTTGTAGCGTTATGTGGTTTTTAATGAGAAATTTTGCACATTTGCTTTAAATCCCAATTGTCTTTAGGGCGCAGTCAGTAGGATCGCTTATGTTCTCATAGGACATTGTGATTAATATGTCACTACAGACATATAAAGCTCGTATGACGGTACAATTAAATCCCACTATATGTCCAATGAGTGCTTTGTGACAAAGTAACTGAAAATACTTATGTATTGTAACGATACAATATTTGTGCATTTCAGGAGTTATAAGCTTAACAATCATTACCGGAATCTATAACGTTCTGTGGTTTCTATCAATAAACTTAATACAATTGCTTCATAGGCTCATTTTGTTTAAGATGCAGTCAGTAGGATCGCTTAAAATCTCATAGTAACTGAAAATGTTTTTTTATCATTAAAATAAGTGTGATTTTAGCTTTATACTCAGTACCGGAATCTATAACATTCTATTGCTTTTAGTAATAAACTTAACACGATTGTTTCATAGGCCCAATTCGTTTAAGGCGCAGTCAGTAGGATCGTTGAAGTTCTCATGGGATGTTGTGCTCAAAGTGTCATTATAATTAAAAGTTGTATCCGTTGCCCGGCTAATTGGATTCCCAATAGGTTTTACTTTATTGCGCAGTGCCTGAATATATTTGTGTTTTTAACGATACAATAATTGTGATCACAACTTTGCAACTATTATAGGAATTTGTACCGTAATGTGGTATTTAATGATAAATTTTACACATTTGCTTTAAATGCTAATTTTGTTTAGGGCGCAGTCAGTAGGATCGCATTTGTTCTCATAGGACATTGTGATCAATGTGTCATTACAGACAATTAAAGCTCATATGACGATACAATTAGATGCCATTACATGTCCAATGAGTGCTTTATGACAAAGTGACTGAAAATACTTATGTATTGTAACAATACAATATTTGTGCATTTCAGGAGTTATAAGCTTAACAACCATTACCGGATTCTATAAAGTTCTGTGATTTTTAACAATAGACAATACAATTGCCTCAAAGGCTCATTTCGTGTAAGATACAGTCAGTAGAATCGCTTAAGATGTCACAGTGACTGAAAATATTAGTTTTTTTGCCAATAAAATAGTACTGTGATTTTAGCTTTATACTAAGTACCGGAATCTATAACGTTCTATTGCTTTTAGTAATAAACTTAACACAATTGGTCCATAGGCTCAATTCATTTAAGGCGCAGTCAGTAGGATCATTGAACTTCTCAAGTGATATTCTGCTCAAAGTGTCATTATATTTATAAAAGTTGTATCCGCTGCCGGTCTAATTGGATTCCACTATATTCCCAATTGGTTTTACTGTATTGGGTCGTAACTGAAAATATTTGTGTTTTTAACGATACAATAATTGTGATTACAACTTTACAACAATTAGAGCAATTTGTAATGTTTTGTAGTATTTAATGATAAATTTTATACATTTGCTATAAATGCTAATTTTGGTTAGGGCGCAGTCAGTAGGATCGCTTATGTTCGCATTGTGGACATTGTGATCATTGTGTCATTACAGACAAGTAAAGCTCGTATGACGGAACAATTAGATCCCACTATATGTCCAATGAGTGCTTTATGACTGAGTGATTGAAAATACTTATGTATTGTAACGATACAATATTTGTGAATTTCAGGAAGGTTATAAGCTTTACAATCATAACCGAATTCTGTAACGTTCTATGGTCTTTAATAATAAACTTAATACAATTGCTTTACAGGCTTATTTCGTTTAAGGCGCAATCAGTAGGATCACTTAAGATTTCATAGTAACTGAAAATATGTTTCTTTACCAATAAAACAAGTGTGATTTTAGCTTTATACTCAGTACCGGAATCTATAACGTTCTATTGCTTTTACTAATAAACTTAACACAATTGTTTCATAGGCTCAATTCGTCCAAGGCGCAGTCAGTAGAATCGTTGAACTTCTCAAGTGTTGTTGTGCTCAAAGTGTCATTATAATTACAAGTTGTATCCGTTGCCGGTCTAATTGGATTCCATTATAGTCCCAATGGGTGTTATTTGATTGCTTAGTGACTGAAAATATTTGTGTTTTAAACAATATAATAATTGTGATTACAAATTTACAACAATTAGAGGAATTTGTAACGTTTTGTTGTTTTTAATGATAAATTTTACACATTTGCTTTAAATGCTAATTTTGTTTAAGGCGCAGTCAGTAGGATCGCATTTGTTCTCATAAGACATTGTGATCAATGTGTCATTAGTCATTACAGACAATTAAAGCTCGTATGACGGTCCAATTAGATCCCACTATATGTCCAATGAGTGCTTTGTGACAAAGTGACTGAAAATACTCATGTATATATTGTAACGATACAATATTTGTGCAGTTCAGGAGTTATAAGCTAAGCTTAACAATCATTACCGGATTCTATAACGTTCTTAACAATAAACTCAATACAATTGCCTCACTCATTTTGTTTAAGGCGCAGTCAGTAGGATCTCTTACGTTGTCATTGGACGTCCCGTTGAAGGTATCATTCCGTATAATTAAAAGTTGTGTCATTTCAGCAACTTTACGAGTAGAAATACCAATAAATTGCTCCCCGCAATTGACCCGTGATGAGAAAACGAAACGTTTCAGAGAAGAATACGTTGGAATTCGATACCCATAAATCAAAAATTCCATGCGTTTATGGGCCAGAAAATGAGCGCGTAATTGGCCAATAAATCTCCTTAGCTGAAGGCAAATTTAAATACCCTTTTAAGCGACGCCGAATAACAGAATTTATCAATTTTAAAAACGCCCGAAAAACGTTACGCCCATCCCGCGGGTCGTGCGAAAAGTGTATTTTCGCGTACGCGACGAAGGTGGTGGACACAGCTTTCTGTCCCGTCTTATCCAAACTATTAACCGGTGTCAGCCATATTGGACAATTTAAACCCAGAAATAAACCGGAAAGTCATTAATGGAGAAAATTTATGGGCCCAATCTCAAACAATAAACAGTTGATTTATGGTAACAATAAGACGGTCAATAAAAACATAAACAGTTACCTGTTACCCTGGAGAAACAATCGCCGGCTTAATAAAAGAGTTAGTTCTGATCCAATGGAACGGCGAATAACAACAATATAGAGCGCACTATTGAAGAAGGATCAGAGAGGAGTATTGGAAGGGTAAAGTTGAACTAACTCACTAATTGTCACCTTGTAATTAACGTGGTTTAATTAGTACGATGGTGATTAAAAATTGTTTAAAAGTCGATGAATCGATCGTAATTCGACGAGCCGTAAAGTCGAAAAGGAGGAGATCGTGTGTTTATTTAAAATCTCGCGCACGATAACACCGCCCGCCTCCTAACGCAGACTACTTTGATCCAGCATCTCGAAATTCAAGACCACTGAACTCACAATATAATCTTTATATGGCCGGTTTTACACACTATGTAGTTTAAAGAGGAGAAGGATGACGAGAGAGGAAAGCTCCGGCGGTGCCGTCGCCGTGAGCTGAGTCGTCCTCGCACACGAGGACGTTCGGTCGGTCGTCGGTCGGTGGTCGTGGTGGTCTTCTCCACGGAGGAATTAAGGACTCCCACCTTCTTCTTCTTCTCCTCCTCCACGGGGATGGCGGTGCGAGCGAACGTCCATTCGGGTGATTCACAGGAGAGCGTTCCGCAATATTATACGAATCGAATGATGTGATAGCGGGTCGCCAGAGAGAGGCCGGAGCTTGACTGCAGTGCGAGCCGTCCTCGCAGTATGGCCAACGTGCGGCTGCGTACAAGCGACAAGTCCCTAAAAACGGGTAAAAGTTGCATTTCTTCGTCGCATTTCGGAGCTCTCGTTTTTCGCCCTCTCCCTTTCCCTCTCTCTCTCTCTCTCCCTCCGAACGTGTGTGTTTATATCGGCGAGAGGGGACGAGCTTTCCGCGATTAGTTTGGCAATCTATCGACCGCGCTTACGTTTTTTTCGCAATACTTTTCGCACTTCGACAACAATCGAAAAAGCTCGCTTTCGCGAATTTTGGCGAATGCGCGTCGACTAAATGGGCTATTCCGGTATGTTGATGGTCGAATATTTGCTGCATTCGCAAGCAGCGTGACAGAATGATTTTTAGTTTTACATTCCGATTTATCATTGATCAATTAATAATAAATAATTAATTAATTTCCTATTTTTGCAAATCCACCCCATTTATCAACCCCCAGTGATTAACAGTGTCGGATATTAATAAACAATCTCCCCGAGACAATTTTTTGTAGGAACTTTTAGATTAAAACAAAAAAAAGTTTTCCTGGACTATAAAATGTGTGGATGTGGCTAACTTCACACCCGTACATAACTTTATGTATATAGTTTCGTGAAAACAACGTACAGTAAAACCTCTAATAACGGACACCTACCAATAACGGACAGTTTTATATTTCCCGAATTTCTTAATAGGGATTTATACATATCAGCACCTCCCAATAGCGGACCCTCCAAATAACGGACACGGACAGTTAAAAGCTACCGTTTCCTATATGGGAGATTCCATGTCAACTGATCAGGGAGTGAATGGGGTGGTTTTTAAATCTAGTCGTCTTTAGGATATAAAAATACGTCCGATCCTACATTTTCAGCACCTAAGTTTGCGCCATTTTGGATTTGTGACCTATTTTGTATTTTGTACATTTTTTTTGCGGGCCATGACAAATTTTCGTTTTTAGACTGCCGATGCGAGAATTTGAGTTTAAAAAAATTCTGAAAATAGTGGGTCGATGTAAAATCTTCCCAGAAATCCATTTCCGGCCTCAGAATTAGGATTGGATGCTCCCCCGAGCGAGAAATTCGAAAAAAAATCAGTTTTTTTTTCAAAGTGCGATATTTAAAAAGTTTATTTTTTTAAATATAGTTGGAAGCTGCCTTCCTTCTTTAGTCTTCCTTTTTACATACAAATTATCGGTGTGTATTTTGGGTTTAAGTAATAAAACACGCAAAAAACTGATTTTTTTTTGTGGAAAAATAAAATATTTCTGTGTCCAACCCTGTGAAAACTCGTGCAAACATTCAATTTGACATTTTTGACTTTCCAGAGTTATACCTTCATACCAAAGCCTATAATCTTGATCCTCGCTTTTTTTGCAATTTTGGAACCAACAAGGTGCTCTAACTCACTAGTTGCCATATTCAATTTTTTCACCGGAGGGAGGAGTTCTAGAAAATATACAAATTGATGGGAAAACACGTAAAAAATACATTGTTAAAACCCAGAAATTTATACTTTATTCATCCAATCTAACTGGTACAAAGAATTTCAGGAATCAAGATCTTCAATGCTAAATTTGTTGAAATGTGTTTGAATTTTGTGTGCCGGAGCTTTGTTCAAGGTGAACGTTTTCAGTGATTTCTTTTTTTCAGTGAGCTTAAACTTACAAATAACATGAGGAAAAGATACAGTTAGCCAAATAGGTGAGTCAGGAAAGAGATAAACATTTGAGACAGAATTATAGCTAAACACTAACATCTCTGCAACAAGATCATCTTCGTTGCTGTGAATTATGCGACCCAAATGCCAGTTGTTATTGAATAGAAAAGCAACATCCAAATTCTCCTTCCAAAGTTTTACAACTTTACCTTTTAAATCGAAAACCAATGCCCAATTCCCATCCATACTCGTGTTTTTACGTTTGACGATTTGCTTATTGTGAGCACAAAACTGATGGAAACTTTTAGTGCCCGGAATAGTTTTTGCTTCCTTCTTGTCACTGTTTTCATGACAAAATTTAAGTTTCGACGTTCTAGTGAAAGAGATAAAATTTTTAAACCTTTATCTAGAGCTTGATCAAGCGTCAAGCTGCTATTGCCAGTTTGAAATGACCCTATGAAAACCAAACCATGACAGTGCACGACCTTCTTAAATTTTTTCATGAAAACAGTGACAAAAAGGAAGCAAAAACTATTTCAGGCACTAGAAGTTTCCATCAGTTTTGTGTTCACAATAAGCAAATCGTTAAATGTAAAAACGAGAATTGGGCATTGGTTTTCGACTCAGGCTCAGGCACACAAAATTCAAGCACATTTCAACAAATTTAGCATTGAAGATCTTGATTCCTGAAATTCTGTGTACCAGTTAAATTGGATCAATAAAGTATAAATTTCTTGGTTTTTTCAATGTTTGTTTTACATGTTTTCCCATCAATTTGTATATTTTCTCGAGCTCCTCCCTCCGGTGAAAAAAATGAATATGGCAATTAGTGAGTTAGAGCACCTTGTTGGTCCCAAAATTGCAAAAAAAGCGAGGATCAAGATTATAGGCTTTGGAATGAAGGTATAACACTGGAACGTCAAATAATGTCAAATTGAATGTTTGCATCAGTTTTCACAGGGTTAGACACAGAAATATTTCATTTTTCCACAAAAAATATCAGTTTTTTGCGTGTTTTATTACTTAAACCCAAAATACACACCGATAATTTGTATGTAAAAAGGAAGATTTTGGCAGCTTCCAACTATATTTAAAAAAATAAACTTTTTAGATATCGCACTTTGAAAAAAAACTGATTTTTTTCGAATTTCTCGCTCGGGGGAGCATCCAATCCTAATTCTGAGGCCGGAAATGGATTTCTGGGAAGATTTTACATCGACCCACTATTTTCAGATTTTTTTTAAACTCAAATTCTCGCATCGGCAGTTTAAAAACGAAAATTTGTCATGGCCCGCAAAAAAATGAACAAAACACAAAATAGGTCACAAATCCAAAATGGCGCAAAATTAGGAGCTGAAAATGTAGGATCGGACGTATTTTTATATCCTAAAGACGACTAGATGTTGCCGGTAGCGATTTCAAAACCACCCCATTCACTTCCTGATGGGAGTGCAATCATCCCATTCAGGAATTTCAGGTATATTTCAGAATAAACAGGTAGTCTTATGTTGATTCCCTGGTTTCTAGTAAACAAACTACTATTGACAAATTTTTCAATAAGAAATAAATTTCTCCCAATAGCGGACACCTCCTTATAACCGACAAAATTGTGGTTCCCATGACTTCTTTCACTGGTTATTTATTGACCAGATTAATACAAATATTACAAAAATTACGAAATCCATTTACAATTGCAACCCTGCAAAGGGAAATATGATTCCTTGTTGGCAGGTCCGGCTTACTAAAAATTAAAACTTGACTAAACAGAAACTAGCAAACTAAATAGAATATAAATTTGAAAATAGAAATATAGAATATAACAGTAACTTGTAAAATTTCCATAGTTCAATTAACTGTATTCTGTACCTAATACCAAAGAATCTAATAAAAAGAAAAAAAAAAAGACAAAACACATCCCTTAAACCATATCTTAGCTTATACAACTAGACACATAGCTCTAAAAGTTGATGTAACTTTCAAAGGACATTGTCCTTAATTCTTTTAACTTAATACTAGAGGTTCTCTTAGTTAAATCTATAATTTTGAGATCATTTGGTAATTCATTATAAAGTTTGATTACTCTTATGTAATTATTTTTGTTACCTATAGTTTTATATATTTTTGATAGTAGGTATAATAGATTCACTTCTTGCTGTACTATTAGAGTTTGTGTAAATACATTTCAGATCGTTATAATGATATTTTAGACTATCATGAGCAAATAATTGTTGTAAATTCATTGGTTTCTTCTGTTCAAATCTATTTTTGAAAACTAAATTTAATAATCTGTTCTGTATATTCTGTAGTAAATTTAAGATATTTTTGTAGACACCTACCCAAGCAATTATTCCATAGCTAATTCTAATATGGCAAAGTGCATGATATACCTATCATCAATAGTGTACTTGTCATAAATTTTGACATTTTATAGAAAATATAGATTAATTATTTCGTCTTATTTATGATGTTCTCAATATGCACATGCCATTTTAAGTTATAGTCGAAATTTACTCCTAGATATTTACAGCCTTCAACTCTTTTCAGCTTATCATTATTTATCACAATTTCAATATTTTTAGGTACCTACACTATCGATTAAATTTCCAATATCTAGATGAAAAAAGAGGAACGTGTTACATGAGATACGACAGTCGAACTTGTCAAATACAGAATTAAACTTAAACATGTCTAATGATAGAAATGTTGGTACAACACGATATGGGACAATAGATGCCGTATTTACAAGATACTTAGATAAGATTCATTCAAATGTATTCATTTCCTAATTTTAGTTACCATAAACCGATTGGTATCATTTTTCGAATAAGATGTTATTAATGAAAATATAGAAATAGATAACGCTGATAGTAGTGCTAATAATTTATTAGATTTTAATAATGCTTAGAATAATATTATATATTAATACAGAAGTAAATATTATATATTGTAATAATCAGCATATAAATTCTTGATATAATAATTAAAAGAAAGTATCTGTATGTGACTAAAATATTTATAATTAAATTATTTAAATTCATATTTTATGATTATTTGTCTAATTAATAACTATAGTAATTAATTTCCAATGTATTTTGAGATTCAAAGAAATTTCATGTGCTTCTTAATATTAATATTTTGCTTCTTATTAATAAGATTAATAAGATAGTAAATTATTAAATTAATAATTTACTTCTGACAGCACTCCCCCGAGTGAAGCATTTTTTTTATTCATTTTATTATTTTTAATTACATTGTTGCCTGAATTCAGCTCCCTTACGAATTTCGTGTACATTAAATTCGATGTTTTCGTTGTACGTAAATCTGTAATAACATTGACTTTCGATAGAAGTGGCAACATCGATTAATGTGCCTTCAACGTGACATATTTGTTTACATTGTACTTCGTGAAGTATTTTAGATAAATTCGAAAAAGACACAATGGTTTTATCGCCATGGTGTGCAACGTGAATAGCAATGAAGAAAAGGTGTTTGAATCATTCTGTCATGACTCAATATGAAAAATTAATAAGGAAATTTATATAGGTTTTCTTAAATTAGGTTCCCTAAAAAAATATTGAGATTTATATTTTGGGGCTTAACCAAACTAAATTCTACTTTAAACACTTTAAAGAAAGTGATTTTAATAATTGTAAGTAGGTGCAGCCAAATATTAAAAAATTGCCGAAAACAAAATATTTTTCAACTTAAAAGTAGTAAAAGTAATTAATTTTTACAAAATGTATTAATCTGACCGTACCAGGGTTCTTGTATATCATTTATCATTTGCATCGAGTCTTAAGTCTCGTAAGAGACTTAAGTAAGTATTTCATTCCTTTAAAAGACAGTTTTGAATGACTTCAGTCAGCCCTGATTGAAGTCATTCAATCGAGTTTTGTAAATTCACCCCGTTTATCAACCCCAAAAAAAAATGATTTAGTAGGAACCTTGAGATTAAAAAGAAACAAGTGTTTCTGGACTATAACATTTGTGGATGTGGCTAACTTCACACCCGTACATAACTTTATGTATAGTTTTGTGAACACAACGTATTAACAATCTCAACTTCATATACCGATAGAACCAATCATGCTACGATAACTTCTAAAGGCGTAAAATGTATAGATATTATTACTTCTAATCTAAAATTATAGGTTTCCAGGATATTCGTAAAAGAGCCAATCAATTCTCTTAGCTCGTTGTAACTAACACATCAAAATTAGGTTGGTAACTTGATATCGATCGCAATGTTTGCTTTGCCGTTCCCCCGCAAATAATCTCTCTCGCCCCATCTCTCTTTTAATTTTTCAAATTCACTTCCGCGCCATTGCGCTAAGTACCCAAATTGGATAACGAATTTTCGAGAAACCCCTTTTTCGACGACCTCTTTTCGCGTATATATAATACTTCAAAGCAAAAAACCTCGAGTTCTTTCTCAAAAGATTCGCCTAATTTTATATAATCCAATGGAATAACTCCGAGCCATAACAAAGAATGCCCTAAGTGACCGCTCAGAAACTTCGAAGACGCCGCTTCTTTTCATGTTGTTGTTAACTTTAATAGGGATTCCAAGGGGAAGTTGTTTAGTCAAAGGGTTGAGTCTCGGGCACTTTCGACGCATATTTTGCTTTATTACTCTGTCGTCGAGGAATTTTCATGCTACTCTACACAAACTCGACCAAAATGCCGGAGCGCTCAAGAACGGACCGATCCGCATAAAAAGCTCATTTGATCCGAATGAATTCTTATCTCTGGAGCGTTGAGAATCAAAAGGGACCAACTAAACTTGAAAAATCACATGAGATTTCAGCTTACAAGCTAACTACTCGATTACCTAACTAAATCGTTTTATGTTGTACGTTTTGCATCTTTACGACGTTTCTAGTGTGGCCGTAAAACATACTACTTACTGTTCAGTCTATTACCTCATAGTGCTATGAATTTAGAACATGAGATATACATGGAAATATACCACAAACATGCGCATATGAAATTTACTAATCATGTGCGACATTACCTTCGAATATGCATTAAAAAATTATAATAATACAAAACAGTATTATTATTATTATTTTGCTGCAGCCTCATCTATGACGGTGTCTTCGTACTCATCGGTATTGACCAAGGTGAATACTGCCTATTTAATGTTTAAAAATTCACGAACAATCTGACTGGTATTAAGTACTACCGTTGATTGAAGAGTCTGCTATTAAAGACTCGTTAGATGTGTAGCTGACTATTATTATTATTACCAAATTGAAGATTGAGTTTGATGAGAATATGATTGCGAAAAACGCAGTTTTCTACTAAAAATATTTGTCTGAACTGCTCAGGTTTCAGTATCTGCATAATTGAAATTAGTAATACATATTTACTATTAAAATGTTAGACAGGAATTCAGTAGTATCATAAACATTAAAAAAAATCCTCAACACTTAAAAACTAATTCACAAATTTCACTAATGTTATGTCCTCGACTGTAGTAAGTATTATGAACTACTTTATGAACTGCTTTATTGAAAACCAAAAATAACCATAAATACCACAAAAATATAAGCGATCAAATTATTATTAAGTGCTACGATTCACCCAGATTCACATCGAAGTAAATGATTTAACATTACCACGTATAATGTGAGCGCCATGCCCAATTTGAGATAATTAACATTAACCATCTTGTAGGTATATACATATTAAAAATAATAATTTTCTTCAAGCTTTGACTTGGAAAGTAAACAACTTCGGTTAAGTACTTATTACATTTTTCTTAATACTTTTAAGAGTTGTAAGTAGTCTCCCAGTTTGTCGCACTATATGGAACACCCTGTATACTTGTTCAAGGAATCCTTAGCAGGATCCGAACTTGGATTAAGTATAGAAACTTTCTTTTCTACGTTCTAAACAAATATTTAAACCAAGAAATCCTGTAAATATAAGTGAAGTGTCAATGAGTAATCGAGCATGTATACTTGAAAATAACAATTTTCTTACAACTTAAACAAATCCAGTAATGTGGATGATGTTAAATGTTAATAACATAATTATAATTTTCACTGAACAACAATTTGCCATCTCATTCAGTCCTGCTTTACGATCAGTAATTAAACAATCATTCCATTGTATGAAAGAGTAATACGATACCACAAAAAATTGAAAAATTCTTATATTCCATCATTATTCCAGCTGATTGTCCTAATATTTGTTTCTACAAAATTCTAAGATTTATTCAGAAAGTTGTAGTCTTCTCACTTCTACGTTTTTCTTTATGTTCAAGTTTTACAGAATTCTATTCATAATTGTTCTGAAACTGACTGCACCTTAACCTTGGTCATTTTGGACAAATTTTCAAATGTTCCAGGTGCTTCCAAAAAGTTTTATTACCTTCCCCAACCTTCTAGAATGTTCTATATACTTGTAAACGAGTTTCTTTTCTTTTCTATAGTTCTGCAGAGCTCGTTTTGATGTTATTGGGCTGAAATGTCATCAGAACTACCACCAATTAACTTAGTGATTGGCGACATAGTGAAAAAATATCCCACTTCGGAAATTAGGTGGCTAAATCATTACTGGACATGTCTCTGATTAATGCTCACTGTATTTCATGACAGAACTACCATGACTTTTTGGGATATTAAGAAAATAAAATTTTTAAAATCGGAAAACTACTTATTTCAGAAAAACTTCACAGTTGTGTATCTATATTACACAGTAAGTATGTCGTTGATTAATCCACGCTGTTTTATTGCAATACGATAATTACCACCTTATTTGAACAATTAAAATTTCTAAATTCAATAAAAGAGTAGGTATTCATTATTCTAAATAATATTTCAATTTGGTATGTTCCATATTCTTGAATTATTCAACAGTTTGTTTCATTGCAATACTCCTTTAAGTACCAAGATATGAAAAATTGAATTTCAAAATAAAAAAGTATTTCAATAAATTAATGAATAAATCTGGAATTTTTCACGAAATCTAACGACAACTTATCAAAGTCGGCGGTGGGTAATCGTACGTATGGATGGTATATTCATCGTTCTAAGCAAATATTTATACACAGAAGTCCTGTAAATATAAGTGAAGTGTCAATATGAGTATGAGTAGTCGGGCATGTAGACTTACATGAAAATAACATGTCGAATTGCCCGGACAACATTAAGGTAAACGTTTTTTGTTTTGTTTTGTTAGTCGAAAACTTTATAATTATTATTAAAATTACGGTCTTAGCTGCTTATGTTAAAATGTTATTACATTACTGTTACTTTTCTAATTTAGAGTTAAGGTGAGTTAATTTATTAAGAAAGGTCAGGTGTGGCCATTTTTTGTTTCTGGAATATATGATAATTAACAAAATATAATCATTAAAATGAGTGTAAAATCTAAATGTTATTAAAATGTTTTGTGAATATTTCATTTACTTTCTATAATTTAACTCGTTGAATTGTTGGGTTTTATTTAGTATCCAAAGATGAAAACGTTATTTAGATTTTCCTGGTTAGATGACTTAATTGGGAAAGTTAGGTTTGGCTAGATTTTGCTTTATAGATAAAAACGTTACTAATAATCCACTCTCCCATTTTCTAACCGTAGTGTTATCAATATACTGTTAGCACTTCTAGCAAAACTTAATCTATATTAGCATGTAATGGAAAATCATATGTTGAGTTCATTCCAATTATAAAGCTATAGACTAGCTGGAATTGTTTTGAAAATACCTACCCACACAAGTTGCATTGTATTGATTGGACTTATTTTTAATGAAAACTTTATTTATCACATGTACTATTATTTCACCATAACATTTTCACCTCTTTTTTGAAAATTTCGTCAAAAATCCCGGTGTTATTGTAAAATGCTATCATTATTTTCACCAAAACTCTGTAATAATTATTCACGGTGTTATTTTCGGTATATTTTCGTCAGATTCGTTTCATTCCCTACTAAATTTCGTGGATCCGATCACATGCCCGTCATGTTGGTCGTTTACACACAACCATTTCTCCGTTTAGTTCAAATGACAGAAGAATTCCAATATGGCGGAAGATGGAAAATATTTCAAATGGTTTTTCCGGTTATTTCCCACATTGTAAGATGAAATTTGAATATTAATGTGTAATTGGATAGTTGAAGTTCATTATTATCGCTAGATGTATAAAAAGAACTTAATGTGACCAATTTTGGGAAAAATTTTGTGTTTTGCAAAAGCTACTGATTTTCTAAAGTTGATATGTATTACTTTTTTCATATACCAATAGTGTCCTCTTTCACTAAATAAAAATTCGTCAAAATTGGCTTGGCACGCTATGACTAACCTTCGTCATTAAACGAATGTTCATTTGATTAACGGCTGTGATGATATCATAAACGTTACCGATAAAACAGGAACCTACCTTCTGACTCCTGGTGGACGCCATCTTCGTCCGCTCCCACCCGCGACCCCCTCACAAGCTCCTACCTGCAATTTAAGAAAATCACATTAAGTATCATCACATCATTCATCGAAATTAAACATTACAACTTTAAGATCGCAAAGACAAACCATCCCACATTCGGCTGTCTTGACCGACATGGAATCTCAAAGCGCAACTCGAAAACGTTCACAAAATCAAAGTACGACTTACATCGTCACTCAAATTAATTAGACAGTTAGTGTACTTACCAATCTACATTTTCTCTGTCTGTCGAATTTCCACTCTCACTAATAACCCGGAAAATAGGAAAATTCACCCGATATAATGCAAAGCTACCGACGCGACGCGTACTTTTAGCGAATGATACGGACGATACGAGTCGTACTTCTTCGCAAGGGAATGTTCCGCAAAAAACGTAGACGACGTAGGGCAAAAAAGTGTGACGTCAGAGTGTTACAAGCGATAAGAGAGCTGCTTGGACGTTCGGAAGAGCGTTTAAAATTTAAAACACGTACGTTGAAATAATTACGATGGATTCGATTGTGGGAGTGTAGGGGGCGTTATTGTTTCGTTTGAAATATTTACGTGTAAACTGCAGGTGTGATTTCTTGTAATTAAAGCTCAGATTGTTTGCGAAATTCATACTTGTTATGAATATAAAATCTCAATGCTTCGGATACTTTAAGCCTAAGGGCTCATGCTTTTACTATTAACTCCTGATTAATAAATAAATAAAGAATTGATTGATGGCTGTGATAATATCCTAACATTTTAAAAGTACTCAAATATAGTTAAAGTGACAAGGAGGACTGAGGATTAGGAGAACTGAGTCTCATCCCACGCAGTTTTTCTAATTTCAATACACTTTCCGTTTGAGACCTCGAAAATACAAATTTTCTGCGGGACGTTACCGATAAAGCAGAAACCTACCTTTTGACTCCTGGTGGACGCCATCTTCGCCCGCTCCCACCCGCGACCCCCTCCACAAGCTCCTACCTGCAATTTAAGAAAATCACACTAAGTACCTAACATCACATCGAAATTAAACATTACAACTTTAAGATCACAAAGAGGAAACCATCCACCATCCCCATATTCGGCTCGTCCGACATGAAATCTCAACGCGCAACTCGAAAACGTTCACAAAATCAAAGTACAAGTTACATCGTCGCTCAAAACAATTACACAATTAGTGTACTTACCAATTAACATTTTCTCTATGTGTCGAGTTTCCTCACTCACTAATAACCCGGAAAATAGGAAAATTCACTCCCGATAATGCAAAGCTACCGACGCGACGCGTACTTTTATCGAATGATACGGACGATACCGATACGACTACGAGTCGTACTTCGCAAGGAAAGGTTCCGCAAAAAACGTAGGCGACGTAGGGCAAAAAAGTGTGACGTCAGAGTGTTACAAGCGATAAGAGAGCTCCTTGGACGTTCGGAAGAGAGTTTAAAATACGTACGTATTTTGTACGTCGAAATAATTAAATTTCGTTCGAGATATTTACGTGTATAAATAGCACAACTGAGATGCTGTCTTGAAAAGTAGTTAAAGTGGTATTTGAACGTACCTACAATACGGATCCCTAGGAAATTTCCCTTAAACTTCAAGATTGATATCTTGTAATTATAGCTCGAATTGTATGCGAAATTGGTACTATTTGTTATGAATATTAACTCTCAATGCTTCGGGTACTTTAAGGACCAGTTGACTAGTAGTACTTTTACTATTAATTCGCGATTCACGACTGGTTGGTCCCTTACTTATAAATGCGATTCAGTAGGTGTGAATTAAATTAATCCGATATTTAATCAGAAGCAAAAGTACCTAGCAGCTCTGTGACTATTCTGATCTAAATGTGCCAATATTGAAACAATTCTCAAGTATGTACATATATATGATCGCTCATTTGTCTTATAATTATACCAATAATTGAAAGTTACAAAGAAATCTATCCCTAATTCCTTTACCGGTAGTCACCTTAGAAGACACGTAATTAGTTCAAAACTAATAAAGACAGCTACAATTTAAGGAGGACAGAAATACTTCTCCGCCGTTCTGAGAATTGGGAATACTAATAGAAACATCACATTAAAAATAATAGTTATTTGCATAACTCGCATGTAAATGCTTTAAAATAAACCGAATTCAATTGTTCTTATTGATACTAACGATAATTCTAATAATAACTACAAGACGTATTTTATTCTCTTAAGAGAAAAATTACATCTCAAATGATTATATAAGTCTGCTGTAAAAAGGAAAAAATGTAACTAAAGAAAGGAAGATGAGAAAATCAAAAGGAAACAACCAATTATACCTATCAATTTCTTATTTTCAAATTTTCTGGACTAGAAAAATAGGTATCGCTATTATCGTGATTATGATTGAGATAAATTCACAAATAGGTAGAGATGAATGAATCTGTTAATTACATAAGTAATGCTAATTGCAAGAATTATCTATTTAAACTTTGAGTTCAAAAATTACTAGGTAGTTTAATAAAGAATTAAATAAATCAATGTACTAGTCTTAATTTGTCTAAATTTTGTATGTTTGTTGATAGCAAACTAAGAAACAAATTTTACACATTTATTACTCAAAATTGTGAGGAATAACCTAAATTTCTGTGATGCTTTTGATCAAATCAAATACGTACATGTCAAATCTAGGCTAATAAAAAATCGCCATTCTACATTGTTCTCAAAGCAAAAACTGATTAAAATAGTTAAAAGTTTCCTACTGAACAATTAGTTTTTAGAAAATTGATAGAATGAAATACCTACAACTTCTTTGAAACGTCTATATTCTTCTAGACCAGGGGTGCTCAAACGGTCGATCGCGATCGACAGGTCGATCGCGAGTGCTCCTTGCGTCGATCTCGAAAAAAATTTGCCATTTCCCTATGCCTATGCCTATATAGAACTATTCCCAGATTTTGTTTTAGTAGGTATGTATAGTAGGAGCAAACGGAAAAGTTGTAAACAGTTTGTTGTGATTTAGTTCTTCACACGGACGTCAAGTGGTTGAGTCGCGGAAAATTCCTAGAAAGATTTCAAGAATTATTACCTGAAATAATAACTTTTCTGGACGAAAGAGGTGATGACACTCAGATGCTGAAAAACGGAAAATTGCTGACTGATTTAGCATTTTTGATGGACATCACAATGCATTTAAATACCATTAATTTGGAGCTTCAAGGTAAAGGAAAAACTATTATTGAAATGATTAGCGCAATAATCGCAGTTAAAGAAAAATTGCAACTTATGATAGAGCAACTGAAAAGAAAGGATCTGAAACATTTTCCGTCTTTGAAAGCAAAAATTCCGCAGTTGAATTATGATATTTATGAGGCAGAATTATCAAATATTTTGGGCGAATTCGAAAGACGTTTTTATGATTTCAGTAAATTGACCAATATCGCATCATTTATGAGTTACCCTTTTTCGTGTAAGAACATTGAGGAATTTGCTACTGCAATAGCAAGTCAGTTTATCATGGACTCAATGTTCTGTTGAAAATGAGGTAGTGCAGATTATATCAGATATACATCTAAAAGCCACAGCATCTGACACAAAATTCTGGTCTTTTATATCTGTAGATAAATATCTGAATCTAAGACAAGTCGCCCTTCAGCTGACGGCAATGTTTGGGTCAACATACTTGTGCGAGTCTGCATTTTCTGAAATGAAGATAATTATTCAAAATATCTTCATCACACATACTTGAAACCTCTCAAAGTCGATCGATCGTAGTCTAACAATATTGAGGTGGATCGCCGGCAGTTTAAGTTTGAACACCCCTGTTCTAGACCAAGAGCTGGGCACGAGATTTCAACATCATCAGTAATATGGAATTCGTAAACAGGAATAAATTCTATTACCATCAGTTATTAAAGTTCCGAGCAGGCGGACAGCTTACTGGTTGCGAAGGGTAGTTATAAGGGGTGAAAGTGATTAATTTTTAGGGGATGTTTCGGCATCGATAATAAGCTTAAAAATCTATGTAATGATAGTTCTTACCATACCTAAACTAAATTCCAAGCGGCGGACACATAAGTAGGTGCAAAGGGGGTGGCGGACAATAGTAAGGGGGTGAAAACGCGAAGAGCTAGAGCCGAAATTTCAACGTCATCGTCATCAATAATACGGAATTCGTACACAGGAATAAACTCTATTACCATCAGTTATTAAAGTTCCGAGCAGGCGGACAGCTTACTGGTTGCGAAGGGTAGTTATAAGGGGTGAAAGTGATTAATTTTTAGGGGATGTTTCGGCATCGATAATAAGCTTAAAAATCTATGTAATGATAGTTCTTACCATACCTAAACTAAATTCCAAGCGGCGGACACATAAGTAGGTGCAAAGGGGGTGGCGGACAATAGTAAGGGGGTGAAAACGCGAAGAGCTAGAGCCGAAATTTCAACGTCATCGTCATCAATAATACGGAATTCGTACACAGGAATAAACTCTATTACCATCAGTTATTAAAGTTCCGAGCAGGCGGACAGCTTACTGGTTGCGAAGGGTAGTTATAAGGGGTGAAAGTGATTAATTTTTAGGGGATGTTTCGGCATCGATAATAAGCTTAAAAATCTATGTAATGATAGTTCTTACCATACCTAAACTAAATTCCAAGCGGCGGACACATAAGTAGGTGCAAAGGGGGTGGCGGACAATAGTAAGGGGGTGAAAACGCGAAGAGCTAGAGCCGAAATTTCAACGTCATCGTCATCAATAATACGGAATTCGTACACAGGAATAAACTCTATTACCATCAGTTATTAAAGTTCCGAGCAGGCGGACAGCTTACTGGTTGCGAAGGGTAGTTATAAGGGGTGAAAGTGATTAATTTTTAGGGGATGTTTCGGCATCGATAATAAGCTTAAAAATCTATGTAATGATAGTTCTTACCATACCTAAACTAAATTCCAAGCGGCGGACACATAAGTAGGTGCAAAGGGGGTGGCGGACAATAGTAAGGGGGTGAAAACGCGAAGAGCTAGAGCCGAAATTTCAACGTCATCGTCATCAATAATACGGAATTCGTACACAGGAATAAACTCTATTACCATCAGTTATTAAAGTTCCGAGCAGGCGGACAGCTTACTGGTTGCGAAGGGTAGTTATAAGGGGTGAAAGTGATTAATTTTTAGGGGATGTTTCGGCATCGATAATAAGCTTAAAAATCTATGTAATGATAGTTCTTACCATACCTAAACTAAATTCCAAGCGGCGGACACATAAGTAGGTGCAAAGGGGGTGGCGGACAATAGTAAGGGGGTGAAAACGCGAAGAGCTAGAGCGGAAATTTCAACGTCATCGTCATCAATAATACGGAATTCGTACACAGGAATAAACTCTATTACCATCAGTTATTAAAGTTCCGAGCAGGCGGACAGCTTACTTGTTGCGGAGGGTAGTTATAAGGGGTGAAAGTTGATAATTTTTCGGGAAAATTTCGGTATAGATAATACGCTTAAAAATGTATGTAATGATAGGTCTTACCATACCTAAACGAAATTCCAAGCGTCGGACACATGAGTAGGTGTAAAGGGGGCGGCGGACAAGGGTAAAGGGGGTGAAAAGGCGGAAAGCTATATAGAGCCGAAATTTCAAAGTCATCAGTAATATGGAATTCGTAAACAGGAATAAACTCTATCACCATCAGTTATTAAAGTTCCGAGCAGGCGGACTGATTACTTGGGGCGGAGGGTAGTTATAAAGTGTGAAAATGGTTAGTTGGTCGAGGAAATTTCGGCATCGATAATACGCTTGATAATGCATGTAATGATAGATCGTACCACAAAAAACGAAATTCCGAGCCTTTTCATCCCCGTCACCCATGTCCGCCACCCCCTTTGCACACGCTCATGTGTCCGACGCTTGGAATTTCGTTTAGTTATGGTAAGACCTATCATTACATACATTTTTAAGCGTATTATCGAAAGCGACATCTTCCCAAAAAATTAACCATTTTCACCCCTTATATCCGCAACGAGTAAGCTGTCCGCCTGCTCGGAACTTCAATAACTGATGGTAATAGAATTTATTCCTGTTTACGAATTCCATATTGCTGATGACGGTCACGTTGAAATTTCGGCTCTAGCTCTCCGCGTTTTCACCCCCTTTACCATTGTCCGCCACCCCTTTTGCACCTACTTATGTGTCCGCCGCTTGGAATTTCGTTTAGATATGGTAAAACCTATCTTGACATACAATTTTAAGCTTATTATCGATGCCGAAATTTCCCCTACAAATTAATCACTTTCACCCCTTATAACTACCCTCCGCAACAAGTAAGCTGTCCGCCTGCTCGGAACTTGAATAACTGATGGTAATAGAGTTTATTCCTGTGTACGAATTCCATATTATTGATGACGATGACGTTGAAATTTCGGCTCTAGCTCTTCGCGTTTTCACCCCCTTACTATTGTCCGCCACCCCCTTTGCACCTACTTATGTGTCCGCCGCTTGGAATTAATTTAGGTATGGTAAAAACTATCATTACATAGATTTTTAAGCTTATTATCGATGCCGAAACATCCCCTAAAAATTAATCACTTTCACCCCTTATAACTACCCTTCGCAACCAGTAAGCTGTCCGCCTGCTCGGAACTTTAATAACTGATGGTAATAGAATTTATTCCTGTTTACGAATTCCATATTACTGATGATGTTGAAATCTCGTGCCCAGCTCTTGGTCTATTCACATTACCTACCTAACCAGCATAAAAATTATACGATTCCTCTTGAGTAAAGTTTTCTAATACGATTTGTTATTATAGAAACTTCCTACAAGTACTTCTAGATTCATAAATTACCTGTAACTTCTGTACGTATTTAAGAATTGTTTATAACTTCCCTGAAAACATGTAAATCTCCCTATAACCCCTGGGATTTACTGCAACTCGAAGTATCGGAAATTTCTTAAAAATGTGTATAAGATTTTAAAATATCTTCGTAAAAGGTATCATAACTCCTGGAATTGTTTATGAGTTCTTCTAGATATTTCGCACATTGGGTACAACTCTCCTATAAGGTTTACGAAACTTCCTGGATCTTTCCCACATGTATACAACATTTAGAATACTTTTGTGAGGTGTGTTAGAATTTCTTGAATTGACTGAAGTACCTCTCAAGTTCTGTAAAGTTTGTATATATTCTTTACGTATTTCAGAAGAATTATTTACTTGATAAATAAAATTAGACCAAAACAAAAATTAATAAAGAAAATAGAATGCAACAAAATAAAATACAAGATGAAAATGATATGCGAAAAAATGGAGTGTTTGGAGTGTGAAAAATGCGCACTATAGACATATCCACGGAATTTTAAGTACCTAATCGTCTGAGCACATTTCAAAAGCTCCAAGTCGGTTCATGACATTGGCCTTTATTGGACAGGTCACCACCACTCCATACAGCAACACAGAGTAAATGTAACGTTTTACAAAACGGTACCGTAGCATTAAATTAAGGCCGATGTTGCTGAGAAGAGCTCTCATATTCATAAATGCTACTCTGGCCTGTTCAGTTCTGCTGCGTATCTCTAAGTCTAAATCCAGGTTATTCAGCTTCCGAGATGCCTGAAATTGGAGACATGTCCAATATCCTTGCCGTTCACATGTGCACATTTGGTGTTCTGCTGACCAGCATGACCTTCGTTTCGTCTATGTTAATCCTTAAAACGACACGTTCTCCTTCGTGATATTTCATTGTCGGAACGAATGAGCGAACTACCGGGTGATTTTTAATGATTGAAGCAAATTTTGTGGGTTGGCACCCTGCGTAGTTGGTTAGCGTGGTCATTTGTCAACTTGTGATTCATTTTTAGTTTAGGTTATGTACAGTTGTATAGAGATTAGAAACAAGTTAGATTATTCTACGGTAAATGCTGAAAATGTTGACCTTCTTGTTGTAAGCAACATTCAACTCTACGCGATAAATTATTAAAAACATTAACTAAAATTTCAGGTCCCATATTTGCCATACCACTTCAATTGCGTGCTGCAATTCTTGCAAATTGTCCAAACGGTTTCGAAATACAACCTTTTTTAAATAAGGGAACAAGAAATAGTCCAGGGGAGTCAAGTCTGGAGATCTACTAGGCCACAAACCAGTGCTAACTAAACGGCCTTGAAAGAATTCCTCTAAGAACGAAGTTGTAGCTCGTGCTGTGTGTGCAGTTGCATTGTCCTGCTGAAAATAACCTTTTGTCAACTCTCTGTCATCCAACTCATTTATAAATGGCTCCAACAAGAGCCTTTGATATCTTTCAGCATTAATCGTTTCATGAAAAAATATTGGCCCGATAATTCGTGTTCGTGACATCCAGACACCAATTTTGAGTGGATGTAGTGGGACTTGGATAATATTGTGGGGGTTATGTGCTGACCAAGTTCTGTAATTCTGTGAATTAATAAATCCAGAGAGATGAACCATGCCTCATCAGAAAAGAAAGTCATATCCTGCTGGTCAAGGTTGTTGAGTAGGTTAATGTTATACCAGTGACAAAAGTGGATTCTTTAGAGAAAAGCAGGAGGGCGGAGTTGTTGGACGACTAAATTTATATGGTCGTAGGTGCAAATGTTTTTTAAAGATTGCACAAGAGGAGGAATAGGAAAGTCCTGAAATGTAAGAAATGTATAAAGTGTAGAATAAGGTAATCTTTGATGGAAACCTGTTTGTTGGGATACACGGTGTATGGAGGCATTTGGATTTTGTTGTATAATTTGATCTACATTTTGCACAACATCCTGCACGGCAACAGTTGGACGTCCAGTAGATTTACCCTTTTTAACGCTGCCAGTGCCTAAAAATCGCTCAACTGTCCTACCAGGATGTTGTGCAAAAACACGATATTCTGTTTGTTCCTCTGGGTATGTTTCGAGAAACTGATCGTAAGTCAATTGCTGGGAACATATCCAGTGGCCATTTTCATGTTGGAATGCGCTTCGAAAATACGCCATTACAATGAAGGTGTTGTTCCGTCTCAGAGAAGTGACATTTTTTAAGATATTGTTGAACCAATGATGATTTACAGATATATTGCTGTCACCTCGAGTACCCGATACTTCTTCGAGATTTATTCCCAATAAATCACAGTTTAAGTAGACAATTTAACCGTAAGGGTAATAAAGACCCTCCGGGAATCGAGGAAGTAGAGGGTACCTCGCGATTTAAAACATGTGTTCACCATCTGTATAAGATGAAAGCGAGGATCTTCAGCAATGGTCAGCACGCCCTCTACTCATTACCTATGTGATTTTCAACCAATAAGCGACGAGTAAAGAGGGCTGCAATGCAATCGGCCAATAAGCGGAGATCGCGTTTCTCGTCTCTAATTTTGAGTACTTTAATTTTAAGAAACATTCTTCGTCCAACTACGAGAGAATCACTATCATCTATCTTCACCTATTCCATTGTATTTAAGTTGTTGCATTTTAATAGTCTAGTAAATCCGAAGTTACAATTACGTGTTATCATTTCCCAACTGTTCACGCAATATTAAGTTGGCGCGTGAAGTGTACCGGTCAGTTATAACGATCTAAGACAATCGAAATTTCTGATTCGTACGCGACGTTACATGATGGTCCTTCGAGCCGGATCTACAGTGTTAAGTGTCTAATCGCAAGAAACGATTACACTAGAAAGCAGCAACAGACAAAGGTTAAGGTGCAAGAAGAATCCAAAACCGAACTCCAAGACCACGAAGCAGCCGTCTGGACACCACATAGGGAAGCAGCCGCCTGGACACCACTTAAGGGAGCAGCCAGCTGGACACCACTTCGGGAGCAGCCACCTGGACACCACTTAAGGGAGCAGCCTTCGGACACCTAGTAGGGGAGCAGCCGACGGAACAGTGGATCTTAGCAAGTTTTGCTATTCAACGAGGACATCGGAATCAACAGGTACTTGTTATCATTAGGAATCATCGTCCTGTTATTGTCCCATCCTTTCAAATTTCTTTTCGTTTCGGTTATAATGGAAGATCAAAGGGCATTAATTAAAAACCGTTCAACTCTTAAAGCGCAATTGACTCGTTTGCAAAAATATTTAAATGAAAATTCAAATCTTGATATTGACGAATTAGAAATTCGTAAGACTAAATTAGAAGAAATTAATAAATCATTCCTAGAAGTTCAATTACGCATCGTTACAGACGAATCTATAGATGAGGAGGAAAGGTCTCAATTCGAAAACCAATATTTTTCTTGTGCAAAAATTATTAATAAAGGTTTACGTGAACAAAGGACTGGAACGAATGTTCATACAAATCAAAACCAGTTACCTGTATTATCTAATGCAATAACGGTAAAACAAACAAATTCGGTATTACCAAACATTCAAATACACCCTTTTGACGGAAACCCGATTGAATGGTGTTCCTTTCACGACACGTTTAAGTCGCTAGTACACGAAAATAATGATCTTCCCTCAGTACAAAAATTTCACTATTTAAAAACATCACTCAAGGGAGAGGTAGCTGCAGTAATCACGTCATTTAATGCCTCAGAAGAAAATTACCTAGTAGCCTGGGACTTATTGCAAAAACGTTGTAATAGACCGCGGCAGATTGTGCAAGCACACTTGAAAGCCTTTTTAGAATTGCCGGAAATTTCTCGGGATTCTCCGTCACATTTACGAACATTATCAGAATCTGCACAATTGCACATTAACGCATTAAAAACTCTTAAGTTGCCTACAGAGCAATGGGATGCATTTTTAGTTTACGTATTAACTAAAAAATTAGATAAAACTACGCGTAGAGCCTGGGAGCGTACGCTAGAAAATGATGAAATGCCCACTTTCGACCAATTTATTAAATTTTTAAATAAACAATCTCGCGGAGAAGAACTTGAATTTAATACTAATAACAAATCAAATAACAATAACTCACATGAAAAACATTCTTTTAATAAACAATCGAGACAAGTGCAATCACATTTGGGGACTTATGCACAGAATTGTCCGATCTGTAATGAAAATCACAGAATTCTCGCATGTCAAGAATTCATGTCGTATTCAGCTCAGCAAAGAGCAGACGCGGTTAGAAAGGCGCGACTCTGTTTAAACTGTTTCCGAAATAATCATTCAACAAATAAGTGTTATGCTAAGGGATGCAGAATATGTAATAAAAAACACAACTCGCTACTGCATTTCAAGCAAGAACCGAAGAATACAAATATTAAGGACACTAATATTGTGCCTACTCATTTAAATTTAAATAAAGAGCCTAAAGCCGCTCCTACCGAAAATCAATTGGTATCTCAACCATCGGCAAGTTCATATGTTTCAGCATTTGATTCGGAGGTTTTGTTAGGAACAGCTCTTGTAAAGATACTAGATAAGTATAATAATGAACATATATGTAGAGTTTTACTTGATAGTGGCTCTCAAACACACTTCATAACAGAAAATTTAGCAGATCGTTTAGGACTGCCAAAACAAATTATTAATTTACCCTTCTCAGGTTTAGGTCAGTTGCAAACAACGGCAAAATATTCAATTAAAGCCCAATTGGCGTCTAGGATTTCAAACTTCTCTTCACAATTAACATTTGTAGCTTTACCATCAATAACAGGACTTTTACCTTCGCGACAATTGAATAAAAATCTTTTCGCTATACCGAAAAATATAACGTTAGCTGATCCAGATTTTTATAAATGTGGAGAAGTTGATGCTTTGATAGGTAATACGGTGTTTTACCGATTATTAAGCGTAGGACAGTTTAAATTACACAATTCTGTAGTATTACAGAAAACATTATTAGGCTGGATTGTGACGGGTGAAGTCAGTATTCCTACCAATAATGCATCGTCAAATGTTAATAAATCTTGTCACCTAGTAACCACATTGGAAAATCAAACCAATAAATTTTGGGAAGTAGAAGAAGTGCCACATAAAAAACATTTTTCTGAAGAAGAGGTATCGTGTGAAAATCATTTTTGTGAAAACACCGTTCGGGATAGCGATGGAAGGTATATAATTAAATTACCGTTTAATGAAAACAAGGCACGAATCGGTGATTCATATAATATCGCTCTAAAACGTCTTTACTCATTAGAGAGAAAATTAGCAAAAAATAGCGAATTACGAACTCATTACGTAAAATTCTTAAGAAAGTATCAAATTTTAGGACCATATTTGGATTCAAAGCAATCAAAGAAAATTCTTGGAATAAAGTGGAATTCAACCACTGATTCGATATATTATTTTATAGAGCCATTTTCAAACAATGAACGTGTAACCAAACGACGAATATTATCTCAGATTGCTCAACTATTCGACCCATTGGGTTTATTAGGTCCAGTCATTACAAGGGCCAAATTAATCATGCAAGAGTTATGGAGGTTTAAACTGGATTGGGACGAGTCTGTTCCTCAGTCTTTGTATGTAAGGTGGTTAGAATTTAAGGAGCAATTACCTATATTAAATAATTTTAAGGTCGCACGTAAGATTAATTTAGATAATTTTGTGGAATGTCAGTTACATGGATTCTGTGATGCCAGTGAGAAGGCCTACGGCGCCTGCATATATTTAAGAACAACTGATAAAAACAATCGACATTTTGTTCAATTAGTATGTGCTAAGTCACGAGTAGCACCTATTAAAACCATTACTCTACCTCGCTTAGAATTATGCTCGGCCGTTTTATTAGCACACTTATTCAAATCAACCACGTTAGCTTTAAAACTAACTTATGTAAAGGTTAGATTCTGGTCAGATTCCACTATTGCTTTGCATTGGCTAAAGACATCCCCACATTTATTGAAAACGTTTATTGCGAACCGTGTAGCAGATATTCAGTCAAACACAAATTCAGATGATTGGTACCATATTTCAACTCACGATAATCCGGCAGATTTCATCTCGAGAGGTCAAAGCCCTTCGGAGTTTATGGGTACCGAAAGGTGGTTAACAGGTCCCAGTTGGCTTTCTAAATCGGAGGAGTATTGGGTTATGACACCGATCCCTTTTATTGATGTTCCGGAAAAACGGATTAAAGTAACCTTAACAGGTACCAAATTTCAGGAGAATATTTTTGAAAGATTCTCGTCTATTAAAACTGTAAATTATTTTGTAGCATGCTGTTTACGATGGCTTAAATATAAAAGGACGAGTCAATTAATAGGTCATTTTAGTGCTCAAGAATTGCAAGAGGCGCACCTTTATGCAATTAAATTAATTCAAAAACAATCATTTTCTGATGAATTAAACAAATTAAATCAAGGTAAACAGTTAGATAAGAGAAGCAAGTTATTACCATTAAGTCCATTCATTGACGAAATAGGTATTTTACGCGTTGGTGGCAGGTTAAAAAATGCTCAAATAAATTATTCGCAAAAACACCCTATATTATTACCACGTTCTAATCATTTAACGAAACTTATATTAACAAACGCTCATCTAAAAAATTGGCATGCCGGAACTCAGGCAACATTAAATTTTGTAAGACTCACTTACTGGCCCATTGACGGTAAAAACACGATTCGTCGGATAATACATACATGTGTACGTTGCAGTAAGCTAAGTCCCAAGTTACCAAGGTATCAAATGGGTAATTTACCTATAAATAGAGTTATCAAAACGCGACCGTTTGAAAATATAGGACTAGATTACTGTGGACCTTTCTTTATAAAGGAGAAAAAATTTAGGAATCGAAATAAGATAAAGGTTTACGTAGCGGTATTTGTTTGTTTCACTACAAGGGCAGTACACTTGGAACTAGTCACAGATTTAACAAGTGAAGCATGCCTAGCAGCCATTCGAAGAGTTTTTGCCAGAAGAGGTGTAGCTAAAAATATATATTCAGACAATGCAACCAATTTTATTGGTGCAAAGAATGAAATACTAAAAATAAAGAATTTTTTGTTATCAGAAGCTCATAATAGCAATATGAGGCACACTTTAGCACACGTAGGGGTTAATTGGCACTTTTCACCACCTCGATCACCACACTTCGGTGGATTGTGGGAGGCATCAGTAAAGTCATTAAAATTCCATTTATACAGAACGGTAGGAGATCATTTATTTACTTACGAACAATTTAATACGTATATAATCGAAATCGAAGGGATCTTAAATTCCAGACCACTGACTCCATTATCCTCGGACCCAAATGACCTTACACCTCTTACTCCCGGTCATTTCCTCATAGGTGATTCCTTAACAAGTATACCGGAACCTGATTATCAGAAGTGTGCCATTAACAGACTTTCTTTATGGCAACATATTCAAAGAGTGAAACGTCACTTCTGGGTACGATGGCATAAGGAGTATCTCCATCAGCTACAAGCACGTAGCAAGTGGCGACAAGGAGATTCGGAGCAGCCCAAGGTAGGCACCTTGGTAATTATAAAGGAGGACAATCTGCCTCCTCTGCAATGGAGCCTTGGCCGTATTGTCGCAGTCCATCCAGGGGAGGACAACATAGTGCGTGTCGCAACTGTGAAAACCGCGAGTGGTGTGTACAAACGAAGTGTTAAGCGTTTATGTCCTCTTCCTATATACAATGATGGTGATTAATCTTATTTTTTTATTTTTTATACTTTAATTATTTACATTTTATTTTTCGTATACAACCATATTATCAAGGTAATTTCTTTATTTACCCATATTCGTAGTTTTTATTATGCAAATTTATTATAAATTTAGTTTTGTATTCTTAGTAGATATTCTTAATTAGTATTATTTTAAAATCATTATTTGCTATTATTTTGAACGGAGACCGTTCCAAGGGGGCGGCGTGTTCCGTCTCAGAGAAGTGACATTTTTTAAGATATTGTTGAACCAATGATGATTTACAGATATATTGCTGTCACCTCGAGTACCCGATACTTCTTCGAGATTTATTCCCAATAAATCACAGTTTAAGTAGACAATTTAACCGTAAGGGTAATAAAGACCCTCCGGGAATCGAGGAAGTAGAGGGTACCTCGCGATTTAAAACATGTGTTCACCATCTGTATAAGATGAAAGCGAGGATCTTCAGCAATGGTCAGCACGCCCTCTACTCATTACCTATGTGATTTTCAACCAATAAGCGACGAGTAAAGAGGGCTGCAATGCAATCGGCCAATAAGCGGAGATCGCGTTTCTCGTCTCTAATTTTGAGTACTTTAATTTTAAGAAACATTCTTCGTCCAACTACGAGAGAATCACTATCATCTATCTTCACCTATTCCATTGTATTTAAGTTGTTGCATTTTAATAGTCTAGTAAATCCGAAGTTACAATTACGTGTTATCATTTCCCAACTGTTCACGCAATATTAAGTTGGCGCGTGAAGTGTACCGGTCAGTTATAACGATCTAAGACAATCGAAATTTCTGATTCGTACGCGACGTTACAGGTGTCATGTTCAGTTGTAAAAACAATTTTTCAATAAATAAATCGTGATGAAAATAACTTTATTTATTTAGAACTTCGATGTCACATTTGAATTTAAAAATCAAGTGCAACAACTTCGTACCGTAAACAAACTGTAAAAATATTGCCAACCTAACAAAAATAATCACAATCATTAAAAATCACCCGGTAAAATGTCAGGAATCATAAGAACAGCTCAGTTACGTGATAGACACCGTTCCCATCCCCACTTCGTCCCGGCCGATAAACAATTTGCCAAAGTATCTTAAGAACACATAAATGAAGTAATTGTTGTTCGTACCGCCCCTCTCACGGAATTTATACGATCAATCCTCGGGTGCCTCTGACGATTAATTTCCGAAGAGGCTCCCTCCACGTCGCGGATTGAATTTCTTTTTGATCGTCTCGACACAATCTTTATTAGTCGGCGCGCTATCCGAAACATTCCTCTCGACCGGGATCAGGCGGGAATCGAGAGAGAGGGAGAGAGAGGGGAAAAGGGATCCCTTTGACCAGGAGAGAGAGAGAGAGAGAGAGAGGGATAGGGTTCGCATTAGGACCATTATATGACGGTTCTTAATCCCGTCCGAAGGGCCGGGACCGTGACCGATAGCCCGTCCGTGCCGAAAGGCTGATTGAGATAATTCCTCTTCCCGAAATAATTATAATTGTGCGTATTATGCGTCGATGGGGCGGCGGCCCGGGTCGTGGGGGGGCGATACGATCGAGTCGTCGGGGGACTTAATTTTCCGAAAGAAAGGGACGTCCCGATAAAATCTGGGGCGGTTTTGTGTGGAAATTCGCGCGAGGCGCATGTCGAACGGGAAAAGGGTTTCGATCAGCTGGGATTCTGTTGCCGAATTGTATTACACACGGGGCGCTGTGCGGCGCTGCTTTTCCGATTTAATCACCCGAAACGCACAGGAACTATTTCTGATAAGACGGTAAGCGGAAATAGTGGAGTGCTATCGGGAGTTCGCCATAATCGCAATTGTAATATGTGGTGAATGTAATAAAACAGTTTTTACACAATAATTTAATTTATTTAATTTATTTATTAAATATATAAATCCATAAAACTAAATCTTATAGGCTATTGACTATGTCAAAAATAACAGGGGTAAAAGGAACTAACGCGTAGAAGATATTTTATTTTTTCATATGGTTTGACTTTACTGACTTTAAATATAAATATATAAGATCATTTATTATATTAAATGATTCGTACATAAGTTATTTAATACATAAAAAATGTTTTTTTACAGGTAAAAATATAAAACAATACACATTTCAAGAAAAAAATAAAAAAATAGAGAAAAAATGGCAGAATTCAAACGTTTACATCTCAGTCAATATTAAACATATAAAGCCTTACAAGCCACCGTTTTAAAGAGAATCTCATAAGCTTTCTTTTCTATGAAGCAATGCCTATACCTAAAATTCACTTAGAAAAATGTTATAGTCAAAAGTTCAAAAAAAAATATTTTTTAAGTGTTTTTTGAATTTACTTCATTAAAATTTTTTTTTTATTTCACGAATTATCATTTTCATAGGAAATTTAATTCTCTACAAGAAATCTTACGGCACATATCTTCGAAAAATGCATAGTTTTTGCGCTATAGCCGAAATAGCGAAAAGTGGACAAACTTGCACCGTTCTTAAAAACGCATGGCTAAATTTAATAGCACTTTTGGATTTTATTTCTTTAGAGGTCAACTGACCATACAAAAAAAATAAAATATCTTGCACGCCTTAGTTCCTTATTAAATGACATAGTCAATAGCCTATTAGTGGCTTATAAGAACATAAGAGACTCTTCAGAGCCTTGCTGTTTTCAATTTTGACGTGATATACGTCTTATAAATGGATGTGCCGGCTACCTGCCGGTTCACAAAATATTGTAACGTTACGCCAGACACATGCGTGCGAGCTAGAGTGAGAGCGACAACAATAGCCAAAGATCGACCTTGGCGGTTGCCTTGCGACTATCTCTTTTACACGGCAGCGTCCGAGTGAAAGCTCGATTTGGCGATTCGCGAGTGCGATGGAATGGGACGATGGGGTACGAGCTACGCGCGTTCTGATTGCACTGTTTCCACTCCGTCGTCAGCGACGACGGCGACAGTAGTCAGCGCACAATTATTTATAGAGTTATCAGAATATTTACTGTGCATAACATTGCTTATTACTTTTACAATAACAATTGCGACAATAAGGTATTCAATTATTGCATTCTAAGAGTTCGATTAGCTATATAATCTCATATATTTGTTGTTGCATCGGTCAATGAGTGCAGTAGTAATAGGTTATGTTACGATTTCGACTAAAACATTATGATGAATGATATAAATGATCGTGTAAAAAGTCGACTGCTTTTATTTAGTATTCAATGAAAACAATTATCCTGTGCAGCAATTCATGTAAGATTCAAGATTAATGTTCAACTTCACACATGTCATAACAATGTGTCTAAAATGACCAGTTGGACCGGCCAACCGCATCGCGAAAAAATCTTCTAATGTATTCATGTATTCATAATCGTATTCCATTTTTTATCAATGTTTTATTATGACGTTATCACGTAAAAATTATCGTCCGTAAACCGACTTTACAGACAACCATATTTTTTGGAACAGTTTTGTTATCATGTTTGTTATTTCTGTTCATATTTGGTATGTTGTCCGGGCCACGTCATTTCCTATATTTCGATTATCTGATAACTTCTTGTACTTCTTCCAGGGTGACATTATCGTTTTCTATTTCTTCATGGAGTGTAGCGTGTAGATCGTTTGTTTGTTTCTCATTATTATCATTATCAACTGACTATAAATTTTCGAAATGAGTTATCTACTTTTCTGGTTTTATGGCGTTAATTTTCAGTTCTTCTGTGATTGGTTTCTTCCTATTCTCTCATTCTATTTCTCTCTGTTTTATGTCTTGGGCATTCTTCTGGTGTTCTGTGATTAATGTAGTGCATTAACGATGCATTATATATGCATCGCTCTTCCCTTTTGCTAGATTTTTAATTTCCTGTGCAAACCATGGTGTATCGTTCTACAGCTATTTACATTGATTTTGAGTTCTCCAGTAGCTTCTTCCGCGCCATTAATTATATTGATTTTAATTTTGTCCCATACGTTGCTTATATTGCCTTTGTCTACTTTGGGATTGAGATTAATCTGTTCCTGAAACATTTTTTGGTAAGAATTGTTTTGCAGGGAGTCTATGTTGAACTGAGTGAATGTATATTTATGTTAGATGTATATATCTACACCTTTCTAACGCTTGGACGTAATGTATTGTTGTAATTTAAAGGTATATCTAGGGGCTCGGTATAAAAGTATATTCTGTAATTACTGTTCACATCAATTGAATTGAAATGGCATAATAATTTGATTGATATCTTACAATCACTTTTTATCAATAAGAAAGATATGACATATATACGTTTATTTCCAAGTCTTACATAATCTGAAGTTTACCATAAAATTTTCAAGTGATCTTACAGACATGTGTTTTCGGCTAAGTCCTTGGAGTTTCTCCTATTTCCATTTTAATGTGTAAACTACGTGTAAACGTAACGACTTTGATAAGCAAGAGGAAGATATTTAATAACAGATAATGAGATTGTTAGCTTCTTCTCATTTCCCGAGAAAACTGAGGTGATAATTCGTGCATGTATCTTCATGTAACGTTTCTTCGAGGATTTCAATATGAATTCTAAGGATATTTAAACCCCAATATCAATAATCTCTATTGCAATCGTCCACGAGTTGCAAGAGTTCCGGTTTTAGGCGAATAGGGCGAATACAAACTTCGTTCGTTACAGCCTACCGCCGCATAACTCCGACATCCGATCGATCTCCCTATCGCACGTCCAAATTTACCGCCACACGAAAACTCCCGAAATTAGCGTCGATGGAACGAGCAGACATAATTTTCATTACATCCTTCCTGCGATAATGTATCCACTCGGTGGTGTATGTAAAGCTTTAGCGAGGCGACATATCGAGGTAGACAATGGCAGTCTCCCGACTCATTCTCCTGGGGTGCTTATATCAGATGAATCATTTGACTGCAATGATAACCACCCCACGAAACGGGGGGATAATAGCGAGAAAAGACGCATCGACATATTGCCCGTTGAATGTTTTATTTTTATTAAATTGCTTCGAGAGAATGGCACCAGGATGTACCAAATGAGCTAATAGAAAACGAAGGACCTGCTGTTATAGATAGATACACAAGATACTAGAAGAAACTAGAAAATACTAGAAGAGTGGAAAAGCAGCGTAACCCATCTTCAAAAAGGGGACAAAACTGATCCAGCAAACTACCGAGGTATAACATTACTAAGCACCTAGCTAAAACTTCTACGATCATTGCTGACGACGTAACCTCAATAATGCCAATAAGCGAAGAACAACCCTAGAAAAATCCTCTGCTTTGTTGATTTAACCAAGACCTTCGACAGAATGCAATTGAAAGACCTCATCACGATCTTAGAAGACCTTAGCAATGACCTAAACACAAACACAACAACGCAAATACGAACAAACGCAGCATCTCATAACAGCAGCAGGCATTCGCCAAGGTGACGACAGTCTCAACCCTTTGTTATTCAATACAGTCATGGATGATAAATTAATAAAAGCTGTAAAGAACACTGGATTAGGATATTGAATGGGAATACATAAAATAAACATATTATGCTATGCTGGTGATACAGTACTAATCGTAGAGTCAGAAGATGACCTCCAAAGAATGATACAAGCCTTTAACAAACAGGTCAAAAAGCTTCATCATCATCATCATCCAGCCTGGTGTTGAGTCCACTGCTGGACATAGGCCTCCATTAAACTGCTCCACTGGGTTCTCTCTTGAGCTGTTCTCATCCAGTGTCCTCCAATCCTCTTTATATCATCACTCCATCTTGCTGGTGGTCTACCCCTGCTTCTTTTATCCGCTCTGGGTCTCCAGTTTGTTATTCTTATGGTCCACCTGTCATCCTTAAATCTCGCAACATCTCCCGCCCATTTCCACTTTAATGTTGTGATTCGCCGGATTATGTCCTGTACCCCTGTTCTTCGTCGAATTTCGGTGTTTCTGATACGATCTTGGATCCTAATACCCTAGCTCTCTCCATCCTTTTCTGAGCCACTTCCAATTTTTCCACAGTGTCCAGAAAAGCTTAACATGCAAATTTTCATAAATAATACTAAATTGGTTATAACAAAGGAACCTACGCGCTGCAAACTGGTAATGCATTATACCACCATCGACCAAATCATGCCATTTGGATTCATCTTGGTTTCAAAATCACAAGCACAGGACATATGAAAGATGAAGTGAGAAAACAAGTCAACAAAGCTACTACAATATCTGAACATCATAAATATCCAATCTGGAAGAACAAACACCTAAGTACAGACTGCATATCTAGAATATACACAACATACCTACGACCAGTTATAACAGAGCATCCTAGGAACAACTGAAATGAAGACCCTAAAATATGATAACGGCATACAAACTAAACGACAGGCAAAGGAACACATACATAAGTGAAAAGTGCCAAACAGACGACAAAGACAACGAAGAAGAAAATGGAACCAGCACGTCAACCTGATGAATAACGACAGAATAGCCAAGATGGTACGAGATAACACACTAAACAGAAGAAGATCTATAGGACGACCACCAAAACGATGGCGAGAAAGCTGGCAATCAATCTCATAAGAATTTAACCAGAACTAAGAAGAAAATGAAGACTGGCACCAGGAGCAAGCGAAGATTTTAGCCCTTTCTGAAGGTTTCATAGGTTTTAAGGGTTCTGTTTTTCGAACTCGTCACAGCACAACGTGCTAGCAATAATTCTATGAGCAAAGCAAGCCAAACTTTACATTCAAAACTGACAATCCTTTATTCGGAAAATGAAAGAAAATAAAGACAAGCTAAAAACACTTTTATATAAAATCTGATATCTACGTAATATGATGAGATCAACAGACCTATCATCGCCATTATTAGGTATCTGTTCATTATAAGTATAAGCATCTTCATAATAATGAATTATAAGTAATGAGCATGTCGTTTGCCTTGCTCCTCTCACAAAATATGAACTATCAGTAGGTACTCATTTATTTGGCTGTTGGCTGTTGTGGTGGTGAGATATAGTTTCTTTAATTCAATTCTCAGGAATAGTGAGGCTTATTAAAAATAGTGATAGTGATATGCAGACATCTCTGTTTTGAAAATACTGTGATGACATAGAAAATAGCGATGAATTTGGATATACACTTGCAGCGTTGATGTGACTTATTTAATAGTTACAGATATTTCACTTTCACTTCAGAGTGAAGGGTTCTCAATGATAATTTGCTAATTGTGCATGACATTCGTTTTATTTCCTTTATGTTTGTTTTTTAAGTTTATTTCTATTTTATTTACACTGTCCTAAAATTATACACTACACACTACGTAATTTATCTTAACTAATTCCTAACTAATTAATTTATATCACTCTTAAATGTAATTTATTTCGCTGGTCCGTCTTTCGCCTTATTTATTCACTCGCGGCTTCACGTCTAATCTAATCTCTCCGACAGCAAGCCCGCTTATATACACCTCAATTGTATTCGCGATAGTTCCAGGTCATTCCTTTCTCAAATAATGTTTGTTCTAGAGAGGTCGGGAAGGTCATAAATCATTTTTTCTTAATAAGATGTTGCCGGGACTCAATTAAGCGTAGCGGCGTTCCTTTGAGGTAAGCCGCCGAGGTCCGATAAGAGTAAACACATTTCGCGCTGCTGTTTACATTTCGCGTTACAATATTATGTAGTAAGGTACTAATAAATATCGATAAACAGCTTTGAGTAAGTATTACCAGGACATACCTACATAATATTAATAACTCTTCGTTAATAATCGTTTCTAGTGTTATATTTTTCCGCTTCGTACGTTCGTGATCGAATCCAATTTTTTACTAAACGCTTTTTTCCTCTTTGTGACGCGATTTCCCCGATATCAGTATCTACATAAATATGTTTCGGGTATAATTTGAATAATGCCGACATTACCCAAATGCCTCTGATAAAAATCGAATTAGACAAATTAATTTTCATCAGTCTCCGGGATAATCTGGACATTAACTAATGCGGCCCGGACGATATTAACAAGACCCGATGTTAATACAATTTGTTATCTGACGGATTACATCTTTGGGACTTCCGTCCCGAACAGGTAACGCTTTAAATTTCAGAAAATTAACTCGAAGAGAAATCACTTAAAATATACTCGACTGACCGTTCCAGTGCTTAAGTACGAGTCCTCTTTAAGTCCTCTTAATTTCGCCATCGGCGAAATGTCCCCTAAAACCCCGAGAAATAATCACCGGACGTATCTGCCGCAGAACGTAATTCAACAATGCTGAAAATTGCAGTGCGAATTGCCCCCGAGGAACAACACTATCGCCTAATATTATCTCGATGGCGATTTATATTGACAGTATCAAACTACTGTTACTTCTGAATGTACATGTTAGTATACGGACATTTAGATATTAACAGGCGATAGAACATGGTTTTGCATATTGGCCGGACTAATGGCGGAGGGGGAAACGTTGCCGTTTCTGGAATGGGAAATAGAGTTGTACCTTAATAGAGCGATAAGGCGGATTTTCGGGAAACAATTTTTATGTTGGATAAATGGTATTGTATACATTACACACAAACATGTATTTAATTGGTAAGAATGTCGAAGGAGTCTAACTTGACAGGTTTAGTCGATTGAAGTCTTCATCAAATCCGACCAGAGCAGCTGAAACAATAAAGTAGGCATTAGAGCGAAATTAATATATCAATTACACCATTTACAAGATTAATTAAACAGGACTGGTTTCCAGTAATATCGTACAACAATTGAAGACCCTGGTGCAAGAAGGGGATAAGTAACAATATGTAAATTGTTCAGGAGAGGCAAAAATAGTTTTTATTTTAAATTTAAACTTTTTGTTGGTCATGCAATGTGGCCAAACTAGTACAGCAGCTATATATGATTTAAACAGCATTTTACAGCTAAATAACAATTCTATTAAGGAAAACAAATTTGTGGTGCAATAATGGGATAAGTTTATAACTTTTTATAATGTAATTTAGAACAGGTGCAAAAAGGGGATAAGTTACAAAAAAAGGGGGATAAGTTACAATAAAACAATTTTCAATAGAAAAGCTAAACTAAGCTAGTAAACTAAATCAATATGCTAATAATTTTAACAGATAGTAAAATGTTTCTTATAAGAATAGTTAATATTGGTATTAGCCAACCGAGTATTAAAAATTTCAAAAATATTTATTTTAATTTTTAAGAAATAAAAAATAGCGTGATTAATTAATCACACTGAAAATCCCCAGAGCTATGTGAGTCCGTGAGATCTGAATCAATATATACCTCTGCTGATGTGATTTTGTCTGATTTTAGAGATTCATAGAAATGCATTTCGTTTTTTCCGACATATTCCTGGGCTAGCAACATGACATTTTGATATTTAGCATCTTTAATAGGTAGGGGATTTTCGTAAGATCTGGGCATTAAATTTAAATTTGGTTTTGAATTATTTTTAAGCATCGTAAAATATGTAAAAAAGGGGGTACTAGCAGACTGACTACATTCAACACCATCTAAATTTTTAGTGTATTTAAATACACGATATGTAGAAATATTTGAAGGCAGAAACTCACTCCCTGAACTTTGAAATTGTTTATCCTCACTGCTTGAACTCATAATGTGCTTTTAATTATTAAAAATACCACAATATTTTACCACACCACACGTTTTAACACAAGCGTATGTTCAATGTTCGATGGTTGTAAACAAACAGGCAGGTGCAAGAACGGGACGGGTTTAGGCATATGAAAATATGGAACAAAATTTGGTGCAAGAACGGGATAAGTTACACAAATCTTATCCCGTTATTGCACCAGACCATGCAAGGGGATATGTAGTTTGCTATCATAATTTAGTTTCTATTGCCCGCACGTATCCCATACTTGCACCAGGCAAGAAGCGCACATTCTAAAACCTAAATATGGAGCTATCTCATTTTTGCAGAATTATGCACTTATCCCCTTCTTGCACCAGGGTCTTCAATTATGACTACGTATAATTGCAGTAATAGTAGTGGTTATATTTGTTATTATCTTACTTAAATGATCCAGAAGACATATTAACTCTCCTTCTCCCTCTTCTACGATTACAATCAGCCGCATTCCTAATCTCCCTCTTCATCCTATTCATACTATTCGCATTGGTCTCCATTTGGGTATTTTTCCCGTACATCCCAAGGCCGAGACCCAGGTTCAAACCTAGCCCTCCTCCCATTTGGTTGGTGTTGGATTGACTCCTCTGGCTCATACCTTGCATCTGGGGTGCACCCCAAACGAGAACCTTAGAATAATTGTTAAAGGTAGTCATATCTCAATGGATACATCATACACATATATGTACAGATACATCAATGGCCAATATCATATAGAAATTGGCCATTCTTTATGAAAAATAAAACTCAAAGTCTTGCCAACAAGTTGAATGATGAGTAATATGCTGCAACCGGTTTAGACTGCTTAGCAGTCATCTTCAGACGAACTAAAAATCATTTCTAGCAATTCATCTGTAGGTAACAAAAGGACCATGGAGAAGTCGACACACTAAGACGGTGCAATTGGACACACACGCTTAAAGAAAGGTCCAATAAAATTAACATTAAATGGTATATCGTACCATTGAATCCAATGCAACTACATAAGAGGACATAGTAAAAATGAAGTGATATTATTCATTCAGATATCAAAAACTGCTCTGAATTGTGTATGAATTATGATTGCACAGGTTTCATAATTGCTGTATGTGGTAATTAAAGAGTATGGCAATTAGCGTCAAGGTATGATACGACATAAAAATGGACATGAATGACATCTTTAAGACAACAGAATGATTCGTTAAATCACAAACACAACGACAATTAATTTGGAAGTTGAGGGAATAAAAATTATGGAAAATGTGTCTTTGATAAATTACCAATTACCAGATAACACACATCCCTAAATTAAGCAAGGTTGAATCGCAGGAATATTTGATATGAATCGTCACACTTTACTGTAATCAAATTACAAATTTAACCCTATCGAAATTTTTAAAAAGGCGTCGCTACTTACGATGGTTGCAACGAATATCACCAGCAGTGAGAAACCTTTCATTTTGGTACCACTATGAACGTTTATTACTTTTATAACTGGCCATATATAGGCATTTGAATTGCCCATAAGTGTCGGATACGGTTAATTGATCTCTTCCGATCTTGGGAAGAAAATAGCGCTCTTTATACACGGAACGAAAAAAATTATTGTAATTACGGGTGTAACGGGAAATTTTAGGAAAATTTGTTACAAATAACGCTTTAATTTGTATATACGTTTGATTTCCTGACATTTATATATAGTATGTTCAATATATTCATAAATTTGTTGTAGTGTAGAGATCTTGTGCTGGCTGCTAATAACGTGCTTATGTCTGTGGGAACAACCACAATAGTAGAGCAATAAGATTAATTGCACTGCTTTAAACATCGAATGTATTGTTACAAATTTAGCTAGTTACCTAAATTTTTACGGTATAATTGCATATGCGATCAACTACCAAAATGTACTGTACTTCCTCTGGATATGGATCTCGTGAACTATATCCTTTTGTATAGTTAGCTTGTTATAACTTACTTAGCTGACATTTTGGTACATTTATCTAGTATTGCATTCGTTAAAGAAGTCGAAAAAAGAGGAATCAAAATGCGATTTTCAGTTTTTTGGTCTCTAGAGATCATACTTAAATCATTTCTCAAAAAGTTTATAATCGGATATAATGAAATTTGTCGGCAAGCTACAGGTCGCATTTTTTAAAGAATCACAACGAAATTTGGTACAAAAATCAGTTGGCCGAAAATCTCGGTCGAGTTCGATAATGGGCCAAATAGGCCCAGCGGTTTCAAAATGGCGGCTTGATATTTAAAAAAAAATAATCAAGAAACTTTAATTTCGCGTCTGAGAGAAAAATGTTACTTAGGTTTTTTGTTGATCTTATGGAGACGAACGACTTTTGTATAAAATATTTTTTCGAGAAATGTACAGAAAAAAAGTTATTTTTAAAAAAAAAATCCAAAAATTTTTATTTCGTGTCTGAGAGAAAAATGTTACTGAGGTTTTTTGTTGATGTTATAGAGGCGAACAACTTTTGTATAAAACATATCTCTGAGAAATGTACAGAAAAAAGTTATTTGCAAATATTTAAAAATTTTGACGTTTGCATTTTTTCACACTTCGTATACATTTTTTTGACACATCGTGTTAAAGGCGATGTTCAAAAACGTTATAACAGCTTCAGCAACATGTACTTGCCATTACATTATATCCAAGACAACGTGAGGCAATTTTTCAAATTTGAGTTATTAGTGTTTTTAGATGTTTTAGAATCCCCTGAATCCAAAAAACGTGTTTTTGAAAAAATGTTTGTATCAAACTGTATTTTAAACTTTGTATTTAGCCTTTGTACTATACCAGGACCTTCCAATAAGCTTCTCAGTAAAATCGATTAAAATAATGAGATAGTTTACCGTTGCCATTATTCGGATTTTGGAACTTTCCTCAAAATTTGCTACAAATATTTTGTTAAACTTTTATTACTTATTCCACTTTATATGTTTCATAAATATATTATAAACAAAACACCTGTATAGGTGGGAAGGTAATATATAGATAAACTTTGATCATACAGTTGGTTTAATTTGCATGTGAATATGATATATTTTTATTATTATTATTATTACTATTACTATTATTTTCATGTTATGTTATTGCGATATTTCTTTTAATTACATAGAAAGTGTACCTCTTTGATAGCTGTGTAAATAAATAAACTTTCGTGATTATGTTTTATTTATTTATGATCATACTATTTAAAAAATTATATTTTGAGTAACATTTTTAACAAATAGTATTACGATCTGTCGTAGCCGTCGTAGGGCTATGTTGCACTTGTTTCAAAAATGTATAGAAATATCTACTATAATTTGATAAAACGCTGTTACAATATTCTGTCCAGTATAGTACATTATCCAAAAAAAACACAGTGGATTTTATTGGAATAATAGCCAAAAAAAAAGAGTTAATACAACTAGATTTATTGTTTTATTACACATGCGCCAGTTTTAGATTATAGTTATTACGCAGCTTTTAACAGTTTCTACTAAAAACAATAGCCAGTTTCTCATGTGAATACAAGAATATGTCACTTTTCGATCATATGAGTACATTATAAGTGATACTTATAATACGCCTCTGCCCTTATACTGAGCTTTTCTATTGAAACGCATGTCCCGAAATCAACAAGAGCAAAAGAGAAACTAATAGTAGTTCGTTAGTATGACAGAGAAGGAAGTTTTGCAACGTTGCCGGCCGCAGTCCAAGTCCAGGCACCTAACGTTCGTACGTGTGTTCCTCATACATATAATGCCGGCCGGTAGAGTGTGCGATGACTGTGATGTTTCGCGAGCTAGCAACGTCGCAAAAGTTCTTTGTCTGTTTAGCCAACGAGAAATATATGGCCTTTCTTTCGCTCTTATGTTTATACCATACTGCGACTCTGTAGAAAGGATCTATTATATCATATCATATGAGTCGTAGTATGCACTCTTGTTTATAAATACGAGAGGGTCAGAAACAAAACAAAATTACATTATTTCACATTTATTCTTATTTTAGTAAAGGCAACTTTACCTCATGCCGCGTCATCTGATGGAGCTCCAGTTGTGGTGGTAGTTGTGGTACCTTGAAAAACATTAAAGCGAACTTATTTATGTTACGTTGTTAGCATAGACAAATAATAAAAGTTCAGGAAGAAATATTCTTCCTGGACGTTTTCAAACAAACCTCAAGAAATTCAAAACCTTGTGGAGTAGGTACCTTAATAACCCATTGTCATAATTATAAACAACGTGGACAACTACAAGTAAATAGAGTTTCTAATATGCTTAAAGAAGTACTTTGCCTCCCCAAGAGACCGTTGCATGTAAGAAATAAATCTCCATTGTAACGTTTCACTGTGGACTTTGATTTTAGACATAAGCGAGATATGAGTTCTTCACTAAAAGAATGGTACCAGGTTCTCAGCTGAATAAAACCTTACAACACATTTAGGTTTATTTATTTACCTCTTCTCCCACGACAATCAGCTCCCTTCTTCAGGGCTCGAGGATCTGAAGATCTTTTTCCGTTCATTTGTAAGGATTGGACGTTTGCTGGAACCGCCGATGTCATCTCACTCTTCATAACAGAAATAAGTAAAAATGAGAAACGTTGGACTTAAGTGAGGATTATAATAACTTTAGGATTCGTGATTTATTTGAGAAGTCTTGTAAATTTATTATTAATGTGTGTTTTGGGGTACTTACTACCACAAGTGAGAGTAGAATTAATATGAAAAAAAGTGGATAAATCTGCATCGTTACCACAAATTGTCACCGATGGAATATTTTATTAATTCATCTACGTAGGTACATTTATATAAAATGGGACGTACGTATATAAATCAATGCAAGTACTAAATAATTACATTTAATTATATTACATTCTCATTTTAATATAATGACGCGCCATTATTCACAACGTACCAACACTTGTACCGATTTTTTTTTGTCGGAACAGTGTTTAATTCCATATCCGCGTGTAACGAATATGTTTTTACAAACTCCCTTCTACGACAATGGACAAATTACCTTGGGTTATTCTATTTTAATGAGCATCGCAATTATTGCAAAGGATAAATCTTGTCGTGACATCTCTATCAAAACATCGCATGTTACCTCGTAATTATTGCTACTACATCAGTAAAATTATAGATCTTGCTTCCGATAAAATTTCGTGGAAACTTCACTGAATGACAAAAAGTTGTAAGGGAATGGGTCGCTGAAGAAAACCTGAATGCCGTTTTAATGAATTACAGTTAGATAATGTATTTATCTGGGAACTAAATTAATGTTCGAGAATGTTCTTTTGATAACGTTATAAATTGATTCACCTTTAAATATTATTTTTTTTTATTCCAAAATCGGTGGAAGAGTTTTCTAGAAAAGCGTAAAAATGCAGATTCTTGGCAACAATGTATTAACATTGATAACTTTCTTTGCAGCGAATGAACTAAACTGTACAAGCAGCGTAATTGCATTGTTGAATCCACTTAGATAATTTAAAAACAATCTTTGAATTTCCAATCAGAAATGTCCATGATAAGTATTATTGCATAATTGATTGCTGATGTTGTTAGCAAGATATACCCACAATATTTTATCAATTAAAATCAATCAAAAGTTTTGCTATAACAGTACACTTCAATGTGTTATTCTGACAATCAAACAAAGTTGTAGTGAGTTTAATAAAGGAGTTTCAAATATCTACCCAAAGTAATTTACTACACGTTAGAAATAAAACAATAGTTAAATAAAAAAAATCTCCAATGTTAATAAATTACCAAAGAGTCTTTGAAAGACTGAAAATTTGTCAGTTCAATAAATAAGTTACAAAAATATACCTAAAATACTGTAACGCGAAATGTAAACAGCAGCGCGCAACGTGTTTACTCTTATCGGACCTCGGCGGTCATTTCAAAGCGCTCCGTTAAGTGGGCAATAACAAAACCGTCCCCAACGTTCCGCCAACGTCTTATTAAGGAAAGAGATGATTTATTACCTTCTGGGCGTTTCTAGATAAACATTATTAGGGAAAAGAAGGATCGAGTTCTTTCAGGAATCATCAGTAATAAAATTGAGATATGTATATAAGCGGGCTTGCAGTCGGAGAGGTAGATTAGACGTGAATAAACAATGCGAAAAAAGGACAAGCGAATTGTACAATTAAATTAAATAGTTAAGTGTGTTTTATAAATTAATTAGTTCAGTAATAGTCTATATAAGTTAAGTAGTGTGTAGTGTATAATTAAGACAGTGTAAATAAATTAGAAATAAACGTTACAATACTTTAGGTCAGAAATGACACAATTAAGAAACTGAAAGTTCCTAAAATGCAACTGCAACTTCAGTTTTGAAGATACTTCAACATATAACCTCGATTTGTTAACTTGTCGATCTGAGAAAGTTTCAGTTAAGAGATTTCAAAATGTATCCATAATAGTTTAGCACAAGTTAGGAATAAAATTATTAAGAGATTGAGAGCTTCCTAAAAACTCTTTTACAACTTCAGTTTTGATTAAAGCTCATCAGATTACTTTGATATATCTCTTCAATGGTATGAATAGGTTTCAGTCAGTTCAATAAAGAAATTTCAAAAACAAATTGAAAATGAGAAACAAAAAATTTAACAAACTCCTAAAATTATTCTGCAACTCCAGTTTTGATTAAACTTCAACGCATCACCTTGATATGTTAAGTTGATGATAAGTCAAATAAAGAAATTTGAAAATGTGCTCAAAGCATATTGTTGAAAATTAATATAACTCGCCTGCAACTCCAGTTTTACAATGTATATAATGCAAATTAGTAGTAAATGTTGTAAAATGTGCCAATTCATTTTGACCTATGCTCTTTCCGTGCGTGCAAGGTTAGATGTAATAGTTAGTTATCCAAGTTAGTTTAGGATTATAAAGAAAAACACTGACCACTAACTGTTAGTGAGTTAGCACTATGTTTTGAAGAGAAATAAGCAATTCAGTCTAAGGAATCTAAGGAAAAATGACAGTTTTATCAAACGTATGTGACACGTATTTGTAGCTTATTTTACTGAGTTTGTTCCAAATCTGAAATGGTGATGCACAGGTGTTTCTCGGGGACCGATGGAGTGTCACGTATGAACAGACATGAAATTTGAGGCCCCTGGCGATCACTAGAGGCGGCTGAATAATACGAAAACGCGTATTTGACACGTATTTGTAGCTTATTTTACTGAGTTTGTTCCAAATCTGAAATGGTGATGCACAGGTGTTTCTCGGGGACCGATGGAGTGTCACGTATGAACAGACATGAAATTTGAGGCTTATGGCGATCACTAGAGGCGGCTGAATAATACGAAAACGCGTATTTGACACGTATTTGTAGCTTATTTTACTGAGTTTGTTCCAAATCTGAAATGGTGATGCACAGGTGTTTCTCGGGGACCGATGGAGTGTCACGTATGAACAGACATGAAATTTGAGGCTTATGGCGATCACTAGAGGCGGCTGAATAATACGAAAACGCGTATTTGACACGTATTTGTAGCTTATTTTACTGAGTTTGTTCCAAATCTGAAATGGTGATGCACAGGTGTTTCTCGGGGACCGATGGAGTGTCACGTATGAACAGACATGAAATTTGAGGCCCCTGGCGATCACTAGAGGCGGCTGAATAATACGAAAACGCGTATTTGACACGTATTTGTAGCTTATTTTACTGAGTTTGTTCCAAATCTGAAATGGTGATGCACAGGTGTTTCTCGGGGACCGATGGAGTGTCACGTATGAACAGACATGAAATTTGAGGCCCCTGGCGATCACTAGAGGCGGCTGAATAATACGAAAACGCGTATTTGACACGTATTTGTAGCTTATTTTACTGAGTTTGTTCCAAATCTGAAATGGTGATGCACAGGTGTTTCTCGGGGACCGATGGAGTGTCACGTATGAACAGACATGAAATTTGAGGCTTATGGCGATCACTAGAGGCGGCTGAATAATACGAAAACGCGTATTTGACACGTATTTGTAGCTTATTTTACTGAGTTTGTTCCAAATCTGAAATGGTGATGCACAGGTGTTTCTCGGGGACCGATGGAGTGTCACGTATGAACAGACATGAAATTTGAGGCTTATGGCGATCACTAGAGGCGGCTGAATAATACGAAAACGCGTATTTGACACGTATTTGTAGCTTATTTTACTGAGTTTGTTCCAAATCTGAAATGGTGATGCACAGGTGTTTCTCGGGGACCGATGGAGTGTCACGTATGAACAGACATGAAATTTGAGGCTTATGGCGATCACTAGAGGCGGCTGAATAATACGAAAACGCGTATTTGACACGTATTTGTAGCTTATTTTACTGAGTTTGTTCCAAATCTGAAATGGTGATGCACAGGTGTTTCTCGGGGACCGATGGAGTGTCACGTATGAACAGACATGAAATTTGAGGCTTATGGCGATCACTAGAGGCGGCTGAATAATACGAAAACGCGTATTTGACACGTATTTGTAGCTTATTTTACTGAGTTTGTTCCAAATCTGAAATGGTGATGCACAGGTGTTTCTCGGGGACCGATGGAGTGTCACGTATGAACAGACATGAAATTTGAGGCCCCTGGCGATCACTAGAGGCGGCTGAATAATACGAAAACGCGTATTTGACACGTGTTTGTAGCTTATTTTACTGAGTTTGTTCCAAATCTGAAATGGTGATGCACAGGTGTTTCTCGGGGACCGATGGAGTGTCACGTATGAACAGACATGAAATTTGAGGCCCCTGGCGATCACTATAGGCGGCTGAATAATACGAAAACGCGTATTTGACACGTATCTACGTTTTCACGCTTCTAGCTAAGATGGATTGCTAATTAACGAATTTGAAGGATCCACCTTGAGTAAATCCGCATAAAAAATTAGCATGTCTACGCACCTGTTTTAATCACCTAATATTTGTTTGCTAAGGTTAAATCTGTATACACAAAATTAAACTGAATCTCCCTACTGTCATTAAAACGATAATACCTGGTGCTCGTACCGTAATTAATATCATGCTCGTTCGAACAAAAGTCCGATAGATTTCTACCCGATGTCATTTATTTTTCGTCAACGTAACGGCGAACACGTCGATTCATTAAACAAGAAACCCAAAAATAATGCCTCTGAAGGAGATCGACGTCGAGGAGTTTTACAAAAGAGATCCCAGCCTAAAGAGGGAGGACGTCAAGAGCCTACAGGAATGGGCCAATTTGCAACCTCATTTACCGAAAATAACCGGTAAGAGTTTTTCCTAATGCGAACGGTATTACGGGCTTTAAACTTCGCTTTGTGTTTGTTTTTTCCAGAGCTACAGTTGGCTTTGTTCCTGCACAGTTGTTACTACAGGAACGAGCCGGCGAAGAACACTATAGATATCTATTTCACGGTGAGGACAATGTGCCCGGATATATTCGGGAACAGGATTCCCAGCGAGCCCACCATGCAGACCGGGATGAACACCGTGTAAGTAATTAATACATTTCCCAAAGTCAGATATGAATAGTCTTTCAGACAACTCTGCTAACTGAAATAGAAACAAAAAATAATTTGGTCCCAATTTGGAAACATTTTATATTAAATGTATCGGAAGATAAAAGGCAATGTCGTTATTTAAGCGTTTCGTGTTCGTTGTCTTCGGTAAATTCGTTCGTATTTCAAGGGAAAATCATCGATCCAAAATGTTCTATAGAACGCGTGTCCTTGTAATTGTAATTACTTGGTTCATTGTATTTAATTTTTCAATACATTTGATGTAGCGTTTATAACAAAAGCTTATTCATAAAAAATGTTTATTGTAATTCAGCTAATTTTGCAATCCCTGCTCGAGTCATTTCCGCCAAAGTTTGTTATTGTACCTCAAACTATAAAAGATACTTAGTTCAAACTAAAATTATAGAGAATATATGGACAGACAGACGGCTGTTGTTAGATTTTCCATACGACGATCTCAAAATCTGAGATATTTCGAGATCGTCGAGATACAGTAGTGTTATGATGTCACTCAAGGAATCCAACTTTCTACATTGTTATTCTTACATCAAACTAGAGAATACAAAAAGGCCAACAAAAGAGAGCAATCAGATTTTCCAAAAAATATCAATAACTGAGATATTTTGTGATCGTCGATTCAGCTTCACGTGTAATTGAGTTATTTAATATGATTTCACTTCTTACGTATAATTTCTTACATATTTATTCTTATGGCGAATGGCAAACGGCCATAATAAAAATTCCCAAAAAATTTTAATAACTGAGATGGTTTCGAGATGGTTGATTTAGATTCATGTGTAATTGAGATATTTAGTATATTTTCAAAGATATTATTTATTACACGTCTATTCTTAAACCGAATGATGGAGGTTACAAAGGCCTACAAAACTGTCATAGTAACAATGTCGAAAAAAATTACAATAACTGAGATATTTCGAAATGGTCGACTCAGATTCATGTGTAATTAGATACTTAATAAGAAGTACTAGCTGCTAAAATACAGCTGTCTACACATTTATTCCTACGCCGAATAATAGACGGTACAACGTCTTACAAAATGGGCAGTTCATTAATTTCCAAAAAATGTCAATACCTGAGATATTTCGAAATTGTCCATTGAGCTTGATGTGTAATTAGGTACTTAATAAGAAGTATAACAATAACAACAACTTAATAACAACTTTCTAAACATTAATTCCAACACCGAATGATGGAGGGTACAAAGTCTTACAAAACGGCTAGTGTAAAAGCTTCCAAAAATTGTCAGTAACTGAGATATTTCGAAATGGTCGATTCGGATTCATTTATAAGTGAGATACTTAATAAGATATAACTGCGCAATTATAAGTTTCCTCGCATCTATTTTTGTTCTAAATAATGTAAGGCATAAAGGCCCACAGAATGTAAGAAAGGATTTCCAAAAAATGTCGATAACTGAGTCATTTCGAGATCGTCTGTACAGATTCATGTGTAATTGAGATATCTAATAGATACTTAATTGGAAGTTGATGCGAAAATATAACTTTCCACACATTTATTTCTACACAGAATAATGGAGGGTACAAAGCGTTACAAAATGGTCAGTGTAAGAATTTCCAAAATTGACAATAATTGAGATATTTCGAAATTGTCAATTCAGATTCATGTGGAATTGAGAGACTGAATAAGTTGTAACTTTGCAAATGTACTTTTCTACACTTTTATTCTTGTACCGAAAGATAGAGGATATAAAGACTTGCATAATGGTCGTAGTAATAATTTCCAAAAAAACATAAATAACTGTGATATTTCGAGATCTTATTCAATGGAATTACCTAATATATGATGTCACTCCGGAAGTACAACTTTTAAACAAGAGATACAGCATTCAAACACGTACAAAACCTCTGTAACCAGATTTTCCAAAAAAGCAATAATTGAGATATTGCGAGATCGTCGATCCAGATTCATATATCAAAATCCTCTATCAAAAGATAGAGGACATGAAACCTATGGAAGGGCCGTAGGAAAAATGTTTCTAAATGACAATAACAACTATTTGGAGATCGTTGTAATGTAGTGTAACGTACCTTAATATGAAGTCACTCCGGAAATATAACTTTCTACAGTTTTATTTTTACACCAAATATTGGAAGTTGTAAAGGCCTACCAATTGGCTATAGTAACAGTCTCCAAAAAATTTCCAAAAATTGAGCTACATATTTCAAAATGAGTTACCCCAATACAAGTGAATCTGAATCGTAGCTCTAGCAGTAGCTTAGTTTTTGGTCTTTTTTGGAAATCCTTACTTAGGCAGTTCTGTAGGTCCTTACATCCTCCATCCTTCATTAAGAATAACATAGTCAAATAACGTATTTGACAATACAATCTTGCTTAGTACTCATCAATAATTCCAAAAAACTGAACCATTTGGTAAATTAGTCAACACTGAACCACCTAAACGACTCAAATTGTTATAATCACCTAATTGTCATAATGTAGCATCCCAACATTACTTCAGACATTTCAAACTTATCGTTCCTGATTAATTCCGCTTCATCGATAGATGCAACGATCCAAAAACCGTTCTCGAGCGATTTCTCCCGTTTTCAGCTTGATGTGTCCGTTCCCGAAGACCACCCCGCAAGGTGATATGGTAATTCTAGTGAAACTGATGGATCCGAATCCGGACAATTACAATTTCGCGACTCAAGTTAAATTATTCGACATGATAACTTTGCTCGATTTGCATCAGAACGGTCCGCCCGCAGGAATTATCATCCTAGTGGACCTGAAGGATATAGTTTTCGGGCATTTCCTCAAGCTGAGCGTGGTTATCATGAAGAAGTTTTTGTACTACTTGCAAGTAAGTAATGGAGAGTAGAGTGAGGAGTTGAGGGTAGTGATTGTGGGTGTGTTGTTGTAGGAAGGGATGCCCATCCGACTGAAGAGCATGCAGTACATCAACATCGTCTCTTTCATGGACAAAATTTTGGCTTTGATCAAGCCTTTCATGAAGAAGGAGCTCTTCGATTCTGTAAGTTGCATTACAATTGTTCCTCTCTTTGCGTTTGAAGTGTTTCATAGGTCAAGGGTTCCTTAAATACTTAAATAGTAAAAGGCTCGAGCTCTTGAGTCGATTAATCGGAACAGTACGTTTCAGATAGTCTTACATAACGACATGGACAGCGTTTTCAAGCTGATCCCACGGGAGGTGTTCCCTCAGGATTACGGCGGGGACCTGGAATCGTTGGCGATCTTACACGGTACGCAAAATGTTGAGGTTAACTATAACTCATGGGCACAGACAAGAAACCCTTCCATTCACGTTATTTAAGAGTAATAAGCATTATAACCCACAGTTGTGGTTGATATAACTGTAATATGAAAATTAATAACAATTTCATTTTGCCAGTTATGATAGTTATCTTACGGTTGTTTGATAATGCACAGCTAACAGTCAAGTTGTTGTAGTTAAATGCAACATTCGCTGTAGTTAAGTGTAATCTGCATTATAACTCACAGACTTAGTTTATATAACGATAATATGAAAATTAATAAAAAATTCAGTTTGATAATTATGAAAGTTATAAAAAATCTAATGTTATAACTCACGGTTGTTTGATAATGCGCGACTAACAGTCAAACTGTTGAACAACATTAGCTGCCATTCCTATAAATAATAATTACCAATATTATAACTCACATATGTGTATAATACAACGTGACCGGTCATATTTATAAACAATACATTTGCCAATTACGAAATTAAAGAGTAGTTATGCTCATAATCCAAGGACGTGAGTAATGGAACGCAAACATTTAAATCGTGACAAATTTAACATGTCAATTAGGAAAGTTAAGAGAAGTTAGCATTATAACTCACGGGCACAGCTAAGAAACCCTTCCATTCACTGTAGTTAGGTGTAATCTGCATTACAACTCACAGTCGTGGTTGATATAACTGTAATATAAAACTTAATAACAATTTCAATTTACCAATTATGATAGTTATCTCACGGTTGTTAGATAATGCACAGCTAACAGTCAAGTTGTTGCAGTTAAGTGCAATATTCGCTGCAGTTAGGTGTAATCAGCGTTATAACTCACAGTTGTGGTTGATATAACTCTAATATGACAATTGTTAAGAAATTCAATTTGCCATTTATAATATTTATTATAAAATCGAATATTATAACTTACAGCTGTTTGAAAATGCATAGCTAACAGTCAATAAAATGTGTCAATTACGAAATTAAAAAGTGATCAGTCTTATAACTCACGGACGTGAATAATAGAACCCAAAACCTCAAATTAGTAACAAATTCAACACTTCAGTTACGAAGGTGAAGATTAGTTAGCAGTATTACTCACGGTTATAGATGAAAACCTTTCCATTCGCTGTAGTTAAGTGTAATCTGCATTACAACTCACAGTCGTAGTTGATATAACGGTAATATGAAAATCAATAAAAAATTCAATTTTCTAATTATGAAAGTTATAAAAAAATCAAGTGTTATAACTCACGGTTGTTTGATAATGCACAGCTAACAGTCAAACTGTTGAACAACATTAGCTGCCATTCCTATAACTAATAATTACCAATATTATAACTCACATATGTGTATAATACAACGTGACCGGTCATATTTATAAACAATACATTTGCCAATTACGAAATTAAAGAGTAATTATGCTCATAATCCAAGGACGTGAGTAATGGAACGCAAACATTTAAATCGTGTCAAATTTAACATGTCAATTAGGAAAGTTAAGAGAAGTTAGCATTATAACTCACGGGCACAGCTAAGAAACCCTTCCATTCACTGTAGTGAAATGTAATTTGCATTATAGCTTACAGTCGTGGTTGATATAACTGTAATGTAAAAATTAATAACAATTTCAATTTACCAATTATGATAGTTATCTCACGGTTGTTTGATAATGCACAGCTAACAGTCAAGTTGTTGCAGTTAAGTGCAACATTCGCTGCAGTTAAGTGTAATCAGCGTTATAACTCACAGTTGTGGTTGATATAACTCTAATATGACAATTGTTAAGAAATTCAATTTGCCAAGTATGATAGTTATAAGAACATTGAATTTTATAACTTAAGCTGTTTCATAACTCATAGCTAACAGTTAAGTTGTTGAACAACATTATTTGCCATGCACTATAACTATAACTAAGAATTACCAAAATTATAACTCACATATGTGTACAATACAACGCGAATAGTCATATTAATGTACAATACAATTTGCCAATTACGAAATTAAGGAGTGGTTAGTCTTATAACTCACGGACGTGAGTAAAAGGTTTAAATTAGTGACAAATTTAATTGGTCAGTTACGATGCTAAGAATAGTTAGCAGTATAACTCACGGGTATCATAGATATGATACCCTTCAATTCGCTGTAGTTAAGAGTAATTAGCATTATAACTCACAGTCATGGTTGATATAACTGTAATATGAAAATTAATAAGAAATTCAATTTGCCATTTATAATATTTATTATAAAATCGAATATTATAACTTACAGCTGTTTGAAAATGCATAGCTAACAGTCAATAAAATGTGTCAATTACGAAATTAAAAAGTGATCAGTCTTATAACTCACGGACGTGAATAATAGAACCCAAAACCTCAAATTAGTAACAAATTCAACACTTCAGTTACGAAGGTGAAGATTAGTTAGCAGTATTACTCACGGTTATAGATAAAAACCTTTCCATTCGCTGTAGTTAAGTGTAATCTGCATTACAACTCACAGTCGTAGTTGATATAACGGTAATATGAAAATGAATAAAAAATTCAATTTTCTAATTATGAAAGTTATAAAAAAATCAAGTGTTATAACTCACGGTTGTTTGATAATGCACAGCTAACAGTCAAACTGTTGAACAACATTAGCTGCCATTCCTATAACTAATAATTACCAATATTATAACTCACATATGTGTATAATACAACGTGAACAGTCATATTTATGAACAGTACATTTGCCAATTACGAAATTAAAGAGTTATCAGTCTTATAACTCACGGACGTGAGAAATAGAACTCAAACGTTAAAATTCGTGATAAATTTAACTGGTCAGTTACGATGTTAAGAATAGTTAGCCGTATAACTCACGGGCATAGATTTGAAATCTTCCCATTCGCTGTAGTTAAGTGTAATTACCGTTGTAACCCACAGTCATGATTGATATAACTGTAATATGACAATTAATAATAGATTCAATTTGCCAATTATGATAGTTATGGCATTAGTTTTGGGAACTGGATTATTGCAGGAGTATCAAGTAGAAAATACTACTTAGATGATATGTTAGTATTTGAATCAAATTTAAAAGAGGATCATTCTTATGTTTTTCAGGTTAGGAATGGTGTAGATGTATTGTAAGTTATTTGACCAGAAATGTAAATTTTATCCAACGAAGGCAGAATTTTTGGTAATGTCATTGATAAATAATATACGATACATGATAAAAATGTGATAATATGATAAATTAATAAAGGAACGTGGGAAAGCTTGTCTACTAAACTTCGTTACATATTATCCTAGTGGATATAAGGTGGGTGTAGTTTTAAGTCATCTGAGAGGTTAAGTCAGCTTTATTCGCATCTTATGCCTTAATGGTAATGTAATGGTGGGATATACAAATAGTAGTGTAATTTTTTTTCATTTTTCTTTTATCTAAATCAGTTTTCCTGTCTTCAAAAGTACTTGTTTCCAGAAAAATACAAATCTGCGATAAACAGCAACGCAGACTTCTTCAAGTTCCAAGACTCCCAAACGGTGGACGAGTCTAAAAGGCCCGGAAAGCCGAAGAGCATCAGCGACGTCTTCGGCATGGAAGGTACATTCAAGAAGCTCGAGGTGGACTGAACCACGTGGTACGAGCAGCGGTTGTGGTGTGCTTTTTATCCTGGTGTCCGTACGTTGTTGAATAAATGTGTATTATCGTGATAAGAGTCGAATTCCTTACGGGACGACAGAATCAATTAATAGTCCCGAACTATCCGAAGTTTGCGAAGAATGCGACGCCCGTTGTCACTCCTGCGACAGCGCCCCCTCCTCGAACAGAGATTAGCAAAGATTAAAAGGGAATAGGAAGGGGTGCATAGAAATTAGTAGTATTTATTGAATGGGAGCGATCGAAATATATTGCCTTTTTTCGAGTTAAAGTCGGCCATACACGACCGTCCCCCAAAGCAGAAACGAAAGTACATTGTGAACCTCACTATTGCCATACCTTTTAGATTATTGTTTACTAGTGATTAGTGACTATTAGGCCATCCTCTAAAGCAGAAACGAGAGTAGTACATTGTGAACCTCACTATTGTACTGCCGTTTATATTATTATCAACTAGTGATGAACGACTTCGCGTAGTGATTAATTAAAAGGTACTTAATTACATTTAATTACCTACATGTGTACGTGTGTCCTTCTACAAGTAGACAAGTTGCATGACAAATTCTCATTAAATGTACATTCAAGTGAATATTCCGTTCAATTTAAGCACAGTCGTTCGGAAATAACTACTTAAGTAATTTAAATACTAAGCCAATTAAACATTACATTTTGTCTTGCAAAAAGTACACAGTTGCTCTTCATTTGAATTTTGAGTTTATATAGTTTTATGAAAGAGCGATTTAGGACAAGCAGATATTTGATGTATCAAATTAGGCACAATAAACTAAAAATTCTACTATAATTCAGCATATTTTTCCAAAAATTATTAAATTTAGTTTAAAAAACAGTTTAAAGTTTCAGTTTCTGGAACAAAAGCTTTTTGAATTTTCAGGGATTGAATGATTAGAAACTGGAACTTAATTTTTTGTATTTTAAGTTTATTTGTCTTAATTATTTATATTTAACTTGCTGATTGAAGTTTAGTTTTTGGTAAGTTCACTGGAGAATTAATTAATGCAATAAATGGTACATAGATTTCTGAATCTAGAATATAGTAGATTTTTCTGCATACTATTGAATTAGGTAAAAATGTAAGAATTGGTAAAAAATAACTGAACAATCGTCTAGATTTTGGGAAATCAGGTAATTTGGTTTAAAATGCAGTTTTACGTATCGGAGTTTCAATTAAAAATTGAGTGGATTTTTGGAAAATTGGCTAAAAATTATCAGATTGTTCGGGAAACTACTAAATTAGGTTTAAATGCCCGAATCAGTTGCATAGTTAAAATCTCAGTTTCTGGACATTGAGTAAAATTCAACATACTTGATTTTAGGGAAAAGCAATTTAAGGTAAAATTAATTTAAAATATTTCAAAATATTTCATGTAAGTAGTTAAATTGGGTATAAAAAACAGATTTGCAGGGATTCTTGAGAAATTCTAGTAGAATTCAGCATATTTTTCCAAAAACTGTTGAGTTTAGTTTAAAAAACAGGTTAAAGTTTCAGCATCTGGAACAAAAGATATGTGAATTTCTGTGGATAACTGGCTGGGTTTCGTCAGTTTCAGGAAAAATACTGCAGTTAGAAAAACTAGATTCGTGATCAGTTACTTGATTAATTTTTTATATTTTTATATCATTTGTCTTAATTATTTTTATTTAAGTTGCTGATTGAAGTTTACTACGTTGACTGGAGAATTAGTTAAAACAACAAATGCTGTAAAGATTTCTCATTCTAGAATATACTAGAATCTTCTGTAATCTATTGAATGTGGTACAAATGTCACAATTCCGGTTAAAAGTCCAATTAATTTCTGAATAATCGTCTAGAATTAATTATCATATCAGGAAATCAGGTAATTTGGTTCAAAAGAGTGATTAACATATCGGAGTTTCAATTAAAAATTGGGTGTATTTTTAGAAAATTAACTAGAAGCCATCAGACTCTTCGGAAAACTTCCAAACTTGGTTTAAATGCCTGAATCAGTTGCATAGCTGAAATCTCAGTTTCTGCAAATTGAGTAAAATTCAGCAAACTTGATTTTATGAAGAGTGATTTAAGAAAAGCAGATATTTGATATAATTAAATTAGGTGCAAAAAGCAGATATGCAGGAGAAATTCTATTAGGATTCAGCATTTTTTTTTCAAAAACTGTTGAATTTAGTATAAAACAGCTTAAAGTTTTAGTTTATGGCACAAAAGATAGGTGAATTTCTAGAGATAACTAGCGATAACTTCGTCATTTTTAGGAAAACTGCTGCAGTTAATAAAATTAGATTCGTAGATCAATTGATTTATTAATTTATTGTATTTTTAGTTTATTTGTCTTAAAGTTGCTGAGTGAAGTTTGGTTTCTGGTAAATTAACTGGAGTATTGATTAATTCAATAAATGGTATATACATTTCTGAATCTACAAACGATAGAATTGGGTACAAATGTCACAATTCCGGTTAAAAATCCAATTAGTCTTTGAATAATCATCTAGAATTGATTACCATTTCGGTAAATCAAGTAATTTGGTGTAGGTATACCAATAATGACCAATATATATATGATTATGTATATTGTCAACCTAAAATATACACGGAACACATAAATTGCGATGTCCTGTGACTATATTAAGTTGGTAGTATTGGATGATTCTGACGTCATCAAAATGAGGTGCACCGGGATTTGTTTTGAAAAGAGTCTATATACATATATACAATAATTCGCTTATACTCCGTATAAAGTATATAGGGATATTGTATATACCGTGATATCAAAAATTACCTTGTCAAGATAATGTCACCCTATGTCAATAATTTTTTTTACTGTCAAAATCTGTCAAGTCTTTGTGCTAAAGTTTTCTGATCCTACGCCATTTTGGAATTATGGCTTTTAATTTTAATAAAGACGTTATTAGTATTTCATAACTTGTAGTTCATTAGGTACTATTTTACAGTTGAAATAATTAGGTAACACATTTGTAAGTTATTGATGATGTCAGTGTATCGTGACAATGGCAGAATTATTTCAAAAGAGTGATTTAAGCTAAGGCAACCGTCCAAAATAATTTCTTGATATCACGGTACTTACAACATGCGTAGACCAGAAGAAAACACGAAGTTTTCGCCAACTAATTTAATAAATCAGAGCGACCGGTTGCGACTTGCTAGAAGTCATCTTCAGGCTCTCACAGGAACATTAGATTTAAAACGGTAAGTACCTTACATTGTAATACTTACATATAAACGTTTTAGTGCTAAAGTTGCACGACATGTGAGATGTGACAAAAACCAAACTGACAAATACAGTTAAAAACGTCATACGTCGAACAAGAACATTACTTGGATTGAAAACGTGGAGTAAGCCCTAAAGGAGTAACGTCCTCATCAGTTAAAAACGTTACTACAAAACAACACGCTTTTGGTATATGATAGCTCACCGCGTAACAGCTTTCATGCTGACGCCAAGTTAAAGATTTTGCCTTATCTGAAAACGTGTATTTTTCTGAAGCGCGCATGTAAAAGTTTGCACTTTAAAAATTTGTTGGAGTAACTTCAAGCATCTCTTGAGCAACTGACAGAAAACTAAAGGAACGATAGGTCGGAACAGAGTTCAATCTACATCATGTTAATGTCGCTTACAACAAAACGTACGTCGAGGAGTACACGTCAGTCGAGCGGTAAAAATTTTTAATAGGAAAGTTTGAAAGTTATTGATAATGTCAGTGTAGTTTGATAATAACAGAATGATTTCCAAAGGATGACTTAAACTAAGACAACCGTTTTACATTACATGGCAACACTGGACGTGGACCAAGATAATTTTTGATATCACGGTACTTAGAACACGCGTTTGGATATACGGTGACTCACAGCGTAACAGCTTTCATGCTGACGGCAACTTGAAGATTTCACCTCATCCAAAAACATTTATGTTTCTGAAGCGCATTCAAACATTTGTTGGGGTAATTTCAAGCAACTTTTGAGCAACTGACAGGAAACTAAAGAGACGATAGGTCGGAACAGAGTTCAATCTACATGTCGGTGTACTTACAACAAAACGTACGTCGATGAGTACACGTCCGTCGAGCGGTAAAAATTTTTAATAGGAAAGTTTGTAAGTTATTGATAATGTCAGTGTAGTTTGATAATAACAGAATTATTTCAAAAGGATGGTTTAAGCTAAGACAACCGTTTTACATTCCATGGCAACCCTGGATCAAGATAATTTTTGATATCACGGTACTTACAACGCGAGTTTGGATATATGGTGACTCACAGCGTAACAGATTTCATGCTGACGCCAAGTTGAAGATTTTGCCCCATCTAAAAATGTTTATTCTTTATTAAAAAAGTTTGCTCTTCAAACATTTGTTGGGGTAATTTCAAGCAACTGTGGAGCAACTGACAGAAAACTAAAGAGACGATAGGTCGAAACAGAGTTTAATCTACATCATGTCGATGTCATTTACAACAAAACGTACGTCGAGGAGTGCACGTCAGTCGCGTGGTAAAAATATTTAATAGGAAAGTTTGTAAGTTATTGATAATGTAGCTTGACAATGAAAGAATTATTTCAAAAGTTTGATTCAAGCTAAGACAACCGTTTTACATTCCATGGCAACCCTGGATCAAGATAATTGTTGATGTCGCGGTACTTACAACACACGTTTGGATATACGATGACTCACAGCGTAACAGATTTCATGCTGACGGCAAGTTGAAGATTTCACCTCATCCAAAAACATTTATGTTTCTGAAGCGCATTCATACATTTGTTAGAGTAATTTCAAGCAACTTTTGAGCAACTGACAGGAAACTAAAGAGACGATGGGTCGGAACAGAGTTCAATCACTTCGATGTCACGTCACACGCCGATTCGCCCGTGTCACGTACACCGAAACGTACGTCGAGGATTACACGTCAGTCGAGTCTTTTTAATAGGAAAGCGAAGAGGAATGAAGGAGCGATAAATTGACGTCTCCGAATGCCGAAATTTTTCATTTTCCAGCCGAGTGCGGGGCGCGTATGTTTTTATCGAAATAAATGACTGGCGATGTCATCTCCACGGACGTCCCCGGCCCGGAATCGAACCTGACGCACGTTAAACTGGCCGTATAAATTGTGTACCCTTCATCTAATTTAGATAAATTGACACAAAACGGCACTGATAGATCCTTTGTCCGCTCGCTCCTTCTCGCATTACAAAAAGACAAAAGGGAAATTACGCCAGTCATCTGCCGCGACAAAAAACCGCTTTAATGCGATCGGCGGTCCGGCCGCGATGGAATTAAATTTTGGCGAAGTGGACCGAGCCGATATGGCGAAAAAATTCGACGTTACCGAGACACCTCGCGGCCTCTTTTATCCGAATCATTAGGTGTAAGTTACGGAGTCTGACGCGTCCAATTTTCTTTCTCATTTCGGGCCAAATCTTATTATAAAATTAGTTATCTAATTGAATTAATATCTCATCAAAATTTTAATTAAAACTATACCTCGTCTGACACCCGGCGAGACGTACAGAGTGTTAAAGTTTTAATGTAAAGAGGGCGATTTTTAATTGGGACGTACAATGTTGAGAGCCACGTAAAAACCATCTAACTGAAAAATAATTATAATTGGGAGGAAAAGCGAGTCTATTAAAAGTTGCTTATTCGTATTTCTCAAAAAAAAAGATCTGTAGAAAGGGAAAAATTTATAAGGAGGGAAATTAAACTTAACGGAATTATTTGCTGTATTAAATGCCGCCATCATTACTAAAATCTGAGTTGTGTGCAAACAACTGAACTCCAATAAGTTATCTTACAAATTCCATAAAACTTGAATTTTACTCCATTTGCTTCGTCCTTCTACATTACATTAGCTACTCAATATAAATTGGGATGAAGCATGGGAGATTTCACCAAAGTAAGTGCCCTTTCGGTACATTTCATAAAATTAACTATGCTAGGTAACATCCAATAAAAGTCTGTATTAACTGAAACAAAAAGTAATTAATTTTTCGTTGGGGCTAATTAGTACTTACATCTTGTCAGTTCTATTGGAAAATTTCCATTTTCCGATACAATAAAGTCAATTTTTGAATTTCTCGATGGAACTCGCATTGTAGGTCTATGAGAAGGTTCTAAGTCTTATGGAGTAAATTTCAACTTATTGGGCCCAACGGTTTTTCAAAAATCGAGATTTTTTAAGAAAAAAAGAGAATACTCATTTTTCTTACATTCATATCTCGGAAAGTAGGCGTCATATGAAGAAAAGGTTCAAAAAAACTTGGCAAGTTAGGTCCATCAGTCAGTTTCTAGCTTTCTGAAGTACATTTTAGCTCGTTAGGTACAACAGTTTTCAAAAATAAATTTTTTTCGAATAACTGCAAATATCCATTTTTCACACTTCATATCTCAGAAAGTAGGAGTCGTAGAAGGGAAAAGTTTTGATTCCTGCCATCAGGGATACGTCCCCTTTTGTTGGGCACCAGAATTTTAATAATCTGAAAATGTCTGAAAATGTCAAAAAGTTTTTCAAAAATTGTCTTTTCTTTTGCAACCTTCCATTTCTTCTACCCAAAAAGCTGAATTTTGGAATGACTTTACGAATTTCGTAAAGTTGGTTCAAGAGGTTTTACAATCTGTAGCTTAAGCTTAAACTCCATTAGACCCAATGATTTTCGAAAGATTGAAATTTTCCGAGAAAATAAAATCACCCGATTTTTCACATATTTTAACTTCTGACATTGACAAAAGGTTCCCGTTTGCTTGGCACCGGAATTTCGAAAACTTGAAATCCATCTATTTTTTGAGAAAATCATCTTTTGACAACCCAGTAAAATGAATTTCCTAATTTCGTAGTAAAATTCACAGGGTTGGACAGTGAGATGCTCCGATCTTTTTGAAAAAAAGAGACATCAATTTTTCACGAAATATTTCAGAAAGAAAAGCTCTAAAAAGAAAAGGTTTTCGTTTCTGACATCCGAAAAGTATTCTCGTTCATATGGCACTGTGAACGAAAGTGTGAAGTGGTCTCTGTAGAGAGTGGACTGTATAGAATCTCTTTCGTAACTCGTGGGTGGCTGCGGAGATGAATCTTGTCTCCAGGTTGTAAGGCTGGAGACTGTTGTAGTAGTTGGAGATCTATCTCCGGAGTGGACCTGAAGGCGTTTCTTGCAGGTCCTGGGTTGAAGTTCTTGAAGTTCTGGAGAGAGGGCGTGACGTACTTCTCCGGGGTTGGATCTGAGGGCGTATCGTACAGAACTGGGTTTGAAGATCTCGAAGTTAGACGTTCTTTAAGCTTGAAAATCTCGTAGAACTCCCAGGGCGTACCGTGAGAGCTTGTAGATTGGGGTGACGTAGATCAAGACCAACAACACACGTCGTTTTGAGCATACAAGTATACTGGTTCATTACCAAAATTTCACAAGCTTTTATACATCTTCAAATTACATTGGTTAGATGGTAAATTAAGTTTTGTTATCTTTTGGCGTCCTAGATTTTATTTCTCCTGACCTAGCTGTGTGCTTGACCTTACCGAGCGCGTTTATTATCATATTACGAGGACTGGTGTTATGCTTACGAGATTAATTATTGTTGTAAGATTTTGAAATTATCACTTTGATCCGCGCTTTTTCGTCCACATAAGCGACTCAGTTGTTTTAATTCCCTATTTAATAGTTATTAATTACTTAATAATTGATTAATTTATCAGCACGCACACTAAATTATTTCACTGAGTTAGTTGTTCTAATTAATTTTTGATTACTTAATTTGCAAGTAGAATTTTCACCTAAGGTGTTTTTAATAACAAGTTGCTCTAGTTCCCTATTTAATGGTTATTAGTCCCTAATTGAAGAATATGTTCCCTAAATTCCTTATTAAATCCCTACAACACCCTACTTAGTTCTCTTTTATGTTGATCGTAGAGTCAACACACTGGAATTTCGAAAATCCAAAATCGACATGATTTTGGAGAATATTGCTAGCGGTGTTATTCTTATTTTACTCCAAAAAATTGGATATTTTAATTGCCGAATACGTCCCTGAGTTCCATCTAAATCCTGTAGTGTAGATACCAATACATAATGCCGAATGGTTTTCGAAAATCGAGATTTTTCTAATAACCGAAAAGACCCATTTTTCATACGGCCATATCTATAATGCAGCCGTCTTAGAAAGAAAAGGTTTTGGTTTTAAAAATTGGAAAAGCGTCTCATATCGTGTTGCACCGGAATTTCGAAAATCCAAATTCGACTTCTTTTTCGAAAAAAAAAAACCCTAAGAATCACAAACCGTTTTTTACCCAAAAAATTTAGATTTTCGAATTTGGCGATGAAATTCGCATGATAGGTCTTTGAATAGGTTGTAAATCTTGTAGCGTAAATGTCATTTCATAGAAACGAAGAGTTTTTGAAAAATCGAAATTTTTGGAAAAAAAAAGGAAAATACCCATTTTTCACAGGTTCAAATTTCCAGAAGTTGCCGTCGTAGAAAGAGAAGGAGTTTTAATTTGCGACATTGGAAAAGCGTCCCATTTTGTTTAGCGTCGGAATTTCGAAAATCCAAAATCGACCCGTTTTAGTAAAATAAATGAAAAAGTTTTTGAATTTCCCAAGAAAATTCAGAGGGTATGACTTTGAATGGGTTCTAAATCCTTAGGCGTAAATGTCAATTCATAAGGCCGAAACGTTTTCGAAAAAAGGAAAATACTCATTTGTCGCACGTTCTTATCTGCAAAAGTAGCCATCGTAGGAAGAACAGATTTTCATTTCTGGGATCAGAAAACCGTCCCATGTCCTTTGTCAGTAGAATTTGGAAAATCAGACATAGATTCACCCTCATTTTTCCCCAAATTAGGAACCCTAACACCGCAGGTGCTATATACTCGACTTGCCTTCGATAAATGACATTTGTGCACACTTTTTAACGCCCCGTATAATCCCACTGGATTCCACTATTCTCGTGCAATCCGATTCCTCTCCGCTTTCTATTTCGGTAAACGTTCGACCGTATCGCGCCGAACTATCGGACTCTCATCTGCTTATTCTCGACTCCCTGATAAGAGTTTCCCGACGTGGTGAACGTGGAAAGCTGTCGATTCCGTCATAATTTCCTTACGTTCAAGAGAGGTTCGAGAGGGATATGGCGTCGAACCAAGGCGTCGTCGTCGTCGGCTCCTGCATGATCGACCTGGTGAGGTGAAGGGAGGAAATCCTATAAAAGTAAAGTCGATGATGATAACGAAGTTTGTATGTCTCGTACGTAGCTACGCGCCCAGGCTGCCGACCGCAGGCGAGACGATCCACGGCAGGGAGTTCGTGACGAATTTCGGCGGCAAAGGTGCGAACCAGTGCGTGGCGAGCGCCAGGCTCGGCGGGAAAACTGCCCTCGTTGCCAGGGTAAGGGAAAATCTAATTTTTCCGCGATCGATAACTCGGAACCGGCTGTCGCGGAACGCTCGCGCGCGACGCTCCGCGACGCGGATATCGGGGCGGCCGGCCGGGAAATTCCGGCGGAATTTCCACCGAATTTCCCCGCTCGGACCTTACGCGCTTGAGGTGTCGAATTGCCTCACCACCCCACCGTCAGGATTATTCTATTACTTACATTAGGCATGATATTTGTATCTTGATTGATTTTCCTTGCCCTCTTGACCTTTAATATTTTCGTGATAAAGATGGGATTTCCCATAATTTCCGTATTAAAAATGGGTTCGTGAGGAAACTGATCTTCACAAATGAAGATATCGAGGTCCGTTTAGAGTCATTTTAAAAGTCTTTTAATTCTCTAGAGGATGGTAAGGCCATTTTACCCAAAAGTAACTTAGTTTTCAATTGAGATCAAAAATAGTCAAAAAAGTGCATTTTTTGACGTTTAATTGTCAATAACAATGCCTAATCTTCAAAGTCTCGTGGGGTCTTCTTATACGTTTTGTTTCTGTTGGCCTATATTACTTAAAAATCTGGGTCTCCTGCTCGAGGATTCGATGTCAAAAACAGGGTATTTTTTTGCTTATTTGCTTGGCCTATAAATCGTTAACTGGGATATACTTACTTCTTACCATTATTACCTCATTATACAGTATGTACCCGGATTGATTTTACAAGAGGAAAAAAGTTTATATTTTTGATTTTACAAAAAAATTGGTTGTCTGTAAAGTCGGTTTACGGACGATAACTTTACGTAATAATGTCATAAGAAAACATTGATGAAAAATGGCATACGTTTATGAACTGAATAGAGTTATTATCACTAAATTATCAGTGATGTTCTATATTACAGAAGGTTTTTTCGCACTGCGGTTGGCCGGTCCAACTGGTCATTTTAGACACATTGTTATGACATGTGTGAAGATAAACATTAATCTTGAACCTAAAGCTAAATTTAGTTAAAGTAAATAAATTCTTGATTCCGATAGAAGACCCATCCAACCATAAGAAATGCATCAATTTAACTTGAAACCATACAAGAAAATAATCTTATGAGAGAACTAACCGTTCGATTTTCAGGTCGGTGACGACGACTGGGGCGAAAGATACATAGAGAACTTGATGAGGGAGAACGTTAACGTGGATCACGTGAAAATCACCGACGGTGTCCATACGGGCATAGCGCAAATAATAGTTTCCGAAGCTGGAGAGAATCAGATCGTCATTGTGGCCGGGGCGAACACGAAACTAAGCTCGTCTGATGTACGTGAAGCCCAGGACGTCATAAGGAACGCGGCAGTTGTCGTTCTTCAGTTAGAAACCGCAGAAGAGGTCGCGATCGAAACTATGAAGTTGTGTAAAGGGGTGAGACTTCGTCGTGGATTCGTTTGAAAAGCGTGAAGGAGCGAGTTTAAACGGAATGGGTTCTGTAGCTCTTCGTTCCATAACAATTTGTCGCAGTGTTGTTACATATGTCCATTTCAGTGCATAAATTTGAATCATTACGACTCCAATGTTTGTCTTTTAGGTTTCCATCCTTAACGGAGCTCCAGGTACATCCCAGTACAAACCTGAGCTCTTGGAATTACCCACGATATTCTGCGTGAACGAATCAGAAGCTTCCATTTTCACTGGACTTCCCGTAAATTCGATGGAGTAAGTCAGTAAGATCGTTATTACGTATAAGAAGCTGAAATAAAAGCTACTTTCACTTTAAGAATGATAACATCCCTCGAGTTAACTTTAAAGTTCTTTTATGGTCGAAATAAGTGATTGTGTTCAATGGCTGACATTACAAAGAATGCAATTGCAGTCCAGTACCTACTTATAAAGAAATACTAAGATTGTGATAAATAAGTGAAAGTCGTATTGTTATTCCTTTTAACAATATCTTCTCTTCCAGAGAAGCGGAAGCCGCCTCCGAGCACCTCCTCTCCAAAGGCTGCAACAGCGTCCTGATCACCCTGGGGGCGCAAGGCGCCCTCTACATCGACAAGCACTCCAAGCGATTCCACCGGATATCGAGCCCCCAAGTTACTTGCGTCGACTCTACCGGCGCTGGGGACTCTTTCATAGGAGTCCTAGCCTACCTTTTGGCGACTAAAAGGGTCTCCTTACCAGTGGAAAAGTGCATAGAAATAGCTTGCTTCGTCGCGGCGGACAGCGTCACTAGGCCCGGCACGCAGATCAGCTTCGCTGGACCCGAGATCCTAGAGAAGTTCTCGATGTAATCCCCGAGGTTTAGGTCCATTGAGTTGTGCAAGAAATGTTCAAAATGATGTGTCCGTAGTGTTGGTTGCCTGTCATTCAGGTTGGAACGTAACATGTGCCTAAGATGAAAAATAAAAAGTTGCAATATAAACAGTCTGGTTTAATTTTCTCGTGAAAATGGTCTTAATGTGAAAGCAATAACTGAAAAGAGTTAATATTATTGTAATTATTAATATTATATGTTTTATCATCGATATGACGACAGAACAGCAAGAAGCACCACACGACAAACGCCATTAATATTATGTCAAATGTCAAATAAAATGGAAATCGAGAGGAATTGATATTATTACTAAAATACGATCAATTTTTGTACCGTTTCTTTAATAATTCATATCTCAACGTTACCAGGATAAACTCCAAGGCACTCCCAACTACCATAATCGATTGTGCGAGTAGTAGCGAAAGCATGGAGGATGTAGAGTTCATTTCAGGTATGATGCCACACATGCACCAAAAATCCACCCTAATAATTCTGTTTTAAGACTCGAAGAAGGCAACTTCCAGTAAATCGACGAAGTCCCCTGTGAAAACCAAAAAGAGCAAGAAAGTCCCGAGCGAAGCGGAAGCCTCGGACGCTTCAGACCGCGAGACGGAGGACAATTCAGATCACGAGTCGAAGAAGTAGGTATATCTTTCATAATCTGAATATTCTCGTGTGCAATGTGGGTAAAGTCGGATTTTTTCACAGGGACGAACCATGGAAGATGTGTAGATTTTTTTACAAATGGGAGAGGGGATATGCTTCAAATAAATCACGAATAGAGGCGGAATCAAATATTTCCTTCATTACATATCCAGTACGCTCATTTATATTTAGTAACCATTTTAGTAGTTTCACTGTCGCAGTAACTAAACCCATATAGGTTCTCTATGGTTTGTTCGTTGTGAGGTTAACAGAATTTTTGGAAAAGTTCTTAAATTGGTCCTTTTCGAAAATTCTGTTTCTTTATAGATCTTCGAAAAAGAATGACTGTTCTGACAGGGAGGTAGAATATAAGAAATCCTACCACTCCCATCGTCAGCATCATCGAGAAGAGAAAAGGGCCAAGTCTAGGGAAAGGGCCGACTCTAGGGACAGGAACGATTCTAGGGATAGAAGGTACGTTAGGTATTCTAAGGGTACAAAAGAGAAGAGAGATTACGATAGGGACAGGAAGAGGGAGAGAAGTAGGAGCGAGGACAGAAACAGAAGGGAGGACGACAGCAGGGATCATAGGGATAGGCGTGGCGGTAGACATAATAATAGGTAAGAAATAGTTTAATGCTAATAGCTAATCGATCAGTTTTGTAATTGTATTCTTCCTGGGATCAATCCAAGTTGTAGAGTCATTATACATGTAACACTGTCAGCTGTAGTTGATCTTATTATAAACTTAATCAAAGGTAACTATTCCTTTGCACGTATAGTGATTTCCTTATCGTTTCTATAGGGGCAGGAGGAGTAGGTCTTTCGACCATGCTAACGCGAAGTGGGGCAGAGGAGATAACGAAAACTCGAAACCCACCAAAAAGGCCCCACAAGATAAAGAAAAACCGAACTTCGGGCTGTCCGGGAAACTCGCAGAAGAAACGAACACCTACAGAGGTGTCGTAATTAAATACAGCGAACCTCCCGAGGCCATGAAACCAAGGCGCAGATGGAGGTTGTACCCTTTCAAAGGAGAAAAAGCCCTTCAGACGTTATATATCCATAGGCAGAGTGCATACCTCATAGGAAGAGAGAGAAAGATAGCCGATTTACCTGTCGATCATCCCTCGTGTTCGAAACAACATGCAGTTCTCCAGTACAGACTGGTACCTTTTACCAGGGAAGATGGTTCTACAGGTACAAACTGATAGCTACTTTCACAGAGACTTTACTCAAACTGTTTGTATAATTTCAGGTAAACGAGTGAGGCCTTACATTATAGATTTAGAGTCGGCGAATGGTACATTTATAAACAATAAAAAAATAGACCCTAAGAAGTATGTAGAGTTATTGGAAAAAGATGTGATTAAGTTCGGTTTTAGTTCAAGGGAATATGTTCTATTACATGAAAACAGCAAAGATGAAGCAATGGACGATGACGTGAAGCAAGAAGAAGAGGACGTTAAGGTCAAACAGGAGTCCTGATTCCTTTGTACCATTAGTGTGAGGAATAATTGTAATTAAATCGTGTGTTTCACTTTTAATAAACTCAATTTCAATAAAAATTGAACCATAATTTACATTTTCATTATCTTAAAAACTACATCACATTTCTTTATTTACAATATATTTACAACTGATGACAATTTTTTGATGTTTGAAATACTGCTGTATGGCACCTCTTCTATGATCCAAAAATGATATGTATTTACAAAAAGATGTCCTAACACTAACAACTGCAGAAATTATTACTTAGTACACAAATCTAATAATTTAAAGTGAAATAATAGTAAGGTGTACTCAGATTAGAGTAAAATAGAAAAATCAAAATAAAAACGTAAGTAATTAAAGATTATTACATTACAATAGTTTAACTTAAAAACTATATTAACATTATTCACATTTGTACAGTTTATATTTGATATGTTGTTCTTGGTCAACATAAAAAGTCTTACAAAAGTATTTATGATGAATGAATAATTACGTTAACAATATTATAGAAGCATAATTATTCGCATCTAAATATAAAAAAATCATTACTTCCAATAACTTTCTCCAAGGTTTTGATGAGGTAGAGCTCTGAGAATTAGCTAGAACACTAATTGCAGTACAAGTAATCGTCCAAGCTATACCATAATCTTACAAACTCTTGCAAAAGCAAGAAATTAACATGGATAAAATTAACTACTAGTTATTAGGTAGACATGTCAGCAAATACATAATATAAAAACAAAAACGATATATAAGTAACTACAAAATACATAAAGTTAATTAAATTAGATTAAATGTTGGATACAAAATGAGAACGAAAACAAAAATGATAGATCTTGATTTGTAATAAAAACGGAATGGGTTCATCTCCAAGACATACTTGAAGATGGTGTAGTATTTCTTACAATAGAATGTTCTGTGATGATTGTAGTAAGTATACCCATGTCACCCTTTTACCGATTAAACAATTTTAATAAACTCATAAATACCGAAACACAACCAAACAACTACATCAAATTCAGGTACTGGAATTATTCCCTATGTTCTACGTTGTATTTCTGAGATATGACTACCTATCACAGATTCACATAGATCGAGTCTTTCCCATAACTTCCTACTTTATGTATTTTGCAATACTAAGAGTCCTTATGATTTCACATTACTGCTGCCTGTAAATGATCTTTACGGGAAATTCGCCTTAGGTATCAACTGGGTAGGAATCTCGTAACCGTCATTCTCCAACGGGGGCTCCGGCTCGTAGACCAGCTCGAGGTACTTGGGGATCTCCTTTATCGTCTGCGAGAGGAACGGCGTTATTTCCTTGGTCGCCGCATCCTCCTCCGTGTCGCTCTTCCACGAATTGCCTGGAAATATAGTTAGCTTCCTTTAATCGGTTAGGTTTCACATGTGGAGACTGTAACGAAATCAGGAGTTATTACCTGAGCTGTTATGGTTTTCGTCTCGGAAATAAGCGGCATTCGATATTCCAGCAAACACTGTAAGCATTCCATGAAACATTGTTGATATTAGTTCATGCAAGGGTATTGTGTTAAACGGAGACATGAAAAAAATATGAGTATTTGGATATTCAACATTTTCCAGTCCGATGATGCAAATATTTCTGGTCCTTGTTAAATGATAAATCACATGAAACGTGCCCTAGCAAACAAAATCATGCTGCCCCTTATAAAAGCTTATTACTTACATTCAGGGATTGTACTGATGTACTGCCCTTCGTGGGCTCCAGTACTAGGATTCCGTAACGTTTTCATGTGAAGATTATCCAACACTTCCAAACAGTATTTAAATGTCGGCCTTTTCTCGGGCTCATATTCCCAACATTTTAACATAAGTTTATGCCTGCAAAAGCAAAAGGTGATTAATAATTCCACTGTAGGGTTATTTTAAATGGACTAATAATTAATTACGGACTTACAGTTCTTCAGGGCAATCCATCGGCTTGCCCAGTCTTCCACCCGTTCTAACGTAATGCAAAACCTCTAGGTTCGCCCTCGCCGGATAAGGTTGCTGTCCCAACGTCATAATCTCCCACAGGAGCACCCCGAAAGCCCACACGTCCGACTGGCTGGTAAATACACCGTCGACCAACGACTCTGGGGCCATCCATCGCACCGGCAGGAGACCCTCGCCTTCCTGAAACAAAATCAGGGAAAGGTTGAAGGTATTCATTGGATTCATTGAAGCGGCCTTTTACCTTTCTGTAGTAATCGTTTTTGTAAATATCCCTGGCTAATCCGAAGTCCCCGATCTTCACGATCCTTGAATCGGTAGTGTATGACGACACCAGGCAGTTCCTACAGGCTAAATCTCTATGTACAAAGTGCATTTCCTCGAGATATCTGCACCCTTTCGAGACGTCCACGCACATCTTTAGGAGTTCGATGAGCGATAACGCCGGCGTGTTTGTCTGAAGATGTACAAGGTAAAAGTTACAAATTTTGCGAGGATACTCGTTTACTGTGACCAGTAAAAATTCAGTCGATAGTGAGATTCACTCAATTCCAAAGAATCTACCATATTAAATAAAGTTGTCTAGATTCATAGAAACTAGTGGTATATAATGATTTATTTGAGCATAAATAGTAAGTTTTACCGTGGGATTCCTTGAATCTCGCAGGTAAGTAAGTAAATCTCCACCCTCCATCAGTTCCATTATAATAAAATGCGGATCGTTGTCCAAACACACGCCGAGCAATTGGAGGATATGTTCATGTTTGAAATGGCTCATTAGTTGAGCTTCTTGCAAAAATTCGGTTTTCTCTTGATCGGACGCACCCTTCTTCAGCGTCTAAAACAAAGTGTTAATCCAAAGTCACTTCGTCTAATGAACCTTTACCTTTACTGCAACCCTCGTCTCGACATTATTCTCCCCAATTCCTTTCGCCTTGCCTTCGAACACCTCCCCAAAAGCTCCGCTGCCCAGAAATTTGTTCAACGTGATCTGATCTCTATAAAACAGAAATGATGGGTATTCATGGATGTGCAACAAAATTTGAGATCTCTTACCGTCTGATGTGTGGTAAATGTGTTAGTTCTTCAGGCGTCGGTTGAGTGGAAACGTATAGAATGTTGGTGTTGTGAATTCCTCTCCTAGGTAACTCCCTCAGCGTTGCTAATTCTACGTCTGGAGCTCGCGGAATCGGTACGATTTGCTGGAGCTTCTTTTGTTTGTCCTTCTTTCCAGAACATATAACTATAAATGAAATAGATAAGAACATCACAAGATTACCATAGCTAAAACTCTAATCTCGAAATACGAAAATAAGGCTTTCTGGGTCCATTTTTAAAGAGTTTTACTTGCCATAGCTGAACACTGCCACAACTAAAACGCAGATAGATATCGGTACCCCTGTAGCTATGAGTATTAGCTTCATCGGATTCTGCTTCTCGGCGATCCTAGCAGCTTCGTTCAAATCGAACTCGTTACTTTCCTCGCTGGTGTTACTCCAACCGTAGGAATTCCTCGCTGATACCCTGAAGGCGTACTTGTGCTTCTCGTCCAAACCGTCAATGATCCAGGATGTATCTGAAATCACATCATTATACCTTATCCGCATTTGAATTGTGTTTCCTTTACTTGTTCCGTTATAAAACGTCTCCCACTCGGGATCCTCTTGTACTTCTATCGAAGGAGCGGTGTTGTAAAACGGAACTTTCCTGTCGGTGCTTCGTTTGTTACGATAGAATCGCAAGATCTTGCCTTCTAGCTTGTATTCCTCTATGGGGGCGCCGTTGTCCTTGGAGGCCTCCCAATATACCTTGTAAACGTTGGGTTTCACGTATTGGATGATGGGTATACCTGGAGGACTCGGCCTGTCGCCTAAAAACGTAAAGTCGTATTTGGAGTTATATTTAATAAGTAAGGAAACACCCAATAAAGAGGGAATAAACGAAAACAAGTCACCTCAACTCAATATTATGGGACAAAGACATAGAAACGAAGAAAAGAATATATAAGACCATATTTCAAACTATAATAATGAGGCAGAAGTATGACATTTGTAGGAAAAACCGTAGTAAACTTTTATTGGTCGAAATGGATCTCCTAAGCTGCAGGAAGTCTAAATTTGATAATACATGGTTTGGGCATACAAAGAGTAGAATGGAAGAATATAGATAGCCTCGACAAACATTGGAATGGATACCCCGAGAAAGAAGGAAGAGGGGACGTTCGAGAAGAAGCTGGAGGGACAAGATAGATGAAGCCATAGAAGTGAGGGATCTGGAAGAGGATTTGTGGAAAAATTTGGAAACTGGGAACGGACAGACGGCCAAGGCTGTGTAATAAATCCGTAGATAGATAGATATTTCCTATTGATCAAGCTTACCTAACGTCTCGAATGTGAATCTAGAATCAGACGGCCAAACGTACACCTCCTCGTAGAGTTCGTAATTCAGCAACATCCTGAACTTGTAATGCCTCTTGGGCTTAAGACCCGCCACGTGGAAATTCACGGATTTCCTACGCTTCTCTACGCTCTCCACCACACTCCATTCGTTCGACGTGAGAGGTGCGTACTCCACCGTGTACTTCTCGACGTGTTGGGTGATATCCCAAGAAAGTTTAATGACGTAAGCGGTCTTATTGACCAGGACCAAGGGCGACGGTTCGGGGAACGTCTTGATCTGGACGTGGTCGCTGTCGTTGGAAGTCTCGTTTCCTTCGCTGTACACTCTCACCCATACCGTGTAAGTTTCATCGGGGGAGAGTTTAAGGCGAGTGACCCTCGCTTCCGAGTCGTTGACGCTCAGTTCTCCCTTTTGTCTGACGCCAGATACAGTGCTGTCAGTTTTCCAGTGGATCTCGTAGTAAACTATGTTCCCGTTCAGTTCTTCCGGCGCCAACCAACTGACCTCGATCAAGGTTGGGTTCAGGACCACGGCAGATACGTTTCTGGGTTTGGAGGGAACTGAAAACGTATGTGTAAGAAATGAACGTTATATTATCAAAGATCTAAACGTCTAACACTGATGTACCACGACTTATTTTAAACCAAACTAATTAAGTACACATGCAGTAAGTACACGCGATAAGGTATAAACATAAAAACAGAAAAAAAACATCAATTTTACCTCCAGGCGCAGTTTGGAAGATCCCAGGTGGGCCGATCATGACCCCTCTTTTCTCAGAAAAATGATTACTGACCGCCACCGACACCTGGTACTTGGTGAACGGTTTCAATCCGAATATCTCCTTGGTCTTGTTGAAGGTGACGACCGTTGCGCAGCTGTTGGTCGCTATGCAGTTCAGACCCTCGTCGAATTTGCTGTAGTACACGGTGTACTTGACGGTAGCCATCGAAATGCTGGAGCAGTCCTCGTGGATCTTCTCTTTGGGCATGCGGAGTTTCAAGGAACTGGAGGTTTTCGAAATGGGAGACACGGTGTAGTTGTCGTGTTGTTTGGGACTTAGACACTTTTTGTCCGGGTAAGGTTGCATGTGCTGGCCGTAAATGATTACATCCGATACTTTAATCTAAAAGAAAATGTGAACGGTAATTTCAAAAATTACCATCTATACTTTAGGAAAGGTACCTGTTTGGTAAATAGTTTATCTTCATGGTATTTAAGAGCGTACAGCGTTTCTTCATTGGTCCAATATAACATCCCAAAGTCGGATTGGATGTTTTGAATCGGAAAGTGATTTTCTATTATGGTTTTCTTGGCAATGATGCTGCACAAGCAATTATCTTTATCCGAAATTATTATGTTTTGAGTGTAAACATCTGCCAGTATTATCAAAGGTTTATTCTGGCTTCTGGAATGATCCAAACTGAATGATCCTATGTGTGGCAAGTATGAACAGTTACAGGAATTTCCTTCGATATCCACTCTGTTGTAAGTAAATTCCTTTTGGAAAGTTCTCACACCGGTGCCGTTGTTGTTACTCTGCATTAATCTAGGTTTGGTATGATTTACTACCTCTAACCAGTAGATGGTCTTGGTGAAAGGCGACACGTCGATTTTACTGATCTTACTGTCCCTCTCCAGTATCTTAACGGAGTGGATTTCCTCGCTGTCGATGTGATTCAAGTCGATTTTGAAGACGCGCGAACCGAAACTCTCGGATTTCTCCACGTAATACAAACTCCTCTCCAGCCAGTCCAGCGACAGACTCGTAGCCTTACTTTCGGTCTGAAAGATCTTCGACTGGGTGTCTCTGGCCGTGTCGTAGACGATCAACTCTTGCTTCTGGTTGATCCAGAACAGGTTCTTCTCTTTCATCAAGTACGCCATCTTCACCGGCGTCGGTATGTCGTCTATGATGGTCTTGCTGCTGTTCGCGTCTATGTCGTCGAGGAAGATGGAGTCGTTGGTCGCCACGAGGAGCGTCGGTACCGGCCATTCTTCAGTAGTGTTAACCGATACTGTCTTGGAGGTTGATCCTGAGCCGATTTCCGTGAACGCTTGGACCTGCAATATAAAATGGAGATATTTTAGTGGAGTCCAGGTGTAGATTCTAGAATTTCAGTTGAGTAATTAGAGATTTTGATATTTAGGTTGCGCTACTTGATTTTTGAATAGCAATGGAAGGTTTTTTGGGTTTCTAAGGAGGAGGCTTGTACCAGGCTGGAAATATATATTTTACCAAGGGGAAACATAGGAGAACAAGCTCCAGATACAAAGGAGATGGAAACAGTTCTAGTATAATTCTAGCATAGTGGTGTATAGGAAACATAATATCCAAATATAACGATACCTCAAAGTAATACACTTCGTCCTTGTCCAAATCCATTAGCTTGTACTCCGTTTGATTCGCCATGGTGATATCCTCATCTAACACATCCTTCTCGACGCCGTTGGTGTCGATCTGCCAACACCTCAGCTTGTACCCCCTGAGCACCCCGTTGGGGTGCAACGGTCGGTCCCACCTTACCACCACCGTGACACGTTTATTCTCGAAGGGGAAATGTTCCTTAAACGTGACGAACGTCCTCAGGTTGACGGGGGCGGACGGCGTCGAGGGCGGCGAGTAGATCTCCGCCCTGACCGGCGATGATGCCGCCCAATACGTGAACGCCCTGACGGTCACGTTCAGCGGCGTGAAAGGGGTGACGCGCTCCCAATATTTTATAGTTGAGTTCGTGGTGTACGCGCTGTGATGGTTGAGCGAGGAGTGGTTCCTTGTCCTGGACTGCCTTTCGATTTGGACCTCGTAGAAGACCATGCCGTAGTTGATGTTCCTCACTGGGTCCCATGTGACGTTGAAACAGTCCGAGGTTCCGGCCACTCTTATGGAACGGCTGTCTATTTTCTCCGGCGTTACTATGATTTTGTTGAAAGGGTCTACGTCATCTGCAAGAAGGAGTCTTCGGGTAAATGTCGCCTATATGGATAATAGTCCGAGGAAATAATTTAAAAAAATACCTGTTCGTGACTGAAGTAGCCAAGCAACTGATGTGAAACACTATATAACTGTATAACTGTATATAACACTGTATAACAAAACGTGATACACTGAGAATTGACTGTGGTATACGTATCATCCACTCACCTGGTAGCATGTACAAGGAAGAATCAACAACATACACCATATTTAAACCGTGCATATGTTTCCCGTTTATCGTAGCGATGTTCTTCCCGGATAAGTCGCTGATGGCTGCATTCCTGTCGTCTTGCAGCCATAGAAGTCTCTTATGGAAGTAGCACAGTGGTCCTTGTATGTTAGGCTTCTGCAAGCTAGCTACGAACGTAGCGGATATCTCACTATCCTTCCAATAACCTTGCATATGCGCCCTGTACAAATTTGAACCTTCTGAGCCTCTGACGATCCAATAAACGAATTTCTCTTCCATGTCCAAAGTAAGGCCCATCACTATAAAAATTGTACAGGATTACATGTTAGTATGTATGAAATGTGCGTGGGTTACCTTGTTTTCCAGAAAAGTAATGCACGTCGTGATATTCGAATTTGTTGTAGCCGTTGAGATGGGCGCATTCCACTTTTATTCCAGTGGACCAATAGAGGTAAGCTTTTATGGAGTCGATGTTCAATTCCTTGGCTAGAACGGAGATCAGGAGGGGTTCCTGTTCTGTACCATGGAGATTGCTGCGGATTATCTGGAATAGCAAGAAGTCATATAATGTAACTCTGAATTTTTATTAAAACTTAATTAACCTGACGGTATTATAATGGTACTCACAACCTGTTTCTTGGGATTAGACCAGTAGAGCTTCTCCCCTATCCAATCGACAGCAATGCTCCCTACAGAATCGACATCCACGATACGTCCCTGCGCTCTTGTCGTCATATTATACCAATAGATGTGTGTGTTATTCGTGACGAGGTATATCTGGTCATCGTACCAAGTAATATCGGTGAAATAAAAATCGCGCATTATATCACTATCGATGAGTGTCTCCATATTTTCCCCTGCGGCGTTCGATTTCAGCAAACCCTCGGCCGCTGACCAGAGAATGATTGGATTTTTGGAGGCGTTCAGCGTAGATCCGCGGAATTCTGACGACCAAGGGCTCTTCCCGGATTTGGTGTAAGCCGCGACTTTCAGAATGTAATCTGTGTTTTCCTTCAGATTGGTGATGGTGTAAAAGGTGCTGTTGATGTTGTTATGTACGATGATTTTTCCGCTGTTCGCGTCTTTAATAGAGATTTCATACGACCAGTTCTGCCAGGCGCCCTTTCCTGCAACAGACCAAACCTTCAATCTTGGTCACATGCCCCCAGCAGAGCAATCCAAGTGAGTATCTGCCTTTGTTTACCGTGTTTCACCACGCATGCGTTAAAAAAAGACAGATAGTCACTTGGAGTCTCTTTCTAGTTCCCATTCATCGACTCTAATAGGCACGCTTTCGCTTATTAGCAATTCTACAGCTTGCCTCATCTAAATCATATTGCCTCTATGTTCACAAGACCCAATAATTGTTTTGATTCAAGTTACTAGTTTACTAAGTGTACTACCTTGTAGTCCGACAAGATGTGGTGGTTGCCACCTCGTTTTGGCAATATCTCTCCCAAATATAGCCTGGACGTTAGTGGGAGGGTTGATTGGAGTCGGCCAAGGTTGAGAACTCTGCAAATTAATGAAGACCTTTCGGTAATGACCATTCGGTAAATTAGGCACGGTATTGTGGAAGTAACTCTTAGTACCCTCGTGGTACTCCTCATTGAAGACATCATCGCCGTCGGTCCAATAGAATTTCTTATTAGCAGTCGCCAAGGACAAGACTTTCTGTAACTTCGGAGTTGTGACAGAAGTTCTTATATTCTTAATTCCTTTCCTGCAATACAAATTTCTCATATGAATACGAAGAGTAGTACTTACATCATAATTCTTACCCGTCCAGCGTTACAGACATAATGGTGTTCAATCTCTGGTAAGCTATCAGAATATTGAAATTGTGATGTTCGAACGTAAAAGCGCCCAATTCGGTTTCGTTCAATATCCTAGTAATTTTCACTTGGTGTTTTATCCCATTGCTGATATCGGATATGTCCAAACGGTAAAGTCCGCCCTTGTTGTAATCTTGCACTGTCCAAAATAAATAACTGGAAGAGAGATCAAAATGATGCCTATGCGAGTGTAGATAGTGTATGTGGAAATATTGGGAACATTCCACTGATATGCATTGTGGAGAATGTAGGAGTTTTGAAGAAAGATTTACAAGGAAAAAGTCATAGATTTTCAAAGGATCTCGTAGATTCAAAATTAAAGTCCACAGCTCGTAGCCCAAAGTTGTGGAGTTCAAAATTTGCAAGGCAAAAACTATTGTAGATTTGGAAATCCGCAGAGTTACTTTCACAATTAACCACTTTTCCTGTTGTCGCGAAACTAAGTTAATCTATAAAGATAAGCGTTTGAATAGAGTAAGGAATACATAGATAGAAGAGAGGATGAGAGTTGGTATCGATGTCATAGAAACAATAGAAGAGAAAAAATTAAAATGGTACGGGCATGTCAGAAGAACAGTTGGCCAAAGAAAGTATGAAAGGAAACCACAAAGACAAAGGAAAAGAGGTAAACCTGGACTGACATGGCAAGATGGAGTGTGTACCGTAGAAAGAAGTATACCGTATAGGTACCATAAATTTGAAGTTTACTAGTTACTAACTCATGACAGTAATTTCGCAATGAAGCTCCACTCCTAAATTGTGTGCGTGCTTGGATCGACTTACCCGTTGACTGGATCGACTTGGATCAGCGAAGGTTTCTTGTTAAGGTCGGCGTACGCGACCGTCAGCCCTTCGCCGTTTAAATCGCAGCGTTTTATGATGTACCTCGAGATCTGGTACTTCATCTCGCCCAACACGTACAGCTGATTGTTCAGCCAATCGACCGACATGTCGAGAGGTTTGAAATCCAAGTTCTGCGGCTTGAGGATGTCCGTCTTGACACGAGCTTCCTCCGCCAGAGGGATCCGCGACACGTATCCGTCCGAGTCGATGACGAAGAGCAGCTTCTTGCTGATGTGGAAACCCATTGCTGAAAATCGGTACGGTTAGGGTATGAAATATTAAGTTGCGAAGGGCAACATCCCTTACGGTATCTAGAGAAAAGAGGAGATGCAAACTCGCGATCTCTAATCAGACTGTAGAACAATGACATTTAAACATCTAGGGGCAAATATAAAAAAACGATATGAGGCACTCTGGGAATGACGGAGAGGGGAAGCATAGCTTTATATATATTATATAGGATGTTATATATGATGTAATGATATGTGCGCTCATTCGTTTTTTCGATGGTAATACCTCTCACCGATCCAGCCCGCAATCGGACTCCTGGAGCAGGCAACCGACAATGCAAACAATTGTAACACGAGTTGCCACCAAACAGCTAGCGAGACGCGATAATGGGCTGTCCGGATCATTCGGTTTTTCGATGTTAATACCTCTCACCGATCCAGAGCTTCGAGCAAAGCCCGCGATAAGAAAGCTATGCTTCCAACAAGTAACAGAAATCTAAAGGAGGAAGTAAAAGCCCAAACAACAAAGGCATCAATAATATCAGGATACTTAAAGATACAGTTTGGTAGAATAAATACACATGAGTACAAAGAGCAAAATAAGAATATATAAGAAATGCATAAGACCTGTCATGACTTATGGGATAGAAATGAGAGCGGAGAACACAAGAACTAAACAGTTTTTAATGACAACTGAAATGCAAACACTGAGATGAATATCATGATACACCCTATATGACCAAAACAGAAGCGAAGAAATAAGAGAGATATGTAGCAAGATATGGGGAAGAAATAGGAAGAATAGAAGAGAATGGAGAGCCCAGGACGGGACCCAGTCCTGTATTTTCGCAAGAAGAAGAATTTGCAGTGCTTACTCACCTTTGAGTTTGATCTGGCTCTTGTAGATCACCATGGGCTCGCCTAGAATGTTCGTCAGTTCGAATATGTGATTGTCAGTCCCTAAGATCAACGGCGGTTGTTCCATGTCGTTCACTGAAATGGATATATTCGATGTACAAGATGATATTTTAATACTGTGAGGTTTTACTTTGCGGTTCTGCGGGAGTAGAGACGGCCACTCTAGCCGGAGGACCGGAACCTCTTTTATTCCTCATCCTGATCTCGATGGTGTAGTTCCTCAACGGTTTCACGTCTCGCACCATTACGAACAGGTTATCAGGAGGGATGTCCTGATGAAATACAGATTGATGAATGCGGGATTTTGATTATACTCTTTTTCCCAACAAGATAGACGCATATCAATGAGCTGACCGTCAAGGTCGTAGGCGTGCAGGTAACAATATCATTTAGGATAACGGAGTACCAGTAAATTCCGTATTTTTTTGTTGAAATACCTAAGGTTATTTAGGAGTAGGGTTAACGCGAAACGACACTGACATCTCAATATCCGCTCGCCGGATTTCTGCTTATCTCTTGCCTTATTCTTCTTCTTCTTCGGCTTCGGACCTTTTGTTCTGACACCACTAAACAGGGTGACTCTGTTGACGACCAGCTCATTAATATGCGTCTATCTTGTTGGGAAAAAGAGTATGGTTGAGTTGAAAGCCGCTGATGCCAAGCTTCCAAGAGAACATGCAGGTTGCCCATGCGGTTAGCGCACACAAGAAAATTATACCACGATAGGTGCGAGGAATATCCAAAGTGGCGTGTAGAAAAGTTGTGTGGAATTTAATAACAGTGTGCTTATTAAACAGGTACAGTAGGAGTTGTTGATGAAGAACACTTTGTTGTATCTGTTGATCGAAATATTTTAAATGACTTTCGAACGTCGTTAGGTTGAGGTTTGGTTATTTTAAGACTGTATTGTTGAGGTGACGTGGCATATTCTCGTTTGAAATTAGTAATGACATACAGAACCTCTTCAACAAAGCAGACTTCAGTCTTTGTCATCCAAATGTATTCAGTTCCATTCAACGCAAGCTGAGCTTATCAGATCTCTAAAAAGAAAAGGGGGGAAGAAAAGAAGAGAAGAAAATAGTACTAAGAGTCGAGTGCACGAGTTGCGAGATCCGTATCAAACCTTGACTTCCGAATGACGGCTGTCTGTATCGTCGGTGATATTTAACACATAGGAAAGGAGGGGACCGTGCGGGAATGGGCCGGGTTCCCAGTTTATGCTGATACTCGACGAGTCGACGGGGGTGGCGCGTACATTCTGTGGCGGCGAGGCGGGTAATCCCTCGGGAAGGGTGCTGATCACGACGCTCTCCGCAGAGACGATCGGCTCGCCGGCGGAATGGTGGCCGGTGTGGGCCAAGATCAGCGCTATGCGAAACTGGAAAACGATGAGACACCTTCAGTTTCAGAAATAAAAATACTAATCAACTTCAGAAATTTTGAAGACATAAGGTCTATAGACCAGAAGGAAACACAAAGTCTTCGCCAACCAATTTATCAAATATAAGCGACCGGTTTCGACTTACTAGAATAGGCGAAACAAATTAGATTTTTTTGTAAAAAACTTTGTAGACGGGTTTGACAGTTGGTAAAGGTAGTTTGAGTTATTACAAGAAGCCTCTCGTCTAGAGATTCATCAATTTTTTAGTGGAACCATTATCAAATTAACAATTAAAGTACTAAAATCACTCTTTTATTTATAACTCCAAATGGCTTAGATTTAGACGTTTGCGGTCAATAGTGAACTATTAGAGAAAACAATTATCTTTAAAATGAGACTTTCTAAATTAAAATTGCACTATAAATAAAAAAGTTATTGCAAAAAAGGAGACAAAATGGCTATTTTTAAATATTGTTAATAACTTTTTAATTAGTTGTTCGAATTTAGTGAAATGTTTATAAATTGTGAGTTGTCATGTACTTTATAAGTATGCAAAAGATGGGCTCGATCGGTTGAGTAGTTTTTGCAAAATTCTAATTGTTTATCCCGTTTCTTGAAAAAATCAACAATTTCTAAGTCCTGTCCAGTCGATTTTTCTAAATGGATCTTAACAAACTTGGGCTCTTCCTCTTCGTAAAGACTTATATTAACGTTATATGTAAAAAAACAATAAATTTTGTAATGTTTATTTATAAACAAAGACTTAACAAAAATTATCGGTTTTTAAGCTTATAAACATTTACAATAACTTGGTTGGTTTTTGTTCAAACTTTATGACAATGATTTATTGGAATAGCTGAATCAAAAATACGCATTTAAAAAGAAAAAAATGAAGCCCCACAACCTTTGTGAGCTATGATAGCTCTTTTTTTAAATAAATTTACCGTTGCTACAATTATTGATATTAAAGGCTGAAAATAACAAGGTTTTTAGAAGAAGAGTTGAAGTTTCCAATGGCACTTTCAGCGTTTAAAAAAACCGAACATTGTTTAACGGAGAGCATTATAAACAAAGAGTAATTGCGCGTTGATTACTTTCTTGCTCGGAGTCCACGGAGTGGGGGAAGCCGACTGGGCGGTTGGCACAGCTCACCTGAAAAGTGAGCCCGCGGCTTCAAATCGGACCGCTCGAAAAAAAGACTTTATCTAGGGTTCTACTTGACAAAAATTGCTCATTCTTTTTTTAAACTGGGATACAATGAAGAAATAATAACAATTAACATACTTTCTGTGCAAAATTGCTTTGTCCAAAGACGCCAGAGGTTATGAATACTTTAAATGTTTTTATATACTCTAATTATAGTACATCAATTTGTATATATTTTTATTAATTATTGTTTAATAATTATACCTATAAATAAACATTATGTATGCATTGTTAACATTATATAATCTACACAATTCTGAGCTTTTATCACACGTCAAGTAGGTTGCGTAGAAAGTAGGTTAATTGTTATTATTTCTTCATTGTATCCCAGTAAAAAAATAATGAGCAATTTTGGTCAAGTAGAGCACGAGATAAAGTCTTTTTTCGAGCGGTCCGATTTGAAGCCGCGAGCTCACTTTTCAGAAGAGCTGTGCCAAGGCCCAGTCGGCTTCCCCCACTCCGTGGACTCCGAGCAGGAAAGTAATCAACGCACAATTACTCTTTGTTTATAATGCTCTCCGTTAAACAAACTTCGGTTTTTTTAAACGCTGAAAGTGCCATTGGAAACTTTAACTCTTCTTCTAAAAACCTTGTTATTTTCAGTCTTTAATATTAATGATTGTAGGGACGGTGAATTTTTTTAGAAAAAGGGCTATCTTGGCTCACAAAGGTTGTGGGGCTTTATTTTTTCTTTTTAAATGCGTATTTTTGAATCAGCTTTTCGAATAAATCATTGCCATACAGTTTGAACAGAAACCAACCAAGTTATTGTAAATGTTTATAAGCTTAAAAACCTATACTTTTTGATAAGCCTTTTTTATAAATAAAAATTACAAAATTTATTGTTTTTTTAGATAGAACGTTAATATAAGTCTTTACGAAGAGGATGAGCCCAAGTTTGTTACGATCCATTTAGAAAAATCGACTGGACAGGACTTAAAGATTGTTGATTTTTTCAAGAAACGGGATAAACAATTAGAATTTTGCAAAAACTACTCAACCGATCGAGCCCATCTTTTGCATACTTATAAAGTACATGACAACTCACAAATTATAAACATTTCACTTAATTCGAACAACTAATTAAAAAGTTATTAACAATATTTAAAAATAGCCATTTTGTCTCCTTTTTTGCAATAACTTTTTTATTTATAGTGCAATTTTAATTTAGAAAGTCTCATTTTAAAGATAATTGTTTTCTCTAAAAGTTCACTATTGACCGCAAACGTCTAAATCTAAGCCATTTGGAGTTATAAATAAAAGAGTGATTTTAGCACTTTAATTGTTAATTTGATAATGGTTTCACTAAAAAATTGATGAATCTCTAGACGAGAGGCTTCTTGTAATAACTCAAACTACCTTTACCAACTGTCAAACCCGTCTACACAGTTTTTTACAAAAACACCTCTTTTCTTTCTAACTTGATTTGCCTAGAAGTCATCTTCAGGCTCGCAATACGAATGTTTTAGGGCTCCAGTTGCACGACATGTGAGACGTCACAAATAAAATTAAGTCGACATAAACAGTTAAAAATAATTATATGAGAACGCCATGCCTAGTTATGTTAATCGACTGTGATTCGTCCTGCACATACAGACAGTTTCTAGAGAGTCGCAGTATGGTATAAACATAAGAGCGAAAGAAAGGCCATATATTTCTCGTTGGCTAAACGGAGAAAGAGCTTTTGCGACGTTGCTGGCTCGCGAAACATCACAGTCATCGCCATACTCTACCGGCTCATTCGCTGTATAACCTCCGACGGGAATATTTGGAATGGGTTACGGACCGGCCGGCCGGCAACGTTGCAAAACTTCCTCCTCTGTCATACTAACGAACTAGTACTATTAGTTTCTCTTTCGCTCTTGTTGATTTCAGTTGAACGAGAAGTGGAGTGCCACCTCGACAGTAAAATCCTCACCCTGTACTTCGTGTACGGCTGCAACCCGTCGACGTGGAACACGTTGTCCTGCTGGTCCCACACCGAGTTCCTGCAGTACTGCCACGTGTCGCCGACGGTGACGAGCTCCTCGTACTTCCACTGGACGTGGCAGTTGAGGCTCGCCTCCTTCGCCTCGGAGAAGTCCCACTCGAGCTTCAGCGAGGTCGAGTTCAGCGAGTCGGCGAGCAGGGCGGGCGCCGGGGGTCTACCGAGGAGCGACCTCAGCCTCGAGAAGTACCGCGTGACGGCGTCGTTGCAGCCCATCACGCAGTAGAGGTCTTTCGGCGTGAGGCGGTCCACGGTACCGTTCTGGAAGCCGTTGGGTAGGTAAATGAGTGAAGTTTGGAAAATGATTGTACAGAAAGTATCTGTCTGAACGGATTAACTTGGAATTTTCACTAGTATGCACGGTTGTTATTTTTGAAATAATTCTTGGTGATTACGTCAACCAATAGAAATTTAGACAATCAAAACCAATATCGTTCAAAAGACACTTCAAAAATTAACCTTCTTAACAATCTTAAATTAAACAACTTACGCAAGTTTCCTGACATGTTTGTCCGAGTGCTTTCTTCCATAATTTGCAGCCTTTCGCGCACTGAAAAGATAAATACATTGCTTTATAATACCGATTCAGTCTGAAACAACCCTAATAATGTTAACTGTACGTACACTAGTAAAAATAATAGTTTTTCTTACAAATTTGTTCAAATCGAGTTAATCGAATTTAAACTCTCAAGCCGGTCCTGGATTATATTGAAAAATATTTTATTGTAGCGGTATTAAAATGTTTGTATGAAAATGGCTCGAACAAATCGATTTATTTATTAAAATTAATCTTTTTTGTTAAAAAATCCCTTAATTTTCCCTTAATTCAGAATTATCTACATGACCGTTGAATATTGCGACAATTAAACACTTCAAGTTAACTTAGAAGATAATTTTATTGCAAACCAAAGTGAATAATTTTTGAGTAATTGAGTAAACAAACTTTTATTTCTCTCTTTCTTTTTGCCTGACTTTCAATAAAATTTTATTATTCGGAGTCTTCCTGAAATCTGGATCAACCCTGTATAGATATTTTGAAACAATTTCGGAATTTAATTGATCAAAACATAAGATGCTTGTTCTATATTTTGGGGAACTAAATGGAACCTCCTAGATTTTTTTCACATCACTCTCTTTTATAAGGTTCTTACTATCTATTTTTAGTTTTTCCAAACCTTTTCATAGATTAAAAGTTTTTAAGAGCATCCAATACTATTTTGAAGTTAACTGTGTCGTATTGAATATTCCGGATAATTGATGGAAATAATTCAAGACATTGTTTCAAACCTTCTACATTTATATCTACTCTGGAAGGAAGATTTACCTTCTTAAAACTTCCGGAGAAATCATTTAGAATCTGGGTTCTAGGTTCTAGAAACAAGATTCTTGAATCTAGGTTCAACCTAACCTAGGTTGAACGCAACTAGAAATTTTTGGAACATTTTAGAAACATTTTCCGAATGAATACCTGGGACGTCAATACACCTCATTATTTTGGGAGACTAAATTGAACCTTCCGGATGTTTTATGGAGCTAATGGTACTTTTAAATTTTAAACCCTTCTTTGGAGCCTGTTCTAGTACATTTGGAACATTTTACAAACTTTTCCCTAATGAACACCTGGGAGACCAATACACCCTTTTTGTTTTGAGAAACTAAATTGAACCTTCTGGATGTTTTATGGAGCTAATGGGACTTTTAAATTTTTAAACCCTTCTTTGGAGCTGGTTCTAGTATAATATTTTTGATTTTTTTAAAAATTGACGGAACTTTTAACTGATGTTATTTAAAACTTTTCATATTTTTGATTAAATTTATAGGAACTCTTCCTTTTTAGAATTTCAATTGAATATATAGATGTTGCGAGAATTCTGAATGATTGAAATATGATGGAACTCTTCACAGTTTAAAATCGCTTGGAATTGGAGTCTTTTGAGTAATTGGAATGACCCTAAACATCCTGAAAAATTGATGAAATTTTGTAAAATGTAAAAGCGTTTAAGAAACCAAATAAAACCTTCTGTATTTCCTTAGGAATAACTACGCCCAGGCTAGTTTAACTAGCTGAAGTCCTGTAGAATGTCATTTAGCAATCTGAACTAAACCTTCTATTTTTCTGAAAAATGCTTAACGGGATTATATTGTTCACGGTATCTATTGCACCTATTAGGGGCCGAAGCTATAAACGTGCAACGTTTCACGTTCAAGAGAACAGATCCGTATTTCAGACTTTTCCAAAACTTGCCTAAAATGTTCATTTCCAACATAACCTCCATTGGTGGAGTGTGATCGACTCTTAAAGTTATTACAGTTACTTCAAACCAGCCCTGTATACCTGTTATGATCTTCGTCGTTCTTAAAAGAACTTAAAGTAGTAACATAAATATTTTCCACGCTACCAAAACGATATTATACATATATGATTTCACGACCTATATTACTTTTAACGATGGACATTAAAGTTTCTCTTCTCGAACTTTAAAAATAGATCGTTGTAAATCATACAACGAGATTTGTATGGAATTTTATTGTTGTTGAGACTGAGTTCTGTAATAACAAACACACGAGATACATCGAACCAAAAAAGAAATATTTGGTCGAAGTGACTCAGGATAGCTGGTGAATTATCAGAAGAGTCGGTTTTCTTTTTTTTTGGGATTCGTATCAGTGCTGAATGTACAAAGTGTGATGTGGTTATCGGGCGTTTTTGACCTTCCGACGGTCCGGACGTTGTAAAATTGGTGTAAAATTCGTGTATCGATGTAACTGCTAGTTCGAGTGGTAACTGGTGTACTGGTACCACTTTGTGAGAAAATTCCTTAGCTTCCATATGGGTCTTCTGGTCGAACTAACTACATGACTGTCCCTGTATTTTGAACAGTTCTGCTACACGTCTTGCGGTCTGTGGGAATCTTCATGAGAGAAGAAAACCAATGTCTCGCCCGACTGGCGGTAATAAACGCCACTGTTTACGTTCTCATCGAGAAAAAAATGCCACTGGAACGAGATTAATACTTTTTTCAGAGACGGTTTACATAAACCTCATAATCGTGTCGCTTAACGATGTGTATTCTCAAGTGGGATCTGCTTATACTCACCGAAACAGAGCCCACTTGAGAAGAGGAGCGATTCGAAGCGTCTACTGGAGAAAATGATATTGTAATACCAACCTCGTCATGAAATTGGGAGATTTACTATTGAGACATAAGGAAGTTGGCTAAATTAATCACGATAATTAATATGAGTTTATTAAAAGTCTAAAGCCTATGCTGGATTTGTTTCATTTAAAATCCATAATTAATTACCTTGAAATGACACCGCATTTCAAAGAATCTTATATATTTATGATGATACTACTACAATTTTATTTCATCCAGTTTTGGTAGCATTTGAACTAATTCGGAATTTTTTTAATTTAAAATTCGTAGTAAATTATCCTAAAATAATGTCGCATATCAAAGTAGCTAATATGTTGATAGAACAAGCAGGTACATTTTACGTTACTTTAAATCATATTTTGTGTTAAAATATTCTGTTATTGCGGTAATTGTATAGTTATTCCGATGAAATCCACTACATTTTTGTATCAATTAATTATTACAGTCGAATTAACTATTATGGAATAAAGCGCATTTTAAATTCCACGCGCAGAACCCAAATAATAAGTCACTTTAATACCACATAAAATCCATTCACTTTGGTCACACAACCCAAATAATTATAGTCCAGTCATTATAGGTGGTTCACTTTGTAAAATCGACATACCCAGTATATTACCACGTAAAAACTTCTATTTTGGCATCCTAAAACTTTTCTCAAAATTCACATATAATTGGATGGTCGGAAGTTTTAAAGTCAGGGGTCAAAAGTCACAAAATCGATTTTTTCTTCATTTTTTGCAAATATCTCGTTTTCTGTGGGTTTTACGCTTTTTGTATTCATTATCGATATTGTAGAGAATCAAATTCTCTACAACATTTGTATTTAACATTTCTTCATACCTCGAACTGTTTTAGAGATAGAGGGCGGAGAGCGCTGGTCAGAGAATCATGTGAGGTCAACTTGTAGTCCCGATCAAAAACTCATAATATTAAGGTTATAAATTATTGCTAAATCTATTATCATTTATTATTATCTTTTACATTAAATTCAATCTTGCTTTCCAGTAATTTTAAAATTTATCAATTCAACACCACTCATAATCTCTTTCTGTAATTGAAAAATTATTAAGGGACACTTTAATTATATTCTAATTTACACTAATTGCTTTTGAAGTAAAAAGGAATTAAGTACATTTTGTTTAAAATCCGTAAACTCTTAAATATTAAATCTATCAAATGACACTTTTAATAAAAACATTAATTAAAAATGTATTTCTCTTCTTCTTTTTATTTATTTAGAAAGTCATTAGTATAAATTAGATTAGGATTAAAATAAAACTTAAGTATTTTCCTCGACAAATATTTAATTACATGGTTGGTAAGTGTTATTAAATAAATTGACACTTAATTAAAAATAGATAAGTAACCAAATAAAAAATGAATTTAATGTAAAAGATAATAATAAATGATAATTATATATTTAGCAATAATTTATAACCTTAATATTATGAGTTTTTGATCGGGACTACCAGTTGACCTCACATGATTCTCCGACCAACGCTCTCCGTCCTCTATCTCGAAAACAGTTCGAGTTATGAAGAGATGTAAAATACAAAAGTTGTAGATAATTTGATTCTCTACACTATCGATAATAAATACAAAAGGCGTAAAACCCATAGAAAACGAGATATTTGCAAAAATGTAGAAAAAATCGATTTTTGTGACTTTTGACCCCTGACTTTAAAACTTCCGACCTCCAATTATATTTGATAAAAGTTTTAGGTTTCCAAAATAGAAGTTTTTTACGTGGTAATATACTGGGTATGTCCATTTTCCAAGATATTCACCTAATTTGGCCTAAGATGACTGGACTATAAGTCAATTTATTACCATATAAAATTTGAAAAATACATTCACTTGTTTGAACCGTTCAATGCAGTTGAGCTCAACCTCGCCATATTGAATTACGCGACGAGGTTGAGGCGACTCCATTCTCGTTACTGCGCACTTTTTCAGCGCAGAAGCACGTCACGAATTATGCAAGAAAACCCATTTTCGGCCCATCCTCCGTCACAGGACCGGCGACCCCGTGGGAAACTGGTCAGTTCTAATTGTTGGCGTATTTATTATATTGTTTTGTGTTCGCCATCCATGCATTCTAATTGTGGCATCCGCTGGAAAGGCCGAAAAGAGTCACACACCAATTGTACGCACGCTGTACGAGCAGCAGCAGTAGTAGTAGTAGTAGTAGGTACTCTACCAGAAAGCCGCAGCAAGCAAGACACTCTTTTTATTATTAGGTGTCCGGTGTCGCGCTGGGAAGGATATCCGTTATGGAATTGAGCGAAAAAATAAATAGTAATGACGCGAGAGGAGTCTGCACGGCCGGAAGAGGGAAGATTGCGCGAAGGGTGCGAGGAATAAGCGGCAATTACATTATTGGCACATCAAAAGACAGAATTTTCATTCCGAAATTAACGAGTGTAATCGACAAATGAATAATGTTTATAACTCAATACTTGAAAATACTGTTTTAAAACACCTGTGGAACTTCTGAAAGGTTCTAGAAATGTCCTTTAGAATCCTTAACACTTTGATTTGCTAGAACACCCCTTGACGTTTGGTCCCTTGTTCGATTTTATCACAGTTCAACGTTTAGAACTTGAAGTTAACAGGTTCGAAAGATTGTTAACAACGTCAATTGGCACATGATTTTTAAAGTAATGCACAAGTATACTGTCTTTCCGAACACTCACAAAAATCCAAAACTTTGAAACAATTGCAATGTAGTCCAATGGCAACCTGTATAAAGCAGGATTTGCAGGGATGACTACATATAATCCAGAAGAGACGTAGAAACTTGTAGGACAATTATCAAAAATTTCAATAAATAACTGAGTAGGTATTGAACAGCCTTTCCAGGACACTGTCCAATCACCAGAGATCTTAAAAAATATTGTGGGCAATTTAGACATAACCCAAAAGCTTCCAGTTCGCTTTTCAAAGATTAAGGATAATCCTGAGAAATCCTAAGGACTTCCAAGGTTGTTGCAAAGAATCAAAGCTTCCAACCAATAATTGCAATACAGGCTTCCAATAAATGGACTTCCAGGATACATTCCAATGATCAAAAATTCTAAATTGTAATACATGGGAGCTCCTTAGTAACGAAGGATAATTGCTAATAATTTAGAGGACACTCAAAAATGTCCGGAACATTTCCAGAGGATCAAGGATTCCCAGCAAAAATTGTGAATAATTCAGAATTGCGTCAAAGAGTTTAAGGACACAAAAATTCCAATAAATACCTACTCGTATTAATAATTTTATCAAGAGTAAAATTGTTAAAATATAATTTTAATCCGAATATATTTGTATTTATGGTATTAGGATTTTTACTAAGTTTATTAATTTTTTTTTCTATAATATAGTTTTGTTTTATTTTTTTGAGGTTAGTTTAATTCCTACTCTTATGTTAATAGCCCCTATAAATTGATTAACCTTAATTTTTATATATTCAATATACCTATTATTATTAGATCCATAAATTACTACTTTTTTTAAAAAACGCCTAGTAACCATATTAAATCAAATAAGAAAAATTATTATAATTGATTATGATAACTAGTTTATTCTCGTCTTTTGATCCTTCAACTAACCTAAATACTTCACTTAATTGAATAAGAACAATTATTGGATTAATAATTATCCCAAGATTATTCTGATCAGTACCTTCACGACTAAACTTTCTTTGAATTAAAATTATTTACAATTTACATAAAGAATTTAAAATTCTTATCCCCAATAAAAAATCCCAAGGAACTTTACCTATTCTAGTATCTTTATTAAAAAGGACTTCCAGGACACTTCTCAGCGGTTCCAAAAAATTATTGTGAAAATGTTAGAATAATCCAGAAAAATCCCAAAGACATTTATGGCACTTCCAGACGATTTAAGGCTTCCAAACAATAATTGTAATACGGTCTAGAAACAACCTAAGGATTTCCAGGACACTTTCCAAGGATCAAAGATTCTAAACAGTAATTCATAGGAGCTCCACAGGAATGACGGATAATTGCGAATAATTTAGAAAATACTCAAGAACGTCCAGAATATTTCCAAAGAATCGATGATTCTCTACAAAATTGTAAATCATTCAGAGGAGGTCCAGGGTTTCAGGACGCTTTACAGTTATCTGTAATGCAGGAAATGAAAACTGATAACTGTAAATAATCCAGAACAGACGTAGAAACTTGTAGAACATTCATCAAAGATTAAAGATTCCAGTATATAGCTGTAGGTGTATTACTAGGGTTTTCCAATTATCATAGTTCAATTCAAGTATCATTTCAAAAATTGGGTGAGAATTATCTTCCACAACTTTAGAATTTAGATATAGGTATATAATTCTACCGTAGCTTTATTGGAAAATACGAGATTAATTAAGGAGAATTTTTGCTTAAAATCAAAATTGTAATACACTGAATTAAATTATTTAGATGTAAATTAGATATATCATATAGTATTTACTTAAAATCAAGTTATAAGGCCATGGATATTATCCATAGAAAGCCTAAAATCAATAAACTAATAAAGAATATATCTTTTTGACATTTTGAGAAAATCTCTCTACCTATTTTAATTCAATATAAATACAAATTTTCATCTAAATACTGCAGGACAATATAGAAAAATAGATTTTTCTCGCAGATTTTAAAGTTTTTAAAAAAATACAAAATATCAATATTGTTCCAATCGATATCAAACAAAAAAGGGATCAATTAAATTACGTTCAAAATTAAAAACTAGTTTTCACTAGTATACTTTTATACAATTTGCCTGTCATAAAATTGTAAAAACTAATGAAAACTAAAAACAAGGTAGATTACACATTATACCCAAGAGTGTATTATCTTACTGAATTTATATCTATTTTCGACTATTGAATGGAATTTGTGTATTTTAGTACTATGAATTTACATTTTGGGAAACACATAAATTGTATGTTAGCTCGTTACCACTACAAAGGCACTAAAGTAACGTGCACTTGAAGAATGAAGATAACAGTATTTTGATACATTTTGGTAGATTTATATCTAGTATTGCATTCGTTAACGAAGTCGAAAAAATAGGAATTAAAATGCGGTTTTCAGTTTTTTGGTATCTAGAGATCATACTTAATCATTTCCCAAAAGTTTATATATATATGTATATATATATATATATGTATATATATATATATGTATATATATATATATCGGATATAACGAAATTTGTCGGCAGGCTACAGGTCGCATTTTTTAAAGAATCACAACGAAATTTGGTACAAAAATCAGTTGGCCAAAAATCTCGGTCAAGTTCGTTAATGGGCCAAATCGGTCTAGCGGTTTCAAAATGGCGGCTTGTTATTTTCAAAAAAAAATCAAAAAACTTTTATTTCGCGTCTGAGAGAAAAATGTTACTTAGGTTTTTTGTTGCTCTTATAGAAGCGAACCACATTTGAATAAAACATTTTTTCGAGAAATGTACAGAAAAAAAGTTATTTAAAAAAAAATCAAAACACTTTTATTTCGCGTCTGGGAGAAAAATGTTACTTAAGTTTTTTATTTATCTTATAGAGGCGAACAACTTTTGTATAAAACACTCTTTCGAGAAACGTACAGAAAAAAAGTTATTTTTTTCAAAAATAAATAAAAATAAGAAAAACTTTTATTTCGCGTCTGAGAGAAAAATGTTACTAAGGTATTTTGTTGCTCTTATGGAGGTGAATAACTTTTGTATAAAACAATCTGTCGAGAAACGTACAGAAAAAAAGTTATTTTTTCCAAAAATAAATAAAAATAAGAAAAACTTTTATTTCGCGTCTGAGAGAAAAATGTTACTAAGGTATTTTGTTGCTCTTATGGAGGTGAACAACTTTTGTATAAAACAATCTGTCGAGAAACGTACAAAAATAAAGTTATTTTTGTCAAAAAAATAAAAAAACTAAAAAAACTTTTATTTCGCGTCTGAGAGAAAAATGTTACTTAGATTTTTTGTTGCCCTTATAGAGGCGAACAACTTTTGTATAAAACATATCTTTGAGAAATGTACAGAGAAAAAGTTATTTGCAAATATTTTACAATTTTGACGTTTGTTCGTATGCATTTTTTTGGCACATCGTGTGTTATATTACTTATCTCCTACCCATAAATCTACCTTTCAGCCTGGCATGCCATGGGGTTTTTTTCACAACCACCTGTTATTTATAAATCGGATTTGTAGAATATTTGATAATTGTCTGCATCTAATTCCCCATCTATTAATGGAGTAAATAGAATGCGGGGCACAACAAACCGTTAAAAACACATTCACACACACTCAATATTTATAGAAATAAGTAGATAAGCGAAAACGATTATAAATGTCACAAGGAAATAACATTGAGACTTTTATCGAGATAGTTCTTGTATCCCTCTTTAATTAGTAATAAAACAAGCCATCCCGCGAGATGTATACGGATCATAATTCAAGTGTTTTGTAAAGCTTATCTTAGAGGAACAATAAACATGACACTTATAAAACTTTTAAAAATGGATTAAATGCGAAAAATCGTCGTGATACTATAATAACTCTGCTGTAGATTCTATGGAATATCGAATGGATCAATAAACAAAGAAAAATCGTCAAAATCAGTAACAATTCGTTAAATGAGATATCATGTTCTGATACAATTTCACGTTTTTACTTCCGGTACGCGATCGTTCGCCGGTCGTTTTCACAATAGTAATTTTCGCAACGTTCTCATTTCCACCACTTTAAGATAATTTGGTGAATGAAACTAAAAGGTCAATAATGGCCGATGATAATGGCCGTAAATACAAACGCATACACTGGACGAGGACACTTTGTGACCATTACGTCTTATAATTCAATCTAGTAGAGATGTAAGTTGTATAAAGTGAACAAGACACGCTTTGCCGCCTACGGAGCATATTTTTGTTAATTCTTCATTGAAGACATCTGCGAGCGCCATATGCCCTATGCGGGGATCGGTCTAAGATAAGGAAGAAGGGAGAATATGTACATATCAATGTGATGCTTATATTCATTTTTATAATGGCACATTACATCAAAGGCATGTCAATTATTGTGACAAAAAGATACTTATATTTACTTAATAATATTAAATGTTTAATATTTGAACCAAAAATGATTAAATTGGAAGTAATGAATTTCAGAATTTAGACAAGAGCAATGTGTGCAACTTGTTTCAGGACGGTATGAGATTACCAAAGAAATTATGAAATTATATCAAATCTGGAACAAATTAAGAAGTAATTTAAATGTGGATTAATATTAATTAGACATTTAAATTTAAAAAAAATCTAAATTTAACAACATCATACCTAACGGAGCCTTTACAAATTAAAACTAGTACAAAATATAGTATAGTTGCATTTTGACCTTTTTCAATTATACCAAATTGAGGTAGTACCCATCAAGTTGAGCAAAATAAGTACAGGTCAAACCATATTAAATATGAAACAAGGTGAACACAGTCAATAAAATGAGATTCATAATAAAACTGAGCCTTCAGCTTCAGGACATTCAAAGTAGTACCTAATAGGATAAAGTTGCCTTTTGGCTTTTTTAAATTTTACCAAACTGGGGTAGTACCTATCAAGTTGAGCTAAATAAGTACTGGTCAAACCATACCATATAATATGAGACAAGGTGAACTGTATAGACCCAATAAAATGTGCTTCATAATTAAACTTTGCCTTCAGCTTCAGGATATCGAAACTAGTTCCTAATGGGGTAAAGTTGCCTCTTGACTTTTTTAAATTGTACCAAACTGAGGTAGTACCTATCAAGTTGAGCTAAATAAGTACTGGTTAAACCATACCAAATATAAAACAAAATGAACTGTATAGAGCCATAAAATGAGTTTCACAGTTAAACTGTGCCTTCAGCTTCAGGATATCTAAACTAGTTCCTAATGGGGTAAAGTTGCCTCTTGAAGGTAGTACCTATCAAGTTGAGCTAAATAAGTACTTGTCAAACGATACCAAATATGAAACAAGGGGAACTGTACAGAGCCAATAAAATGTGTTTCATGTGAACTGACCCTTCAGCTTCAGAATATCGAAATTAGTTCCTACTAGGGTAAAGTTGCCTTTTGCCTTTTTTGAAATTTTACCAAACTGAGGTAGTACCTATCAAGTTGAGCTAAATAAGTACTGGTCAAACCATACCAAATATGAGACAAGGTGAACTGTGTAGAGCCCATAAAATGTGTTTCGCAATTAAACTGTGCCTTCATCTTCAGGATATCGAAACTAGTTCCCACTAGAGTAAAGTTGCCTTTTGACTTTTTTAAATTTTACCAAACTGACGTAGTATCTATCAAGTTGAGCTAAATAAGTATTGGTCAAACCATACCAAATATGATACAAGGTGAACTGTATAGAGCCAATAAAATGTGTTCCACAATTAAAACTGTGCCTTCATCTTCAGGATATGGAAACTAGTCCCTGATGGGGTAAAGTTGCCTTTTGAAGGTAGAGTACCTATCAAGTTGAGCTCAATAAGCTTGGTTGAACCATACTAAATATGAAACAAGGTGAACTGTATAGAGCCAACAAAATGTGTTTCATGTGAACTGACCCTTCACCTTCAGAATATCGAAATGATTTCCTACTAGGGTAAAGTTGCCTTTTGACTTTTTTAAATTTGACCAAACTGAAGTAGTACCTATCAAGCTGAGCTAAATAAGTACTGGTCAAACCATAGTAAACATGAGACAAGGTGAACTGTATAGAGCCAACAAGATGTGTTTCAGAATTAAACTGTGCCTTCAGCTTCAGGATATCGAAACTAGTTCCTAATGAGGTAAAGTTGCCTTTTGAAGGTAGTACCTATCAAGTTGAGTTCAATAAGCTTGGTTGTACCATACCAAATATGAAACAAGGTGAACTGTATTGAGCCAATAAAATGTGTTTCATGTGAACTGACCCGTCAGCTTCAGAATATCGAAACTAGTTCCTATTAGGGTAAAGCTTCCTTTTGACTTTTTTAAATTTTTCCAAACTGAGGTAGTACCCATCAAGTTGAGCTAAATAAGTATTGGTCAAACCATACCAAATATGAGACAAGGTGAACTGTATAGAGCCAACAAAATGTGTTTCAGAATTAAACTGTGCTTTCAGCTTCAGGATATCGAAACTAGTTCCTAATGGGGTAAAATTGCCTTTTGAAGGTACTACCTATCAAGTTCAGCTAAATAAGTTTGGTTGAATCATACCAAATATGAAACAAGGTAAACTGTATAGAGCCAACAAAATGTGTTTCATGTGAACTGAACTTTTAGCGTCTGAATATCAAGACTAGTTCCTACTAGGGCAAAGTTGTCTTTTGACTTTTTTAAATTTTACCAAACTGAGGAAGTACTTATCAAGTTGAGCTAAATAAGTACTGGTTAAACCATACCATATATAATACAAGGTGAACTGTATAGAGCCAATAAAATGAGTTTCACAATTAAACTGTGCCTTCAGCTTCAGAATATCGAAACTAGTTCCTAATGGGGTAAAGTTGCCTTTTGAAGGTAGTACCTATCAAGTTGAGCTAAATAAGTACTGGTCAAACCATACCAAATATGAGACAAGGTGAACTGTATAGAGCCAACAAAATGAGTTTCACAATTAAACTGTGCCTTCAGCTTCAGGATATCGAAACTAGTTCCTAATGAGGTAAAACTGCCTTTTGAAGGTAGTACCTATTAAGTTGAGCTAAATAAGCTCGGTTGAATTATACCAAATATGAAACAAGGTGAACTGTATAGTGTCAATAAAATGTGTTTCATGTGAACTGACCCTTCAGCTTCAGAATATCGAAATTAGTTCCTATTAGGGTAAAGTTGCCTTTTGACTTTTTCAATTCTACCAAACTGAGGTAGTACCTATCAAGTTGATCTAAATAAGTACTGGTCAAACCATACCAAATATGAGACAAGGTGAACTGTATAGAGCCAACAAAATGTGTTTCAGAATTAAACTGAGCCTTCAGCTTCAGGATATCGAAACCAGTTCCTAATGGGGTAAAGTTGCCTTTTGAAGGTAGTACCTATCAAGTTCAGCTAAATAAGCTTGGTTGAACCATACCAAATATAAAACAAGGTGAACTGTATAGTGTCAATAAAATGTGTTTCATGTGAACTGACCCTTCAGCTTCAGAATATCGAAATTAGTACCTAATAGGGTAAAGTTGCCATTGGGTAAAGATCGCCTTGAAGGCTTGAACGCTTCATGAGTAGTAAGTAAACCTCTTTAATCCTGGGTAACGTCACCCAAACGTCTCTTTCTAAATATTACGTTCTTAAACTGTCAGTACTGTCACTACATTCAAAATCAGCAATTTCGGGTAAACCACACACCATCGACTATCACCAATCCCCTGGTCCCCATCGCCGCTTTCGGCCATTTAATAATAAGTGTATACGTTCCTCAGCACGCGTCCACTTAATCAATTTAAATTTAATGTTTGTACAGTCGAATTGAAGATTGACGTTTTTAAGTTTGCGGGTCAGACGACGACGATATGATGAACTTCGGGTCGAGCGAGGAGCGCCATTCCATGATAAAACGCTACGGTCGCCATAAACTTTGTAGATTTTTTCTTTCTCTCTCTCTCTCACACATACACACAGACTTGCTCTGTTTAAATTGCAATATTAAGAGAGCTCGTTGTTATGGTAACTGGCTAGATGTTGGAAGATTGGGGGAAAAGTGTAGAAGACGGATGAATCTTGGGTGGTCAAAGTGGGAAATAAGACATACTTTTTTGGCTTTTTCGATTATTCTGTTTTGCAATTCACAAAAATGTAATATCTCTTCAAGAAGTAGCCAAGCATTTCTTGCTAAACATGTAAGTAATGTTAATTTTGAAAACATACATTCATGGGATTTTAAGTTAATGAAGACTAAACAAACTTGTTGTTACTGATAGATACAACATTGAGTTATGTGATTTTTTGAAAAAAAAAGTATTGGAAACTAACAAGGTTACTGTTTAAGTGTTGTAATCAGTGATGATACAATTAAGAGATAGGACAAACTGATTAATTATAAGTTTAATTGATTGTTAAAATTAGCAAGAAATAATATTTCGACTAAAGCAATGCTCGCCGAGGTAGCTCCCCTTATGTAGGACACATTTATTATGAGAACAATATGTACCCTTAAGTTTATTCGATATCTACTAATATAGAATTCAACTAATATTCGATTAGAACCTAAAAAAATAATATAGAATACTTACAGATTCCACATTAACTCGGTCATTTTAGAATGTTACAAAGTTCTGACCATTTTCTAATTCTTCTAGAAGGTGCTGTGTACACATCTACGAAAACTGACCAGGAAGTTCTGCAGAGACTTGTGCTTCTACAATATTCTAGGATATTCTACTTCAAAATTCTATTCTTTATAGAGTCTTTCACAGTGAAGTAATTTACAAATTGAGTGATGCTGTCTATATATTTTAAACCAATCTTCTCCCCACCTCTCCCATGAATTTCAAATGAAGATGAATTTCAATTTTGAAATTTGTGACTAATAATGTAATGTCTCTAATTAATCCAGATCTAATTTATTGTAATATCACAATTATTACCTTAGATTTGAAAAATTTAAATTTTAAAATCCAATAAGAGAGAGTCTCAATTATTCCAATTAGATTCGATTTAAGTTTCTAAACTGGTAGCGAGCATATATTTGAATTTACTACTAATTTGTTCCTTTGCAACATTAAGGTAATTGAAAATAAATAATCTCATACAAAACATATTAGCATTGTAACCTTTCCAAAAAACTTTGAAATTTTTAAAACTATGCTGAAAGAACTGATCTCTCATTGCTTCGCCATTTTATACCTGCATTTAGATATTTTTGACATTTTTGTAAAGTTACAATTTATAATACAATACACACCTACAAAATCATAGCGTATTTACACGCCTGTCAGTATTCCATTCGACCTTATCGAATTTACGTAATTATTTTTTCGAAATTACGCTCATTCGGCGAAAGTTAATTATATTTCAAACAGTTATATCAAAATTCAAATTTTACGTTATTCGTTAATTAATTATCTCCGAATAACCAATTAATACAACATCGCAAGTAGCAACACGAAAGATGAAATCATATTCCCAAACAGAAATATGAATGTAAATAGGGTAAAGAGTATGGGGAAATTAAGAGAAAGGTAATTATTTACTAATTACGGTTGACATTGATTTTTTGAGTTGTTTGGTAATTGCAGATTATGAGGAACATTAGAAGAAACAATTGGTTTATCAAAGTGAATTTACTTCCTGGTATAAAATCACTGAAATTCTAATTTTAACTAGTTATAAAAATGGAGAAATAACTGGTAATTTTTGATTCAGTTATTTATAGGTTTAGAATAAAAAACAAATCATTGAAGGGCAAGCTAAAAACCAATACCATTTTGTAAATATGTTTTTCTCAAAAATATTACGAAGTATTTTGAAAGAAGTTAAAATATTTCACTCTCTGGCGAAATTAATTCAAAACTGTCGAATTTACTGAAGTGAATATATGTATTCCTAAAAATTAGGTAAAAACCTCCCACGTATTATGTTATATCGTCGAAAAACAGATAATCTTTCTATTTATTAGTTAGAAACTATCAATTTAATGCATTGAAAAAACTAAGTGATTAGTGTATTTTTAGCGAAAGAAGAGTTTAAAATTTTTGTCTTCAGCGAGTAAAAATGGTTAAAAACACTGCACTTTCCATCTTTTCCACGAGGAATACTAACTAATTTCAACGCACCAACGTTCGTGGAATGCATAGTTTCCAAACAGAGTATTGGGTGACGTGCGGCAGTAATTTAACCAGCTTGTAGACTGGATGCCTAATTCCCTGCTTCCTCATTAACTCTCCTTGTAATCACTGTAACTACAGGTTCAATGATGGTTCGTTTCAATTCGTTACGGCGGCCCTTAAACAACAGATAACCTAAAAAAAAATTCAGTGATGGCTAATCAGCCCATCAGGCGAAAAACGGCCGAGCTGATGCCACTTTTCCCCTCTAAAAACGCGATTCGTGTCATTTCGCACGCGTTTAAATTAATGAAGTTAGTTAATGATGAATTCCGCTAAACCATTAATTAACCAACGAGCGAGGCGACGAACGTGAAAATTGTCTGGCGGAAATATTACGAAATTACACACTGGAGAGATCCAAAAAAATTGAATATACACTAAGCAGATGATCACCGGTTTCGTGAATGGGTATTTTCAATACTGGTCCAGGTTTACTAGGTAAACCATGGTGCTGGTTTATAGTTTCTGCTCATGCAGATATTACTCCAATGACTTGGTTTTTGATTTTTCAATAGCAATTTTTCGTTATCTAGTAGTTTCTTATACTTTTTTGGAGATATATGTGATATCAGCAACTTTTTTAATCAAGGACTTATATCTATGCGATCGTCCTAACTTTCTGCTTAATCTCTCTTTTTCTAAATTCCACCATTCGAAATTTCAATTATGAAAACTACTAAACTTTATAGTTTTACTATTTTTGGTACGTGCACACACTAGGTTTTTGAGATTAATATTATCGTTATTGAATTATATAAATTTTTTTAAATTTTTCTATGTCGAAGGACCACTCAATATATGTAATTTTAATTATTGTTATCTAGGACATTAAAAATACTAATGGTTATGATACATTAAATATTCTGCCTATATTACTTTCCAGTTATTTCTATTACTTAAGATAAGATAAGAATTTAAAGTTTTACAGACGATAACTTACAGACTGTCTTCAAAAAAAATACTTCAGAAGTTTCTTGTTATTATAGTAAATGGGAATAAAATATACTGAGGTTCTGAAACATGAAATCTAATGAGGGAATTTAATTTTTGCTTCTGTAGTTAATTAGGTCTGAAACACTATGCAAACATATGCAAAAATAAGACTATGCAAGGAATATAGAACTCAAAATTGATTTTTTACAAGGATTAATCCGGCCAATTGTGAAACGTGATTTAATCGGTGCAATTAATGATATCCTCGAAATTTTTAATTATTTCGTCGGTAACAAATAACAATGCGACGGTTTTAATCTAATAAAAACGAACGTGGAGTGTATCGGCCAGAATTGTTGTCCATTTACTTCAATCAATTCACTTGAAGGCCTTTTTACGCAATGACATCATCGTACGTTTTGCAACAAAATACATTGTACGAAATTCGAGTGTGTCGAGTATATAGCGTCGAATCACTAAATATATAAATAAACTAAAAGCTATTACAAGTACGTTATATATATATTTTTTTTTTTTTGGTACTCTATTGTACCGGTCGTTTGTTTGACTTTTATGTTCGGAGCTTTTTATTTTAATGGACATCACATGCTTACATAAATCTTTGGCTTTGAAAGAGTGACGTTTTTGTAAACTGATGTCTATAAGGGGTAGTAAAAATAACTTCGAATTATAGTGATGGCATTCCATATCTTAAAAATTACTGTTGGCAAACTGCTACGTATACAGGGTGACTCAGAAATAATCCAGAATCCTCTCAACTGTAGATCTGTTTTCCTATAGATTTTTGTCAAAACGGTGTACAGCTCGAGTTAACCGAATCTAAACTTCTTGCGCCGGGCCTGGATTTTATTGGAGCGTCATTAAATGTTTATAAGTAAATCACTCAGACATGTCGTTAATGCGAAAAAAAACAAACAATAAGTCATATCACTGAACTCAGTGAATTTCACTAGACTTCTTTACTGAAGTGTTCTTGGGGAGCTTAGTAACTCTTTTAGTGAAGGAGTTTTCATGATGTTGCTGCCTATTCACAAAGCCGATAGTGATGGAGTTACAATTTGCAAGAAATTTAAAAACTCAGATTCTGAAGACATTCACTATCAGTTGTTTACTGAAGTATTTTTTGAGTCGCTCCAGTGAGTTTCAGTACTGTTTATAAAGTAGTTTTCAAGTTGTGACTCTATGTAAACAATTGACACAATTCACGAGTGTAGTTGTAATTTGCCACGATTTTTAATTTCAAATTCAAGTTCAATGAGATTCAACTTCTTTAGTGAAGTTGTGGGTGTCCATTTAACCACTTGAGATGATGGTTCGATGAAATGGCAGTTTGCAATGACTATAATGACTCATAAAAGAAATATGAAAACTCAGACTATGGCAAAACTCACTAGAGTTGTTGATTGAAGTGTCATTGGGAAACTAAGTAAGTTTCAACTCTTTCTGAGGAAATTTAGTAGTTTAAGGTGTTCAATTTAACGACTTGGCAGTGCAATTGGAAAGGATTTCAAAAATTCAAAGGGAAGTTATTCAGACTCAAATTATTGTAAGATTTAATAACACTTGTTAATTGAAGTGGTTTGAAAATATATAGTGGTTTGCAAATATGTAGTAAGTTTCAGCACTTTTTAAAAAGGAGTTTGAAAGTTGTGACGCTTTATGTAAAAAATTGACACAACTCAAAGAGTATAGTTGTAATTATTATTCACCAATTTTAGTTTCGAAAATTGATAATTTTAGTATTGGAACTAATATTTTACTATAACTCACTAGAATTATTTAATGAAGTGTCTTTGATGAGTTTAGTTAGTTTCAACTCCTTTAGTGAGGGAGTTTTAAAGTTGTGAGTGTCCATTTAACCACTTAACATGAAGGTTCGATGAAATGGCAGTTTCCAATTATTTTGATAATTCATAAAAAAATTGTACAAACTCAGATTATGGCGAAACTCACTATATTTGTTGATTAATGTGTCTTTGGGGAGCTTGGCGAGTTTTAACTTCTTTCATGAAGAGGATTGGTCTAGTTTTGGAACTAGATGTATTTATTTAACGACCTGTATAGTTGTAATTTTTCACAAATTTTAGTTTCGAAAATTGATAATTTTTGTATTGAAACTAATATTTTAATATAACTCACTAGAATTATTTAATGAAGTTTCTTTGGTGAGTTTAGTGAGTTTCAACTCCGTTAGTAAGGGAGTTTTGAAGTTGTGGGTGTCCATTTAACCACTTTACATGATGGTTCGATGAAATGGAGGTTTGCAATTGTTTGATAATTCATAAAAAAATTGTATAAACTCAGATTATGGCGAAACTCACTATATTTATTGATTAAAGTGTCTTTGGGGAGCTTGGCCAGTTTCGTCTCTTTTCATAAAGGGGTTTTGGAGCTAAATGTAATTATTTAACGACCCGTATAGTTGTAATTTTTCACCAATTTTAGTTTCGAAAATTGATAATTTTTGTATTGAAGCTGATATTTTACTATTACTCACTAGAATTATTTAATGAAGTGTCTTTGATGAGTTTAGTGAGTTTCAACTCCTTTAGTAAGGGAGTTTTGAAGTTGAGCGTGTCCATTTAACCACTTGAAATGATGGTTCGATGTAATGGCAGTTTGCCATTGTTTTGATAGTTCATAAAAAATTGAATAAACCGAGATTATGGCGAAACTCACTATATTTGTTGATTAAAGTGTCTTTGGGGAGCTTGGCTAGTTTCAACTCTTTTCATGAAGGGGTTTTGGAGCTAGATTTATTTAACGACCAGTATAGTTGTAATTTTTCACCAATTTTAATTTTGAAAATTGATAATTTTTTTATTGAAGCTGGTATTTTCCTATAACTCACTAGAATTATTTAATGAAGTGTCTTTGATGAGTTTAGTGAGTTTCAACTCCTTTAGTAAAGGAGTTTTGAAGTTGAGGGTGTCAATTTAACCACTTGACATGATGGTTCGATGTAATGGCAGTTTGCAATTATTTTGATAATTCATAAAAAAATTGTATAAACTCAGATTATGGCGAAACTCACTATATTTATTAATTAAAGTGTCTTTGGGGAGCTTGGCTAGTTTCGTCTCTTTTCATGAAGGGGTTTTGGAGCTAGATTTATTTAACGGCCTGTATAGTTGTAATTTTTCATCAATTTTAGTTTCGAAAATTGATAATTTTTGTATTGGAACTCATATTTTACTATAACTCGCTAGAATTATTTAATGAAGTGTTTTTGATGAGCTTAGTTAGTTTCAACTCCTTTAGTGAGGGAGTTTTAAAGTTGTGAGTGTCCATTTAACCACTTAACATGAAAGTTCGATGAAATGGCAGTTTCCAATTATTTTGATAATTCATAAAAAAATTGTATAAACTCAGATTATGGCGAAACTCACTATATTTGTTGATTAATGTGTCTTTGGGGAGCTTGGCGAGTTTTAAGTTCTTTCATGAAGAGGATTGGTCTAGTTTTGGAACTAGATGTATTTATTTAACGACCTGTATAGTTGTAATTTTTCACAAATTTTAGTTTCGAAAATTGATAATTTTTGTATTGAAACTAATATTTTAATATAACTCACTAGAATTATTTAATGAAGTTTCTTTGGTGAGTTTAGTGAGTTTCAACTCCTTTAGTAAGGGAGTTTTGAAGTTGTGGGTGTCCATTTAACCACTTTACATGATGGTTCGATGAAATGGAGGTTTGCAATTGTTTGATAATTCATAAAAAAATTGTATAAACTCAGATTATGGCGAAACTCACTATATTTGTTGATTAAAGTGTTTTTGGGGAGCTTAGCGTGTTTCAACTCTTTTCATGAAGGAGTTTTGGAGCTAGATGTAATTATTTAACGACCCGTATAGTTGTAATTTTTCACCAATTTTAGTTTCGAAAATTGATAACTTTTGTATTGAAGCTGATATTTGACTATTACTCACTAGAATTATTTAATGAAGTGTCTTTGATGAGTTTAGTGAGTTTCAACTCCTTTAGTAAAGGAGTTTTAAAGTTGTGGGTGTCCATTTAACCACTTGACATGATGGTTCGATGTAATGGCAGTTTGCCATTGTTTTGATAATTCATAAAAAAAATTGAATAAACTGAGATTAAGGCGAAACTCACTATATTTATTGATTAAAGTGTCTTTGGGGAGCTTGGCTAGTTTCGTCTCTTTTCATGAAGGGGTTTTGGAGCTAGATTTATTTAACGGCCTGTATAGTTGTAATTTTTCACCAATTTTAGTTTCGAAAATTGATAATTTTTGTGTTGAAGCTGGTATTTTACTATAACTCACTAGAATTATTTAATGAAGTGTCTTTGATGAGTTTAGTGAGTTTCAACTCCTTTGGTAAAGGAGTTTTGAAGTTGAGGGTGTCCATTTAACCACTTAACATGAAGGTTCGATGTAAAGGAAGTTTGCAATTATTTTGATAATTCATAAAAAAATTGTATAAACTCAGATTATGGCGAAACTCACTATATTTATTAATTAAAGTGTCTTTGGGGAGCTTGGCTAGTTTCGTCTCTTTTCATGAAGGGGTTTTGGAGCTAGATTTATTTAACGGCCTGTATAGTTGTAATTTTTCATCAATTTTAGTTTCGAAAATTGATAATTTTTGTATTGGAACTCATATTTTACTATAACTCACTAGAATTATTTAATGAAGTGTTTTTGATGAGCTTAGTTAGTTTCAACTCCTTTAGTGAGGGAGTTTTAAAGTTGTGAGTGTCCATTTAACCACTTAACATGAAAGTTCGATGAAATGGCAGTTTCCAATTATTTTGATAATTCATAAAAAAATTGTATAAACTCAGATTATGGCGAAACTCACTATATTTGTTGATTAATGTGTCTTTGGGGAGCTTGGCGAGTTTTAAGTTCTTTCATGAAGAGGATTGGTCTAGTTTTGGAACTAGATGTATTTATTTAACGACCTGTATAGTTGTAATTTTTCACAAATTTTAGTTTCGAAAATTGATAATTTTTGTATTGGAACTCATATTTTACTATAACTCACTAGAATTATTTAATGAAGTGTTTTTGATGAGCTTAGTTAGTTTCAACTCCTTTAGTGAGGGAGTTTTAAAGTTGTGAGTGTCCATTTAACCACTTAACATGAAAGTTCGATGAAATGGCAGTTTCCAATTATTTTGATAATTCATAAAAAAATTGTATAAACTCAGATTATGGCGAAACTCACTATATTTGTTGATTAATGTGTCTTTGGGGAGCTTGGCGAGTTTTAAGTTCTTTCATGAAGAGGATTGGTCTAGTTTTGGAACTAGATGTATTTATTTAACGACCTGTATAGTTGTAATTTTTCACAAATTTTAGTTTCGAAAATTGATAATTTTTGTATTGGAACTCATATTTTACTATAACTCACTAGAATTATTTAATGAAGTGTTTTTGATGAGCTTAGTTAGTTTCAACTCCTTTAGTGAGGGAGTTTTAAAGTTGTGAGTGTCCATTTAACCACTTAACATGAAAGTTCGATGAAATGGCAGTTTCCAATTATTTTGATAATTCATAAAAAAATTGTATAAACTCAGATTATGGCGAAACTCACTATATTTGTTGATTAATGTGTCTTTGGGGAGCTTGGCGAGTTTTAAGTTCTTTCATGAAGAGGATTGGTCTAGTTTTGGAACTAGATGTATTTATTTAACGACCTGTATAGTTGTAATTTTTCACAAATTTTAGTTTCGAAAATTGATAATTTTTGTATTGGAACTCATATTTTACTATAACTCACTAGAATTATTTAATGAAGTGTTTTTGATGAGCTTAGTTAGTTTCAACTCCTTTAGTGAGGGAGTTTTAAAGTTGTGAGTGTCCATTTAACCACTTAACATGAAAGTTCGATGAAATGGCAGTTTCCAATTATTTTGATAATTCATAAAAAAATTGTATAAACTCAGATTATGGCGAAACTCACTATATTTGTTGATTAATGTGTCTTTGGGGAGCTTGGCGAGTTTTAAGTTCTTTCATGAAGAGGATTGGTCTAGTTTTGGAACTAGATGTATTTATTTAACGACCTGTATAGTTGTAATTTTTCACAAATTTTAGTTTCGAAAATTGATAATTTTTGTATTGAAACTAATATTTTAATATAACTCACTAGAATTATTTAATGAAGTTTCTTTGGTGAGTTTAGTGAGTTTCAACTCCTTTAGTAAGGGAGTTTTGAAGTTGTGGGTGTTCATTTAACCACTTTACATGATGGTTCGATGAAATGGAGGTTTGCAATTGTTTGATAATTCATAAAAAAATTGTATAAACTCAGATTATGGCGAAACTCACTATATTTGTTGATTAAAGTGTTTTTGGGGAGCTTAGCGTGTTTCAACTCTTTTCATGAAGGAGTTTTGGAGCTAGATGTAATTATTTAACGACCCGTATAGTTGTAATTTTTCACCAATTTTAGTTTCGAAAATTGATAATTTTTGTATTGAAGCTGATATTTTACTATTACTCACTAGAATTATTTAATGAAGTGTCTTTGATGAGTTTAGTGAGTTTCAACTCCTTTAGTAAGGGAGTTTTGAAGTTGAGCGTGTCCATTTAACCACTTGAAATGATGGTTCGATGTAATGGCAGTTTGCCATTGTTTTGATAGTTCATAAAAAATTGAATAAACCGAGATTATGGCGAAACTCACTATATTTGTTGATTAAAGTGTCTTTGGGGAGCTTGGCTAGTTTCAACTCTTTTCATGAAGGGGTTTTGGAGCTAGATTTATTTAACGACCAGTATAGTTGTAATTTTTCACCAATTTTAATTTTGAAAATTGATAATTTTTTTATTGAAGCTGGTATTTTCCTATAACTCACTAGAATTATTTAATGAAGTGTCTTTGATGAGTTTAGTGAGTTTCAACTCCTTTAGTAAAGGAGTTTTGAAGTTGAGGGTGTCAATTTAACCACTTGACATGATGGTTCGATGTAATGGCAGTTTGCAATTATTTTGATAATTCATAAAAAAATTGTATAAACTCAGATTATGGCGAAACTCACTATATTTATTAATTAAAGTGTCTTTGGGGAGCTTGGCTAGTTTCGTCTCTTTTCATGAAGGGGTTTTGGAGCTAGATTTATTTAACGGCCTGTATAGTTGTAATTTTTCATCAATTTTAGTTTCGAAAATTGATAATTTTTGTATTGGAACTCATATTTTACTATAACTCACTAGAATTATTTAATGAAGTGTTTTTGATGAGCTAAGTTAGTTTCAACTCCTTTAGTGAGGGAGTTTTAAAGTTGTGAGTGTCCATTTAACCACTTAACATGAAAGTTCGATGAAATGGCAGTTTCCAATTATTTTGATAATTCATAAAAAAATTGTATAAACTCAGATTATGGCGAAACTCACTATATTTGTTGATTAATGTGTCTTTGGGGAGCTTGGCGAGTTTTAAGTTCTTTCATGAAGAGGATTGGTCTAGTTTTGGAACTAGATGTATTTATTTAACGACCTGTATAGTTGTAATTTTTCACAAATTTTAGTTTCGAAAATTGATAATTTTTGTATTGAAACTAATATTTTAATATAACTCACTAGAATTATTTAATGAAGTTTCTTTGGTGAGTTTAGTGAGTTTCAACTCCTTTAGTAAGGGAGTTTTGAAGTTGTGGGTGTCCATTTAACCACTTTACATGATGGTTCGATGAAATGGAGGTTTGCAATTGTTTGATAATTCATAAAAAAATTGTATAAACTCAGATTATGGCGAAACTCACTATATTTGTTGATTAAAGTGTTTTTGGGGAGCTTAGCGTGTTTCAACTCTTTTCATGAAGGAGTTTTGGAGCTAGATGTAATTATTTAACGACCCGTATAGTTGTAATTTTTCACCAATTTTAGTTTCGAAAATTGATAACTTTTGTATTGAAGCTGATATTTGACTATTACTCACTAGAATTATTTAATGAAGTGTCTTTGATGAGTTTAGTGAGTTTCAACTCCTTTAGTAAAGGAGTTTTGAAGTTGTGGGTGTCCATTTAACCACTTGACATGATGGTTCGATGTAATGGCAGTTTGCCATTGTTTTGATAATTCATAAAAAAAATTGAATAAACTGAGATTAAGGCGAAACTCACTATATTTATTGATTAAAGTGTCTTTGGGGAGCTTGGCTAGTTTCGTCTCTTTTCATGAAGGGGTTTTGGAGCTAGATTTATTTAACGGCCTGTATAGTTGTAATTTTTCACCAATTTTAGTTTCGAAAATTGATAATTTTTGTGTTGAAGCTGGTATTTTACTATAACTCACTAGAATTATTTAATGAAGTGTCTTTGATGAGTTTAGTGAGTTTCAACTCCTTTGGTAAAGGAGTTTTGAAGTTGAGGGTGTCCATTTAACCACTTAACATGAAGGTTCGATGTAAAGGAAGTTTGCAATTATTTTGATAATTCATAAAAAATTGTATACACTCAGATATGGCGAAACTCACTATATTTGTTGATTAAAGTGTCTTTGGAGAGCTTGGTGAGTTTCAACTCTTTTCATGAAGGGGTTTTGGAGCTAGATGTAATTATTTAACGACCTTTATAGTTGTAATTTTTCACCAATTTTAGTTTCGAAAATTGATAATTTTTTTATTGGAACTCATATTGTACTATAACTCCCTAGAATTATTTAACAAAGTGTCTTTGATGAGTTTAGTGAGTTTCAATTCCTTTAGTGCGGGAGTTTTGAAGTTGTGGGTGTCCAATTAACTACTTGACAAGATGGTTCGATGTAGTGGCAGTTTGCAATTATTTTGATAATTTATAAAAAAAATGTATAAACCCAGATTATAGCAAAATTCACCATATTTGTTGCTTAAAGTGTCTTTGGGGAGCTTAGCAAGTTTCAACTCTTTTCATGAAAGGGTTTTGGAGCTAGATGTAATTATTTAACGACATGTATAGTTGTAATTTTTCATCAATTTTAGTTTCGAAAATTGATAATTTTTGTATTGGAACTCATATTTTACTATAACTCACTAGAATTATTTAATGAAGTGTCTTTGATGAGTTTAGTGAGTTTCAACTTCTTTATTGAGGGAGTTTTGAAGTTATGCGTGTCCATTTAACCACTCTACATGATGGTTCGATGAAATGGCGGTTTGCAATTATTTTGATAATTCATAAAAAAATTGTATAAACTTAGATTATGGCAAAATTCACTGTTTTTGTTGATTAAAGTGTCTTTGGGGAGTTTGGCGAGTTTTAACTCATTTCAGGAAGGGGTTTTGAAGCTAGATGTATTTATTTTTTGATAAAGTTGTAAGTTGTCAGGATTTTAAATAATAACTTAAAATTTATTCAAAGTTAAATTATTGTAAATCTCACTATTTATTGTTTATTGAAGTATTTTTTAGTGAGTTTCAGTACCTTAAGGAGTTTTGAAGTTATATATAAGTACCCAATATAAGCATACAGACTTGTATACGATATGGGAACAGATCCGTATTTCAGATTTTTCTTGAGCGTCTCTTAAAAATTGAGATCTAACTTTGATGTTCCCATATTACACTTCAATTTGATGTGATTGCCTCTCAAGAGAATTCAGTTTATTTTCGGCTTATATATTTCATAGTTACTATGTACTCCATATTTGAAAAACGATATCTCGACGATTAAATACAAATTTGTACCAACGGAATTTAATCGCCTTTTTTTTCCTCACAATCATGTTTGTTGCGTACGATATGTTGATTGCCAAAAACATAACAATAACAACATCATTTGTTCGGGGCCTGCCAATAATTAATTGAATTTAGTCTTAAGTGTTCAAGAGGTCAGATAATTAGGCGCCATTACGATATTCAGACGTTATTTCTATCAGGATTTTATTAATATCGACGTAGGCCAATAGAAACGATAACACCGGAAAGTAATCACGAGCCGATATTAGATGGACGATATGATTTCGTGTCATCTGAATCGGTCCGGTGATAATCTGAAACAGGAAGCGGATCTTTGGTGGGTGCCTCAGATGAATGTTACATAAAAACGGCGTCGCACACGTATAGGATTCCCTCTGGTTGTAAAACTAGAAGGACCGGCGAGGCGAACCGGATGACGTTTCGCGGCGGTTGGGCATTCTTCCGCTTTCGCTTGGAAGGAATCGGTGAAAATCGACGAATTACTCGGGATTAGGGCGGAAGTTCCGATGGTTCCGGGATCAGCAAACTACTGATGGAACCTTCGTCTGTGAGACTTAAGATTAATACCTTTAACTTCACCGGAATGGCAGATCAGAAAGCCAAAGGGGCTGCCCTGAAGGAAATAAGAAGGTACGAGTTTTACTCTGAAGAATATTGACAAAGACGTGAAGTGTTTAAGTTTCTATTGAAGATATTAAAAACCCTGAGAGTTGTATTTAATCAAACTCTCTTAGAGTTCAAGAGAAAAGAACCTAAAGTCCTGCCAACAAGTTTCAAACTTTGGGTTTTCACTATGGCCAACTTCCAGTACTTGGACCACCTTTGAATTGTGCTATTCCAATTGGGAGACTTTGGAGACTCTCCAGAATAACAGGTTTCTTAGCATCTCATGCTTGTGAAATTGACATTGACAAACCCTGGGATTTGTCTTTAACGAAACTCTCCTAATCGGAGTTTAAAATTTACTACAACTCTATGGATTGGAAGACTTTGGAGACTCTTAGCAATAAAATAGAGTTATATAAATCTCATGGGAATATCTACAATGGCATGAAGTATTAAGGTCTTCTGGTACATTTTCCTTTTTAAACACACTAACCCACCTTGGAATTTGTCTTTAATGAAACTCCCAGTAGAGATACTCTGTTGCTCAGGAAACTAATAGGTTATCCATTGCAATTGGGAAACTCTGGAAACTCTCCAGAATAACAGGTTTCTCTGCATATCGTGCTTGTTAGACATTAACAAACCCTGGGATTTGCCTTTAACGAAACTCTCTTAATCGGAGTTTAAAATTTACTACAACTCTATGGATTGGACGACTTTGGGACTCTTAAGACTAAAATAGAGTTACATAAATCTCAAGAGGAATATCCACAATGGCATGAAGCATTAAGGTCCTCTGGTACATTTTGCTTGTTAAACACACTAACCCATCTCGGAATTTGTGTCTAATGAAACTCCACAGAAGCGTTACTTTAAACTTCACTACTCAGGAAACTAATAGGTTATCCATTACAATTGGGAGACTCTGGAAACTCTCCAAAATAATAGGATTCTTAGCATATTATGCTTGTTAGACATTAACAAACCCTGGGATTTGCCTTTAACGAAACTCTCTTAATCAGAGTTTAAAATTTACTACAACTCTATGGATTGGACAACTTTGGAGACTCTTAGCAATAAAATGGAGTTATATAAATCTCTTGGGGAGATCCACAATGACATGAACCATTAAGGTCCTTTGGTACATTTTGCTTGTTAAACACACTAACCCACATTGGAATTTGTCTCTAATGAAACTCCACAGTAGAGTAACTTTAAACTTCACTACTCAGGAAACTAATAGGTTATCCATTCCAATTGGGAGACTCTGGAAACTCTCCAAAATAATAGGTTTCTTAGCATATTATGCTTGCTAGACATTAACAAACCCTGGGATTTAACTTTAATGAAAGTCTCTTAAAAAGAGTTTGAAATTTACTACAACTCTATGGATTGAACGAGTTTGGAGACTCTTAAGACTAAAATAGAGTTACATAAAGAGGAAAACCACAATGACATGAAGCATTAAGGTCCTCTGGTATATTGTGCTTTTTAAACACACCAGCCTATCTTGGAATTTGTCTTTAATGAAACTCCATAGTAGCGTTACTTTAAACTTCATTACTCAGGAAACTAGTAGGTTATCCATTCCAATTGGGAGACTCAGGAAACTCAGGAAACCACAATAATAGGTTTCATAGGAATTTATGATTGTTAAAGACATTAACAAACCCTGAGATTTGCTTTTAAGGAAACTCTTAAAAAGAGTTTAAAATTTACTACAACTCTATGGATTGGACGACTTTGGAGACTCTTAAGACTAAAATAGAGTTACGTATATCTCAAGAGGAATATTCACAATGACATAAAGCATTAAGGTATTCTGGTATATTGTGCTTTTCAAACAGACTAACCCACATTGGAATTCGTCCCTAATGAAACTCCACAGTAGAGTTACTTTAAACTTCATTGCTCAGGAAACTAATAGGTTATCCATTCCAATTGGGAGACCCTGGAAACTCTTCAGAATAATAGGTTTCTTAGCAACTTATGATTGTTAAAGACATTAACAAACCCTGGGATTTGCCTTTAATGAAACTCTCTTAAAAAGAGTTTGAAATTTACTACAACTCTATGGATTGAACGAGTTTGGAGACTCTTAAGACTAAAATAGAGTTACATAAAGAGGAATATCCACAATGACATGAAGCATTAAGGTCCTCTGGTATATTGTTCTTTTTAAACACACCAGCCCATCTTGGAATTTGTCTCTAATGAAACTCCATAATAGCGTTACTTTAAACTTCATTACTCAGGAAACTAATAGGTTATCCATTACAATTGGGAGACTTTGGAGGCTCTCCAGAATATTATGTTTCTTAGCATCTTATGCTTGTTAAACATTAACAAACCATGGGATTTGTCTTTAAGGAAACTCTCTTACAAATAGTTTAAAATTTACTGCAACTCTATGGATTGGACGACTTTGGAGACTCTTAAGACTATAATAGAGTTACATACATCTCAAAAGGAATATGCACAATGACATGAAGCATTAGGGTATTCTGGTACGTTTTGCTTGTTAAACATACTAACCTACATTGGAATTGGTCTCCAATGAAATTGCACAGTAACGTTACTTTAAACCTCATTAGGTACTCAAGAAACTAATAGGTTATCCATTCCACTTGGGAGACTCTGGAAATTCCCCAGAATAATAGGTTTCTTAGCAACTTATGATTGTTAAAGGCATTTAACAAACCCTGGGATTTGCCTTTAAGAAAACTCTCTTAATAAGTGTTTAAAATTCAATGCAACTCTATCGATTGGACGACTTTGGAGACTCTTAAGACTAAAATAGAGTTACATAAATCTCAAGAGGAATATCCACAATGACATGACGCGTTAAGGTCTTCTGGTATATTTTGCTCTTTAAACACCCTAATCCATCTTGGAATTTGTCTTTGATGAAACTCTACAGTAGTGTTACTTTAAACTTCATTGCTCAGGAAGTAACAGGTTATCCATTCCAGTTGGGAGACTCTGGAAACTCTCCAGAATAATAGGTTTCTTAGCATCTCATGCTTGTTAAAGATATTAACAAACCCTGGGATTTGCCTTTAAAGAAACTCTCTTAAAAGAGTTTAAAATTTACTACAACTATCTGGATTAGACGATTTTGGAGTCTCTTAAGACTAAAATAGAGTTACATACATCTCAAGAGGAATATTCACAATGACATGAAGCATTAAGGTATTCTGGTATATTGTGCTTTTTAAACACACTAACCCATCTTGGAATTTGTCTCTGATGAAACTCCACAGTAGAGTTACTTTAACTTCATTGCTCAGGAAGCTCATAGGTTATCCATTCCAATTGGGAGACTCAGGAAACTCTCCATAATAATAGGTTTCATAGGAATTTATGATTGTTAAAGACATTAACAAACCCTGGGATTTGCTTTTAAGGAAACTCTCTTAAAAAGACTTTAAAATTTACTATAACTCTATAGATTGGACAACTTTGGAGACTCTTAAGACTAAAATAGAGTTACATACATCTCAAGAGGAATATCCATAATAACATGAAGCATTAGTCCTCTGGTATATTTTGCTTGTTAAACACACTAACCCACATTGGAATTTGTCTCTAATGAAACTCCACAGTAGCGTTACTATAAACTTCATTACCCAGGAAACTAACAGGTTATCCATTCCAATTGGGAGACTCTGAAAACTCTTCTAAACAATAGGTTTCTCAGCATATTATGCTTGTTAGACATTAACAAACCCTGGGATTTGTTTTTAAAGAAACTCTCTTAAAAGAGTTTAAAATTTACTACAACTCTATGGATTAGACGACTTTGGACACTCTTGAGACTAAAATAGAGTTACGTACATCTCAAGAGGAATATCCACAATGATATGAAGCATTAAGGTATTCTGGTATATTGTGCTTTTTAAACAGACTAACCCACATTGGAATTTGTCCCTAATGAAACTCCACAGTAGAGTTACTTTAAACTTCATTGCTCAGGAAATTAATAGGTTATCCATTCCAGTTGGGAGACTCTGGAAACTCTCCAGAATAATAGGTTTCTTAGCATCTCATGATTGTTAAAGATATTAACAAACCCTGGGATTTGCCTTTAAAGAAACTACCTTAAAAGAGTTTAAAATTTACTACAACTCTATGGATTAGACGACTTTGGAGACTCTTAAGACTAAAATAGAGTTACGTACATCTCAAGAGGAATATCCACAATGACATGAAGCATTAAGGTATTCTGGTATATTGTGCTTTTTAAACACACTAACCCTTCTTGGAATTTGTCTCTAATGAAACTCCACAGTAGCGTTATTTTAAACTTCATTACTCAGGAAATTAATAGGTTATACATTCCATTTGGAAGATTTTGGAGACTCTCCAGAGTAATAAGTTTCTTAGAATCTTATGCTTGTTAAAGATATTAACAAACCCTGGGATTTGCCTTTAAGGAAACTGTCTTAAAAAGTGTTTAAAATGTACTGCAAGTCTATGGATTGGACGACTTTGGACACTCTTAAGAATAAAATAAAGCTATATAAATGTCTGGGGATATCCACAACATCATGAGGCATTAAGGTCTTCTGGTACATTTTGCTTGTTAAACACACTAACTCAGCTTGGAGTTTGTCTCTAATGAAACTCCACAGTGCAGTTACTGTAAACTTCATTACCCAGGAAACTAATAGGTTATCCATTACAATTGGGAGACTTTGGAGGCTCTCCAGAATATTAAGTTTCTTAGCATCTTATGCTTGTTAAACATTAACAAACCATGGGATTTGTCTTTAAGGAAACTCTCTTAAAAATACTTTAAAACTTAGTGAAACTCTATGGATCGGGAGACTTTAGAGACTCTTAAGAATAAAATAGAGTTATATAAATCTCTTGGGAATATCCACAGTGACATGAAGCATTAAGGTCTCCTGACCAACGAACCTTGCGATATATTTTTAATGAAACTCCACAGTAGAATTAATTTGAACTTCATTACTCAGAAAACTAATAGGTTATCCCAAATAAAATTTTCAGACAAAGGCTTACTAAGGTTCTCAAGATCAATAATTGGAAATATTTGTCCTGAAAAAAAACTTTCACAACTTTATACATTCTAGAAATATCCCTTCATGCAACACTCATTTAACAATAAAATAACGCTATGGATATTAAACAAATCAATAAATTCAATGAAGGTTGAAGCGTTTATCGAAAATTTCTAAATTGAACAATATTTTACTGCACAAACCACTTTAGGAAAGTTTAATAAATCTAGCGAATCCATGTTTATTGGAAAATTTAGTAATGATACAAATGAGAGTTGTTTGAGGTACTTACGTACTAAAACATTTCAAAATTTGACAAAAAAATTAATATTTGTTGCGAAAACCTTGAACATTTTAAATAAAGTCACTTACCTGTTCTATGTTACAATTGTAGTCACAGACATATCCATAGTGGCCTTTATCCGTGCGATTCTGTAAAAGAAGTTAATATCAATATTTGAAAATTTGAATCAAAACTAAATCTTTAATAATTTTAACGTAAAACTATTAACTACAAAGTAATTACGTGACCGATTTAGTGAATTGAAGGATCGATCAAAAATCAATTTTTCGTGACATATTAAAAAAAAAATTAATCAGACTTTATTTATTGTACTCATTTAGTAATTCTCATATTTGATGGAATAAAAACGTGCTACTTACATATGTGATTCCCACTAATTTTATTCATGAATAATTTAAAATATTACTGAAATAAATACCTGTCATACTTGAACATGGACAAGTAGCTGACGTAAATTAAAAATATGTTAATTTATTGAATATTAACTGAACTATCGTTCTGCTTAGGTTGTTTTACTTCCTGAACACTTGTTTGGCTAAAAAGGGTGCAGTTTCCTTGTACCAACGAACTGTTATCCGCTTCCCATGAGAAATTGATTATGGAACCGTTAAAAGTTAATTTAAAATTAAAGTTAACAGTAAGGACCGTATGAAGATAAGGGAAGTTATACAGAATTATCGTTAATTTTCTAATTTCAAATAATCTCCCCTCGCCAAGATTAATAACCTCAAAAATTACTGTCTGCAGAAGAAATTTGATTCACTCAAATCCCAATTATGAAAATAATTAACGTCCAGACGAATATGATAGGCGTTAACACCGCCACTTAATGGTGACTTCCGGGCTCCTAAATTGTCCATGTATAACAACAAGGGGTAGTTTAAATTCTATTTGTTTTGTCGAGCTTTTTACATGTAATTAACGCACATTATCGTATAATTTTAGTCGCAGGGGGCGACGATGGTGTCGGTGGCGTTTTTCTAATTTATGTTAAATTATGTGAGAAAACAGGGGCGCGAGCACATTATAATTGTTAATTATACTGTTTGATAATCCCGCCGAGCGATTATTGTTACAGTTTGAAACAAAAAATAACGGTCATTTCAATGATCATCAATTAAATTAAAAATATAACTAATTATTATCTACACGTTATAAAATTGACTTGTTGATCTGGTTTCCGGTTATTTTTTAGACGTCGCTGTTACGTTAAAAAAAATATTAATCGGTCTTGCTTTGTGAGACAATCAAGGGCCAGCGACCACTTATTATTAATTTGTGTTAATTAGGCGCAATTGAAGTTAAATTAAAGCAGAAGGCAACTGCAGGCTTCGCCATAAATTATTTTGCTTGTTTGGTAGGATCTAAATTTAGGTATTAGAAATAACAAGGGGATTGTACGCTTGACGTTTCTTTTCATTGTGAACAATACGACTTATAGTTGAGCGTGAAACGATGTTCATCAAATAAGCGAATTGTACGCGACGAATTTATCTTCCATAACAGAAATAGATCGATTTTAATTAATGTTATTGTCGATGTCAATTAAAAATAGATTTCCGATATACCAAAAACGCACGCAACTAATATAATCGACGATAACCACCACGTCGAGCCTATCAATTTTTCAATTATATTTAACGTATATTTTGACTATAAAATCCGTTATTTTTATTTCGGAATTAATTTTATGGAAACAGTCGCGACCCTCGTTAATAAGATTGTGACAAAAAAAAAAAACATTTTGAATTTGGGACATCTCAGCACCAAAAAACAATTAAGATTAGTGGAATATAATAACAATAATTAAATGTATGTATACTCTATCCAAAACAAATCCCGATGCACGTCATTTTGATAACGTCACCAAATATCTAATACTACCAACTAATATAGTCCCAGGACATCGCAATTTATGTGTTCCAATATATGGTTATACACAGTATAGGTATATGGTTATGAGTGTTCTCAACCTAAAATATACACGGAACACATAAATTGCGATGTCCTGTGACTATATTAAGTTGATAGTATTGGATGATTCTGACGTCATCAAAATGACGTGCATCGGGATTTGTTTTGAATGGAGTAAACACAAATATTTGTAGTTATTATAAAATCGTTCTAAGCTTCTTGAATAATGCTTCATTAAGCGTATCACTTTGGAATCAACACGCACATCTAAGCAAGAATTAAAATAGGTCATTTCTTTTAGAAGTGGAAAAGAGAAATTTCCTAATTTCATTCAAGTGCCACAATGTATCACTTTGTTAGTAAGTACATATAGAAGACCATGTGCAATAAACCAAAATCACTAACAATAAGTAGACAGTAACAACATACATAGAAGAATCTGTCATTAATTCGTCAATTCGGTTCTACACATTTTATGACACTTTTCATCGCCTCAAACGGTTTTCGCTGTCTGCCTCCACTTTTCCCGCCAAAATATTCGAAGTAGATCATTATAAATTTTGGCGGGCGCCGTATAAAACAAGACTGGGACAAAAACAACAAAAACAAGCGACGAAACTTATCGAAGGCAGTAATTATAACTGTAAATTAGAGATACGCGTAAGAGGTCAAACAAAACAAATGCGATATCATAAACGGTCGAAGGTAATTAATTTTTTTATCGCTGCAGCTTCAAAAGTGACTTTAAAATGGATTCCATTTATGCGGTCGGCTGCCTCGCCGCACACTAACAATCCCTCCACTAATTGATTATGATACAATGTAAAACTTAAATCAGGTTTATCATGTTGGCACGAACTTTTTCCGTGATTTTATTTTACATTGAAATACTCGTTAATAGTTATTAATACGAGAGATAATATGTGAGTTTTGAAGACATGTGACGCAGTTAAAAATGAGATCAATAAACTTTCATTATCTCCAATACACCGTCATCATCGCTTGTATAAAAAAATTAAGCCACACATCAAACTTCATAACCCAAGGATTGGTCAGTAATTACATTATGTTATTAATATAACAAATATCACTACTTAGCTCGAAGTACTAACTGACTCACTTTAACCAATCAGTTAATTACTGACTAACTAACGTCACAAGCTCAAGATCAAATACCTCATTTTCTAGCAAACTACTCCATTGATTCACCGCAACAACTCTATTAAACTATGTCGCCTTAGCTGTCATTAAAGTAGAAAGTACATACAAATAAACATAAATTGATTTTACATAATAACTAGAGTGACTAGCTAACCAACCTGCTGATCTATTAATTTAGCTTCACTTAATGTTACCGACCAGTTAATTACTAACTAACCAACGTCACAAGTCGAATTATAACTCATTAAACACTTCAGTTCCTGGCAACCTATTTAACTCACTCATATATAAAGTGTTTAGTGAAACATAGATGAATAAGTGTGATATAATAGAGTGCTTAGCTGACCAACCTATAGATCAACTGATTGAGCCTCACTTACTAACTCAACAAATTTTAACTGACCACTTGCTGACTAAGTTGACTACAAGCTAAATTACAACTGATCAAATCAACGGTCCCTGAAAACCTACTTTATTGAAATTAGTAAACTAGAAAATAAAACGAAACATAAATAAATATGACATTAACTACAGCTGACAAACCTGCATATCGACCATTTTTACTAACCAGTTAGTTATTGACTAACTAAAGTTAAATTACAACTGACTCATTACTTTAATCTCTGACATGCTATTCCATTGACGAGTGGCAACGACTAACACATTAGGCTAGTTAGCCGTTCTAAAGTGGAAAGAATGCTGAAAAATATATGGATATCACGTAGTAATTTGAGTTACTAGCTAAAGATCTAATCAGCTAGTTTTGCTTATGACTAGCATTTATCACCCAGTTAATTACTAACAAACTAATGTCACAAATTAAAATATAACTGATGAAAAACCTGACGAACTATTTCATTGATTCGTCGCGATACGTCGTAGCAGGTTAGGCTGACTAGCACTTTCTAAAATAGCAGATATGATTAAACATATATGAATGTGACACAATAACTAGAGTAAATCGCTGACCAACTTGCAGATGGGTCAATTTAGCTTCACATACCAATTGACTAGCTTTTATCAACCAGTTATAATTACTGACTAAGTAACGGTACAAGCTAAATTACAGCTGATCAAATACCTCACTATCTGAAAACCCATTTCATTGACTCGTGGCAGTGAATAACACACTAGTCTGGCTAACTCTTGCTAAAGTAGAATAATATAACATAATTACTAGAATGACTAGCTAACCAACCTATAGATCGACCAATTTAGCTTCACTTATTAACTGACTAAATTTTACCGACCGGTTAAGTACTAACTAACCAACGTCACAAGTCGAATTACAACTGATTAAACACTTCAGTTCCTGGTAACCTATTTAACTGACTCATATATAAAGTGTTTAGTAAAACATAGATGAATAAGTGTGATATAATAGAGTGCTTAGCTGACCAACCTGTAGATCAACTAATTGAGCCTCACTTACTAACTGAACAAATTTTAACTGACCAAATGCTGACTGAGTTGACTACAAGCTAAATTACAACTGATCAAATGAACTGTCCCTGAAAACCTATTTTATTGAACCAGGAAACTAGAAAATAAAACGAAACATAAATAAATATGACATTAACTACAGCTGACAAACCTGCATATCGACCATTTTTACTAACCAGTTAGTTATTGACTAACTAAAGTTAAATTACAACTGACTCATTACTTTAATCTCTGACATGCTATTCCATTGACGAGTGGCAACGACTAACACATTGGTCAGTAATTACATTATGTTATTGATATAACAAATATCACTACTTAGCTTGAAGTACTAACTGACTCACATTAACCAATCAGTTAATTACTGACTAACTAACGTCACAATCTCAAGATCAAATACCTCAATTTCTAGCAAACTACTCCATTGATTCACCGCAACAACTCTATCAAACTATGTCGCCTTAGCTGTCATTAAAGTAGAAAGTACATACAAATAAACATAAATTGATTTTACATAATAACTAGAGTGACTAGCTAACCAACCTGCTGATCTATTAATTTAGCTTCACTTAATGTTACCGACCAGTTAATTACTAACTAACCAACGTCACAAGTCGAATTATAACTGATTAAACAATTCAGTTCCTAGCAACCTATTTAACTGACTCATATATAAAGTGTTTAGTGAAATATAGATGGATAAGTAAGATATAATAGACTAACCTATAGATCAACTAATTGAGCCTCACTTACTAACTCAACTTCATTTTAACTGACCACTTGCTGACTAAGTTGACTACAAGCTAAATTACAACTGATCAAATCAACTGAAAACCTTTTTTATTAAAATTAAGAAACTAGAAAATAAAATGAAACGTAAATAAATATGACATTAACTACAGCTGACAAACCTGCATATCGACCATTTTTACTAACCAGTTAGTTATTGACTAACTAAAGCTAAACTACAACTGACCCATTACTTTAATCCCTGACATGCTATTCCATTGACGAGTGGCAACGACTAACACATTAGGCTAGTTAGCAGTTCTAAAGTGGAAAGAATGCTGAAAAATATATGGATATCACGTAGTAATTTGAGTTACTAGCTAAACAATCTAATCAGCCAGTTTTGCTTCTGACTAGCATTTACCGCCCAGTTAATTACTGACAAACTAATGTCACAAATTAAAATATAACTGATGAAAAACCTGACGAACTATTTCATTGATTCGTCGCGATACGTCGTAGCAGGTTAGGCTGACTAGCACTTTCTAAAATAGCAGATATGATTAAACATATATGAATGTGACACAATAACTAGAGTAAATCGCTGACCAACTTGCAGATGGGTCAATTTAGCTTCACATACCAATTGACTAGCTTTTATCAACCAGTTATAATTACTGACTAAGTAACGGTACAAGCTAAATTACAGCTGATCAAATACCTCACTATCTGAAAACCCATTTCATTGACTCGTGGCAGTGAATAACACACTGGTTTGGCTAACTCTTGCTAAAGTTGAATATATAATGAATATGACATAATTACTAGTATGACTAGCTAACCAACCTGCAGATCTATTAATTTAGCTTCACTTATTAACTGACTAAATTTTACCGACCGGTTAAGTACTAACTAACCAACGTCACAAGTCGAATTACACCTGATTAAACACTTCAGTTCCTGGCAACCTATTTAACTCACTCATATATAAAGTGTTTAGTGAAACATAGATGGATAAGTAAGATATAACAGAATGCTTAGCTGACCAACCTATAGATCAACTGATTGAGCCTCACTTACTAACTCAACAAATTTTAACTGACCACTTGCTGACTAAGTTGACTACAAGCTAAATTACAACTGATCAAATCAACGGTCCCTGAAAACCTATTTTATTGAAATTAGAAACTATAAGAAAGTAAAATGAAACAAAAATGAATATGACATTAACTACAGCTGACAAACCTGTATATCGACCACTTTTACTAACCAGTTAGTTATTAACTGACTAAAGCTAAATTACAACTGACCCATTACTTTAATCTCTGACATGCTATTCCATTGACTAGTGGCAACGACTAACACATTAGGCTAGTTAGCCGTTCTAAAGTGGAAAGAATGCTGAAAAATATATGGATATGACGTAGTAATTTGAGTTACTAGCTAAACAATCTAATCAGCTAGTTTTGCTTCTGACTAGCATTTACCGCCCAGTTAATTACTGACAAACTAATGTCACAAATTAAAATATAACTGATGAAAAATCTGATACACTATTTCATTGATTCGTCGCAATAAGTCGTAGTAGGTTACGCTGACTAGCACTTGCTAAAATAACAAGTTTAATTAAACATATATGAATGTGACACATTAACTAGAGTAAATCGCTGACCAACTTGCAGATGGGTCAATTTAGCTTCACATACCAATTGACTAGCTTTTATCAACCAGTTATAATTACTGACTAAGTAACGGTACAAACTAAATTACAGCTGATCAAATACCTATCTCACTATCTGAAAACCCATTTCATTGACTCGTGGCAGTGAATAACACACTAGTCTGGCTAACTCTTGCTAAACTAGAATATATAATGAATATGACATAATCACTAGAATGGCTATCTAACCAACATGCAGATCGACTAATTTAGCTTCACGTAGTAACTGACCTGCTCTAACTAACCCGTTAATTACTGACTGACTAACATCACAAACTCAATTATATATTGAGTTTTTGATTATTAGTTATATGATTATATAGTCACTAGAATGACTAGCTAACCAACCTGCAGATAGACTAATTTAGCTTCACGCACTAACTAACCTGCTCTAACTAACCCGTTAATTGCTGACTAACTAACATCACAAACTCAATTATAACTGGTCAAATACCACAATTTGTGACAAACAAAAAAGGTATTTCATCGCAATAACTTTAAAGACAATAGGCTGGCTAGCTCTTGCTAAAACTGAAAGTACAATGAAATGTAGATGAATGTGATGTACTAACTAGAGCGATTAACTGATCAACCTGTAGATAGGCTAATTTAGGTTCAGTACTAACTGATAAGCTTTTACTAACCAGTTAATCACTGACTACCTAATGTCACAAGCTTAATTAGAACTGACTAAACACTTAGATCTCTGCCAACCTATTTCATTGACTCATGGCAACTACTAACACACCAGGCTGACTAGGTCATGCTAAATCATGACACATAACTGCATAGTCAACCTACCTACCTACTAATGTACCAACCAGTTAATTGCTTAATTCTTTCTGAACTAATACCTCAATTCCTGACAAACTATTGACTCATGCAATAACTCAAATTAGGTTGGCTAGCTGTTGCTACAAGCGACGGATATAATATTAGGTATGTAGGAACAGATATTAATGAATGTGATGTAATAACTAGAGTGACTATTTAATCAATCTGAAGTAAATTTCATACTGACTAGCTTCTACAAACTAGTTAATAATATTTACTAACTCTCGTCACAAGCTAGATTGGATGCAACTGACAAAGTTCAGTTGTTAAGTACATATTTAATCTTAGATAATATTTTATTGATTGTAAGGTAAATTGCAATCATTGGTAGTTTCTTTGATGATGCTGTAGCGCCAATATACCAGGCGCCACTGAATGAAAAAATTGAACTAAACTGCAAAATTGAACATTGCAACACGTGCTAGTTGTAACTGTTAACCAATTGTCATTGCTATATTAAGCAATGTCCTAAACTATATAATGATCATAAGTGCACTCTGCGTTCATAATGGTTTGAAAGGAGCGTAATGGCGATGTGTTACAACTGAAGTGCTTAGTGAAACATAATCACTGAAAAATTTTAATTCCAACATTAGAAGAACGACGTATTTACGTCGGTAGCCGTCCAGTTCTTCATCTAAGTATCTCAATTAGGTTCTTAGCAGTGTGTTTACAAAGTAGTCCTCTTTACGGACATGCCACATGTTTCTCTTTTTCGAGAGGAAGCCCAAACAAACTTTCATCCAAACAACCACCCCATTACGTACCTACCTACCTACCCATGGGAACGTGTGTACCTTTGTCATTTAGGATATTTCGCTGTGTAAATATTATTTCTTACGTACTCCTAAATTTACAAACATTTCATAAGAGGGTTGTAAGGAATACGTAAACCTCGTTCCGTTAACCGTCCACCTGTCTCTGATGTCTTCACACTCGAACGGTTCAGACTTCCTTCGGTGGCGGCCCTTTCCCTTATTACCTTAAAATCTCAACCGTAAAATTAACAGGGTAGGACAGGTTGGCGGTGTAACGGATTGTAGGTAAGACGTTACCAGTTCGCTCCAAAAGGTACGATTTTCAGGAGTATAAAATAAAAGCAAATGCAAGCATTTCTTGACAGAGTTCTCAACGACACTCAATATACCGATGTTCAAATAAATTTAGAACCAACCAAGACACACACCAATTTTTCAAAAAATTCCCTGTAAGCCATACGCTCGTTATTATTCCGTAAATTAGACTTCTTGAGCAATCACCAGTTCCAATAAGAGCTTGTATGCTAGAGGCGTCCGCTATTGACCTAATATTTTTATCAATATTTACATTAAATCAATTTGAAAAACAAGAATAATAAATGTTTCAACGTAAAATTATTGTACGGCTTCGATTCAATAATAAATAATGCATGGAACTTTGATCGTTACTAAGCAAGCATGCAGACTCCGTCTTTCGTTCAAAGAATAGGTAAGTTACAATAAACATAACCGGTGTCCTAGTAAATGATGGAATTGTCGCTTATTATCACTGTGATATGTAAGATTACAAAAAGAAGAAACAACTGCAAATAAGAAAATTAGGTCTTAAGTATTTGAAGAGTAATCACAATTTGATATCAAAAATGTGAGGTTTTATGTAAACTACAATTACAAGCTACAAATTCAAGATAAATCAGTGATTTTTAATTGCAAATTAAATGTCATTCTTAACTATTATCCTTGAATTGCAATTAATTTATTTGTGTTTGTTATTCTTATTGTTTCAATAAGAGGGATTAAGACAGCAACTTCTACATAGAAAGTTAGAAAAATAATGGCGATTAATAGCAACTGAATTGAATTTAATGGAGATCTTTTCCCTGAATTCGAAAAGACGTTTTTTGAAACTAAATTTATTAATAAAAGTATAACTATTAAAATGACTATACTAAATAGGTTAATCGTATTATTATTTTTAACTAAATGTTCTGATTAAAACTCAAAACATTTTTTTGATATTACATAACTATTTACCTCATCTTTAGCTTGAGATATAATAAGGAATAAATATGCTACTTCGACAACTGCTTCAAATCTCAAATTGTTAACATTAGAAAAGTCATTTAAAACAAGTTGAATTAAGCGCATTATACGAAAGGTGCTTCCAATAATTACAAGTAACTCACAATATATCTACCCATTCGAGGAGGATGGTGAAGTAAGTTCGTAAACTCACAGTTAAGTACAGCTTCATTGAAGTTACTTTCTATTAAACTATAATGTGCCCAGTTAACCGAAGGTCCTGAAGTAGAGGGATTAACTACAGGAAGGGCTAAAGGTAAATCAGAAGGTCAATTAAGACCTAATTCAACTCTAGCAGGTTAAGGGAGTTATGTTAGATTTTTGGCATAATTACAATTCCTATGGTAACACAGTTCCTTTTTGATATCATAGACTAACTATACCTAATTTAGCCCTTTAAATAAGATTATAGAAGCTTATTACCCAATTTACACAAGTAACTCCTTATCTTGCACCCTTTTGGCAGAACTGGCCTATACTCACACCAACCTACTAAGTGTATGGCAGAACTGGTAGCTTCTCCTTTCTAGAGTACATTTGAAATTTAAATTGTAAAGGAGTGTTAACTTTCCCGCGTACTTTAGTACTTTAGTTTAGCACAATTTTTAAACCATTCTGGGTAAAAACGAGTTGCACCTAAATAACTAGTTCTAACGGCCTTTTATTGCGCTGACTTACTGAGTTGAATTAAACGTATTATACGAAAGATCCTTCCAATAATTACAAGTAACTCACAATATATCTACCCATTCGAGGAGGATGGTAAAGTAAGTTCCTAAAATCACAATTAAGTACAGCTTCATTGAAGTTACTTTCCATTAAACTATAATGCGCCCAGTTAACCGAAGGTCATGAAGTAGAGGGATTAACTACAGGAAGGGCTAAAGGTAAATCAGAAGGTCAATTAAGACCTAATTCAACTCTAGGAGGTTAAGGGAGTTATGTTAGATTTTTAGCATAATTACAATTCCTATGGTAACACAGTTCCTTTTTGATATCATAAACTAACTAGACCCAACTTAGCCCTTTAAATAAGATTATAGAAGCGCATTACCCAATTTACACAAGTAACTCCTTATCTTGCACCCTTCGGGCAGAACTGGCCTATACTCACACCAACCTACTAAGTGTCTGGCGGAACTGGCAGCTTCTCCTTTCTAAAGTACATTTGAAATTTAAATTGTAAAGGAGTGTTAACTTTCCCGCTTACTTTAGTATAGCTCAATTTTTAAACCGTTCTGGGTAAAAACGAGTTGCACCTAAATAACTAGTTTTAACGGCCTTTTATTGCGCTGACTTACTGAGTTGAATTAAACGTATTATACGAAAGATGCTTCCAATAATTACAAGTAACTCACAATATATCTACCCATTCGAGGAGGATGGTAAAATAAGTTCCTAAAATCACAATTAAGTACAGCTTCATTGAAGTTACTTTCCATTAAACTATAATGTGCCCAGTTAACCGAAGGTCCTGAAGTAGAGGGATTAACTACAGGAGGGGCCAAGGGTAAATCAGAAGGTCAATTAAGTCCTAATTCAACTCTAGCAGGTTAAGGGAGTTACGTTAGATTTTTAGCATAATTACAATTCCTATGGTAACACAGTTCCTTTTTGATATCATAAACTAACTAGACCTAATTTAGCCCTTTAAATAAGATTATAGAAGCGCATTACCCAATTTATACAAGTAACTCATTAACCTTGCACCCTTCTGGCAGAACTGGCCTATACTCACACCAACCTACTAAGTGTCTGGCGGAACTGGTAGCTTCTCCTTTCTAGAGTGCATTTGAAATTTAAATTGTAAAGGAGTGTTAACTTTCCCGCGTACTTTATTATAGCTCAATTTTTAAACCGTTCTGGGTAAAAACGAGTTGCACCTAAATAACTAGTTCTAGTTCCAACGGCCTTTTGTTGCGCTGACTTACTAAGTTGAATTAAACGTATTATACGAAAGGTGCTTCCAATAATTACAAGTAACCCCCAATATATCTACCAATTCGGAGGATGGTAAAGTAAGTTCCTAAACTCACAGTTAAGTAAGTATAGCTTCATTGAAGTTACTCCATTAAACTATAATGCGCCCAGTTAACCGAAGGTCCTGAAGTAGAGAGATTAACTACGGGAAGGGTTAAAGATCAATCAGGAGGTCAATTAAGACCTAATTCTATTCTAGCAGGTTAAGGGAGTTATGTTAGATTTTTAGAATAATTTCAATTCGTATGGTAACCCAGTTTTTGACATCATAAAATAACTAGACCCAACTTAGCCCTTTAAATACGATTATAGAAGCTTATTACCCAATTTACACAAGTAACTCATTCTTGCACCCTTCTGGAAGAACTGGCCTATATTCACACCAACCTACTAAGTGTCTGGTGGAACTGGCAGCTTCTCCTTTCTAGAGTACATTTGAAATTTAAATTGTAAAGGAGTGTTAACTTTCCCGCGTACCTTAGTACTTTAGATTAGCTCAATTTTTAAACCGTTCTGGGTAAAAACGAGTTGCACCTAAATAACTAGTTCTAACGGCCTTTTGTTGCGCTGACCTACTCCGTTTCGCTTAATAATTTTTAACGAGCGAATTCCTCTTCGGCTTTCCGAACATCACTGCGCTGTTTACCGTCAGAAGAGCGTTGCATTAGTGAAAAGAAGAATTCCACGTTGTTTTGGGTAATTTTGCATATTAACCAGTTTTTAACATACGAAGATTTTACACAAATAAAAATCGCGTCTGTAGTGGGATATATGTTGTATATATCTTTACCGTTATTGGTAAATGTTTAGGAATATAGATTTCATGGTATGAGAAAAATTCTAAGTCACGCAATCTGGTTACGAAATTTCTTATTTGGAAATAACTTTAAAAAAATTATTATTACAAAATATGTTTATCTGCTTTGCGGTACTAATGATCTCATTATTACATCGAAAGTAGTGTAATAATATTCATATTATTACACTACTTTTGGTAACATTTAGTTTTGTTAAATTGGTACATCAGCCTGTCGCGTAGACGTGCGTAGACGTCAAGGTTAAATTATTAGTATTCCAAGAAATTTCTTGAACAGCTTTGCGTATTTTTGGGGTTGTACAGGTCAATTCTACATTTTTGTCTTCCATTTCGCGCACGTAAGTAAGTAGTTACTGAATTTGTCCCAGGGCTACTAGAATTTCAAAATTAAATACGAAACGTCAATGTCAGTGACGTCAGTGTAACCAACCCACGCAAAATTCCCCAGTGTAATACGAAAACTTGAACAGCCAAAATTTAATGGATTAATACAGCAACGTAGATAAAATAGTATATTACACTCGTTTAATAAGACGTACTGTCACACTCCTCGCTTCGCTCGTCGTGTTTTAAAACTCTCGTGTGACAATACTCCGTTTTATTAAACTAGTATAATAATATAGTACTATTATTTTCAAGTCTCCACCGATATGAGTTTCTAAAAAATTGAGCTATCGATGTGATTGGTTTTAAAAATTAGAACGTATGAAACAACGCTTTATGTTCCACATAAACTACGTCTTAAGTATGAATATATGTTGTTCAACATTGTTGAGTAGATAGTATCAACTTGTTGTTTTCGGGAATGTAACTTCCAACAATGGGGAGGAAAATTACTTATGAAAATTTGTATAGAATGATTTTTGAATGAATGATTTGAATGATTTTTTTTAATCGGCCATAACAAAGTTCTAGTGCGCTTATAATTATATAAGAACTGTATAAGAATTGTATATATATACAGATATACTGATTATATATACTCAACTGTTAAGTATGAGGGATTGGTTGAAGTAGTAAATGAAAAGGATATAAAATTATGTTTTCTTATATTTTTTCAATATAATTTTTTTTTTTTTTAAAATAGCAAGATTAATAAATTGAAAGTTTATTGCTATGATTTTTCGTTAGCAATCTTAAAAGTTATTGTATCTTGCGTATTGCGTATATCAATTCTTATTTTCTCGTCATATTTAACAAAAATGTTTTTTAAGCTGCAGGGTGGAACTTTAAATAACATGTTGGGTACCTAAATGTGAAATAATATGTTGAGTTATGCTATGAAATGTGAAGCGTATGTAAGGGTAAAGTATGGGGGTTGGATGAAGTAGTAAATGAAAAGGACAGAAAATTTTGATTTCTTACATTTTTCCAATATAATTTCAAAATTGTAAATTGGAAGTTTCTTGATGATTTTTCTTTTTGAATTCTAAAGTTCTCATTGTATCTATTCTGCCTGTTGTGCGTGGCATAATGAATTCCTCAATTCTTATTTTCTAGTCACATTTAATAAAAATGTTTTGCGGAGTGAAAAACGCATTAACAAACTTGTTGAAGTTATAATTGTAAGCTCGTCTCACGTTTTTACCCAATCGAAGGAATTTCAATGTAATTTCCCGCAAACTAGTTTGCGCGGTCATTTCGCAAGACTCATCCGATTAGGAGTTCCTTACCAGTAACGGACAGTTATTGACGCACTGCGCCTCGACTTCGTTATCCAGAGTGTCCGCGTCCGCGAACCGGACGGCCGTCAGTCCGGACAGGACGAGCAACAGTCCCTTCTTCCACATCCCTCGCGCCCATCCACAGAAGAGTTCTCACGGGCTCCACATTTACCGGGGGCCTCTGCCGATTTTCGAATGGGGCGCGCGTTTCGAGTGTTCGCGGCTCGCGCCGATCGATTTGACTGGATCTCCTACTCAGCCGACTCCACTTTGCGCTCCCTTAAGTCAAGTGGGGGGCTCCGGGGACGCCCCCACTACGGCCATCTCTATCTCTCTTTCTCTCTCTCTGGCAAGTGCGTAATTAGTCCGTCGGACGCTTCCGCCGTTTTAAATTGTAATCACTCGGAAGGGGGGCTTCTTGGGTTGAGTCGCGACCTGAAGGGAATAGATGTTAACCCTTCCTCCCTTTATAGGACATGGAAATCAGCAAAACAACCCCCGCTTGTTGGAGGCTGCTACAACAGCCTAACTCGTTTTTTAATATATTGGGTGTATAGTAACAATAGTCATATTAAGACATCCAAAAATTTTATGTACTTTTTTTATTTATATCGTAACGTTTATTTCTAATTTATTTACACTGTTCATAATTATACACCGCACACTACTTAATTTATTTACACAATTACTAAACTAATTAATTTATATAACACGTACACTTAAGTTTTTAATTTATTTGTACCATTCGCCTGTCCGTTTTTCGCACTGTTTACTCTGTCACGGCTTCACGTCTAATCTAATCTCCAACCGCAAGTCCGTCATTATATAGTCCTCCATTACGTCTCGAGAATCTTTTTGAAACGACCCGAAAGTAATAAATCATTCTTTCTTTAAATGAATATTCGGGAGTATTCCGGAACGTTCTTTTTTTTATAGGATTCAATTAGCGGAGGCCTTCCTTTGAGGCAGGCCGCCGTTTGATAAGGAGACGGCTTACGCTGGTTGTTTACATTTCGCGTTACAATATACAAAGGACAAAAATGCATTTTAGCGCCTTTTTCTCTGCAAGTAAAATTGTTTTACCCGTCCAAAAAATCTGAAGTGTTCTTGTGGGGCTTTAAGAACCTTTAAAATAAGCTATCGTGAAAGTTGTTTAATGCATTTGTGGCTCAATAAAGCCTTAAACGAGTCAAAACATGAGTTCAAATTAAATTATTAACAACTTTTAAAAAAGTGACTGTACATCTTTGATTTTGCTTAAAAAGTAAGCTCTTGTAGCGCACCTATAATATGTGATAAAAATTTCAATCTGATTCATCAAGCAAGTTTTGCAAAATTGAAACTGTTTATTCCAGGCATCTTGAATTTGTAAGCAACATTAACATGAGTCACTTAATAAAGCTAGAATAATTCTATAGAGTTCAACTTAAAGTAGATATACTTCTTCTATCAATCTAAATTGTCATATGATCTAAAATTTTATTCATACAGTCGTGAACCTGTATTGCAAAATAGTACAATTTTTTAGCTTATGAATAAACAGAATACCTTTTTAAATTTTTAAGCTGTATTTTTGCGCTTGCCATTTTGATATTCAGGACTTGAAATTTTATTATAAAAATGACTCCTTGGCGAAACTTCAAACATGAAGGGCTTTTAAGCGAGCAGTTGGGGGCGTGGTGGGGGAACTGTGATTCGAAGGGTACGAACATACCGAAGATACCTCGATGTCGCGGTCGACGTCGCGGTCGATGTCGATGTGAGGGCGAACATACCGAAGATGCTTTTCCTTTAAGTGTTCCTTGCAGTCTACTCGGGGAACGACGGGAACGTTGTTTATTGATTTGTCTATTTATTAAAAAGTACTGAAATAATGTACAACAGCGATAGTAGTGACAGTGATTATGACATGTCTTCAAGTGCAAAGTGGTGGATTCTCTGTAATTCATCAAATCGCCAATTTAATGTTCATCCCATAAACCAGAAAAGACAATATTTAGGTGAATATCACCATCTCTTCAATTAGTTAAAAAACCATCCAGATAAATTTTTTGCGTACATGAGAATGACTCTTGATACGTTCCAGTATATCTATGACAATGTAAAAACAAGAATTGAACTTTGCACATATAACAATTACCATACAAACCCTATTCTTGGCGAAGAAAAACTAGTAGTAACAATACGTCGCAATGAGAAGGAATACGGAAATTCGCCCGTCTTCAGTAAATAAAATTGCCTTCCGTATCTCCCTCCAGCTAAATGTCACGTGGTTTGAAGAGCACCAATGAACGTGCGAGTTACATCGCGATCAACAGCTCGATCGCAATGTAAAACAAACTATTTTGATCTGGCATCGACCGCGCTGTAAACCGCCATGATAGGCGGCGAGGGTGAATGGGTGAAACATCTTTGGTATGTACGCTTTCATAAGAAAATAAAGGTTTGTTTCGACATCGACCGCGACATCGACCGCGACATCTTCGGTATGTTCGTACCCTAAGTGTCAAAAAAATTGAACTATCCCCTTCAAATTCATAAAGTTTTGTATCTTGGAAACTAGTTAACATAAATCGTAAATTGATATATTGTTTTTAAATTTGTACCAACTTTTGTGTTCAATACGAATATTCCTACGATTCCTGATGCTGATGTCGACGAGAAGTATAAGTTTATATACTCTAACCAGTAGCAATTGGAACACTCAATAAAAGCTGAATTTACCGACGACATTCGAAAAGAGCCCGTTATCTCTATACAAAACCATGGGACTTATTTCGTTGCTTATTCAGAAACGCACTGGTATATTTTAAAACGCAGGTGTACGTGTTCGTGCAGTCGCCCAAGTGAAATCGTATATGTGAATGTATGGATATCTACAGATAAAGAAATAAAGGGTCCACTGGGTCACAATTTTTTTTACCACAGCGGCGCTTCGTTTGTATCTTCTTCTTCTTCTATGGAGCAGGTGTTTCGGTTCTTCGGCACTTATACTCGAGAAAGCAGTGGTGTGTGTATGTGTGTGCCATTTATTTATGCTATTTGAAAGTGAATTCATTGTTAGAGTTATTATCCGTAATGGACGACCGGGCGGCACCACTTAAAAAGCCATTAAGTGTTTTTGTTGGTGTTCCAATTGTGACTGGACAGAGCATTCCTAATTTTCACTACGAAGTCAATTTTTACTATGATCGATGTATTCATATCACAGTTGTGATATGAAGATGAGTATTTGCCAAATATGATAGAGTTAGGACGTAATTTCGACGTGGAACTTCATCTAATAAGTCGTCGGCGACTGAATAGGTACCTTATGATAAAAATTCACCAAATTTACCAATTCTTTACGTGAAACATGGCATCACTTTGGTCGAATTGCTGCTAAAACTTAGGTAATTTTCTACCAAATACAATTGGTGAAATAATCTATGCAATGTAAATACATAGTAACATATCTCACCTAAATTATTAGCTGAGATACACCCTGCTTTATTATAGATGACTAAATTCTACTTAAACATGCCAAGACCCTAGCTAGGGTCAGAAATGCTGAAAACCCAATTCACTAACGACTAAGGTCTGAAAAGTCTACAAAATGCGTTAAATGTACATATTCGCACGTTTTACCAAAAATCTTAAACAAAGCATTACTTCTCCATCTTTTCCTCGTTTCTTACATCTAAATAATAGGCAATTCACCATTCCGATGTGCTTTTAATTACCAAAGAGGAGATAAAACAATAAACGTAAATAAGGGATTAGTAATTCCACTCCATTATTTAAATTTCTAAAAACTGGCAGATAAATTGTGACTCAGAGGTTTTCTGCGAATTAAAACAATCCATAAAAATGTAAACATTAGTCAATAATCTGCGATAAGGGCACAACCTAATGAAAATTTTAAAAGAATTCCAGTCTAAATCTATTTATTATTCAAGGATGGGAGCGATGAAACATTTCAATTAGTCTGGAAATGCCGGCAGAAGCAATATGAGAGAAATAAGGGTACTTCACCTGCGCATCTTTGCTACCTGTGTACATCATTCTCTTTCCTGGATAACTACATAAAATTGTTCACTCTTCGTTTTAGACTACTCTATTCCTTCTTTGCATACAACATATTCAAATATCTATGAAAATTAAGGCATACATACATTAACTGATCCAACGGGGTGTCCAACGCAGACATGCATTATCGTTGATATTCTAGATGTAACAACTCCCAAAATCAATGTTAATGTTAACAGCTTATGATTCACTCACTTCCTACTGTCGTCATTTCAAACACTCCAGGTAATCTACAATAAACAATGGATAATTTAGTTTAGCATGCTTTGACCAACATAGTGAGTAGAACAGATCAACGTTCGGAAACAAAGAGCCTATGAGAAAGAAAACTCCTGTGAAATCGCTTTAAGCAAATTTCAGTTTAATGTATATAAAGCGAGAGCGGAAATTTCACCCTCCACTTTTATTCCTACATACACATCAGTCAATCCAATACTTAAAGCGCCTATGTACCTAATCCATAAAACTTTAGTATACAAATTTTTATTGAACACACCCACACAAGAAAAATACAAAAATAACATTCATATGTAAATATCAGTCACAAAAATTAACATAAAAAAATGTAATCAACGTATACATTGTTTAAAAGCGCTCGGTTTGGTCTTAACCTTCTCCCTGTCCTTCTCCTTCGATACAGTCTTCTCGAAGCATTTCCAAAGTCTCAAAGTCTCGTCTGCTCCGGCGGACAACAGCGTTGTACCATTGGGGGACATCGCGAGGTGTAAAACTCTTGCGGTGTGACCGGTCAGCTCGGCCACTTTCGTCATGATGGGATACTTCCAGATTATCAACTCGTTGTTGGCGAAACCGTGACCGGACACGAGTTCCTTGTAGTTGGAGGCCCATAGGAGGGCGCAAACCTGCAAAACATAGGATAAGTATGACAGACTTTTTAATTTATGGAATTTTTACTTGTGACTTCGTGTCGACGGCGTTAACGCAACTGCCGGTGTTGACATTCCAGAATCGGATGTGGCGGTCTGCCGTACCCCCGCCGCTGGCTAAAATGTGTGGCTGCCAGGGACACCAAGCTAATGCTTTTACAGCGGCTTGATGTGCAGTTAAGGTGTACAGAGGGGTCGATTGGGAGTGGTAATTTCCGCTCACCTGAAACGTTTCATTTGTACCAAATCAACAATAGAAAACAATTAAATTAGTATTAAAAGTCAATGAACCTATTCACTTTTATAATTAATATTTATACTCACAGCTTGCCAGATATTCAAAACATTGTCATTTCCTCCACTGGCTAAGTACTTCTCGTCAGTCGACCACTTCAGCCCGCACACTTCCTGACTATGTCCCGAAATGGTAGTTATCAAATGATCCCTAATCCGTACGTCATGGTGGATGATTTGACCGCTTCTACATCCCGTAGTCAGGACATACTTGTTCCAAGCTAAAGAACCTACCCTGGCCGAGTGACCGTCCATGATGCGGAGTTTCTTGTTCTTCGCGCAGTCCCACAACTCCACAAGGCCTAAATATAATTTTAATTAGCACAAACCGATTTAGAAAATTGTAATTCGGAGTTAATCGGGAAGGGAATGTTTTACCATTTGTTTTTCCAACGGCTAAGCAGTTGCCATCTTGGATCCAAGCCAAAGAGCACACGTAATCATCTCCTGGCAATTCTAGTAGTAGATCTATATTACCGGTACCTAAGAATAAGAGAAATCATTAAAAACTTGTTTTCGTGGAATGTTCTTAAGAGAGGTACAGCAATGCAGGCGAAATATGGTTTACTGTGTGATCGAACGTTAATCTAAGATGTTCAGTTTTCATCTCTACATGTTGTCCTCTTTTACTGCATGAGGTTCGAGAAACGTGTCTGGTCTATATGTAAGAGCAGTACCACACATTCCTGTCAGATATGTTAACTATTACCATCTAATTATTTACAATGCATGCATAAAGTATGGAATACAATTTATTACAGCATTATTGAATGTTTATACGAAAATCGCTCGAACAGGTCCTTTTTCGTTTTAAAGCTTACACCTTTTTTGGATAGCTGGGTCCTGTTTTTTCCAGTTTTCCAAAAAAGCAAAGTCATCCGACACTGTGATAAATTCTAAATACTTAAATGAAAACAGCATTCAGTTTTAAAGTTATGCATGTACCTAAGGAGATTTTAAGTGTAAAGAGGCCTCTTAACTCCAAAGTAAAAACGTGTTTTGCAATACCAACCTGCATTCCACAAGTAAATATGGGAGCCCAAAGCCGCTGCCAGAATATTATTCGAGTTCCAATCCAACAAATTCAGATAGAAATCATCGACTATATCAGGAGCATCCAGTATCCTATCCGGAGCTTGAGGGATATACCTGCTGCTACTCTTGGAACCGGGAGTCTTCTTCGCTTGAGTATAAACGGCTCGCATGGGGTTCTGGAACCCCTCGGGAGCCGACGGAGCCTTATTCTTATAAGACAATATCCTCGGGTTGTTCGCGTCGCCGTCGAGATTGTTCTCCGACCTGACCCTCTGCAGTTCCTTCTGCAACGGGTTGTCCTTCTGCTCCTCTTCGTCGAGGGACAGCTTATAATGCGCTAGATCGAAGTTACTGGCACTCCTCGACGGTATGAACCGATCGGCGACGGGGGTCTTGGCGGATTTGTTCGGAGTAGGCGTTTTGGTTGATTTCTTCCCGGGGGTTCTCACTGGGGTCTTTAATCGCAGCGGGTCGACATCTCCAGCGCCCCCTTTAATAATAAGGATATTTTTATTGACAAGTTCCATTTCTAATAAATTTGTTTGTTTGTTAAAATGAGTGGATAACTCATTTCGAAAACGTATACTCAGTCGATAATGATAATGAGGAACAAGCAAACGATCTGTGCAATACATTCAACTACATAGAACTACAGAAACTAGAACCATAAGAGCACTCAGAAACAGGATAAGGAACAGGGATACGCTTAGGGAGCTAGGTGTCCAGGATGTAGTGAGGAGGACAAGAGCTAGATGACGCATATGGAGAGACCATGTAGATAGAATGGGCCTAGAACATTATGCTGAAGTAGGCGAAGATACAGAATCCCAACACTTTATGACCTATAATTAAGAAAACAAAAAGAGCGATGGAACGAGAGCTGGAGTTCAGGATCGCAACAGATGTAAAAGTAAAACAGGATACTGTCCTATTAAATGAGGAAGAAGTTTCATTTCAACGAACATAGATGTGGATATTCCTGCTGATGAAGTTCTAGTCTACGAAAGGTGCGAGTTAAGGAAATATGAGGGAAAAGAACAATTAAGCCTATAGAACGCAACGCAACAAAATCTGTATTGCTTGCATTTTTTCGCCTCACTATACAGAGCTTCCTGTATTTGGTCGAAGAGAAAAAAACGCAGTCACATTTTTCCTTCCTCATACACGTCTACTACATTTCTACAAGAGCCTCGTAATGTTATACCTTTTACCGGCGTCTTCGCGGAGGAATTGAGCGTCGACGTCGAGAACGACTTCGACTTATTCAGCGAGGCGTTAGACGTGGAACAATTCGAAGAGTTCACGTCGGATTTCTTCAGCCATCTTGGCGCAGGACCCCGCACCGGACCCTCCATTGTTAACAAACTGTTAACGTCGTTCCAGAACTTAAAGTGTGACATGTTGAGCCGTGATTCGACGCTCGATCCAGTGGTGACACAACGGCGACAGTCCAACGGTCTCACGACGTCGCGAACGAACCAGAAGTTGATAAAGCAGCGCGAAGTTATGGAGATATGGAGAATAACCGTTGAAAAATGTCCGCATGCGAGGCGAGAACGTTGGCAAGATTTGAAAAGGTTGGGGGGGGGGGGGTCGTAGAAGAGATGTATGCAGCCAACGATATGCGGTGGTTTTCGTTGCGGTTTGTAACAGTGGCGGATTGGTGAGGTTTGATTGGTCGACAGTTGCTTTGAAAGCATGAGCACGGAACGAGGTTATAAGGGTGCCGAAGGGAAGCTGAAAATGTCATATATATCGTTAATATTAGAATATTACTATTAAATGTGGTTTTTCCAGTTTCATGAACCTGGCAACGCTCGTATGAATCCCAGATTCACTTTACAATCCATAAATGTACCAATGTTAAATACGACTTCGTCGTTCCGTTAGCTCGTTCTGTCAAACTTCGTATCCCGTGTCAGGGCACCGACACATCTGTCAAATGTCAGTTAACCGAATTCTTCAATGGTGGACCCATAGCCGACGGACGCACATCGGCGGATACAGGCGAAACCCCCTCGGCGACCGGCTGTCTCGCTCACTTCACCGTTAAAAACTGTACACGTAAGCGCGACTTCTTATCCAGCGGAGCCGCCGTCCCGTCGACCCGACACCCCGCGCGCCCCGAACGTAAACAACCGACCATGATGGCCGAAGCGGACACCACCGTGGAGGCGACGAGGAGGCTCAACGTGAAGAAACAGACGCTCGACGACGCGTACGCGGCGCCCGCGAACTTCCTCGAGATCGACGTCGTCAATCCCGTCACGACGATCGGCGTCGGGAAGAAGAGGTTCACGGATTACGAGGTCAAGATGAGAGTGAGTACACGTTACCTTACCACCCCCTCCGGTCGTGATCGGGAGGGAAGACTTACAAATCTTTTCGATAATTCGTCGCGTCTTGAACGTATTAACCGTATCGGTTCGGAATGCCAGGACCATACGAATTTAACAAGTCATGATTGATTCACCTAAACCTTTTTGAAGATACTATGATTTATTTCGGCTGTAACTTCGCTTCTCGGGGTATCTCAGTATCGGTATAGCGGACATTGAGATTCGCTTACCACATTATCATAACTGTAAAAATCCAAGTGATATGAAGTGCCAGAAAAGACAACAAATCTTTTTTAAAGTCTCTCTTCTACTATCTTCTACTCAGATATAATCAGTGTAAAACGTGGGACTAGGTTGTCATGGCATGTTACACTTAAAAAGACTTGGGGGGTACATTCTTTTCGATATTTCATCACGTCTTGAATGTATTAACCGTAATGGTTCGAAGTGCCAGGACCACTCGAATTTAACGAGTCATGATTGATTCACCTAAACTGTTTTAAAGATACTATGATTTACTTCGGCTGTAACTTTGCTTCTCGGGGTATCTCAGTATCGGTATAGTGGACATTGAGATTCGCTTACCACATTATCATAACTGTAAAAATCCAAGTGATATGAACTACCAGAAGAGACGACAAACAAATCTTTTTTTTTTTAAAGCCTTTTTTCTACTCAGATATAATCAGTTTAAGACTAGGTTGTCATGGCACGTTAGACTTACAGTCTTACAATTTTTTTCAATATTTCATCGCGTCTTGAATGTATTCACCATAATGGTTCGAAGTGCCAAGACCAGTGTTGTTAAGTATTTAAATACAAGTATTTAGAAAGGTATTTTAAATACTTTTTATGTATTTAAATACATAGTTAAATACATAACCTTAATTTGTATTTACTGTGTATTTAAAATACATTTTTTTCGACATTTTAAATACAGTAGTTCAAATACATTTTTGGGCAATGTTAAGATCCATTATTTGCTAAATTATTCCTTAAATGCTCTTACATTTATTTTATTTTGTTACAGTAACTATAAATGCGCATTTTTATACATTTTTTGAGCATATTTCCGGCTGGTCATTTGTATTTACATTTTGGTTTATGTACCTACATGCTTATTTTGAAGCTAATTGTTACAGTTATAATGATCCTACGACACTTTTAAAGGAGTTGCGATTATCTTAACGAAGGTGTACAATTCATAAAGTTTTTAAAAAAGTTGTGACATTGTAAAACAATTTTTAAGGTACTAAGTAGCTTGTCGACATTTTTAAAGAAGTCGCAGTTATCTTAAACTTAAGCTCTTGTTTCAAAATAAGTTAAGGAGCTTCTAAACAGCTTATGACAACTCTAATGCAACACAAATAACTTGAACTGCCATATATGAAGTTGGAAAAGTAACTAATGCAGTTTTTTAATTAGCTACTTCGTTAGATCAAGTTAAAAAGTAGTGTCTAATGTGTCGACATCTTTGCCTTGGGATTATTTTTTTTGAAGTTTGAAACTTACATTAGCCTGTTGTGTTTTAAAGAATCACTTAAATTTCTAAACACTTGTTTACAAAGTAGTTGGTAAATTTCGGAAAATTGCAAAAATTTTACGATTTCATGAAGCAAAGAAAATAATTCCTGACACTTTTTGAGATTGTTTTAAGTGTTAAAACCATAAACTTAGGTTTAGTGTATAAAAGCCGGCCTATGTATTTGAGGCTTTTAGATACAAATAACTTAGATATTTTGAAAATAATTGAAAACTTCACAACTTCGGGCAATAAAACAAAGATTTTACAACTTCATTAGAAAGTTTCCATTAGAAATTAGATTCCATTTTCTTAAACTGATTTAGAAATTTCAAAAATTGAATAATTTAAACAATTTCACGAAAAGAATAATAGGAATTCTAAGCTTCCTGGGGTTATGCTTAACATTGCTGCAATTAAGAATAATTTACAACTTTAAATACTGTTGAAATACCTGTTATTTGTATTTAAATACATTGTCCAAAGAAGTATTTAAAATACAAGTAAATACATTTTGTAAAAAGTATTTGCGTTTGTATTTAAATACATTTTTAAAAGTATTTTTTATTATTTTTAACAACACTGGCCAAGACCACTCGAATTTAACAAGTCATGATTGATTCACCTAACCTTTTTGAATATATACTAAGATTTATCTATGCTGTTACTTTGCTTCTCGGGGTATCTCAGTATCTGTGTAGCGGGCATTGAGATTCGCTTGCCACATTATCATAACTGTAAAAATCCAAGTGATATGAAGTGCCAGGAAAGACAATTTATTTCTAAAGCCTTTCTTCTACTCAGTTAGGTATATCAATATTCGGTTTAAAATGTGCGACGACATTGTCCAATATCTAGACTCCATCGTTTTCGATTCTCCTGCTGCCCATCGTCTAAGTTTCGTTTACTCATCGCTTTACGAACTCCCTTGTGCCAAGTTCTTTTTGGGCGCCCCTTTTTCTCTGGTGATCCAGTTCATTGTTTGCTTATGTAATCTCTTGCCATTCATACGTTGTACATGGCCGTACCAGATAAGTTGTTTTCTTTCCATGTCAGTTGTAATTATTGTGTCCTGAAGTCCCAGTTGTTTTAGTTTCTTGATGTTTTCTAATATTTTCCTTAATCAGTTTCCATATGTTCTTCTTTTGTGTTTCGTTTATTAAGTCGGTCTATTTGATATTACGAAATTTACTGCGGCAAATGCAGGCTCAATGATCTGGTCGCTACTAAATGATGGTATCAAATTGTCTGATTTCTAGAGCAATTTCTAATACACAAGTATTGCCTGTAAAATATAACATTTCATTTTATATCGTAATTAAATCCTCATGGGATTTTCTTATCATGATTGATTAAAAGTACAAAACACAAGGCTTCCCTTTCAAAGCCAATTACAGAGACTGAAAAATACAACACAACACATCTGTTTTAAATGTAATAATTTGGGAACATTGACTGCAATTATTTCTTCTCTTGAAATATTTGTCTTATTGATATATAAGCCTTCTACAAACTTAATATTATATCTAAGCTCATCCTTAAAGTAATCTTAAATACCAAAAAACGCTTTTTAAACTTATCTTCAACTGACCAAAAGTCACCTTTTTTCGCATGACATTGAATAAAAGAGGAAACCATTGACTTATTTGCTTTTTAACTGATAAATGCAAAAATGTGTTTATAGTTTATATATTTGAGACCTTCAGGATACAGTTATCTCCTTTGACATTACTTGAAATAAAAATACCTAAAAATAAAGAAGTTTCAACACTAATATAGGAATGTTGCAATTGTTACAAATTAGATAAAATAATCTATATTCACAAATAGTTACTAACCCATTGCAATCTCGAAACTTGTTATTTAAATCTTGAAGTCTTAAACACAATTAAGATAACCAGATATCCTATGTAATACCATCATAATATATATGATTTATCAAGTGTGTACATTAATTCCATTAACATGATAGCTATGCATATCAGGATTTACAACTCAAATTTAATGTTAATATACTGGACCCTTATTTAACCTTTGTTTTTAGACAAATTTGCCTGTATTCAAAATAAAAGAATCCAGCGTCCGGAGAAGGTACAGTGACTTCGAATGGCTCAGGAACGAACTAGAAAGAGACAGCAAGATTGTCGTACCACCGTTACCGGGTAAGGCATGGAAAAGGCAGCTGCCATTCAGAGGGGACGATGGAATATTCGAGGAGGATTTCATCGAGGAGAGGAGAAAAGGCTTAGAAGTCTTCATTAACAAGTAGGGATTTTTCTTTAATTACATTATTCACAAGTATTTAATGGTTTCTTTTCTATTTTTGTTTAGAATTGCTGGTCATCCCTTGGCTCAAAATGAAAGGTGTTTACACATGTTCCTCCAAGAACCGATTATCGACAGAACGTATGTGCCCGGAAAGATCCGTAATACATAAAGAATGAATCACGTGAATAGTCCATAGAAATCCATCCTACTTTCTATTCTGAATTTTGTTATGTCTATTTATACACGATTTATTTTGGTGCCCAATATTCACACATTAGATTTTAGTACACTCGGTATATTTGTATATGTTGTTGAAAGTTTTTCGATCTGTGAAAATATATATAAAATTAAGGTTTGTATGTCAAGCTAAAATTGCCAATATTAAAATTAAATACTTGGGATAAATTAGGAAAATTAAGAAAAATATGTATTTAATTGAATACTGTTTGATATGAACTATGCAGTTTTAGCTCATTTCATCTGGAAAACTCGCATGATTTTATCAACAGTGCATTATTTCTTTTTCCAGATGAATTGGATATTTTTAATTATACCTTTTAAGTGATAATCAAGGATCAAATCCTGCTGTAATAATAGTTGTAAGTGTGAAGTTCTGGTGAAAATTCACACCTTTATTGTGGTTACATCAGTTTTCTTACAAAAAAAATCAAATGAGGCCTATAAAATATAGTACTTTTTATCAGTTTTATATTTTAAATAGCAATATAAGTAAAATTATCTTAAAAGTATAAATACACTGTATATTCTTTTAATCTTATTTTAGATATTCTCGGTTACTTTGTCTTTGATATTGCGTTTAAGGTTAAAAATTAAAAAAGGACCGGTATGAAAATCTCTATTCCGCGCTTTAAAATGTGTTTGTAATATAAACGTTATTTAGGTTATCTATATGTATAGTTGTCAAAGTATGTATTTACTCTAATAAAATTTATTTACAAGGTATCCGGTGGTTCTACTATCGAATCGTCTTGCCTCCAACTCTTCTGTCCTTTCAGGGCTATTATCTCCATCCAAGTCCCCTTCAAAATACTACAAAGAGGATCAATTTTTTGATGCTGGTATATAATGTACTCACTTAGCCTCATTGTACAGGTCCTTGGTGTTGGGCATAACTTCCTTTAACAGTTCGACGCATGGCAAAACTATCACAGTTAAAAATTGGACTTGGTCTTCTGGTACCATTTGGGACTTTTCACGGTCCATCAGCGAGAGAGGGGTAAGTCCCATCTCTTTTTCCAAGTCTCCTTGGCGATAAAATTCCTCTGAACGAAACATAAATGTTATCAATTAATCTCCAGTGTATTCTAAATGCTTATGTTTTCTTACTATAAAGATTGTCGCAAATGGTTTTGGCCACGAGGTAAGGCTTACAAGAGCCGGACAAATCGCAGCTGGTCAACATTATAGCTTTAATAAGACTACGGTGCCTGTTATTCTTCCAATCGAGCTTTTTCTCAGAGATCAACTCCATCAACTTCACTCGATATTTAAAGTAGGCCGCCAAGTCTGTAGCTAAGATCGCATCCTTCATCTGCCTGCAGATATCCTTGTACATTTTCTCGGATACGTGACGGTAGAAGTTACACCCCTGTAAGTAAAAGTTGTAACATCGTAATTGTTCGAATGATTGGGTTCATTTTACGCTCAAGATGATCATCGCCACTCTGTAATGGTGATTCTCGAGGATCGATTCGTCGTAGAGCTGGGACAGGACGTCGTCGGTGAGTTGTAGGAAGTTATTAGTAAATCCGCCGTGGTCTAAATCGTGACAAAGTGCCGCCACAACTAGAGCTTTCAACTGCAAACATATCATTAATAAAAGTTCTATAACTGAAATGTTGGTGTACTTCGACGCTGTTGAAGAGACTCTTATTCCTTAACAGGATAAGGTACATGCAATGTGCCACATTGAATGCGTGCTCCCAATTGTGATAGTAATTGGCACGGTAGCACTTTTTTACTGTCAAAATGAACTCCATCAGGTTGTTTATATCTAGGTACGCTTCTCCGATCGTGTCTACTATCATGTGGAGCACTAACTGTGGCGTGTTGCAGTAATCTTCAGGCGTGATGTACCAACGGAACCTACAAAAGATTTTATCCCAGCTTGTAATTACAGTAATTACGAAATGACAAGTTACTAGGAGTATTTTGTGAGTTAGATACCAAGTGAGGTAAAGTACTTAACCTAGCTTACTCTGTAAAATTGTAGGGTAGTGGTACAGTCGCGTTGTATACGAAATACTCCATATCGTGGATGCAAGGTTTGATTTGCCTCTGCAACAAACTCAAGTTGCATTCGTTGCTTTTCTCCTGCAAACCAAAGATTTGTAAGAGCTTTGTATAAATGTGATTGGAAAATTACAGTTTTCAACATTTTTGTTTGCAATCTGGTGTAATGAAGAGCCAAGGCGCAGTACACCGAGAAGGTTTTGAACAGATTCTCGTCGGACGGGGTGAAACACACACCTTTTATTTTATTCATCACTTGGACGACACCTGAAACAAACAATTTTAACATTGAAAGGGGTAATTTAATTTTTTTGAATTAAATATCCGTTGATACCAACACATTCGGGTTTCATTCCCACTAAACATGATAACTTACAAAAACTCGCAACGAACATATTTTACTGTTGTGATAAGATATTATATATCTTTGGTACCTACCCTTACTATTACTATAGTATACAATTTTTTATGCTTAGTGGGTTGTTGGCACATTAACACTAATTGTTAACGTATTTCAAACCATTTATACTAACTATATGGGCCCGTTCAGAACACTTTGTTTTTTAAACATTTTGCTCTGTTTTTAAAGTATATTTAAAAACTAAACACTTCGAAGATTTTGCCCTAATTGTATACTCAAGCGGCTTAAGGCAAAATGTAAGTGTTCTGAACAAATATAGCAGTATTTATTCTCACCTAGAATATTATCGACGCTGACGATGGGCATGCAGAGGATAGACCTGGTGATGAAGCCGGTGTCCTCTTCAACTTCCGTGAAGAACCTCGGATCGTTGTAAGCGTCCCTGATGTTAACGGTAGTGCCGGTCCTCGCCACCAAGCCGGCGATGCTACGATCCTTCGAGAGCCTTACCTTAACGTTCTTCTTGAACATCGTCGTGTCTACGTCGCCGATTCCCTCGTCGAAAACTTCGGCCAGCATTTCGTCGCTTTCCTCTTGTATGACGAAGAACGAACCTCGCTCCGCCCCCAGCGCAGCCTTGGCGAATCTCTGAGGGGAAATGTTAATGTGAGGATCGAAGAAAAACATTTAAGAAAACTGTGCAAATCCGCGAAAAGGCACAGCAGATGATATAACTAGAAGTGAGGTCGAAATGCTGAGATTAACACTAAACAAAATGTACTTGCGAAAAATTACTACGACCGCGTTGGGTATGGAACTCAAATTACTCAAACTACACCACCAAAAGCGTTGGGGACAATGCCTGCCATATCTGAAGAGGTATAATAAGTTAGCAACCTCCAGATCTTAGAAACCACTAGCTGCCAGTTACTAAAATCCTCTCTTTTCAAGCTAACTACTCACTACAATTTCAGTGATCATCTTCTCCACTTTGACAGTTTCCGCAAAGTAACACTTGGTGAGATCCAACAGGAAATCGTTGAGCTCCTGTTGTTTCTGTAAGCTCAACCTCAGTTGGTTCTGGTAGATGGCCGCTCCCATCCAACCGGTGACCACGATGGATATTTTCAAGTCGTCTTTGGTGAAAGGCGGTTGGGTGACGTCACGGTACAGTTCTATCACAGCGTAACATTCGCTCTCGCTGGTAACGATAGGTAAGCACATGACTGACTTCACTAGATCTCCTAAAAATTTAGGTGATCGAAAATACAGCTCAAGAGCATTATCATGAGTGCACATGTTTGAAGCAATGGAATCAAAAGGTCCGAAACAAAAAAGAGTTAATTTTACCTTGATACCCTACCCCAACTGGAAACCTTTCATCTCCGAGGATATCGTCGACCATGAGGTATTCTTTCTTGAGTGCCACATATGCTGCCACTATTGTACCCTTTTGTATTTTCCAGTTCACTTTGTGACGCTCACCCGCGAAATTCCTCTGGCTCTGGTATATTTCTTCAGATGCAGAATCCACCATGTACAAGGTAACACCTTCGAAGTGGTAAGTCAAAACAGTTCATTGAGTCGGAAACTTGATCAGGATAATTGTATACACCAAAAGAAGATAAACATATTTCTTGTACATCATAGCATAACTAACTAGAAACAGGTATGTACCAAGACCATTTTTGTAACCTGCAGATTATTGAATAATCTCTACAAGTAATATGCATAGTTTTCTTACCATCTGCTTTGGTAGTAGATTTCAAGACGTCACAAGTTTCATGAAGAAGAACGCTCAAATCTACGGTATCGGATAACAACGATGTCAAATCATGTATCAGTACAGAGGGCTTGTTGTCGATGAAAAATTTAAATTTCTGATATTCCTTCTCTGGTTCCAAACGAGCTCTATCGCTTTTCCGTACAATTTTAACGTATGGCGCTATTATTCTCCTCGTAGCCCGATCGGTGGTGTCGATCGCTATGGCTTGGTAGTCCGCAGTGGGATTACTGAAATATTTCGTTTTTCTCCTCTGCATTATGTGAGTATTTATTAGGAAATGGATGTGTAAACTTTAAGTACAATGACAGCAGGAAACTGTCATTGTATACCTGCTGACGTAGAAAATAACAAGTCGCCCTTAGTACCTCCGGACTTTGATGACCAATTCACTGCTTCCTGGTTAACAAAAGTGGTATGTAGCTAAGTATGACCGTTGCCTGAGTATCGCAAAAATACTGAGAAATCAATAATTATTAAATTACACAATTAAACTCATTTAAAAAGGATTTATTTCCACAAAATATATCTATCACAAAATCCAAATGGTTTATTTGAACTTCCACGAAGTGATGTATAAAAATAATTTATTAAAACAATTCACCTAAAACTTGCCGAACGTATACAGTCTGTTCTGCATCACGACTCGCTTGTATTCGACGATATAACACAGGGCAATCCAAAGACGCGCATTTTACCTCATAGGTGGAAGTACAGGCCTGACAAATCTACAAAAGAAGACTGTTAATATGCATTCTCATCGAAACTCGTTAAAGCTCACCAAGTTAACATCCTGATTTGCTGTTTCCCAAGACCTTAACTTCTCCATTATTATAACAGTAGTGACGTCAGGCGTGGAGCGGCATTTCTCACAAATACCCGTTTGGGTTTGTTCATTACAAGTCAAACAGTTCATTGTAGAGAAATATTGAGAAATTGTACTCTTTTTACCAGGCGACACCGAATTAGGTAAAGTCTGTATTTGTTTCCTAGCCATCTGGTTATACCTTAAATAACAACAGCAATGAGTGGTCAAAATTAAATAATGCGTTATTACCAAAGGTGAAGATCCGCTCCAATCAAATTGAAGCATCTATTGATGGGTGGAATGATCACCCTGGTGATATAGTAAACTGCATTTGGTCTCAAGGACGGGTCGTTCAGTAGATCTCTTGGACTTCGTACCAGACGAATTAATGGTAAACCTGGTGGCCCATTGACTATTATGTATGGAACGCGTTCCCCACTTCTCGGTTCATTTCTCTTGTCAACTGCCGTCCATCTCCTGTTGAACAAACTAATGTAGTATAATCTTAAATATCTAAATTTAAAGTTAACCTGGTCAGTTCCAAAGCCGGTACGCAGGCGTTAGGTCGGTACCCAGAAGCCCCGCGATATTCCCTAGCAAAAGTTAGGTCTTGAATGCTTGCTCTCCCCGCATGGATCTTATTAAACTGCCTCAAGACGTATTTCTTGACAAGGCTTACGTCCTTTGTATCGAATAGGATTTTCAAGCACTTCTCAAGCATCTGGAGATATAATGAAAAAAATCATATTTCAAAGACCGAAGGTTGTCCAGCGTTTCGAAGGTGGCCATGGTAGTTAAATCATAAGAAAACACCAAGTCTTCACCACCAATTTATTACAAATGAGCGACCGGTTTCGACTGTCTAAAATTCTAAATCATCAGGCTCGTACTAAATAAATGAGGAACATTAGAAATAAAAGGTAAGTATCTTACAAAACAATACTCACATAAAAAATGATTTTAAAGATTTTTGAAATTAAAATTTTAAAAAATGACTGATGATGACTGCTAGACAGTCGAAACCGGTCGCTCATTTGTAATAAATTGGTGGTGAAGACTTGGTGTTTTCTTATGGTTTGAATTAATATTTGTTTAAATGTAGGTAATAAACTTGCCTTACTAACTGCTGGACAACCATCTCTTCTAACGGTCTCAATACCTTTGGCTTCGTAAACTGGTTCTTTCTGATCGGGACTCTCATACATGTAACCCACGTACCTTTTCTTCGTTTGTAGGATACACGGCTGATAGACTTTTTCGAGTTTGAGTTTCATAGGGTCAGGATTGGACAAAGTCACTGCTTCAGCGATTTTCTTGCCGATTTCAAAAGCGTGTTCTCTGCTTTTACCAGGTACTAACACGAAAAGGGAATCCGTGTCGCCATATACGACCCTCGCGCCCCACTCGGGCGTGTTGTCCACCATTTCGATCGCCCTTTGAAGGGTCTCCCTGCCTGTTTGCAATAATGAATTGGGTAATTTTTGGGAAGTATAGCACACAAAATAAGAAACACACCTTTGCTTACTACGCTATCAGCGACTTCCACTGATGGCATCCTTCCGCTGAAGTTAGCAGAGGTGTATCCATACGTCACATTAGCGATGAGTTTAAGTCCCAACTGTCGATTGTGTAGTACTTTTTGTAGCATTCGCTCGTCTTTATTTTCTTTCATTGCGTTCTTCACCATAAGCCTCGTATCGAGTATCTCCCTCAACATCCTCGGCAATATTCCGTCCCTCACTTGTTTCTTAACGAAGGCGACGCCACATGGTGAAAAATTCAAAAGGTCTCTCCTTAACAGTTTCTCCACTTTCCTCTTCGACACTTTCAACTGCGCAGCGCCGAATTCGAAAGGTTGATTCTTCCCTAAGCTCTCCACTCTACCGATGCAAGTGGTGAAGCAGTAATTATAAGCGATGATTATGGAAGGGTACAAACTCTGGAAGTCGAGAACGATGACCGGATCATTGTAGAGCTTCGATTCCGGCTCTAATACCAAGGCGATATATTCAGGCGCTTTCATGTGAGCTCTCTGTTGTACACTGGGAGACACCGGGATGAAATTGAGCGGTTTCGCCAAACGGAGCATCATCGATTCGACCCGAAACTGGGAACCCCGCGATAAAACTTCGAAGAACAGAATACCAAACAATCTAAAACAATAATAATGACAGAACCAAAAAGTTTACATTGTGGATACTAAAAAAATATATTTGTTATTTTGTTATTTATTAAGCCAGAAAAAATATGCAGAAATATTTTTTCCTTCAAATCGTAATTTACATTGAAGGACGAAGTCGTTCAAAATAAGACTAACTTCTGTTACTGAAATATGTCCACCTTCAATCTTTTGAATCGTTTTGTGGAAAATAGATGCCTGAGGACTTTTCAAGGAAGGGTAGAACCTACAAAAGACTGGACAATTGGTCACCTTATGTTACACCTTCAAAGCAAGTACTATATAATTTTTTTGACTCAACTTCATTTGTAATACTAATTGTTATTTACATAATTTGACAACATAACTCTTACCGTGCGAGTTCGCTCGTCCTCCCTAAAAAATCCAGCTTATCGAATAAATCTAACACCGTCTCCACCCGAAACAAGTAATAACGAACCACTCGATGCCTGTACAAGTTGGTCCTGTGGTCCCACCAGAACGTCAGATCTCTGAAGGGGTAATAAGGCACTCTTTTGTGTAAAATATGGTAAGTGATGGACTCGAAGGTGTAGCTCTGCAACGCTACCTCGTGTCGCATGAGACGCCAAACGTCTAAAACTATCCTGCCGGATATTTTTACTTCATTGGGAGATTCGTCGTCTTTACTCCTCAGGTTGTTGGTAGTTCTTCCTAGGAGCGACTTCAGGTTTAGGCCGAGGGTGTAAGCGCGTTCTATGAGGTAACCCCAGGATAACATTTCGATTTCGTAGCCAGCTACTACATCGGGATCCCAATAAGTGATTGGATCGAGGATCTTATTCAGTAATTCCTCCTCAGAATCCACATAGGTTATGTCACAGTCCACTCCACAGCCGTTCAATATTGGTTCCTTGTTACCATCAGGTAAGGAGTTGACAGCTATGATTCCTTTGAACCTAGTAGGTTTTGTTTCAGTTACAGGTACATCATTCAGAATGGAATAAAATATGGCTCTAATCGGATCGTAGCTAGGATCAGGTTTGAAGTCACCTCTGGTGGTGGTATGTACTTCCATCACCATTACTGTGAGGTATTGGTGCTCCACCACGGCTCTACCTTTTTTGAAATTTTCTAAGGAATGATTAAATCCAAAAGTGTTGTTAGGGGTGACTCCTGTTAATTGACTAGTATTATGAATACTGTCCTGATTTATTGAGGATTTTAACAGTGTTTTTAACGAGTGTTTTCCTCTTAGTTCGTTTTTTATTTGCTTAACCCGTTTAATCAGTACAGGACTAGTTGAGGATGATCTAGGTGTAGTGTTACCGCTCAACATTTCCTGGGAGCTTTGTTTTATTTCTTCATGTCTTTTCACCAATGAAGGACTAGCCGACGACGACCTAGGCGTGGTAGTGTCACTAGATTTTTCCTGGGAATTACTTGGAGAACATGGTGTAAGTGTTAATGACAACTCCAAGTCTTCTTCGTTACCTCCAGGACTTAACGGTATATAGATTTTCATTCTTTCTGTTGTTTTATGTACCTCGGTATTATCTTCTCGTTTGGACGTTTTTTCTTCCAGCCACCTCATAACTGTTTGACGGGTTGGAGGTTTTTCCACGGGAACTAAAATACAATCCCTGTCTTCACAATAACTCAAAGCGATGTTGTCTAAGGTAGATTTTTTCCATTGCATGTTAGGATGAAGGGAATCGAGTATAGATTTTCTATGGGCGTTCAAGCCGTCGGTTAGGGATTCGAAGTCTGTCAAGTCTTGGGTGGTTTTGCTTGGTATTTTCAAAAGGGATAGTCCTACTTCCATGCCCCCTGCTACGTCATCAACGTTGCTGTAAAACGGTTCTGTTGATTTTACAATGGGAATATTGTAGTTGCTTAATGAGTTAATTACATCACTCCTTTTAGGTGCTTGGTTTAACGGTTTTAACGTTAGGAAGTCGTTTCCATCAGAGGATAATAAACTACCAGAGTTACTAAATACACTGTCTTCCAGGATTTTTTGGTATGGTGGAATACTACTCGTCTCATCTGAAGGAGTATTCTGGCTGATTTCGATGGGCATTAGCATTTTTGAAGTGCCTTCCTTAGCCACATAATTCATTTCTATGTCGTACTTTTGGGCGACTGTGAGATGGCTTTCAACGTTTTTGGTGAAATCTAGGTGACCAAAGAACGATTTATTGAGTATGTCGCTGTCATCGCTAAACATATTTTCGCTCGAAGAACTTGAGTCATCACAATTGCTTTTAGAGGAACGAATGATTTCATCTCTTTCGTTGTTGATGTTATGTAAACTTTGTGTGGTGGAAGGATTCATGTTTTCTGATTCAACATTCCCTTCGACTTTACAATTAACAATGACATCAACCTGTTTATTAGAGGAATTTGTATCTTCTGAAACAGCGTTCTTTTCTTTGTGCTTATCCACCATGTCGAGTAATTTGTGGTCATTATTCCCAGTGGATGGCGAAAAATTGCATGATATCTTTTCCTCAACGAACTTTGACTCATGGAATCTCTCATCAGAAAAATTTAACTGCTTCTTAACATCTTCACTACTAAAAATTAAATTTGTATCAGTTTCTACTGATGTTATTTAAGCTGTGGGTAATCTTACCGGACCCTAGGAGATCCCCTGGGTGAGGTATGCACTGATATAGGAAGAGGAGTGTATTTATCAGCGCTAGCGCTTCTACTCTTTAATTTCTTCTTTTTGCTGTTAGTTTCTTCATCTGAAGAGGAATTCGAATCGCAAGTTCCATCCAAACTGAATAACTTTGTTTCAGGTTCTTTTACATCGAGAGAAGGAGACTGAGCGTTACTAGATGATATTAAGGTTTTGTGAGTCCTTTTACTTGATTTTATTTTAACTGTAATTTTATCTTTCTGCAACTTTTTCCAAAGACCAGTGTCTTTTTTGATCTTGAAACTGGATGTTTGCTTCGAATCGTTAATCTTAAATAAAACATGTAGTAGTTTCATCGTAAATTACTTTTAACTTACCAACCTCATCGCAATCTCCTGCCTCTCCATCCAACTGAGGAACGATGGTCTCGTTTAAGTCATCAGAGCTGTCATCGCTCTCATTGTCGTGAGTGGCAATAACTTTCTTAGGCGTTGAAATTGATTCAAATGGCATGCTGAGGTCTAATTCATTTTCATCTTCTTCATCTTTTTTTACCACCTGAGTTAATATGCTATCTTCGTGGCTTAACTCAGTATTGCTGTCATCTAAAAGGTTTTAAAAATGAAACTTTAAATTTAGTTTATTAAAAATAGGTAAACTGTTTCCAACCTCAGTATAAGATGCAATTTATGACTGAATTAGTATATTCACGAGTCGGACGAAAAATGTTTGCCTGGATAAGCTTATCTATTTATTCCAGATCTTTCCTAATAATGTAGTAAATATTTAAAAATCTTGTTTTTGGCAATGTTTAAAATACTTTGATGTGGCCCATGGGATCCAAAACATTCTTCAAAATTGGGATCCAAGACAATCATTTAAGCCGTTCAAATGAGAGTGGAACAGCCCATTTCCATTATTTAAAGTTTTATAATTATGCTTCAAGCACCTTGTAGTAGTAGGTACTAACTTAGATTGTTCAAGATTTCCAGCAATTCCAATGCGTCCTCGTTCAACGTAGGCTCGACATTCGTTTGGACAGTATCGTTTAACGTCTCATCTAAGCTCAGTTCCAAACTGGAAGGTGTTCCGGAATCACACTGTGATGCGTTTGGTATAGAGGCCGTGTCAGGAGTCTCCGCAGGATAAACTAAAAATTTATAGCATAACATTTAATGGAGATAAGTTTGATGGAGCCGTTACCTGATAGATTTAAGCTGTCCTCCTTTTGTTTTTCGGTGAGTAAAACCGATAGCCTCTCCTTTAGAGCCCGCTTGAACAAATAGTGGCTTTTGGTCGGTTCGACGTTTGTCCGACTTAACTCCAACGGATGGTCAATTTGAGACGTTTCCCCTTTGTTCCTCCTTCTCTGCATCTCGTCCGCCCATAACGCAGCGATACCAGGATTCGCTGCTATATTACCTGAAATGATTTCTTCCCTATTCACGATATGTTCGGCCATGGCATCGACTTCCAGTTCGCATGTACTGATCTTCCTCACTGAGTTTGGCATTAGTAAACTCTCATCAATGTCGCTTGAAGGCTGGTTTAAGTCTCGTCTGAATTTCAACTGTGATAATACCATATTACTCATGCCATGTAAATTATAATCGATCATAAACTGTAAGGTGTAGCTTAGGTGGGTTTCGTGCGGCTGATATAACTTACCCAACATCGCTTCGTTCATGAGGAGATTGCTTACTTTTCTTATTAGCAGTGGGTTATAGAGAGATATTTTTAAAAATTGATGGCTTCTTGAGTGGTAACCGTACATCGGTCTGAAATAATGTTTACAATATCAGATGATATTTGAGTGGTAATGCTTACATTCCAGACACCAAAGTGATCTTATAGACATGTTGAGTAGTAGAGGAAGCCTGGTTTAACGATATGTTCACTGTTTTGTCGATACTGCTAGCTATTTGGTAGATTAAACTGTTCACCTCTTGGATTCCATCGTATGGAATGTATAAATATGGAAACACTCCATGAATGTGAACACATATTTTCTCTCCTTAAAACATAATAGGCCTTCTTAACCAGCAGTGTAAGTTTTGCTTGGACAAGTATATACCTGTTTCTGTGCATCCAAATACCCTCAAAACTGGAACCTGCTTCACTGAAGTGCCCCTGAACTCGGAATACAACACGTCTAAACCAGGTATCGGTGCACTCATATAAAAATCCAAATTAACAATTCTCACAGGATAAACCATTTCATTCTCATACTTTTGAAATTAACCTTTATAGCGCCACAAAGGTTAGAAAAATGCACGAGACATCGAGATTCACGAAACAGGATTTAAAACATGAATTTAATATAAAAGGACGGGAAATTTAAATATTTGCTTGGGTAGGAAAATAACTCGAAAGTATTATATAAGTAATTATTGTTTATTATTACACCTTGGACGGAATTCGATAAGGATCTTAAATACTACGAACGGTACAGTTTACTTACGCTAAGAAACATAAACAGTTACATACCTGTAATAACAATAATTGTAATAAATGTAAAAATGAAACGTATTATGTTGTTAAACATATTTAAATAGTTAAGACCTAAATACTATTGTTTTATCCAAAAGAAACATAAAACTGACTGAATACTGAATTGTGTAGATTAAACATGTTTTATAATTAATAACAAACCATATTATACATTTACTTGCAGTGTCATTATTTTTAAGAAATATGCATTTTTCTTCAATTATTCATAGTTAAAACGTCTCCTACATTGTAAATGAAGTTCAATAAAGCTAGGTGATTGCGCTAACTTATTGGTAACATATGCTAAAGTGATATAGTGCTGGATCCTGGAAATATTTAAACATACAAAATAATTCAATTAAACTTATCAAAACTTACATTTCAATAAACTTTGGATAACTCACTACCCCATGTTTGCTGCAATATGTGTTTGTTACCTACTTCGCAGGAGAATTGATTGAATTTCTTCGGTTGCCATAGAATCAAACACATATAACAAATCGTCACTTTTACACATTCAGATGTAGGTATGCCGAGTTATACTATGTGATTAAATTTGTAGGTATTGTAGGAATTTAAATGAGATGTATGCATGTTTTACATGTGATCTGTAAGTTTGAATTGAGTATCTATAATAGGAATTCAATGAGTCCTCTAGTTTTAAAAATGATCCAAACAATAAAATGGAGTTCTTTGTTGTTCAAAATCAATTATGCCAGTTTATTCCAAGAAATTGAGAATGTGTGTGAAGCCCTAGTCCTAAAGACTTATTTAACTACGTTATGGCTAGAGCTCAGGCCAAAGATGAAAATTATTGAAATTGAGGGGAAAATGAATTAGAGAAGTAGCAAAACGCCACATTCCACGATACCAAATTCAACATAATGTGTTCGAACTATCGAAGTATCAAGAAGAGGTATTGTCTTCAGTAATAAGAAATTAACTTTTGAGAAAATATCTCATGATTTTGAGTTATTTGCGTTGCATACAGCCGATCAGTCGCAGTCGTCTCGAGCGCAGGTCTTACTCAACTCGAAAAAAGGAAGATAATACAAAAACAAACGGGTTAAAAAGAGAGAGCAGCCTCCTGCTAGAGCGCATGTATTAATTCGTCATGATAAGTAGTTTCACAGTGAGTTTCGCGTGGACTGCGTGCGTATCCGCAGCGCGTTTCGTGGAATTTTGTTTTGATCAAATATTGATCCCGATCTCGGGCGCTTTTCCGCGTTAATTTTTCCAACAAATTCGTTCACAATAGGGAAAACAGATGTGATACGCTATCACCAGCGACATGTTTCGGTATTAGATGCTCCTTATCAGTGTTCCCACCAATATGGACGATTATTTATTTGATTCCGAGAAACGTAATGTTCGCGAATTCCAAAGGAGTGGCAGTCGTTGATTATTAGCATATTTTCTCTGGTAAGTTGTTTTGGTCCCGTACTTTTAAGAACGTGTGAATCCGTAAAGATGGAAAACTAAACGTGGGAGAAGGTTTTTTTATTGAAAATAAATAATGTGTTTATTATTAAAACATACAATAGCACAAATACAGAGATGGTTATTTACGTGTAATAATGCATATGCAAATAAGTTTGTTATCATATGAACTTGATGTGGATTAAGTTCTGCAATAGAATTCAAAATAGGTAGCTTACTTAAATGTTCGTTGGTGTAACTGACAATTTACCAGATGGAATCTCCCGCAATTTCTTTCAAAACATCCTGTAATTAATTGAAACGTCAAGAAGACGTCAGACGTAGAGGGTACTTCCCCTGAGTACTTTTAAGCGCGCTGCATACACATTCTGGAACCATGCAAATTCATTGATAGAAAGTACCGAATTATCCAAGCAGCATGTCCTGGCATTTTTTAATAAAATCTGTTTCAAAACTTTGATGTAATCAATATCTTCAGTTGAAGCAATTTAAGGCACATGTTGTGGGTACTTCGCAAGTTGTATAATCGTTCTGTCTAAAATATCTTTGTATAATAAGTTCATAACGTCTCATCTCTACTAAGTACCGTAAAATAGTCAATTTTTAACTGTATAGGCTCATAGCTTAGCAATGATTCAAGATACAAACTTGATTTTTTGATAATGAACTTGAATTATCACTATCATTTGTAGTCCTTTCAGACAATTTTGTTTATATATTTTAAATGGTGTTCCTATTCACTCCTAATGTAGTGGCAAATGTAGGGACAGTTACTAAGATTTCAAGTGGTATTAACCCCTTTTAGCCTCGAGCCAATAGGGACTTATAATAGGTTTTTAAAACGATTTGAAAGCAAGAAAGAATATACAAAAGAAACTCCGAAAGTTGTGAAAGAAAGCTCGTAGTTACTCCTATAAAGTTATGAAAATATGCTTATAATTTATGTAGGTAAGCATAATAATAAAAAATAACTTAATATTCATTCTAAAATCAAACTGAAAACACATTCTATCGCCGATTTTTAAAGATTACCATTATGGCCAATTTTATAGGTTAAATTAGATGTCTGTGGTTGGCACTAGCAATTAATAGGCCAGGCCTAAATTCACAACAACTTTTTAACCTCGGAGGTCATGTGGGTATTACCATAATAAACTAGCTTATTTCAATACCAGCATTTAGTTATTATTGTATATGATCGTTTCATTGAGTTTTGTAGAAAATATATTCTAAAGAATTATGCGTAATTTTAATTTATTGGAATATAGGTAACATTTATTCTCTTTTAATACGAAATTAATCCAAATAAACTTTTATATAAACATTAAGTCTATTTACAATGATGGTGGTGTTGTCTTTCACAAATGAAGATACTCTTTAAATCCTCAACTTCCAAACAACTATTCCAACTATTGCCGTGTCTATATATTATATATACTTTGTCTAAATACAAATGTAAGAGCTATATCACATTATAAGGGAATTGGTCTACAGGTCTTTAACCAGGATTAAACACTTGCTTTATTATCTACCACTGTCACCAAATCTATTGGTCCAAACATTACCCACATTATTACAAACGCTATGTGGGTACCTATTTCACATTCTACTCGCATTTTCTGAAACAAACTGTTTTATGAAACATCACTGTGTATTATCACAAATTTTATTACCAACAGGTGCCTACTTTAAAATCATTTCACGAACTTAATGTTGACAATTAATTACAAAGGCATTCCCCTGGGATCTTTTAGGCATTCAATGTATTCTTGTACACAATAAAGTTATTCCCGATGAGGTCATTAATAATACCAAAACATCAGTTAAACTTGATAAAGCTAGATGATTTCACAGTAATCACAATAATTCCGGAATATCGTCTGGGCAATTAATAGAGCTATTAATTGAAAAACATCATTAACTGAGTCGTCGTCAGTGGCCAAGGACAGAAGTGGTATTGAGAATCAGAGAAAGAATAATAAACGAGATACGAGTTACGTGTTACCTGACTGAAAATAGATTTTAGTCTAATACATGGAATAATTGAATCGATGTTAAAAGCAGTGTACAGCTCTAGTCAAATTTTCGGTTGTAGGTTGAATGGGTTAGGTACAAAATTATGCCTAACGAAATCAAGTTAATGAAATTCACCCACTTATTTTGTAAAGCTATTTTTCAGCAATGTCAATTTTAAACCATTAAAGCATGTTAACAGGCATAATTAAGCGGAATTTTTATCGTTGATTGTTGAAAATGCTAATAATTGTTTATCCGACGAATACAAAAATGTGACCATAATTCACCTGTTTTCATTATCCGCGTCACGTAAGCAGCAATGTTGATGGAGAACGTCTTCTTCGACCTGTTCTCCTACGTGTTAAAATTTTACATTTAAAATTAAACCGCACAGATATGATTTATGAAAAAAAATAATCATGTTAACTTTGCATAGGCGAAAACATACATATTTGCGCATTCAAACATGATGATATCGTTCTATTTTTAATTGTTATCGTTGGATTTCATCCCGAGGTTTTCAATAACAGTTATTAAGAGTTTTTTTTTTCATTAACAGTTTTTGCGGTAACACCGGGAATACTTAAGGTCAAATAAGCTATTACAATCCTACAATTTTTTTGATACTCATGTGATAAGAGTAAATGACCCTATAATAGTCCTGTTATGTCTCTGGGCCAGCCCGGGTAGCCCGCGACACTTCACGGAATTCAGAAAATACTTGTTTGCGTTTATCAAACCTCTTAATAACTTTTTTTTTCTCATTCTGTAGTTGTGAAACCCATTTGAAATTCCCATCGCTAATATCGAATCCAGTTATTCTGGTTTTGAATGTTTTTACCGCCGCCGGCTGTGGAATACTCTTGCGATATTATTGATAAATTTAAATGTCGAATCCATCCAAAAACTGCGAGCGAAGCCATGTCTAGGGTTGTAGGTGTAGAAAGGATCCACTGGGGTTTCCCCGACGTTTCTAGAGCTTTATCCGAACGTGAGTAACACGTATTGTATGATCGATGATTGAATTCGAAAATTTTCGAGTCCCAAAATAGAATGGAGGGACGTGTATGGAATAATTATTGAAGGAATTGTTAAATAGGGTCCTTAAAAGCGTTTAAACTCATCAAGAGGTGCATGGGAGTGTTGTGTTGAATAAATCTGAAGCTACATAAAGGATAGTTAGCGCGATAAATGTGCAGGTCGCTAACACAAGCTTAATTAGAACACATTTACAGAGCTTCCCGAGTAGATTGAAGCAATTACCTACTTGAGGTTTTGGATTTCCCAGCCCTAACCATGCAATGTGTCTTTCATTTACACATTTTCTTAGCAGTTGTTTGAACACTGCTTTTCAGTTTTAGGTTAGGTTATTTATTCTCATATATTTTGAAAATGGGAGGCTTTCCATACAGCAAATTGATTTCTAGAATATCAAAACAATGGGGTGAAAATGGAAGATGTTTAGAAAGCAGAGCTAAGCACCAATACCAAAAACTGACTTTACTGCAGATACTTTCTGCTTTCTGCAGTAAAGTCAAGCAGTTTTTGAAATAAAGCGGTCATTCAATACCTACATTTTTTTGGCACCCTGAAGGTACCTACAGTTATTTTATTCCTCAATAAAATTCCCTACGAAATACCTGGTAACCACAGTAATGATTACCATTTTAAGCCTAACAAGACGTTTCCTTTACCCCCAAAGGGCGGAAATAAGAAGGGGAAATTTCACCCCCTGTCGCGGCTAATCATTAGGGATTCCAGATGTTGGATATTCGACTTTCCGGGTATTTCAGCTCGTTAGGCGGTAAAGGTTCTGCTTCGTTTCTCTCATTCTGTGCAAGACTGTCGTGGTGAAAGTTTACAATCATTCTCTTATGTAATCGTTCTTGTGACTGGGTGATAATTTGTATTATAGCGGTTTAATGGTTTTTTAATGGTAAGTTTCTAAATATGGTCTTCCTAATTTTCAGTAGTAAGTTATTAAACGTATTTTATTACACAAATTTCCCTTCGCACTTTAGTTTGGTAATGCCGGAGCTATAAAATTTTTATGTTCTTTTCAAGTTCTCGACCCGCTTTGTGTTCTAATGGGCTCCATATAAAAAAGTCATTGATTCGTGAAGTAAATAAAATATTAACTGTGCTATTTTTAATCTTTTGGGACACGCGGTAAACAGGCAATACATTTGGTGATTGTGTGTTGTAAAATTAGTTACGGCTCGATGGGAAATGTAACTCCCACAGTTTCGGGGAACTATTTGAGTAATTTAAAATAATCACCATTAATTAAAGTGATATAAGATGTATGTAGTTCGTTCTGAATGGTGATTTATTATAGTTGATGTTTATAAAACGGAATAAACAAATGTGTCCATTTTTTAAGTTTTGATTTACCCAACTAAAAAATGCGCGGGCGTGAAATTCGCTTAAAGCTTGTTTGATATATGTATTAAAAAAAAACATGTTGGAATTTTAACTCAATTAGTTTCAAATTTCTGACTTAATTTCTCATGTATTATTGTGATGTATGTAGATGTATGTAAGGTATAACTAAAAGTATCTGAATAGATAAATACATTATTGGTAACTGTTTATTTATGGTTTCTAATTGTTAATTTGATTACCATTTTAACTTTGGAAAAAAAAATTAAATTCATGTTATGTATATAGACATTATATTATTTTCGATATCTGAATTGACTGCTCTCAGTTTGAAACTGCGAAACACGTTTTAAATGTCCCGCATTTATCTTCAAGGAAAATTAGTATCTGGAGGAGCGAAAAATGGCCTTAAATCTCAACAACACGGTGTGTAACAGTACACATTTTGAAAATATTTCTTGTAGCAAATGATATCAAAATGGCGATGTTTCCATCTGACTACGTTCTTAAGGTATAGTATAAATATTCGGTTGCAGAATAATATCAATATTTAATGTTTCAAGCAATTATCCAGAAAGTACTAGAAACTGGTAGGTACATGATGAAAAATGTATACAATCTAACCGTTGGGTATTACAATTTTGGTGGAACAACTTAGGTATATAAAGTCAGTTTGAGATGTCATCTTTTCGATTCAATCTGATGAGATAACGTTCAATTCCATTTTCAAGACTGTCAAGTCTTGCCAAGCGTGTTGGCAATACTTTGGATTTTTCTTCCCTAATGGGGACTTTGAGCGCTATGACAACCTTCTACCTTTTTCAAGCAATCATCTCTAACAACTCCATTTTGTTTCAGAGCAATGAAGTCCCCTACTACCCTTTTAACCGTCCTCCTCTCCTGCCTGCTGCAGACGTTCTCCGCCGAGAACGACTGCGTGAAAGACGACAAATGCAACTGCTACCGCGTCCCGGAGTACGAGTTCCAATGCCCCCCCGACAGTTTCGAGATAATCGTCCACGCCGTCCCCGACAAGCACCTGAAGATCGACTGCTACAACCTGACCGACTACGACCTGAACGTCTATCCGGACTTCAACGCCGGCAACCTGGACTACTTCCTGATGAGCTTCTGTCCACTGCCCGCTGACGATTTCCAGCCGACCATGGAGCATTTCAACATCACCAGGTTGAAGAATCTGTACCTGGACGAGTGTTACTCGAAGGGGAAGGTATCGAAGGAATTGCTCCGAGGTCTCTCCTCTTTGGACGGATTGTCTTTGAGTCGCATAACTCAGCAGTTCGACGTGGATATGTTCAAAGACCTCCGGAATCTGACGCAGTTGTATTTAGATAGGAATAACATCACGGAGATCGGTTATATGTTCGATAATAATCCGAAGTTGAAGGTGCTACATCTTTCCCGGAACCTAATTCGAAGCATTCCAAGTGGCCTTTTCAAGAACCTCCCAGAATTACAACAACTACACCTGTGGAGCAACGCATTATCAAACATCACAAAAGAAAGCTTCATAGGCTTAAAAAACCTCAAATCCTTGGAGCTCAGCAGTAATAACATACAACACATAGAAGAAGGAAGCTTCTCAGAACTCGTCAGCTTAGTAAACATCAGTTTAAGATCCAACAAACTGGAAGTTCTCAGCGGCGATTTGTTCAAGAACAACAAATTGCTGGAGTACGTTAGAATAGGTGACAATCCAAACTTGATCCTACCGGACTACCTCTTCTCAGACCTTCCGAAACTAACGAATATCAACTTGTTCAATTGTAAATTGAACGGTCTTCCCGAAAACGTATTCTCCAATTCGAGCAACTTAATCACAATAACTTTGTCGAATAACGAAATCGAACAATTGCCCGAGAACGTCTTCAGATCTCAGACAAAACTGAAAACGTTAGACTTGAGCAGAAACAAGATCTTTTACCTACCAAACAAGGTATTCTCCTCACTGGAAAAACTGGAGGAGTTAAACCTGAGGATGAACGTCTTGCAAAACTTGAACTTGGAGTTTTCCGGTTTGCGGAAATTGAAACGCCTCGATCTTAGCTACAACGCCATCGAGACCATCAGTCCTAATACGTTCATCGATCAAACGGAACTCATTTCTTTAGATCTATCGAATAATCTCTACAACATGACTTACACTATCGGCGATTTCGTTGAACCTGTTGATCCGTTCACGCACTGCCAGAAATTGAGGGAACTCAACCTACGACACAACCACGTAATGTACTTTACGAACCTCATGTTGACCCATCCAGATTTGGTGAGGGCAGACTTCAGTCACAACAATATATCATTTATAGAGGTAAGGAATAATATTACATGTCTTTTCTATTATTTGTCTGTTTTCTATTTTCCCTTCATGAACCCACATTGATATTGTCCAACTGTCTTGTTAACTAATCTATTAACGTGGGCAGTACTTTGTATGCCTCATGTAGTAGTGTTAATCCCTTATAGTTGTTGCATATTTGTTGATCTCACTACTATTTGTTTAACAAGAGTCATTTTTCCTTTAGGTAGACGCCCTCAGAAACCTCGGTCAGCACCGAGTCGAAATCGACCTCAGCCACAATGAAATCGCCTTCTTGGACTTCACCTTCATAAAAGCGAGCGTCGTCGCTGAGCAGATAAACTACGATGCACTACACAACAACGCAACTCCGAGCATAGTCTCCCTACAGGGCAACCCTTTCGTCTGTAATTGCCATAATTTTGATTTGGCCCAGTATCTACAGGACGACATAGAACCCCTTGCCGTGAAAACGTTGATAGACCTCAGAATAGGGGATTCAAAATGCTCCGAACCACCGGACTTCAGGCACATCTCCCTTGCAGATAAGGGGCTCTCTAAGAGACTAACTTGTGCGCTTAATACTTCTCTTTGTCCTGAGAGTTGTGATTGTTTCACCAGGTCCTATGATAAAGCTACGGTGGTGGATTGTTCCGGTAGGAACCTTACGGAATATCCTGAGATACTTTTCACTGATTTCCGGGTTGAGCTGAACTTGATGAACAATTTACTCGAAGAAGGTCCAGAAGAGCATCTTAATTATACGAATGTGAAGAATCTGCTTTTGTCGAATAACAAGATTAAAAGTTTAAAGTGGTTACCCTTGAAAGTTGAGGTAAGCAAACTTGGCAACTTGAAAAAAGTGGGTATTTTTACATAAAATAAGTTTCAATGATGTGATTTGTTTTATTGGTTTTTGATTTAAATATTTTTTTCAGGTAGTGAAGTTGGATAATAATCAGCTGAATAGTATAGACTCTAGTGTTCTGAATAACTTGAACAAGTGGCCGTTCTGGAAATCTTTGACACTCGCTAATAATCCATGGAGTTGTGGATGTTCCGCCCTAGATCTTCAGAATTTCTTGAATGATCACTACACGAAGGTAAAAGAAGGATTTTGATACGTTAAGAATGCCAAATCACCCTTATTTGAAGATAGATGTAGTACTTTAAAATATATAACAAAATAAGTAGAGCTCATTTCTGCAGAAGCTTTTCTAGCAACTCTTAAAATAATTTTATAAATGACCTCTTGTGTTATTAGATAATGGTAACTTTAATAAGCTGTTAAAAGATTACTTTCCCATACTGATAACAGCAAATCCTTATTAAATCAGAAATTGTAGACCATAGTGGGCCGACATACATAGCAAATATTTTTAGAGATATTTAATATGATGTAAGTCTTATGATCCAGTATTCCAGACAGCAATAATTATAAAACCAGAGATTAGAGACTATAGTGGTTCGACATGCCAATTATATAATCCATGATTATTATAGTTATTTTCATTCTACTACACCCTAACTCCACATTATCTTATAGTACTTATGTTTTGTCACTATTTGCTTTCAGGTTACAAGAAACGACGTTATTTGCCAAGAAGACAACGTACCACTGGTCAGCAAGGAACAACTATGCCGATCCTATGTGAGCCTGATTGTGCGAATCTCGCTACCGATCCTGAGCTTCCTCTTACTCTCCGCCGTGACTATAGCACTTTACTTCCGTTTCAAAAGGGAGATCAAAGTGTGGCTGTACGCTAAGAACTTATGCTTATGGTTCGTCAGCGAGGAAGAACTCGATAAAGACAAGGAATTCGACGTATTCCTCAGTTACTCCCACCTGGACGAAGACTTTGTGGTTCATAACTTACTGCCGGTGTTACAGAGTGGTCCGCACCCTTTCAAAACCCTCATCCACATCCGCGATTGGAAGGGCGGCGAATTGATCACGACGCAAATTGCGAATTCCGTCGCTAACTCCCGCCGAACCCTCATCGTGTTGTCCGATAACTACTTGGAGAGCGTGTGGGGTAAGTTGGAGTTCAGGACGGCCCACACCCAAGCCATAGAGGAGGGCATAGCGAGGGTCATCGTGGTGAAATACGGTGAACTGACCGAAGAGAAACTGGACGAGGACCTCAAGTCCTACTTAAAGACCAACACTTACGTCGAATGGGGTAAACCGTGGTTCTGGAATAAGCTGAAGTACGCCCTACCCCATTCACCGCAAACGAACTTCTACCACTCCAATCAGAGGCACGCGAGTGTCATGCTCAAAATCGACGACAAGTTCGAACTGACCGCGAAACCAGAGACGCATCCGGAGAGCACCCCTCCCGTCCTACTCGATCCCGCCCTACTTAAGAATCATCCCCTGAATTTTAATCCGGGGAAAGATGTACAGACTCCTCCCGCCGAGGCTCCTCTGATCAACAGATAATTCGGTTCGGTCCCAACCGACTCGTCGTGCTCAATTTTCGTGCCAGTTGTGATGGTTGTATTTGTGTTCCAATTTGAAAGATGCCAGACTTCTGCTTGAAAGGCTGATAGAAATTGCCTTGTGTCTGAAGTGGTTGAGATAAGAAAAATAGTGGTTCTTTAATATTAACAGAGTTTGCAATTGTGACGAGGTTGTGACTGTTACGGTTAAATCGAATCTCTATAAGCGCGCTTGAAACGAAAGTACATTTGCATTCCTTTAAATTGGAAAACATTTTGTGTTAAGTATTTCAACCGTCCCCTCTGAAAGTGGTATAAATACAACATATACAGTGAAAAATGTATTTTACGCTTTAATTTTGCCTGTACCTGTTGTATTTGTATTGTTTTATTGTTCAACAATCACAATGTTTATATTTGATACAATGAATGTGATATGGTTTCCCTATTTTATCGATGTTAAGAGTTCAATGCTCATAGGTACTTTATGAAATGTTGTGTAATTGTTAGTTTGTTTTATATGTGATTTATGTAACATGCAATTGTTGGAATTTGGAATTTTAAGACTCCCAGCAGGTACAATTTTTATGTATTAACAGATTAGTACGTTTTAGGATTTCTATGTACAATATACTTGATTTATTATAGTTTACAAATAGATCTCAATTTATGAGAGTACCTTTAATAAACCTTCAATATGCAGTTTTGGATTGGGTGGAACAACGCAACATCGATTGTAACGATGTTGTTTATCACAAGTACATTCGTACGTATGTAATAAACTATTCTTATTTTTAATATACTTTTATAAAACAAAACTTCCTTATGTACTTAAATATACCTTTTACTTTTAAATTAGTCCAAACTATGTCAACAATATCCAACAAAACTAAACAACATCCACTGTTAGTCGTATGCACCTACAATTAGTAATACTTTGGTAATAAATTATGTATGATGAACGTAATGAACAAGTTAACACCGTTTCACCTAGATCACATTAAGAATTAACATATACCGCTCATTCGAAACACAATGGAACAGAGTTGAAAGGAAGAATGGGGCTGTTTTTCTCCTCCATCAGCGCAGTAGCCATAGCGCTGCTCGCCTTGTCATACTCGCCCAAGGCTTCCAGTACTTTACCCAAATTATACCTAGAAAGAAGTTAATGCTTGCACTCAACCATTTCGCCACAAAAAAGGAAGAATAGTAACATATGATCCCTTTGCAACATAATTTTTTTTTCTGAATTACCATGTCAAATGATCTTTCGGTTCTATCTTGGCAGCCTCTCTCAGGGTAGTTTCAGCGAGTCCTTGCAAACCCAAGTAATGATACACGAGCCCCAATTGTTGCAGCGACTTTACATGTTGTGGGTTTATAGCCACCGCATTCTGGAAGCACAATTTAGCCTCGCGCCATTCCTGTTTATGCATATGCAAGAGACCTTTCTGTAAAAAAAACGTTCAATTTAACCTTAGAAAGCTTATAATCAAGTTCTCCGTACCATGTGCATAATGTGATGGCTCAAGGGGTATATCTGGGTCGCCTCTTGTATACACATCTGAACGTCTGCGGGTTGATCTAACGTGAGGTATAGTTCGGCCAATAAAAGCCACACCTCGACTTGGATCATCCAAGCCCGTTGCGGTCCGGGCCTGGGGTTGAAACTGCTCATCGAACTTGCCACCTCGCTAAGCGCCTGTTCGATCCTTGTGACTGCGGTGTTATGCAATTGGAGAGAACCTTGAAAAAGCGAGATGGTTAATTGCAGAAACAATAATGCTGCTTTGAAATTTTAAATTAGGGATATCGGGGTGAAGAATTAGCATAGATTGTGGAAGTCTAAGAAGTCCGGATATAAACTGGGCTAAAATTAAACCAAGTCTATATCCACAAAAAAAACATGTTAACTAATTGGAGAGCTAATACCTCTATCAGCATCCCTTGTTAGTTGTTTCCAAAAAGGAAAGTGACATGTTCTTGAAGGCCAGTTTTACATTACTAATGACCCTTCGTTATATATCTGAGAAAAATTAGCTTACTTGAATTCTTATCAGACATTTAAACCAAGTCTATATCTATATAACTAACCAACCATATTAACCAATTTGAGGGCTCATACCTCTATCAGCAGTTTCTATTGTATCTATAGTAAATCCACTGAGAAGAAAACATCCACGAAACGAGAAAAGGTAGGAAAGTTAGACAACACCTAATACACGTCGTTTGCTATTGGTGGAAACGTCATAAAACATTTGGCGGGAATTGTTGATGTACAGAGTCGGTTCAGTAAAATTGATAAGTTTAGTTATCTGATCTATGGTTGTCTGTTTACAAGCGTTCAGGTAAGTCGTTGACGGTAATAGTGGACTTTTAGTTGATGGTTTATTTTAACGTATCGCTATTGTTGTTCAGGATTTTGATATAAATTTGTATAAACATATTTCTGTGATCTATTGCAATAATTATGGAAAGACACCTTCTTTGCTCGCCTCCCAAATATAAACATGGAACATACTTAAGCTGCGGGGAGAAAACCATTATTTTAAATGTATACGAAAAAAACCGAACATCCTTAGTAAAATCTTAGTAACAGATAAGTTATAGTCAAGGCGATCATTCTTAATGCGACCCTGTATTTATTCGCTAGCTGGTCGCGCGCTTTGAATTTCGACGTTTGTGTTTCATGGAAGTTTTCTTCTCGGTGGATTTACTATAGTATCTATTGTTAGTTGTTTCCAAAAAAGAATGTGACATGTTCTTGAAGACCAGTTTCACATTACGAATGACCCCTTGTTACATTTCTGAGAAAAATCAACTTACTTGAATCCTTATCAGACATTTCAGAGGTATAAAGTTGGAAGACAGATCTCGTATCACTTTTTCTATCACATTCAGGAATATCAGAGTTCGTCTGATTTTCATATAAACTTCTCCACAACTCCAGCATTTGCTTGGCCGTCACCAAAGCCACCTACGAAATACAGGTAATATTTCCATAATTTCTCCAGCTTCCGATCTCACCTCGCCCCCTTTCTCATGCAACTCCAAGTAAGCCTTGACATACAACAGATTCAGCGAATCTGGATATTCTTCCAGGGCATTCTCGACGACGGTAAGGGCGGTCCTATATTGTCTCTCGGCCGTTAGTAATAAAACAAGTAAATGTAACGTCGACGAGTGTTCCGGATGCAACTCCAAGCCGATACGAATGTGTTGCTGTGCTTCAGCGATGTGCCCTTCTATTGCTAATTGCAGACCTAAGTAATACCTACACAAGTGGTCATTGGGCTCCAATTCTACAGCACTAAAAGTAACAATGTATTTAGGAAATTCATATTTAAAGGGTTATATGAATGTTACTTTCAAGCACTCTAGTCACTATTGGAACAAATCGTGTTATTGTGATGGTTGAGAAAATCTTAAATTTAGCGTAAGAACAACTTTTGATAACTACAATGTTCGGGTATTCAAATATCTCTGGCTGTAAAAATTAAATCATCCAAAATTATAACAGTCAATTACGTTTTAAAATTATCCAAGGCCCGGCACTTGAGTTCTTCCTTATCCTTCCTGAGCTGACACGTTTCGGCCTGTAAGTAGAACCCGATCCCCATGTACAAGTGTGCCCTTCCGAAGAGTGCCGAGGGAGCAGAGAGTGCTTTTTCTCTTGCCTCTATGCTGAAATTTGTACCTGCAACGTTTAAAGCTAATAAAATCATTAAAACTGATAATTCAGTTTACCTTCAACGACTAAATTAAGGTGTTCATAACATAGCTTTGCCGCGAAAAGGTAATTACTGGGATTGTTCGGTTCTAATCTGATAACTTCTTTTAATGTCACTAGTGCATGACTGTACTGATTCATTGCTATTAAACTTAAGGCGTATTGCTTCCATAAATGCAATTCTTGAAAGGAGAACTTCATCGAGCGTTCTAGAGACTGAAATGAAATATTCGATAAGGGATCAATACGTGTTTATAACACAATTTTACTGCTACATAAGCAGTTACTTATCTGTTGCCTTAATGGTAAATGTAAACACCTTTTATAGCAAGGTCAATACCGAATAAACACTTTTAATGATAATCTTACTTCTTGGAGGAGCGCTACTTGGCCCCAACGAACGGTCGCCACTGTAAGTAAATCATACACCATCGTAGCCTCTTGATAGGCGCTCAACCTAACCTCCTTGAATTCAGGCGATTGTGAAAGCACAGCATTTCTAGCGGCCATGGATTCCGCTATAAGCAGAATCAGTATTGTTTCTTCATATTCATTTCTCGGTGTGAACTAGAAGTAAAGTCTTACTATAAAACCACGAACATAGTGATCAAGAGTAATATAATTTGAATTAAAAATAGATTTGGTATCAGTAGTAAATTTATAATAGACTTTATTACATGAGGAGAGTAAAATTTCGGTTTCCAGAAGGACGCCTTGGGCATCGTCGTCGGTGGTGGCTTGTACTTGTCCCCAGGTATTCCCTGCAAGAGTATCTCGGCCAACTGGCACATGAATTTCAACCGTAGGTTATGCGTTCCCTGAGATTCGACGGCACACAAGGAATTTCTGTACCTCTCTATGGCGGCATCGACTTTACCCTGATGCAGGAGAATGGGGCCGATCTTCTCGAGCGCCTGCTCCAACAAAACTCCCAAAGTACGGTGCATGTTGGGAGGCTGAGGTGAGCTCCCGGGCTGGCTACCTTAGAAACGAAAAATAAAATCACTTATGTATTTTGAACATGACACAATTTTAAATAATAATCTTGCTTATGCATACCTGCATTGGATGATGATGATGACAAAGAGGCTTCAATTTTCTGCATGTAGAGGAGGCCAAGGTCAGAAGCTAGTTCAAAGCATTTAATGAGTTCCTCTTGTTTTTCAGCTTTTTTGTATTTACTAGAAGCCGTGCCATCTTTTTGTAGCGCGAGGCCTTTCACTGCGAATGATTCAGCTACAATCTTCAAACTTCTCCTTATGAAACAAATGAAAACCTTTAAGCATTGATGAAAATCATTTGTAATTGAAGTGTACTTACAGGGGCAGTTTCTTCTGAGATAAATTTTGTAAATCTACTAATTTGAAATGGCGTAGACTCTCGGAGTACTGGCCACAGGCATATTGCAATTTTCCTAAAAGTAAGTGGGCATCCAAAGCAACCTCAGCCTGAAATTTTACAAAAAAATCCTGAACATACCAATGACATATTCCAAAAAATAGCAGTATCCCTGGAAAGTGGACAACTCCATATTTCTCACAGACTATCTCAATCATACTCATCTCATAATCAAAGTCGATATTTATAGCAACGTTAATCAACTTTTATGTGGGTTTTATGGGTATACTCACATCGTTTCCCTCATCTGTTATGGACAAGTTTAAAAATCTCTTAGCATCGATTAGGCCGAGCTTCGCCTTACTGATATTAGCTTCGATTGGAGGATTATCTTCTAAAAAATTTTCCAACTTCCCCTCGCCGATAAGGAAATCTGCCAAGCACACTGAAACGGTTAACTAGCAATTAAGATGAGTTCTCTACGTATACAATACCAAAAATATTACTAAAATTTAATAACGAGAAAAGAAGATTAAAAGTAAATACAAATTTTAGTTTTGGTATTGTAAGGTGTGCAAAAATGATACGTATCGTGTTAAATTAAAACAAACTATTTATTTGTGTTAACAAGCTTCAACTCTGGCCAGTGATTAATAAGAAGCATACTTTGTAAATTAATTTGTTGGGATTAATAAACATGCTGGTGTATAGAAAAGGTGAAAATGAAGTAGGTATTCTGAAACAAAACAACAGTCGGATAAGCTAAGGTAATATTTAACCAAAATGTAAATTCTTCAGTAACGATCAGAAAAATGGTTCTGCCAATAAAACATTTTGAAATTATTTATATATTCGAAACACACTGGGACACAAAAACGTCAGTTCTTTGTCCTTGGATTAATTTTTTCTCTGATTTTATAGGTTTCTCATAAAAGAACCATGAAGAATCGAAATTACACCAAGGGTCATAAAAATGTCCATCATAGGGCAGCAATAATAGCCTTGATTATACGGACAGCCCCATATTATAATTTAATGGCAGTTCATATAGAGGTGTCAGTTTTAAAAGGTGATCGTTAATAGAGACTAATAAAAATAGTATAACAAATATGTGACTGCAAAATAGGACAATCATTGAAGATGAGAACAGACAGTTTTTGTAATGTTATTGAGCATCTAGGCATAATTTATTATAATAATACGTTGTTGAAAGAATAAGAATGTGGATTATTTGTTGAATATTGAGGCCGTTTCCACATCGAGTTATAACTAGGTATAAACTGAAATGAACACAAATTTTGATACAGTTTCTGAACTAATCAAAATTCTACTTGGGATATGTGTAGATACATATGTGGGGTTTGCCTTACATTACATTACATTACTAGCTGTCGCTGGACATATATTCAAAGGAATCAAAGGTCATTCCATGATTATAAAGTTGAATGTAATTATAAATCTGCAGTCAGTGTGTAATCAAAACTGAAACACTAGGAGAACATACAACTCGGTACATTCCCCCAGCGAGCTCGTCTCCACTTACAGTTCGGACTGTTAGGAAAGCGAAACCGCAAAAGTTCCCACCCAAAATTTTCAAGACCTCCTACACCACATACTGAACAATTCTCCTTAACAATTACCAGCGTCGGGAGTGCGTTCCTTAAGCTGTTCCGCCAGTTCCACCACTTTCAGCCAGTTGCCCTCCTCCCTGTTCTTCTCGATGTCGGTCTCCCTCCTCGTGGGGGCCGCTCTAGTCCTGCCAGTCATCTTTACGCCATACGTATCCCCACAGTCCCGATCAAATGGCGGATTCACTACTAAAAATTTTAATAGGCAAAGATCTCATATTGTGTTATGAACTTTGACACTTTGACAGAGTTTAACAACTGCAGTGTCGACAGTCAAAAACGGGTGACAGTGACAGTCCGTCAAACCCGCCTGTCGGTTGGGTTGCGTGTAAATCAGGCGTAAAGGGAAACTTGCAAGACGATGTACCCTATTGCATTTTAAAAACGTCGTTAAGGGTAATGAAATTATCAGTTACACTTTCCGTAGAAGTAATAGGTGGGTTAATTACCTACTCTCCTATTGATTTCAGCTAAGACTGTCTAAGAATTTCTGTGGAAATGGTGTTTACCACCAATAAATAGATAGATTGGTTGCAACTCTCCCATTATTTCTCTTTTACCTCCATTCTCTACCCTTTTACTCTTTGGAATATTAGAACTACCAACCGAATTCGATTTAAAAGTTTCAGTTTTCTTATGAGAGAGGGTCATAAGTTCCAAATCCACACGTAATGGACTGTAGATACTTTCGACATTATACAAGCTAATCCATTTAAATGTGGGTTGTACCAATTCAGTGCATCTGCTGGAATGTTTGAAAATATTTCAAAAAATGTAGACGATGCTTTTGTTTTAACAAGAATTCTGAATGTCTCTTCATATTTGCAGTACAGTACCAAAGCGATGAAGCTAAGTCGAAGTGCATTAGAACTTCATTAGCAACCATGCTCAGTTCATGTCTGCTGCTCAGTGAAAGTGTAAAGTTAAGACACAGTAAATTGTTGTTCGTAATGCTAACTTAAAGGCTGAAGTTGAATTGTTTTTATTATAGAGTGAGAATATGGAGCTAAGACTGGCTTTATTGTTATGTGTATTCGTTCACATTTGCTTCACAGTACCAAAAAATGATAAACCAGAGCTGAGTTCATTTTTAATGTACAGTTATAAGCGAAAGTCTATTTGTTCATTTCGAATAAATGTTTCGTCAAAACGCCAATCATGACATATTTTAATATTTCACGATACCTGGCGATGCCATACCTATTTATCGATTTTATTCCTAAAGTTAGTCCATAGGGAAGAAAAATAATGTGTGCATTAGCAATCAGCTCACGTTATTAATTCCTCGCGAGATTTATAAGTTCTGCCTTTCCTTCGGTAACGGTTCATGTATACAAATGAGCTTATTAATTTTAATTAAATATTTGCTTTTTCTAGTTTTGTTTAATTAGGGCTTAACTTTGTTAAAGTAACCATGAGGCTCTAGATAGGATGCTGGTTGTGAGCTCAGCGTTGAGGTTTAGTTTGGATTAAACATTGAACACATATTTTTAAATTCAATTATGTGGAATGCGACTATGCTAACCTCGCAAATATTAACAATTAGATTTATTCTGCTGTGCTTTTTTTGCAGTAATTTGTGTAGCAGAATAAACTCAGTTTCACTAGTTGTGGAATTAATTTTGCTAAATTGCATTTAAATCAAATGTTACCCATTGAGTAGCAATGTAGTATATAACTTCATGACGTCATGTTAAATTTGTGATGACAATGGCAAGGTGTTTCATGCATGATGATATACAACAATTTCCCCAAGTATATAATTAAGCTAATTTAGCAAAACAAAAATACGTATATTCAAATTGGACACAATAAAATTCGTGTTTCAAATGTAATTAACAATCAATGTTAATTGCCCTTTAACTCTTTGCATGTACGTACCCCACGCCCAATTTACAATCTAATCTTAAGAATCTTCATCTGGCCCCCCTCGCAAATTTTAATTAAAAAAGTAATTCGATTTGGCATCATTTCCCGGTCACGAGACCCGAGGTTCACCTCGATGAATGGAACAGAAAGGGCATAATTAATACTTTTCGTCTGCGAAGGAAACGGAACGACTTTCCAAAGGGGTGATGGAGCGAGAGGGAGGGGGCGCGAACATGCGAAGGTCGTAGGGAGCCTAATTTCGAAAAAGGGGTGTGTGCGGGGCGATCGAATAAGACCCCACTTTTATTAATCGCGATACAATGAAATCGATAAGGCATTACGCCGTTTATACCATAAAGCGTTTCGGTTTTTAACTCGATATTGAAGCGACGTCGAAAAACGTGTAAAAGAGATTGGAAAAATGAGGGAAAGGGAAGTTCAGTCGTGGCCAAAGGGAAATATGGTCACCAATAATGTTGTGCTTATTCCTCAAATGGCACTTTTATTATTTTGTCATGTTTTGTTCATACCAGTCGCGCACCGTTGCCAGAAAATCTCTAAAATTCAGTCAGGTAAGGACAACTGAAGAATTAATAAAGATAAATAAAGACTAACTCAAACATGGATCTTAAATCCTATCTTCTATATTCTGGAAGAGAATATCGTAACCGGAAAGAGGATACATTGAACTATCTGGTCTTCGGATGTTACACAGAAGATTCTTAATGTTCTGTCGGTTCAGTTCACATTCTAGAAGTGAATGTTGCAGATCATGTACCGATCCACAGACACGCAAGGGGTCTTCCATGGTATGAATCCTGAAGAGATGGGCCGCTAACAAAGAGTAACACACCCTAAGTCTGCAACAGACTGTAACTATGTGATACTCTTGAACCGTGGCCGGTGATTTGGTATGGGCACTGATTCACCATATATTCTCTCTTTTCCCATAGTCCTTTGTGTATATGTCGTGCACTATGAATTCCAAATCTTCCTGACTATTGGGAGAAAGTCAGGGAAGATCCATTTAGGCTGAATAAATAGGGGCAACTTGCCCCTCTTCTTTGCTAACCTGTCTGCTTCATTGTTTCCCTTAATCCTATATCTTCTTTCTTTTACTCTGGTCCATTGTGTATATGTCGTACACCATGAATTCCAAATCTTCTTCCTGACTATTGGGAGAAAGTTAGAGAAGGGACATTTAGGCTGACCAAATAAGGACAGTTTGCTCCCCTTCTTTGCTAACCTGCCTGCTTCATCGTTGCCCTTAATTGCTGTTTGACCAGGGATCCACCCTATCCTATCCTATCTCTTCTGTTCCAATATACGATTTTTAATGTAAAGTGTTGTTTCACACAATATAGAGGCGAAACTGAATTTTTAGAGATCCTTGGAATGGAGAAAAGTGAGTCTGAAGAGATGGCACATGAAGACTGATTAACTGGTTAATTGTACCTTCTGCATAGATCCCAAACCATGTTGTCTCATCTTTACCACTTGACTCATCTGTAAATAGGCATTTAAATTGGGGAAAAATTCTGTTAAATTCATGGTTAAATATAGCACTGTTCTCCACGTCTTTCTTGATATTCAATCTGACCACTGGGATATGGCTCAGCAACTTCTCCAAAGCGATATCAATATTTTATGTGCAACTGATTTCATTTTCATATTGACCTACTATATCCCGTGCTAAGATGATAAGCGCGACTTTATTCTGGGACTGTACAGATATTACATGTTGAGGCCAACTTTTCTACCCATTCAGTAACAGGATTGTGGTAGGAGTAGAGCTTCACTGAAACATTTGATGATAACCAAAGTCTTCTAAAACGAAGAGGGAGTTCTCCGGCTTTTGACAATATGCAGGGGATGGGAGCGGATTTCATGAGACCAAGAGCAACTCTTAATGCTTGGTAGTCACCTTTCAACCTCTTAATGATGAGGTAGCTATCTCCTTTAGGGCTTTCTACATGTTTGTAACTAATGTTCTTGTTCGACGTGTGTTAATTTTAGATGGAATATATTCTCGAAATTAATTCATATTAATTCATAATTAGTTTTTAATTGTTTATGTCGCCGTAATTGTATTGTATTTGTGACGTCTCACATGTCGAGCAACCACTTTGATTTCGAGCCTGATGATGACTTCGAGTCGAAACCGGTCGCTCAATTTGAATAAAGCAGTTGGGGAAGACTTTGTGTTTCCTTCTGGTCGACATTATGGTCAACGTTGAGAAGCTGGACAACCTTCGGTCCTTAATGCTTGCTATTGTACCCGGTCTAACTGTTTTAGATGTTCTTCTGAGCGGTTGAGCTGCACTTGCGGTCCGGCGGAAATTTGTCTTTCCTGTCTGACGGAGTTGCGGTCCTGACGAAAGAAGCCATATATAATCCTTTACTTGAGATGCGTTCTGGCTATTAGCCCTTCATTTGCGAAGTCATTAAAAGCATTCCTGGACATTTTTTAAAAAAACTCAAAATTACGTTTTGATCGAAATTATCTTTTTACCTCCTGTGGTTGAAAATAGGCAAGGGGGCAAGGGAAAACCTGTGTGGGGGCAAAGAAACCTGTGTGGGTCCGAATCCACCCATTAACTTGACTTCCTGACCGCGGTGTGTCCGAACTCGCCTCCTCTGGTTTATTATAGCAGGTAGAATCGAAATCGGCCGGACCGCAACTCCGGTAAGGGATTAATGGGGCACGGGTCAACTCGTAAGAATTAATCCTCGGTCCGCATTTGACCTTCCCGAGATTGGTCAACTCGTAAGAATTATGGTTCTCTAGATCGGTCAACTCGTAAAACCCTGCGGAACCCGACCCTAGGGTCATGAAATGCATATGATCATTAACAACAAGCAAGTCTTTTCCGTGTTGACTTTTAATAAAATCCACAACTAATCTCGCTGCGATCCATCGTCACCGTTTAGTTGGAACGTAACAAACCACCCCCTTATATCATATTCTTAGTTTCAATAAATATCCGAACTACTTCGTTGCAATCATCATCCCTTCGATTATTTCCAAGAATCCTCTTACGAGTTGACTCATCCAAAACTACCCTTTAAAAATTTACCTGCCGGTTCGTTTACGAGATGACCGATCTTAGGGTGTGGGGTGGGCAGGGGTGTATTGGGGCCGGAACGCACCGGTACGCCGTTCCGGGACTTTTTTGAGTAACCGGTACGCGTTCCGGAGCTATTTCTCTACTTGAATCTGTAAAATTATTTTCTGTATTGTGTTTGTCACTTAATACCTTTTCTGCCATAATTATATTGTTTCTTTTTATATTATTGTAATATTTTACATTATTATTAACACTTTTTAAATTAAATTTTTGACAATTCCACTTGTACCGTTTTTTTGAACTGCAAAAATGGCAAGCGTTCCGGCAGTATATTTTTTAGCAATACACCCCTGGGGGTGGGGCATTAAAATTTCTTACGTGTTGACCGCCACCGGATTAATGCACACCAAAATTTTCAGGTAAGAATAATTATAAACGGGACCGCAACTGCAGCTCGCCGTTTCCCCAATAAAACAAAGCTTTAAAAGCTGAAAGGTAAGTTTCGTTTATTGCGAGTCTCCCAAACTTTGCATAAATGGAAACAGGCAGGACACGTTTGGGGCAAAATATGTATTAGGGTTCGATGTGTGGCTGGCTAATTGCCAACGAACCGTAAACTCAAATGAACCAGAAAATATTTCAGGAGTTCCTGGTCGACATTTCGCGCTTCCGGAACGATTTTTCGACGTTTCCGTCTTTGATTCAATAAAACGTCCAGAATGAAACTTTCCCTCCCGATTCCTTTCGCTGTTTAAGGGCCACTTCGGCATGGAATGAGGGTAACGCGTTACGTATCGAAAGTTATAACGTCCCGAATTGGTGCGTGCGTGGCACGTCTGCCCTAATTCCGGCGACGAGGAGGGCCCTTCCGTCGGCGACGAGGTCGCACTGCGACCTGGCGGGGGCGCCGCGATCGCGCCGCGAATGCGTCTGCCGCACCCGCAAAAACTTCCCCGAAAAAGATGACGCATCCGCGCGCCGCCGACCGTCGTCCGAACCGACCGGCGACGTCGTAGTCGGAACCGGCGCGAAAAAGACGACACTTTGACGCATTGCAGGTGCGTCCCGGCCAATGGCGAGCGAGCGCCGTACGAGTATCCGTTGTAAACAAGCCGCGCCCGACGTTCGAATCGCTGCGGCGGCAAGTAGATCCGCGGCCGAGGCGGCCGTCCGGAGGGCGATCGCTCGCCGCCGGGTCGCGAATTTGAAAACTGGGGTCGCCTCGTGCGGCACGGACATCCCCGTGCCGATATTTTCGCGTATTTTCCGCGGATCGCGGCGATGTCCGGCGTAGGAATACGCGGCCGGTCGGTGTGGCAGCCGCACCGTTGCGCCTCTCGACGGCAGCGCTGCTGGTATTTCGCAGCGGCAGTATCCCCACCCCTCAAGCGTTTGTTCCTAAACAAAACGAGAGGACAGTTGGCTGGTGCACTTTGACGTGAACGTTCTACTTGTCATTGTTGTGACATCGGTCTACCGTCGAGTTAGCGGGGAAACCTTTTAATATCCTTAAATATCGCAATGGTAAGTGCACGTTCCCGACGATCCGACCTACGGGACGTCGCCCGGCCGTCCGGCGGCCCTCCCGCCGGGCGTATTTACGTGGATTTCGCCTCCGACGGCTATGTAAATAGGCTTGTAAACGGGCCGCCCGGCGTGTCGGACCCGTGTGTCGCTTTGCCGCAATGCGGAACGCCTCGATCGCTCCCGGAGATCCCGGCGCCCGAGGAATCCGGGAATCCCTCGTATCGATCCTGTTGCATGCACCTACAACTTAACGCATTATTAATTCCGCACTTTTCTCCCCGTAGGCTGACCAACTCACAGAAGAACAGATCGCCGAATTCAAAGAGGCGTTCTCGTTGTTCGACAAGGACGGAGACGGCACGATCACCACCAAGGAATTAGGAACCGTAATGAGATCCCTAGGCCAGAATCCCACAGAGGCGGAATTACAGGATATGATCAATGAAGTAGACGCTGACGGTAAGTGAATAATTAAGTTAGTTCGATGAACTAATTAGTTCGCCTCCCTGTAAGATCGCGATTAACTTCTTAATATCGGGTCGATCCGGCGAGCGGGAGGTCGCGGAGCCCTAATTGGGGAATAATAAGGGCCCTGCCTACCTCGCTCTCGTGCCCAGGACTTGGCCCACGATATATCGATTTTCCCTATTCCTAGGGTCACGTTCTCCCTCAGCTATTAACGGAATTAACGCACTGCCCTTCTCCAAAACTCTACAGGCGATTTATTTGTTAGAAAGTTGTCTGCAGCAATGGCAATTCGCGGAACTGAACAAACACTATTTTTTCTCAAAACCTAACCGTCCTCAACTTGTTTGGTGAAAATAGAATTGCTTGCAAAAATGGCACTGGCGGCAATGGTTAAATTTTTAATAGACAGCTCCAGGTTCCTTACATTTTGCTTTAAAACCGACCGTTAGGTTCAGTTATTAATTTGTGAGCTACTTTGGGTTGAAATAGTCCAAAAGTGTTCATTTTCTCTATTTCTAGTCACATTCTCCCAGCTATTACCGGATTTAATATCGAATGATTTATTTTTTCCAATATTGTTAGAAAATTGCTTGCAATAATGGCACATGGTTCATGAAGTTGAACAGACCCTATTTTTGCCAAAACCTAACCTTCTTTAACACCTTTAATGAAAAAAGAACTGCTTGCAAAAATAGCACTGACAGTAGTTAAATTTTTATTAAGAGGCTCCAGGTTCGTAACATTTACTTTTAAACCGACCGTTATGTTCGCTGTTATTACAATTTGTAAGCAACTTTAGGTTGGAATGGCTCAAAAGCGTTGATTTTCTTATAGAGTCCCATTCTCTCTCAGCTATTAAGTACCGGATTTAACATCCTGCCATCCTAACTGGATGAATGATTTATTTTTTCCAATATTGTAAGAAAATTGCCTGCAATAATATCACTTCACAAAGTTGAACAGACCCTATTTTTGCCAAAACCTAACCTTTTTTTAACATCTTTAATGAAAAAAGAACTGCTTGCAAAAATAGCACTGACAGTAGTTAAATTTTTATTAAGAGGCTCCAGGTTCGTAACATTTACTTTTAAACCGACCGTTATGTTCGCTGTTATTACAATTTGTAAGCAACTTTAGGTTGGAATGGCTCAAAAGCGTTGATTTTCTTATAGAGTCCCATTCTCTCTCAGCTATTACCGGATTTACTATCCTGCCATCCTAACTGGATGAATGATTTATTTTTTCCAATATTGTAAGAAAATTGCCTGCAATAATATCACTTCACAAAGTTGAACAGACCCTATTTTTGCCAAAACCTAACTTTCTTTAACACCTTTAATGAAACAAGAATTGCTTGCAAAAATGGCACTGGCAGTAGTTAAAGTTTTATTAAGAGGCTCCAGGTTTGTTCCATTTTGCTTTTAAACCGACCGTCACTGTCACTAAACCGCCCGTTACGGTAGCTGTTATTACAATAATTTGTAAGCAACTTTAGGTGGGAATGGTCCAAAAGTGTTGATTTTCCCAATTTCTACAGTCACATTCTCAACTAGTACCGGGTTGAATATCCTGCCATCCTAACTCGATGAATGATTTATTTTTTCCAATATTGTTAGACAATTGCCTGCAATAATGGCACTTCATGAAGTTGAACAGACCCTATTTTTGCCAAAACCTAACCTTCTTTAACACCTTTAATGAAAAAAGAATTAACTGCAAAAATGGCACTGGCAGTGGTTAAATTTTTTGTTAGCAACTTTAGGTTGAAATGCTCCAAAAGTGTTGCTTTTCCCTATTTCTACAGTCACATTGTCAACTATTACCAGATTTAATACCCTGCCATCCTAACTCGATGATTGATTTATTTTTTCCAATATTGTTAGAAAAATGCCAACAATAATGGCACTTCACGAAGTTGAACAGACCCTATTTTTGCCAAAACCTAACCCTCTTCCAACACCTTTCATGAAAAATGAATTGCTTGCAAAAATGGCACTGGCAGTAGTTAAATTTTTATTAAGAGGCTCCAGGTTTGTACCATTTCGCTTTTAAACTGACCACCGTTATGGTCACTAAACCGACTGTTACGGTAGCTGTTATTACAATTTGTAAGCAACTTTAGGTTAAAATGATTCAAAAGTGTTGATTTTCCCTATTTCTACAGTCACATTCTCAACTATTGGCAGATTTAATCTCCTGCCATCCTATCTCAATGAATGATTTATTTTTTCCAATATTGTTAGACAATTGCCTGCAATAATGGCACTTCATGAAGTTGAACAGACCCTATTTTTGCCAAAACCTAACCTTCTTTAATACCTTTAATGAAATAAGATTGCTTGCAAAAATGGCACTGGCAGTAATTAAATTTTTAATAAGAGGCTCCAGGTTTGTTCATTTTGCTTTTAAACCGACCATCACGGTCACTAAACCGAGCGTTACGGTATCTGTAAGTAACATTAGGTTGGAATAGTTCAAAAGTGTTGATTTTCCCTATTTCTAGTGTCACATTTCCTCTCAGCTTTTAGTGAATTTAATGTCCTAAAATTATTAGAAAATTGCCTGTAACAATAGCACTTCGCGGAATTGGACAGACAAGCTCGTGGTATTCCAGGATTACTGTCCCAAAACCCTCGTCATTGTCAACTGTAATGAAGAATAATTGCCTGCAAAAATGGCACTCGCAATAGTTACATTTTCATTAAGCCGCTCCAGGTTTTAAGCTCCATCATTTTGCTTTTAAACGGACCGTTACATATCATTTTTAGCAACTTTGTATTGAAATGATCCAAAAGTGTTGAAATTCAAGTTCTTCCAACTTTTGAAATCGTAAAAATGTCTGCAACAATGGCACTACTTCCAATCTAAGAAACGCTTAGAATTAAACCATGAAAATGATCCACGTGATACTTCTTTCACTTGATGAAAAATTAATGTTTGAATCCAAATATTAATTTGGATTGAATTCCAATAGTGACATCTCAATATTGAACACCTTTTGGGAAGAACCTACAGTTCCATCGAAGTTTATTTCCTCCAAGTTAATCCCATTTTGCTTTTAAACCGACCGTTATGTCCGATGTTACTGCAATTTGTGAGAAATTTTGGATTGAAATGATCCAAAAGTTGTGAAATTGTTAATTTTTGAAATCGTAATAATATTTGCAACAATTACACTACTAATAAGAAAAACTTAGAGTTGAGCTATAAAAATGGTCTAGTTGATACATCTGTAACTTGATGAAAAATATAATGTTTCTCAAAATTAAATAATTTTTGGGTACAACCGTAGTACAGTTCGATTGAAGTTTATTTCCTTTTGTAACTGCAGTTAAATTTCATAATGATTTTAACTTTTTAACCTCCTTTCTGTAGAAACAAGCCAAATTTTGATTTGCACCAATGTTTGAGTTATAATCCATACAGATACCAACTGTACAGTAACGTTTGATGTATGATATCCGAATGACTACCAATGAAATCTTGCAATTCAATTTTATCCTTAACGAAATCCCGCCAAATTTAAAAGTACTTGGTTCAAAGGGATGGAGTGGCTATCACCGGAATGGAGAGAAGGAAGAAGGAAAAACTCAATTGATACTTCAAAAATATATGAAGTATCGCCCCACGCGCCCCCTTTGTTCTGTCTTACTTTGATCAGTGCACTCCTTTTTAACCTTTAAAAAATACTACATTATATTGTCTTATTGTCGAGTCGATTATTGCATTTGTAGTTCAAAAAGTGTACCTAATATAGTGAGTTTCAGTCAATGTAGTTATTATTTTCGGGAAAACTAACCACAATTTGACAACAAACATTTTTGCATTTAATAGCACTTTAAAACTTCATAATTGCATATATGTATTTCGTGTCTACTAACATATAATCAAATTAAAATATACTCATTAACAAAATTCTTAAGAGTGATATCATGAAGATATACTGTGTTTTAATACAGGGCCAAACTTTCCTTTGGGAACAATTATAAGGCAGAGAAGTGTGAAATTCTCTAATTAACGCCTTTGGTAAACAAACCTTGTAATGAGCTTTCATAATTGTACAGCAATTTTACCTGGCAAAGGTGAGGATATTACCAGCCATTATTAACTTTGTTTAAATTGAGTGGGTCTAAACCGTTTTTTTAAATGAAGTTAGTGATGTAATTATCTAAAAATACATTTACGCTATCAGTTAAAGTGGTTGAGTGCCATTACATATTAAGAAGTATTATAAAATGATAAGTTTTATCGCATACAGTTGTTGGGAATGTCGATCTAATCTTACTTGTCATTAAACATGTCATTAACACAGTCATTAAACATGTTTTCGCTATGTGTTGTCATTAATCACTATTAGTTACAAAAATATCTGTGTATTCCGACATTTAAAGATGTTTCTATGAATCTAAGTATGTAAATTATTTATTCTGCTTTAGAAAGACACAATTTTGAGGAAAACCTATCAAACTGCCTTTGTTCCAAATTTGAGGCTTGAAACAAGTTTCTTATTCAATTTTGTTGGGATAAATTTCTTTCTCATATAAGGTATTTACTAACCAACAGTTGTTCTCACAATACTCTCCTCTTAATTGAAATATTCATTGACGTAATACTTGCCTATATTTTGTCTTATTAATTCTCATAGTACTGACATTAATAAGTTAATTGTAATTTTATGCATGTGATTTCGTCGCTCATTATTCATTAGCTACTTTCCATAATTTAGTACTAAGGTCTGAGGCACATCTGTATCATAGTACCATATTATCTATATAATAATTAGCGAGAAATTTTAAATGACCTAATTGTGTTGATAAAGGTTCTTATCTATGCATATTTTGTAACGGTAAAGGCTAATTCTTTGCACGTTTTAAATCCTCGTTTAAAGGCTAATCGAGTTTATTGCCCATGTCGTGCGTGCATCGCGGCCAGACCTCCTTTTTAAAAATTTAATGTGTTTGCTTATCAATTATCGTTCGTTTTATCACGTCAACGGTGACACTCGAAGATAAAAATCTTTACACGTATTCACCCGGCAATATAAGTTTTATTTGCCCTGTAATTTCCTCGAAAGATTAATTTGACTGATTAGGGTCCTCGCAATAAGCATTTCTTACGAAATCTGTGTCGTAAAAAACCTATGATCAAAATGACTTCTGAGGTATCTTCAAGTGATTGACGCTTAATCTTGATTGGTACTTTCTGTATCTTGTTCTTGCAGACTTTGTTGCTCATAATATTCTCATTTGTTCTAATTCCGCTTCCTGGACGTTTCCAAGGTAGAATCCACCCAAACCAGATATGAGTAGCCTGGACCACCTAAGCACCAAAAGCTAAGTTAACTTTGCTCACAAACCATCGAAGCTAAGCTATAGAAACTAAGTGGTTAGCTATGCACCCGTTCCTATGCTGGATAAGCCAAGTTAACTTGCACTCATTGTCTAATTCACGAAGTAAAGTGACATAATCAATCGTGATTGACGCTTAATCTTCTTTGGTGGGTACTTTCTTTATCTAGCTCTTGCAGACTTTGTTGCTCATAACATTCTCATTTGTTCTAATTCCGCTTCCTGGACGTTACCAAGGTAGAATCCATCCAAACCAGATATAAGTAGCTTGGACCACTTAAGCACCAAAAGCTAAGATGGCTCAGCTCACAAACCATCGAAGCTACGCTAAGGAAACTAAGTGGTTAGCTATGCACCTGTTCCTATGCTGGATAAGCCAAGTTAACTTGCACTCATTGTCTAATTCACGAAGTAAAGTGACAAAATCAATGGTGATTGACGCTTAATCTTGTTTGGTACTTCCTTTATCTAGCTCTTGCAGAATTTGTTGCTCATAACATTCTCATTTGTTCTAATTCCGCTTCCTGGACGTTACCAAGGTAGAATCCATCCAAACCAGATATAAGTAGCTCGGACCACTTAAGCACCAAAAGCTAAGATGGCTTAGCTCACAAACCATCGAAGCTACGCTAAGGAAACTAAGTGGTTAGCTATGCACCTGTTCCTATGCTGGATAAGTCAAGTTAACTTGCACTCATTGTCTTGTTAATAGTAAATTGTCTAATTCACTAGGTAAAGTGACAAAATCAATCATGATTGACGCTTAATATTGTTTGGTACTTTCTTTATCTAGCCCTTGCAGAATTTGTTGCTCATAACATTCTCATTTGTTCTAATTCCGCTTCCTGCACATTACCAAGGTACAGTCCACCCAAACCAGATATGAGTAGCCTGGACCACCTAAGCACCAAAAGCTAAGTTAGCTTAGCTCACCAACCATCGAAGCTAAGCTGAGGAAACTAAGTGGTTAGCTATGCACCCGTTCCGATGATGGATAAGCCAAGTTGCACTTGCACTCATTGTTTTGTTAGTAGTAAATTGTCTAATTCAGGAAGTAAAGTGACAAAATCAATCGTGATTGACGCTTAATCTTGTTTGGTACTTTCTTTATCTTGTTCTTGCAGAATTTGTTGCTCATAACCTTCTCATTTGTTCTAATTCCGCTTCCTGCACATTACCAAGGTACAATCCATCCAAACCAGATATGAGTAGCCCGGACCACTTAGGCACCAAAAGCTAAGTTAGCTTAGCTCACAAACCATCGAAGCTAAGCTAAGGAAACTAAGTGGTTAGCTATGCACCCGTTCCTATGCTGGATAAGTCAAGTTAACTTGCACTCATTGTCTTGTTAATAGTAAATTGTCTAATTCACAAAGTATCATCATCTTCACCTTCAGAACCATTATAGTTTTATCAATCGTTAGTCCATATTCTCTTGCTTTCTCTTGTGGAAGTTTGGATATATTTTGGATCCTTTATTGCCATTAGTACTACACAGTACTATGTACTAGGCCCTAATGTATTCCAGTTTGTCTCATATTCATCTCTTGAAGTAAGTTGAAGGGAACAGTTTAACTGTAAATTAGCTGATGTTCCCGGCATTACTCAGAAATTAACCTAACCTTACTCTTTAAACAGGGGAATTTGGAATTGTCCTATTTTTCTGAGCTATCTATGAGTAGGTACAATCTATAACTGCACCAAGGTTTCTAGTTTCTTGCTATTTAGTATCGTTAATCTTTTTCCAGAATGTTGGCGGCACTTGTTTCTACCTGGCGCTTCGTGGTACAGTCCCGGCTATAACTAACCCCAAAAACCAATTTCACCCCTATTTGTGGGGAAGGGATAGGGATTCTCTGATTTTTAAGTTAATTTCCCATAAATAACTTTCGTCTTCTTTGTTTTCCATTGCTGCCAGCATCTTTTTTGTACAGATAACATGCTTTGTAGCAGTCATGAGTATAATATGCATACACAAACTTAAATTCGGTTTATATGGTAGATGCTTCCGGGAATCGAAGTGTCCTTCCCAGAAAGGACACTTGTAGTAACGGAAACTTCAAAAAAATGCGGCGAGCTGAGAGGTAGATGCTTCCGGGAATCGAAGTGTCCTTCCCAGAAAGGACACTTCTAGTAATAAAAACTCGGAACGAGCTGAGAGGTAGATGTTTCCGGGAAGCTGAGAGGTAGATGCTTCACGGAATCGACATGTCCTTCCCAGAAAGGACACTTGTAGTAACGGAAAATTAAAAAAAATGCGGCGAGCTGAGAGGTAGATGCTTCCGGGAATCGAAGTGTCCTTCCCAGAAGGGACACTTCTAGTAACGAAAACTCGGAACGAGCTGAGAGGTAGATGTTTCCGGGAATCGAAATGTCCTTTCCAGAAAGGACACTTCTAGTAACGGAAACTCGAAACGAATGCCGCGAGCTGTAAGGTAGATGCTTCCGGAAATCGAAGGGTCCATCCCAGAAAGGACACTTCTAGTATGATCGATCCCAGCCAAGAACTTTCTTTCCTTATCTCTAACGTGTAAGTTAAAGAAATAAAAATGCCCGCTGGCGATAGCGAGACTAGCGAGAGACAATTAACAGCCTTGAGACCGCTTGAAAATAAATTATTGGTAAAATAAATTAGGTGATAAGTATTAGGTAGTAGTAATTGGTATTGAATAGTGTAATTATTTGGATCCACGAAACTGATCCAGTATTAATTTTGTAGTAGCAATATCATCATATAATCTGGTCAATTGTCGAACAATTTTCTGGCAGTTTGTCTTCTAAATACCCATCTACTTCCTCTATTGTAGGTCTGCTTAAATTTGTGTTTTCTTCTGTAAAGATGTATAAAAGTCAGACTACAAACGAGAAACCTGAAAAGTTCTTTCAAATCGTTTAGAACCCGAACAATACCCATTCAAAAATCTGTGTAGCACTTACCGAGGTAATTCGGTTCCTTCAGACGACGTACCTTTTAATTTTATTCAAGGTAGATACCCACATTTAAATATTCATCGCCTTGTGTAAACTGGGGCGTCGTTCTCTGTGCTCGCATTTTTCGAGCTCTATCGATTCCATAGCCTCTTTCATTTCGGGGGCTCCCGTTCGACAATTTGGGTCAAATTGTTTCAGTGGGAATTATCTCGGTTTCACATCGATTTTCGGGATGTAAGCGTAAAATTGTATGAGGTATCTTGCTGAAGCTAAAAATTGCTATTATATCTCCTTTGCTGCAAATGTTTCGTGATGCGCAGAAGAGCCACTGATTAGAGGAGCAGCGTGATTGGGTTAGTTGTGGCCGGTTATTTTTGCATTTTTTGAGACTCGTTTTACGCCCACATTTATTTATTAAAACGGCGGTTTGTTATACACGTAATTATACGGTCTGGAAAAGGTTGTTACTTAATGTATTTACGTTACCGATGGCGTTTAGTGCAACGTTAAAAACGCTAACATCCTAATTGGTGTAATCGCACAAACCGTAAATATTGCTACGTTTCCACCAATTAGGCGGTCGGATTTATGGCGAATATCCTCGAGGTGATTCATCAAGGCCGACATTTTTTATGTTCTGTCAAGTTTTGCATGAGATAAAATTAATGATTAGCACTCGTGATTACACATCGATAGATAAAAGTGTTACGGGAACAATCGTATCCATATGAAGTTGGAAGTCGGGGTATAAGTATTCTTAGAACAATTCGGTACAAGCATTATGCGCACCCTATTTTTAGACACAATAGGTTTTAAATGTAATTTAAAAAATTTTGGATAAATTTACGGTAAAGTTATATTTAATGGTGATTTGCAAGCAACCTGTTTTATTTTTCGAGTCATGCGCATATGTACAAGTTTATTGACTTTATTAGTGTCAACACATGATACTATTAGATAGATAGAGGATTTAAAAAAAAGCGTAATGTACAGTTGAATTGTTTGTCACATTACAACATATGGATCGTGATTTAATACGTTTGGAGCTGTGGCGGACATTTTGTGGCGAAATTAACTTTTTACTATAAATAACGTTTTTAAGTGGCTTTTTCAAAGCCTTAACAAGGTGGTTGTAAAAAGAGCGATCGCATGGATATCTTACGCTGTGGGAAAAGTTGTCGAAATGAGTTTACATTTCACGACCATAGTAAAATATACAATACACATTTGCAATATAAACGAGCTACTAAAACTTCTCAAACGTCATCAGCGAATATAAATAAAGCTGATAACATTTTTTTTATTGGGTAGTATCGTGTTTTCAAAGATCGAGCTCCGCGTTATGTGTAAAAGTTTATGTTTGTTTTGTAATCGTCCGTAATACAATGGCGTTTTTTTAGCTTCGGGAATATTTTTAGATCGTTTTTTTATTACGTTCTTTGTGGGATAAAGGTTAAGGGATACAATATTCATGTGACAAACAAAGGGAAAAAAACGTAGTAGGTGAACGCTGTAACAGTTAAAAAGCTAAAAATTACTAAAGTGAGATAAGTTTTTCCAATTAAATCTACGAGAGAATTTCAAGAATGATCCAAACGCAGACGGAAGAGGATTTTGTATTCGGAATTCAGAAAGATGTGAATTACCTACTGTTAAATTATGTAAAGTAGCGTGTGATGGAATGTGTTGCGGGAAATCGACAAGTGTGTAGGTACAAATAGTCTTATATTTAAGAGCGTGCGCGCACTAGCGTCCAGGTCGCAACGACCAGGTCGCTGCGACCAGAGATGGTTGCGTTTCTAGGTGCGTCCAACTCAACGACCAGATTTCGTAGTTGCAAAATGAATGTCGAACAAGCAGCAAGTCTTGTATATCTGCTGAGAAAAAGGAATTAAAAGAGAAAGAAAAGGTTTTGGGTGCACCCTTTGATACAAACACGTGCTGATAAGGAAATGTTTAAACTGTTTTATATAGATTTGCGGAAATACCCTGAAAAGTTTTTCAACTATACACGGAACTTCACCAGCTCCTCCCATTGCTTCTTTTTCAAATTTCTGTTACTAAAGTCTTCACTAGATAAGTCCCATATAGATGGACGCTTTTGAATTTCTATTATGAAATGTTCACAATCGAATTCACACGAATTTTTCAATGCCATGTTAACCGAAAATCACAAAACAACTGAGTTGATATGGAGATCAAAATGCAAACTTGAAACAAAATTGAAAAATCCTGGTCGTTGGCCGTGCTCTGGTCGTTCAGTGCGCTCCATCCCACCTAACACAGTGTACTTGGATGGTCGCAGCCATTCACTGGTCGTCTGTACGTCGCACTGGTTTGCGTTGGTCGTTGCGACCGGCTGGTCGCGGTCGGTAGTGCGCGTTGCCTAATATAAATCAATGGTCTTTACTAGTCGCAGCGACCTGGTCGCTGCGACCTGGACGCTAGTGCGCGCACGCTCTTAATCTTTCATATGGGAATTATCGTCACGAAAAATAGAAGAAGGTTGTAATATTTATTCAGATATTGCTTGCAACAAATTACAAACAGAATTGAAAAGAGGTTTACTCTCAAAATTTAAATAATTATTTTTAAGAAAACTTGGTAACTGTTTTTAGTGAAATTACTTAGTTTGTAAAGATTTTGTGAAGGTTTTTCAACCTTGAAAACACCTTTTGTACCTTCATTTTTGATTAAAAGTGAAATTAGTTTTTAAATAATCGATAAGTAAATTTGGCCCAAAAGACGTTTGAGGATCACAAATGTGATTAAAGTTGGAAAATTGAATAGAGCTCATCAGACTTTTCGGTGATGTAGGCCGTGAGCCGAGTCCAAAAATGTGTCTCATAGGAAACCACTTCAAATTTAAAACATAGATTGCCCTCCACACGAATGTCCAAAATGTGCAAGTCTGGCAGCTTTGAAGTGGGGCGTTTAATGGGGGTATAGTTTAAAAGTCACCCCTAATTGAGGGTGATAAGGAACCAAATACAATTTGATGGGTTGGTTTGTTCGTGATGCACAATTCACTAAAAAAATTTGCACTTTGGGAGCCACAATTATGGGTAACTTTGACATTACACCCCCATTAAACGCCCCACTTCAAAGCTGCCAGACTTGCACATTATGGTAATTCGCGTGAAGGGCAATCTATGTTTAAAATTTGAAGTGGTTTCCTTTGAGACACTTTTTTGGTCTCGGCTCACGGCCTCATTCATGAATCATTTTTTAGTTAGAATCTCAACTTGTGGAAATTGAGTGGAATATGTAGTTTCTGGGGAAAATATTTCTTCCCATTCCATCTGACATTTTGGATCAGGTGCTTGGTTATTGGTTTTTCTGGAAAATCTACTCTAAGTTAGGGCACAAGTTACATGAACAGCTGAAAAAGTGACTAGCTTACTCCAAATTTTTTCTACAAATTAGGTGCAGAATTCATATTTGGTTTCTGAGTGATCGACCAGAGTTGAGTAGATTTTTGAAAAATTGCTGAATTTGAATCAAAGGCCAGATATATGGATCTGCCCTTTAGTTATCGACATCATGAATCAGGTACCTAGTGAAGATCTCAGTTTCTGGAAATCAATGAGAATAATCTGTTTTTGAGTAATTGATCTCAGTTTCATTGAATTTTTGGGACAAGTAGCTACTGAAATTGTTTAAGGTTTAAATTCAAATGAGTGGATCAGTTGCAGATTAAAAATTCAGTTAGTAGGAAGAATTATGTCGATTTCTGTAGAAATAGCAGAAAACTGTATAAATAAAAACACGCCCCACTAACAATTCAATTTATTCCGTTAATGGTATTCAAAAACTGTATTCATTATAGAACATTTCTGGATTTTATCTCAGCTCCCCGAGAACATTCTCCCATGTATTCATTATTATTACCAATTAATATAAGTGTGTAAGTGGATTATAAACAATTAGGTATGTTGACATTTTTTGAAAACTGGCTAAATGAGAGATTATGTGCCTATAAATCTTAGGTTAATATTAAAAACAAAAAATTAAAAGCATTCAAGCAAAAAAAGTCATTTGACATTCAAACGCTAGGGATTGGCGCCAAAACGCCCTCTGACGTCACACCGTATGTAAACAGTGTAGTGAGAACACTATTTTACGACGCGAATAATACAAATTACTAGATTTGGTCGCAATTTAACTCGTACACTCCAGCAAACACAAGAATAAAGTCCAAAATACTCGAAAAAAGCTATTTGTGGACTGCAGAACGGACCCGTGTTTATATGCGGAGTGACGTCACGATGAGCGGTCGTTTCGCTGGTCCTCTAACTTTTCCTGCTTTTTATACCTGTAATACTTGGTGTTGGGACTATTACATGATTTTTTATGATTATAAAATTTGTCTGAGGGTTCGTCCCTATGAATTTATATATATTTCGTTTAATTTAAAATATATGGCAAATACCTAATTATCATTATTATAAAACATCCTCTGTTGCCTCCAAGGGTGGTGAAATTAGGGGTGAAATATGAACTTAAGTTCCTGAACAAACCATTTAAACAGATGCCCCGCGAAGAGGGTGGTAATAGGGGTGACTTTCCTTATCTCTTATTACGTTAGCCTACCGTTCCTTAAGTTTTATTAAATACTCAGATTTTTTTTAAGTGCGACAGTTTTTGATAACAATTTTAGATTCTTCTTATTTCCACCACTTTCGGAAGTAGAGAGAGAGAAAAAATTTATTTCTATAATTAGTATTCATTTAATCCATTGATATCAATAAATATATTTTTCAATGAATATTTACGGAGTAAATTAAATTTTTCGTAAGGTGTGTTCGTTTTTTTAACTTATGGATGTGGCTAAATGTACGCCCGCAAACTTATCATTATTGTAATTTACGAAGCACCTCTACGCTAAATTGAGACTGACCGCTACTGTTTGGTTGATTCCATTTTTTTTTGTTTTATTTGTTATCCGAATTATTAAATTCGGATTTAAATTATTCAATTAAATTAGCCTTGAAAAAGTGGATTTTGTATACATACAATAAAACTTTATCTTGCCCTTATAAAAAATATTTCAATTTGCGTCATTGATCAATTTCATTTGAATATTTACGAAAACAACGACATACGGAATTCTCCTAATGAGAAACACTATCAATATCTCATTATTACGTTTTAAGAAAAAATGTTGAAATACTCGTTTACACGTTGCATCCAAACGGGTTTGGTGTCATATTCGTTTTGCATTTTTATTCAATTTTTGCCGTAACACAATATAGATACAACAAATTGAACTTCAAATGAAAAATAGTGAGAGTTTTTTTCGTAATTTTAGTTATGACGTGAAACGAGAGATAGATTAACACTTATTAATTAGGAACTTCGATAATAACGATAACCAATCGGAACAGTTTTCCGGCCGGTTCGGAACTAATTTTAGATAGCGAATATTTGGCGGTCGCTAGTTTTAATTCGACGTGAACGGCAAATTGGTATTTATAATGTCAGACGGCGAAAAGAAATTCGTAAGATGTGCCATTCCATTAAATCGTACTCCATCGATGGAGTGAGCGAGTGTACGACAAAGCTCGGTTAATTTCGTTATCTTTACGCACCTTTCATTGCATTACTTCCTTCTACTCTTTGATCTCTGACACTACCTAGATTCCTTCGCTTTGATTTCTAATAATAAAACATACCATACGGCTTGAATGAAAGGAAGTATTTATCCGGTTTATTTTCCGGTTCGTCGACGTACATACGTACACAAATAGGCTATGTGTATGTACACGTATAGCCGGTAATGACCGCAGGACAAAAACAACTTCAATTAGAATACTGTCAATACAGGCGAGTCCTGTGATTTAATAAGGAATATGATATCGTGTAAACAACGTAATGTCTAAATAACGTTGAACGTTTTTAATGGAAATCGTGGGTGATTACCGTGGAAAACGATCTAATGGAAGTCAAGTCTGGGGATAAAAATAAATTGCACTCGAGAAAAGTGTAGTCATTACGTGTCGTTAGCTCTATGAGAAGACAATTGAATGGCAGGAAATCCGTTATTTGGGCAAAATTACGTTTCGAACACATTGCTTATTTCTGTTTAACGTTTCAAAAATGTTTTGTTGTTTTGGACGTTTTCCATATTTTCGTGAAGAGAATGTAAGCACTTAACTGCCTACTTATTGCCTACAATAGGCTGCTCAGTTGTAACAACTAATCCATCAAAACTACTTTGATGGTAAGGAACGAGCTGTAGCTTTTGTTCTTCATTTCGTACAAAATTTGGTCTTCAACTACTATAATTGAACTCGAACTGAGGCAGAAGTTGTTCTGTGACATTGTGCCATTGTTGCAAGCTTAAATATGACAGACTTGTACACAACATGATTCACACTGCAGGCTGTATACTTCTGCATACTTTAAATGACAATTTATCTTTGATAGTAAACGAGTTGTAGTGATGGTAGAAACAGCAGTTTGGGTCTTGCAAAATTTGGTCTTATACGATAATTAAACTGGGTAGCATCTGAGCCAGAAGTTATGTCTTGATGCTGGGCAATTTTTGCAAACTTAAATAGCACAGACTTTCCTATACAATTGGATCAAAACGTGACTCACACTACACACTATCTATCCTTGGTACTGTAGTCTGTAAATGAAATGTCTGTATGGGTCTTGTGAAAAGCTCAGTTTGCTCTTCCTCTTGATTCTCCTGGCAGCATCTGAGCTAGAAGTTATGTCTTGATGCTGTGCTATGTTTGCAAACTTAACTAGCACAGACTTTCCTGTACAATTGGATCAAAGCGTGACTCACACTACACACTATCTATCCTTGGTACTGTAATCTGTAAATGAAAAGTCGTCTGTATGAGTCTTGTGAAAAGCTCAGTTTGCTCTTCCTCTTGATTCCTCTGGCAGAAGTTATGTCTTGATGCTTGGCCATTTTTGCAAACTTAACTAGCGCAGATTTTCTTGTACGATTGGATCAAAACGTGACTCACACTACACACTACCTATCCTTGCTACTGTAGTCTGTAAATGAAAAATCTGTATGGGTCTTGTGAAGAGCTCAGTTTGCTCTTCCTCTTGATTCCTCTGGCAGCATCTAAGCCAGAAATTATTGTATTGATGCTGGGCCATTTTTGCAAACTCAAATAGCACAGACTTTCCTGTACAATTGGATCAAAACGTGACTCACACTACACACTATCTATTCTTGCTATTATAGTCTGAATGAAAAGTCGTCTGTAGGAGTCTTGTGAAAAGCTCAGTTTGCTCTTCCTCTTGTTTCCTCTGGCAGCATCTAAGGCAGAAGTTATGTCTTGATACTGGGCCCTTTTTGCAAACTTAAATAGCACAGACTTCCCTGTACAATTAGTTCAAAACGTGACTCACACTACACACTATCTATCCTTGGTACTGTAGTCTGTAAATGAAAAGTCGTCTGTATGAGTCTTGTAAAGAGCTCAGTTTGCTCTTCCTCTTGTTTCCTCTGGCAGCATCTGAGCCAAAAGTGATGTCTTGATGCTGGGCCCTTTTATCAAACTTAAATAGCACAGACTTTCCTGAACAATAGGATCAAAGCGTGACTCACACTGTACACTATCTATCCTTGGTACTGTAGTCTGTAAATGAAAAGTCGTCTGTATGATTCTTGTGAAGAGCTCAATTTGATGTTCCTCTTGATTCCAGCGGGATAGACTCTGGCAATTTGTTCGAATCAACAACGAAGGTGTCTCTTAATCTCTCAATGCTCACCCATTCGTCTCAAAAGCATAAATTAGTAGCCTTAGCATTGGCCATCCATATTTTGGCCTGCTCAATTCGTGTAATTAAGCTGCAACATACCACTTTATCACTGTGGGACTTAGTAGAACAGCACTAGCTTCTGGTAGTATTAAAGTAATAACTATATCTTCGGTTTGGCGGTTTTAGAAAACTTAAATTGTTAATGAATAAAAGTACCTACTATTTTATTCGGTCTATTTTGAACATTTGACCGACAATGTCGAACCAGCGGACCGGTTGATCCCTCTCTCTTGTTGTGGGATTGCACCAATTCAATTAACATATTTCGTCGGGTGAAAACTAGGCACAAAATAACCATTTACACCTGGGTGTGCAAATTGATCAAAATGGGTTCGAGGAAAACTGGCACCATCAAGTGTGATCTGTTGATTTTGGAAAATCATACATTTTCCAGAGCAAAAAAAGTTAAAAAGTAAAGTGTTCTGGAGGTTCAACAGAAAAACTGTTGTGTCCCGCCAAAAGTTTTACCACGGGGCTTTATACCTGCTAAAATTAAAGACAAGGACGTCAAAAATAAGTTGCAGTCTTTGGAAAATGTAATTAAAAATTATAAATTAACAAATCTCCTTCAGTATCTTTAGCAAAGAGATACTCCCTTTAATTATACCTAGTTACTCTTTAGCTTAAACAGCACATTAACTTTTTTTGAAATATTGAAATGTGTATATTCTCATATATCTTATAAATAATAAATAATAAATAAATAATAAACTGTGTGCTACTTTATTAAAATATTCAACTGTCATGCCAAAGCATTACTATTATTAATAATTATTATTCATGGCCAAGATCCGTACTTGCACTTGGTGCCCAATTTTCTCTAAAGAAAAGGTACCAGTTTTCGTGTCCGTTTGGTGCCCAGTTGGCCTCCTCAGACATATTTTTCTTCACATAACAAAGGTGGTTCAATTGGTGGAACGCTGACGCGTAAGGTCGTGGGTTCGAATCCCATTCGGGGGCCGTTAAATTTTCATGATTAAAATTTTTTCTCGTAAAGTTGACCAAACAGATCAGTAGATCTAAGATTAACTCCGTAAAGAGTATGAGTTGCATGATGGTAATTTGCAGCGTTAATATTGATCAGCCTCTCAAATGTGAACGGCTGCGATTAGAGGAGGCAGTAGTGGTTCGACTGGCGTGTCTCGTTTCGTTCGTTGGGGGCGTTCAGTCTGCTGTAAATCAAATACGTATCAGTGCGTAACACGGAAAGTAGTTAATTACCGTCCGTGTCGTGCGATTATTAGAAGGGGACGGATATCGGTTCCCGAGTAGTATTCATTCACCGGTATTGGGATAGTCTTGTTTCGTCCCGTCGGATCGAAACAACCTCGCTATCTGGGTCGAATTTTTCCACCCCTTTGTCTATCTCTGAGTGGTATCTAATGGAATGTACTACTTAAGGAATGTGTCTGTGTTGATATCTGGGTCAAATTTTCCATTGTGTTAACGCTTTTCATTTATCAAAGAGTTGGGTTTTAAAAACGTCATGCATTAATTTTGAGAGCTGAATGATAAAGTGATGTGAAGGAAAAGTCGTGCATGAACAATCTCATGTTTCTACATTTAACCAAAGTAGTATCTGCATTTTGCCTCAAATTTTCCTTATAACAGCCATTTGCCTAAGATAAGCAATGTTTGAAAATCCTACTTTCTACATGTGATTGCATTTGGACAATTCTTCAAGAAATGGGTAGTTAAACACCATTTACTTCAATTAAACGTGCTCCTCAACAGGTGACATTTATGTCCCGATGTGATCTGCTTGATCTGTGCCGATGGCTAATGAGATGGGTCATAAGCCTGTGATTTTTAATCGAATCAGAAAACGCAGAATGAACACATTTCTCGCATCGGCGAATTAATTTAGTTCTTGCCAATCTTTGTGAGATATTGCACGACCCAAGGCGCCTTATTAAATTCATGCTAGCGCTGAGCCCATTTTAGTAATCTCCCGGATTTGATTAAATTCCCGAAAAACTGGCCCAGCTCAAATTTACCTGGATATTCCACCAAAGAAACGTTATTAGATTAAATAATGAAATTCCTGTTTCAAGGGAGAGTCGTTAGCACTGCCACTGGATCTTCACAAAAAGTTTTAATTATTAAGACGTGACGCAGAATGTTGTTTTGGAGAATTTGTTGAAATGTGATCAGAAGATCACATTTATCAGTTTAGGTCCCATCACCGCTTTAAACTCGTCACATGAACAATAACGGCCCAGTATTAAAAATATAAAATTGATCACCGTATGGAGGTTATAAAGCAGAACTGCCTCGTTTGATAGATCAAGTGTGAAGAGTTGTTCAATCACCTTGAGCCTCCGTTGAATTTTGGTCTTCTCGTTGAAGTTGCTTGAACTTTTCGCCTGAATTGTTTAGTCTCAAGGATCTTAACGCGAAATGTGAGATTTAACTCCATAGATTTTTGGTTCCCATGTATGATGTTACTAGCGAGGTCAAGGCCGTCGTATTACCGAATACGTATAAACAAGTTTGCTAGGATTTATTATCTTTTTTCGTTAGAGCTGTTAACTCCCGTGACGGAATCGCGATTATCTCATCGTTGAGTACCTAATTGCTGATTGCTCCGTTGGGGAGCTTCCAATTTCCACGTTTGGGAATTTAGTTTGGTTTGCAATTAAGCATTTTATTAGCAAGTAATATTTAACGAAAGTTTCGGAAATCAAATAAGTTGACGTTTTAGTTTAGTGGCAACCCTCCATGAGCTTCTATAACCGTTTAGCTCATTCTCTGCATTTTGATCAAATTGTTGAGTACATTGATATTTGATCAAAGTCATGGGATCAGTCGTCTTGCCGACAGTAATAAATGCGGAAGACTTGTGATTTTTCTCGGCTCTTACAACTGAAGGTGCTGGAGTTGCATTTTCATTAAGAAAAGAGCAGTTCCAACTGACAAATTTGGTAGGATGTTGTTAACGACGTCCTTTCTGTAAAATTAGTCTCAAAATTTATATTACCGTTTAGGACTAGCAACTCTGTGTAGGTGCCAAAGCGGATTGGGCATTTTTGAAGTCGCCGAAGAGTCCAAAAATTTTCTTCCTAGAGTGAAATCCTCCTTGTCCATTGGCCAAACGTTTCACGCGACCGCATTGGAAACGCCCGATTTTCAATCTGGCAACCGGACAAAAATCGCGCTCGTCCTCGTGGCGTCGAATTTAAATTGTTTCCACCTGTTTCGAAGGTGTCCCGGTAAAAATTCGTTAATAACCAGTGAAGCGCAAAAGGCGGTTAATCCGACTCCGCATACCAGGAACTCAACTTTGAAGTTGCGAAGTTTAGACTTCTCGTACAACGCGAGTTTTGATATCGTAACGAGACCTTTCTGATTATATTCATAAGCCCTCCAGCTACCTCTGCTGACTCACTCTTTGTAGTAGTTTATCGACGACAGTCAGACGGGAACGGAATATTATACACCCTGGAAATATTTCTTTTTCGATATTTTCTTCGGATACTACAGTTTTCCATTATTTAATTACTGTTACAATCTTTGGAAAGTTGGTGCAAAGTAGTGATAAAATGTAACGTTATAGACCAAAACTGAACAGTTATTATAAACTACTGGTCAAAAGTTGGGGTTAGGCAAACAAATTTAAATTTGTTATCCAATTAAACAAACACTAAATGCAACATACAAATAAAAAACTCATTTTTATGTTCAAATGTTCAATGGTACAACTTTTCTTGTTACTGCATATTACAAATCCCAAACATGATGCTCAGAAGAAAGGAGAGTGCTGCTCTACAGATGTAGAATTGGTGCTGAGCAAGTAGATGGCGCAGATTGTTTTATTTTTATCATATTGTCTTAACGAGATATGAAAATTTGGTTATTTGTGAAGAGATTAAGCCTTTGTGCACCTCGAAATGTTTATCCAAAAAGACGTAACAGCAATGAACATTATGCGTCTTGGGATAAACAAATAACAATATCTCAGCAACAAATTAACCAATTGACTTTTATAAAAGCTGTTTAGATTACATTATTTTTGCAATAAATAATCAATATGCAAAAATGACCATTTTCAGTGTTTTTTTTGGCATTTTTGCAATGAATATTTAACAAAATAAATCTTGCTGCAGCTCAAATTGTAGGGTTTCAAATTCTCTACAAGTTATATTTGAAACTTTTCTCGTCAAAATGCATACTTTGACTTGTAGAATCAAAAAACTTGTTTTTGCTAACTTTGGACCCCTCCAATTTGTTAATGCACACTTTTTGAATGTTTAAAACTATATAGGCATGATCAACTAATCAGAGCCTACAACATTTGACCACTCCCATCCGGTTATGAATTAATGTGAAATATCTACACAGACTGGGCTCCAAGCACCCTCAACATTTCTGGACATCAAGATACATTCAGTACTCATAAAGTGAAGGGTCGAGGGTTGAGTGAATATAAATTTAGTATAGTGGGGATTCTCTAAAATACCCCAACGTTGCAGGATACCAAATACCAAATTAGATTCTGCAATAAAGTTTCGATTGTTGAATAAATGAAGATTTGAACCTTTAACCTATAGAGGTAGGTTAATAGTATAGTTAATGTTTGCTGTTGCACACAGCTGAAAGTTAGGAAATTTTGTTTACGTAGATTACCAGCTGCTTGAACGGTCCCCCATGTTAATTCCCGTAAACAAAACTGTGTTGAAACAGTTGCCACGGATTACCATCCCCTCCCCAAATGTCCTACGTCATTACTAATGTCGCGTATTCTTGTGGTGGCGCGACTAATAAATTTTTTAAAAAAGGAGCGAGTCGTAAATTTCGCTAGTTCTCTTTTTTCTTCGACGTTTCCCGCCTGTGGTTCATTTCAAATTTATTAACGGTTTCCTGCGGGGACCACTTGCGAAACGCCCTAGCCCACACCTGTCAAGGTAACCAAATCCCATTCTCCCCGGGCCTCATGCAAATTTATCGTGTGTATCTCTTCCTTCGGGCGAAAGTCCAAGGGGACGGGGATTCAATCTCGCGAATAAACGCGAAAATCCAATTTTTGGGACCGGAACGCACCTGTACTCACAACTCTCGTGACTATTGATTGGGATTAAGTTGCGTGTAGCCTGGGAATTAGGCACACACACACACGCTGGTCGAATCGATCCTTCGTGGCACAAGTGCGTCCCGACGCCGGAAAATCATTGGGTACGGCGAGAGGGTAGGTAATTCGCGTAATGTCCCATGGGCGAATGTAATCAGCGGATTAAACGGAAAATGCGGACGGTTCGAGGAGGTTTTCGGAGCGATCCACCCTCGCAAAACGAAAGATCAAAGGGGGCGGTCGTATTTGAGGGGGTCGTACGAAGCGAAAATGCGTATAAAGTTAATTGTAATAAGTAAAGAGCGGGGTAGTAAGGCATTAAAAAATAACGGAAAGGGCATAATTTATTTGCAATAAAGGCAATTCAAATACCCAAAACGGGCAACTTAAATGACAACAAATTTTTGACACATCCTATTTTTCTTACAAAATATTCTAATTTTTGAGAGAGACAGGTAACGAGTGTTTTTTCTTTAAATTTCACCCGATAGAAGGCTGTGGATATAGCGTTTGTCAATGCACCTTTCGAAAAAAATTTCAATATTGAAGTAGGTTGTCATAACCTCACTTTTTAATAAAAATTGAAACTACCCCAATCAGTTAGTAGTGTCTTGAAAAAGACAGCTTAGCACTATAATTACGCGTTAGATGTACATATTACATAATATAAAATTGAATTTAAGTATATCAGAGTGCCCACACAATCGGAAAATCAGGGAAAAGTAGGGGAATTCTAAATTTAGTCAGGTTCATCGGGAAAACTCGGGGATTTTGGGGAAAAAATCGGAAATTTTGGGGCTATTGGGAAATAAGTGCGGAAATTAAGAAGCCATTAATACTGTCAGTTAGAAATACACGGAAAAATATGAAGAAGCTCTCAAACTGCAAAAGCAAAATAAGAATAAAGAAATCGAAATTGTTTTGAGAATTGCATATTTCGTACTCATACGCAAGACTGAACCTCAAAAATGCAAAGAAACCAAACCAAATGAGACCTGATAAGGTCGTTAAGGCAGTTTAATTGAGATATTCACAAGGCATAATGCAGTAAAAATAATCTAAATATTTTGTATTTCGACGTAACATTGATAATTTGAAATATTGTTTATGAATCAATAAATATTAAGAAACTTTAGTTCTCCGGTTTTCACAAGTTTTCAATCATATTTTTTATGGTCCTTCCATTATTTTCCTAAGAAAAGACTTCCTGGAAGCACGCGTGAAAGACCGTTGATTACAGAAATAAGGTTGGGGAAATTTTAAAATTTGGCGGGAAAATTCAGGGAATTTCTAAAGGAAAATTTTGTGGGCACCCTGAATTTTCAAATCATCAAATGGTCACTATTGAAACACTCCACAACACTTTTACGTACTGTCTTTCCCATTAATTCTAAGAAACACAGTAATTTTTGTTTGTGAATTTTTCAATTCCAAAATTGAAAAACCTACTTCCATAGCAATTGAATTGAAATTATTAACAATTTGATTGATGTTCATAACAATCGGTCCTGTCCAGGATTTGAGCTAGATGGCACTTACATGAGTTTTGAAGAAGCGTGAAAATTAAATTATTGACATATCATTCATGTCATCAATTTTACGCAAGATAGGGATGCATTGATAATTTTTCTTAACACTGCTAAAATATTTTTTCGCAGTTTATATTGTATTAAATTAGTATTTTTTTTTTTTTTTTTGAAATTCAAAACGCTGCTTCACCCAATTTTTTAGCCTTTGGATGGTGAAGCTCTTTTCCTATTCAAAATATTGTTAATTCTAGGGGATATACAAAAACCATTTTGAATTCCTTATCCAGTTTCTAACTATTTAGTAACCATTTGATACATTTCACCCCTATTTTTCACTCGCTCAGAAAGGGAGAGTCGTAGTTGTAGTATTTTTCTATGTGCAGAGCTATAAATTTGCTTGCATAGTTTATAATTTCTAGCCATTCGGGCTAGACACTCTATTAAGTTTGGATTTTTTTTTTTTTTTTGAAACTTCAAAACTCTACCTCACCCAATTTTTTGAGCCTTTGGATGGTGAAGCTCTCTTTTTATTCAAAATATTGTTTAACTCTAGGGGATATACAAAAACCATTTTGGTTTTCTTGTATCCAGTTTCTAACTATTTAGCAACCATTTTATACATGTCACCCTTATTTTTCACGCCCTCAGAAAGAGTCGTAGTTGTAGTATTTTTCTATGTACAGAGCTACGAATTTGCTTGCATAGTTTATAATTTCTAGCCATTCGGGCGCCGTTAGGTAAATTACATCTTAATTTTTCTAAAAATGGAAATTTTTAGAAAAATTCTCCATTCTAATGTATGTCCGCATTATCAAGGATTTTGTGCTATTTTGTGGTATAGAAAGGTCTAAAACGGTAAGCGTGAACGGCTCACTTTAATGTGTAGTTTCGTAGTTTTCCCCAGTTTGATGTTTTAACAATTTCAAAACTAAGCCAGATTTCGGGAAAGAGTTTGTAATCATGGAAAGTTTTGGGACTTTAAGGGACTGAATATAATATTTATGCCGTCGCAGTGAATATTTTATCATTCACAGCAAAATATCTAAACTTTGCTTTTGGAGCAACGCTTAAAGTACATAATGTTATTTACAAACTGGAACCAGCACGTCTCTAATTTCATAATTTTTTTGTTTTTCCTAGTTATTTGTCATATTTATTTTAGAAACTTCGTATTTTGGCGTATTACGCTCGGCAATGTTTTTCCCAATTTGTTCCTTTTCGCATTTACTACTTAATTCCTCACCTTCATCCTCTCATTTCGTGGATACTTGCCAAATTACCTTGGAGTCTGAACGTTTGTCGTTGGAGGAAAAAAGTGAGCTTAATAGTGATACGCGTATGATGTACATTTCTCAAAAGTTTCAACTATTCCGCCTGAGAATTATTTAAACTCCATGGGTTTCTGAACGGCTCGAATTTATCTTTATGACGCCGCCGGGCCGAGCCTAGCAGGCTTAGTTTAGGCGATGAAAAACAAATAATCTCTATAAACGTTTGGATACGCATTTTATTACTGTCATTAATTAAATTAATGCTCGTAAGTAGTGTACTGTTACAATGGCGTGGAAAATAAAAGCGTCTGTGTTGTGTGCCGATTGGAAAATTGTGAAAAATTCGAGTCGGTTTGAATGAATCACGACGCTTTTGAGTCATTGCGAATTCTGGCAAACTTTTAATTTCGGAATGTGAATGGTAAGGAAAGAAGTCTAACGTTGCATTTAGAAGGTGAATTTGTGAGGTAAAAGTGTCGAAATTAATTTGAAGGTTCGTCGTATAAATCATTCGTTCGGAACTGGTATTGGATGTGTCTGTAGTCTGTAGGTCGTCGAAATGAGTACGTAGAGTAGTTTTGGGGAGATTTGATGTTTTACTACTGTTATCTCAGTGTCCATGATGTGAAAATGCCCTTCCATAAAAATGTGAACTCGTTAAGAAAATTTGTATATTAAAATTGACAGATTAAAAAAACAGACTGATGAAATCTGAAAATGTGGGAAACGGCGGTACAAGGGCAGAATTGCGAGATTTAGTGGTGCATGCGCAGTAGCGGACGAATAACGGTCGCCTTCGATTGATCAGATCGCGGTGTACATCCGACAAGTGTAGGTTCGCGCCACAATTTCCTCCAATCGGAAACCGGTCCCTTCTCTACGGCTACTGCGCATGCACCGTAACTCGCAACTCTACACAAGAGTTTAGGTAGTTTTTTGGGGGGTAAAACTTAAAGAAGTGGTAAAATGAGAAATTACAATCGTCTCAAAGACCATTGAATATGACGTGAAATTTTGTTCTCTGGTGACTCACTTCGTTTCCTTTTCTCCATTTTTAGGTAATGGCACAATCGATTTTCCCGAATTCCTGACGATGATGGCACGCAAAATGAAAGACACAGACAGCGAGGAGGAGATCCGCGAAGCATTCCGAGTATTCGATAAGGACGGGAACGGTTTCATTTCCGCCGCCGAGTTGCGCCACGTCATGACCAATCTCGGCGAGAAATTGACAGACGAAGAGGTGGACGAGATGATCAGGGAGGCCGATATCGACGGTGACGGCCAAGTCAATTACGAAGGTGAGAAAGAGATAGAGAGACTAAGTCTACTCGGCACTCGCTTACGTTTAGGGCTCTAGGTTTAGGTTAAGGCTCTCGAATACACCGTTAACGTGGTTTAAGCCCAGAATTGGATCCTTTCAACTAGGGAAGGTATCGAGGTCTCTTTGATGAGGTTCCTCTGGTATATTTGATCAAATTGTTTAGGGAATTTGCTGGGTACGTGGCAACGTTGCTTTATTTATGTGTTTGGAAATAATAGGAGTAATGACATTAAATTTGGCGATGGATCCCTTTTTCGGAGAAACTGTAGAGCGTTTTGTGTGGAACAAACGCATAAATTCCTGTGCCGCACATACAGATCGTGAACTTATCGCACAAGCCATCCGGCGTTGTCAAATACCGACCTTTCGTTTTCTTGAATCATAAAGATGGTTCGAAACATTTAAATATCATCTTTTGAAATGCATTTTCAAAAGTGCTCCATGTATGCGAGAGAGAGAGACAATGTAGGTGTTGGCCTCTCTTCCTAATGAGCGCAACTTAGTTTCTTTCGTCTTGAGTTACAGTGGTCATTACAAGGAAAATGGATCATATTGCGGACAAGCAATCTATATCTTTTAATGTGTGTCTCTAGTATATGAAAAGCAACACCTCGACCGATAAACTTTCCACAGTGGACGACTTAGGCGCCCCATTTTTGTAAATTTTACTTCGAATCTCTTTTCAGTGTCTTCTTCGATCGATCATCTTCTTGTAAGACGATCTATAGCATACAAAGTTATGAAACACATTACACAGATCTATGGTGTAGTACAAGATCTACAGTACAAGACATTTTCAATTAAAGCGTCAAACTCGTTAATATAGCCAGACTCATTGAAAAAGCAATAACCATCTCTACCTCTAAAAGGTGTTCATTTAGAGCATTAAATTAGCTTATTTGACCAAAAACCAATATAAATCACTTAAACGGCACGTTCCTCGAACAGAATATGGACACTAAATACCACCATGAGGAAATACTAAATAGAACGGCATGTTCGGTATGTTGCAACATTGCCACATTTCTCATTATTTGTTATTGTTATTGTCAATTCTTGAACCATGTTCTGGATTATTATTAATAATTAATACAGATATTATGCTCTGGTAGTGTCCGATCGAGATAAGAAGAGCACATGTGCAGCTACTCGAATTCGTCGGCTTGTTCGGTTGCCATGGTTACTACAAAATTCATTGGAAAGTGGTGGGGTTCTAGTAGGGAATAGGTTAAGAAATGATCGTTATGTCCCTTTAGTGTCTTGTCTTCTACCAAACAATAAAATGAAGCAATTAGTGTATCTGTTGCATCATAGCGACAGGTTGAACTAAATACAGCCACCTCAAATCATTAACCTTTAACTCATTCGTACTATAGTTGAGATCAAACATTCAAAATTGTTTGAATAACATCGGTTCACATCTCGGCTCCTCCGTTCTCTACATTCACTCTTACGCTTCATGAGCTATCCATAATGCAGATGTTAAGGTGTTATTGAGATGATAAATGGTTATGTCGAAATATTATACAATGAAGTCTGCTTCCTCGTCCTTTAAATTCTGATGGTTTAATGTACATCCTTTTTTGCGTGCAAGAAATTAATCTGATATTCAAATATCTCTTGTCTGGGAAATGTGTGCTGTCACTCCGCGCTTGTAATGTATTTAAAATATAGGAGGGTACTTTGAAAATGTTTGAGCCTCGATGTGCCACAATATATACAACGTGATCAAGAATGACTGTTTGAGTTGGTAATATTGAATTTCATTTTTAAATGGTACAACTGGAAGTAACATCCAGTTGGTGACACTGACAGCGTCATTGACAGATGCCATTTGCTATTTCAAGTTTCTGGTATTCTTTTCAAATTTATTTATTTAAAATGGTTTTCACATTGCAAAACGATATTTTCATTGAAATGGCGTACTTTCGATGCGGGATTTATAACCCAATTACTGGTTGGCAGTACTCTCTCGAAGCGACATACCAGCAATTTCAGGAAATGTTTCCGGAGACTTTGGTCACTTTTGCTGTCTTTCAGCAACATTGCATGCGAGTAGTTGAACGTTATTTAAACACGGGGAGCGTAAGCAAACAAAAATTAACTGGTAGACCTTCTACTCTAAACGAGGAAGTTGTCGAGGATATCAGAACTCGAACGCAAAGAAGTCATCCTAAATCCTTAAGAAAGCTCTCCCTTCAAACATGTTTGGTCCTTATGCCTCCTATTCAACCAATTTTCATTCTTACCCATAAGACTTCCACTTTTCCATGTTGTTCTAATTCACGGTTTTACAGGTTTATCATATGGAAGTTGCTTCACTGTGCTTAAAAAGAAATTAAAGTACCAGCCTTACAAAATTTCCATCGTCCAGTCATTAACCCCTCCTGATCACCCGCAGAGAGTTTTATTTTGCAATTGGTTCAATGACATTAAATAATAATGATATCCTTGACAATACCTCGTTTTCCGACAAAGCCTGGTTTCATCTCAACGGCTATGTGAATAAACAAAATTACAGAATTTGGTCAGGTGAAAATCCTTACGCTATCAGAGAGACACATTTGCACCCGGATAAAGTTGGTGTTTGGTTGGCAGTCTCAAGGACGCGGGTGTATGGGTCAATATTTTTTAATTTTACCGTCAATTCGGAGAGATATATCCAACTCCTTTTGAGGCCTTTTATAAACCAATTAACAGACGAAGAGCGTCAAATTCGATATATCCAACAAGACTCTGCAAGGGCACATACGGCTCGTGCTACTATGGGATATTTAAGAGAGAATTTTGGCGACAGAGTAATTAGTCAGGGCATTTGGCCAAGCAGGTCACCAGATCTCGCTCCGTTAGACTTTTCGTTATTTGGGCTCTTGAAGGACAATGTCTTTAGGAACATATTGCATACTGAAGAAGAGCTGCAAGAGGCAATAGTTCAGGAAGTGGCAAACATTATTACCGCCAATATGCTGGTGAATATCTTCGAGAGCCTAAAAAGGAGAGTTAATTTATGTCTGGACCAAAATGGGGGGCATTTTGAGCTTTACCTTTAGCTGTTTAATTAAATTATTCTTCTGTATTTCGAGTTTCATTTTTTAAGCGCTAATTTTTATTCACATAACCTACAATTTGTCAAATAAACATATCCGGTTGTAGTGTTGTCAAAACAACAAGTAAAAAATTCTCTAAAAAGTGTTTCTAACTGAGTCATTCTTGATCACCCAGTGTTTTTCCTTTGGTTAAAGATTGGATTTTCATCAAATGAACAGGTCATTGCATCTTATTTTACTGAGCAAGACACCAACTATTGTCTAGAAAAGTTAAAGGAGTTACAGCATCACTGATGAAGGTGTATCGATTTAAAAGAAGACTGTGTCATGAATAAAAGTAAATTTAAACAGTACGCTCAAAATTTACGTTCAACACTTGTATGTTGAAGACTATTAGGGGAAGAAATCCACTTAGCCACGATACGATTTTGAAAATTCTCTCACATCCTCTGTTAAATCTGTGAAATGTCAAATTACACCTTCGATAATTGATATCACATTCGCACCAGATTTGTTTTCAGTGATGCAAAAATGATATATGAGTCGCATTTAATAAATAAGATATTATTCGGATCCTACGGTTTATGGGGGCGCGAATTAAATCAATTCTGGGCTAGCCTCCAATTTACTATAAAAACTAACTTTAGACAAATGACTGTTTGCAAACTTGCGATATTCAACAATTTAGCTGAAACGGTCTAAATTTAAATTCGGCCGGTGGTTATTGTATTTTCCCGGTACGGACGACGAGAGATTCGAGTTTTTGGTCAATTAGTTACATTTTATCGCGATGAAGCCATAGGCAAGGTACATCCAGCTTTTAAAAATAGAACGGTCTTTGCGCATTATTATATTCCCACGTTAATGGTATTGGTGGTGTATTTCTAGCGAGAGAACTGGAAAAAGTAAGGTTTCCAGATGGGAGTTTGATTAAAGGTCGTATTACTGCCCGATGTCAGTACATTGCCACTTAATAAATCGGTATAAAAGATGAGGTAAATTATAAAGTTGAGTGATTTGAGATCAAATGATGCCTAACTTTAAAATTTACCGTCGTCATGAACAATACCTTTATATAATATAAACCTCGTTTCATTATTTTACATTATATTGTCAAGTTGGCTAATAAGTGGCAACCTGTAATTAACTTAGTGGATGTTGGTGTTATTTATTTGGGATATTGTCACTTTTGTTTCTTTTTTTGTAAGCACCGTAACGTAGAGGTTGAAAAGTAGTATTCCTTTGCAGATTTCCGAGCTCTTTCGCTCATAGTTTTCAGTCGGTACTCAACACATGCTTCGAGCTGGTCAGTTTGTAGTCTTGCTTTGGGAATGTGCTTAGTGGCATGTTTATACGTTTATTAAAAATTACACGTTTGTTTATTTATTTTACCTTGTACGTGCATATTTATATACCAGTTATCTTTCCTATTTACACCATCATTGGCACTAAAATATAATGGGCCCGATAAAGATAAAAAGTACTGTTTTTATCGCAAGGAAGATGGATTTATTATCCTGTTAATCTAAAAATTTATCCCAGGATATTGCATATTTTATTGGGTTTATGCGTAATAATCTTATTTCGTTTTTATCCTTTTATTATATGTTTGCAGATTTTGTACGTAAAATCCTAGAACTCTCAGCGAGACAGGTTTAGCTAAAAGGGGTTTGATAATACGTAAGCAGTATATGATTTATATTTCTTTTCTCTTATCTTTCTGATGTCTCGAGTTTACTTTTTACTTCTTATCTGTTTTAATGGTAAGATTGTTGGTGAGGGGAAGGCTTATTTGCCTGTCGAAATATAGGGACCTATTCTATTGAAATGCAGGGTCCGAAATCAACAAGAGCGAAAGAGAAACTAATAGTAGTTCGTTAGTATGACAGAGAAGGAAGTTTTGCAACGTTGCTGGTCCTGGTCCGTAACCCATTCCAAATATTCCCGTCAGAGGTACTACACCGAATGATCCGGTAGAGTGTGGCGATGACTGTGATGTTTCGCGAGCCAGCAACGTCGCAAAAGTTCTTTCTCTGTTTAGCCAACGAGAAATTTATGGCCTTTCTTTCGCTCTTATGTTTATACCATACTGCGACTCTCTAGGAACGGTCTGTATGTGTAATTAATGTACTCTTTGTCTTTACCTGGCTCTTTCTCTTTTTTTAAAGGTACTCTTACGCTTTTTTTGTTAAGTGGTAAACGTTGTCATAGGAAGGCACATTTCCAAAGCTTGGACTACACAGTTCACACCGTTTTCATTACTACAGCCTGTTCGTTAATAATTTTACTAACATTTACTCTTAAGTGATATGTGGATGTTGTGTCACAGTTAAGATATTTAACACGATACACCTTTAATTGTTTCGAATAGCTTGAAGTCTGTTTACCGACGAAAATAGAAGGAAAAAGCTTTTTAACCGTTTCCCTCATGGTGCAGTTTCATTTTACCAGTAAATGTCGTTAACGAGATCGTTTGCATCCTTCTATTTCCGCGCATACCGACTTGTTAATTGAAATAATTTTCGATGTCATGCACTCGTGTCGTCGATCGGGGTGGGTACGAAGCTGGCGATTTTTAACGGTCCGATGTGTTTTGTTACAGAGTTTGTCACCATGATGACTTCAAAGTGAAGAAGCCAACCGTTTGCATTTCAGCTTTCCATTGTTTCATCCCGGCTCATTATCTACATTCTCAACACCTCGAACTTTTTGCTTGGCTGCCGGGCCACTAAAGTGAATAACTTAATCGTTATTTAATTTTACAAGACAAGTTTAATTAATAATAAAATATTTATAAATTAATATAATTGTGTAAATTTTTGTAATATATTTGTTTGTGGCACTAGCCCAAGTACTGTATCAAATTCTGTGCTACATGTCTAGATGAGTCGTTTAAAAAAAAGTTATTCACAAAGTATGAAAACGTACTTATTATATATAATAAAATAATTAAAAAAATCTTACTATTTGGTGTTAGTTTAGGGGGATACAGATAACAATTAGAGATCACACTTAAAATAAAAGTTTCATTTTTCATACTTTGTGATCAGAGATACTGTGCACTTACTATATATTTAGCATGTATCCCCTTGATTCAGTTGAATTGAAATTTCAAAATGAGATTCTTTTTATGTTCTGTAAGTCCAGTTAATATCTTTACCGTACGTAGGTTTTACATTCTTAATTCTAGTATTTTTCAAATATTAAGATAAGTATCCTTTCCAGCCTGTTTTCATTAGACTTAATTTATTTTAATTGATAAGTAAGTCAGTAACACAACGGTTACATTGTGAAATTATTATTAGATGTTTAAATTTTAAATAAATGTGACAAAAATATTTTCCTTCGTGATTCGTTAATAGTACCCAGTTACTGCTTATATTATTAATGATTATTACAGTTTTTTTATGTTAAAAGAAGGTTCTTTATTTAAAATAAAGGAATTTAAAACCACTCTTGCTGCTTTGAATATGTCGAGCCCTCTTCAACGAGTTACTTCCCATTCTTACTCTTGCATCAATGTCGATCATCCAGATTTTATTTTAATTGTGCCTATATAGGTAGACGAAGTAGACGAAATGAAAAGTATTAATTTTCCTCCATTTCAGATTTCAGAGCACTTTTCAAGAGATTGACAAGTACAAGCAAACGTGCCTTGATAAAATCTATGTCATCAAAACAAATATCCGAAAAACCGACCAAATCTGATAAACCGGCTAAAAACCAAAAACCAAGCAAACCCGAAAAACCAACCAAAACCAAAAAAAAGTTAGCTAAATAGCAGGTAAGTTCTCTATATTTTCGCTTCATGTAAAAACAATAAATAGGCGTCCTGGAGGAAGGCACTCTCATCTCGCTTTTCAGGAAGGAGACTTGTCTTTCTAATATCACAATTGAGAAACCGAAGATCACGAATCCATTTCTCATTGGGTTGGGAACCTCGGGCATGCTCCTCTGTACTTCACTTCCACTTCTGAAACGGAAATCGATGAAAATGTGCCATAATAAAATCATCAAAAAAGTGTGTAGTTATTTATCAATTACATGCTAGGGCGTATCCAGGGGTGGGGGTTGCCAAAGTGAATATAGTAAAAGGAGCCACAAAGAACGTTATCCAAAGGAAGCTAAGGAACTAGCTAAAGTGGCAATGCATTATTCTACATATTTTTTAACCAAATTTTAAGGGTTTTTGGAGGACTGCGATAGGCAACTGTTCATGCAAGTTTCGAAATTTATGCTTTTTTCCTTCTTTATTGCAAATCTAAATTTCGGTTTTTTGCAATTATTTATACAAATTACATATAATTTATTTTTAGCAAGTCTAAAATGGAGCCTTTTTGACAACCTACAAGAGGAAAAAGTGTAATACTTATACATCTAGAAAATTAATTTGGTGCAATTTTCACCATTTCATCAATGTTTAAAATCGATACTTTTTGAAAAATATCATTTCTTTTCACCGAAACTTTGATTTTAAAAAGGTCTCTTTGCCTAGGCAATATACCTACTTTAATTTTTAAACTTATTTGGAAATGAATAACATTTTCTCTTACTTCTCCCGCAATTCTGGGCACACCTCAGCCACTGCATGTTCGTGTAAGTCACCATGTTGTCCCCGCACACCGGATCGAACTGAGTCGTCACCTTGCAGGTGTCCTCGCAGGCCGACCTCGTGGTCCCCATGCCGGGTATCGCTAGGGTCGTCGTCCTCGACCTCTGGGTGGTGCTGGGGGTGGTGAAGAAGAGGTCCTGGAAGCCCCAAGGGCCCGGGTTCCTTTGGGCCTGGGGGGTAACGAGTCCGCCGTTGAACCTCGACGGGTTCACAGAGTTGATGTTGTCCTCGTCCCAGAAGACTATGCTGTCTGGAAATCGAGGAAATTGCGGGGATAAGCTTGTTTTAATTTCAGGAATGTAGGTTTTTGGTTGAAATGTAAAGCAATGAAGTGGTTAAGTATAGGCGAATTCAAAAATTAGCCATGGAGTCGATATAACTTGTTTTTTTTTTCCGTTTCACATGTTGTTTGTCCAAAACTCCACGCAATGTTAATTTGGTGCTAAAAGAAGTACATTCGTAATTTAATAGGTTTCCACTTCGCCAATAATTTCAAATTGACACTAACCAGATGACAATAATTGCGTCTTCATTCACCTTCGATATTGTCATCAGGCGCCTGCGGAAAGTTATTGGAAAAGACAAGTCATAAATACCGTTAAATGACTAGTTTGCTTTAATGAATCATACATTAGCATTAAACTAGAATAACAATTTAACAGCCTCACCTTATAATTCTGGTGACATCTATATAGATGTAAATATTATTTTCGAAGTATCGAGCTAGTTATGCTAAAAATAGTAATCATGCAAAGAACCAAGTTCAAAAAGAAACCGTAGTATAAACTGCGACAATGCTAAAAGACATTGCTTTCTAAAGTTAAATTTCAAGTAGTCTAGATATGTTTTTGACAAGTACAACATATGTACAAGTTTTTAAAAATCTCATGATGTCTTCTGGGTAACACTAATGGGTTTAAAATCTGCTCAGATAATTTACCTTTCGAACAATTGACCTATGTTCGTTGGTACCGTTGGTACATACCATTTCAACAACTTTTCTAGAATCGCCAATAGCATGACTCAATGATTCCCTATAATTCATCTAACAATTTCAATAATTACGTGATGCTCAAATTATTCTCCATATTAAAGTATTTTTTTCGATTTCTGTATATACTTATGTACCATTTATAGAATACAAACATTGCATGTTTAATTCAAATTTTGTTTTAAAACCATATCAAAAGTAATATAAAGTTATATAGCGAGGAGAAAGATTAATAATCTCAGTCCAATAATTTTACAAGTGTGTGAGGTTTATTTGAATTGCATCCATAGTATTATATTTATCACTTTCAGCTTTATAGCTTATAGCTGATCCAGCTAAACGTCAGAAACCTGGATTGACCATAGCGCTTTACTGTAGTATACATACTGTATATTTACCTGCGTTATTATTATTATTTTGGGTTCGCCTGTTTCCTTGGAAATTATTCTGGAACGGCCTGCTTTGTTGCCCCGGCCAAAATTCGAAATCCATTTGACGTTTAAGTCGACTCAGCTCCTGATGTCCATCTGGTAAGGAGGCCGTTCTGATGTTTACGATGTAAGCACTGAAATCTAAATTGGATCTAATGTAGCTATGTGAAAAAAGAAGTTTTTTTTATTAGTAGGTACAGTATACAGACAATGGGATTATAGTGAAATATCCTGTTATCTATGTTCCAGAAGATTCTGGGCTCATGGTTAAGGTTACGTGAACGTTTCGAAATAGTCCAGAATCATAGAGAACATTCTAAAACATCCTGGAACACTAATAGGGCATTTTCTAACCCAATTTCTGTAGTTGCAAACCAAAACTTTTTCCATGCTTTCTGAGCATCCATGTTATTAACAATCCAAGGGTACATTTGTTATTATATTGATTACTGTTTATTAATATTATTATTTTATTATTAGTACGTACTATATTACACTTAAAGATGTGCGAAACCTGATTTGTGATACGTTTAACTTTCAATAATTTCGTTCTTTCACTTGTGAAAATCACTACTAATGCATGTAGTACACCACTGTTATTTAAACTAGATGACCCTGTTAAAAATTTCTTTTGCATTCTGAGTCATCCCACGTTCCTTATCGGTAAGCAAAGAAGGGGAATTACCAAAGTACGCACTTACATGTATTTAATTGAAGAACATTTAAAATAGCAATTAGTCGTTCGATTTGAAATCGTAATGGCCGTAATAAACAGTTCTGAGTAAAATGGGTTCGTTTCAAACTGGTTTCTGCAATAAAGTATGATTCCCCAAAGTATATTAATCATACCCGCTTATTGTATTAGCGAATTAATTAACCGGCGAAATGTTATTAATGATTAATGATAGTTTCGAGATAAAACAACGTTATATTTATGCATACTTACAGATGACCCACAGCACAAACATGTTTTTGCCAAAAAAAGAAAGAACACGCACACGTACTTAATATCTGAGATGCTTTCAGACTACTGACCAGCTCTGAGGCTTGTCCAACATCTTATATCCACATACATATTTTTAAAATCATTAATAAATTAAAGGTCGGATTAGACATACGCGAGAAGAGCCAGCAGACAGGTTGCTTGCGGCTTTGACTGCACCAATAAAAGCTTTTCTCAGAGAAAACATGACGCTTTCGAAGGTACTTACGTAAGAACTTTTATCTTAATTCATTAACGCCGAAAAATCCCCGATATCATTGTTCTTAAAACTAATTGAATTCACTTAGTTCTTAATTGGTACGTATCTGCTAAAAATTAGAAACGCTTTGGGATTATCCATCTAGTTTTTGTGAGTAGATAATTTAACCAATTAGCATTTATTATATAAATGATAGTAATTACCCAACCGATATCCAATATTAATATTTTCGCCACAGTATTGGTTGGGAATCCTAGCGAAATTCATTTGTATATATATTTTTTAAAAAGGTCAAACAAAAAAGTCCTTCAAGAATTAAAAACAATATATTACAACTTTAATTAAAATCCTAACATTCGCTAAATTTGTTACAAAAAAGAAATAAATTAATTAACACAACAACAACGAAACACAACAACAATTCATTGGTGATTAAAGTGGGGCACAAGTTCCTCCTCGTTGCAACGTAACTCCTGGAAACAAAAATAAAAAATTAAGAAGCAGTCAAATGAATTATTTAATTAACAGTTCTAATTAATTGCAGTTTCTAACTGTGTAGGATCTTCACATCAAAATGTAATGGTATGAAGAACTTCAAAAAGTGAATACAAGTGCTCTAATATGAGGCCCAGAAGTGCAAATTGCAGTAGTAGACAGTAGTAGGAAAGCTGGGGAAAGTCTTAAGAAATAGAACTATTCCAGTTAATCTACAGAGCAAAGTAGTTAAGACCTGTATACTACCGGTTATGGCATATGCTGTGAAGACAATATCATTAACAACTAAATCAACTAATAAACTCAGAACAACACAGAGAGCCATAGAACGTCTGAAGCTTGAGGTAAGCTTAAGAGTCCATATTGCCAATCAGGAAATAAGGAAAAGAAGAGAAAAATAGAAATGGGCTGGACATGTTGCCCGGCAAGATAACCCTAAATGGCCAAAACACAGTCTACTGCATGGAGACCAAGACCATATAAGCGAAGTGTCGGGAGACCAGCAAGATAACATCAGAGTGATAGCAGGAAAAAGATAGCATCATTTGGTGCAAGACAGAGAACGACGTTAAAGTCAAGGGGAGACTTATGCCCAGGAGTGGGCTGATATAACTTGTTAAAGAAGAAGAAATGTAGTTTGTGTCAGCTCTGGAATAATCCTGGAAGCGCCAGGACCGCATTTTTCCCTTACTTCTTCCACACTGAGCTGCGCACCGCAGCTTCCCAACGTTGGAGTACGTCTCGCCGTCGCTCCCGCACACCGGGTTGTACTCCGGGGTGCTCTGGCAGGCCTGCATGCAGTTTCTGTAGGCGACAGGGGCTCTCGTCGTGGTGGAGTCGGCTCCCGAGGGATTGGCTGTAGTGGTGGAGGGAGGAGGGACGAAACCGTCGTCGTCACTGTTAGACCACGAGAACTGTCGACGGGGGCGGCTCCTGGTGCTGACTGCCAAGACGAGGGTTGTAGAAACTGGAAGAAGAGAAATGGGTAAGTAAGGGGAAGTTTAAGTGTAACTGTAGATCTGCTGAAAACAGACAGTTATGCAATGCAGGACGTTTTGTTGTTTTCTGATTTGATTGAGTCATATAAGCTCCTTTCGTCAGTAACTTCTAATTGATGATACTGTTCAGTCCTTTACTTTCAGAACACTTTTCCCCAACAGCGGTAAATAGTAATCTCAGTTATCCAATAATCCCACAACTCCATTGCATCTTTATTACCAATAAATCTTCTTCACAGTATTCGCATTGCTGATCATCATTTCATATGTGATGATCAACATTAAATCCAACGCGGTGATTTGAAATAGAATTTTAAATGCTTCGTTGTAAATTTAAATTTGTACGTGTAGAATGCACATTGTATTCAAACCGCGTTAAGGTCACCCACGGGATTCCCGACCTTCCTACTTGTTTTCCTCTTCAAGAAGAAGCATGCTCGAGTTGGTTCACCTTTTCGTAGCGAAACGAGACGTGCAAGTTTACTTACAACAAGAAAACCAAAGGTGAACTTCCTTCAGAACGACGTAAAAGTGACTCACCTAACACTGCAAGGAGGAACTTCATGTTTTCTCTCAACGATGCGGACCGCAAGAAAGTTTTTACGTTTGTGGTGTATTTTCAGTCGATTTGGGTTTGTTTTATATAGCGTGTAATTTCCCTGATAACTTTTTCTTGGAGACGGTGTCGCGACCAGTGGCGCGACACCCAGTCACTTTGTTCTTCTGGTATATTCATAATTAATGGTGTTTACGTAAAAATGTTTACGCGTAACACTTTTCTGGCGATTGTTTTTTAACTGTGGATGCGTCAGAACCTTGAGGCTTTACGTTTACGAATAATTAATCGCGATCAAATCGCCGACGTCATATTTTGGATTCAAATTTAAACGTGCATCATGATGGACGTACATGGAGGGAATCAAAAATAGGCAAATTTCCAATTAGCAAATATTTCTTGAAAATTTGAAAGTTCCAATGTTTGGATGTTCCAGAAATGGCGCACTAACTCCTTCGCATTACAGGCCTCAGGGGATCATTAGCAAGTCACTCGGAATTATAAGTCTAATAAAAATTTAACCGGAATTGGCTGCATCACGGAACACAACTTGTCTGCCTTCCTTTTAGTACTTTTTGGTCCCGTACCCGTAAGCGAATTGATGATATCCTGTGAGTTTCTATCGTTTTATTTTAATAATCAAGAAAGTAAATCAGGTCTTTGAGGTACATAAGTTCCTAATCAAACGAATCTTCCTGCAAAATTTCATAGCTCAAGACGTCTTAAGGAGGATTTTGGTAGCAAATGACGCGTAAAAGACTTCTTAAAGACGTCCTGCACTGCTTAACCAAAACGTCTTTAGGATATCTTTGTGTATTCATCTACCTTGCTTTATTATTATGGATAACCGCTTGACAAGGAGTGTGACTGTCATTGATTAATGGTACTAGGTAATTGTTTTTAATAAGGAAGCATTGTGCCAAAATAAAGAAATCGCTACCTACTACTACCACAAACTAAAGAGATTGGCGTTATTTCTGACAAGCCCTGTATGTTGTGATTTAAGCAGCTAATAGTCATGACAAATACAAACTAGCCATCATTTTTGTTTCTTTTATCCTCAGTATTCCTGAATTATCTATTCAAAAACTAGTACCTAACGTTTCCCATGTGTATTAATTTAATTACCTTTTACTAATTTGCTTTATTCAATTAAACGGCATCTGCGACTGTGGTTTACCACACTTATTACTTTGTAAAATGGGAACTCCTTTCGAATCACATCACTCCGATAAATTTATCTATGTATATAAGACTAATATTTTAAAATTAATAACATTAGTTTGTAAACAAAGTAATTAAGAAATCTAGAAATCTCTGTAATGAATGAGAAATGGCAATGGCAATTTGTTAATAATGGCGAAGAAGGTATTAATTTATATGCTTAAGCAACCAAGTGCAGTCAAAACAGTTATATAAATAGTGGGTAGCCACCCCTGGAGGGCTATCGCAGCAAAGCTCTTTAGATCTTTGAAATTTTCGCACATATATATGTTTCCATGCTTCTCTATCTCTAGTTTTCTCCTGCCAATTTCGTACTTCAGGTCTGGTTATAACAATGAATCTGCTGTAATACGTTTAATCAAAATTGTTATTCTAATATCATGTAATTATAAAACAAGTACAATATATGCGAATCAAAATTCTTATATCTGATTGAGGTTTATTGACTCTGAAAGCAGTAAATGAGATACCATCCCCTTGAAACCTAATATAATAACTATGAATATATTGTTTGTATAGTGTCTATTACAGAGTGGCTAAGGGTGGAAGGCACTAGCTCTTTCCTAATGTAGTTTACAAACTTCTCACATTTTTGTTATCTCTCTGAGGCTCCAGAATTGCTTCAGGTACATTTTTAGAAATTTCATTCAGATGGTATATATTGCAGTAGTGAAAATATAACTGTTGTTTAATAATCACAAGAATGAAATACCTAAAAGTGTAATATGAAGAATTTTTATATTAGTTTGGAAATACGCCAACACCTGGATTCAAAACATTGATAGACCATTATGTAAATAACAATAAATTACAAGTTGCAACATGTGCATTCGAATAGGAGATGCGGTTTAACAAAGAGATGTGTTCTTATACCATTTCTGAACTGAAGCATCGACAACAATTAACGATAAATGATAACATTTATTTGTAAAAGTGTAAAAATATTACAAATCAAACATCGCAATAATGTGTACAATATTACAATCCAATTTTTAAGCGTCCTAGACACCTGGTGCCGAAACCCCAAACTATTTCAAACTAGCTACAGCCTTCTTGGCCGCCTCGTCCAGATTCTCCGCCGTGATAATAGGAAGTCCGGATTCCTGGATCAGTCTCCTCGCCTCAGTAGCGTTCGTGCCCTCCAATCTCACGACGAGCGGCACCTTCAGGGGCGTCGCCTTCATCGCGCCGATGATGCCGTTTGCGATGGTCGCGCAGTTCACTATGCCGCCGAAGACGTTGACGAGGATCGCTTTGACTTTGTCGTCGGAGGTTATTATCTGGAAGGCGGCCCTCACTTGGTCCTCCTTGACACTGCCGCCGACGTCGAGGAAGTTCGCCGGGTCGCCGCCGTACAGCTTTATGATGTCCATGGTCGCCATCGCCAGACCGGCACCGTTCACGAGACAGCTGAAAGTTTTTTTAAGAAATTAATTTAATCCGGATGATCTAGTCTGGGAAAACGCCAAATTGTATTTAAAAAAAAATTAAACCGCCTTGGTGGTCAATCTATATTGGAATTGATCCGATGGATTTGAATAGAATAGTAGTACCGACGACAGAAATATAAGAAACTCTTGAACGCCAATTAGTTCTGAATAACCCGATACTCTATAGGACAAATTGACCAACTTCTACATGTTCTTTGAATTTTATGAAGGTTTTTGTAATAGTTTTCTATTACTATTCCTCATGCATCAATACCACCTCTACCCACCCGATGTTCCCGGTCATCCCTATATAATTCAGGTTGTACTTGGCGGCCTCCACTTCTCTCGGATCGCTCTCAGTCACGTCCTCCATGCCGAAGATGTCCTTCTGCCTGTACTTGGCGTTATCGTCGAAATTCAATTTGGCATCGACGGATATCACTTGACCGTCGTCGGTCTCGACGAATGGATTGATTTCTATTTGAGTTGCGTCGACGGCGAGGAAGAGTTCCCACAACTTTTTAATTTCTTCGCTGGCTTTCTTCTTCAGGTCGCCTGCAGAAGATATGAGTGTATAGCGAACGATTGATTAGGAAGTAACAATCTCTACTATACCTTTGAACTGCAAGAACTCGGCGAGTTCCTCCGCTACTTTGTCAGTGACCCCCTCAAAAATATCCACAGGGACATGTTTTATCAAGTGTGGCGTCTTTTCGGCGACAGCCTCGATGTCCATACCTCCAGCAGGCGAGGCGATGATCACAGGTCCATTGCTTTGCCTGTCCATCGCTATGCAAAGATACGTTTCCCGTTGGATGTTGACACTTTCGGCAACCATTATTTTACTCACAAGGATTCCCTCCTTGGGAGTCTGCTTTGTTATCAGTTTGTGGCCCAGCATTTTACTTAAGAGATCCTTAACTTCAGGACGTCTAGAATGAGTTTAGTCAGAAATATCTCTCTAACATAATGAAATCCTACCTACTTGGTAGTTATGTGGACGCCCCCTTTGAAACCATTGTCGAAGTGTCCTTTTCCTCGGCCTCCTGCGAGGATTTGAGCTTTGACTACATACTCCTTTACGTCTAAACTCAAAAATGCGAACGTTATATTGTCGTTGATTAAAGTAATTGAACTTACTGAAGTTATTTAACTCCTCGGCACCATCAGTGTCTACCACACAGAAATCTTGAATTGCGACTCCATTCTGCCTTAGAATGTGTTTACTTTGGTATTCTAACAAGTTTAGGTTTCGCACAAACTAGAACAAATTATATTATAAGGAGTATTATATGAACTGCATACAGGGACTTACGGTGAGCTGTTTACACTTTCCATTGGCTATTTTAACGAAATTCTTTAATGAGAACATGACGGGTACACCTAAAGGATACTATTTCGATTAAATAAATAAAATGATAGGATGTATCTGTTGAAAGATCACCAATTCCAAAGTTCACTAAGATAATAAAATATTTTGTGTCTATTTACAAACAAAATATAATTGGGTGACAACTGCACTGTTTTGTTAAATTCCTAATCTTGTATTTGAATATATTAAAATGATAAGAACATTGGGTTAAGAACAAACTTTAGCAAAATTAGGTTAGAAAAATTTAAAAATAAACAGATCGGTTTGAATAGTTGGTTGCATATGCCGTGGTTTAGCATATATTAAATTAACATTATAATATTGGTTTCAAAAATTCAGAAGAATGTGGGAAATGTGAAGAAATTAAGAAAAATTACCTTTCGTCTTAAGAAGAACAATATGTTGTAGTTTGAATGGTTACAATATGTTATAAAAGTGTAAAATTTACAAGATTTCAAAACTTTACTCCTGTTACCTCATTTGATGTAGAGCGCATGTTCTTCGAGTACAGTATATAAGTACATTTTAAGTGAGAGGAAACAAGGATTACTTTGTTTTTTAATAGTATAAAACATATTTATTAATTTCTTCATCACTGTCATATAACGAAACGTTGGAGCTCTTATTTGTTAGATATGTATATTGTTGGAAATTTGATAATGAAATTAAATTGGTATACTGATGTCTACTTTTCGAATTTTTCTTTTACTAACGAATGCATATTTTCTGGAAAACTAACGAATGCATGCATATTTTCGATTTTTAAAGTCCTTCCTGCTACATTCCCGGAAATATTTCTATATGTTTGTACCTAATTAAAATGCGGCGAAAACATTGTATCGCAATAAAAAAATCTAATGATATTCGGTGATAGAATTTTAATTATACACGAATCTGTTGGTTAATGTTTTTAATAACCTAATAAAAGCTATGATTTATCTCGGCAGTAAAATTCGGGAGTCATTTAGTAAACATTCCATTTATTTTCCAATACATTGGTATGTAATTATGTAATTAATTTTCAATTTTTAATTCCATTATAGATTTTGTTAATAACAGTAATTGTATTAACATAAAAACCAAAAACGTTTATCAGATAGAAGACCTGTGAATGCCAAGGACTATCGGTTGTTACTAGTAAATTTTAACGTTTTCGATAATTAATTTTTAAACAGCAAAGTTCACTTAAGTTATTATTTTTTCAGCATCGTTAACTCTTGTGAAACTCAATTTAAAAATCGATTTTCCATCAATATTGCCTGGGGAAATCTACGACGGAAATTGTTATTAACCGTAACAAAAATCGACATTCATCTCATCTTCGTTGTAAATATCATGGCCGAACATCCCGGAGCTTTAACCAAAAAATTTAACAACAATTACCTACATATATGTAGGTATGTGTGTATGTAATTACCAATTTCAAAGAGGTAATTTACATTTTAGTTGCGAGATGTTCACATCTCAACAATGAAAATTATCTTTACGGCGAGCACACGAATAAAAAATTATTTAAACGCAATACGGATCCGCAAAAACGGAAGATAATTCCTGCAACACCCATGAAAGTGATTTATTATTGCGTGTAATTAAAACAGTCCCATTTGAATCCTAATTAGAAAAGAAAAATGTTGGCGGTTTCATCACAATGGGATTTATCACGTTAATTCAATGTTTATAGGTCACAGGACGATAAACATTTGTTATTCAAATTTATTCGTCTGTACATTATAACTCTAATGTATTATAATTTTTTTTTGGAAATAATCCGTCTGACTGATGAATAATCTATCATCGTCATCGTTGACAAGAACGGAATGAAGTAACGTATTAACGTTGCTCTTCAAAATTGCTCAATTAACATTCAAATTCGTACTTTGTTTTTTTACAAGTATTGTATAATGAAAAGTAATCTATCTTATGTTTTCTGACGTGACGTTCTGCAAAAGATTTCGAAGTTTAACACGTTAAGGAAGCTTTCCATAGAACTTTCACTCAAAATTCCGTTTAATTTCTTCTAGACAGTATGTAACCTTTTTTCAATATTATACCTTTTCAATGAGGTCGCTTTTAGACTTCTTTTCACTGTCACAGCAAAGATTTATAGCGACAAGGATGACCAATCGTCAATGATCAACGAATTATCGCTAATAAGCGAAACTGGTTTATTACGCTTATGATTAACAGCTCCATTGTGTGAATTACCCATAGGTACCTGTTCCGGATATTTATCAAGTACGAGAAAAACCATCAATGTAATTGTTTTGTTTGTGAAACTATAATAAAAAAATTTGATCGTATAATTAACGGTCAATGATTTCCTTACCCAATTTCCCAAAGCAAATTTGACTTTTTCATATCTCAAAACAAGTCATGAAAATTTCCATTCATAATTACTACTTACAGATTTCAATTTGACTATTAAAGTTTTCTCTTTAATCTACATTAGATTAAGATTAGGAAAACCTGTATTCCAAACAATTAAGTTGATGAGAAATAAGTTCTCGTTTGGAAGATCCCAAAGATTTCACTTTCCTGAATTATGAATCAAGAGGAAAGTTGTGAATCTATGACAATTCATAAGAAATGTTTTGAGGTGTCACCATTTTAACATTGGTGAATCAGGAAAAAACCATAAGGATTTGCGAAACGAATGAGAGTTTCAGAAGAGAATGAGAGAAGCAATTGAAGCAGAAATAACTTTTGTACTTGAATTATCTAGCGGATTTTTGAATTCCAACAAAATTACGAAGAGTTTAAAACTGCGTCTAGTGTTCAATTTTAATGAGGAAGCGTGTAGAACTAAGTTTCTCAAAAACTGCCGCGAATTTGATTCTCTCAAGAAACATTTCCAAAAACAGATTATTTAAAATCTAAAATATAGCTTTGATTACAGAGAATATTACTAGGAATTATATAGGTATACTCTATTCAAAACAAAACCCGATGCACGTCATTTGGATGACGCCAGAATCATCCAATACTACCAACTTAATATAGCCACAGGACATCGCAATTTATGTGTTCCGTGTCTATTTTAGGTTGACAATATATATGGTTATGTGTATTCTCAACCCAAAATATACACGGAACACATAAATTGCGATGTCCTGGGACTATATTAAGTTGGTAGTATTGGATGTTTGGTGAAGTCATCAAAATGACGTGTATCGGGATTTGTTTTAAATAGAGTATAGTATGTTATTCAATATAAATCACGAACCAAGAGAAGCAGTTGAAGTACGAGTTTTGAATTTGAGTGAAGAATCTAAAAAAGCATAGAGAGTCATGGACAGTTTCTTTACAAGTGCCGCACAAAACACAAAATTAAGTTTCGAATCTTAATAATTGGATCATTGGATTTCTCAGGATCTCACTAGATGAATTGGATCTGAACATCAGAACAAACACATTATAAAGTGCTCTCCAGATAATTTCATATCTAAATTAATTACAAGGAATATTATTAAAAGTCATATACGAAAAGAGGTGAAGTTTTCTAAGTATTTCTTAAATGGTTTATGGTAATATGGGTTTTGGAGTTCTTTAGTTACCAAGCTAAGTTTCTAAATATGAGAAATTTTTAATAACTTAGTGATCAAAATAAAAATTTAACATAAATAATGATAAATTGGGGTAATATGTCATTTGGTTTTCAGCATTCATGAATCCCATAGTGAAACCATATTTTTAATGTTTCATTAATTCTCCAAGTTGCTACATCAATTAAAATTAATTCCTGGACGAAGCTAATCCATCAGCAAGACTTCTCATTATTGCTTGTAATTTGTAATTCATCAAAAATATATAATTGGGGTCACTACTTGGGATTCACAGGAGACAATTCAAAATTTGAATCAATAACATGCCCAAGCGAACGGAAGATCTAGAGGGGCATCTCAACTGAACCCAATTTCTTTAATACGTTGAAGATTTTTTTTCAAAAACGTTAACGTTATCATTGTCAACTGAGTTTCACTTGCCGAATGGGAGAAATATCACAGGAGACAATTCCAAATTTGAACTAACAGCACGCCCAGTTGAATAGAAGAGCTAGAATAGAAGCTACACGGTACTGAATATAATTTTTGCTAAAGTTTTCCATTAACAACGTTACCGTTGTCGTTATCGACTAAGTCATTTTTGTCGAATGGAAGTACATACCACAGGAGACCATTCGAAATTTAAGTCAATAGCATGCCTAGGTGAATGGAAGTGCTAGAGTAGGATCTAGACGCTATACTGAATCTAATTTCTTCAATATTATAAAGTTTTATTCAACAACGTTAACGTTATTGTTATCAACTTAGTGTTTCTTGCTGAATGGAGGAACATTTCCCATGATACTATTCATAATTTGAAGTAATGACATGCCCAGGAGAATGGAAGAGCTAGAGTAGTATCACTAGTATCTACACGCTATTGAATCTAAATTCTTCAATATTTTTAAGTTTTTCATTAATTTCAATTATAAAAATTTCAATTAAAACAGGGGAATGGAAGAGCTAGAGTAGAATCTAGATGCTGCTGAATCCAATTTTTTTCAATATTTTAAAGTTTTTCATTAACAACGTTAACGTTATCGTTATCAATTTAGTCATTTTGTCGAATGGGAGAACGTTTCCCAGGACATTATTTAAAATTTCAACCACAATAGCATACTCAGGGGAATGAAAGAGCTAGAGTAGAATATAAATGCTGCTGAATCCAATGTCTTCAATATTTTAAAGTTTTTCATTAACAACGTTAACGTTATCGTTATCAATTTAGTCATTTTGTCGAATGGGAGAACGTTTCCCAGGACATTATTTAAAATTTCAACCACAATAGCATATACTCAGGCGAATGGAAGAGCTAGAGTAGAATCTAGATGCTGCTGAATCCAATTTCTTCAATATTTTAAAGTTTTTCATTAACAACGTTAACGTTGTCGTTATCAACTTAGTCATTTTTTTCAAGTGGGAGAACGTTTCCCAGCACATTATTTAAAATTTCAATTACAATAGCATACTCGGGGGAATGGAAGAGTTAGAGTAGAATGTAGATGCTACTGAATCCAATTTCTTCAATATTATAAAGTTTTTTTCAACAACGTTAACGTTATCGTTATCAACTTAGTCATTTTGTCAAATGGGAGAACGTTTCCCAGGACATTATTTAAAATTTCAATCACAATAGCATACTCGGGGGAATGGAAGAGCTAGATAGCATCTAGATGCTGCTGAATCTAATTTCTTCAATATTGCAAAGTTTTTCATTAACAGCATTAATTTTATCGTTATCAACTAAGTCATTCTTGTCTAATGAGAAAACATTTCCCAAAAAATAAAATCAATAGCATACCTAGGCTAATGGAAGCAGTGATAAGAGCTAGAGTTGGATCTACAAGCTATTGATCCAAATTCTTCAATTTACTTAGTTTTTCCTTTGACAACTTATCACTGTATTTGAAAATTATGTACGTTTCTGTAATTTGCTTATATTTTTCCTGATATTACCATTGTAATTTGTCAACTATTAATTGCAATCAATCAACTTCTGATAGAAATCCATTATTTCAAGGGGAAGGAATGAGTTATCCAAAAATCGTTTATAGTTGTTTCACCTAAATCGAGAGTAAGTATTTATTTAACAGTCTTCATCCAATAAGACAAATTTACATGTTTCGGGTTGCTAGTGCCCATCTTCAGTGTGATTAACAGTGGTGACATGACTATGATGTCGGATTTCAAAATGTAATCAATTACGTCTCACATATCAATCCACTTTTTAATTAACTTCGTCATTTCCGGATACTCTTCTCTTACCATTTCCTCAAATGGGAATCCGAGAATTCCCCGTTTTTCCCATCCGTCTTCTCCCGTTCTCCGAACATCGACATCCTCTCCCCCACTAAGGCAACCTCGTGACCCGCTGACCCCTTCTTCTAAGCTGCCGATCGCGTCTTCTGGGATCTCCTCAGTTGACAGCAGCATCTTCTAGCAGAACGGCGAAACCGCGCGATAAGTGGAAACCGGTGGTCTCTTCCGATCGTGGGTGCGCTGTCCAAGATTTCGTCCTCTGCGTCGTTTAATTTTCGAAAATAATTTTTGTTTCGAAGTGCGGCTGTGAATTTTCATTTTTCGCATTTTAGACAAAGAGAGAGAGAGAAAATAGAGGAGGATGTTGTGGGTCGTCGTAGCGGGATTAACGCTACTGGCGCCAATTGCTACCTACGCGCAACAGGTAAATTGATTCTTCTTTTATGGGTTGTTATCATCTGCGTAACGTCATTCGATTATGACGTCAGATGATAGCGATGCAATCTCTAAAAGTGTCTTATTTCCTCCCAATGAGAGTAATGTTTTATTAAATTTTACAATGTGCGGCTTTATAAATTTTACTAAAACTGTCTAATAGTTTGCACTTTAATTCTTGAGGCAAATGCCAAAAGTGCCTCATATTTAATTAATCAAGATTAAAATACAAAATACTGTACCGGTTAAATTAATTGGGTACTTCATTTATTACTTGCAATTAATTGCAATTTTACAACTACACATTTCATTCAAACCTTATAACTTTGCCTTAAATTGCTTATATTGGGTTAACAAATTTATATGCAAATTTTTCAAATTTTGTAATATTACCATTTTATTTATTTAAAGGCTATTTATCACGGCTAATTTTAACCGGGATATGGAAACCAAAAATGACTCATAATTACTAAAAAATATGACGATATTAAATTATAATATACTACCAAAATATTTCGTTTCCATCAAGACAAATACATACCAAAAAACCACCCCTATAAGCAAATTGTATATTATTGCACGCATGTATTATTCGAATTATATTAAATTAAATATTTTTTATATCATTTTTTTTTAATTAAATATTTATCTTTTTTTTACCGACTTCGTTCGAAGTCCTCTCTAAAGAGAATCTGATTTGTTCTCCCCATTGACATGCGTATAAGTTACCCTTAAATGTTTTAACGGTGCTTTGGTAATTACATTTTTATTGAATTATAAAATTCGTAATTGCAGAATTGTTTCATTAAAATTGCATGCAATTAAAGTTGATGTGCGGAATATTATTTTGACATTTATTTCTAAGTACTTATGCATACGTATTTACTTTTTGTGTTGAAAGGAGCAATTTAGATTAAAGTGTAAAAACCGGAGGAATCTATCTCCTTGACATGCATTTACTAAAGCGTCCAGAAGTGCTTCGTGATATGGTTAATATTTTACATATGCATAATTGAGAAAGGTGCAGATCCATGAATATTAATTTCCACATTGTTAAGATATTATTAACGACCTTTATTATTAGCATAAGATATATTACATAAATTGTTCACCCGTCTAGAGATTAGTTTAAATCTTCAATTATTGGTTTTTAGTAGATTTGTAATTTATTTGAAAATTCTTAGGAAATGTCTGTATCTGCATGGATTCTAGAACCATTGTGAAGTGCATTTAATTATTTGACGAAAACCTTCATAAGAGTTTTCTATAGTAATTACAATCTGTTCAAGATTAATAAGTAATTTTGCTCTAATCTAACTTACCTAAGGAGAAAACTTCTTAAAATTTAGGTCTAATATACTCACTAGTGCACATGTCAGTATGCAGTTGATTAGGTTGATACACTAATTTAAGGCAAGCGTCCGAAACATTGCTCTAGTCTGAAAAAAGATTTAACCAGTTTTGAATATTGAGTCACTTCTGAAATTTTTAGTGCTTCACTTGGAAGTTTTGTAGAATCTTAGGCAGAATATTTGTCCAGAAAATTCTTTTTTAAGTTTATAAGAAACCCTTACTCAAGAATGTGTAATGATGTTTTGATAATTCAACATTACATTCTGACTCCAAATGACTAAGTTTAATTTTTCAAGAAAGTTCTTTTATGATTTTTCCCTCATTGTTTTATTGCGTGAAACTGAAAAATAGACCCTTGAAAAAGGAACAGTAGGTAAATAGGGTTCTGTGAGGGCAAAATCTGGAAGTCATAATACATAACTCCATTTTCCAAAATTATTTTTTTGTTCAAATTTCGTTTATTAGTTCGTATCTCTCGTTTACTATTTTTTCCATGGTAATAACCCCCAATTTTGAATTAATCAAGCTTTGATAAGGTACAAAAGGTCGAATATATATTATATTTATATAATTATATCATCATATAATATTATTTAATATCCTGAAAATATTTAGTATAAATATTTTATAAATTATAAAGTAGAAATTCAGTCCAAAAATAAAACAAATTTTCCAGTATAAAATATACTAATGTTCGTTTTATTAAGATAGTTTTATTCGTTTTTGAAATATTTACCAAAACTATTTTTGGGGTGAATTTTACCCTTTTTCTTAGATACAAAAAAATAAGTGTCTCTTAATTTTCAATAATGAAGAGACTTAGCGTTTTTAAAACTGTAACCTAACCCAAAATTCTAACACGCACATTGTAATCCTAATTTAAATATCTTGTAAACAAAGCAGCAACGAACTCATTTTCTTTATATCCTCACGCGTCTTCTTCTATTGTAGTTCTCGTAACGTTCTTACGTAGGTACGTTGTTATCATAACGATTAATAGAATTTACATATAATTCCATTGCAAAATTATTTTCGAGCGTGCGTAAGTGTGAAACCATTCATTCGCTTCCTGCATCAGAAGAGTATTGGCAGATCAATTACGCAACATGGACTTACATGTACAGACTTACTTATGAATTAAGTAGAATAATTAAAAATTAAGACATTGACAGACTTTACTAATGAGCCTGGAGACTTTTCTGTTATTTCACTTATTAATAACTTCATGTCATAGTTAGTTCATTTGAATTCAATGCTCACACCTACTTACAAATGTAATTTTCATACCTGTGATCTCGAGACCTATTTTAGTAAGACAGCTGCCATTAAAAAATCAATTTCAAGCGCCGAGAAGCACAAAAAGACCTTTTTCTCTGGGGCATTTCGAAACTTTTACCATCACCGAATAATAATATGTATCAATCATATTACGAAATCGCAGATATATATGAATCATAGACAATAGTTGTTAATTAAATCTCGATACCTCGTGTCTCGTGAAAAAAAAAAACAGCGCGTTAATTTAATCCGAAGTTGATATATCAATTTTATTACAACTTTTATGAAGCGATATATTGTTGTTTTCTGGGTCAGGTCGGGAATTAAGAAATTTCTTTGAACTTAATTAGAATTCAAATTTGGAAATTGGCGCCGCATTCGAAGTGGATTTAACAAAATCCGCCATTATTCTTTCTTATGCAATGAAATTCCAAAGGAACCATAGATACTATCGAATTATCAGTGAGATTCAAGGAAATTATTATAATTTATAATGAAATTCGGGTGAAAGTTGATGAAATGTTATGTCAAAAATGTATTGCCAAAACAGTTCATAGTTCATATACATACACAGGCACCGCAGGAACGACTTACACACCAATTTATAAGATGTTTTACTCAATTCCCACAAACAAGTGATTAAAAGAGTTTTAATTACCGGTGGCAGTGCGTAATTAAACTATTCGACCTTTAGCAAGATATGCATTATGGTCTAACTAATTGTGTATAATATAATGAATGCAATTCAAATACATATTTGGAATATAATACCACTTCCTACATTTCAAGGTATAAACACACTACGATGTTTTCAATAGATGCCATTGAAAATGTTATGAATGAAATGTAGTAATTAGTAAATGCCGGATTTAAATGTCTGTATTGTCTGTAAGTACTCATTTAAAACATAAATGCTTATTAGTAATAAATTTGTATTTTTGAGCATTTTTGCTCGGTTTCAGTTTCAAATTCCTAATATTGTAAATCCATGGAAGGGGTTCATTTACGTTACACATTGGTACGTGTGTAAAAAATATCATTATTATATCTTAAGTTTATCAAAAGCTTTGTTAAAGTAAAATAGGAGGTTGGAAATCTAAATATTACCTTTACAATTATATTTCTTAAGTTGGCTTAATTCGATAATTATAATAATACATCTGTTTGTACTTCAATTTACAATAAGTATGCAGTTTAATTGCATACTTGAAACTGTTATTGCATATATTTGGAAATATAACTTAGATAGGTATTTATTATTTTTACAATTATATTTCTTCAGTTGCCTTAGTTCGATAATAATAATAATACATCCATTTGTACTTCAAGTTACAATAAATACGCATTTGTAATTGCATACATGGAACTGTTATTACATATATTTGTTAAATTTCATGCATAAGTATGCTCCCACTTTTGGTATATTTTCATGCATGCCTTTCTGCGGTAATTTCTTATTTTTTACAGCTATTACCAAAAGTTTCATTCTATTTTATGCAACTAATTAAAGAGGTGTGGCGGAATATTTAATTTTTTAATAAATTTAGATTTAAGTTAATTCAACTTTATATAATTAACTCTATAATAATTTATTTCATCCAACACATGACAGTTATGAGTGTCATTATTAATGTCATTTTAAGCAAGTATACTATCAAATAACACACTAGTGTGTTATAATCCATAACTCACTAGTGAGTCACTGTCAGGTCATTCTGACATTTATAGGGTACTGAGACGCAAGTAGCTTTGATTTGATCACAAAGCATATTAATTATTATCTCAAAAAAAAACCGATTTCTTCAACTTGTTGGATAAAACATTGTATGCCACTCGCGTGTTATGTTTTCTAAGTCCTTTGAGAATTTATAGCACTCGGCCTGACGGCCTCGTGGTATAAATCTTCTCGCGTGACTTATTTTCGACATAACACACTAAGTACCATAAATAACTATAACTTATTTACTTTATTGTAATTAACTTTAGACAAATTTAGCGTCCTTTTTACATTTTCTTTTTGGTGTTTAATTAGTAATTTCTGCAATTTGTCTTTACTTAATCCTTTAACGGTCCGGCATAATTGCTTTATTGATGGCACGGCACTGAGGTTAATTAATTATTTTTAAAATGTTTACGAACCTTCAAATATAAACGCATGTACTATGATAATTACGCGTGATTACATTGGCGAGGAATGCTACTGAAATTTCGAGTATTTTAAAATTATTTTATTTACGTCCTTTTTTAGTATTTAATTGCGAAACGCTCGTCATTCCATTAGTTGAGAAGGTAGAATTTAAATAATTTATCCAAAAATTCAGTCGCGCGTTTTTCAATTATTTCAAGAGGTGTAAAAGAAAGAGGGAACTCGCTGGACCGTGTGAGTAACTTATAAACCGATGAATAGTTACAATTTTGCGTAACACAATTTTTTTGAAGGTATTTCCTATTTTTTCCTATCGCTGAATCGCAATCCGGATTTGGAAATTCCGAAATTAAACCGAGAAATAATTAATTAAAACTATAAGGTTAGAGAATTATTAAGGTTTAGCAGTACCTATGTAGGTAGATACTTGTTAGATATTAGTAGAGGCAGGATTTGGCCCTTTTTGCTTGCAGTTTAATATTGATATTACAAATTGATATACCCTCCCATACCCCAAAAATGTTCGCTTTTCCGAAAAGAAAAACACTATGAAAACTCGGAAAATTATATTAGGCCAAGCAAATAAGGATTTCATACCATGACATCGAATCCTCGAGCAGGAGACTCGGATTTTTAGGTAATATAGGCCAACAGAAACAAAACGTATAGGAAGACCCCACGAGACTTTGAACATTAGGCATTCTTATTAACAATTAAAGGTCAAAAAATGTACTTTTTTGATTATTTTTAATCTCAATTAAAAATTAAGTTACTTTTGGGTAAAATGGCCTTACCATCCTCTAGAGAATGAAAAGACCTTTAAAATGACTCTAAACCGACCTCGATATCTTCATTTGTTGTCGAGAAAAATGGTATAGAAAGTCAAAATGGACAAATTCTTTGTTTAACAATTGTTATTGCGAAATTGAACCTGCGGCATTGTTATTTTGTAAAAAGTCGGGGATTATAGTGCTTAATATGTGGTAAAAATTTGAGATCGATTCATCACATAGTTTATTGCAAAATTCAATTTGTTTATATTTTTGCAATTTTTTTGCAATAACCATCTACGCACAACTAAAAAAAAAAACGCGTTCTAAGATCATGGTGCCCTAGAGAAACATTTTCTTTATCGATTTCTATTGTTGAATATGATAAAAAGCAATTTTAAGATTGTTTAAAAATTAAAGAAGAAAACCATTTTTTTTATTTTGGCACCTTATGTCATAAGCAATATCTCTGGAAATTGTTGACGAATTTTGATGTTTCTTCTTTTGATTTGGGGTACCGTTCTGAGCACATTACGAAGATGCAATTTGTTTATTAATTTATTCATTAATTTACCACCTAATTTGTTGAAACAATTTTTTGTAAAATTTTTTTTCGCGAAAAATCAATTTTTTTTTGGTGCGGTTTTCATTGTTAAACATGGACGTTACTTGTTTAACTATAATACATGAATTATTGTCATTAGAAAAATAAATTTAAAATTTATTTTTTCATAAAAATATGATAAAAACATACTATGTTCATATAACATTCATTAACGTTCATTTCATATAACAATAAAACAAAATATGTTAATAATACTATAATGTACGTTTTATTCAATCCTTTTACATGTTTAACAATGAAAACCGCACCAAAAAAAAAAAAGATTTTTCGCGATTTTTTTTTTACAAAATATTGTTTCAACAAATTAGGTGGTAAATTAATAAACAAATCGCATCTTCATAATGTGCTCAGAACGGTACCCCAAATTAAAAGGAGAAACATCAAAATTCGTCAACAATTTCCAGAGATATTGCTTATGATTATGACATAAGGTGCCAAAATAAAAAAAATATTTTTTTTCTTTAATTTTTTAAACAATCTTTTAATTGCTTTTTATCATATTCAACAATTGATATCGATAAAGAAAATGTTTCTCTAGGGCACCATGATCTTAGAATCGCGTTTTTTTTTTAGTTGTGCGTAGACGGTTATTGCAAAAAATTGCAGAAATATAAACAAATTGAATTTTGCAATAAACTATTTGATGAATCGATCTGAATTTTTTACCACATATTAAGCACTATAATCCCCGACTTTTTACAAAGTAACAATGCCGCAGGTTCAATTTCGCAATAACAATTGTTAAACAAAGAATTTGTCCATTTTGACTTTCTATACCATTTTTCTCGGCAACAAATAAAGATATCGAGGTCGGTTTAGAGTCATTTTAAAGGTCTTTTAATTCTCTAGAGGATGGTAAGGCGATTTTACCCAAAAGTAACTTAGTTTTTAATTGAGATTAAAAATAGTCAAAAAAGTGCATTTTTTGACGTTTAATTGTTAATAGCAATGCCTAATGTTCAAAGTCTCGTGGGGTTTTCCTATACGTTTTGTTTCTGTAGGCCTATATTACCTAAAAATCTGGGTCTCCTGTTCGAGGATTCAGTGTCAAAAACAGGGTATTTTTTTTGCTTATTTGCTTGGCCTATATTGCATCGCATTTATTTCATTAATAATCTCAAAATTAATAACTTTATTTTTTGCATAAAAATGTCTTTCTAAAAAATCCTCCATACTTATTCCATACTCGTAGTACCCATTACCTATTTTTTCGTTAGGTACGTCCACTCTCCACAATCTCCACCATAAAATTGTGTAATTGTGTTGTAGTTGCCTTTCATTAAAATGTTATGTACTTTCCGCAATTTGGAATCAACTTTTACGGCCTTAACGTTTATCTCCATAGACATCAAAATTATATTTACGATGGCATTATACAATTTCTGATAAATTTACGATTATAGCTTCTTGATTAAGCAAAAGATTTAAAATTATAATGTTCCGAAATGAGATTATCCTCTCGGATAAATTGCTAATTAATCTCCGCAACTAACTACAACTCAGTTTTCGTAATCAGCGAGGTCTAAGATAAGAGATAAAACGGGAATTTTACATTTGTTTGTACTGCAATTTACAATAAGTATGCATTTTTAATTGCATGCTTGAAATTGTTATTGCATATAAACTCCTGGACAAAATTAACGCACCACCACCTATATTTTGTGTTATTCCAAAATAATGATGATTTTCAGTTGTTTAGCAATCTTACAAGTAGGCTCTGGATATACTTCGACAGTTCAGGTAAATGTTGTTAACATGGGTTTTGATTTAAAAATGTAATAGCAAAGAAAATCATTTTCGATGAAAATTGATTTAAAATCTGATCAGAAATTGTTGCTTATTAAGACTAATTGTTTAATTTGTTTAATTTAATGTATTTTGTTATTGATAGTGTAAGTGCGAGTGTTCTCCAGTTTAATAATGAATCTCAGAACAAATTTGTCAGTAGAAGAAGCAGTAAGAGCATCAACTTTGCTGAATGAGGGATATTCGATGCGTCATGTTGCTAATGTGATAGGAAGAAACCATTCCAGCATAAGTCGCATGGTTAGACGATTTAACGAGACAGGTTCTCATTTACGAAGGCCGGGACAAGGGCGAAAACGGTGTACTAATCCAATAGATGAACGTTTTCTTAGACAATCCGCTCTAAGAAACAGGACAACGACTAGTACCATCCTACAAATAGAACTCGTAGCTGCTCGCAATCTTCTTGTATCTTCCCGAACGATTAGAAGGCGCTTAAATGAAGCTGGATTAGATAGCAGAATACCGGCCAAGAAACTCCTGCTCACCAGAGAGCACAAAATTCAAAAGTTGAGGTTTTGCGAGACAACATCAAGATTGGACTCGTAATGATTGGAAGAGGGTTTTATTCTCAGGTGAAACGAGAATCACCCTTAAATCTTCTGATGGACGTGAGCGTGTCTGGAGAAGGCCAGGAGAGAGATTTGCAAGTTGCAATATCTCTCCAAGAGTTCCGTTTTGTTGTGGCTCTGTAATGTTTTGGGGAGGCACCTGTTTCGATGGCCGCACAGAATTGGTCCCCATACGTGATAGGTCAATGAATGCGGATTATTATCTGGAACATATTGTTGTTGACCATGTAATGCCATTTGCTCCTTCTGTGGGACCGAATTTCTTGTTTATGCAGGACAATGCTCGTCCTCATGTGGCTGGGCAGGTTATATTCGCTACTTAAATGCTATAGCTATTCCGTTCATGGAATCGCCAGCCAAGAGTCCCGACATGAACCCAATAGAGCATCTACGGGACGATATTAAATAAAGGATTCGACGTCGTACACCTCCACCTGCCAACCGCAATCAACTGGTAGATGCAGCAATGCTGGAAAGGGAAAATATTCCTCAAGAAGTCGTTCAAAATTTGATCTCCAGTATGCAAAGGCGCATGGTTAGCAGTAATTAGGAGTAGAGGAGGACATACACGATATTAGAACAGCTCTAAGTCTGAAAATTCTATTGTTTTCGTTTGTTTTCTGTTTGCAAGTTTGCATTGTTTCCAAGAAAAAAATTTCTTTAATAAAAAATTATTAGAGATAACGCCCTGATTGGCTAATTTCATTTACTAGCTACTACCCAAGTAACAATTTAAGTTTTATTATTGTCTACAAGTTAGCTATAAAACCTTCTTTTAATGCTTTGATTAAAACTAATTTTCCTTCGGAACGTCTTTAAAACTTTAATAAAGCAGCCTTAAGGCAAAAGTGGAGCACCTTATAAATGTTCTGAAGGGTAAAATATAAAGATATCATAAAACCTAGTGGTTGTTTAATTACATGCTTATAGTGCTCTGTAAGTAAGCTATAAAACCATATTTAAATCATTCTTAAAACTCTCTTAAGGGTTTGGAGTTTTATTGAAAGACAATTTGTTTTAAAACTGAACTGAAATATCATAAACGGTGTTTTATCGTAGACTCTAATACATCACTAAAATAATATATTTGGTTTTAACTTTTATTTATGAACGTCTTAAACTAATTCGATCCTTATCTCTCTTTATTATTCCTTTTATTTCAATGGCAGACGGTTAAATATTGTAATACACCTAATATTTATATGTAGGAATTAATAATATCTGAAACTATCTATCTATAACCAAAAATCGCAAACGAATCATATTTTTCTGAGAAAATATCATACGATGCACACACAAAATTAATGCGCCAGCAAAATATATAATATTTACCTTAATATATTTTTTATTGAAAAATTATAAATAATTTGATTTGTACTATAAACAGCACCAATAGTTGTGTATCTGATTACAGTGAATGTCAGTGCTATTCTTTTATGATTTTATCTAATTTTTTGATAGAAAAATTTAATTTAAGATTTGATATGAAACAATGTCAAAAATGGCCGACACTACAATTATTCTACCTCTTCATACAAAATGTCCGCTAAACTTATAAATCCATATCGGATCAAAGTATGATACAATAAAACCAAAATTACTTATGAATTCTCTAAAATAGATCTAATAAATACAAATTGCCGTACATGGGGAAAAATTGTAATCAATAAAACCTTTTGGTGTAATGCAGGCCTTTCATAAAACTATGGAGCCGCGTGATAAATCCAAATAGTTATATGGTGCATTTTGCGCATGCTCTTTTGTTCAAAAATCACGTGCGTGTTTCGTTTTATCCCGCCAACAACTTAACCTCAAAACTTTAATAACCTACCTGTTTACAAGCCTGTATATATGTGAAAATTCTTTGTATAAAATGCCATTTAAAATAGTGCAAACTATAGAAGAGAAGCAAACTTGCTTATCAATTGTTCCCAGCTCTTGGGAAAGTGCTGGCATTCTATACTGGCCAAACAAACCAGCAACAAAACTTCTGTAGGCGTTTTTAATAAAGTGCGTGGGTCTTTTGGCAATACATTTGGTAATCTATTATTGATAACGGCTATTAAAGATTTTAAAGCGTTTTGCCTGATATTGAAATCAAGAGCCCATTTTTTCGTTTCCAATATGAACGTGGAATTTCTTGATTCAATATCATCTTCATCTACTGCTTGATCTCCACCCTCGCTTAGTTCTACCAACCGATTAGCTCCTACATCTTCATTATTATAAATATTTTCTTGATAAGCTTTTATAAAAATGTTATTGCAATATGAATTTCGGTATTGTAAATATTCATGTTTAATTGGGTGGTGCGTTAATTTTGTCCAGGAGTTTATTTGTTAAATTTCATGCATAAGTATGCGCATAATTTTGGTATATTTTCATGCATATTTGCATTTCTGTGGTAATTTCTTATTTAACCACTCGTCCTATCGTCGTGCAACTGAGTTTTGGTTTTGGTAATCAGCGACGTCTTTGCGGTAAAACGGGAGTTTTTAAGTATGAAACCCAACGACGCCCTTTGTCAATAATTACATTTCAACGTTATTAATTGAAATTAAAAAAATAATGAAGTTAATTGTGTGCGTGGTATCTGTTTTTCTCCTTTTTTACTCGTTTGTAGGAGCCCGTTGACATTTCACAGGAAAAGTAAATCTGTAACTCCATAAATATAATGCTTGTCATCGGTGCTCTTTTAGATAGAACCGCAAAGGTCGCCTGAAAACTTTATTTGTAATTAATTCAACGAGAAGCGGTATTATCAATATACTAAATTATGTGCATATTAACTTTATATACGTTAAAAGTGTCATCTGGGTTACCTTGAGGGGATTTTAGTATTATGTCGTCTTCTTTCGGATCACAATTCACCAAAAACTCTTACTTTTCGAAACGACTCCATAAATAATTAGAACAACCTTGTACCACAAAAGTACAACGTCTTCTTCACAAAGCATCATTATTTTCACAATAACCGTAAATTTAAGAATTATTTACCTTTTGTTAAACTGAAATATCAATTTATACGTTTATTTCGCCGATCGCAACAATAATGATGATAATAAAATTAAACGGCGGATTAAGTAGTTTAAATTGCGATCAAAGACATCCCGAGATTTTTTCCTTGACATTTCATACAGCTTCGTGAACGTCCGACATTTCTTCTACGTACTTTCGAATTGTTCAAATGCACTATATATTTATTTTCGTGCAAGGATAACTTTATCAAAACGTTTAATTGAAAGATATCCTTGAAAGTTTGCAGGCCTTACCCTAAAAACGGTACCTATGGATCATCAAAACAGATATTTTTGAATTCCTCCGAGACGTTTTCAGGTCAATTTCGATTGAAAAGGAACCAAATAGAATTTAATTAAATTACTCGAAGATTGCTCAACAGTTGAAAAGCTAAAATGTGTTCATTTACGTTGATATTTGCGTGCAAAAACAAGTACGCATATAATACCTACACACATCGCACCTTGACTTGTCTGCAAATTTTTCTTATCTTTGAAAATGTCGCAACACAACACATTTACCATTATTGAACGTTTGCAATATCTCTGTTTACGATCAAGAACAATGATCCTGCACGAGAAAGAGGTGAATACTTAATGCTTTTGTAGGTGTTCAACAATGCCTAATTGATACGGTGTAATAGAATCAATCAATGCACCGAGTGATTAATAGATGTAATGATTGACTGATCGAAGACATACCAGGTAGATCGGCAGATAATGTCTTCAACATTTCTGCCAAATGGGAAATTAATATTACACGGAATTTACATCAGCGTAAAATTTTGGAATTAATTAACGGTAACCTTCGTGGAATTTTTTAAAAGTTTAATATGTTTTCATCAAAATTTATTGGTCATATCCCATTGATAATTTTAATAACTATGCAGTTAGCATTTATGCTACCAATAAAATCTGATTGCCGTCTCGTTGCAAACTGATCTTGCTTCAATTTAACGGATTTGATTAGAAAAGCTCCACAAAGCCTATAAATCCTCTTAGGAATTGTATAAGTCCGGTCTCACGTAATCTTGTTAACCTTTTTGGAAATGTTAAGCGACGAGCAATTAGCCAGTAAAGCGATTTAGCCGGTAGATGAGTATATTTAAAATTTGCGTTGCAAAATTTCACGCCTATTGTGACCGGAGCTTCATTGGGATTTCTAAAGATTTATGACTTGTTAAAATTTCTGCATCTTGACATAATTCTCTTAAGTGTCCAAAACGTTCTAAAATGTTCTTTAATTTTACAAATCACAAAAATTAATATATCCATTACGGCAAGCTTGAAATTGCTTTAAAATTACCTGTAATTTCTGTATTTGCTTTATGTAATATAAGCTCATTCATACCTATTTATTTTATACTTGTGCGTAACATGTGAGTAATTTTATATTAATCATTACAAGATTTAACTAACATGACTGAATTATTGTGGGAGTGATTTTATAGGCATGATTGATGTTTCGCAATATGCATGAAAAATAACAGCTATCACAAGGTTTTATTACTTACATTAATGGAAAATTTGTATTATTCATCAAATTGGCAAATATAATGTTAAACGGGTAATTTTGCGATTTAATTGAATTATGAAAAGCGCGTGATAATCGGCCATTTTCTTCGTGCTGCGGCGTTTGCTTTGTCTTTCGCAAAGACTTTATAAGTCTGAAAGGAAAGTCTTATCCTAACTTCTCCACTTTCTTCAGAAAATAAGGTTACCGTAATCTTTTCCAGAAACAAAGTTTCAGTCGTTCCCAAAAGGTAGATACAGCTTCTTTCTTTCTAGATTTCAAAATAAACTTCAATTTTTCGTTACAAGCTATTTCAGAATAAAGTTCATTTCAACCCTTTTCAACAAGCAAAACATAATTCAAACTCTTTCTTTTCCACCAGAATACAAGACATCATTCTTTTCCTGGAACCAAGTTTTCAAAAAGCTGTTTCTCTCAAATTGCCTCAAATTTTCTAAAATTTAAAACAAATTTCAACCTTTGCCATTGTTCTCCACGAAATGAACTTGCTTTCAGTCCTTTCCAAACACCAAGTTCATTTCAACCTTTTCTAGAAAGCGAAGCCCAATTCAAAGTTCTCCTTTTTCCTAATCCTCTCTTTCATCACAGCTTCAATCTTCCCTAAAAAGCACAGCCTTTTCAAACAGTACAGTCATTTCAACCTTGTGCAAGATGTAAAACCTAATTTAACCTTCGTATTTTCCACCAGAGAGCAAAACACCATTCTTTTCCTTAAATCAAGTTTCAATCGCTCTCAAAAGGCACAGTTTGTCTTAAATTGCCCAGGATTTTCTAAAATTCTAACCAAATTTCAACTTTGTCATTGTTCTCCACAAAAAGAACTTGCTTTCGGTCCTTTCCAAACACAAAGTTCTTTTTAACCTTTTCTAGATAGCAAAGCCCAATTCAAAGTTCTCCTTTTTCCCAATCCTCTCTTTGATCACAGCTTCAATCTTCCTTAAAAAATACAGCCTTTTAAAAACATACAGTCATTTCAACCTTGTGCAAGAAGCAAAACCTGATTTAACATTCGTATTTTCCACCAGAGAGCAAGACACCATTCTTTTTCTTAAATCAAGTTTCAATCGATCTCAAAAAGCACATTTTCTCTCAAATTGCCCCGAATTTTCTAAAATTCAAAACAAATTTCAACCTTTGCCATTGTTCTCCACAAAACGAACTTGCTTTCAGTCCTTTCCAAACACAAAGTTCATTTTAACCTGTTCTAGAAAGCAAAGCCCAATTCAAAATTCTCCTTTTTCCCAATCCTCTCTTTCATCACAGCTTCAATCTTCCCTAAAAAGCACAGCCTTTTAAAAAGTATAGTCATTTCAACCTTGCCCAAGAAGCTAAACCTAATTTAACCTTCTTATTTTCCACCAGAGAGTAAGACACCTTTCTTTTCCCTAAACCAAGTTTCAATCGATCTCAAAAAGCACAGTTTTTCTCAAATTGCCACGAATTTTCTAAAATTCAAAACAAATTTCAACCTTTGCCATTGTTCTACACAAAACAAACTTGCTTTCAGTCCTTTTCCGACACCAAGTTCATTTCAACATTTTTTAGAAAGCAAAGCCCAATTCAAAGTTCTCCTTTTCTCAATCCTCTCTTTGATAACAGTTTCAACCTTCCCTAAACAGTACAGCCTTTTAAAACATACAGTCATTTCAACCTTGTTCAAGAAGTAAAACCTAATTTAACCTTCTTATTTTCCACCAGAGAGCAAGACACCATTCTTTTCCTTAAACCAAGTTTCAATCGATCTCAAAAGGCACAGTTTTTCTCAAATTGCACAGAATTTTCTAAAATTCAAACCAAATTGCAACGCTGCCTTTGTTCTCCACAAAACGAACTTGCTTTCAGTCGTTTCCAAGCATCATGTTTATTTCAACCTTCTCTAGAAATCAAAGCCAAATTCAAAGTCCTCCTTTTTCCTAATTCTCTCTTTGATCACAGTTTCAACCTTCCCTAAACAGTACAGCCTTTTAAAACATACAGTCATTTCAACCTTGTTCAAGAAGTAAAACCTAATTTAACCTTCTTATTTTCCACCAGAGAGCAAGACACCATTCTTTTCCTTAAACCAAGTTTCAATCGATCTCAAAAAACACAGTTTCTCTCAAATTGCCCAGAATTTTCTAAAATTCAAACCAAATTGCAACGTTGCCTTTGTTCTCCACAAAACGAACTTGCTTTCAGTCGTTTCCAAACATCAAGTTTATTTCAACCTTCTCTAGAAATCAAAGCCCAATTCAAAGTTCTCCTTTTTCCTAATTCTCTCTTTGATCACAGTTTCAACCTTCCCTAAACAGTACAGCCTTTTAAAAAGTACAGTCATTTCAACCTTGCTCAAGAAGCTAAACCTAATTTAACCTTCTTACTTTCCACCAGAGAGCAAGACACCATTCTTTTCCTTAAACCAAGTTTCAATCGCTCTCAAAAGGCACAGTTTGTCTCAAATTGCCCCAAATTTTCTAAAATTCAAAACAAATTTCCACGTTGCCATTGTTCTCCACAAAACGAACTTGCTTTCAGTCCTTTTCCAACACCAAGTTCATTTCAACCTTTTCTAGAAAGCAAAGCCCAATTCAAAGTTCTCCTTTTTCCTAATCCTCTCTTTCATCACAGCTTCAATCTTCCCTAAAAAGCACAGCCTTTTCAAACAGTACAGTCATTTCAACCTTGTGCAAGATGTAAAACCTAATTTAACCTTCGTATTTTCCACCAGAGAGCAAAACACCATTCTTTTCCTTAAATCAAGTTTCAATCGCTCTCAAAAGGCACAGTTTGTCTTAAATTGCCCAGGATTTTCTAAAATTCTAACCAAATTTCAACTTTGTCATTGTTCTCCACAAAAAGAACTTGCTTTCGGTCCTTTCCAAACACAAAGTTCTTTTTAACCTTTTCTAGATAGCAAAGCCCAATTCAAAGTTCTCCTTTTTCCCAATCCTCTCTTTGATCACAGCTTCAATCTTCCTTAAAAAATACAGCCTTTTAAAAACATACAGTCATTTCAACCTTGTGCAAGAAGCAAAACCTGATTTAACATTCGTATTTTCCACCAGAGAGCAAGACACCATTCTTTTTCTTAAATCAAGTTTCAATCGATCTCAAAAAGCACATTTTCTCTCAAATTGCCCCGAATTTTCTAAAATTCAAAACAAATTTCAACCTTTGCCATTGTTCTCCACAAAACGAACTTGCTTTCAGTCCTTTCCAAACACAAAGTTCATTTTAACCTGTTCTAGAAAGCAAAGCCCAATTCAAAATTCTCCTTTTTCCCAATCCTCTCTTTCATCACAGCTTCAATCTTCCCTAAAAAGCACAGCCTTTTAAAAAGTATAGTCATTTCAACCTTGCCCAAGAAGCTAAACCTAATTTAACCTTCTTATTTTCCACCAGAGAGTAAGACACCTTTCTTTTCCCTAAACCAAGTTTCAATCGATCTCAAAAAGCACAGTTTTTCTCAAATTGCCACGAATTTTCTAAAATTCAAAACAAATTTCAACCTTTGCCATTGTTCTACACAAAACAAACTTGCTTTCAGTCCTTTTCCGACACCAAGTTCATTTCAACATTTTTTAGAAAGCAAAGCCCAATTCAAAGTTCTCCTTTTCTCAATCCTCTCTTTGATAACAGTTTCAACCTTCCCTAAACAGTACAGCCTTTTAAAACATACAGTCATTTCAACCTTGTTCAAGAAGTAAAACCTAATTTAACCTTCTTATTTTCCACCAGAGAGCAAGACACCATTCTTTTCCTTAAACCAAGTTTCAATCGATCTCAAAAGGCACAGTTTTTCTCAAATTGCACAGAATTTTCTAAAATTCAAACCAAATTGCAACGCTGCCTTTGTTCTCCACAAAACGAACTTGCTTTCAGTCGTTTCCAAGCATCATGTTTATTTCAACCTTCTCTAGAAATCAAAGCCAAATTCAAAGTCCTCCTTTTTCCTAATTCTCTCTTTGATCACAGTTTCAACCTTCCCTAAACAGTACAGCCTTTTAAAACATACAGTCATTTCAACCTTGTTCAAGAAGTAAAACCTAATTTAACCTTCTTATTTTCCACCAGAGAGCAAGACACCATTCTTTTCCTTAAACCAAGTTTCAATCGATCTCAAAAAACACAGTTTCTCTCAAATTGCCCAGAATTTTCTAAAATTCAAACCAAATTGCAACGTTGCCTTTGTTCTCCACAAAACGAACTTGCTTTCAGTCGTTTCCAAACATCAAGTTTATTTCAACCTTCTCTAGAAATCAAAGCCCAATTCAAAGTTCTCCTTTTTCCTAATTCTCTCTTTGATCACAGTTTCAACCTTCCCTAAACAGTACAGCCTTTTAAAAAGTACAGTCATTTCAACCTTGCTCAAGAAGCTAAACCTAATTTAACCTTCTTACTTTCCACCAGAGAGCAAGACACCATTCTTTTCCTTAAACCAAGTTTCAATCGCTCTCAAAAGGCACAGTTTGTCTCAAATTGCCCCAAATTTTCTAAAATTCAAAACAAATTTCCACGTTGCCATTGTTCTCCACAAAACGAACTTGCTTTCAGTCCTTTTCCAACACCAAGTTCATTTCAACCTTTTCTAGAAAGCAAAGCCTAGTTCAAATTGCTGGTGTTTCCCAATCCTCTCTTTGACCACAGCTTCAATCTTCCCTAAAAAGCACAGCCTTTTCAAAAAGTACAGTCATTTCAACCTTGCTCAAGAAGCTAAACCTAATTTAACCTTCTTACTTTCCACCAGAGAGCAAGACACCATTCTTTTCCTTAAACCAAGTTTCAATCGCTCTCAAAAGGCACAGTTTGTCTCAAATTGCCCCAAATTTTCTAAAATTCAAAACAAATTTCCACGTTGCCATTGTTCTCCACAAAACGAACTTGCTTTCAGTCCTTTTCCAACACCAAGTTCATTTCAACCTTTTCTAGAAAGCAAAGCCTAGTTCAAATTGCTGGTGTTTCCCAATCCTCTCTTTGACCACAGCTTCAATCTTCCCTAAAAAGCACAGCCTTTTCAAAAAGTACAGTCATTTCAACCTTGCTCAAGAAGCTAAACCTAATTTAACCTTCTTACTTTCCACCAGAGAGCAAGACACCATTCTTTTCCTTAAACCAAGTTTCAATCGCTCTCAAAAGGCACAGTTTCTCTCAAATTGCCCCGAATTTTCTAAAATTCAAAACAAATTTCAACCTTTGCCATTGTTCTCCACAAAACGAACTTGCTTTCAGTCCTTTTCCGACACCAAGTTCATTTCAACATTTTCTAGAAAGCAAAGCCCAATTCAAAGTTCTCCTTTTCTCAATTCTCTCTTTGATAACAGTTTCAACCTTCCCTAAACAGTACAGCCTTTTAAAACATACAGTCATTTCAACCTTGTTCAAGAAGTAAAACCTAATTTAACCTTCTTATTTTCCACCAGAAAGCAAGACATCATTCTTTCCCTTAAACCGAGTTTCAATCGCTCTCAAAAAGCACAGTTTCTCTCAAATTGCCCAAATTTTTCTAAAATTCAAACCAAATTTCAACCGTTGCCCTTGTTCTCCACAAAACGAACTTGCTTTCAGTCCTTTTCAAACACCAAGTTCATTTCAACCTTTTCTAGAAAGCAAAGCCCAATTCAAAGTTCTCCTGTTCCTAATCTTCTTTTTGATCACAGTTTCAACCTTCCCTAAAAAAGTGGGTACAGCTTCTTTGAATCTGCCCCAAATATTCTAGAATGTAAAAAAATCTATCATTTATCATTCGCATATATGCAAATGGTCCATTTTTATACATAAAGAAGATAAATAGATTGTTCTGAATTGTAATTGAATGGTAATCAATTTCAATACTACTCAATAACTCAAATACGCCTGATTAATTGTTTCTAATCTAATCACCTATTTGTATAGATACAATCTTTTTATTAAATTAACTTGTACTTATTGAATAATGCATTAGTACGTGCTGCATTTACATTTTACTCTTGAACAACTGAAATCAAGCAAACTCTTCTTGTTAGTATTATTTTATCTCTTTCTTCATTCACACTCTCATCTAACAGATCGTTATTACGTAACGTGAATAATTTATTTGACACACATTTATATCTATAGTAGGTATAAGATGTAATTATTTTATAACAAATCTCCTGAGGGACATGAGAAAACATCCCACACACACATATACACAAATATGTATAATGATAATTATCGCCGTTATTACCGTGCCCATCAATCCGCGATAATTGGATTTTTTGCACCTTAATTACCTAATGGTTTCGAACTAGTTCGAAACGTAAACATCATGGTTTCAAAGCAACAATCAGATCAGAAAGCTAATAAACACATAAATTAATTGATCATCAATAACATGATGATCACTATTTCGCTCTGAAAATTAGGACGAAATGGTGAATATCAAATTTCCAAAAACAATTAGTTCGGAAACTTAATAAACAAACTGACAGTTAAAATTCATTCGTGTTCTGTGAAAATTAAAGAAACAACACCATCACCTAACGAAATCTGCATATCTCGGTAACGTCCTTCGATTTAATCGCCATATTATACAATTAAGTCTTGTCCTCAGATTAATTAAAGCGAATTATCATCGAATTAAGACGTTTCCAACAAAAGTTGAAAAGTGTGTTGTCCTCGACCTTAAGAGAAGATTGAAATATTGCGTGACGACATTCTTAGATCCTCAATGGCATTACAAATGTAAAATGTGGATAACCATTTGTTCGTTGCCATTATCTATAATCGTAATATCGGAATTGTAGGTGTTGGTTCGACAAGGTTGATCGTTGAATAATCCAGGGAGGATCTGGGTAGTTCCCGGATCAAAATTCTTGATACAAGTAGAAGAGATCTTTGGAAAAGTCAGATTCATGGATCAGTTACGCACTTATCTGTTTCAGGATAACTGACTGGAATATTAGTTTCTTGGAGAATAACTATAGGGATCTTCTAGAGGACTAATTAGATTTCATGGAAAAATTACTGAAATTGGTATAAATCTGGATTTATGGATCAGTTGCTCGGTTGACATTTCAGTGTCTGGATGCATGAAACGTTAGATTTTTGGAAAACTGCTGTATTTTGTTAGACAAGCCAGATTCATGAACCAATTATTAATTCAGTTTCTGGATAACTGACTTCACTAAACTTCATTAAAATTTTGGAAAAATTTAAGTAAAATATAAACCCAGATTTTTGGACCAGAGTTTTCAGTTGCTTGGTTAATAATCCGGCTATTTTTTGAAAAATTACTGAATTTTGTTAAGAAACCAGACTTATAAATCAGTTACTAACTCATCTCAGTTTCCTCATAACATAACTGTCTGGAATGTCAGTTTCTTGCAACAGAACTGTGTATGTTACAATAATTAATAGATATTGATATGGAATAGAGGTAATACAGTCTATTGCATTATCATATAACTATATAAGATGTGGATCTTTCTAATGAATCGGACTTTAGGGCTTTATACGATTTTTCGAAAAATACTAAAATTGATTTATGTACAAAAAGTCAGATTTTCTGGACAAATACTGAATTTTGATGAAAAACCAGATTTACGAATCAGTTACTAACTAATCTTAGTTTTCAGATGACAGAAGAATATTAGTTTCTTGCAAAATTACTACGCCGGTCCTGAATAAAGATGATAGTCATAAGATTTTTGGAAGAATTACTGAAACTGGTATTAACCAAAATTAGTATACACTAGGAATTTATATAAACCCAGTTATGTAGATAATAGTGTGATTTATGAATTTTGGACTGAGTATAGTTTAGTTTTTTAGACAAAAGCTGTTTGATTTGACGATCAAATATCTGCTGGATTAGGTATAAAAAAGGTTTATGGATCAAATTTTTTATTAACATTGATTGATGGAAAATTAACTAGGTTTATCAGTTTTTTCCAAAATATTTTAAATTTATGACTTACAATTTTATTATTAGATTAATGAATTAGTTGCTTTCTCAAAATCTCAGTTTCTGCAGAATTGGCAAGAGTCAGTCTCTCCTAGAATTCCTCGATTAAACAATTAGCTTGGCACGACGAAAGTTATGTACATTTCTGAGTAAAGGGGCTAAAATACATTAGATTCTTCTGCAAACAATTGAATTGGAATTGGAAGATTTCTGAATAAATGATTAGAATTTGTTAGATTCATGAAACATTGGTTCAAAAGATCCATAGATCAGATTTTTGATTAAGAGGTATGGAATTTATGGAAAATTGACTAGTGTCAGTCAGACTTTTCAATTTTTTTTTATATAATACTGATACAGAATATGTAATACTGAATTTCGTTTAAAAGACGTGAATTAGTTTTCCATTTGAATCCAAACTTTCTGGAAATTTACTAAGAATATCAGTTTTTTGGACAAAAACGGTATGAATGTTCCTGATTAATCTAATTCTGAATAATTCTGAATTCTGAATTCTAATAATTCAGATTTTTGGGAAAAATGCTGAAATTGGTTTAAAATCCGGATTTAAATATAGATTAGTTTAGAATTAGTCTTAGTTTTAGAATTGGAAAATTTCTGAATAAATGATTAGAATTTGTTAGATTCATGAAACATCTAATGAATTTGGTTCAAAAGATCCATAGATCAGATTTTTGATTAAGAAGTATAGAGTTTCTGGAAAATTAACTAGTGTCAGTCAGGCTTTTCAAATTTTTTTTTATAAAATACTGATACTGAATATAAAATACTGAATTTCGTTTAAAAGACGTGAATTGGTTTTCCATTTAAATTCACACTTTCTGGAAATTTACTAGAATATCAGTTTCTTGGACAAAAACGTTATGAATGTTTCTGATTAATCTAATTATCCGAATAATTCTGAATTCTGAATTCTAGAATTCAGATTTTTGGGGAAAATGCTGAAATTGGTTTAAAATCCGGATTCATAGGTTAGTTTAGTATTAGGTTAGTTTTAGAATTGGAAAATTTCTGAATAAATGATTAGAATTTGTTAGATTCATGAAACATCTAATGAATTTGGTTCAAAAGATCCATAGATCAGGTTTTTGATTAAGAAGTATAGAGTTTCTGGAAAATTAACTAGTGTCAGTCAGGCTTTTCAAATTTTTTTTTATAAAATACTGATACTGAATATAAAATACTGAATTTCGTTTAAAAGACGTGAATTAGTTTTCCATTTAAATTCACACTTTCTGGAAATTTACTAGAATATCAGTTTCTTCGACAAAAACGTTATGAATGTTTCTGATTAATCTAATTATCCGAATAATTCTGAATTCTGAATTCTAGAATTCAGATTTTTGGGGAAAATGCTGAAATTGGTTTAAAATCCGGATTCATAGGTTAGTTTAGTATTAGGTTAGTTTTAGAATTGGAAAATTTCTGAATAAATGATTAGAATTTGTTAGATTCATGAAACATCTAATGAATTTGGTTCAAAAGATCCATAGATCAGATTTTTGATTAAGAAGTATAGAGTTTCTGGAAAATTAACTAGTGTCAGTCAGGCTTTTCAAATTTTTTTTTATAAAATACTGATACTGAATATAAAATACTGAATTTCGTTTAAAAGACGTGAATTAGTTTTCCATTTAAATTCACACTTTCTGGAAATTTACTAGAATATCAGTTTCTTGGACAAAAACGTTATGAATGTTTCTGATTAATCTAATTATCCGAATAATTCTGAATTCTGAATTCTAGAATTCAGATTTTTGGGGAAAATGCTGAAATTGGTTTAAAATCCGGATTCATAGGTTAGTTTAGTATTAGGTTAGTTTTAGAATTGGAAAATTTCTGAATAAATGATTAGAATTTGTTAGATTCATGAAACATCTAATGAATTTGGTTCAAAAGATCCATAGATCAGATTTTTGATTAAGAAGTATGGAGTTTCTGGAAAATTGACTAGTGTCAGTCAGGCTTTTCAATTTTTTTTATATAATACTGATACTGAACATATAATACTGAATTTCGATTAAAAGACGTGGATTAGTTTTCCATTTAAATTTACACTTTCTGGAAATTTACTAGAATATCAGTTTCTTGGACAAAAACGATATAAATGTTTCTGATTAATCTAATTCTGAATAATTCTGAATTCTGAATTCTAATAATTAGGATTTTTGGGAAAAATGCTGAAATTGGTTTAAAATCTGGATTTATAAATTAGTTTAGGATTAGTTTAGTTTTAGAATTGGAAAATTTCTGAATAAATGATTAGAATTTGTTAGATTTATGAAACATCTAATGAATTTGTTTCAAAAGATCCATAGATCAGATTTTTGATTAAGAAGTATGGAGAGTCTGGAAAATTGACTAGTGTCAGTCAGGCTTTTCAAATTTTTTTTTATAAAATACTGATACTGAATATAAAATACTGAATTTCGTTTAAAAGAAGTGAATTAGTTTTCCATTTAAATTCACACTTTCTGGAAATTTACTAGAATATCAGTTTTTTTGGACAAAAACGATGTGAATGTTTCATGATTAATCTAATTCTGAATAATTCTGAATTCTGAATTCTAATAATTCAGATTTTTGGGGAAAATGCTGAAATTGGTTTAAAATCCGGATTCATAGGTTAGTTTAGTATTATGTTAGTTTTAGAATTGGAAAATTTCTGAATAAATGATTAGAATTTGTTAGATTCATGAAACATCTAATGAATTTGGTTCAAAAGATCCATAGATCAGATTTTTGATTAAGAAGTATAGAGTTTCTGGAAAATTAACTAGTGTCAGTCAGGCTTTTCATATTTTTTTTTATAAAATACTGATACTGAATATAAAATACTGAATTTCGTTTAAAAGACGTGAATTGGTTTTCCATTTAAATTCACACTTTCTGGAAATTTACTAGAATATCAGTTTTTTGGACCAGAACGTAATGAATGTTTCTGATTAATCTAATTCTGAATAATTCTGAATTCCGAATTCTAATAATTCAGATTTTTGTGAAAAATTCTGAAATTGGTTTAAAATCCGGATTTATAGATTAGTTTAGTTTTAGAATTGGAAAATTTCTGAATAAATGATTAGAATTTGTTAGATTCATGAAACATCTAATGAATTTGGTTCAAAAGATCCATAGATCAGATTTTTGATTAAGAGGTATGGAATTTATGGAAAATTGACTAGTGTCAGTCAGACTTTTCAATTTTTTTTATATAATACTGATACTGAATATATAATACTGAATTTCGATTTAAATACGTGAATTAGTTTTCCATTTAAATTCACACTTTCTGGAAATTTACTAGAATATCAGTTTTTTGGACAAAAACGATATGAATGTTCCTGATTAATCTAATTCTGAATAATTCTGAATTCTGAATTCTAATAATCCAGATTTTTGGGAAAAATGCTGAAATTGGTTTAAAATCCGGATTTATAGATTAGTTTAGTTTTAGAATTGGAAAATTTCTGAATAAATGATTAGAATTTCTTAGATTCATGAAACATCTAATGAATTTGGTTCAAAAGATCCATAGATCAGATTTTTGATTAAGAAGTATGGAGTTTCTGGAAAATTGACTAGTGTCAGTCAGACTTTTCAATTTTTTTTTATATAATACTGATACTGAATATGTGATACTGAATTTCGATTAAAAGACGTGAATTAGTTTTCCATTTAAATTCACACTTTCTGGAAATTTACTAGAATATCAGTTTCTTAGAATGTTTCTGATTAATCTAATTCTGAATAATTCATCAAATTTTTGGGAAAAATGCTGAAATTGGTTGAAAATCCGGATTTATAGATTAGTATCTTGATTAAAAGTTCAGTTTTTGGAAAATTAACTAATAAAATTAATTAATCAATTAGGAGGAGAATTTTTTTCTGAAATAGTAGGAAAAGTATGGAACTGTAAAATACAATACGTCACTTTTTCATATTTTTACGTTTTCTTTAGAATTTATAATTATTTTAATTTCCCCAGCAAAATTCTTATCCAGCGCCATTGGTTAGGGTCAACCATTCAACGTAAGCTCTTCAAAGATGTTGTGTGGCAGGATTTACTTCACAAAATAAAAATTTTCCAGATTTTCACATACTTAACATATATGAAACAAATTCAAAATTTGGAAATATGATTACAAATTGGATTTCGTAATTGTTTAAAAGTAGTTTTTAATACGAAAAGATCCTGCTAAAAGCTTTTATATATTCTTCATTGTGGATAGATCAGTTTAAATGTATTTTGATAAAAATTCCCTACATTTTCAAATTTTCCTTTAAAATGTTTCCAGTTTTCTGAAAGAAAATTCAAATTTCCTTCAAATCCAACAAGATCTTTTTACCTTCTACAGATTTCGCCAGAGTGAACTTTGAGTCCAAAAACTGCGAAACCGCCCAAAACGAAATTCCACACCGAAACCAGCCTAACTCTCGCTAAAAGTCAGATTTAAATCTCGCGAGTGATTTATGAGCACTGTCCGTCATTTACATAACAAAATAAGAAACAACCATCACCAACAACAAAAGGACTGACAGCCGAAGAGTAAACAATATTTTTCAATACGATTATTTAACGGTAACCTTTACTCCATCGATTATGTAAATATTAGTATCGAAAGTTTTCTCTTTCTAGAACAATTTTCTGCGCACCACGATTTTCGAATTATCCACGCATTTATATGTGGATCATGAAAAACGTGTTATAATAATGGAGCGTTAGAGCGAACATATTATACCGGTACTTCTCCCGCGTTACAAAACTGCAATAAAAAGTCGTTCTTACAGTCACGACGTGATTTTTTGAAGTGTGAGAATTTTTCCAATCATACCACTACAAAACTTGGGATAACTAACGGCCCAATACAGGCAACTCCTTAAAAACCATAAGGTTATCACGCATTCACTTTTAAAATTTATTCACCATTAATCTGCTTATCTGCTTACACGAAAGAGTAATTTCTGTAAACAATCAAACCGCACCTTAACACTTAGTTTATCGAAGCTTTCAACGTTACAGCGTTATTAGATCAAAACTCTCACCCAGGATTAACGTGAACATCCTTGATCCCATGCGTCCATTACACCATTTTCCGAACCATCGTCGATCCCATCACGTCCGCCGATTAATTAACGTCGAATTATTCGATCGAGTGCGTCGAGGGTCCCTGACATTGGCATTTTAATAGTCTTCTCGGTGCAATTGCAATTATATGATAACTATTGGGTACAAGGAGAGGAGATTTCGTCTAAGAGGACGGACATCTCATTCGATTCATCGCTAATTAATTTTCGATAAATAGGCGTATTTTGAAATGTATATTTTTAAATATTTCATCAGATGCAGTGAATAGTAATTAAAAAGCGAGATTCGACGATTTGTACTCTCTCGCTTTATAATTATTTTGCAGATTGCCCAATAAGGCGAATTACAGTGAATCATTGTTTGCTCCCACAGCGAATTACAACTTGCCATAAAAGAATGATCTCGAATGGTTGGCGGTAACGTCATACCTACTGGTTGGACAATGCGATATTTATGGGTATAGTGTGGACTTTGGTGTGCATAAACGTTTTACATGTTTTTTTTAGGTAAAACATATAAAAGTGATTGAGTGTGTTTTTAGAAAAATTTACATAATGGGAGGCATATCATAAAAACAAGTATTCAACCACGATCTTATGTTTGTTTTAAAGGACACCTTTGTATACCCAGAAAATTATCTGTAATTTTTTTAAATTTACGTAACAGGTATGACGATTAATAAAACTTTACTATATTTATCTAATCATAGCTTCCCTCTTCAACTTATAATTGCGAAAGGTGCTCATCCAATTGATTCAATTTGAGGATAAATACTGTAACATCATTTAGAGAAAAAATAACCATCCTATGGTTATTTCTATTATTTATATCTACTTATCTATTTATATATCTGTTTCTATTATTCTATTATCTATTTTCTGCAACTGTGTAATAATGTAATGTTACGTTGAACTTTGCAGTTGAAGTTGTTCTTAATTTCGTTATATGAAGAACATTTAATTACATAATATTGTAGTATAATATATTGCATGTATATGTATAAATCACCCTGTATATTGAACGGATAGAAAACTATAAAACTTTAAAATATATTGGTACCAAAGTTACTAAATCAATTTTACTTGTTTTTTCAAATATGTAGTTTATTGTAGTTTATAACTAGTTCTTTATATAAATGACGTCGGACTAATTGTTGTGAAATATGTATATCCATTGGACGTTATTTCATTTTATAGTCTTTTAAGGACGTCCAACTCATGCTGAAATAGGGATGTACATTGGACGTCCATTTCATAGTCTTTTAAGGACGTCCAATTGATGGTACAACATGGATGTACATTGGACGTCCAGTTCATGGTCTTTTAAGGACGTTCAACTTATGCTGATATAGGGGATGTACATTGGACGTCCATTTCATGGTCTTTTAAGGACGTCCAATTGATGATGCAACATGGATGTACATTGGACGTCCATTTCATGGTCTTTTAAGGACGTCCAATTGATGCTGCAACATGGATGTACATTGGACGTCCATTTCATGGTCTTTTAAGGACGTCCAATTGATGCTGCAACATGGATGTACGTTGGACGTCCATTTCATAGTCTTTTGAGGACGTCCGACGTCCAACTCATGCTGAAATATGTATGTACATTGGACGTACATTTCATAGTCTTTTAAGGACGTCCAATTGATGCTACATCATGGATGTACATTGGACGTCCATTTCGTAGTCTTCTGAGGACGTCCAACTCATGCTGATATAGGGATGTACATTGGACGTCCATTTCATGGTCTTTTAAGGACGTCCAATTGATGCTGCAACATGGATGTACATTGGACGTCCATTTCATGGTCTTTTAAGGACGTCCAACTGATGCTACAACATGGATGTCCATTATGCGTACACTTCATAGCCTGTCACGAATGTTCAAATCTTGGTGGAAAAGGGACACATTGGACGTTCTCTGCAGGTCCATGGACGTTTGTACGTTTAATGGACCTGTAGTGGACGTCCATTGGATGTCGTGTGTTTACTGGGATGCTGGCGTATTAGTTACGTGAAAAACAGAAACTTATTCGGGAAATCTTGTCTGTAAAGGTGGCATCTTGTAATTACAAGATAGTCAATTACCGAGGGATGCCACGTATATAGTATTAAACCGCTACTAAAATTTAAAGAAAGTGGATAAACTTGGTCAGGGTGTACAAATATGTTCAAAGGTCTATATAAAGCTATAAATGCTTTGAGAAGTTAAACTAAATATCAGGGAAAAACTTCAAAAGAAATTGAGTTAAGCCATTTTTAGTTTCCCACATGAGGAACTTGTATACGAGAAGTATTGTAATCAGGTCGATTTTTCTAATTTGAGTTATTAGCTTTTCTAAACCTGTTAGGGTGCTTTAAGCTCAAAAAAGATATTTTTGAAAAGTGGCTGTGGGTTGATGTGTAGGTCTGATGTGGTACGTTTCTTTCCGAAATTAAAAACCTCAAACGGTTCCAACTGTGAATATTGACTTAGCTGTACACCAGGACTTCTCAATAAGCGTTTTATTAATAATTTAGTAAAATTTTCTCATAATTTGCTCCAAGAGCTTTATATCTTTGAATATTCAGTTCATTGTAAAATATGTATGATAAAGTTGGATGAGATTTTTGGCCAAAATCTTCTCTAAAGGGTACTTTACACTTGTCATTTTTCGATTTTTGGAAACTTTCTCAAAACCAATTTTTTTTTTAAACTTTGTACCTGTTCTTATTTTATGATCGAATTTGTAAATAAGTTTAATAACAGTTTTAGCTAAATCTTCTCGAAAGGACACTTTACACTTGTCATTTTTCACTTTTATTTTATTCTACTTTCGAATTTGTATAATAAAGTTTAATGACATTTTTGCGTAGATCTTCTCCAAATGGCATTTTTCACTTTCATTATTCGGTTTTTGGAAATTTTCCCAAATCCACTCCACTATATTTTTTTAACTGTGAGTATTGTTTGTAATATTTAATGTGTATATAATTTTTACCTAAATCATATCTGAATTGCACTTTATTCTTATTTTTCTGTTTTTAGAAATTTTCTCATGAATTAGTTGTCGCCTTAAGACCTCCGTTTCTGGAGAATTGGCAAGAGTATTAGTCTCTCCAACAAAAGCCATATGCTGATTTTTGATCACAATATTGAAATTGTGTATGGTAAAATTTCTCGATTAAACAATTTGCTTAGCAGGACGAAAGTTATGTAGATTTCTGAGTAAAGGGGCTAGAATGCATTTGATTCTTCTGCAAACAATTGAATTGGAATTGGAAAGTTTCTGAATAAATTATTAAAATTCATTAGATTTTTGAAACATCTAATAAATTTGGTTCAAAAGGTCCATAGAGATTTTTGATTAAAAAGTAAGGCAGTTTCTGGAAAATTGACTAGTGTCAATAAGACTTTTCTGAAAACTACTGAATTTCGTTTAAAAGTCATGAATTCGTGGTCCATTTAAAATCCCACTTTCTGGAAATTTACTAGGATATCAGTTTCTTGGACAAAAATGATATGAAAATCTTCTCTAAAGGGTACTTTACACTTGTCATTTTTCGGTTTTTGGAAATTTTCTCAAAACCAAATTAATATTTTTTTTCTAAACTTTGTACTTTTATTCTATGATCGAATTTGTGTAATAAAGTTTGATAATATTTTTAGCTAAATCCTCTCTAAAGGACACTTAACACTTGTCATTTTTCTGTTTATGGAAATTTTCCCAAAATCCACTCCAATATTTTTTTAACTTTCAGTATTTATTGTACTATCGAGTGTGTAAAATAAAGTTTAATAATATTTTTGGTTCAATCTTCTCTAAAGGGCAGTTTATACTTGTCATTTGTCGGTTTTTGGAAATTTTCTCAAAATCGTTTACAGTATGTTTCCCTAAATTTGGTACTTTTATTCTACTACCGAATTTGTATAATAAAGTGTAATGACATTTTTGGCTAGATCTTCTCTAAATGGCACTTTGTCACTTGTTATTGTTCGATTTTTTGAAATTTTCTGAAAATCCATTCTAATATATTTTTTAGAACTCTGAGTATTAATTGAAATATTAAATGTGTATAACGACGTAAATATCATTTTTGGCTAAATCATTTCTGAATGGAAATTTATTCTTATTTTTCTGTTTTTAGAAAGTTTCTCGAAATTCGCCAGAACAATTGTTTTTGGATGTTAAATATTTATTCTACAATCGAAAATTTATAATAAAATATGAAAATGTAGTTCAATGGAAACATCGTAATTTTTTTGTATTGTTTCATAGATGCTCACAATGTTGTTTCACAATTTGATTTTTAATGCTACCATGAATTTTTCAATTTATTTGGAACTGTGGATTAGTATGGTGATTTTTACCAAATTGCACAAATTAAAAATGCAATGTTTCAGGTGAGTAAAGAATTTGCAAAATTAAACGCATATGTGGTAAATTGACTACATTATGAAATATGCATATAAGATGTATTCCATGTTTTTAGCCCTTTTTTTGTTTAATTTGTCATTATTCACGTCTAGCAAGTTGTTAGGTTACATTATTATTTTTACGTATTATTTAAGTACCTAGTTATAATGTCATAATTTTTGCAATACTAGTTATCTTTTTTAAAATTGTAATACTGCATGTAATGGAAAATTTGTAAAAATCACATTTTTACACACTATCGACAAACACCACGATACTGATCACATCAAATCAGTGGGAAAACAGTGTTTTTCCTGTTAATTCTATTCTAATTACTCCTAAACAAATCAATTGTGTAACGGTGCACATTCCCTCGTTCACGTGTAAGTAAAGTACCCACCTAATGAAATGTAAATGCGCATGAGAGTCTTTCAGTCACGAATTCAGGGTAGGATAAATGCATTTTGGTATTAATGGAGAATTCACGATTAAATAACGAACGATTTCCCCATGGGAACGTATTGATCTTAGTAGACACTTGTTTTACCCCGAAATCCAATTTTTGCACAGTTGCAGATGATGCAATTTTTTAAAAGCCTCTTACGAGCATACGAACTTTTATAATAATCACAACTGCATCTCTTTACACAACCGAAAACAATAGAAATGTCTGAATAAACGGAGGAAAGGCACGCAACATCCTGCCATACTGTGCTAATGAAGAAGAGAGAGAAAAGAGAGAGATAAAAAACACAAAAGTCGATTAATTTGGGCATGTAACCTTAAGCTAAACAATTAACGTGTATATAAAGTGAGCTTTGTGTGTTTTGTGTGTAGTAGATATACAATGCGTGTGTGTGTATCTTGAAAGGTCGGTCAGCTGCGCATCATCAACATACTTCGCCTCATTAACGATTCAGGTTTAATTAATCACTTGAGGAGCACAGAAGGACGAACGTAATACGTCAAACAGGTTTTAGATAAAAAGGATGAGACACTTACATAACTTCTAAGGCCGATGCGTCACGAAATTGTCTCAAATAGGACATGCAATTAGTAACAAACTAATAGGTACACCGTGTGATCGTTTAATGATCTGTCTAGTAAACTTTGATTTTTTAACGAAACATAAAATACAATTTTGATAAAACGAAGCCAATCAGACCGTCCAATTAGAAAAAGGAAATTGTAATGGAAGAAATAACCTCTAGTTAAGAAATCAAAAAATCCTGACACGTACCGCCCAATTAGAAGCCCATTAAGGGGGTAGTCTGGTTCTCAATAGCTTTTTTTCATTATTTTTTTTTTCGTACAAAAATTTATTTTTGTACTTTGTCTTTTTTACATATGATAATATAGATATTTAGTATTACAAAAAGATTTATTTTTTATTTTTAGGCCCCGACATGGGCGTAACACAGCGGTCTCAAAAGGACCCCGTTTTTTTCTGGTTGACATGATTTCTCCATTCAGAAACATCTAAAACGAAACATTTCAAAGGATTATTAAAATATATGTAAGCGGCTATCGCCTGAACTAGGATAAATCATTTTGACTGAAAAGACACAAAATGGCGGACTTTTAAAATTCTCGACACGTTTTTTTTGCACTTTTTTTATATTAATTGTTTAAAAAAAGGTGTAAATATTAATCAATCTGTATAATCCTAGTTCCGGCGAAAACTACACATGTTTGGAGTAACTCCTCAAAATTTGAGCGAAATCGGTATGGTGGTTTTTGCTAAATCGTGTCAACCAGGTCGAAAAACGTTGTTTCGAGAAAAACGCCTTTAAAGTTTTTTTTTCGAAAATTACAGAAAATTTAAAAAAAAAGTATATTGCGTTGGTCACCGATGACTGCTTCATAAATTATGCCTTCCTGTTCTTCAAAAATATCAATTTACTTACAGACTGATTAATGTTTACTTGAAAATCGGGGTTTTCTTGTAAAATTTTTCTTACAGATGCACTTGTTCTGCTTGTGTCGCAATTACTGGTATGTCGATTTCCACGAAAATCTCTTATTTTGAACGATATGGTCTAGGATTATCACTTGTATAACTGGTTTTATCCAATGTTGCCCAAATTTTCTTTTCTGAACAAATAATCTTGTATAGTCGTTATAGACAATAAATACAAACTTTCTAGTGGAAAGCCACTCTACAATTGCTCCAAATAAAACAATACTATTTGTAAAAACCGAAATTGTATAGAAAAGGACTAAAAGGATAGAAAATTAGCAAAAATTTTGGCATAAGCTCGGCTAAACTGAACACCTGCAGAAAAGCCACGTGCGCGCGCTCACAGTTTAAAGCTCATATACTAATTTCTCGAGCTCTATGAGCAAAATAAACTAGACTACACTATTTTTAAAGGTGTGTCGTGTATGAAAATGAAATTTTTGAAAAATCGATTTTTTCAAAATTGAGAACCAGACTACCCCCTTAAATAACAACTCTTTATGACATATAATTAAAGACGCTTATTAAAAGGAGAAGATCGAGCTAATCGAGCTATCTCAAAGTTATTAATTCCTGCAGGTGCTATTAAATAGTACCTATACGAGCACTCATAATGACCTGAGATTTAATTTTTGAAGGTTAATCACTTTTATGACCGCTAGAAAAAAATTCACTGTATAACCACATTAACGACACCTAAATTAATTTGTAACCTTCACGTGACTTATTGAAACGAGATTAAAACTGGCGAAAAATGTTCCGCACAAAGCAAAAAGACTGTTTGACATTTTCAGAACTGTTTCCTGCATGATCCATCCTGAATATAACGAATCGAATATCCATAACTAATGTGCAGTATGAGATATAAATGGTTGAATGTCACGGACGTTTCAAAGCATTTATCAAACGATTTGTCTTGTAAATATCGATTTGTCAATCCCGTTTTCGGAATAAATTCCCCACGATTTTTTTCGTTAATTGTGATTTATTAGTATCCAATGAGAATGATTGAAAGGAGAATTGTTATTTTTCGTTGTTTTACAGGCGAAATCAGGTTTCTCGTGCGAAGGCAGGGAAAACGGGTACTATGCAGACGTCAGTACGGGATGCCAGGTAAGCAATTAATTAATGATATAAGTAGTGCAATTAACGAAGCTGTCCGTACTATTGTTTACATTACGAGCAGTGACACAATCTCCCAGACAGAGGATAGTAACGAAAAACGTGACGCACTCGTTAGCTTAGTTCTCCTTACTATTTTCATTGAACTCTCGCATATCTTTTTGTGTTCCACTTTTACTAAACCATCAGATATCGAAGTTCAAAGACTTATGATCTCTTTCAGTCTACAGTGGTCTTATAATTTTGGTCTACAAGTTTCTAGATGTTTCCTTTTAAATTTCTGGTCTAGAAGTTTCTATATATGTTTCTAGAATTTATTAGCTCATGATTTTGTGAATAAACCCAATAAATCTTTCTAGGTTCATACCTATTCTATGCTCCTAGAGTGCTGCCAGTGAATCATCTACCTGGAAATATTTAAACATCTATATACATATATGAATTAACCTCTCCACACGCTAACACTTTCCCAGATCAAAATTTTGAGAACGAACCCAGTAAATCCTTCTAGGTTCAAACCTACATTAGATTCCTAGAGTGCAACCAATCCAACAATCCACCTAGAATCATTTACAAATCTGTATGCCTGAGCTCGATTCCTCAATATGACGCTTCTAAAATATTCCCAGATCATAATTTTGTATCCAGGCGCAGTAAATTCCTCTAAACCCATAATCTATAGTTTTAGAGTCATAGCTTTCTAAATACTTCAAAAACATATACCTACTATATGCTTTTGAATATTTCAATTTCTAGAAAATTTGAATATATCATAATTGTGTAATACAATTCAGCAATTCCTAATAAGACCGTGTACTACAAAATTCTAGAATCTAGATATTTTTCTGTCCATCTATAACGTTCAAAAAAAAATTGTGTATTCTTTCGAGTGTACTTTAGTCTATAATATATTTAGAAGATATTTACCAAATGATTTCTTCTACACTCACATTCTAGAAGTCTAAAGTCTACCCACCAGAAATTCTTTAAAAATCTATGAACCTTTGAACATATTTCAGTCTTCCCTACTGTCTAATACCAAATCATCTTTATGTCGCTCTTACATAATTCTAAAGTCTATCCCTTAAAGAAATCTGTGTATTCTCTCGATAATACTACTTTCCTACTCTATAATTCCTCCACCTACAGACAATTTCTCAAAAACCTAAAAAACTCTCCTTTAAGCCTTTACTCAGTTACTTACTTACACATGCTCGAATTTCACACTTAGGTCTATCACATGTGTGACGGCATCGGTCGTCAGTTCAGCTACACGTGCCCGAACGCGACCCTCTTCCAGCAGAGGATGCTGATCTGCGACCATTGGTACATGGTGAACTGCAGCAGGGCCGAGAAGGACTACGCAGCGAATCTGCTGATCGGACAGAAAAGGCCGTTCGTAGAGGACATGACCTACGACAGGACGCCGAGGCCGGACCTTCTGGAGGCCTCGAAGAACGAGGCGAACTTCATCTACAGGTCAGAGGGGGAGGGAAAGATAAAATGGAGATCTGGGGTTGGTTATTCGTATTAAGGTGGTTCGTTTGTAGATCTTCCAAATGGATCTTTAGACGTCATTTGGGACGAGTCTCCTCGTCTTCAGATAGAAGGAAATCTCAACTCTAGATATCCTAAGCAAAAACTTAGTAAAAGTACCCAAACTAGAACTCTATTTTCAATTGTTCCAGAAGAAAATCCCTTCAACAGCGACTTTTATGTATATTTTATTTTTAAAAACACCAGTTCATAATCCATGGAGGACAGTTTACATTGCATTTTGCATTTACAACTCTCTATTGTAGTAACCACATCATTCCCCATTTTCCTTGGCCTACAACTCCAAAACCCAAAACCATCGCCCAAGTGAACTGAATCCCGAACGCTCTTTCCAGGACAGGGAAGAACCAAAATAACACCCCGAAGAACGTCGTGGGATTGGAGTCAGAAGATGAATCTCCCTCAGACGAGCCCACTTACTTCCCACCAAGCCATTGGTCCACTTCTTACACGCCCCAATCGACAACTCTGCACCCTCGAAGGGTAGACGCCCAAAACAGAAGGGATGGGAACGAAGAAAGGAACTCGAATCCGACCAGATCCAGATCAAAGGCTATAAATTTCGAGTCCCGCAACAGAAACGGTACATAAGCAAAAGTCTCAATTGGTTCGAAACTGCAGTTCGTAATTTCTTACAGGTAACAACTTCAATGTACCGTCGAAAGCCACACAAAAGCCCAAAGTGAACTTCGCATCCAACTTCAAAGCCACCACGCCTGTTTATCCGACTACAGTGGAAGACACGACTTCCTCTGCTAACAATATTGGACTGTTGCCACCGATTCCTTATGTCAACTCCAGATTTGACACCCCGACGAATCTGCTACCTCAGAAATCCCAAGGATCTCCAGACTCGCAGGGGGTCAATTTCCAATCGGACTTCAAAGCGACCACCCCTGTGTACCCTTCCAAAGAAGAATTGGATAAAATATTGGACATACAACAGCAGCAGAAGGTGGAACAACGACCGCAACAGTTAGTAAATCGACAACCACAAGTCGTCTACGAGTCGCACTTCGAAGCAACCACTCCGGTATATCCAACTTCAGTGGATGCCACGAGTCCCGACCCAGGCGAAGTTGGGCTCATCGCTCCTATTCCGGATAAGGACAAGCTAACGGCGTCGGCTAACGTCCCGGTTAACTTTAAGAGTAACTTCAAAGCTACCACGCCGGTCTATCCGACGTCTGTAGAACCGACCAGTCCGAATCCCGACGATGCAGGATTGCAGCCACCCCAACAGACCAACTTCGTAGCTTTCGAATCTAATTTCAAAGCGACGACGCCGGTGTATCCCACTTCAGTAGAACCTACCAGTCCGGATCCCGGCGAAGCCGGATTGCTAGCACCAGGAACAAAGGTTGAGGCTCCACAGGTGAGTTTACGGTTTCTACAAAGAGGAACGGAGTCGTATTTTCCACCTTACAGGTAAACTTCGAATCCAAGTTCAAAGCCACGACCCCGGTGTACCCGACGCGCGTAGACGCTACGAGTCCTGATCCAGGACAGGTGGGACTGTTGGCACCGCAAGATGACCCAGGTTTGAATTTGGGTCTGATACCTCCAGCCTATAAACCTAAACCTGAGGCCGTACCCGAGGACTCGGAGGACTCCACTCCTGCGCCACCTTCCAGGTTCTACCAGGCGCCGAAATTCGCACCGGACTACACCTCCGAGGAAGACGTCGTCGACAACGAGATTCCCGGGGTGAAGATACTGAACTTCATGAAATCGTTCAACAGTTCTCAATGGCACGACATCAGACAGGCGCTCAGCATACCAGAGTACGACTTCCCGCTCGAGGACGCCACAAGGCCTAGTTACGACAGCATCGTCAGTTCGTTCGTTGCGAGAAAATCGCGGAGAAGTAACTGAAGTGTGAATAAGTTTGTGATCAAGTGGTGGACAATTATAAATAATGAGCTTTGTTCCTACATACAAAAATACGCATTAAGTTACAATCTGTTTAAAAAAGACTCCAAACCTTTTCTCAAAATTATAAGCACACTTAAGGCTTTTTAAAGATGTATATACCAAAGTCGGAGGAAATAAACCAGCGCAATGTTCGTATCATTTAACTGATTGAGAGTTTAGTCTTGTCACTGTTACATGGTATGAATATCAGTCCTTAATTAAGTTTGTACATAAATACATTATTTGTTTCCTCTTTGCGCAATGAAGCTGTTGGTATTTTTTATGCTGGTACTTAGGATCCGTCTCAATTGTATGTACTTAGTAAGGTGATTAATTTTAAATCTTTAATTTAACAGTACAGTGATAAAACACGTAATAAACTGAACTGATAGTTAAAATGGATTTGTGTATCACTTATGACTAATTTTGTTAATAAATATGTTTGAATAAACGACCCCTCGTTTTACCAATAGCGTTAACCATGGGTGGAAATAGTCATTTGCATTCATTGATGCAAACAATAAGCTATGTCATTAAAATAAATTAGAACACTATAGAGGAAAAACGTGGTTAACTTATCGACCATTCTGTAAAAAAAATCTTGATAAAATCGGTTGGAACTATAGTTATCAGTTCTAACCTGGAACGCCTACTCTAGAAACTATCTCTACATAAGAGCTTTGCTATTTTCTAGGCAGACCATGCTCAGCTGCCTGAATACAACTTTACAAAAAGCACATTTCTTCTTTAATCAAACGTAACATACAAATCGCAATAGCTAGAAAACATTTATTTACAAACGTTTTATTGAAAATTTCTACTTAACAACCACATATAAATAAACGCTGCTATATTAACAAAATCTAACTATATTCGCAAATGTGTCCACAACCAGCGGGACAACTCTTGTGCTCAGCAGTCCATTGCCGTATGTGTGCAAGATGGCCTCCATGTGAGCAACCTTGACACCAGGCATATAAACCTTTCACCACCTGAAACAAATAATGGGTGATTTCTTTGGAAGAGTCTTTCTTCATCTGAGTTACCTGATTGCAGATACTGCATAAGGCGTGCCCGGAAGAATGGCATCTGTCACATAACCATCCACACCTCTGCAACGGTTTGGCACATTTGTTGCAATTCGTGTTCATTCTTGTACTTTGTTGGTTTAGTTGATAAATCGAAGGAGTCCATGACAACTTTATTACTTGCGTTGCTACGTTCCACAGTCGGTGCCTACTCAATAACTCAATGTAACCTGAAATGCACACTTTATACTTGTAACTAGAGTTACTTGTGCTTAAATTTAAATATCTTGAAAACAACTGGGCGTGTTGAGTACAGGACCCTTGGGAAAATCATAAACTTTCTAATCTGTACAGATTTCAGGATGAAGCTTTAACAACAATCCATCACACTGATAATTTTTTCCATACCTAACAGCCAATGTTCCTGCCTGACCTCATCCAAGTCCTTCAGGTACTTCCTCCTACACTCCCCCAGTACGATCAATATACAGGCAGTAGTCTGTATATCCCCTAATATAGCATGGTGTTCAAGCGCCTCGATGACGATACGACTCGGATCCCAGGGAGATTTCTTTTTTGGTGGTGGCCTTTTTACTGATATCATCATGGAGGAATATGAATTATCATGGTGATCGTTTTCAAAGTGGATCAATTGATCATTCATATCAGGCGAATAATGAGTATTATTTTTGGTGAAACGCTCGAAAGGCGGAGATCTGAAAAAATAAGTAAGAGTTCCAATATTCCAGCAGAAAAATAGGAAATGAAACTGTCTTCATATCATAAACTTTATGGATATGTTTGAATTAATTAATTGATTTACTAGAACAAGCTATCACAATAACAAGTACCTATCTCGTATTTCGTGACGAAGCGGAAAAGCTTCATTTGGTAAAACCCATTCGGATTCAGTCGCGACATTAAACCTCCTGTAACCCGATTGGAATTCTGCAAATTTAAAAGAGTAAAGAGAGTATTGATAAAACCTTCATAATCGGTGATTTACCTGAATTCAAGGCATCCAACTCCATATCGAGCTCGTTCTCTCCAAAGGAAAAATCCCCCTTGGAAAATCCACTGTGAATCGCTACGGGAGTAGTAGGGAATCCGCCGTTATAACCAACGTGATCAGTTTGGTCTTCATTTTCAGTCTCGTCGTCTCCGCCACTGTGATGAGCAGATTGTAACTCACCACCGCTATTTAAACAATTACCTATTAACAAATTAAATTAATTAGTATCAGTTAGTTAATTAGGTCGTGAATCGGTGTGCACACCTTTAGTTTTCTGATCAATCTCTAAATCCATTAAACTATTTTCTGGCCCTACTTCATCTCTAATGTTATTCACCGAATTAACAGAATTCTGGACAAACTCTTCCCCATACATCGTTTTAATTATTTTCCAAACCACTGCGATCTAGAAAGAGTTGGTAGTATCGAAACGTGTCGTTTTGTATTCTCAAACCGCTACTTACGTGAGGCTTTCCAAATTCCCTAGCGACCACGGAATTGTGCTCACATAACTCTGAGATACTTCTACCTATTAACACGTAATTTTTAGCAAGTGCTATGAAATTATACGATTCCATATTTTCGATCCTGCTGATGTAATTGAACTGTTGGAGTATGCTCGAGGCGTGATGGAACTGATCCAGAGCCTGGCTGGTCGATATTTTCCTATAATCCACAGAACAATTTAATCACTAAATCACCTTCTTCAAGAGCTTGCCTTATAAGACCGGCAGTAGCTTTCGCCAGAGCGGTATTGGGGGTGCTACTGCTGGCGCTTCCGGATTGGATCGAGGGGACTTTCCTAGCAAACAACACTTCTCCAGACTTATTCATGGAGATCCCTTGGGGATTCGCTTTACTGGCCGGTCGGGATGCATCGTTGAAGTAGTGTTGGTACAACGTACAATCCTAAGAAGGTAGAGACAATGATAGGATAGTATTGAAATATCGTGACTTTATTTCAGCATTCCAGTTAGATACTTAAGATTTTTTTCAATTTACCCTTCCGCTGCTTAGAAACACGTGGGGATCTCCTCTCCACGCTACGCCACTAGCTATATCTCTATGCTCATTGAAAGCAGCGAATGGTATGTAGGGTCTTCGTATATCCCACACGTTTATACTACAATCTATTACGAGAGCACAGCTCGCTATGTGATACCTCCTCTGAGGTCTCCACTTCACATGACCTATTGAAGCTATCGTATGGATCGTGTACTCCAACGTTGGTTTATTAGCCAGATCCCACACCTGGGAATAAAAACGAATTCTATTAAAATCCCAATTTATAACACCTTACAACCAAAGTAGGTTCATCAATATAAACCAAAAAACAAATTATCGAAACCTTTATGGTTTTATCCCTGCTAGCCGTCGCCAACCAGCACATCTCCGGATGCCAATCACAAGCGAAAACGGGCCCGCTGTGCGCAGTGAACTGTTGGGTACACTTGTCAGCCTTCCGGATGTCCCACAGTTGGACGTTGCCGTTATCTGAGACGGCAGAAAACATGTAAGGGTTGTGTGGGCTGAACTGAACGTCTCGGACGCTCTCAGTATTGCTGAAAATTAAATAAGGCGAGAATAATGATGATAAAAACCATTTGCTGATAAATATTAAGTTACCAATTATGGATAACTAACAGCGCTAATCAGAAAATCTAGGATAATTGTATCCCATGAAACTGATTTGGTCAAAAGTATTTTCAGAAAATAAGAAAGTACTTAACATCCTTAGTACCTGTAAAACACAGCGACAGCATTCTTCACCCTTATGTCAAAGTATCTCATGGTACCATCTTGCGATCCGGATATTAATTTATTTGGTTCAGAGGCATGGAAGTTAACCTTGTTGACTGTCCTCTTGTGATCCTGATAATCTTGTTCCTGCATCGCCTTCCCCATTTTGGTAAGATTCCAAACACAAACATGCCCGTTGGTAGCTGCTGTAGCCAAATAATGATCTGAAAACAAGTAATGTAAAACCAACGATCTATAATCTAGTGAATAACTTGGTTAAATGTACTACAAAGTATCGCAGCCTTTTGTAGTTTATACCTATAAAGACGATCTGTTGAGATATAGTCGCTTACCGTCTGTGGGGCTCCATGAGACATCGTTACACGAAAATCCCAAATTTAAATGTTTCGATCCCCGCACGTTACATATTTCCCTGAATTTATCCTCTTCTATGGAGTAAACCTTAAAAACTGAACGAAAAACGTTTTCAAATAAATAAAAAGGAAGCAGAGGTGATTGTTTACAAATAGAGGACTCACCATTTCTGCCTCCGATGGCAACCTGACTGTAATCCCTGTTTAAGGTGAGGGCATTCACCGGGCCCTCTTGGCCGACGAAAAACGTCGCCATTGATAGTTAAAAAGGTGAAAATAAATAAATAAATAATTGCTTAAATGCTCATTTAGCCATTTAGGTTATGTTGATCTGACAAGCCGCAGAATATAAAAGTCATAGAGGAAAACGCATTTAAAGTGTTGGATAGCAAATAATTTGAAAAAGTCAATTCACTTTCCATTTAAAGTTCAATTAATTCCCCTTTTTCTTTTAAAACCTTCTTGACCATTACATATCAACCCAGTCAGGTCTATGGTTGTTCCATGTAATTTGTAGTCCTTCAATGAAAAGGTGGGAAATTTAAAAGACAACATTATTAAAGCATTCACAGCCACATAAACTAAACTCTGAATAGCTTCCACTTTATTTCAGATGCAAACTAGGCAAATCATGAGTGACTAAAAAGATAACAAAATCATCATTTTTTAAAGTATTTCAAGTATTTATTAGAGTCGAAAGAGTCCTCTATATCTTCGGAGATCCTGACTTTCTTCTTCGGTTTCCTCGCTTCGATTCTGGCCTTCCTCTCAGCTTCGCTTAACGTCCAGATATTCAGAGGCAACTAAAATGATATGTAAAAGCCAAATTTTTACTAAAATACAGCTGGGCTTGTCCATACACACCTTTATTATTTGTCTAGGTTCTGGGTAACGTACAGTGATGGTCGACCCGTCAGGATAAACTAAAAGTGTGGGGTAAGTCCTTAGGTAACTCAACCTGTGCGGTCTCGTAATGCTCGCCGATAAGGAATTTAAGTATCGGATTTGTTGGAGTTTGTATAGAGAAGTCATTTTTAAGTATTTAACTTAACCTCACTCACACAGAACGAAGTATATTTGAGATTTGAGAGAAGCACGGAGCGAGAGAATGGAGGTCGTCAGCTACTCGCACTTCATTGGTCGCAAACTTCCGGGATTCAAATAGAATTCGGTATGGAATTGCAATTAATTAAATTGAAATGGATTACTTGAGAGTTGATTTATGTGCCGAGCATGAAGTGTAGCGTTTGTGTAATGCGATTAAAGGTGAATTATCAAAATAGAGTTTATCGCTTACGACGCCATTGTTATGGACGGAGCATGCTCATTCGTCTTCGGAGACCATTGTATCACATGACCTGCAAATTGGCCCCGTGACCAAAATTGAAGGAAAATTTGAATTTTTTTATAGGAAACCTGTCGAGATCCCGGCGAGCCATGGACATCCTGGAGCCTTTGGAGGGAAGGTGAGCGCCGGAAATCCCATTTTCACGTCCAATCTCCTCATTATGTAACAATAGATAGACAGACAAGGTCGCAGGAGACCCAACTAAATAATTAGGTAAATGATTGTATTTATTTCTTTTTGGGGTTCGTTTAGCGACAACGCGGAGGACAACTCCGAAGATAAAATGATGTTGAACGACATACACATTAAGCGACAGGCTATGGACAGTGATGACGAAACCAACGTCGACCACCTTTCTCCACAGACCCTGCTCGAAACGCCAGGGGACCATGAAGTACAGTACTCGGTGAGATCTCCAGAAGGTGAGAGATGTTATCGAGCAGTGCTTTAATTCACTTGCCCCCTTCGAGGAAATCATTGTTTCCATTTATTGTGGAATGTTGTCGTCATTAGATAAGCCAAGAATGGTTTTCCACAGGATGTAATCACCTTGAGTTATTGAAATTCACAACCGTAATCGAATATTGAAGATTGAATGTCTTGCTTCGATTATCACCAATCATTTGAAATGAGGGTACTGATAAGTACCTCAAAAGATAAAACTAGAAATGGCACAAGGAAGTGAGTACCACTGCACTTTGTTATCAAAATATGTGTCATTACTCGTCCACTCAGATTAATACAATTGGAATTTATTTTTCGACTGTAAATCAATTTGATGTAATTTGCCAAAAGTAACCCACAAGTCTTATGATGTTTATTGCCTACCATAAAATAATCTTGTAAACAATAAGACTACTAAGAGTACAGATAAACTGATTTTAAATGAAATAAATGGGCCGATGTTGATGTTATTTACATAAACACCCGAGATGTTAACGCTAGCATTTGCAGCTGCAGTTCCCTTAACTCACCTAGAATTGCCGAGATGACAATATCAGTTGTGGTCTCATCTTGGAATAGTTTGGAAAGCCAACTTTGAAAACATAACAAGTAAAAATCTTTATTGCGTAAAAAATATTTATTATGCCTCTTCACAGTCACTTCCTGCTCTGACAAAATTAACATTAGTGACTTAGTAGAATCAATGAGTGTGTATTAATAAATGTAGCTACAAAAAGTTGATAGCATTTGGTTGTGAAAGTAATTGAAATTTTTATGTAATGCAAGTTTTCACATTTCACAAAATAGTACATGCAAATCTCTCCATACATAATGATATAAAAAAAATGAATGAATTAATGAAAATTCAAGATTTGATCACTAATATCTGAATCGACAAATTTGCAAGGTAGATGTCAAAAATCCAACACATCGTTATAAATAGGAAATATAAAAAATATTACCATAAAATATTATAAATAAATACCGAGTTCCGATATTATAATATATTATATTAATGACAAGTTAACAACAAATCAGGTAAAAATGGAAGCGTTTCTGAGTTGATAACATTCACGGCCGTAATGCCTACCTTTTATTAAAACAATTATAACGGTTTTAAGCAAATTTTTCATTGCATATACCATTATAACTCACTTATTAATTTCCGTTCATTTCTTTAAGAACGCCTCTGGTTAACGGCGAAATAATCGTTTTACTACTCCACGGGTTATTTTGACAGACTATACATGTTGCACCAGAATAACAACACTTACTTATTTAAACTTAACAAACGTATTTAGGATGAAATATGAGAACAATTAGATGAAGCTCACATGCGTCTCAAAAAATAAGATAGTACATTAATAAAAATTATAAAATTCTTTTACACATGAAAGAGCCTCAATTTCAATTAAAAAAATTATTTTTTCAAGAATCCATTTGTTAGTATTAACAAATGATGGGTTGTATTGTGAAATGTTGCAGTTTGCTGAATTCGGATTTTTCTTGCACCCTGTGTAAATGATAGATTGCAATTATTCACATTATGACACCTTGTACAGACATTTTTGGAAAAGCTGCAAGTCACAATATTCACACCTTATTACACATTTGGTCTAATTGGTTTCTCACAAGAGAATCCCACTTACCTTGAGCCTTCCTTCAACTAACAACATTGTCGTATGTACATTTCTGATGTCGCTGTCAAGTAATGAGTCGATTTGATTCCAGGTGGTGTGATAACTTACAGAGTGTTACAAGTGAACGACAATAACGTAGACGGCATACCTCAGATCGTGGCGGCAGGTTCGCCGCCTTTCAACAGTCAGGTGCCCCAAGTGCTGACGAGCAACGTAGGCGGCCAGTTGTATGTGATAGGGAACGGCGGGGAGGTGTTCACTGGCCAGGCGGGGGTCAGGGCGATCGCACCGAGGTCCTCCATGACTGAGCCGAAGAATCCCGCAATGAGCAACGTCAGAAAAGTAGTATGGTTTTATACGTGTAGTTTAGAGACATTTTCAATGTTGAAGCCTAAATTGCCTGTTATCTAACTTCAAATTGATTTTTCAGTTTTTCTCCTGTAGTAAATATATATATTTTATATTTCACTTCGCTGCTTTTGTAAATTCTGGTATTCTGTTTTCTCCATCTTGCCCATATTTCGATCTTTGATCTCACAAAAAATTGATCTGATCCTATGTCAAATCCACGTTTTACACGAGAATCTCTAAATTTATGGGCTATTTTTTGTTGGCAATTATGTAATCAGTTAGTGATCGTGATCCCCATTCTGCTCAGATATATTTATTAATATATCTTTTCCTGTAAAGTGTGCTTGTCAGTTTAATTTCACTGAATGTAGCAAATTCCCTCAGTTTTACCATTATTGTTCATGATTATTGTTCATTATAAACGAATTCTCGTTTTCAGAAAGACGAAAGGAGGAGGGCGACCCACAACGAAGTAGAGAGGCGACGGAGGGACAAGATCAACAACTGGATATCGAAGCTCGCCTCGTTGATCCCGGAGAGCACGTCGGGCGACATCAAAGCGAACCAGTTCGACGGACAGTCGAAGGGTGGCATCCTAGCGAAGGCATGTGATTATATAACGGAGCTGAACGACGTCCGCGAGAAGCAGGAAGAGCTCCTGAAAGAAAACAAGAAGCTCCTGGAGAGCTTGGACGCGATGAAAACGAAGAATTCCGATCTGAGTGCAGAAAACAAATTACTGAAAGCGATGCTGAAGAAGAACGGAATCCTGTATGTACCAAGTGAAATTCACTCTTAGTTTAATTATTAGATGTCGCTAGTTATATAACTCTTTGTTACATATTTTTTTATTATGAATTACGAGTTAACTTTCTCCTTTTTTGGGCATGTACAGAGGATACTCTGTAAAGTTTTATTGATTTTATGAGGTATCAAATTGTTTCAAATAAATTATTGTAACGTTTATGACGTGTTATTAAGAAACGCCTGGTAAAAGTTTTATTGTACACACAAATTATTGTGATGGGATCACCATTTTACAGGGATCCTAATAACTTTAAAAGTAAGTGCAATGTACAAACTCAATTTTCCGTTCTCACTTTCACAGTCTACATTGCAGTACAATGAGATTGTCTCTTATATTTGACCTGTTATGTATATTTAAATTATTTTTTTTAATAAATAACATGTTATATTAGAAGAATTTTTAAAAAATATATTTCCATTAAGACATACATAAGGACCTCAATTATAATGGATTTTTACATCACAAGCTGAAATTTAAAACAATATAAAAATTTAACCACTTAACCTATTCGTAATTGTATCTACAACAAAGTGCTCCCCGTAAAGCTTTTTAAAGCACATCATTATAATACACAACTCCGACACTTAGTATGGAATTTCGCGCATACAGTTTAATTCCATATGACGTGACGGCAACAAAACTGTACAAAACGTCCGCTCTATTCCCTTCTGAGGTTATCCAATCTAGCTTGTAGTTCTGCATCGGCGTCGGACACTCCGCCATTCCCATTTCCTCCTGTAGCAGCAGCGGCCACGGCTGCAGGCTGCTTTTGTCCCGAAGCTGGTAGCGAACCTGCGGTCTGCGGCAGGCCCGACAAGGTGTCCGTCAGCTGGAGGCCTAGTTCGTCCAGGACTTGGTTGACCACAGCATCGCTGCAAATGATTTAGTTAAATGAAAGTGAAATTAACAAATGAGTTTTGTATTTTCTATTTCTATAGGTCCAACTTTATGAAACTCCCGACTTTCCTAAGGTGAGTATTGTAATTAAGTGTTATAAACCTTTCTTCCTCATCATCGTCTCCCTCCATAGCATCGTCGATGGCATCATTCATGATCTCCTCCTTCATGTCCATGATTTCCGACTGCTTCTCGAACTCCTGCAGTATTCTCTGTATCTGGGGTAGATTCAGTTGTCTGTTCATGCTCGCCATGGCTTTGGTGACGCCCTTCATAGCTTGTGCCATAGCGTTCTGCGATCTCAAGGTCTGTATCTTCAGCGAGACGGCTTGGATGTTCGCCTTCATCAGCATGAACTTTTTCACATACCTGCGAGTCCTCACTAGGTCCCTAGCCATGATTTTCACGGCATCCTATAAAAATAATAAATGGAGAATGAACAACTGTAGAGTGAATGCGTTCTGATTTGCCTAACCGCTTGAATCTTTTTAGGCGTTCTTGATCACTGTTCTCGTTCAGGTCTTTGATTTCTATGCAAAGAAATCATGGGAAAAATGGTGCAGAATGCAGTGTGCAAGACACAAAGGGGTAAATAAGTTCTTAACAAAAGGATGGGAGGTGAGGCTAAATTAAGGGCAGTCATCAAAGCCCCATATTTGTTTCTAACAGTTACTCAGTAATGTGTGGCTAACCCAATAAGAACCACATATAGAGTAAAGCAGGGATTATACAGGGGTAATCTATCGTGTTGTAGTTACCATTTGCCCTTCCTTGGCGAGCTTTTTAATGTCATTAATGATTTTCTTCTCCTGCTGTTCCATTTTCTGTTTTTCACGGTCCAAATCCCGCATAGCTTTGTTGAGCGCCCGCTGATTTTTACGAAGTAGCTCCTCGGGCGTGAGTTTCTTTCCGAAAAGCCACTCCATTTTTTAGATTTGTTGTTTTACACGAAAACTGATTTATTTTTCTTTATTATTAAATATGACTCATTCGGCAATTATTGCTTGACAAAAGTGGCCTTGACGAAACAGACAGATCACAGATGGGATGTTTAAGAGCACCACAGGACGCTAAATACATAACCTACAATTTAAGGTTAAGTTTTTGAAGATGGCTTTTAAAAGGAACAACCGTTTCAATGATGAAAATAACAAAAAGCCGAAGTTAGAAGAGGACATTGATGCTCTGTGGGGCGAAGATTGGGACGACTGTGCCCTAGATGATTGTATTAAACTGGCCACGCAAGTCGTCATAGAGGTAATTGCACTGTTTGTTTATTCCAACACTTTCCAGCCATGTTTATTGAAGTTTAAGGCAATGATAGCCGTAAATTTTGATATCAAACTACTACTTAGATTAATTAATGTTTCAAGACAATCAATTCTATTCTCTATATTGTTTATTTGGTAGTTTATTTAACCGAGTGACTTCGAAAGCAAATACCGTTAATAATAAGCTTCATTCTAACTGTACCGAAATAAGCAAAACGGAACAGATACCATAATGTATCATAACGCGTAACGCTTTTAGGAATCAGTCTCCAACAACCTTACATTTAACCAAACCAAATTACCGAGTTACACCGCATTCCACCAAAACGTAAAGTCTGTAAGCTCTACACAGTTAACTCCCTATGTACAACCGAGCACAAGTAACGCCAACAAAAATCATGAACAAGAAATCCAAGATCTTCGTCAGAGATACCAAGAGAAAGAAGGGGAAACTTCGATACTGCGGTCGCAGTTGAGGGAGGCCAAGAAAAACTTCACCACCGAACAACAAAGGTTGGTCGACGATTGGAAGGAGAAACTCGCCACGTCGGAGAAACTAACGCAGTCGGCGAGGATCCAATTGGAGTACAAGGTAGGCGTCGAGGCGTTTCGTCTACTCTCGGTGATTCAAGTCGGTTGTTATTTGTAGGATTTAGAAATATTGAATTTGAAACAGAAGTTTTCGGAGTACAAGAAACGTAATAAAACCTTGAATTCGACTCTCATCACTCCTGAGGTAGTTCAGCCGGACCAGTCCACAGAAGTGCAAAAAGTGCCGGAAAAAAATGAGGTTGAAGAAGTTAAGGAGAGCAAACATAAAATATATCCTATTTCTGAACGAAGTAAGCTCATATCTGTCATGATGAATTTGTTACTGTATTAACAGATTTTCTTTAGAAGGTTGTGTAGGCAATCTTGACCTTCCTCTTGTTTTATTTCTGCATTTGTAGGCCCAGTGATAGAAATGTTGAGGCCCGTTACAATCATTCTCACCATGGACCCCTAGTTGGGTCCATGGTACACTTCATTAGGTATAATTTCATTTCATTCACCTTTTGATTCGCGCTATTTGCAAACACCATTTTTACAACTCCCCAATTCCACTTCTAGTGTATCCATTGAAACGCCTCGACATTCAAGAAAATTTCAATCTTCCCATAAAAGAAAAGTACGTCATACAAAGTAAACGGGTGCAGTCATACCGAAACACCATCCCATACCTTCAGAATCAAAATCGGTCCACGAAAGTGATCATCAACAAATGTGATATAAATTTGCAAACAATCGTACAGATATTACTCTTATTGGTGAACTATAGCGAAGAAGAGATAAATTCAGACGAAACAACCCCGGAGCTGAACAAAGTGAGCTTTATATTGACGACTGTCTCATCAAGTTTCACTCTCACCTTTGTGTTTTAGATACTGTCTGCAACATATGTACTGTTGGAACACCTCTCGGAGATGCTAGAAGAAATCAAAAGCAATTTACAAACAGAAGATGTGTTAGAAGCTGACATGAAGAAAAATTTCGAAGCTGGTCGTGAAATGTGAGCAATGTCTTCAAATTTGCACTTTTGTTTCATAAAAATTTCAGTTTGCAGGATGACAAAATAGGAATGAATGCCGGAGTCACACTGGGTTTCATCGCAGAGATTATATTGTATAATCGTTATGTTAAAGAGTTTTTCTATAAAGATAAAGTTGTAAATCTGCAAAGAGCGGAGGGGTCGAGCGAAACCAAGCTTAAGCTGAAGAGGTTTTCCGGGTTTGGGTTCTTAACTAAAATCTTGAGGATAGTAAAAGTTTGTGGCGAAATTGTAAGTTGTAATGAAAACAACTACGACAGTGGCTTACAATACCAATTAATTTATTTTCAGAGACTTGCAGAACTCATGTCGAAATTCCTTGTTTCCTCAGTGAAACTGTTCACGAATATTTGCAAGTTGGGACATTACGATGATATGTAAGCCAATGCAACATCTTCTCCAATTTTTTGACTATTTTTGATTTTTTCAGCACAAATATCCTATGTAGTTTCACTAAAGAAATAATATTTTCAAGACCACCATCAGTCGTTGTGTTTCAAATTACCTCCTTACTTAAAGAAGCATCAGTCCATAGTTCTTTCCTCGAATTTTTGTTCAACAAGGCCGAAAGTAGCTCTAGTATAAAGGATGGAATTATATATTTCAATAATGGTAGGTAATGGTAGGTGGGAAGTAATAAACTGAAATCGATACGTTTTTCTTCTTTTGTAGATGCCTGCAGGTTTTATATATTTGTTTTCCTTTTCATGGATAGATGTAATTTAAAAGCGAATAATGTCCCATTCTTTGTGTGTGTTAACATGTTCTCCTTTATTTATAACACTTATAAAACATCTTACTGGATGCATTACCAAAAGACCAGAGAGTAAGTTGACATGCTTATATATGTAGAAACATTTAAAAATAGAACAAAAAGCTTTAGAGATTTGTAATATAAACACTTAAAATCGAAAAGAATATTGCACTTGAGTATTCATTGAAATAACCTCTTGACTATTGTAACATAAGACAAGTTAACTTAAAAACCACTTGCATTTTATCTCGAACGCTTATCCATTTTATGTAACTTCAATTCCTGTTTCAGGTGTGATTGTTTACCTAAATTGTACACCTTAGAAGTAGAAATTATGCACCAGACGTTACGAAGATTAAATGAAGGTAGGTATGTTTTACTACTCGCACTGAAGCAAATTCACTTTGTTATTTCTAGATGAATCGACTAATTCGTTAAGGAAAAAGTTAGCCATTGAAACACTGAGCTTAATGATGTTCCATTCTTACGAGCTTACGAGGAAGTATATATCAGTTTTAGCGCAGTGTAAAGATATAATAACTCGAGTGGATGAAGGGGATGAGTGTAAGTTAGTATTAGTGTTTTGGTTGGTTTATTTGCATATTTTGTTTCAGTGAGCTGTTTGGATCAAATGAATTTGACCGAGGAAGTTCAGAATTTAACTAGTAACGACTTTGAAAGGTTAAAATTTTGAATGAGATCTTATTGTTAGCATTTGAATATATTTTTTACTTTATACACGAATTTTGGATGTTGTGAAGAAATCAATGAATAGAAGATGATATCAAGAGGCTGTTATTTTACGAAAACTGAATTAGGTAACATTTATTTTTAACAATATAGAACAGAAAAAAATGATCACTTGTCTAACTTCTTGATCAAGTTCTCGATCATGGTCGCATCAACCAAACCTATAAATTTATCAACTACGAGTCCGTCTTTTACAGCAATGACTGCTGGTACAGCCTTAACTTCGAAGGTGTCCACTAATTCTGCATGGTTCTCCACGTCCACTATTGCTAAGTCTATATTTTCCTTATGTTCTATAAGTTCCTTCATTTTTGGCGTCAAGATATGACATGGTTCACACCATTCGGCATGGAAATTGACTATTACCGGAATATTGGAATTCATCACTTTCGATAAAAATTCATCGTTGTTATCTATCTGTATCAGCTTCTTTAAAGCTGAGAATGTCGTGAAAGGCCTTACACGGCTAAGCACAGAAGACAGTGCTTTATTCATTTCTTGTCAATCTTCTACAAAACTTTTGATCGGTCGAGGTCGAACTGGTTCCACACAATGTAGAATCAGGAAACTTATGAAGCCCAACACGGTGGTTATGCCTAACAAAGTGAGCAACAGACTCTTATATATAATCTGATAGTCCTTTTCCTGAAACAAAAAACAGAGTATAGTAAAAGTGCACCTTGTTGAAAATTTCAGATCGGAACTTCAAATTCCAAATTGAATCTACACACGTACTTCGGTATCAACAGCTACATCACCAACGGCGCTCTTTTCTACGGGAATTACTAACAATATCACAGTCACAGACGTAGTAAAGGCTAGGACGACCCACGATACGTTGCTTTGTAGCTTGACTCCGGCAACAAAAATCACAAGCGTAATGATCCAGAGAACGGTAAGTACTATTAGTCCAATTCCTACATTGCCAACTGTGGTCATAACTACAACAAAATCTGCGTTGTACAAATGAAATCTGTGAGGCTTTTATTTCGAGGTATTAGTAGATGCGAGGAGGGATATTTTTGAGGTTATGTCGTTGTGTAAAATGTCTTACCATGGTTACTGTCCGTAGAATTTTCTTATCAAACACAACAAATACGGGGCAGATCACGTCGGTAACCAAGGATCAATAAGGATATAGTTCTAAACCAAAAATACAAACAAATGGTTCTTAACTATCCAACTACATATTAAGTTTTGTCGGGGAGTAGGCAAGCAACAATACAATATGTGTTACACAACGGATGTTTCGATGAAATTGAAAATAGGCAGGTGACCATAAATACACGGGAAATTGCTGTTGTCATAAGTTTTTAAACTAAATCACTTAAAAACTGTTGTAAAAGGATTGATCGCTATTCATTTATTGTAGCAATGTCATGAAGAACCCAGAAGCCATTAGTGGCGTAAATTATGATATTCAACAGTAGCCAATAAGTGTGTTTACAAGAATTTTCCAGAATTTGCAATGGCGTACCTTAAACTAGAGGGGGCAATATTTGTATTAGGATTTTTAAATAAAGTAGACAAGAATGTACAAGTGAACTGTTCTCCAGTAAGTTACGAGTTATGAAAGACTCATCTTGAGCTGTCTCAGCTGTCAAATTTTTTGAATTTTGAGACAGTTTTACACTCATTTTTTCTCGCATAACGGTTTTCAAATTTAAGTAAACTTTGGCTTTGTTTTTAAATAGACGTTTACTTTCTCGCAGAATTTATAAAATTGTATTCACCTGCATTTGTTGCTGTAACAAAGAATAATTTTTCACATATTTTCCAGGCTCTTAAGTAGCGGGATAAATTAACAAAAAGTGTGCATTCCCAATTTTTTGAACTATCCATCCACATGCAAAAATTTTAAAACAAATATGCAAACTTGTCGCATCCGCAAAACCTCCCACCTCCCTATACATACATTATTTTACACGATAATCCAGTGTGTTCGAAAACGTAATTCCTTTCAGATAAGTTTTAATCCCCGACAGCTTTTCGTTCAATGGACCGTTCCTAAAGCGGGTAGTGTAAATGAATTTACACAAAGCAGAACCTCAAACAAAACCACTGAAATTGACACGGTCGATGGGCAAAGCCGATTTTTTTACAATTTTTCCTCTCCGCCTCTCTCTCTCTCTCTCTCTCTCTCTCTCCCTCTCTCTTCTCCCTTCGCCCGTTTCGTCCCTTTGAGGACAGACAAAATTATTTCTTTCGTGAGAATGGACACAAATGTTGGGCGTTTGTGTATATGAAACGTGTGTGCCTTCTTTTTTTCGGAATTTACGTATTAAGAAGGTGACCGACGGTTTAGAAAAATTATGAATTAATAAGGTGCACAGCACTGCGATGGACAGTTAGAAATGAAGTTGTGGCATACACTTGTAGCTTTGGTGTTTGTACTTAAAATGACCTAGTGTTGAAAAGTGCAATTGACAGGACCTACAGGAGGAATTGTTTCTTAAGCTGATGCAATAATGCCCTACTTAGCTCTCTTTCCATTTGTGTCCTTCGTATCAAGAACCAAGAACCGTAGTCAATATTTATATATTAGTACCCCTAGTCTATTTAACCTAGTCAACAGGTTGACATATTACAGTTCTGGAGTAAAATTGCCTTTAACTCATTTTACAAAGTAAGACTTTGGCGAAAAGAGTGAAATTCCCTTACTGAAACTACCCCTAAAAGTAGCCCTTTTTAATTCGAGTTTGTCATTAAATTTAGAACCCTTACCTGTTAGTTTGGATCTCGAAGCGTTTGTCATGAAGAGGCGGTTAAATCTTACCTCCTTTTTCAAACGGATGTATCTCTGTTATTTCGGAAATTTCGTCGCTACTGTTCTTACAGGATTTACTTGTCAATTCACACCTGAATAATCACGCGTTCCTTATGACTTCCCTTAAAAGCGTTTGTCGCCAATTTCTGTAAAAGTACAGAATACCCTCTGAATCACTGCAGAAATTACCTAAGGAACGACCCCCAACACGCACGCCTCTGCCCGGTACTCGGTTTCCGTTGTACTACGTCAGCAGGCAGAAGTCCAACGTGACACGTGACCGATTATAGTGATTCCGATTGGACGTTTTCGAATTTCAGCACGTCGGACTCTGCGAATCGTCCCTTTATCGGCGAAGGTTTCGCGTGCGGGTGAGTTCGCGTCGTTTGCGGGAACGTTTCTTTGTAATCCAATCGATTTGGGATCGACCTTCGGTTTCGTAGTGAACGTTATCGCGTCGTTCCGCGTATAGTGATTGCCCGTTTATCTGTAGATATGTTCGCGGCGTAGATATTCTACTCACTTGATTGACTGATTGACTGAGGGAGTACGTGTTCCAGTGATTCTGCAGAGATGGCCGCGATGTTCAAACGACCTGCACAAGCGAAGGTAAGGGCATAAGCCTTTTCTTTATTGTTTAATGTTCGGTACTGGAACACTTTGGGATGAAAGGCGTACTTTCGCGTTTCTCTGTGAGAATGTTCTGGAAGTTTTCCATTCTAGTACGAATTTAGTGACGTCACGACTGAAACTGCGCGTCAAGGTCTCAAAACGTCGCTGGCAATTGGTAACGTAAAGTGACGATAAAGTGGGGGTTTGTTTATGTTTCTTTATTTTTACATCTATGTTGAACTATTTTTAGCTGTTTCTTCTTCTGTTGAGAAGAAGGGAACTTATATGCTCTCCCCTCCAAGCTCGGAATCGTATGTATCACACAGAGCATGTGTACAATAGTACTATGTAGGGGTTTTTATCGTTGTCTAGGGTCTCTTTAAAACACTGGTCTTTTTGATACTCTTTATTGTCATTTTCGTTCAGGAATCCCTTATTTACAAACTAACAAAAGAACGTCAAAAAACAAAAACAACGTATTACTCGGCCTGCTCAAAAACAAACCCGACAAATTGAAACAGTTGTCAATATGACAGATAAATTTCCTACAACTATATATTTATACTCTATTCAAAATAAACCCCGATGCACGTCATTTTGATGACGTCAGAATCATCCAATACTACCAACTTAATATAGTCCCAGGACATCGCAATTTATGTGTTCCGTGTATATTTTAGGTTGACAATATACAGACAGTTTCTAAAGAGTCGCACGGTGGGATCAACATAAGTGCGAGAGAAAGGCCATATATTTCTCGTTAGCGAAACAGAGAACGACCTTTTGCGATGTTGCTAGCTCGCGGAACATTACAGTCATCCGCTCCGCACACTGTACCGCACACATCCGAAAGTGTGAAGCGATACACGCGTTGACTTGGACTGCGTGCTCGGCCGGCAACGTTGCAAAACTTCTCTCTCTGTCACGCTAACGAACTACTGCTGGTTTCTCTCTTGCTCTTGTTGGTTTCCCACCAAGCGTTTCGATAGGAAAGCTCCGTATATGGTTGTGTGTATTCTCAACCTAAAATATACACGGAACACATGAATTGCGATGTCCTGGGACTATATTAAGTTGGTAGTATTGGATGTTTAGTGACGTCATCAAAATGATTTGCATCGGGATATGTTTTGAATAGAGTATACAGCTACAGCATTACACATCTTCGTGACGCTCGTTCCAGCATTTTACTCTAGAGAAAACATAATATAACGTCAGTATAGATAGCAGCGTGCGGTTAATGGAAGCAATATGAGCAGTGGTTCCCCTAAAAAAATGTCAAAAATGACAAAACATCACCTTCTTAAATGTAATTTTTGAAATAGGGACGTTTGTATGATGACGTCATTGACGAATTTGCAAAAAGTGATCAAAAAATCGACTTACATTAAAAATAGGGTGAATTTTTGAAAATTGCTTCCCTTTACTTGAAATTTCACCGCACGCCGCTAGGGATAGAAGCTTCGCTTCGAAAATCTAAAAAGTCTTCTCTTATTGTGCGGTTTATTGCTAATTCTGTAGTTTTCAAATAGTACTACTCTCTAAAACTTATACAGGGTGTTAAGGAACTAGTGTCACATACTTTAAGGAGGAGTGACATAGCCCAATATGTGCAGTACAGACTTGAATCTGTGTCCAAAAACGCGGAGGGCGTTAAGTTTTTGAGAAAATTATGTTTTTTTTTTATTATCTTTAAAGATAATTTTAGCAGCAAGCGAAATTCAGGTTAATTACCAACTTTGGAGCGCTAATTACAAATTATGACATCGAAAATGAACCTGTTATAAGATAAATGTGATTATTAGAGGTTGTTGGTATAAAAACTACCCTAACTGTTTTTTAGATACATTGCCTAAGAGGCGTGAAAAAAATGAAGCTTTTGACTCTCTTGTGTCATTCCAATAAGGCCAGCAGTTTTCTAGAAACTCTAAATACGTTATTAACAATTGTTATGGTCTCAAAAATGCAAAATGCTCTTTATTTCTAAAACCTTCCATTTGCAGACATACACTGATTAGGACTTTGTTGCCTATTTCGGACCATACCATCTCCTCTTAAAGTTTGAGGTTCGTTTCTTGAGTTTATAAATTTTTTTAATTAATTTCAACATTAATTATCTGGAAAATTATTGCTCTTATCGAAGTGTCACAAGATTACAAGTTTTGTGTCAAAAGTTTTATTTTTTTCATAATTCTTAAGTCAAAATGTCTTAACAGTTACTTACAAAAAAGGATAATTTATACCCATAAAACCCCTAAAATTCACATTTACATTATAATAGCTTTATTTTCCAAACCATAATTGCAATTATCGCACCGAAGCTATTAATCGGTGTAAATTTCGCTTGTCAATTAAAATTAGTTTTGAAGATAATCAAAAATATTGTTTTTTCAAAAAGTTTAACTCAAAATCTCAAAAATTAAGCGTTTTCAGACACATTTTGATGGCTTTTCTTCTGTATATTTTGGACCATGTCATTTCCTCTTAACGTAGGTACGTGACACTTGGTTTTTAATACCCTGTCATAGATACTCAATACTCAATACAATACAAAGTCAATACTCTTAATATTTTGTCATCACGGTATTGTAGGTGTTTGGATCTAAAAACACCTAAAATAGAAACAAATTGCCTAATTATGTAAAATTGATTATACTGTTATCAAAATTTCCTCCTCCTTTTAAGGTAATATCATCTATAGTAATGTAGATCATGTCATTTTGTTCCTCTATAAAAAAAAAGCGGTGATAACCGGCTGTCGAATCATCGTGGCGTATTCAGAAAACGAGAGAAAGTGAGAGAGGGGGGGGAGAACCTATATTCTCTTCCTTCCATGTTCGGAATCGTATGTGATATAATAATATTATAGGTATATCTGGTATATATGGAGCATGTTTAGCTGCAGCGTTACACATTTTGGTGGCGCTCGTTCCAGCATTTTACTCTACAGAAAACATAACATAATGCCAGTATAGAAGCTTCACTTCAAAATTTGAAGAGTTTGGTATTATGAGTTGTGCGTTCACCAAAAACTGTGAACGCAGGGAGCTAGCAGTTGTTATAATTGTTGTTTCTGAGATTTTTAAAATAGTCTCGGAAATAATCCCGTTTAGTGTATTATGTAAACGTTTCAATTCGTGACGTTTACTGACAAAGAACTGAAATGTCGACAGAAGAGTTATAAAACACTTAAAGTGCCTTCCTTATATAATATTAGATAGAGAATTGGTAATTCGAGAAACGTCAAGTAATAACATTAAACAGAATTGAACATTTTCATTATGTTTAAGGTTCATACATAGTTTACATAGTTCCTGATAAAGTGCCTTCCTTATATAATATTAGATAGAGAATTGGTAATTCGAGAAACGTCAAGTAATAACATTAAACAGAATTGAACATTTTCATTATGTTTAAGGTTCATACATAGTTTACATAGTTCCTGATATATCATGACACAAGTGAAACGTTACATTTCCTTATTTATTTCATAAATAATATTGATATTGATAAATTGAAAATTAAAATAAAATTGATAAATTATATATACCCTTTTTGATGAATAGTTACGAAATAAATTAATTTTTTACCTTAAATAATTAAATAGTACCTATCACCTGATATATAACATACCTATAGCATGCAACAATCAAGGAGCTAAACATTTCATTAAATAACTACCACACTTAGTAAATGTTAGAAAAGTTGTGACCAAATTTAAGGTCAGTTAGTTAAGAAGAAATTAAAAAAAATAATACAGATAAAACAGATACGAAGACATACAAAATCTAAGGTAACAAAAATAATAAGAATGTCCATTTGAGTTCGTTAAAGCAATAAGTGATTGGATGTGTTCTTTTGACAAATTCATTAACTGTTTTTAAAAACACAATAAATAATAAGAATGTCCATTTGAGTTCCTTAAAGCAATAAGTGATTAGATGTGTTTTTTTGACAAATTCAATAACTGTTTTTTAAAACGCAATTTCAGTTTTTTGCTCTTCGTTAATATGACCTTTCAACATATTTTCCAACAGCAGGAAGGTATTTTGGTTCTTACAAATTTTCCGATTTATTTCGGCGAATGCTGTTTTGTATCTCGTTTTCCCCTCGATTATATCATTGGCAGGGATACGCGTAGGGGATGGGGGTTCAGTCTAAAATAACTACTTAAAATTCCTGCAGCAGAGAAATTTACGGCCCAACTTTACAGGAACGGCCACGAAATATCGCCTAAAAGTACATCTGAAAGCAAGAGAAGATATTAAACGTGACTTAACTTTGGAATTGGCGGATAGCCAGGGCGAGAGGAAGGGGGAAATAAAAAGGAGGCGAGAGATACCGAATATTCCCAAAGGATATATGGACCCATAAAACATGGAAAAGTTTTTATTTTAATATTTATCGCTTCCGTCTGTGCAGTTTTGCGGGAAGGGGGGGGGGGGAGGTAGGGGGTGATCTTCTCGAAAAGTGGATGGAATTCGAAAATTTTCTGTCCTTAAGTGATAAATTGTAATAATTGTTTTGTGAAAAAGAGGTTTCCTTTCCTCGAACTTTCTCCATCGATCCTCTAAGGAAATAATTTTGCGTATCACTATTTTAAGTGTGATTTTTCCCTAGGGGTGGAAATCACCCCTTCTAAGGGGTAAGAAATTTTTTAATCAAAATAAGCCGGGAAATCGATGAATTGACCAATTCTAAGTAACATTTGTTCTATAAAGTTTTTTGTAAAGTTGATATTTGTCTTCGAGTCATTCACGATTGAAGCTACACATTTTTCATTGAAAAAACGAATGTTTTTTAACCGTTTTTCACCAATACCTTAAAAATCTCTCATTTTATCGAAAAAAAACAATCAATACAAAAATGTAGCTAATAAAAAAACAAAGAGACATGTTTTTGAACGATCTCTATAAACCTAATAAGGGTTGAGTTATTGCTCGCTCCAATCATCAATGGTAAAATACGGTATTACTACTGTGGAATTTTGGAAAACAAGTCGATTTCTTTGAAAATTGGGATTTTGGTAGTATTTATAACGTTATTCAAAGTTGAAGTTGTACCGAAGTGTGCTTTTTCCCTAGGGGTGGAAACGACCCCTTCTAAGGGGTAAAAAATTTTTTAATCAAAATAAACCTGGAAATCGGTAAACTGACCAATTCTAAGTAACTTTTGTTCTATAAAGTTTTTTTGTAAAGTTGATATTTTTCGAGTTATTCACGATAAAAATAAATGTAATGTATCATAGACCATTTAAAATTATGAAATAGCGAAAAAAAAAAAAATCGCTTGCTTTCCAAGCTAGAAACTTTTAAAAAATTGCATTTTGTAGAGAATTTCAAACCTGCAATTAACATTTGAAACAGTTTTTTATATCTGAAATAGTTTTTGAATTATTTAAGAAAAATGCATTTTTTCCCCTAAAATTACGAAAAGGCAATTTTCATTTTAAACAATTATTTTTTCTAAAATATAAGCATTCTAAACCGGTTAAACCACATAGACCTTATCGATAATACCTAACTAAAGTTAAAGGCAAGTGGATTACATTTCATTTTTATCAGGGTGATCATGACGAGGTTGTAATTTTAAATTAAAAAAAAAACAAAAGAATGGTGTTATTGTATTTTTGTAATAAATCAGTCAATTCTTATGTATAAGACTCATGTCAGTGCTCATTTTAAAGGATATTTTATGTACTTTAGAAAAGGTCGATTTAGTTATCCCCAAAAATTTTACCATTTTCAAGTTATTGAAGGTTGAATATTTTCAATTTCGCTGTTCTCGAAAAATAACCATGTTTCAACGAGCAATAACTCAGTCCTTATTGGGTTTATAGAGGTTATTCAAAAACGACTCTCTTTGTTTTTTTATTAGCTACATTTTTGTTCTGATTATTTTTTCCGATAAAATGACAAGTTATTGGTGAAAAACTGTAAAAAACTGTCGTTTTTCAATGAAAAATGTGTAGTTTCAATCGTGAATAACTCGAAAAATATCAACTTTATAAAAAAACTTTATGGAACAAAAGTTACTTAGAATTGGTCAATCTATTGATTTCCCGGATTATTTTGATTAAAAAATTACTTACCCCTTAGAAGGGGTGGTTTCCACTCCTAGGGAAAAAGCACACTTCGGCACAAGTTCAACTTTGAAGAACGGTATAAATACTACCTAAATCCCAATTTTCAAACATCGTTTCTCAAAATTACACGCGAAAATGGCTGATGACTGGACTATTAGATGTTTGAAACATTATATTCGATACGTTGATGGTTGCATAAATAGGTTTTGGGATTTTCCTTAGGGGATTTTCGCAGTTGTAAATAAACTACCCCTAAACTTTGTTAAGATTAAAGGAAAAAACTACGTGCATACCTTCCTACACAATGAGAAAAAAATCGACAATGCGTCGTTCGCTCGAGCGAAAACTACACACGGAAAATTCAGGAGGCGTCTTTTGCGGCGAAAAATCCGCTGGAACAGAAAATGCGATTGCACAATTGAACCATCCATCGGCCGCTTTTCCTCTCCCTCCCCTTTTCCTCTCTCTCGCTCTCTCTTTTTTAAGCCAACTCACCGGAAGTAATTTTTAATTTCTATTTGCGAAAATAATAACGGCACAGTCGAGGTATGTCAAGAATTTATATTCGGGAACGTTCTTTATGTGTATGTGTGTGTGTGTATGTTATTGTATGTTTGGTGGTCGTTCTTCCAGAACGTAACTTTCCGAACTTTCGAACTGCGAAGGAGGAGTTTGAACTTTTCGAGCGCTCGTAGAGTTGGCTTAGAAGTTGTATAGCGTCTCGTACGGCTTGAGATTGCTTCTGGGGTGTCTTTGTGTGGATTTTGTTAAGGACGAGGTTCAGGAATCAATCGTTTTCCGTCTTTCATTCAAATCGTATTGCAAGGTTTGGTTTGTCGAGCAAATGCTCTTACTGTTCCATTTTGGAGATGATTGACTAGGGTATGTTTGTCTAAGGTCGTCTGACTGGATTTTTTGGAAAAATGTGATATTTTTTCTACAAATTGTATTAAAATATTAAATGTTATAGCATAATTATACATTGCATGTAGTATTATTGGTTATGCCATGCAATTATTAAACACATATTATATTTAATTATGCACGTTTGTATCTCACTACTTATTTGTTTCATTGATTTTAAATTTACGTCAAACTGTATTAAAAATGGTGAATTCACTTGTTTCGAACTATTGGTGAATGTAATTGTCTGCTTTATAGTTACAATATGTTTTCTAATGTTTAATTATTTTTATTTGTGAAGGCATTTTCATTGCGATTCTCTGCATCATCTAGTGGATTACTGACTTTTGTTAATTTTTCGTATTTTTTCTTTTGAAATTTGAAAATTTTTAGTTAATGACGTTGATTACTTTGTTTTTTTAACAATTTTAAGTTAGTCACTTCATTTTAGAACGAAGTTTTCGTTGTTTTAACTCGTTTTTCACGTCTTTTTTTCATCTTTCCATACACACCCCTATTTTCACTTTTCCAGTAGTCATTGTGTCTACTGCAGTTTTGGGAATATTACTTTGCTTTATCAGTGTGATATTTGTTTAATAATGTTGCTTTTCTTCTTGTATTTTAAAACACATTCGTGTTGTTTTTTAACGTTTTATGGTACAGATAACATTTTCTTGATATCACATTACAGAGTATCATTGTTATTGACGCAATTTACGTAAGAGTGGCAAAAGATTCAGGAAACATTCATATATGTATAATACCTATAATGCTGAAGGTTAGATTTAATAACTTAGGTAAATATTGAACGACCATAAAGGATACAAATACAATAAGAACTGAAGTACGACATTTTTAAGTCAGGAATCATAAAATGGATTCAACAACGTTTCATTTATGTGTAGGTACAATTTTTATGGCATTCAGTGTTAATATTAGATTCCCAGAAACTATATAATAAAATTAAATGAGCTTGTCAAGAATGCAATATTGCGCTCCTCGAAAATAATCGTTATCAGAATACCTTTATAAGTATTTCTTTGAAGTGCAATACGTAGTCATAATACTGTAGTGCTTCAATATGTTGTTTAAACCGAATATTACCTTGTCAGATATGTAATGTTCCTAAAATTGTTTAATTTGAAAAATATAATAATTCCGAAATTGTTTTCACATTGTCTGGAAATATAATATTGTAACGTTTATTTTATAATTTATTTACATTAATTGAACACTAATTTATTTAACACACTAAACTACTTGTTCACTAGACTAGACACTACATAATTTATTTGTACTGCTCCGCTTCCGGATCGTATGTCGCGTTCACTTCTGCTTGTCTACTTCTCACTAACTCCCTCGATCACAAACCCCCTTATATATACACCCCCAACCCTGATCGAGAACATTCTAGTACATTCTAGAAGCCTACGCAGCAAATGTTCATGCACCTGTCCTACGCGTCGTAGTTATTCTTTTGAAGGAGTAAACATGTGTCGCTTTGTTTACTTCTCGCATTACACTGCCCCCGCCTTAGAGACGTTTCGTCTCGGAACGTATCCCTGGTAGGCCCATGCAGGAACCTGCAGTTAGCCCCCCGCTTACAGCGAGACGTGGCGTCAAAATAACAGGGGACCGTCTTCCCGAGTCGACATGGTGCAGGCCCAAAACAGCAGACTAAAACTTCCACTCCGGTATTCTTCAACACTACTTCCAGCATGTTCCGGACAACCCTCCAGTCCAGCTGATCTCGTCCAGCACCTAACTTGGGGACAGCTAGCTTCCTGATGTCGAGCTCCAGCAGTCGGTCTCGTAGCCTATGCAAGGTTCGCCATACATCGTGATAACATGGTTTAAGGGACCCGATCTCCTTCGTAACCAGATAAAAGATGTGTCTTACGTTGTCACGTAGTTCCAGAACCTTGCCAATTTCCGGGAGTTGCTCTCTGAGTTGTTCCGAGCGCCCGTACTTCTTCTTGAAAACCGTGGCGATACCTCGTGACATTACCAGGTCGGCGGATACACAATGGGCCAACGAGTATTCTTCAGGTACGCTGAACAAATCCTGTTGTTTTTCACAGGTTACCCCATACCGTGCTTTTCCGGTACCCCCGTAGGCGCTCATAAATTCTTCGAAGGAAAGTTCGTTCTCCTGCGCCAATGTGTTTCTTACTCGGGGAACCTCCGCCTCATCGTGCGACCCCTCATAGGGTGCCAACCGATTAAAGTGCACCACTCTCGGCTTGCCGTTTGGTAGTTTGCTTACCCGGTAGACCACGTCATTGATTCGTTTCTTCACAACATAGGGACCTTCCCAATTGGTCTGTAACTTAGGGGACAAACCACGTTTCTTCTGTGGGTTGTACAGCCAAACTCGGTCTCCCATTTGGTAGCCACCCTCTTTAGCGTTGATGTCGTAACGCTCTTTGATGCGATCACTGGCGATATTTAGTTGGTACCGGACTTGATCGTGAATTTCGTTCATCCTTTGCCGCATCCGGGAAACGTAATCTTCCCCCGAAACGTCCTCGTCCGGTCTAGCGCCAAAGATTAGATCACAGGGTAGTTTAAGTTCTCGCCCGAACAGGACTTTGGCTGGAGTTTGTCCTGTCGACTCATGAACGGCCGAGCGGTAGGCCATCAGGAAGAACGGCACGTGTTCGTCCCAGTCTCTTTGATGTGACGAGACCATTTTCGCTAGATAGCGGTTGAGGGTGCGATTCATTCGTTCTACCATGCCGTCAGACTGAGGGTGAAGGGCCGTGGTTCTTGTTTTTCGTACCCCAAACTTCTCACAGATCCTCCGGAATAGGCCACTCTCAAAGTTTCTTCCTTGATCCGAGTGTAATTCCATGGGTACTCCAAACCGGCAGATCGTCTCCTTCACTAGCACATCGGCCACTGTCTCTGCCTCCTGATTAGGGAGAGCGTACGCTTCTACCCACTTCGTAAAGTAGTCCATCACGACCAAGATGTATTTATTCCCCTTTTCGGTCTCAGGGAAGGGTCCTGCTATATCAATAGCGATCCTTTCGAAGGGGCTTCCGACGTTATATTGTTTCATGGGAGCTTTCGGTCGTCTTTGTGGCCCATTACTTGCAAAGCATGTAGTACATTTCTTGCACCAGTTCTTCACGTCGTCTGAACAATTGATCCAGTAGAAGCGCTCCCGTACCTTCTGCAGCGTTTTCTTGATCCCTAAATGTCCACCAGACGATCCGTCGTGAAGGTGCCGCAAGACCTCCGGGATTTTACTGGAGGGAATTACCAACTGCCGTCTTTCCTCCGTCCCGTCTTGGCTCTCCAGTACGCGTTTTAGTAGCCCATCCTCAACCACTAGCGAGTCCCACTGTGCCCAATAGCTCTTTAGTTTTGGCGAGCCAGGTGATACCTTTTGCCACTCAGGACGCTCTTCTCCCTCTTTCCAAACCAGGATTTCTTTGAGAACCGGGTCTTTTCCTTGCTCTTGTCGTAACGCGGATGGTGTCCATTCCTCGGCGACCACGGTCGTTCGATAGACTTTCTCGGACTTTTCCTCAGCTCTATGACAATGAGGACACTCATCAGGGCATGGTCTTCTCGAGAGTGCGTCTGCGTTTCCATGACTCTGTCCTGGCCGATGTTCTATGACAAAGTCATACTCCTGGAGCCTCTCGATCCAGCGAGCGATCTGTCCTTCGGGATTCTTAAACTGGAGGAGCCATTTAAGAGCAGCATGATCGGTCCGGATCAGAAACCTCCTTCCACACAAATATTTATGGAAGTGCTCGATGGACTTGACGATGGCCAATAATTCACGCCGGGTGACGCAGTAATTCTTTTCTGGTTTGGAGAGTACCTTGCTGAAGTATCCAAGGACACGTTCTTGTCCCTCCTGGCGCTGCGACAGAACACTTCCAATTCCCACATTGCTCGCGTCGGTGTCCAGGATGAACTGTCCTTCTGGCAGAGGAAAACTCAGCACTGGGGCACTGGTCAACTTCCTCTTCAGCTCGTCGAAGGCAGACTGGCATTCCTCATCCCAACAGAAGTTTCGTCCTTCTTCCGTGAGCCTTGTCAACGGCTTAGCGACGTCGGAGAACATCCGGACATATCGTCGGTAGTACGTGCAGAGGCCCAGAAAACTCCTCAACTGGTGTTTATCTACCGGTATTGGCCACTCCTTCACCGTACTTGTCTTATCCGGATCAACGGCGGCGCCCTCTCTGCTCACTACGTGCCCTAAGTATGAGACCTTCCTTCTGAAGAGCTGACATTTCTTAGGGTTCAGTTTCAGTCCCGCACCCTGCAGTCTCTGGAAGACGTCCTCTAAGTTTCTCAGATGTCCTTCGAAGGTCTTGCCCATCACGATGACATCGTCCAAATAGACTAGGCACGTTTTCCACGTCAGATCCATTAGCACGCTCTCCATCAGCCTCTCAAACGTCGCTGGGGCATTACAAAGTCCAAATGGCATGACTGTAAAATGCCACAGGCCGTTACCGAAGGTAAATGCCGTCTTTTCCTTATCGACAGGGTCCATTTCGACTTGCCAATAGCCGCTTTTTAAATCCAAGGTCGAAAATATCGTGGATCCAGCAAGGGTATCGAGTGTGTCGTCGATACGTGGTAGCGGGTAGCTGTCCTTTTTGGTGACACTGTTCACCTGCCGGTAGTCTACACAGAATCGAGTAGTCCCATCCTTTTTCTTCACCAGTACTACCGGCGAGGCCCATGGACTGCTTGACGGCTCGATGACCCCGTCCCGCTCCAGGTCCTTGATAATTTTCTCGGCTTCCTCCCGTTTGGCCAAAGGTAGTCGTCTTGCTGTTTGTCGAATCGGTTGTGTCTCGCCCGTGTCAATTTTATGTGTCACGACCTTGGTCTTTCCCAGCTTTCCATTCTCGGTGGTAAATATGTCCTGGTACTTATTTATTAATTCATTGGCCTTTTGTTTCTGTGTGGGCGAGAGAAACGCACTGGTCTGGGAAAGAATTTGTTTCAAGTCCTGCGGAGTGTGTCTGGACCTTTCTTCCTCACTAACGCCCCTTACGATGGCCGAAGCGGCTATACATGTGCCCAGCTTCGTACCCTTCTTGATGGTGACCGGGTACTGATTGATGTTGAGTAGTCGCACAGGCACTTCACTTGAGAGAGTAACGAGCGCCTTTCCTACCAGTACCCCCCGAGCCAGTCGATTGTCATCGTTTTCTGGTTCGATCACGGCTGGAATTCCCTCTTCCACAACACCCCTCAGACAGGTAGAGGTGATCGTTTCGCTTCGTTCCGGGAGAATCACATCTTCTGCCATTATTACGTCTAACACAAAGTTGTCACGATTGTGTAGCAGTAATTCTTCTTGACCGATCCTCAACACTCGGTGTCCGAAATCCAACTGGAATCCATGATTCCTCATGACGTCCATCCCCAGTATGACATCTTCCTCAATTTCGGCTATGAGAACAGGATGGTCAAACTTTACTCGTCCCAACGTCATGCTAACCGTCGCTTCACCGTGTATTACTGCCTTCTCCCCAGTGGCAGTTCTTAATTGCCACCTACTTGGCCTAATCTTCCTACGGTCCCTCACAACTTCCGAGCGTACGATCGTCTTCGTAGCTCCCGTGTCCACAAGCATGGCGTGGGATCTCCCGTCGATAGTGCCATCGACGTACGCGCTCCCCAATTGGTGGGAAAACGAGGCTATACTGGCCCGGGGGTTTCCACTGCTACGGGTCGACGTTCCCCCTTTCTTATCGACCCGCATTAGTTTTCCTGTGCCTTTGCCGGCGCCGCTGTTCTGGGCCGCTTGCAAGAACTCTTCACATGGCCCACTTCGCCACAGTTCCAACAGCGAACTACCTTCTTCTTCGCCGACAGCATCTCCATGATCTGCTGTAGGACCCTTTCCACGAGTTTCTCAGTATCTACTTCCTCTGTAACCGCTCGAACACGGCCGTGACCGCGGGAGGCTTCCATGGCTGCATCATGCTCCAGTGCGATGGCGAGCGCGTCCATTAATGTTTTCGGTCGAGCTAGTCTCAAGGCCCTCTGCAGTTCCTGGTCCCGCAGCCCGCTCACGAACGTCTGCACTGCGAGGCACTCCATCATCTGTTCCGGTGCCGTGGGATACGCCAACCTCACTAGTCTGGCTACGTCCGCTTCGAACTCCTGCAGGGTCTCGTTCGATCTCTGACGGCGATTGGACATCTGGGATTGATGGACTTGCTCCAGATGTGTTTGGCCGAACCGCATTTCCAGTCGCCTCAACAGCTCATTGTAATTCCCGGCTTCCTCGGTGGATAGCGTCTGAAGAACTTCCAACGCCTCTCCACGTAAGGCTACCGTTAGGGAAACAGCTTTCTCGTGAGGGGACCAAGCATTAGCCTCCGCTGCTGCCTCAAACTGCTTCTTGTAACTGGCCCACGGAATTTTTCCGTCGAACGTTGGGGGCGTCACACGATTGGTGGATATCGAGTTCTGTTGAACGACCGCCTTTATTTCTTCCTTCGTCTCGCCGCTACTGACTCGCTTTAGTTGTTCTTCCAACTGCTTCGTCTTCTGTTCAATTTCCTCTTCCTTCCCCTTGCCGCTACCGAGTTGTTCTAGCCGTTCTTCCAACTGTTTGATCCTCTCTTCAATCTCCTTACGCTGAGCCTCAATCTGGTCGGTTATCTGCGCAGTAATATCTTCCCTCTGAGCGGCGATTTGAGCAGTAATATCTTCCCTCTGGGCGGCGATTTCTTCCCTCTGGGCAGCGATTTGAGCAGTGATGTCTTCCCTCTGGGCGGCGATCTGAGCAGTGATGTCTTCCCTCTGGTCGGCGATTTCTTCCCTCTGGGCGGCGATCTGAGCAGTGATGTCTTCCCTCTGGGCGGCGCTTTCTTCCCTCTGGGCGGCAATTTCTTCCCTCTGGGCAGCGATTTGAGCAGTGATGTCTTCCCTCTGGGCGGCGATTTCTTCCCTCTGGGCGGCGATTTGCTTCGTGATGTCATCGTCTTCGAACTCGAAAACTTCCGGGTCCTGGCCATTTTCTTTTAAAAATGCCGAGAGTCGGTCCTGGAGTTCGGTCTTCCTCCCTCCTGTTTCCAATTCCCGTTCCTCGAGTTCTTTTTTTAACTCGGCCACTTTTAGTTCGCGTAACTTCTTCATGATCCGCTCTTCTGACACCAATGTAACGTTTATTTTATAATTTATTTACATTAATTGAACACTAATTTATTTAACACACTAAACTACTTGTTCACTAGACTAGACACTACATAATTTATTTGTACTGCTCCGCTTCCGGATCGTATGTCGCGTTCACTTCTGCTTGTCTACTTCTCACTAACTCCCTCGATCACAAACCCCCTTATATATACACCCCCAACCCTGATCGAGAACATTCTAGTACATTCTAGAAGCCTACGCAGCAAATGTTCATGCACCTGTCCTACGCGTCGTAGTTATTCTTTTGAAGGAGTAAACATGTGTCGCTTTGTTTACTTCTCGCATTACAATATTCTTCGTGCTGTTTTTCAAACTAACTAAGTGACGTTTCATTGAAATTAATTACAAGTTAAGTAAACTGAAAGCATCTATTGCAATGAATAGCTGATAGGTGTTAAAATTGAGTAATTTTGACCCCTTAGTCACAAAGTAATTTGCCATATTATTCCAATTAGCTCAAAAATATTACTTTTTGGTGAAAATGAAAAACCTAATGAGTGAAATATTCCTCTTAAAACAGTCGATGTGGGTAAAGGATCGTCTTATCGTACACAGCCAATTTTGGTGAATTTTCATAATTAGTGAAAGAGGACACTATTAGTATATTGGAAAAAGTGATACCTAAACTTGGGGAAATTTGTAGTTTTTGCAAAAAAATAATATCTGTTTTTTTTCCCTAAGATTCTTCAGGTTTTCATTGTTCCAATAAGTTGTTCTATGAATTTAGCGATGATAATAAATTTTGACCATAAAATTACACGCTGACATCCTAATTCTCTATAAATGTGAGGAAATAACAGACAAACCGATATAAAATACATACATTTTCCGACTTCCGCCATCGTAGAAATGGTTGTGTGTAAACGACCGACATTACGGACGTGCGATCGGACCACCGAATCTTACTAGGCAATGAAACGAATTTGACATACATATACCGGAAGTGAGCGAACAGCATCGTTAAAAACTAATTTGGATTTGGTGAAAATAATGATTGAATTTTACATCCCCCCGAATTTTAAGAAATTTGCAGAAAAAAGTCGTAAGAGTAAGGTAAATGTTGGGTTAAAATAACTGTACTTGCGTAAAACAATTTTTTATTAAAACATAGTTTAACTTAGGCATTTTCAAAATAATTCTAATAAGCTTATGGTACTATAACTAGAATGATCTCAACAATTAATCATCCATAACATACTACGCCAATATGGATTAGGTTTCATTAACTAAATGAAATGTCAAAAGTACGTTGATAATAGTAGGTACGTTAGAAAAGTGATGAGTGTCTAAATTACTAATGTTTTAATTTTTAAAGAAATTATCTGCTTGACCAACTCGCCTGACAAGAAACGTTGAGGTAACTTTTAACTGTATATCAAACAAAACCAAACAAAACCTTTCTCATCTGGCCAGAAATGTTGAGGTAACTTTTAAATCTACATATGAATCAAAATTAAATACTACATATAATATTAATTGATTATAAATGTTTATGGGTTATGTAAAAGTATTTATACTTATATAACCTATAAATGCTATAATAATAATAAGGTATAAAATAATAAGGTTATAAGTATTTATAAGTTATTTAAAATAATCTGTTATTTTCGTTTGTACATCACATGACAAAGTTTTTTCATATAAATCTTCAAGCCGCGATGATTGAACAAACACATTTTCCGGAACGTCTTCAAACTGGAAGACTGTTCTTATTGTTGAAAATACGTTGAACACCTGTAGCTTAGAGGGTTTATATATAATTTCTTCATCACCACTGTCATGGCTTTCCTCGTCTTTCAAGTCAAACTGAACAGATTTCATTCTTTTATTTTCAGGTAAATTAAAAAAGTTCAACTTGATTACCCTTATTAGACGTCCTTCGGGGAATTCAGGTATATATAAAAATCCGCAGATAAGGACATATAGGGTATACAGGAACAGAGACCAACTTTTGATTTGTTTTGTGAATAATACATAATTTACGAAATTTGCTCGTAATATGGAGTATTGCAGTTTAAAAAATCTCGTAACATAGAGGCAAAAATCCATTATAAATCATAGCTAAAGCTAAATCCCGTCAAAAAACTCGTAATACGGAAGTACTACTCGTAATATAGAAGTTCGACTGTATTATCAAGAAATGTCATAACAAATCTAGTGAAAATCGTATGGAGGATACCTTAAAAGTATTGTGGAAAAGAATTGCAGTAAGAGATACAGTTCTGCGAATATGTTACGTAGAGAAAAGTGGGAATCCACGAAAAACATTTTTTTTTCTAAAAAACAAAAAGTTTGTGACTAATGATGAATGAGTTTTTAAATTTCAATCCCGACTTTCTGTGTAAAATGGAAATTTGAAAAGGCAATATATTTTTCACGCTGCCACTATCGTAAATAGCTCTTACATGCATACGTAGCATGAAAATGGCACATAACATTCGTGTATTATTTTTCCTTGACGACGGAATGTAAATTCTGTCATTTATATTCCTAGGAAAATCAAAAGAGTAAATCAAGTTGATTTATCCCTAGTTACGCATACGTCAGAATTCAGAATGACATATGTATGTCTGACGTATGTCAGTCAACTTATGTCAGAGTGATGTACGTCCAAACTAAAGCAAACATTTCATTTTTTGAGGAATTATGAGGAAATTTTCAACGGCAGCGTTAAAAATGTAATAAGTGGCATGGAATGTATCGACTGTTTATCGACCCTCGACAAGTGACAAGCCTCGGCTTCGCCTCGGCTCGTACACACTTGTCTCGAATGTAAACACGTCTTTACATTCCTTGTGACTTAAATAACTATTAAACGAACTATCTCCTAAACTAATAATTGGTATTTTCGTATCAGTTACTCGAAGTAATTTTTAGTAAAATGAGGGAAATGTCAAAATTCAGTGTCGGTTAAACCAAACCTCAGCCTCAAACTTAAACCACCCCGCAACGTCTTTCGTCGAAACATCCATCCCTTTTAAAACAGTCGACGTGACACTAAGCACACATTTTGAATAGTTCACACGCCGCATCCTTATATAAAGCACGATCTATTCGATGCCTGCGAGAGCGTAATCCCCGCAACATATTGCGATTCCCTCGGGCCCGTTCTCTCCCGTCGGTATTGTCCCTTATTCGGGGACTCCCCGGCCGCCGGTCTCCAGAGACATTAATAGTCGCTAAACCGATAACGAACGTTGATAGCGGCCGAGATAATGGGGGCGAGATAGCCGGAACGGGGTTAGATAAGGTCCGCGATAAGGTCGCCCATCATCGTCATCGTAATCACGACCACTGTCATTCCCGTCACCGAACCACCGACATCACCGCAGGAGTAGGTACACCGGGTGATCGATCGAAAACATCGGTACATCATAGAGATATTAAGGCCGTTATGACCCTCTTGTCAGACGAGTTGGTTAAGGAGAGGATATCTTTAGAAATTGAAACGATAGTAATTTAAATGCTCTTCCATTTTTTAACGTACTGTTGCCAACATACTGTTGACACTTCTTTTAGTTCAAAAACCCAATCCATGTTGGCGTTGGATGATCAGTTGTTGAGATCATTCCAGTTGTAATGCCATAAGCTTATTAGAAGTGCTTTCAAATGCTCAAGTTGAACTATCTCATTGGACTGTTTTTTAATGAAAAAAAATCGTTTTTCGCAGTACAATAAAATTATTATATAGTAACAGTTACATAACTTTTACAACTTTTTTTTTTCAAATTTCTTAAATTAAAGCCGGCGTATAAGAGAGAACCTAGCAGTGGGAATAGCTTCTATTGGATTTTTCTAGAGTAGTGAAAAGCAGCGCGCACACGACTCGCGGGCAGACTTTTAGGCTATTGACTATGTCATTTAATAAGGAAGTAACGCGTGCAAGGTATTTTATTTTTCCATACGGTCAATTGATCTCTAACGAAATACAATCCAAAAGTGCTACTAAATTTAACCATGCGTTTTTGAGAACGGGGTAGGTTTGTCCACTTTTCGATTTTTCGGCTATAGCGCAAAGTCTATGCATTTTTCGAAGATATGGGCAGTAAGATTTCTTGTAGAGAATTAAATTTCCTATGAAGATGATATTTTTTTAAGTAAAAAAAGTTTTTTTAGGAAATAAATTCAAAAAACAAATTTAAAAAAATGGAAAAATTTCAAAAATATTTTTCTTTCTTTCAATATTTGGTATAGGAATTGAGGTATAGGCGTTGGTTTGTAAAAAAGAAAGCTTATGAAATTCTCTTTAAAGCGGTGCCTCACTTGACTTTATTCGTTTAATATTGACTGAGATATAAACGTTTGAATTCAGCCATTTTTTCTCTATTTTGTACTTATATAATTTAGTATACAATAAAAAATTTAAATTTTTAAATACACATACCTAAAGAAAGACGATCTTTTTTCGCCCCTCTACTAAATATGAATTTCCCGCCTGATCGCCACATAAAACACAAAGTTCAGCATAATCAAAAGTAACACCTTCCCTGGTACGACTTGGTTCCCCAATCAACTCGTTTAGGTTGGCTGCTTTCCTTTTTTTGCTGCTTTAATGTTCGACTCTCTAATGTATGCTTTATAACATTTTTCAAGCACTTGAATACTTGCAACATCACTCAATAATTCATGTTTTCCATCGTCTCTTTTAATGCTAGCAGCAATTACACTGTTGATACTCTGTTTTCCTAAGGTTCTCGTTGTATCACTTTTCAAACCTTGTTACAATCAAAAAAACATTTTTCCATTTTCGAATTTACTCTAAAACTCAACTGTGCTACGCCAATTCTAGAAGTATAGTGACCCAACCTCTGAAATGTGAAGGAAAAACATATTGTAACGAAACAGCAAACAAAGATAAACACGTCGGAATGTGTCGCTTCTGGAAACTTCCTAACGAGGTAGATTCTGCGAAGTGATGGATTTCCGGCGAACAAAAATAAACTCAGTGCATTTAAAACAAATTTAAAAACCAGTTTTAAAATTATTACTTTAAAGATGAGTTAAGTATTTATTTCTACGTGTAAAATGCATTTTTTTTTAAATTATTAAATATTTTGAAACTTTGTTTTTGAATTTATTTCGTTAAAAAAAATTTTTTTTTACTTAAAAAAATATCGATTTCATAAAAAATTTAATTCTCTACAAGAAATCTTACGGCACATATTTTCGAAAAATGCATAGTTTTTGTGCTATAGCCTAAAAATCGAAAAGTGGACAATCTTACCCCGTTCTCAAAAACGCATTGCTAAATTTAGTAGCACTTTTGGATTTTATTTCTTTAGAGGTCAAACATTAAGAGGAATATTAACAGAATTAAGAGTAATTTTATTTGATGGGGCCCCACTAAAATGCGCCAGGAGAGAGAAGTAATTAATGAGAAAGATAGTAATTAGGTTAAAATCTCGCAAAGTTTCCATAGCCACCCAGGAGGTACTTGCGCAGCTCGTTACCTTTTTTGTTTTAAGTGGTCGGTTCGCCTCTAACGAAATCAACCTGGGAAATCCCACTTGAAGTCGATGGAAGCCCTATTAATCCACTTTTCTCTTGTGGCGTTATTTTTAATGGGGCCCCCTAATTTGTTTTACATTCATTGCGTAAAACACAATAAAGTACAAATGGAAACGAAACAATTAGAAGGTGCGCACCTCTAAATGTACCTGAAGAGGAAAAGATATATAACAAATACAATGAAAAAGGACACTTTGAGACATTCATGAAAGTATAAAGAGCAGTATATCTGAAAAAAAAGTTTAATACCTGAAATTACCTAAAACAGACGACAAAAGGAAACAAAACAATTAAAAAAATGGATAAAAGTGCCTGAAAAAAATACCTGAAAATGCAAAACAAATACACCTTAAGACATACCTGAAAGTAAAAATGGCACTGTTAGAAAATTTTAAGTAGGTACCTGACAATAAAAAATGTCATTATAAAATACCTCACTCACATAAAAAAGATTTAGGTACCTATAAAAAAATAAAGAATTATTGTTACTTAAAAAAATAAATTATTTATGTATAACATACGTACTTACCAGAAAACAAAAAAATATGAAACTCACTCGCAAAGCACTAAAAGCACCACGATCCACAAACACTTTTCCGATTTTTCCTATGGAAACCATGTCCGGCAATGGCCAGACTAGCTCCCAAACGTCAAACGATGATTTAACAGTAAAAGCGCGTCCATAGGGAAACGTGCACCTACCTGAAAATAAAGAAGAAAGTCTATTAGAATTACGATTAAAAGAAAATTTGGATTCATTATACCTTAAGACCCTCAAAAATCTCTTCCATCTCGGTTGTGTGCGAAGGCGCTCTCCGACGATCGTTTTCTGTAAAGGGGATAAACCGAATTAAAGAGTGAACATTGAATTGACTCATTTTTGTAAAATAGACAAGTGTAAAAATTACAAAACAACATAATTTCCGTTATAATGTGACAAAGATAATATAATCAGATAACAAATACATTTCTTCCTTTTTTGCACTTGAATTTTAAATATCATCATTCCCAAAATTGTTCTAAGTAAATTTTACATTACTTTGTGAAATTGAAACAAATGTAACAATCGCTGAATGTAACATACACCACAAACTCAGATTAAGTACACACTCTTATATTCAACTTCATTTATATTCAATTTATATTCATATAAAATGCACTTATAATGATAGAAATTAATAATATTTCAATATTTCTTTGGCGAGATACTTACCACTTACCCAAGGATTCCCAAGGCCCGAATCTCATCTCTCCTCTCGTGTGTGGAACCTGGACTCACGTCTTCTTTTTTTCTCGCCATCCAAAAGACATCAACAATCTAGGACTCCTTTAAGTGATCAAAAATTAACTCTAACAATTAAAGCTTTGAACTGATGTTCCAGTGTAAATGCGACACAGAATCAATGTAATTTGGAAGAGATTTGTGTGCTTCCAAAATTCTATCTAGGAGTCTTTAGGAAGTCCGAGAGCGAAGAGTCAGTGGTGGGAGGCGTTTCGTTCACAAAATTCACTTTCACTATCACAAAGCACTCGGTTTCGAATAACTCTACACGTCCTTTCGCGACCGAATTTTAATACGAACTGAGTAACTAACCCTAAAGAGAATTACACAATTAATCATCTCGACACCTAATAATGCCTATCTTAACGATTATTTTATTTTAACGAGTCTTCTTGCACACTTATTTTTCTCGAACGTTTCTTAATACGTAATATTAGATTTTTGCTTCTAATAACACTTACACAACAGATATTTTTTGCGTGTGAATTGTTCTTGAAAGTTTGCTAATCGTTGAATCAGTGAATTTTATTAAATTATATTGGTTTACCTAAAGTATGTAAAGAAACTGGACGAAAATGTCATATATACAGCTACTTATTATTATAATAAATTAAATAATAGCCTTAAATTATTGCAAACTAAAAAATGTAAATTCTTGTCAGCGACGTACGGTGAAATTTCAAGTAAGGGAAGCAATTTTTAAAAACTTACCTTTATGTGTAATGTAATTCGTGGTGCCTTATCTTCACAACGTCCAATTCCACATCGTCTTCCCTTGAAACTCGAATCTTATTTGGAATTTCTTCTCGATCTTCAGGATTCAAGACTGAGTCTAATAATTATGGCGACAACATGAATATCGACTTAAATATTTTAAAACAAAACCCTCACCGTTAACTGACCAGAATTGGAAAGTAAAGGTTATTTTGCGCTCTCAGTACAATTAAAAACTGTGACGACTACATGATTAGCTTGTTATTATCATTACAGACTCGAGGATCTCGACCGCATTATATACTTTTCCCCTCTGGCATTAAACTCTCCCCGTACTTGATCCTCTGATCGCTCGGTATATACGCGAGGGTGGGACAATCGAGGACAATACTGACATGTTCATTACTGTGCTGATGAGTGTTAATGCGATTGGAATAGCTTATCTCTCCTGATGATGATGAGTTTTCGAATCAAAAAAGTGTCATGTTCGAAAAACAAAAAAGATTCGATAACGGGCCGATTATGTCAAATCGGTGGATATGCTTTGTGATGGGTGCATATTGGACGGAACGGGTGGGGTGAGGGGGGGGGGGGGGGGTTGAACGGGCTTAGGCTGTTATTTTTTCCCGTAAACGAGTATTTTCCTTCGGAAAATTGAACGTATCTCGGCGGACGCGTCGGGATAACGTTAATTAAAAGCTACAGCGAAATATCAAAGATCGCGTAATGTGGGTGTAATAATGGGCAAAATAGTTGTTTCAGGCTTTATTGACTTTTATTGGACGAGGTCTAATAATAGCATCTGTATCTCTATAAAAATGAATTGCTATTCGTTTGTCTCGCTTAAACTCAGGAATGGCTGGACTGATTTTGCTAATTTCGATCTTGGAATATTTGTGGAAGTTCAGGGAAGGTTTATGCGGCGAGAAACATAAATAAAAAGTAACGGAAATACTGAAAAAGTACGTTTTGTAATTTGACATATATAATCAAACAAATGAAAGTATAGTGTCATTTGGTTGTCAAATAAATAAATGTCAAGACGATTATTAAAATCTATCATCAGTTTGTCAGTGCGCGAGAACTTTATTGATTTTATAATGCCAAGAAGAAGACGACCTGACTTCGGTCGTCGAAGGCAATCAAATGTGCGACGAGCTACCTCACGTACAAATCGCACTGACGACCAGCGAGAGACAGATAATGATAACATTCGTATTGGTATGACGGAATTGCGTTCAACGGTGAATAATTATGAAGTAGATAGGCTTAGAATGGAACGACTTCGGGCACATCAAATACAACAGCAGCGAGCACGACACAATGAAATAGAGCGAGTCCGCAGACGCAGTGTTCCTGTAAACCTAGAACGAGTAGTATTCCACTACGACCCGGAAATAGATTATTGTGCCGACCAATCCGTAACGATTGAAGAAATGACAATCATTTAAGCGTTAAAATACAGCGGTGAATCTACTGGATTATGTTGTGCTGGTGGTAAAGTAAAATTGCCACGATTGCTCCCACCACCAGATCCATTACGCTCATTAGTTTCTGGGGTGGGAAATGACTCTTAAACATCTCTTGGCCAACATCCAAAAATATAATAATTGCTTTCAAATGACGTCGTTTGGTGCAACGCATATTGTACAGGAAAATTTCATGCACACTTTCAAGGCAGTTTTTGATAAATTATTTATTAAAAATTTAAAAAGGTAATCCGGTAGGTCCGGCTTGTATTAGATAATAATAATCAGCTTAGAATTTAGGTGTCAAACTTAATTTTACCTATTTATGTAGAAATTGAGTTATGTTTCAGTGAATTAAGTGAGATATCCATATAAGTGACATGAAAATTTAGTGAATTCTAATAAATCCCAATACTATATAAGTAGTATTAAACCACCTAACAGGTCGCATGAAAACATAATTACCAAATACATAGGTAGAACATGATACTACATAACTTATATCACGTAGTAGGTTATAGTGTACTTGCTGGTAGCAAATTGGTGAAATATGTACTGCATATTTCGCCTATTAAGTCATGTTTTTGCTATATGACGTATTAAGCTAATTTAGTAAGTGTGACGAACACTTCCTTATTGGTGACATATGCCAAAGATTCCTGCTTCAATAATTAAGTTATCAATTTATCAGGAAAAAGATTTTTTCTTTATCTAATAGGTGTAATATGACACGTTACTTTGTGACTAAGTGGTCAACAGTACTTAATTTTAATACCTCTAAGCTATTTATCCACCATAGGTACCTTCACTTTATTAAACTTGTAAGTAGTACTTTAAGTAAAATGCCAGTTAGATATTTTGAAAAAAACATGAATCTATATGTTGAAACAATGTAAATTTAATTATATTTTTCCAAATTAAACAGACAATTATCCCAAATTTCAGAACACAGCATATTTGACATAGTAATATTCGATTTAAACAACATATGTGCTATAATTATATATATTATATTACACTTGATGAACTAGTTAAAACAATTTAGTTTATTAACGAAGATTTTTAAGGCGCGTTGCTATTTTTACGAGTACACAAGTATGTAGGTATATGGTTTGACATTAAAAGTTCTTAAGTATACGAAGTCGTAAATTCCGTATAAATTAAGAAGTAATTTAAATTTACGAAGTTAAGCTGATTTAATTAATTACATCACCGTATGAAATATTACTATCTAATTACGACTCCTGATATTGATGTTGACGAGAAGTATACTACATATTCCTAATTTTCGCCATGAAATAAAATTTTTTAATCTTAATCAATATACGTATTTCTAGGACAGTCGTATACTGACAAGGTGAGTACCATTTACTAAATATGACATAGCCAGGATATAATTTCGACGTGGAACTTTACATAAAAGGTAGTCAACGACTTAATATTTTATAATACAAATTTACCAATTTACTCAATGTTTGCTTAAATTTGACGTGAAAAATTACCTCTAAAATAATAATTTTCTACCAAATACAATTGGTGAAATAACCTATGTCACGTAAATTTCTAGTAATATTTCACCAAAATTGTTAGCAGGGTAATATATCATATCCGATTCAAGAGTAAAGCAATATTAAATAAAAAAATTGGTTGTTTGTAAAGTCGGTTTACGGGCGATAATTTTACGTGATAACATCATAAGAAAACGTTGATGAAAAATTGCATACGTTTATGAATTGCATTGAATTATTATCACTAAATTATCATTGATGTTTTATATTATAGAAAATTATCTCGCACTGCGATTGGCCGGTCCAACTTGTCATTTTAGACACATTGTTATAACATGTGTGAAGATGAACATTACTCTTAAACCTTACCTGAATTACTACACAGGATAATTGTTTTCATTGAATGAAAGCAGTCGACTTTTTATACGATCATTGATATCATTCATCATACTTTTTTAGTCGAAATCGTAACATAACCTATTATTACTGCACATGTTGACCGATGCTACTTTGTTTCAATGATCCAAGAACAAATATATGAGATTATATAGCTAATCAAAATCTTAGAATGCAAGAATTAATTACCTTATTCCAGCAATTGTTATTTTAATAGTAATAAGCAATGGTATACACAGTAAATAATATTCAGATTCTGATAATTTTATATAACGTGCTGTCGCCTACCCCTTCCATCGCGCTCGCGAACCGAGCCGATCGCCAAATCGAGCTTTCATTCGGACGCGGTAGATGCGTCGCAAGGCAAACGCTCTCACTCTCGCTCGCACGCATGGGTCTGGCGTAACGTTACAATGTTTTCTGGAAAGTGCAGGTAGCCCGCACATCAATTTATAAGACGTTTATCACGTCAATAATTAACACTAGAATAGCAGTGTAAACGATTGACTGATGATGACTGACTTTTTGCTAATAATAAAAATTTATTGAGTCCCTTTTTGGTACAATTTTCCAATGACATTAACCACGAAAGTGGTCACATGTATTGCGATATTTATTAGTAAAAATGAAACTTTAATCGAGCCATATTTTAAAAAATTGAACACTTAAATGTAAAATGTCTTAGTTCAATCAACTCCCAAAAATCGCCACGACTTTATCAAAGGGAAAAGAAACATCGGCCTCCCCTCCATTCCTCAAAAGTATTAAACGGAATGTCATCGGAATTTCTTCTCGCCCACTCGAACGATACTACTCAAATTTCAATAAAACCTCTCTCTCTTCTCATTCTCCAAAAAAAGAAGCGAATGTGTCGCTCGAGTATCCTCAAACACGTGCACAAACGGCCCTTCGACGGTTAGAGAGAGACTCAACGTAGTGTATGTTATGTATACAGTGTATAAGTCCGAGTGTGCGGACCCCAACTGGGCACATCGTTAAATTATTCCGCGTTTTGAACTCGATATAGATTCATTGGACTGATCAATCGGCATTCTTATGATCAACATGAAACACACACACACACGCATAGGCACACTATACCGGAGAGAGACAGAGAGAGAGAGGACAATTTGCAGATAGAGCGAGCGAGCGAGAGAGAGAGAGAGAGAGATAGGGAGAATGAGAGTGACAGAGAGAAAGGACGGGTGGGACCTTTTGTAATAAAATCTCTTTACGCGCATTTACTCCAAGAGGAAGGCAATTAAAACATTGTTAATTGGTCTTTGGGCAGGTCGGTGGAATATCGGAAACTGACGTGCTTTTGTAATGAAAAATGAAACAAAAGTTGGTCGTTGCGTTCGATATTTTGAATTCCGGTAAAAATTGCTGAATATATACATAATAAATAACATACGTATAACATAAGTAGACGTACTTAAACATACGAATTGTCCGGTGAATTAAACCAGCTTTTCTCACATTAAGTGACTTACTGAATTTTTCACATAAGAGGATCACCTTTCTACTAGGTACTGGAAATGTTCTAAAATATTTATAAAGTGCATATTTCCGCCATTTATTAACAGTATTGCAGCCTTTAAACAAAGGTTTCCCCACTCTACTACATCACTAATTAATGATATAGAAGAATTCATGAACCTGTTTGCTTGCAACCTGAAAGGTACTTTTCCTCAAGGTTCTTTACGACAACTGGGAACACATTACGGGATTTTTTGAAAACATCTAACTTCGCTCATAAGAGTTACTTATAACCTTGCGGGACGACGTTATCTGTGGCACGTCGCCTGCCCCCCTTTCCACAGCGCTCGTACCTGTTACCGACAATTACAGGAACCTTCGTAACACGACACACCCAAAAGATACTTAAAATTGCGTGTCACTACATTTACAGAATGTCGTGAACAGTATTACCAACGAGTCTTCATACAACAGGTATTTTGTCTACTATACAGGGTGTTTATGTAACCAGTTCACAGAATTCACAAATATTCGGTTTATGTATAAAACAAACGTCGTGTTTGGGTAGTAGGGCTGCACACAGTACTGTATATATGTACTTAGGAAATTTGTAGGGAAGGAGAAAAGTTTATGTGGGGCTTTTTAGAAGGGATTACATAATGAAATATGGAACGTTGATTGACGTGAAATTTTTTGGAAACAATAGAAGTAGGTATATAGAACATTCTAGAAGATTGAATTAATGAATGGAAGTCAAATGAAAGTATTTGAACGTCCTGGAATTGTGTAGAATTTTATACAATCTTCTAAAATTCGTACAAAGTGACGTATTACTGCGAAACTATTCTAGTTTTTTTTTTGTAGAATCTTATGAAATATTAGACGGTATATATAAGGAAACCCTTTCGAATTCACGTACATGACGAATTCATTTATTATCAACTATTATATCAGTTATCAGCTAGTGTTACGATTATTAAACCGTTAATAGCGTTATCACTTTGTAGTTTAAAGAATAAGTGTAAATATTATAGTTTTGCACAAAGCACTAGTAATTTAGATAGAGATTTTAAAGATAGCGTAATTATCATAGAATGCACTTTTACGTACCTATGGTATAAATCTCGTAATTTCGTCACTGCATTTTGATATAAAGTAAGTCGCGTTTATTATATCCAACCAGTATCGCGTACAAAACTGGAGTAAAGTTTTTGCGGTACATTTGTATTATTAAGGTAGAAATGGGTGAGTATTTGAAAAATTATTAATTTTTGCATTATCAGTGCTTTTATATGGTCCAGTTTTGTACATACAGAAATTTCACTTCAACTGCTTCAGTTTGTACCATATTCTGTTTTTTTTATTATCCACGTTTCACTTCTGTATAATAGACTGGGAACTGCCCCATTGTTTTGTAAAACTTTAATTGTGTTTCTCGTCTGCAGTGTTTTCCTAGGGTTCTTCTGATGGTACCGCACATTTTATTGAAAGTCATTAGCTTGTTTTTAATACCGCTGCTGAATTGATAGGTAATGCCACATCCCAGGTATTTAAATGGCTAACTTGTTCTAAAAATTTGTTAGCAATGCAAATTTTGATTTATGTACATAGTTGTAGTTGATGGTGTCTCTTCTGTCTCCTCTCTTAAAAATGGATTTTACTTTAGGTATTGACCATGCTTTCGGATTTTTTTTGATGTTTCCTGTATATATTTATAAAGTGGATCGATCTTAGTTTAACGGCTGGTACTTAAGGGCTTGCTTCTGATTGAACATCGGATTATATTAATTCCCGATTAAAACAGCCAACCAACTAAAGTACGACTACTTTTGTCTGTTATTTATAACTGCGATTCAGTTGATTGGCTGTTTTAATCGGGAATTAACTTAATCCGATGTTTAAGCAGAACCCAAAGTACCAACCCTTAATGTATTACCCCCACACGTTGAAAGCTCTCCGTTTATTTCTGTCTGTACCAGCAGCTTCTCTACTCTTCATTTTACCCAAAGCTTCTTCTACTTCCTGCAATGTGATGTCGACATAGGTTTACAGTTATTTTCTTCCTCGTTTTCTTGATCTGTTGGTCATACCAGGGTTTCTTAGAGTGTCCAATCCATTGTCTTTCTGGGATAACATCTATCTTGGCTGTATATTTTTTATCTTTGTTCAGGTGTTTTAAATGCGCTTAATGCCTGTCATGTACATCGTCTTCTTTATTGCTAATGTATCTTTCCCGACTATCTCGATGGGCTGGTCTTGTAACATTATTTCTTCTTTAACTCTTTATATTTGTTTTCATTTTCTTGTGTTCTTTTTTGCTAGAAAGTTATTATAAGGTATTGGTTTTCCTTGTAGTGCTGGTTTAATTTATTGGTTCCACATTTTAGCCCTCTTTTCCTGTAGTTCTGTTTTGGTTTTCTCAAGGCTTCTGTTGCCGCTTTGTGTATTATTTGTTCTAACCAAATGTCGCTTCCAGTGGGTGTTTCTTATATGTATTTCATTATCCTTGTGTGATATTGTCACCACCTAGGGGCCTACTGCCCAGAGGGGTGGGCAAAATCAGTAAGGTTTATTGAGTCTACACATACAGGGGAAAGAGTATACCCATGGCGGCAATGGTAAAATGTAACATCAAAAAAGTCAAAACAATGGATAAACAGGGCAAAAATGGAATGATGTAAAGTGGGTGGTTGCTTACACTGCTGTGTCTGGAAGGGTAGCGGGTGCGAAGCTCTCCCAATAGCGAACATCTCTTCTCACAAAAGGGCGGCGGGCTCGCACGTAGGTCAGACGAGCGGTGACACAGGGTGCTGATGCTTGACTGATTGTCCCTCGGTTATGAATGGCCCGTATTTATTCGGATTAGTAATGCTAATGTTAAAAGTCCAACACCAGAAGATGATACAAGTGCTGAAAGGCACCGGAATGGATCATAAAGACCTCAGAATTATACAAAACCTGTACTGGAACCAGACTGCCACCATAAAATTCAACGCTGGAGATGAAACAACAGAGGCAGTTAACATTCTGCGGGGCGTACGGCAAGGGTGTATTATCTCCCCCCTGATATTCAATCTGTATTCAGAAGAGATATTTAGAGAAGCTCTGGAAAACGATGATAATGGAATTCTTGTAAACGGAGAACGACTGAATAATATCCGATATGCAGATGATACCGTCATATTTGCAGATAGTATAGAAGGTCTACAACAGCTAATGAACAAAGTGAATGAAGTAAGTGAACGATATGGGCTAGAAATGAACATCAACAGAACAAAATTTATGATCATAAGTAAAAAGAAGAGAGAAAACTGCCAACTATATATTAAAAATATACCAATAGAACGGGTATCCAAACTTGTCTACCTGGGAACCTTAATAAACGAACAATGGGACCACTGACAAGAAATAAGATGTAGAATAGAAAAAGCAAGAGATGCCTACATCAAAATGTCTAAGATCTTCAAAAGCCATAACCTCAAATTAGATATCAAAGTAAAACTCCTCCTATGTGTACTATGGCATGGAATCCTGGACATTGACCGAAGCCACACAAAAGAAGCTCGAAGCCTTCGAGATGTGGCTATACAGAAGGATCCTTAGAATATCATGGCTAGATTGAGTGACCAACGAAAAAATACTGGAAAGAATGGGGAAGGAAAAAGAAGTGATGAAAACGATTAAGAGAAGGAAATTGGAATATCTCAGACATTTAATGAGGAATGACAACAAATACAAACTCTTAAAATCCATCCTCCAAGGAAAAGTGTTTGGAAAGAGAGGGCCCGGAAGAAGAAGGATATCATGGCTCAAGAACCTAAGGACATGGTATTCAAAAACAACCACAGAACTGTTTAAAGCAACAGTCAACAAGGTCATCATAGCCAGGATGTTCGCCAATATTTGAAACGAATAGGCACTAGAAGTCACTAGATATATAAAGTAGCGCAATTGGTAAGGACAATGTGTTAGACAGAGAAAACACTATTTGGAATCAAAATGGCGGAGTTACAGTTGTCAAACGCTTGTCAATTGCCATTTTAAGTTATCACGGGAGGAAGTTCAAGTTCAATCGTAATAAATAAAACGTTGCCATTACAAGTTTTCGTTTTGATTTCTCCTACAAATTTCACAACCTACTCCACATCATACAGTCGAATGCAAAACATTTTGGTTGTTTGTCATTTCATGTCATCTCATGTCAAACATGTCATTTTTTTCAAAGATATGCAACCAAATAGCAACATTTGTCCAACATTTGAATTTACCGCGTAATTTTGGAATCAAAATGGCGGCCGAATTGCGCTACCTTGGAAATCTAGTGACTTTAACTGTTGCTTTATGTGACCAGATTTCGTTAATTGGGGTCGCCTCGCGACAATATGTGTTTAACACTGGCTTCTTGTAGTAAGTTTTGTAGGTTTCTGATAGTTTTAATACACAAGTTCACCCATCGCTTTTCATCGTAAGGTAACGCCAGTAATAATATTTCATTATTAAGTGACAAAATATGTTTCTAGATTTACATGGAGAGCGAGTCGAGGAAGGTTTGGGGGAATTGTTCTTTAGATGTTTACGTCAGAACGGAAATAAGCCTGTTCAGGTACCCGTAACGCAATAAATAAGAATGAAACGACCTTTCAGGCGGCCTTATTTTCAGTTCATCGTCGATACCAACGAAACAGACACGTGCAAAGAACTCTTAGAGCGGTCCGTAAGGGTCGCCATCAAACTTCGCCAAAGGGGCATCAAGCCCGGCGACGTCGTCGGCATTTGCTCGTCGAATCACAAAAATACCTGCGTCCCCCTGATAGCCGCCCAATTCCTAGGGGCGATCAACGCGAATTTCGACTTCAACGTCTCCGAGGCGGTCGTGGTGCATCTGCTGCGATCCGTCGAACCGAGGATCATGTTCGCCGATTCCCAATCCGCGGTCGTTATGGAGCGGTGCATCGCCTCGGCGGGCCTCGTTTGCGAACTCGTCGTTTTCGACGGTGAAAGTGGCGGGTTCGCTGAATATTTGAAGCCCAGTCGAGAAGAGGAAGAGTTCCTGCCTTATAAAGTGGGAAACGTGAGGGACACGGCTATGATACTTTTTAGTAGCGGTACCACGGGGTACCCTAAGGGGATATGCCTCAACCATTACGCTCTCAAAGGACAAGTCTTGTATGACAGGTTTTATAATCAGAGTTGTAAAAACTTGCCTGGTACCCAAACGGTTTACCTAATGTACACCAGGCTGTATTGGATATCGTCCGTTGCTTCTCTAATAAAATCCGTACTCTACGGAGGTGCCAAAGTAATTTGCTCGAATTTCGACGCCGTCCAGGCGTGGGAGATCATCGCCAAGTATAAGGTAACTCGAGCGACGAAAGCGACTCTAGATTTGTTCACTGGAGTACCTTTCAGGTGACGACGATGTTCCTAACTCCACACCTCGCTGTGCAATTCGCAGCGAACCGCCCTACCATCACCGACATTGAGAGTCTATCGGTATTACACATGGGAGGAACGAAGGTTCCTCGAAACCTCATGGCACAGTTGATTGATATTTTACCCCACACAAAAGTCGTCCAAATGTACGGTCAGACGGAGTGCAGTGGCGTCATAGCGACCTTCTCTGCCAGCGATCCAGCCGAAATCGAACTCCAAAGGAAGTACCATGACTCGTGCGGGACATTTCACGACTACGTCCAATGGAAGGTATTGCAGGGGTGGTTTGATAAGTTCGTGACTGTGAAAGGCCAAGATGTCAAAGATGACGCTTACTTTTAGTATCCGATCGTCCAGTATCGTTCCGTGGATTTTATCGATGATTTCTGCCGTAACGATTTCTTTTGGGCAACTCCTGAATGTTCAGCGTCACTTGTTTCACTTTTTACTTTCTCATATAAGGTACCCATATAATATAGTAGGAGAGCCCATGATGCTAAATGTGGATTTACTCGAGCGTCGCGGAGACCTATTAGACTTGGTAGATTAGATTATAGGAAGAGTAAATGGTCCTAAAATGTTTTCACTTTTAGCGGTGGGGGAAGTGTCTACAGATTTTCAAAATTGTAAAAAAAAACAATGACATGGAAATACTGAAGCGCGTCAGATTATAATATTTTTCATGCCCCACCATGTCTCTGATATGAAATATATAATAATCTGACGATTTGCGTGGTGGGGGTGGCTATGCGGAAGGGATGAAAATCGAAAAAAAATTTACTCGAGCGCGTCAGATTTTTATAGGAGGTGTTCAGTGAACCCTAATGATGCTCCAATTTCTTAATCTGATGATTTGGAAGTGACGAAAGCTCGCAGCGAATTTTTGAAAATGTAAAAAAAATCGCCATCTTGAAATACTTGAGCGCGTCAGATTAGCATACTGAAGCTTCATCGTGATGTCCCAGCCACGCTGACCGAAAATCTGACGATTCTTTTAAGGGGTATCGTTAATCTGACGATTTAAAAATATTTTTTTTGAAATAAAAGTACTCGAATAAAAGTATGACATTGACAATTTGTTAACCAATCAGAAGCGATTGCGACAAAACAGCATAACCTTGCTTTTCCCTTCTCTCATGCTTTGACGAACACGTCTCGTATGCTTGTTCTTCTAATTGGTTTACAAACTGTCATTGTCATACCCCCTGACAGATGGCATCAAATTTGAATTAGAGTGAAGTGTCACCTCCGAAATAATTAAAAAAATGTGTAGCAACAGTTGCCATGGCAACCTAATCCATAAGGCGTAATAGAAAAAATGTATTTTCAAAAGGTAAGAAAACGGCAAAGAAACTGGGGCCCCGAGAATTGCCTAGGGGCCCTGATGGGTTTAATCCGACCGTGGGTGCAAGACAGACAGAGATAGAAGAAAAGCGAAAGAGACATAGAGGGGTGGCGTGGGAAGTACATGTTCTACCATAGCTGCACGCTCTTATTAACGATTTTGATTACTTTCGGCTTGCGGAAATCGTCAGATTATATTTTTTCTGTTATTCTGGTATAATTACCTCTGGAATAAAAAAAAGGACCGCGCTTGAGTAAATCCACACATCGATTTTTTGCAATTTTGTTACCCTCCCACTCCCTTAGATTACGCTCAAATCGTCAGATTAGCAAAATGGACACTTGCTAGTTAGTAATTAACCCCCCCCCCCCTTATCTTAATCTGACGCGCTCGAGTATTTCAGATGATCGAATTTTTTTTACTAATCTGACGGGTTCCCCTTGGTGAACCCCCCCATATTTGACTCATACTGGCTGGAGGTACTTATCAATATGTAAGGTATCCTCCCTTATATTAATCTGACGCGCTCGAGTAAATCCAAAAATCCCCTCTTGGGCTCCCCTACTAATAAGAAAAAGTACTGTAATCGTGGTGATTTTCGGAATTTGAGATATTGGCTGTTACGTTACTGTTGGAAGAATTGTATGGCAATTGGTTGCCAACACCTGGTTTGAAAAATAAACTAATTTATTTATCTTATTTACACGTGATTTGGGAAAAAGGCGCCCAGTTCCTCTTCTCAATGTGATGTTATGACTTAAACCTCTCATACCTAAGTGTCGTCACTTTTTCTTGAAAAAAATGTTGCTTTCTAGAAAGTTGATGAATATGGGGGTGGTAATCAAGAGATTCCTTCCTGGTGATTGATCAGTCGACTCACCCTTCTCAGTTCGATATTGTGTAGCGTGGGAATTCCCGTGATTACCTGAACGCTATTTCCTAGAAACCAACATCTTGGTTGGTCTTTATCCTGTTGTAATATTTAGTATTGAAAATATATACATTTACTATTGAGAGCAGGATAAGACGACCTAACGACAGTCACACAAAATATTAACGACTCCAGGAGTACAATATACACAAAATAAATAACAAATTCAAATATCGCCTAACAACTTTATGACAATAAATATTTCGAGGAGTATAAAATGGTTATTGATGATAATTCTCGGAATATTTTGTGTGAGTTGGATATAATACAAACGATACAAATATGTACAACTAAGACTAAAAATGTATTTCTGGACGTTCTGAGGTCCCTGAGTTCGAAGAACATGTTTTTGGAAACGTCTGTATGTGTATGTATGTATGTATGTATGTATGTGTGTGTGTTTGGTTAATGTTTTCTCAGAGACTATAAATAGTGAAAAATTGATATTTTGTATTTAGGCTGGATCCCCTGAAGACTCGCCACTACATAAATTTCATCGGAATCAGTTCAGGGCAAAGGGATTTTACTCGTAATTTTTTTTTATTGTCTCAATAACTGTTCCAGCGTTTTTTTAAACTTTGTATATTTAGTTTACTATTCAATTCTTAATGATTTCCGTTATCGTTATCTTTACCTATCAACGTTTTTTAAACTTTATATATTTACTTTACTATTCAATTCTCATTGATTGTAGTTATCGTTATCTTGATTGATCTTCTGCGAAGGGCCCTCTACTTTTGTGAATTTTCAGTTTTTCGCAATTTTCTCCAAAACGGCTTCACCGATTCTTAACAAATTTTAGATTTGAACTGACCTAACTAATAGCTACAACTTTTATTTGAAACATTTTTTTCTAAAACCTCCCTAAAGGGCATTTTACTCCTAAACATTTCTCAAAAAAACGTTTCAAAAAGGCTTTAGTGTTTTCATTAAACTTTATATTTGAATTAACATATTAGATGTATACAATTTTTACTCGAAATACATATTTTTTTCTAAAACTATCCTAAAGGGCACTTTACTCTTAAGAATTTTTATTTTGTTGTAATAATTTTCTTTAAAACGGTTTTGATGATTTATATCCAATTTCATAACTTAAGTTAGCTGTTTTATGCCTATACATTCCATCTAAAACATCTTTATCTAAAATTGCCCTAAAGGCCATTTCCTTAAGTGCATCGGTTTGTAGAGTTTCAGTCTAACTGATACATCCTCCATCAAGTAAAATTATTTTTATTCACTCCAAGTCTATCTTTGGATTCTTATTTCGAAGTATGAACAATGAAACTCGTTGTTATATTACATAAGTAAATTTATTTATCGTTTCGATAAAGTTAGTTGTATTCAAAAACATTTTTCAGAAACCTTAAAATAAGGGAAAATGTTAATATCTAATACCAAATTTATTCCATAAAACGGTGATAATGTTGCCATGAGTATTTGGTCCGGCCATATGAGAAAGTCTTACAATGTTACACATCGCCATTTTTAAACATTGACATTGACGGAGCAAAGTACCCATAGTATTTATCAAGCCTGTCCTTGGTTTCGGTAATGTTTTGTTGCGCAAAATGTAGTGCTTAATCAGTACACGAAATTCACATTTTTCCATTTTTGTGGAAATTAACGAGATCAACTGCTTTCAGCAGCTTGATCAACATTTTACAGTAGTCTACTGATAGATGGCAGTTGACCGGAGCGGTGTTTAAAGTCACTAGATATATAAAGTATCGTAAACTCCGCCATTTTTGGGCAAAAATTTGGCGCCAAATTTGAATTGCTAATGTTACATAAAAATCAATTTTGTACTGAATAGTTGAAAAAAAAGCACAACTGTATGAACATGCGTTAATAATTGAAATTCAGAGAGGAAGGCAATGAATTAAAAGAAGCAAGCATTGTTTTTATTATTTATTGTTAGCAATTCAAATTCGGCGTCAAATTTTTGCCAAAAAATGGCGGGGTTTGCGGTACTTTATACATCTAATGACTTTAGCGGTGTTGCCATTAAAGTGATTGCGCGGGAAATTCAAAAAGTCACGCACTTATCCAACCACCTTCGTACCATATCGTTAATTTCACCAGCGATTACAACTCGCTTTCCACCAGATCGTGGACACCAACACCGAACAGAGCCTGGGCGTTAACCAGCAGGGGGAGCTGAGAGTCAAACTTGATTACCTAATGAACGGTTACCATAAAATGGACGCCTCCAAGGAATTCGACCGGGATGGGTACCTAAGGACGGGCGACGTGGTGTACTTCAACGAGGATGGTTGCGTGTTCATGGTCGACAGGTTAAAGGAAATGTTCAAGTGTCGCGGTGTACACATCGTACCTTCCGTCTTGGAAGACGTGGTGAAGCTCCATCCCGCCGTCGAGGAGGTCGTGGTCATCGGTATACCGCACGATACCGATGAATACCACCCCATGGCCGTCGTCACCCTAAGGAAGGGACACAGCGCATCGCCTGAAGAAATAGAAATGTTCTACGCGGGAAAAGTTTTCGAAGCGCAAGGGTTGCGCGCAGGCGTTAAGATCGTCGACGAGTTCCCCAGGACGCCTTCCGGGAAAATCATGAAAAATGTTGTCCGGGAAAAAATCTTATCTGGGGAATTATGATGTGTACTCAGTGAGAAAGGGAAAATCAAATTGATACACACCTCTGTCCACTAAATGTTTAAATCAACATTACATTATGTTACAGCGAAGTATATGCATGTACGTATCTTAAATTAAGCTATGAAATGTTGCTTATTATGAACTTTTGCATCTCGAAGCTGTTTTTTAAAATATGGCTCATAAAGCTAAATGAACCTAAATTTAATTTTTGAGTGACAATTCACTGGATAATAATTCTTTCTTGAAACATACGCTACTAAGCGATCGCAGGGTAGTTGTGTGCAGTGACGGAATTCTTATGTTGTAAGTTTCTATCACTAAATGATTAATTTGAGGTTAATTTAGTTTTATTACGCATAATTTTCAAATTTATTTCTTCTTAATACATAATGTCAAACTAATTGTAATTAATACTAATTAATAGTAATTGGTTAGTACTTGTAAACTGTAATCTTTTCAATTGGATTTTTTTGCGAGCGAAGCCGCAACGGGTAACAGCTAACTAAGCTAGAAATCTGTGGTTAATCATACCTTGTTTTAATTATAACAGTAAATAATTATCAACTCCTATCAGTTGAAATAAATGTAATAAATACTTGTTACAAATACAACTATTTGCAGTGTACTTTAATTGAACTTCTACATTCTACATGTAATAATCCAAAACAAACTCGTTATGGATTTTGTACTTCGTAATTGGACATTTACCGTTGCAGTACAATTTGTAGCGTTATGGACTAATATTTATCATTTCTATTGGAGATACTGTAATAATACATTAATTACACTAATTGTCGTAATGACATGTGTATCGTACATAGAAGTAATTCCAAAGATCCGAAATTAGCAATAACGTAATGGTCATTTAGGTTATATCCATGTCGATGGTAATAAAAATTATTTACAAATTAAGTTACGGTAATATCATTATTTGGTACAAATAAAACACTACCCAACCATTTTCCCCCAAATTTTTAATTATGTCTGCACAATTCCATTTAGCACTACGTAACTACAGGATGACATGCAATAAAACTAATGAACTTTATCAAATCCTTATTTAAAACTCTGATATGAAAGCTATTTTATAAACAATAAAATATTATTTGGGATATGCGCTGTAATAAAGCAATTGTGTCTATAATAGATCACATCTATTAGTGTCGTTATGAGGGATTTACAAAATTAGTTTTCTTTATTGTTACATCACCTCAAAACGAGTCATAAGGAATCATTCAAATACAATGTTTTTCGCGAGAGTACTGTAATATTGTGTTTACTACATCGAATAACGTAATGTATGTACGGTATGACTATTGCGCTTCCTGGCGAGATCTTATTAATTGTATTGTAAGTAAAGCTTTTCTAACACCCGGTGTCGTCATTTACTCTACATAGCGGTAATTCCAAAAACCTGAAATTAGTAATGATGTAACGATGATTTAGGTTACATCCATGTTGAATACATGATTAACAATTTAAGTCGTAGTAATATTACGTAATAACGAAGTATTAACAGTTATTAATTTTTAGTTATCTCCACAATTACCATTACATGACTCCATGATGAGATGTAATGAAAAGATTGAACTTTATCAAATCCATAATTCAAGTTGTAATACCATTACTATTTTTATAAATAAAATAATTGTTATTTTGTATGTATACACAATCTAATGCTGTTAAGTTACAAGGTCAAATATACTGTTAGTGCTGTAATGAGAGATTTACAATTTTTTTTTGTAATATTACATCAGCTAAAAACGAGACATTTTGAATTATTTAAGAAAAATCATGTATGAATATAATGTAATAGTATTTGTGTTTACTACACCGAATAATGAAATATAATCCATAATGGAATACGTACGTAATAGTCACGACAATACGTTTATCGTACTCAGTGCCATAATGATTCAGTGATTATCGTACATATTTAGGACAATTTATTTGTGCTGTAATGATCATTTACGTTATTTCCACGTTGACTAATAAATTGATGCACAAATTGAAATTCATTCCTATTTAATTTAAATAAATTCCTTTTTACTATTCTTTAATTTTGTTTCAAATTATTTATTATTTATTCAATGAATTAGCTGACATTATAATGTTTGTTGTAATGAAAAATTACAATTTATTCGAGTAGTCAATCGAGATGATATTAAATCGGCGATGCTTATGAGACCTTTATGGCAGTAAGATTGATTGTACTATTAAATTGCTTTGTGAAGAAGGTAACGGTACTGTATGTTTATGGAATTGATTGTAAAGCTAGGAAGCGTAATTAACAATCCAATGATGTACTGTAATTACTGTACTTTATAGCGGAGTGGCGAACTATTGACGGCACTAGTGTCGTAAGTTCAACAAAATTTAAACTTTGTATGACTATAATTTAACTAATAAAATGGTGGAGTTTGCAATGTGTGCCGTGATAAATCATTACTGTCTAATACTGCCGTTAAGTAGAAATTTTTGGAAGCATAACTTCCTTATCGCGGGCTTCGCTCGAAGCGCTGGATCGGTGAGAGGTATGAGCATCGAAAAACAGAACGATCCGGACGGCCAATTAGGTATTTGCCATATATTTTAAATTAACCGAAATATATCTAAATTCATAGGGACGAACCCTCAGGCAAATTTTATAATCATAAAAAATCATGTAATAGTCCCAGCACCAAGTATTTCAGGTATAAAAAGCAGTAAATGTACGAAAAGTTAGAGGACCAGCGAGACGACCGCTCATCGTGACGTCACTTCGCGTGTAAACACACGGGTCCGTTCTGCAGTCCACAAATAGATTTTTTCGAGTATCTTGGACTTTATTCTTGTTTCCGCTGGAGTGTAGGAGTTAAATTGCGACCAAATTTAGTAATCTGTATTATTGGCGTCGTAAAATAGTGTTTTCACTACACTGTTTACATACGGTGTGACGTCAGAGGGCGTTTTGGCGCCAATTACTAGCGTTTGAATTTCAAATGACTTTTTTTTGCTTGATTAATTTTTTGTTTTTAATATTAATCTAAGATTTATAGGCACATAATCACTCATTTAGACAGTTTTCAAAAAATGTGAAAATACCTAATTATCGCGCCGCGCTAGCTGTTTGGTGGCAACTCGTGTTACATTTGTTTGTATTGTCGGTTGCCTGCTCCAGTGGTGGCGACTGCGGGCTGGATCGTTGAGAGGTATTAACATCGAAAAACGAATGAGCCGGATATATCATTAGCATTAGTAACTAATGATGTATAACAACATTATATCATATATAATCTTATATATAATATAAATAAAGCTATGCTTCCCCTCTCGGTCGTTTCCATAGTGCCTCATTTCATTTTTTTTAATTAGAAAACACATCTAAAAGTCTATTAGATTTGTTAGTTCGCCCGAAGATAAAGACAAATTTCTATTTCCCATCCTCAAATCACTCAAAAATAAGATTCCTCGCCTTGAGACCGTAGAAGGTGTCTTTATAGGTACTATTAAGTTTCTGATTCGTAGTGGCGTGTAGTTGTGGAAATTTCACTAAACTCACCCTTCTCCCTCCCAGAAAAAAAATGACTAGCACGTCGAAGATTGAAATCACACCCTCTGGGGTGCTCCTCTGGAGTTTTTATCATCGCGAAACTTAATAATAGAATCAACAAGAAGAAAAACTCGCGACGTTTTAATAAAATCACGGATTCAGTGGGTCGAACGTAACGAGAGGATCTTAAAGCGAGCGGAGGGGTAGGGCGGGGGGTGCACGAGGATTCGTGTCGTTCTCTTCCCTCTCTCGGGTCCTGGTTAGGGAAGTTCTCCTTCGGTCCAAAACTTTCGCCATTTTCAGTTCGCAAGAACGAAGTGTGAAACGATAAAACCGACTAGTTATTCTAACACCGTGTGAGCGTAGCAGATAAGGGGGTAATATGTTGTGTTACTCGTAAAATTTCGCCTCTACGAGGGAGGAAACGAGATATATCTATGTATATATTCTACGTGTGGGCGTAGTGTGGATTGTTGGAAGTTTTAGAGCGGTTCGAACGAATTTTGAACCGTTGTTGTACTTATAGAGATAAAAGATGATTTACGATTTGTGCGGAACGGGAAATAGAGGACGCGGGGGATGTGTTGGGATATTAAAGGGGTTGGAATTTCATGCGGAATCCCCAGTCCTCGCGGTTGTTAACTTAACTTAACTTTCAACGTCGGTAATCTAGTTAGTTCATTGGCTATACGTTAGATCGGACTCAAATTGTTAACATTAACTTAGACTTTCCCGTATATGAACGCATACAACAATTAATACAGGCTCCTCAGTGTACGTTAATATTGAGTATTTTCTTATTAATGTTTTAAAATCATCACCAATTACCACATCATTCAACCATTAGTCAGGTTGTGGAATGGACACCTACACAACTTCAAAACACCCGCATCGTTATAGTTGAAGTTCAGAAAAGGTTGATAAAAAAGTTTAGCGAGTTTCGCCAACATCAGAGTTTCAATACAACACTTCTGAATTTGTGGATCTTGAAATCGTGGCAAATGCAACCATACCCATTCAGTTATACTTAAGTTTAAGTTAAAGTAGTTAAAGTAAATGGAAGTAAGGATGGTAGCCTATACTTTTGTCTTATTATATTGATTTGAAAACTTCAGCTCAGCTTTCAACAATTTTGAGACTACTACATTTTAGTTTTATCCATATATCTAGATCGTTAGTAAATTTCTATGGTGATTTTCTGTTTCTTTCAAATTTCTTCTATCAATTTTACAAACTGAGCACATCTTCATTATCAATATGTTTATTCATTTTTATTCAATTAATTTTAGATACATCGTTTAATTTTTAATTTTTTCACTACAATATATATAGGTAGGTTCATCTAATGTTTTTAGATTTCTGAAAAAGTGTTTCTTTTAATGATTTTTATTTTTTCCTTACTCAAAGGGAAGTCAATATTATCTAACGTTAACAGGTCGGAAGTGAGTGATTTATAAAAGATGGTCGAATTCATTTAAATGGTAGCTTTAAATAATTTTAATAAAACTATTATTAAAGTACTATATACAAATTCAGACTTTAAAAATCGAAATAGCATCGATTTAAACATCTTATCAAACGTTAGCTGGTAAAATGTTGCTGGAATTTTAAATTTATTTTTTTAAAAAAATCTGGGCCTGATTAAATGTGTTACTTTACACTACGCATTGAAAATTAAAAATTAAGATCAAAATTTTATCGACAATATTTTAGTAAAGGCAGTTTTCAATATCACGTTTTCGACTCTTTAAGACAATGTTATTTTGATGTACAATGTTAGCAGTATCAAAAGTAAGTGAAAAAGAATGTCCGAACACTACATTATTTTTTCATTATCTTTCATTTGTTTGTTTTTCTTTTGATGTGTCCAATTTAGACAAGTAGTACAAAAATCCATAATAACGAGTATACCTAATCACATAACCTCACTCTAACCACATATCATTAATCTCATAGATGGGCAACTCTATGTTGTAGTTCTGCTTACAATTCAGCGCCATGTATTGATATGGCTTTTCTGTGGATCTGTATCCTGCGACACTAGACACAACAATTAAAAAAAAAAGAAAAACGCGTGTTTTTCCGACTTGTTTTGCTTATAACTTTTTAAGTATTGAATTTAGAAGAAAGTTGAACAGAGAAAAAAGTTGCAGAATTGCTGATTACATAGTATAGCATAGATCGGAAATGGAAAAAATTATTAGCGGTTTTGCAAAATAGCAATAAAAAATGAATCGGTCCAAAAAAGTGTTTTTTTTAAATTTATTATTTTAGGCACCTTAAAGTCTAGTTAGGACTTCCATATCACAGGTGGAAAATATTGAAGTCATAATAAAAGAATCCCGTAAATTTCGTTTCGATCGGTTTGTTAGATTTAGCACAATAATTTTACAATCCAGAAAAATCGAAAAATATTGAAAATTTCCAATATTGTTTAAATTTTTTCTGCACTATTCGATTTTAACAAAACTGACTGAGCACATATAAGTGGGAACAAGCTTTCATGTGCTTTTTTCAGAATTAAAAAATATATATCAGAACGGCCACAGTCATTGTTTAAATTTGGTGTCGTTTTTTTGCTTATAAACAAATAAATTATATCCGCGAGTTTTTTTGCTAAATGAAATTCTGAAAACATAGCAGGAAAGTACTCTGAAAGACGTTTCTTTTTATATATAATAAGTTGCTATTTTGTTCATTAGCTTCTCAGACATAACTCCTCAAAGTTGATTAGTGTTTAATAAAATGGCTAATAATGGTTAATAAAGTTACTATTTACTCTCATATCTTAAGAAACAACTGTTTCTCACAGTAACCAGTATATTATTTTTGTTGAAATTTACATTAAAATGATTGAAATTTACATTAAATAAAATTCTTACTTCGAATTTTGACAAATTTGTAAATTTGACACCAACTTTAAACAATGACTGTGACCGTTCTAATGAATATTTCTTAATTCTGCAAAAAAGCCATGAATGCTTGTTTTCTCTTATATATGCCCAGTCAGTTTTGTGGAAATCGAATAGTGGAAATAATTTTAAACAATTTTGAAAATTTTCAATATTTTTCGATTTTTCTGGATTGCAAAATTATTGGGCAAAATCTAATAAACCAATCAAAACGAAATTTACAGGATTCTTTTATTATAACTTCAAGATTTTCTACCTGTGAGATGGAAGTTCTAACTACATTTTAAAGTGCCTAAAATAATAAATTAAAAACACTTTTTCGGCCGATTTTTTTTAGTTATTAATTGAGTTAATTAATTTACTGCAGTGTTATAAAATTGCTATAAGAAAATTGCTTGAAAAAGTCGCTTTAATTTCTTGAAATTACATTCTTAAGGTTTAATTTAATAAATCTAATAAATTTAATATAAATAAATAAATCAATTCAATTAATTGAATAATTAAATAAAAATTAAATTAATAAAATTCAAACGTATGAGTTTTTAACTGGAAACTATATTTTGTTCCCCTTGATTTATCTTCTTCGGATTATCTACATTACAATTGAAAATTTCGAAAATATGACAAATTTCGAAAAATAAGTGTTTGAAGGTTAAATGAACACTTTTATTGAAAATCAAAATAAACAAACAACTCCACAACAATTTTTAAAGGTTATATAGAAAATTCGTTGATAAATATGAATTAGACAAAAATGCCAGCTTCAATTATTTACTCTTTTAATGAAAGGTGCAAACATATGTAACAACGTTACAATAAATTTTATCCCATTTTACCTATTTTCCACCCTTTTACAACGGTAAATTCGGGATTATCTGATTTTTCTGGGCTTATAACGGACCAATGCAGTAAATCTGAACAAGTTTCAAGTTTATTGGACAAACAGCTCAGTATTTTTGATTTTCCTGTATCCGTTTTTTGAACTTTTTAGTTCCAATTTAGCTTTGATTTTGTTACATTACGCCTCTATTGATATGTATATTTTGAAATTACCTCATATACACTGCGTTTTAGCCAATACCTATCAAAATTGAGGTTTTCGCAGAATATACCGGAAATATCACTACATTTTCTACTCCTCCGCACCTCTAAAGTGTTGAACTTAACAATATTAGATTATCGAGAACGAACCGGCTCCGAGTAAATACAAAAGAGCTGCTAATCCGAAGCAAAGGAATGTCAACAGTGCTAATTATGAGCTCCATCTGGAATATTCGTGTATTACCCTTTTTGCGACACCCCCTTAATCAACTAGGACGTTATGACATGGGAAAAATTGCAAATTAAATCTTTTGTCATAATAGTCGTTAGTGTGATAGTTGTTTTCTTAATTAAGTATTAAATAATAATAGAGTAATTAATTAAATTCATTAATTACTTACTAAAGTAATCCACAATTATTTTATTTTGAATAATAAATATATGGTGAATTCAGTTGATTAATACATACATTACTATGGTAATCACATCTAAGCATTCTATCACTGTGTTTTTTTATCGACGAAATGGATATGTAAAGTACTTCGCTGAAGAATCTAATTACAATACAATACAAAAATAGTACTTTAACTTAACTTTCTATGTCAAGCCAAGCTAAACCCCTGAGCCTCTTTACAAATAGAATTTCCCAAAATATTTTTAGAATTATTTCAATTTTACAGCTAATTTGATTTTTCTTACTTGTCAATTTGGTTCGTGGAATCTGAAGTAAACTACCCAAAACTTGGAAAATTCTGTAATGTTTTAAGGGTAAATTAGTTCAACTGAATCCCCTTTGAATTAGTTATACTCATCACTGATTAGGGCCCTAAGCAGTGCATTAAATTTCGTTCTTTGAAATAACTCTTAAAACACCTTATGTCAAAACTGAATAATAATGAATTTGTTACGAAGTTCAATCCTTTCACAGTTGACAATATGATTTATGGTTTATTGAAACATTTCAACCCTTAGAAACTACCCTTGATGAATAAAATTACCCACCACATTTAGTTAAAATCCAAAAGTGTAATTATTAAACGAATAGAAGGGAAAGCATGAATATTGTATCGTATGGTATTTTTTGTTATTTTAGAATTGTAGATTTAAAAAGTATCATCACTATCGTAGATTGCGTTGAAGTTCGATGCAAGTTCAGTTTCCATTGTTTTAAGTGTTGATTTCATCATAACTCTCTTAGTTTTCGTGGTAATGACTTTTTCAAAACTCATTTTAAATGTCATTTTAATTAATACTGTTTATCATTTTTTGGCGAATGCGCTGTTGCCGTCAATCGGCCATTGGTTCGATTAGTACTGTTTTTACTGAAAAAGAAATGAGTAAAATCTTTATAAGCTTCAGTTTTGTTCATAATGACGTTTTTGGTGGAATTTGTGGAACTTTTTCATTTTTTGATCAAAAATTAACTAAGAACTGAAAGACCTTTATAGGCGATTTTTGACGTAGAATATGTAGCACCATTGATTTCTGGGGTTACTTTGAATGTATAATAATTTTCACTGCAGTAGGGGTTGCATCCACTTCCCAGGGTAAAAGCACATATCGGCTTGAACATAACTTGGAAAACCAAGTATATTAGATTTCGTTACTTATTTTTGGAAATTCCAAATGTTTACAAACCCGGAAGGAATACTAAGTTAAAAATCCAATCCCATATATGTGAATTCAGCGACCTACAAACCATAAGAACCTCCTAAGAGCATGTACCTATTATGATGTTTAGTCAAGGGTTTATTCTGATTGGTACCTTTTCCAGAAGGCATATTGGAACGTCCTTCGCTGACTAGTCGTATATTTTATATCCGATTACGTATTCCATTCTGGAACATATTAAACCTTTCCGAATTCATTCTCGACTCATTTCATCATTATATTCGCAATCCTTTTTTCCGGGCGGAACATTTCCGGCAGAACAAACAAACGAAACAATAATCTCCGTCTCAATTCGGGCAAGGATAACATTGAAGAAGTTATTAACGGGGGGAGAGAGAGAGAACTAGAGGGAAAGCGAGAGACAGAGAGAGAGGCATCTCGAGCTCCTCGCGATCTTATCGGTAGTATTCCGGTAAAATATCATGCAATAAATACCTAGAAAACGAGCTCCAGTGATTAAGCAAACTTATACAAACGGCCTAAGAAAAGCGTAACGAAGTGCACGCTCCGATAGAGGCTCAAACAACTGGAAAATGAATTTTCCTTCATCGAATCCATTCGAGTTAATTTACGAGAGACTGTTTATAGACAGATATACGGCCACATATACAGGATCAATCAACCTCCTTCTGGAGTTACTCTTGCAAGAAGCTGATAAGATTTATAATGGGGAATGGGGGGGCCGTCGCGGGGGAACGGCGGGGCCCGGATCGGAGGAATGCGAGAGGAGAGGTGAGTTTTATGATGGAAGACACATTGTGACGATAATATAAACACATCGTAAATATTGGGAAAATTTATCGCGGAGAAGGGAGGAAAAAATGCTAAAGATATAAGTTCCGCGTTAAACGCGACAGAGAGAAATATGGTAATATTGGAAGGCCACAATTATCAGAAAATACCCCAGAAATAATTTAAAAAATTCCTAACAAAACGTTTTAATAAAACAAAATTTTGACCTTCCTATTTAGTGATAAAAAACAAAATCTAAGGTTTTTACACGGGTCAATTTAAATATACTAGTCCTTACGTGATTCACATTTAATCTATATTGTTAATACATTGTCACAATAAATAGTTAAGGGTAGCTTACTTTGGCTGGAGTGGACGGAAGACCAGCGTAACTGTGGTGAACTTGACCGAAGACTAATCGATCTCCTCTTAACCCTCTGCGTTGGTATTTAAAGTATACAAGTTGAAGATTCAGCGTTTTTCATTTATTGAATTTTATTAATTTTCTGTGAATTGCAAATTTAAAAAAAAAAAATTAGTTTTATCAACGATGGTAATAGCAAAATCTAAATTTACTCAAAATCAAATTTTCAACTTCTATATAACGTTTTTAGATGGGTCAGTATAAATATACTAGTCCTTACGTGATTCACATTTAATATACTAGCCCTTAGGTGCTTGACATGTAATTGATACTATTAGTGCACTGTCACAATAAATACCTACTCACAGTTAAACGGTTAAGGGTAGCTTACTGTGACTGGAGGATACGGAAGACCATAGTAACTGTGGTGAACTTGACCGCAGACTGATCGATCTCCTCTTAACTCTCTGCGTTGGTGTTTAAAGTATACAAGTTCAAAATTCAGCGTTTTCCGGTTATTGGATTATATTAGTTTTCTATGAATTACAAATTTTGAAAAATTTTAGTTTTATCAACGATGACAATAGCGAAATCTAAATTTACTCAGAATAAAATTTTCAGCTTCTTAATTAGCGATAAAAAAATCAAATGTAACATTTTTAGATGGGTCAGTATAAATATACTAGCCCTTACGTGCTTGACATTTAATTGATACTATTAGTTCATTGTCACAATAAATACCTACTTACAGTTAAACGGTTAAGGGTAGCTTACTGTGACTGGAGGATACGGAAGACCATAGTAACTGTGGTGAACTTGACCGCAGACTGACCGATCTCATTTTAACTCTCTGCGTTGGTATTTAAAGTATACAAGTTGAAGATTCAGCGTTTTCCGGTTATTCGATTATATTATTAGTTTTCTATGAATTACAAACTTTGAAAAATTTTAGTTTTATCAAGATGGTAATAGCGAAATCGTAATTATCATGACCTGTGGTTGGTCCGGTACATAAGATGCAAGGTTATACAGTATCAAGATTGTACATTTTTTGGAAAAATCCTTGAAATTTCTCAAAAGACTTTTGTTTAAATCCTTAAATCGTTCCTATAGGCCAACGAATAGAGATTTGTCTGCGCACTAAAATTTAACCGGTCAAAACCTATACTATCGTGTAGAAGATAGTTCATAGATGAAAACCCACCTTTTTGCCCCAGCGAAATCGGTGTTGGTATTTTTATAAACAAACTATAGTGCAAAAATGTATTTTTTTCAGTCTTTTACGAATATTGCGAAAAGTAATGAAGGGATCGTTATACGACCAAAGGGATCTTTGTAGGGAATCATAAAACCTAGAAAATGGTTTGCTGCACAACACGATCGGACCATTTTTAACTGATGACATCACGAAAAACCCCTCAAAATTTATCTTTTTTGAAAAATTCCTAGTTTCGACAAATTTGAAGCTGGAAAAACTATCTTCGGGATAATAATAGGTAATAATGTTTAATTTATGTGTGCCGAAGATGGTTTCCTGCTGATGCGCAGTTTTTACATAATCACCCCTTTCGCACCTTTTCGCACTTTTTCTTGCAAAATGTGCGATTTTATGGTAAATTAATTTTTCATTATTCTGCAAGCGGAATTTTAAATTAAAAACCAATATCTTTAAAACGTATATCTTGGATTTTCACGTAAGAAGTGGGAAATGTATGAAAAAAGGCCCTAAATGTTGGTCCGAACGCCCGAAACCGCTTCTAGAAAGCCAGCCTTTTATGCGATTTCGAGCGTTCGGAGCAATATTTAGGGCCTTTTTCGGTCGATTTCTCACTTCTTACGTGAAAATCCAAGATCAGCGTTTCAAAGATAATGGTTTTTGATTTAAAATGTCGCTTGCAGAATTATGAAAAATTAATTTTCCATAAAATCGCACATTTTACAAGAAAAGGTGCGAAAATTGTTTATAACGCGATTGTGCAGAAACTGCGCATTGGTCGGAAACCATCTTCCGCACACATAAATTACACATCATTACCTATCACCAACCCGAAGATAGTTTCTCCACCCTCAAATTTGTCGAAATTACGAATTTTTCAAAAAAGATAAATTTTTGGGGGATTTTCCGTATTGTCTCAGTAAAAAATGATCCGATCGTGTTGAACAGCAAATCATTTTCTAGGTTTGAAGATTCCATTCAAAAGTCCCTTTGGTCGTATAACGATCTCTTCATTACTTTTCGCAATATTCGTAAAAAACTAAATAAAAAATGCATTTTTTGCACTATAATTTGTTTATAAAAATCCCAACACCGATTTCGCTGGGGCAAAAGGGCGGGTTTTCATCTATGAACTGTTTTCTACAAGATGGTATAGGTTTTGACCGGTTAAATTTTAGTGCCAAAATGTATTCTTTTTTAGCTCTATTGGTTGGCCTACTACCTTTTCGTTTCGAACGGATCCAATTGGGTGTAAGTGTTTGTAACTATAGTGCGGACACGATGTCGCAACAATTTCCCAAGCGATTTTGCCATTTAATGAGGCAAAACACCAATAAATACGATTTTCCAGTAAGACTCCTAAGATATCCTCACCCGTTGTCCCTATTGTTTATAAAATAATTACTAGTAGAAGTGAACCCACAACGAACTTTATTTCCCGCGTTATTTCACTTCGTTTGTTTTTCCGCTTCTTGATTATTTAATTCAAGACTTAATCACGAAGGAAACGAACTGAGAAAGATAATTACAAGTGAAAATACGGCGGAGGCATCTATACTAATAAGATACACCTCGTCTCGGAGAGAGAGAGAGGAAAGAGAGAGAGAGAGAGGAGAGAATTCTCCCTTCCCCCGTTCTCCTTGCCGCCGTTCTCTCTAACCGGGGGGAGATAACTCGGTTTTCACCCTTGGCGTTTTAATGGAATTCGAAAATTTGGGGAACATGGAAATTTTCACAACTACAGCTTCCATGTTCGATCATGTTTTAAAACTGGTCGATTGTTGCTTGGATATTGGGAAAATATTGTTCATATAACTTTAGTTATTCAGTTAAGAACCTAATTAAGCCAGGTTTTTTAAATGACCTAAGGTTATTTTAGAAAACTTATACTAAGGCCACTCTAGATTTTTGAGAAATTTTCACACCACCTTTTAAAACAGCGAACAAACATTTTTAAAATATTTCATGATTTTACTAAGTTTCCCTCGGGATTTTTTTTTTAATAACTTGCTATTTAAACTACTACTTAATTAAGTATGAAAAGATATATATACATGAAAATGTGGTAATGGTATGCACATATTTATGCATGCAAATATAATCATTCTAAATATGCAATTAAGAAAGCACGATTAAGAACCTACATTACAAAAAATAGTACTATTATATATATATTTTTGACATTATTGTAACTGAGGACATTAATTCAGTTAATTGTAAGGATAATAAGAAACCATTTATGAAGTGGAAAACCTCATTTCCACTTCAGCGCAGGTATTATTAACTAGCAATTTTATTAACTCTTAAAAATTTCAGATTCTATCCAATTAAGTTAAACATCTTTTTAAAACTTCAAGGAATATCTCAAATTGTCTCTTTTGCAAGAATGTTATTGGTTTTTTTAAAACTTTTTTCCCAATTTCACAACCAACATTGATAAATGCAGTTTGACATACTCCTATTACTTTTTCGCTTTCTAAAAGTGACACTATACTTAAGAAAAGTATTTTTCTAATACAGTCTCGATGAAAGCTTCTTGCAAAAGATGTTAGAAATTGTCATTTGTTGAATCAAACTTCAGACCAAAATACTGTTTTAAGGTAATTTACCTAATAATGCAGCTAATAAAAAGACATAATATATGCTATCGAGAGAATACATTTTTCTGTATTTTGGAAAAATATGCAAAAATATTCCCAACATGTGCAAGTTGGGTAAATAATTTAATGCAGATTTTGGTATCTACAGAAAATAAGATTAAATGGAATTTCTATATTAAAATTTAATTTTCTTTCAAACAACCTTTTTAAATAATGAAAATATTATATTTGGTATCCCTTATAAAATAGGGGTTGTTTAAAAATGAAATTTGTACCAAAATTACCATACCATATTGTACCATATTGGCACCTCTCTTTTTTGTAATTTACATTAATGACATATGTCAGATCCAAAATGATGACTCAAATATTATTTCTTATGATACAGTTGGATTCTGCATTGACATATCATGGGATAAAGTTAAAGAGAAAATACAAAAACTGACGTTGCTTTATAGCTTTACCTAGTCAAAGTAACCAATGTTAATTATTTAGGTATATTAATAGACCAACACTTAAGATGGGATGTTGAGATAATTAGTAAAGATAATAGGCTAAGGTATCCCATCTATGTACTTGCTAAGTTAAAAAAAATTATCGCGCAATAAGTTAATGACAGTAATGTATGGCATATATTATAGTTTAGCAACATATGGGATAATAGCATGGGGATCAGCCAATACAGCACACATAAATATATTACTGTCTATACACGATAAAATTATTAAAATAGTGACAAATAACAATGCATCTAGTCTGCCACTACCAATTAGAAAGCACTATATTTTCAGGTCTGTTGTGCACCACCATGAATCTCTGAAAAATTAAAAAAAACGAGAAATAATAAAATTGGTTTACCTAAAGTAAATAATTCAAAGAAATTGGTAGAAAATCTCATATTTATACAGCTACTTATTATTAGTACCTATAGTAAATTAAATAACGACCTTAAATTATTGCATTCCAAACAATTTAAACCTGTATTGAAGAAAGCTATATATTCTCTAAGTATTTAAATTTAAATCTAATATTTAAATTTAGATTTAAGTTTTAGCTTTAAGATTGTAGATAATAAAGTTTCTTGTAACCCAGTCTGCGTACAGCTGCTTGGCAGCTCTGCAGCGGGCTTGTAGTTAGTTCTGTAAAACTACAGCCTTGTATTTTACTGGAAATAAATTCAAATTTCTCTCTCTCTCTCTCTCTCTCTCTGTGTCTCAAATTATTCTTCAGTTGACCAGCTCCAATACAAAAACAATCCCATACTTTGGCCACGCAAATCTGCCTCGTTGGTAATCATCCTGTAGGGATTCCCCCTACGTCTTCCGTCTTCTTCTCACGTGTATACGGTTGACTTTAACACGGAACACGTAATTTCCATTAGTATGGTGGCACGAGAGGCTATTTTGTAGACGTGCATTTGAATTTATACGATGCTGTCAACAAGATTACACCCTACGCCAATTACACAGCCAACCGTTGACATGATACGCCTGGGGAGGATGAGAGATGAAAACAAGAGGGAAAGAATAAAATGACGTGTAGATATGTTTGTGTTCTATGAGTAGTAGGTATTATATATGGGGATTATTGCGACGCCATCGGTCCTTCACCTTCGCTTTGTAGATTTTTCTACATCTTTCTTTCGACTGACAAACTAAGGGGAAGTGCCACTTACGCTAAGCAGTTAGGGCTATAAGCAAAAGCTTATATTGGGTCAAAATTACATAATATTGTGTTTTTCTATGTTCTCCGGCTCTTTGTTCTGTGCAGGTTTATAAGGCAAGTAAGTAAACAGTACTATTAGCCCAGTAGAATTGAATGAAAAAGGCTTAAAATTTATCGTAATTCAGAACAGGTTGGCATGTGGAAAATGTTTTGTATTGGTAACAAGCAATGGCTCTTTGAAGGAGATCCCAATTTGAAGCGTGGCGTCCTTTTCTAAACATTGTTTGTTTATGCAAACATAGCTAAAATTTGAGTTTTTTTGAGCTATCTCTGAGGCAACTTTAGATAGAGGATTTGAATTTTTACCATTTGTGAGTTGTTAAAAAACGGTTAATTTCAGCCCAAGTATTGTCAAAAAAACATCTCTGTAGCTCAACTGGGACCCCCATTAAAAATTCACCAATTGTTTATTTATAATTATTAAGAACTGAAACTGAAAACGAAAGTAATAAGATACTGGAACTTTATGATACCACCATTTGCAATCGAAAGAAACAAATTTATATTACTGAAAATAAATATTTTACTGACTGTAAGTTCGGCACGCAAGTATAAGTCGTCCTAGCGCGCGCAACGTGGAAAATTGATCGAGCGAGTTCAAATTCACATTGCGATACAATAATTTGTTATAAACAATTATTTTTTCAAAAATACATTTTTCTTAAATATTTGAAAAGTTATGAACTGCACGCAAAAAATTTCTTCATAAAAGTTGTTCTTTTTTGGAAAATGCATATTTTTAATTTGTAAACATTTAACTGCCATTTTTGATGTTTTTTACCATGTTCTACTACCTAGAAAATCCGGAAAAAAATATTTCGATTTTCTGCATGACATTACATATTTGCTTAATGTTTTCTCATTTCCGCTATTTTCATTTCCGAAATATTCGTTATGAAAATTTCGAGCGTGTTTCAAAATTTGACTTCCTCCCCAAATTTTTCTTAAAGAAATACTGTTTCACAGGTACTGAAAAATATACAATGAAAATAAAGTTTTACGATGAAAAGAGATGTCATGAAAAAACTGAAAATTAGGTTTGGATATTTTTTGAGGTTATGATTGGTCTAAAAATTTGGCTAAAGGTCTAATTTTGATGTACTAGTGATGTAAGTTTTCCTTTTTTTGAATGGACTGAGGGAAATATTCACTATCTTAACCTGTTGCTAGGTCATTTGTGGTTTTAGAAAATTGAATTAACTAAAGTCAGGTAATAGTGAGTATCAATCAAAAAATCAAGAAGTCAGTATTGGGTTATGAATATCCTTTTGAAATTTGAAGAAAGTAGGCGGAGAGTTTCAACTGTAAGGATTTTCTAGGAAAACTTATTTTCAAATAATGCCTTAATTTTCGCCTTGTTTCAAAATTAATTCTATTGAAGTGCTATGTCAGCACCAGCATTGCATGTTTTTGCATAGTTTCGTTTTACACTTAAATACAATTAAAACACATATATTTCAACCATTATTACTCTATTTAAATTCTGGCAAATATTCGTGATTTCCTTCTACCGACGAACTTATCGTATCGCAAAACATCCGCACGTCTCAGCAAAAAAGAGCAAAAACTCTTACTGATAAGGGGAATATTCGTACGTTTAGGCAATTGTTTGAGAGAGTGAAAAGCGTTCCAGTTCCGTGTTAGTATCCTCGATGTGCGTTACGTTAAGGTTGATTGCCGGAAAGTCTCCAGGTGAATACTTGCTTATATTAATGTTATGTTATGTTTAAACAAAAGGTTTGACATTATTTGTGCTGTTTGAGGTAACGCGACTTTAACGAAATTGATCTTGTAAGAAATTAGTCTTGTTATATAAGGACTTTCATAAGAGAGTCATACGACATGGAATGTTATAAGTTATAAGAAATCAGAAATGTATTTTTTCATTTAGTTATCCATTTTGCAATTAGTGCCGTTTAAATAATTTAATATTAGTTGGGCATTCTTTGAATACTTCTGGGGGAATTATGTCATGTTCAGACAAAAAAGTATGACATCATTTGTGCTGTTTGAGTTAACGAGACTTTAACGAAATTTATCTTGTAAGAAATTAATCTTGTTATATAAGGACTTTCATAAGAGAATCATAAGAAATGGAAATGTATTTTTACATTTAGTTATCCATTTTGCAGTTAGTGTCATTTAAATAATTTAATATTAGTTGGGCATTCTTTGAATACTTATGGGGATATTTTCGAACATTTTTCTAAGGGGGATCTCTTAAGTTGGTTATGTCAGTTGATATGATTTTTTTTTTCAATATTCCCATAAATATTCAATTAGATTCAAATCTGGAGATTTTGGCGGGATTTTTAATAACAATAAGAATGTTATGACGCAACCATTTTTGTATCAAACATGATGAAAGTTTGGGGTTATTAATTTGCAGGAAATCAAAATTGCCATTTTTGCACTTTCACGAACAAGTTCATTCTTAAAACAAAGCTGAAGTGATCTAAAATGTCGAAAAATGTCTAAATTTGTAAAATTTTGAAAATTCAACGTTAAATTGAAGGAACTAAAAGAATGATTTTTTTATGGCAAGTATTTCATTGGGCATGAATAAATTTTTGAAACAGTAGTAGCATTCAATGCTTTTCTACAGATGAGATATCATTTGAATTGCAACAATTTAAAAGTTAGTTTTTCGGATTAAGTTATATGAACTCTGTTATACCTACTGTTTTTAATTTGTTTTATTCACACATTTCAACAATGGGGAAAGTGAATAATTTTGATTTCATATGAATTTCGATTTTTACGTTAGTTTTGAAATTTTTGAAAAAAAATTGATGACGTGAAAAAGATATGAATGACGTTTCGAAACAACTAAAATAGTCTTAATATCATGAGACTGTCACTCAAGTAAAACTTAGCTTAGTCAATTAGTAAAGGGTGTTCAAGTGAAATAACCAACTTGGCAGAAAATTAGATATATATTATTTTTATTTTTTAAATATTAGTAAGTTTTCCCAATCATCGCCTTTTACACGGCGTCTTAAACGTATGTTTAGGAAGTTCGTCACTCAACGATGTCGAATCTATAAAGATAAGCTGTAAAATGGGAGGTTTTAGGAGTGAAAGTTTCTGAAAAGTGTCCAACACCCTTTGAATTCTAAAAATTGTAGAAAAATCTTAAATGATATTTCCAGAATGATTACGAATCTCTAAGAAACTTCTGAAAACACCTCATAACCATTTCATTTAAACTCGAAAACTTTATGAGTATTAGAAAATAAACCACAAATATTTTCGAAATTCTCAAAATAGTACCATATTTCAGCGCGTCTAAGAATTCTGTAAGGATTATAAGAATCCTTAATGAGTACCTCAAAACATAATTCTTAAGAAGGTATTTCCAGGACGTTTAGGAATCCTGGACGAATAAATCATAAATGGTATATCATGTAAAAGCATTTCCAGGACATTTAGGAATCTAAAATGAATAAATCATCAATGCTATATGCTGCAAAGTAACATACGTTTATTTTGAATACCTAGTCGAATTGTGCAACTATAGTAAATCCACTGAGAAGAAAACATCCACGAAACACAAACGTCGAAATTCAAAGCGTGCGACCAGCTAGCGAATAAGTACAGGGTCGCATTAAGAATGATCGCCTTGACTATAATTTATCTTTTACTAAGATTTTACTAAGGACGTTCATTTCTTTCTTTTCTGTATACATTTAAAATAATGGTTTTCTCCACGCAGCTTAAGTATGTTCCAGGTCTCTTTTTGGGAGGCGAGCAGGGAAGGTGTCTTTCCATAATTGCAACAGATCACAGAAATATGTTTATACAAACTTATATCAAAAACCTGAATAACAATAGCGATACGTTAAAATAAACCATCAACTAAAAGTCCACTATCACCGTCAACGACTTTCCTTAACGCTTGTAAACAGACAACCATAGATCAGACAACTAAACTTGTTAATTTTTCTGAACCGACTCTGTACATCAACAATTCCCGCCAAAAGTTTTATGACTTTTCCACCAATAGCAAACGACGTGTATTAGGTGTTGTCTAACTTTACTACCTTTTCTCGTTTCGTGGATGTTTTCTTCTCAGTGGATTTACTATAGATAACCTGTCCATTTAAATCCTTGCTCTCAATTTTCGCGATTATTTACAAAATTCCATTTTTTAAATATTTTTAGGCGCTTTATTATCATCAACCGTTTTTAAGGTTTCACAAAATTTTCCCTAATTATCCCGCTTCCGGTCCCCCTGGCACCTGACCCAACCTATCGGAAGTAATCTGGGGAGCCGTCAAGCGATGTTCAGAAATGTTTCGCACACACGTACCCATACACACACACACACGCATATATGTATATACACGTAACCATTTCACCGTGAAACCGTTTGCTATTGACAAATCATCCGTACTTTACACTCGCATTAAACTAAACTAACTATACGTATAACATCAGACACGTTATTCGGTAGAAACGCGGAGAGAGATGGAAAGCGGGGAACCACCTGTTCAGGCTCGAATCGTGATTGGTTTTTTAAATCGGTTGATTGGGGACGTCAAAGGAGAAGCTAGGTAGAAACAGACGGGTATAATTAGAGATTACAGGGAATTAATGCGCCGTTAGCTACAGCTGGAGCCATAACATAACGTTAACTTCCTATAGTCAGTTGTATCATTGTTAAATCTCTATGGCATGACCGATTGAACATGTAAAGAAGTAATGATTTTGGTGAGATTGGGAAAGGGGATTCGCCCAAACTCACGTTTGTGTGTTTCACGCTTTAATTATCGCGTCTTAAATTAACTCAATAAGACGTTTCTTTGAACGTCAGTTGCTCCATGGCGGTGATTTAGCGATTTAGCTTAGGAAGTGCTTTGAAATATCCAGTTATATTTATGTGTTAGGTTAGATAGACTGATGGACAGGTTCTATATGAAGATTAAAGATTCGTTGCGTATTAACGCATCCAAGGTGTCATATGTGTATTTTTCACATATTTCTGCAGCATGGCATTTACAAAGTCAATCTAAGATATTATTGCACCTGTACACAGTCCATCAAGTTGATCATTCTATTACCAGATTGTACTACTCCCGTTAAAAAAAATTATTTCGAGGAATAACTAGCTATTTGTATTTTTGGGATTCATATTAAGTTTTCCAAAATGTTTACGAAGGAACTGGTATTGACGTATTGATCATCACCACGATATCAAATTTGTATCATATCTGAAAATAAACAGAAATTGTTGAGCAGTCAGGCCATATCTGTGAAACTTCAATACACACATATCAATTTACAGAGTTGTAAACCTTCCCTCGACTTCTCGGCTAAGGCTCTTAACTCCACAACTCCTTCTCGTAGGGAGTTGAAACTATGTCAACTTCCAGATGATTGAATTGGTTTTGGATTTATCATGAATTTTTGAATTTCATCTATCTGCGAAGTTATAAAACTTCGTTTAACTTCCCGGCTAATGCCCATAACTCCAAAAGTGCTTTTCGTACGGAGTTGAGCCTCTGTCGACTCCCAAATGATACTCCTACTGACACTTTGGAGATATGTTGGCAAAGTTGGTTAGATTAGATTCAGTGGAATTTTTGAACTTCTTTTAAATTCCGATATTACAAAGCTTCGTTCGTGTTCCTAGCTAACGCCGGTAACTCCACAACTTCTAGTAGCAAATAATTGAAACTACGTCGGATTATAGATGACACTTTCACTATTGCTTTGTACAAATTTTGGAAAAGTTGGTAAAGTACAAATTTTTGAAATTTCATCATCAATTCTAGAACTCCGTTTGACTTCTCGACTAACTTTCGTAATTCCAAAACTCGTTTTCATAAGAAGTTAAAACTCCATAAACTTATGTACGATACCTCATTCGATGCTTTATAGAAATTTTGGAGATATTGGTGCAGTTTTAAATTTATTGGAAATTTTTGACTTTCATCGTTCCCCGAAATTCTAAAACTTCGTTTTCTTACCAGCTAACATTCGTAGCTTCAAAACTCCTCTTTGGAAATCAAAACTCTGGAGACCTTTAGAACATGTTTTCATTGGCATTTGGGAAACATCCCGCTAATTTTTAATTTATTAGTTATTTTTAAATTTGATAAATTTCAGAAATTACATTATTTGGCTTCCAGGCTATCATCCGTAACTCCAAAACTCCTTCTCTTAGGGAGTTTAAACTCCATAGACTTGCGAATGATACGTCCACTAATTCTTTATATAAATTTTGGAAAAATCGGGGCAGTTTTTGATATTTCACAAATTTCCATATTTAATTGATCTTCTCAGTAATTACAATATATTGTTTGGCTCTCAGGCTATCATCCGTAACTCCAAAACACCTTCTCTTAGAGAGTTGAAACTCCATAAACTTCCGAACGATACGTCCACTGATTCTTTATACAAATTTTGGAAAAATCGGGGCAGTTTTTGATTTTTCACAAATTTTCACAGTTAATTGATCCAGTCCTCCTCAGAAATTACAATATATTATATGGCTCCCAGGTTATCATCCGTAACTCCAAAACTCCTTCTCTTAGGAAGTTGAAACTCCATAGACTTCCGAACGATACGTCCACTGATTCTTTATACAAATTTTGGAAAAATCGGTGGAGTTTTTGATTTTTCACAAATTTTCACATTTAATTGATCTCCTTATCAGAAATTACAATATATTATTTGGCTCCCAGGCTATCATTCGTAACTCCAAAACTCCTTCTCTTAGGAAGTTGAAACTTTATACTCTATAGACTTGCGAACGATACGTCCACTGATTCTTTATACTAATTTTGGAAAAATCGGTGGAGTTTTTGATTTTTCACAAATTTTCACAGTCAATTGATCTCCTTCTCAGACATTACAATATATTATTTGGCTCCCAGGCTATCATCCGTAACTCCAAAACTCCTTCGCTTAGGGAGTTGAACCTCCATAGGCTTCCGAACGATACGTCCACTGATTCTTTATAATAATTTTGGAAAAATCGGTGGAGTTTTTGATTTTTCACAAATTTTCACAGTCAATTGATCTCCTTCTCAGACATTACAATATATTATATGGCTCCCAGGTTATCATCCGTAACTCCAAAACTCCTTCGCTTAGGGAGTTGAACCTCCATAGGCTTCCGAACGATACGTCCACTGATGTTTTGTACAAATTTTGGAAAAATCGGTGCAGTTTTTGATTTTTCACAAATTTTTACAGTTAATTGATCTCCTTCTCAGAAATTACAATATACTATTTGGCTCCCAGGTTATCATCCGTAACTCCAAAACTCCTTCTCTTAGGAAGTTGAAACTCCATAGACTTCCGAACGATACGTCCACTGATGCTTTATACAAATTTTGGAAAAATCGGTCGAGATTTTGATTTTTCACAAATTTTCACAGTTAATTGATCTCCTTCTCAGAAATTACAATATATTATTTGGCTGCCAGGCTATCACCCGTAACTCCATAACTCCTTCTCTTAGGAAATTGTAACTCCATAGACTTCCGAACGACATGTCCACTGATACTTTATACAAATTTTGGAAAAATCGGAGCCGTTTTTGATTTTTCACAAATTTTCACAGTTAGTTGATATTCTTCTCAGAAATTTCAATATATTATTTGGCTACCATGCCATCATCCGTAACTCCAAAACTCCTTCTCTTAGGGTGTTGAAACTCTATAGACTTGCGAACGATACGTCCACTGATTCTTTATACTAATTTTGGAAAAATCGGTGCAGTTTTTGATTTTTCATAAATTTTCACAGTTAATTAATTGATCTCATTCTCAGAAATTACAATATATTACTTAGCTCCCAGGCTATCACCCGTACCTTCAAAACTCCTTCTCTTAGGAAGTTGAAACTCCATAGACTTCCGAACGATACGTCCACTGATTCTTTATACAAATTTTGGAAAAATCGGTGTAGTTTTTGATTTTCCACATTTTTTTACAGTTAATTAATCTCCTTCTCAGAAATTACAATGTATTATTTGGCTCCCAGGCTATCACCCGTAACTTCAAAACTCCTTACCTTACGGAGTTGGAACTCCATGGACTTCCGAACGATACGTCCACTGATGCTTTATATAAATTTTGGAAAAATCGGTGCAGTTTTTGATTTTTCACAAATTTTCACAGTTAATTGATCTTGTCAGAAATTACAATATGTATATTATTTGGCTCCCAGGTACCCGTAAATCCAATACTCCTTCCCTTAGGGAGTTGAAACTCCTTAGACTTCCGGACGATAAGTCCACTGATGCTTTATACAAATTATGGAAAAATCGGAGCAATTTTTGATTCTTCACAAATTTTCACAGTTAATTGATCACTTTCTCAGAAATTACAATATATTATGTGGCTCCCAGGCGATAGCGATTCGTAACTCCCAAACTCCTTCTCTTAGGGAGTTGAAACTTCATAGACGTCCACTGACGCTTTATTGAAATTTTGGAAAAATCGGGACAATATTGATTTTTCACAAATTTTCACAGTTATAATTGATCTCCTCAGAAATTACAATATATTATTCGGCTCCCAGGCTATCATCAGTAACTCCGAACTCAGAAACTCCTTCTCTTAGGAAGTTGAAACTCCATAGACTTCCGAACGATACGTCCACTGATTCTTTATATAAATTCTGGAAAAAATCGGTGCAGTTTTTGATTTTTCACAAATTTTCACAGTTAATTCATCTCCCTAATTCTAATACTCCGTTTAACTTAGCAGCTAACGTCTGTAACTGTAACTACTCGAAGCTGCAACACCGGAAACCTTCAGTATGATTTAGGGGAAAAATCGGTTTACGAATTTTTGAGTTCATCAATCTTAATTGTAATTTTAATTAATCAAAATTATTAACCAGTATTTTCAAGAAGTCCGTAAGTCAAAGATGGAGGTAATTAAATCGAGATAAGTATTTTCAAATTAGAAATATGTAGAGTAAATTGAATAAAATAGAAACGGTATTTGGGTTTCCGGGTAATGTCCATAACTCCAAAACTCCTTCTCGGAAGGAGTTGAAACTCCATAGACTTCCGGAGTATACTTCCGCCAATGATTTACACAAGTTGCGAAAGAGTTGGTGCAGGTTTAGATTTAATGTGATTTTTTAAAATTTATCCATTTCCATAATTTTGTAACTTTGGAATAGCTAATAAGTCTGGGCTGTAACCATTTTTGGAATTGTCTATTCCAAAATGTCGAAATGTCTATTTTATCTATTCTTCGATGTAACTTGGATTTATTCTGTTACAACTCGTACTCTTTCTGCCAAAATTGAACCTCTAAACTCTAGCTTTAATTTATCAGTTTGGTTCAACCGTCCTGTCATCGGAAGGAACAATCAATACCAAGCTCGCATTATTACTAATGAATAACCTTCCATTACTGTTCCCTCCTCGTCTCAAATCACGTAAATAGGAATATACCCAACGGTCTAGAGAGGGATTCTTTCGTTTAATCTGGAGAATTTCACACATTACTGCATATCTTAAGCGTTTAATATTCCCTTCGGCGAGGAAGGAACGAAAAAAGAGTCGTCAATAGCGAGTCAATACAATGGACAAGTCCCCCTTCGACGTGTGTACAAGATTGAATCGGTTCCCAAGCAAAATAGTTCCGCGCCCCTAAATAACCATACCTTTACATTAAATAATGTAAGGGAGAGAACAAATATATAATTTGTAACCGAGGATGTGATTAAAACACCCGCTGTTGAGAACTGAAAATCGGCAGCAGAGAGGAGTGGAGGACCTGTCTCGCGCTCTCCCTTTGTTTGACTCCTAAGAAACATTTAAATTCGGGGCGTTTTGCTGGAGAAAAGGCGCTTTTTGTGTCCCCCGGAAGGGAAAGAATCGGGGGGATGGACGGAACTTTTGTTATTACGCACTTTACGTAAATGCATTTTGATCGTTTTTATTTTGACTGGAGGCCGCCCTTCACCTTTCAAAAAGGGACGAGGGACAAGGACTGGGGGAGACCCAGAACGATGTAGAGGAGATTTTTCTTGTGTTTAAGGTCTAAATGAAGTTTACGTTGATATTTCGAAAAGTTTGTTTTTCCTCTCCCTTTGACATTTTCAATTACAAAGTCTGTCGTAGAGCAAATTAAATCAAGATATTCTGTATTGTTATTTACAAAAGAGTTACACAATTTAAAAAAGCGTTTAATAGTTATTTAAGGCACTAGTGTTATGTTGAGAATAAGTCACGCAGGCCTCGTGGTATAAATTCTGAAGTGACTTAGGAAACATAACATGCGAGTTGCATACAATGTTTTATCCAACAAGTGGAAGAAATCTTTTTTTATGAGATAATAATTAATAAGCTTTGTTGTGATCCAATCAAAGCTACTTGCGTCTCAATACCCTATAAATGTCAGAATGACTTGACAGCGACTTTTTTTACATTTTGGTTAAAGCAGGTTGTTTGTTTGGTTGCCACGGGCAATAAATAAATAAATAGAATACTACTTTAAATATGAACGTGAGTTATTTGATAGTTTACCTGTCTAAAATGATGTTTATAATGACAGTCATAACTGTCATGTGTTGGATAATGAAAATTTAATGTAGCAACATGACAGTTTTCTACGGAATGTTTAAATAATATACCCACTTTGGTTTAGTTATTTGACTTTCCTTGTATTGTAGCTTTGAAAACACCTGGTCTCGTTTTCCAAGTTAAGTTTTTTGGAAAACACCCGCCTCCCTCTTTTAATTGGAAGACCAATAGAAATCTGATAGTTCGTTTACGTCTTTTGTTACAGTGTTCTTATCAAGAGCATCCGGGGGAAGATGTATATCTTTACGTCCATCTGAGGAGATCCAACAAGATCGAAACGCCTTGTGGATTAGAAGGAGGGCCAAGTTAACAAGCACCGTAGTCACTGGTGCAGTGAGTCGTGTTTCCAGTGTGATTTTCATTCCTGAATGTCGTTGGTGGAGGTAAGTCAAGTTTTCCTCTTTGTTAACTTGTTTATGTGTGAATTCAAACTTGGCAGTGTAATTTTGAAGTCTAGAAAAGGTGTGAAGGTGCTTTTTGACTAGTTATCAGCAACTATGAAGCTGGCAACCAAGAACAGATTTGCCAATTTTTCAAAGTGACGTTTTTAGCAGACTGCTGATAATCGACAGATATTTTATCAGTACCGTCTCAAAGAAACAAACAGTATATGACATTTCACAAAATATATGTTATTATTAATATGTTTTTAAAAACTAATACTAATTCCGAACGAATTAAAGAAGAAATTCAACGGACATATCAATTAAAAATTATTGTATTATTTAGCCATCATAAAAATAATCAGTTGCAATAGTATAAAACAGCAATTAATTAACCGAGTAATCGTTTCTCAAAATATATGCATGGATAATACTATTTTTTTTCTAGTTAATAGGAAACAGTAGAATAGTATATTATTATACTAGTTTAATAAGACAGAGTATTGCCACACGATAGTTTTAAAGCACGACGAGCGAAGCGAGGAGTGCTTTAATAGAACGAGTTTACTAATTGTGTAGGTACTAATTTAGCCTTGACGTCTACGCACGTCTCCATGATAGGCTGACGTACCAATCTAACAAAACTAAAAGTTACCAAAAGTAGTGTAATAATGTGAATATTATTACACTACTTTCGGTGTAATAATGAGATCATTAGTAACGCAAAGTAGACGCAAAATTAATTTCTTCCCAATATATTAGTAAACTGCAGTAGTAACTACACACAGACGATTGACTTCCGAAGGGTTTAGGCAGGTGAAGTAGTTGTTTGAACTTTTTAGAGTAATATTGCATTAAATTTTTGTTAACAAATTTTTTAAAGTTGATAGGAAAGACAACCAAATTGACATTTTGCAAAAGAGGCATTCTTTGAATAACTGATAAGGATCTTGAATTTTACTAAAACTTTGCGAATTTGTTTCATGTGATAAGATAAAGCAAAAAAAAGTTGCTAATTAAGTCCAGGAGGTGATCTTCCTGCTCTTGGCGCGCAATTCAAAATTTTGACAATTCGGTAGAGCGGTTTTTCTTCAATTTTTTTTAGTGACAATACTTACTAAAAAACATTTTTTGACTGTAGAAGGTTATGTAAAATTTTGTCAGTTTTTCGATAAAAACATTTCTGATTCCCGAGAAACACCAAAAGTCTCAAAAAACTCGTTTTTTCTGAAATTCTTCATTTTTATAATTTTCCGCATTGTTTTGTTTAAAATCTAACATTTTTATTTGATTCCGTACAGTTTTTTTTACCGCTGGTTCTCAGTACTTTTCCAAATGCGCTGGTTTTGTAACAAATTTTACTATTTTAAAATTTTCTTCTGTGAAGAAAATTTAAAAAAAATCACGTTGTCGAATTGTCGAAAATTTGAATTGCGCGCTATGACCAGGTGGATCTCTTCCAGGACCTAATTAGTATGTTTTTTGTCTTATTTTAGCCCATAGAATAAATTTTCAGTGATTCAGCGAAACCCCAAATCCACAGCTACAAGATTTATTTAAAAGATGACTCATAAATAGTATTGTACCGCGAAATGTAAACAGCAGCCCGAAATGTGTTTACTCTTTACGGACGGCGGCTTTCTTCAAAGGAACGCCGCTACGCTTAATTGAGTCCCGGCAACATCTTATTAAATAAGAATGATTTATTACCTTCTGGACGTTTCTACATAAAAAAGAAGGTTCGAGTTATTTCAGGAACCATCGCGAATACAATTGAGGTGTATATAAGCGGGCTTGCGGTCGGAGATTAGATTAGACGTGAAGCCGCGAGTGAATAAACAAGCCGAAAAACGGACAAGCGAGAGCGTATAACTAAATTAATAATTAAGAGTGCGATATAAATTAATTAGTTAGGGAATAGTTAAGTTAAATTAAGTAGTGTGTAGTGTGTAGTTAGGACGGTGTAAATAAATTAGAAATAAACGTTACAGTATTATAGTAATATTTCACAGTAAACTGTGAAAATAGGATTGACACCTTTATCATTCGAACTTCTTCTCGTATAATCTTGTTAAATTAATCCCATTTGACCACTGTTACATTTTATTGCCTTGTGATATATTATTATTTAGGCAAGAGGTCAATCTGGATTTTCTGTTAGTAATTAGCATATAATTACAAAACTTACCGATATTTCCATCGAATCTGATACAATCAGCAAACCACATTTTTATTAATTACGACGTACCTACCTACACAATTACTTTAGAACTCCGCAGGACGCCTTCGGTTCCTAATCTCCAAAAAATCATCACCGTTCCGACGTTTCCGACAAAAGGAACCAGAATTAACGTTTATGTTACTCTTTCATTGTAACAGTTAACATCCCTTTAACGAGGGGTGGGACCGTGCACGTACAATAACGAGGTGTCCTGCGGCATTCCGACAATGAGAAAAAACTTTCTAAGTAGATCTCTAAGTGGATAAATTCCCAGTGGAAGAATAGGAGAGAAGGAGTCGAGTAATTAGGCGGGTAGCTCGCTGGGAAAATGTCGTTTTAAACGTTTAAACTGTTTGTGCATTCGTAATGTATAGGAACGAAGTTAGCTTGAATTCGATGGGAAATCCATGAAGTGATAATCACAGAATCGAATGTACATGGTGTGTTTTGCAGTATAAATGAAGTAACAGTTAAGCAGCCTTTTCAAGCTAAATCAGTGTTGCCCACGAGACGAGACGAGACGAGACTTTGAAAAAGCTCGTTGTGTCTCGCAAAAAAGTGGAAAGTCTCGTCTCGAGTCTCGCCTCGCAATAAAAGTCTCGTCTCGTCTCATGTCTCGCGCGAGATTCTCGCAAATTTCTTGCAAAATCTCGCGATTTCGTGCATATCTTATATTTTGCTTACTTACTCGATACTTCGAGACTTTTGCGAGACTCTCGTGCGAGATTCGAGACGAGACTTTCTGAAAATCTCTTGAATGTCTCGCAAGGAAAATTTAAAGTATCGTCTCGAGTCTTGTCTCGAAAACGAGACGAGACGAGACGAGACGAGACTCTCGCAAACGAGAATATCGTGGACATCACTAAGCTAAATACACTATCGCCTTACCGTTTACTGAAGGGTAAGGATTTCGTACAATATTACGGTTCAAATATTGTAATATTGACATTTTACATTCATCTATTTATAAATTTGATAACTCGGCTCGTAAGGTAAGGACAAACCTGTCCATTTTCCTCCCGCTTTTGTCACTTTTTCTCGGTCGATTTCCGTCGGGTTTCGGAAAGGCCACACAAATCAACCGAGGCGGCATTTTATAACAACAGACCGAAACAAAACGACACATTCACACATACACACGACGACGCCGCCGTCGGCGTCGCCGCCGCCGCCGCCGTGGATAGATAATATGTGTCATCCGGCTTTCGCAATTCATAAATACGCGGAGAGCGACATATCGGGGGCCTTTGGCGGTTTTCCTGTCTCCAGTCGGGGGCCAGGAAGCGCGCTAACAAATGGCTTTGTGACATCATATTTACACCCTCGCCAACAGAAATAAAATATATGTCCGTTCGAATCATTGGGCACGACATATGAGAAAACGCCCGCTGAGACGTACAACACGTACGTGTGTGTGTATGCTCATATGTATTATGTGTGCGTCTACCCGTTCACACATTTTCTACTCTTACAACTGCAAAATATTGAAAATTTAGTACCTCAATGGTAAACGCTCTGTAGCTGGATTCCCTAGAGAGCTTTCAAAACAAAACGTATTGCTTAACGCATCGTCAAAGTGAACTATGGAAGATGCAACCGTTTTTCGATAAATAAGTTTCACTACCGTCTATATAGAATGATCAGTTATCACATGATAAAAGAAATGATACACCAAATGTCTCTAACAATATTATAACGTTTATTCTAATTTATTTACGCACTGTCTTAACCCTACTTAATTTATCCAGACTATTTCCTAACTAACTAATTTATATCACACTCTTAACTGCTAATTTATTTATACAATTTCACTTGTCCATTTATCGCACTGTTTTCACTCACGCGGCGGCTTCTCGTCTAATCTACCTCTTTGTCCGCGGCGTTCGCTTTTATAGCCCTCCATAATGTAGTCCGGAACCTTCTTGATAGTGCTCGATTCTTCTTTTCCCTAATTTGTTTGTTCTAGAAACGGCCCGAAAGTAATAAATCATTCGTTCTTTAAATGAATATTCGCGATTATTCTGGAACTGTTTTTATGACCCAATTAGCGGAGCGGCCTCCCTTTGAGGTGGGCCGCCTCGTCCGTAAAGGAGTACGCTGGTTGTTTACATTTCGCGTTACAATATTTATATGATCGGGAAAGGTATTGTTGAGAAATAGACGAGATCGCTTTACTACAAATTACAGACCACAAAACAAGACATAATTTCCTTTGGTTTGCCTTGCTTTAATGTTCTTCTGGAAAATATTAATTTTTCTTACAAGGGGACAAGGGACAACGCTTGTACCGATTTTAATGATATTGGTATGGTAGTCCATTTGGACCTAAGTCGTGCTCTACTGATGTTACATTCTATTATCAATCGACTCATTATCTCTTTAGAAATAATTTGTTCAATACATATTTCGTCGTATCAGTTACCATTTGGACACAAAAACTAAAATCGTATGAATCCATTGATAATTTGTATCGTTTTTATTTAATAAGAAATAAATAAACAAATTAAGTAACTTGTAAATTGGATTTATCGTAAATTCTCAACATGGCAACCATTTTTTTAGACACAGACATTAATTCGATGTAAAAACATAAATTACACTTTCTTCGACATTTCTACCGGCGGCGGTCAACTCGTAAGAAATTTTAATACCCGACCCTAAGATCGGTCAACTCGTAAGCGAACCGGCAGGTTAATTTTTAAAGGGTAGTTTTGGATGAGTCAACTCGTAAGAGGATTCTCAGAAATAATCAAGAGGATGGTGAGTGTAACGAAGTCGTTCGGATATTTGTTGAAACTAAGAATATGAAATAAGGGGGTGGTTTGTTACGTTCCAGCTAAACGGTGACGATGTGTTATACTACTATTTAATAAATAACATGAGTAAACATTTTAATCACAATATATAACAAGAATTAAAAAACTGACTTTATAATATTTGCATGGTAAAGGATATTAAACCTTCTTGCTGTCCTATATACAACTAGATTTTCTAATAACACGAATTATAATTCTAATAAAAATCACAATACATTTCTCTCCTTGAATCTGAAAATTTAATATGATACATGCGAGTATATGTATGTATAAGTGTATATCTGTATATCAACTATCTAAAATCGTGTACTCGCCGACCCAAATAAACTTAAGAAAGGTTAAATAGTACAGACAATAGAATTTACAACCCTTACGAGTTGACCGATCTCGACGAAGGTAAAATGCGGACCGGGATTAATCCTTATGAGTTGACCCGTGCCCATTTCTACATTATTTCGTATTGACTGAGATAAGTTTTGTATTCTTTCCCAAAATTCTTCTGCATTTGTATCAGCAGAATGAAGTTCACGTTTCCATAGTCCCCATAAAGAGAGATATCAAATCTGTAATCACTGTTGTCGCAACAATTGTAATTGTAAAAGCTGCATCAATCAATGGCCAGTTTTCGGAAAAATCCTGACTAACTTAAATTAACAGTTATGGTGACATACAGTAATCCGAAGAAAACTAAGTTAATAAGACTTCAGTGGTCATAATAACTAGCTATAATATATATTAATATATAGTATGTTATATAATATATGTGATTATTAATAATAATTGGATTATTAATGGGACAACCTCCTTCTGTTGAAGTTAATAAGACTTCAGTGGTTCTAATAACTAGCTATAATATATATGAATATATAGTATGTTATATAATATATGTGATTATTAATAATAATAATAACATTTTATAATACCCGTTAATACCTTTTCGGTTACCCATCTGGTGAGTTGGGCTTTGGAACACCTCCTTTGAAAAGATGCCCTTCACGTGGACACGGAGAAATCTGATTTCATTTACTTTGCACTGCAAATGGAAGTTACAATATTCCTTAATTTAGAATAACTCCCATACTACACCACATACGGGAATTTCGTTAAAATCCTCGCGTTTGTCTAGTTATACCCTACATTGTTTCAAGATATCAGCCGGATCTAGTCAAGATTAATCAAGCTATTAGCGGCAGACGGGAAACTTATTTAAACTTTCGTTTTTTTTTTTTGGCGTAGAGCCTCGGGGCTTAGATGTTACGCGTTACGCCCCTCATTTTATTAATTTACTTGTTGCTTTAAAAATGAACAGTAAGGAGCTAATGGCATGTTGCCCATTCAAACCGGTAGTGTGTTTTTTAAAATTGTAAATAAATCTCTCCATTTAGGCGATTTGATCAAATTACATTATATATGAGGTAATTGCAAATTATTCCTGCCTAAATGATACTCGCTTGAACTCTCGCTGATAATGCCGTTGGTAAATCACATAGGTATTTTCGTCTGTATAGACAGTTCATTGTGGCAATTTCTCCTTCTTGTGAGGATCAATTAGTAAGAAGATATTTGTTACAATTTGTACAGCTTCCCACCTTTCTTGCCTTTCGAATAAAGAGGTAATATGACATACCTCCAAAATGGTGAAAGTTCTTAAATTTGTTGAATGTATGGATCTATTAATATGGTTTGTTAAAAGTTGAAAGTACCTGAAAAGTTCAATAAAAGAGTTATAATTGATTAATAACTGATAACCGCCTATTGATTTGTTTCTTCTAATAACAGATTATTAGATTACATAAGTTTTATTAAATTATATATGCATTCAGTACGATTTTTCTTTTTATTCAAATGGTAACGGACACAACAACAAAGTTCACTACTGATTTCCTTATTGAGCGAAGAAAAATAATCCATAGTAAACTTAAAAAATTAATACATGACTATTGTCCACATGGAGTACCATACGAAATCTCATCAAAATCGGTGCAAGCTTTCTCTTGATAAAAGATAAATTAACATTCTTCTTAAGAATTTTGTAGCAGAATTTAATACTATACTTTAAGCCTCATAATGTATGGTTGAGTCATGACTCAATCTATTAGAGAAATCTTGTACTTACACTCATTATGCTGAGGAAATAAGAAAACACAGTAGAGATACTATTGAGCACTAGCTTTCTTCCATCAGCTCACTAAATTCGTTTTTTAATTTCCAATATTTTCTTTTCCCATATTTCCAATACTTTACTGTCCTCAAACGGTTTTCGTGGGCTGTTGCGGAACGAGATCAGCTTGAATGGGTATCAGGAAGTACGCAGATTTTTGATTATGAACGAGACCTATTCCTTAATTCATACTTATCCTGGGGTGGTTAAATTTGTCGACTAATAATCTTTTATCTTTCCTCTCGACGATTCCGTTCGAACAGTTTCATTTTTCCTCATCTAGGGGGTGCCAAATCGACGGCAATATTTACCCGACAGACATCTTGACTGTGCATTATTAACAATCGCAAATTCGCCGATGTGACAATGTCACCGTCAGGGGTTACCCATTATTAAAGCCAGGCAAAGAGGGAGCAGGAACACGCACGATAATATATTAAAAGGTGATGACAAAAAATAATGTGTATTAATAAAGAAAAACCGAATGAACACGCATAAGTACATTTGTTATAGTCGAGTGATGATCGTAAAAAGAGTCAGTTTAGGATAAGTAATGGCTCCCTGTCGCGCTTGGACCCTGTCGATACCGTCATACATGGGCATGGCCGGTCCTCTCTTTTGCCGTTGTGCATCCCTAATTTCCGTTATGCGATTAACCACAAATCATATTATATTTGCACTCGGAAGGTTTCGCTCTCTTGCCCATATCGCCCATTCGTGGATGCCATTGTTGTTAAACAAGGAATTAAAAGTGAAAGAGTGCACGCATTTTCTAGTTCGCTTAGGATGTTGGAATTGTCGAGAGGACTTTAGGTCGATTGTGGGAAGGAAATAATGGGGGCAAGACAGGGAAGGAATCGACTCGAGTACTCTATTAATTCGCTGTTAGTAAACTGTACGTACAGACAAAGAGTACACATATACGTGTACGTTATGATTTATTAAAGGTTTTCCCTACACCGATTAGGTTCGTCAGAGGCTTATAGTAATTGGATTATTAATTGAGGTGGGATGTCAATAAATCCCTTCATCATCTAATACACCTACGTATGTCACACTTGAGCATTAACAGAAAAATACAAAAATTGTCAATGTCACATTCTTTCAAATCGTTCATTAAATTGACTAATATGATCATCGTGTAAAAAAGCGAATATACATAGTTTGAAATTCATTTGTAAAAAACGGTAAACAAAAATCTTCTTCTCTCCATACTTATTCTATTAGAATTAATTAAGAAGTAACTAAACTTAAATAAATACTGTTTGATTAGCCCTTTTCACTAAACAGTGGTTAATACACTATATTACTTTGGAAGGTGTTAATTTCCGTTTAGTTCCTGCGTTAGTTTCTTATATTCACAAACGTAACAAATACGATTTTGTATTTTGGTTTCACCTTTACATTAGGAGCAAACCTGAATTGTTGTTATGGGCATCTTCAGGTTAAATAACTTGAGAAGCATTGTTTCCTTTTTTTATAGTACAAAAAATAGTTCAATTAATACATTACAGTTTGTTGAAATTAATTAATCGCCTAAGCGATAAATAATTTATAGTTTTTTAATGTCCCCATAACAATCTTCATCGTCTTCAATCTTCAATCTTCGCAAAGATTTTTCCACCAATATTGAACAATAGAATAATAATTTCTATGGGATCCAGTTGTATATCCACAAACGTACTTTCTCAGTTCGTCTTCTCCTTTTTGACACATGATGTCAGCATACTTAGGAACCGATTGTTCTCAATATAATGCAGGATGTTCATTTATGATAACCGCATCTCTATGTTTTTCCAATAAGACAAATTTTTTAGATAAAAAAATAAGACAAAAGTGTGAGAAACTCATTGCTGTCACTTACGTACGAAACGGTCAATACAGTTAAAATTTCTAATGTTTAACCATCGGGCTAGGTCCGTTCCTGAAAAAAAGGTACGTTTACGTTATATTTTCACACCAAATGTCAGTAAAATTAAGTGTATAGTTTAGAAGTTATTTAAAGTTCCAAATTTGACATACTAGAAGTCAAAATTGATACATACTAAATAAATTTCATATGAAACACTACAGTACTATATACTAGAGTATATAGAGTAGGGTATAGACATACAATCAGTATTGTTAGGTAGGTATTTAAATACATGTATTTAGAAATGTATTTTAAGTACTTTTTATGTATTTAAATACATAGTTAAATACATAAGCTTAATTTGTATTTACTGTGTATTTAAAATACATTTCTTCTGACATTTTAAATACAGTAGTTCAAATACATTTTTGGGCAATGTTAAGATCCATTATTTGCTAAATTATTCCTTAAATACTCTGACATTTATTTTATTTTGTTACAGTAACTATAAATGCGCATTTTTATACATTTTTTGAGCATATTTCCGGCTGTTCATTTGTATTTACATTTTGGTTTATGTACTTACATGCTTATTTTAAAGCTAATTGTTACAGTTATAATGATCCTACGACACTTTTAAAGGAGTTGCGATTATCTTAACGAAGGTGTACAATTCATAAAGTTTTTAAAAAAGTTCTGACATTCTAAGACAAATTTTAAGGTACTAAGCAGCTTGTCGACATTTTTAAAGAAGTCGCAGTTATCTTAAACTTAAGCTGTTGTTTCCAAAGAAGTTAGGGAGCTTCTAAAGAACTTATGACAACTCTAATGCAACAGAAATAACTTGAACTGCCATATATGAAGATGGAAAAGTAACTAATGAAGTTTTTTAATTAGCTACTTCGTTAGATCAAGTTAAAAAGTAAAGTGTCTAATGTGTCGACATCTTTGCCTTGGGATTATTTTTTAGAAGTTAGAAACTTACATTAGCCTGTTGTGTTTTGAAGTATCACTTCAACTTCTAAAGGCTTGTTTACAAAGTAGTTGGTAAATTTCGGAAAATTGCAAAAATTTTACGATTTCATGAAGCAAAGAAAATAATTTCTAACACTTTTTGAGATTGTTTTAAGTGTTAAAACCATAAACTTAGGTTTAGTGTATAAAAGTCAGCCTATGTATTTGAGGCTTTTCGATACAAATAACTTAGATATTTTGAAAATAATTGAAAACTTCACAACTTCGTGCAATAAAACTTTAAAACTTCATTACAAAGTTTCCTTTAGAAATTAGTTTCCATTGTCTTAAACTGATTTAGAAATTTCAAGAATTGAATAATTTCAACAATTTCACGAATAGAATAATAGGAATTCTAAGCTTCCTGGGGTGATACTTAACATTGCTGCAATTAAGAATAATTTACAATTTTAAATACTGTTTAAATACAAAAACGAAATACCTACTTGGTATTTCTATTTAAATACATTGTCCAGAGAAGTATTTAAAATACATGTAAATGCATTTTGTAAAAAGTATTTGCGTTTGTATTTAAATACATTTTGAAAAGTATTTTTAACAACACTGCATACAATGCCGGCAGTTAGAAATGTACTTACCTATATTACCCTATATTAAGCCTCGCACAAGTGTCTTTTGTATCGAATTCAAGACAATTTAAAGAATGATATAGCTATTGAGCACCTTTATCGTTTATAAGACATGCAGTCGTATCAGACGTATTTGTCTAATTGTTAAAAAAATTAAGTGGATTAAGATATAGAAAACGTCAATAAAAAATCATGCTTAGGTCCTGGGTAATCAGTTTTTTTACTGGTGAGCACGCGCTGCGTTGTATCTCACTTTATTAGCAGGTTGCTACACGAAATCAATGAATTTTCGGATCATTTAGTGCTCAAAATGCACTATATGAGATCGAATAAAGAACGCAATGGAAGGTATAATTGATGATGGGCTCCTATTTACGCCATTGGCGTAGAAAAATGGTAGAAATAAGACTTGGATGATGTGTAAGTATAAAAAAATTCCTTTGATTACGACAGGAGGAAGAGGAAGTTAAAAAAATTATTGGTGTGTAATTGTTGCGCAAAAATAGTAAGTTTTATTCCGTAAATTTCTATAAATTGTTATGGTAGTTTTTCACGCAAGAGCGAAATGAAATGTTACCAAACCAATTTGTTGATTATACTATATCCTCTTTGATAGATAGCTAAGGACAGCAATTAAATTGTTAGCTCAACGAGGAACGTTCTTGGTTAAACCCCATTTTGGGGTTTAACCAAGAACGTTCCTCGTTGATTTCCCACGTCTCCCCGAGAACATCAATCCATTAAATTGTTAGCTCATTGAAATTCAGTTGATATAAATTATAGGATACGGTTCTTTTTACTTACATGAGTAAATATATGTAGATACAGACAGCTTATACACAATATATACGAAAATGCCACAATGAAAATACAGTTAAAACAAGACGTGCAAACGAGACCCAACCCAATTGAAAGACGAGTCTGACAAGGAGACGTAGTATCACCCAGGATTGGGCAAACGTAGAAATAAATATTAATAGAAGGAGACTGAGCCACCTTAGATTTGCTGACGATGTAGTCCTTATATATGAAGAAGTACCAATCATGATTAGCTGGTTGGAAGCAGCCTCAAGAAAAGTTGGCCTGAAGATGAATAGGTATGCGAAAGACAAAAGTAATGGCAAACACAGAAGAGGTCAGAAACATGCAAGTGAAAGGAAATACAATTGAACTTATGGGCATGGTTCAACCAGGGTTGAACCCCTGGTAAGAATTGTTGAAGGTTGAACATGGAGCAGGTCTTGAAATTGAACAAATACAACCAGTATGATGAAATAACGACACGCATAAGATTAGCCTGGGAAGGGTTTGGAAAGTTAGCATGGATATTCAAGAGACGAAAAATACCACAACATATGGAAAGAAAAGTATTTAACCTATGTGTTCTTCCAATAGTTACATACGTACGTCAAACCTGGACACTCACAAAGAGAATATGGATAGGGTAACAAAGGCACAGAGAGCTATGGGAAGATATGTTAGGTATGTGACTAACCTACAGGAAGAGGAACACATGGAGCAGCAGCAAAACTAAGGTTGAAGATGGGTTGGGTTGATGTTCTCACATGTTGTTGTTCGTGATGTTATTCAAGAACAACAGTTCCCTAAGGTTAAAGATGTTACCCAAAAAGTCGCCAGGCTGAAGGGGTGCTTTGCAGACCACGTTATTAGACACCAAGAGAAGGATGGCTTATGTTATGTTAGGAGAAGCATATGTCCAAAGTTGGATAAACGAAGGCTACAGAAGGAGAAGGAGAAGAAGGTAAATAGATGTGAATAGGTATCTAATTAGTTATGGTACTACTATCTACCCTTCCATAGCCATACCACCACTTCTACCATTAACCTGTTTCTTGACCAAGGTACAAGTAAATGGTAGAAGTGGTACCTTGTGCCATTAATTAGGTACTAACTAAGTACAAGTTTTCCTGCTATAGTTCCATTTTCCTTACCGAAAAATGTATTTCTTTCGATTTTTTCTCCTGTTCTCCATCATTTTCGCCCCGCATCTGAACAGCTCCTCGAGATCAATTCCCCGTGCCCTTCCGGCGTCGCGTCCGACGACTCTTCGGGATTCCTGCCCGGGTTTTTACTCGTCGAATAAGAAGAGAGTGACTAACTCAATTAAACATGAACTTAAGATTCGATTTAACACTTCTACGAGCCCGTGAAATCGATATTTCTGAACGGACGGACGAGGACTTTTTCCCTCGGCCCTATTTTTTTAGTAATTTACGAGACGCGAGGTGCTGTAAAGGTAGGTATTTAGATTGTCGCGAAAAGTTGATAAGTGGCTGATAATCGTTATAACTAAAGTGTTAGGTGAGGCGAGTTGGGTAAAATAACGTCTAAGTAACACGTTTCAGAAATGTAAATCTTGACGTATCTAATTCGATGATAAAGTAGACATAATATTCTAACAACACAAAACAAGGAAAACTAAGGTAGTAAAGGAGGCTTCCCTGACATGATCTTGGACTTTTTGGGATCTTTGGTCTGGGGATGGCCCAGCTTTTCAAATTTATTATGAAATTGGACAATTTCTTTTAATTGGGTGTGAAAATGTGCTCAGAGGCAATAGTTAGTAATACATAAAACTCGTATTACCTACGCTTACAAATCGAGGTAAAATATGGACCAATATAAAAAGACACATTAATATACAGGGTGCGTGCAGGCTCCATAACTTTTTGTCCATGTTATCCGCACATCGGCGTCGATAAGGGGGGGTAATGGGGGTATCTACCCCCCCGCCCCAAGAACTAAAGTTACTTTTTATTACTTCACTTATTTATTATTATTATTACTTATTATCACTTTTTTGAAAAAATTTTACATGATGGGAATGTATTACCCCTCCCAGGAAAAAAAAATTATCGATGCCAGTGGACATATTGTAACGCGAAATGTAAACAGCAGCGCGCAACGTGTTTACTCTTATCGGACCTCGGCGGCCACTTCAAACCGCTCCGTTAAGTGGGCAATAAAAAACCGTCCCCAACATTACGGTAACATCTTATTAAGGAAAGAATGATTTATTACGTTTTGGGCGTTTCTAGATAAACGTTATTTGGGAAAGGAATGACCTGGAATCATCGTGAATACAATGGAGACATGTATATAAGCGGGCTTGCGGGTCGGAGAGATTAGATTAGACGTGAAGCCGCGAAAGAGCAAACAGTGCGAAAAATGGACAAGTGAAATAAATTAACAATTAAGAGTGTGATATAAATTAATTAGTTAGGAAGTAGTTAAGATAAATTAAGTAGTGTGTAGTGTATAATTAGGACAGTGTAAATAAATGTTACAAATATTTCTATTTATGTACGGAATGTTCCAAAAGATAGTTTTTTTAAACGGCGTAGCCCCCCATTTCATTTTTGGATTCGACACTAAATTGTCGACGTAACGTACTGCGATTCTTAGACTTATCTGCAATAGTTTTTGACTTACGTTAAGTTATGTTAAATTAGTGTCATACGTAGACTCACAGAAAATTCATAACTTCAGAACCATTCGAGGTAACTGAGCCAAAATTCTTCTGGCTGATTTCTTAAGTTTCAAGACATGTACACTTTTCCAAAAATAGGTTTAACTCTTTAACGATATACTCTTTTCGATTGAGATTCGTTAACTCTTCCAGAATAGATATATTTTATTTCGATTCTCCTGAATTAACCATTTAATTTAATTTTAAGAAAGGATTTACCTTTCTGTTAGAGGATCCCACGTGTTTTTAATATCCCCAGATTGAGACTGAAACTGTAGATCTTTGTACTCAAGATACTGTTAAATCTATTCTCAAATTATCACAAGAGCACTCGTTATCTGACGACAAAACTCAAAATTTTTGTAAATAGTATAACTCGATATAGAGGATATAAAAGCAATATAGGAGATACGTTACTTTGCTAACTAGGATAACATATATTCTTGACTGAGTAAATATAACTCATTATTGGTGTTATATTTCCACTCCCAAAACTTAATGTTTACTCATTTCGAATGAATCAAAACTTCACTCAATTATGGCAGAATTAACATGTGTTATAATTGAGTGGTTTATGAGTGAAATTTCACTCAATTTTTTTTTACGTTGAACGCACCCCTGGGTCACTCTTGACGTCAAATTTGTGTGAAAATGAGAATAATTCTTTTTAATTGTAGTAAATTTTTGTACTGTTTTTGTAATATTGCTACTAACACCTAATACTAATACGTAATGACTAAGATTATTGTTAGTGATGCCCACGATATTCTCGTTTGCAAAGGTCTCGTCTCGTCTCGTTTTCGAGACGAGAATCGAGACGATACAGATCGAGAGCAAGGAAGAACCGGACGTAATAAAACGGCAATGCAAGATATGCACGAAATCGCGAGATTTTGCGAGACTTTTGCGAGACTCTCGCGCGAGACATGAGACGAGACGAGACTCGAGACGAGACTTTCCACTTTTAACACTAATTATTTAACACCAACACTCAATGTCGATGCAATATTTGAAACATGTCTTGAATAATAATTCATTTGCAGATATCTATCACATACCTCCTTCCAATATTCTGAAAAAAATTAATGAACTAATTTTTTTTCAAATATTATGTCTTCTGTCATCCAATGAAATGTCTTAATGCCCAAAATGATCTTTATATGTCAACAGAACTGATGGGCTCCTAAAACAAATTTTGTTTCTTTAACTCCACAAGTTAGCATGTTTGTTAAACTATTTAGATATAAACTAAACAAACAATCGGCCTTTATTCACGAATATAGCCTGATGAAAAAGAGTATCTTGCAGAACCAACAAAACCATGCTGAGAAACAGCATATAAATATGATATAAATTCCCCATTCAGAATTTCAGAAAGTTGAAAATTTTTAAATCCTACTTTTTTGAAAAATGGAAATTAATTTTCCAGTTTCTTTAATCACTGATGAGTATTTATGACAGTCGTTTGTTAAATTTACAGATTCAGCCAAATGCAATGCTTTTGACTCCAAAATTGTATACTTGCTACTACAGAAATTTACTCTTAAATTCTGACTGATTTAATATTAAATTTTTTCTAAAAATTTGTTGTTCCTATTAACTCATTTGAATCATCAGACAGACAAAAACATCACATATTTTGTTCTTCTATTAGAACAAGATGGTAATTTGTCGAAAATACTCTTTTAGAATTTTACAATTACATTTACATTTTACATGTCTATTTACAGTAATGTACTTTTGTACAAATACAGCTATACTTGTACATAGAGAAAGTCCAATTTACCAACAAGTAGTTACCTAAGGCGAATTAGGTAAAAACGTTTTTTAGAATTGGATACAAGTAAGGTTAGAAAACTTTGTGGGGAAGGGTAGATCTGTATGAGGAGTCTTTTAAGGTTTCCCCCAATTTGATATCTTAATTACTGCCACTTTTTACTTGCTCTAATTACTCCAGTTACATTAACTCCGATGCGAAGGAAGTGCTTTAATTTGACATAACATTTCTGAAAATAAGCATCACAGGAATGTTTTTTTGCATAAATTTTGGTACGAGTGTAACTGTGCCACGCCAAAATTATGATAATTGCGCCATTAACATTTATCAACTACCTAATGTAAACATTTAACTCAAAAACAGGGACATATTCAAATTTCCATTGTGTAACGCACCCCCCATAATCGTAAAATTAATAAAACGCTCCTATTACAATCTAATCAGATATTCCCTTCCTCGTGTACATTTAACGTCAACGTTAACATTAACGTTAATGTTTACGAATCCCAACCTCTCCTTCGTTTATAGGACACGGTCCCACGAAAGGGTTTAACGGACATAAATTTCCCCCGTTAAATAGGTGTTGAACGTTGTTCTGAGGTTGTGGGGGAGAGTGGTAACGACGTATAAAGGGGCGGAGCGTTCACTTGGAGCAAGGGGAGGTTTCGGGGTTGACCGCGCCCCCTTCGCACACGTGCGTGTTTATCTCATGTGGTCGTGTTAAAAGGGCTTTTTGTAATTAAAAGTGTAGTAATTAATTCGAAAAAAATATGCCTGTAATCTGATTGGTAAAGAGGAATGTCTAACGAATTTAACGCTGCGTGTATTTAAATTGGGGCTGCTTGTTTTCTAATTATTGTGTTTGTTCAAAAATTAGGTACACATGCACGATTCAACAAAAATCGATATAACTACAGAAATTCGTTATGTCGTGTTGTAATTACGTTCAATCCATCTATTTAGGAAGTGAAGGTTGTTGCATTCACTGCTGATATGTCATGTATGTCGCTGAGTTTTATAACTTTATTAGGATAGTGAGTTACTGGGATATTAACTTGTTTGGTTGTAAGTACAGCCACCAAATAACTAATCATATATTCCAATAATTAGAATCTTGTTACTAGAGACAGGTAAAGCAAAAATATCACCGAGGAAAAGGGTTAAAAGATCACAAAACGTTACATACCTTCAAGCAAAGGAATTACACAATTTAAGTTTACATGAGACAAAATGAATTATCTTAAATGTACCTTAAACCTTCAATGATCCCATAAATAAGAGTAGTTTATGGTGAATGTCTTCGCTGTATTCTTCACCATATTCATTTATAACGTTAAGAAACGTTAAAAATCAATAGAGTGAAGGCTTTAAAATTCTGAATGAAAAATGTTTGTGTTATTTTGATGATTTTATGACACAACAATCGGTTTTTTAGCATTTATGTACATACCCATTTTTCAAAAAATTATTCTCATTGAGTTATTTTGTCTTATTTACTCAAAAATCGGTTGTTTTATTTTGCATATTTTCTGTGGACTCGTGTTGACCAAAATTTGAGTACTTTTTGAGTTAAATCTAACTCAATTTCTTTTACCGAGTAGAGTGAAATGTATCGATAGTTAAATCACAAATAAATTTTTTATGTGAACTCAAAATTCTGTTAATGTATAAGTAATTAGTTTATTTCCAATTTTGAAGTATGAATTTTTGAATCTACCTACTGTTACAGGAGGTTCTACAAAAATTTAATTATGATCAAAAATTAGTTGAAATTAAGTGTCCTGAAAATTGAATATAAAGTTTTTGTAGTGAATTATAGGAGAATTTACCAAATTTACCAAAAAATCTTGTAGAACACTTATTTGTTGAAAAAATAGCCAAAATTCTCATTACAAAGGCAAACCGTTAATTTTTTTCATTTTTTTCAAAATTCTCCACACGTTTCTAACTGGAACAGCAGCGAAATTACAGATAAAAATTGAAAAGTTTCCTTATCTATAATTTAGAAGTAGATAGAGGTTTTTATTCAAAAATTATTTTTAATAAAAGGGTTACTAAACCAAAAGAATTATTCCATAAAGAAAGAACTCATAAGCTACTAATTACATATAAATAATATTAAAAAATTTGGAAATAAGTAGTATGTTTAACAATCTGATGAACGTTAGGTGACCAAAAAAAAAGGGAAATTACCTTGATCAATAAATAATTTAAAAAGAGTCCAGAGTCGTGTTTCTAACATTAATTTTTTGATTTTGCTGGATCTAGTTTGTTTAATTTTAATTACACATCAGGTATTTAATAGACTATTGAACCGTTAGATTCTTTTAAATTTTGATTGGATTTAATATCAAATTATGTATGAAACTACGAAGAAACCTATTGGTACCTACTTTGACACTGCCAAAGTACGTTATAATTTTATAGATTCCAGTTCTACTTAGACTTTTAACTGTTTCGAATTTAAGTCGCCACAATATTGTCTAATAATAAAAACAAGCCCTCCCCCACCCTTGACAATCTGTTTGTCTTTCTCTCCCTCTCTCTCTTTCTCATCCCTTGTTATGACACTTCGTCTCTTGAAAAGCCACCAAAATAAATCGTCTCACTTCACTAAGCCCGTAAGGTATAAAATAAGTGAGAAATGGAGTGAAGAGAAGAACATAACGAGCTCTCTCTCTCTCTCTCTTTCTCTTTCTCTCTCACTCAGGAATAACTCATCTGTGAGAGAGGACGAGGAAGAGGAGAAGAAGAGTAGCAGCCACTTCTGCTTTATTGAATTCAATGACCACCAAATCGAGTGCATACAACCGTACTAAACAAATGATCATACCTAATCGAATTATATTCGGAACATCGTCTTAAATGGACGGTTTTTATTTTGACACCTGTAGATAGACGCCGGCCCTCGAGTCACGTGAGTTCGGTGCTCGAAAGGAAATAAACAATTTCCGGAGCTTTTTTTTTAAATAAATTGATTAAGGTGAATAAATTATCAACTTCTGATTCGTGGTTTCGTGTGACGTAAGGCGTTGGATTTATTGTAATGAAATGTAATTGTTGGTTTCATTGTGAAGGTGGTTGTACAATGAATTTGCCTGATACCAGAGAAACCCTCACAATTCTTCTATATGCACAGATTTATATATACTTTTATTATTATTTTTATTCTTCTTTATTTGAGATTTCAGGTTTATTGTATACGTAGGTATAGGCACATTTTTTCACTTTATTTCCATTAAAGTGGCGGTTACAAACAAATCATTTTGAGCAAAAAGTAATAACTAGTTTTAACTATAAATAAAATAAACTCAGTTTATAACATTAATTTTTGGTTTAGTCACTTTTCACCTTGTTCAAATGTTGAGATAATAATTAATCTAAAGAACAACTCTTTTGGCTTTTATATTTGCAAAATCATTAACAATTCCATTAAAAACCAAATTTATAACTATCGCCTTTACGTATGGAGATTATTCAAATGTCCAATTAATAGTTCAAATTGTTTTAAATTTTCCAGTTTTTATTATTAAAATTATAGTAAAATGTCCACATGTAATATTTCCACAGTGTTTGCATATTTCTTAACTCATTTTGTGCATTGAGTGTTTTTTCGTATTAAATTAAGATGGTTTGAATAGTACTTTCTTATCTAAAGTAGTACTAAGTTCACTGAATATTTTCTTAATTTATTAATATCTGCCGTCAGAAGAGGTGTTGCTGGATAAATCATAAAAATCTGCGGTTAAGTTATTTAAGGCTTTAAATTGCAATTTAATCTCGTTGTTGATTCTATTTGGTACTTCAATAATTAACGTTGTGAAAATGTACTGGAATAGCCTTTCTCCATGCTTCAATATATATGTACTTTCTGTATATTGCGTTTCCTTCAGATGGGAGAATTTAATTCAAAATCTAAATTGTCCCAAGTTATCATTGCTTATTTATAGAGGTCTCCAAGTTCAGTAATTTTCAATTTCAACGTTTCCAGTAATTTTCTGGCTGTAAATAGGCCCACACTTTTGCTTTAAAGTGCAATACTTATTATGTCGCTTTTAATAACACATTTCTACGTAACTAATTGAGATATAATCTCATTATTTATTTTTTGAAAGTAGATGAGTTTCAGTAGATACATGGTAACCTTATTTTTCTTAATGCAATATTAGGCAGCTCAGAACACAAAATACTTAAAGTTTAATATATCGGAAGCCATTTTGCATTACTAGTACCCTTCAGACTTATTTTGCATATTGTTGTATTATGACCCAGTATGTTATAGAGTTGACAAAAAAATACAAATATATTTTAAACCTTTGAGTGTCTTTATATTTGTCGGCCACATGGAGCTTTATAGCTTTGATTGAGCTTTAAATATTTTATCTAACACATGACAGTTATGACTGTCATTATTAATGTCATTTTAAACAAGTAAACTATCAAATAACACACTAGTGTGTTATAATCCATAAATCACTAGTGAGTTATGATCACTAGCTTATCAAAGCTTATTAATTATTATCTCATAAAAAAGGATTTCTTCCACTTGTTGGATAAAACATTGTATTCCACTCGCGTGTTACGTTTCCTAAGTCACTTGAGAATTTATACCACTCGGCCTGACGGCCTCGTGGTATAAATCTTCTTGCGTGACTTATTTTTAACATAACACACTAGTACCATAAATAACTATAACCTGTCTTTTTCTAATTTGTTTGGTGATAAGTCTGATCCAGTCTTTTCTTTATACCGAAAGATATCTGTAAGTTTATAGAACATTTGCCATATTTTCGCATATCTGATTAACTTAAAACATGTGTTTCTTGTAACTATAGTATTATTTAATATGTATTATTAACAATATAATGTTTAGCTTTTAGCCTTAGCAATTTCTTGAATTATATTTTTCCTAAGTTCTGAAGCAACTAAATTAATAATTTCGTTTTGCGCCTACCAGGAACAGCATGTTACGACTTATTTATTACTTAAATGTGGAATTTGATTAGAGGAACATAATTGGTATTAATATAGTTTAATGTGTTTCAAAAAGCTCCGCTTTATAATGTTTTACGTTGTTTTGTGTAAGAAATGACATTATTTGTCGAAAACTGAAGTATGGAATGGTCGTAGTATTGAAATTAATTGGTGCCTTATTAGAGCCTTGTAAGGATCTGATGGTGCACAGGTCAATTGATTTACGGAAAGTTCTGATCCAATTAAGCACTTCCATTAACTTTTCCAATATTAATTTCTCTGATATTATTATAGTAGTGGGTTGGTAGATGCACATAATTCAAGTCGTATATTGTGATTTCGATATATTCATAAGAAATTCAAAAATTGGTCACTCAAAAGTGCCTAATTTTTGGCGATAAGATACAGAAGATATTTAAATTATAAAATAAGTTTAGTTACAAATTGAACACAAATAGTACTAATTTATACCAAAATTGACCGAAATGCGTAGCTACCCTATTACCTTCGGAAACCATTTTTTAACCCAATTGACTGAGGACCGGAAATGATCTTAATACTCCTACGGCGGCGACGCGTTAATCTCGCATTCACCTCCGCGTATAAGTGATAAATTGATAATGCACGAGATTGTAAATCAGCGGCGAGGTATAAATCAGAAGATGCATTATCAGGGAGACCTGGTTCAGCATCCCGGCAGGGGCGAAAGCGAGATTACTGATGATGGATGGTCGTTACGGTGTCAGGACGTCGAGGTATATACATACCTACTATACGCGTATGTACGTGGTGATATACACGTGAGGTTTCGATAACGCCTTTTTCATTCCCGCCGACGTCGGAAGGTGTATTTTACGTTTAATGTGCGGGTAATTTGTCATTTCGAGGATTAATCCGGGAAGAGTCCAGGTAGTATGGAGTTTTGTCTTACGTTATCTGGTGGGTCTGTGTGAGTTATATTTCGTGAGAGAAGAACTTATATGAAATAATATTTGATAACGAAAGGTGAGATATTGTCACCGTCCTCAAGATTTAGAGCCCAGAGGGCTGTTCGTTCAAGGGGTGATAGCTGGTGATGACGTTGATTAAACAGTTGAAATAAACCAAAGACATTTATGTTCAGAAAGGGGTGGGCAGTAGCTCAAAGTTGCTGAGAAAAGAGAGTACATGTACATGAAGAAAAAGACAAAATAACTATGACAAAAAGGAGAAAAAGACAAAGTTAATAAATATGGTGAAAAAGACTTACATGTGTCTCCAGAGGCAAAACGGACGCCAAACGCGTAGACTCAACGGCTTCATTACACTTCAATCACTTCCACGAATGTTTATTCGCATCGTCATTTATTGGTGATCAATATTGACTGTTGTGCTTCTTTGGCGGCCATATTGATCGATTCCAATAATCATACGTGTCTCGCTAGGAAATTAATTTTAGGCAATTCACGTTTTGCCCCTGGCTTAAGTCCTTGATTTAGATCCTTGCTATGTTGTGCTGGACGATATACCAAGATTGCCAGATCTCTGTGGCCAGGTGAAAGTTAACTACTGATCGATGACAGAGATGATGAGTTATCTTTAATTCTGTGGGTATCTTATCCAGAACAATGTTCTGTGATCATAACCTACATACATGTAGATGTAGATACATATTTGTGTTCTACTTCGCTTGTTTCTCGTGCTTTACCCTTATGGAGTTCAGATGGTTTAGGTACATTTGTGGGATATAACCAAAAGAATAATCAAACAAACAACAAATACTCAAAATAGCTCTATCGATCGATTCTTTTAAAAGATAAGAGGCTTCTTTATAAATACATTTAACGTTCACAACACTAGTGAAATCACCTTCCGCGGTAGCCACCAGGCTGCGGAGCTGCAAACATGATTATACCAAAAGATCAATAATTATCTTTTCACCTAACTAAGCATCAACCGACTTAAACTATGACAGAAGGTTGTCAAAGTTCTCGAAATTGGCCATGCTCTTATGTATCCGAAGAAAAACGCTAAGTCTTCGCCAACAAATTTCAACTTATTTAAACTTAGGCTTAAACTATAATTACAGGCAAACCGTATAACGGAACACTTTAAAATTTTTACCAGCAATAGTTAATACATTGAGCCCCATCTGACACAATTCCAACATTCTATGTCAACAATGAAATACCACGGTTCGACTCGAGCGGCATCCGAAAATTAATACGTAACATGGGAAATAAAGGACTGCCAAATCCAGTGTAACACTTAGCAGAGTTTCGGACAATGTGAGATATGATCGACTGGATCACTTGCTAACCTATGTTCCCAACGATGGAAAATGTCGTTGTGCTGGAGATGGATGCATTACGAGTTACCGCACCACGTGTATCAAATGTGATGTGAGGTTATGTTTATAATGTAATGAAATGTTTCATAGAAACTAGTTATGTTGCCCTTGCTTTTGTGTGCCATAAACGGCTAGCCTTACCTATGCGTAACAGTAGTCTTTAAGAAGAATACTATTTTCTCTATTGAAATTAAAAAGCGTTAAGCACTTTTGCAACCGTTCTATCGGCTGTTTCTACCACAACTCTAAGATTCTGCAACGGATCCGTCTCTGAGGACGTCTCCTCCGCTTTTTCCGTAAGAAGTCATTTGACTGGTACGTAACCGGAGACGATACCCCGCTTATTCTTTCCCCCCTGCCTGCGTCTCCTTCTCTCTTCCTCCGGCTTCGTCATGTCCGAGATACGGATCAGCACGGTTAATTTGCCACCAGGTGAGGCAAATCCGACACGACTCGGACGGAGTTTTTTTCCCCTGTTCTCGTCCTCCTCCGAGGTGGTCGTACCCCGTCATATTAGCTTCCCCGATCCGACGACAACAGGTGGTTCTTAATATATTATTTATGCGCGGTACACGACGGAAAAGGACGGATATAGAGCGTGGAGGGGGAGGGAGGAACGGAATTTCGAAAGTGGTTCTTTTAGGGCCAGGGAGAGAGAGAGAGAGAGAGAGAGAGAGAGAGAGAGAGAGAGAGAGAGAGAGAGAGAGAGAGAGGAGGGGGAGTTGTGGTGCGAGTGTCGCTAGGTTGTCAAGGATTTTACAATTTTCAAAAAGGCATTAATTGATCAAACCGCACATTGGAAAAAGTAACGGGAAGGCTTGTAATCTCTTATAACATAATTCTTCTTCTTCTCTTCATAGCTTAAGCATTGCCTGTTCCGCCCACCAGTGCGCTGCGTTACCTCTCACATGGCCTCCCTGTAAGCCACGCTGTATACCTTGTGGCTTGTATTCATAAGTAATCTTAAGGATTCTCGGAGGTTCCTTCCTTTTTACATGTTGATGCCATTTTTTTTCGTTATTTCTGTATTCAGTCGATCTTGTTATATATTCTCAGCTTCTTTCTTATGTGATCCATTCTTGCACACTTTTGACCCTTTATAGAAATTTCATTTCAGTAGCTTGTATCTTAGACACATCTTTTGCTTTGTTGTCCACGTCTCGCTTCCTTAAGTTAATATTTGTGTGGTCATTAGTCTATAGAACTTTAACTCCCTTTATCCAACACATGACAGTTATGACTGTCATTATTAATGTCATTTTAGACAAGTAAACTATCAAATAATACACTAGTGTGTTATGATCCATAACTCATTAGTGACTCTGTTAAGCAATATCATTTCAGGAGCTTGTATCTTAGACACATCTTTTGCTTTGTTGTCCACGTGTCGCTTCCATAAGTTGATATTTATGTGGTCATTATTTTATAGAACTTTAATTTCCTTTATCCAACACATGACCGTTATGACTGTCATTATTAATGTCATTTTAGACAAGTAAACTATCAAATAATACACTAGTGTGTTATAATCCATAAGTCACTAGTGATCCCTGTTAAGCAACTTCATTTCAGGAGTTTGTATCTTAGACACATCTTTTGCTTTGTTATCCACGTCTCGCTTCCATAGGTTGATATTTATGTGGTCATTGTTTTATAGAACTTTAATTTCCTTTATCCGATACATGAGAGTTATGACCGTCATTATTAATGTCATTTTAGACAAGTAAACTATCAAATAATACACTAGTGTGTTATGATCCATAACTCACTAGTGACTCTGTTAAGCAATTTCATTTCAGGAGCTTGTATCTTAGACACATCTTTTGCTTTGTTGTCCACGTCTCGCTTCCATAGGTTGATATTTATGTGGTCATTGTTTTATAGAACTTTAATTTTCTTTATCCAACACATGACCGTTATGACTGTCATTATTAATGTCATTTTAGACAAGTAGACTATTAAATAACACACTAGTGTGTTATAATCCATAACTCACTAGTGACCCTGTTAAGCAATTTCATTTCAGGAGCTTGTATCTTTGACACATCTTTTGCTTTGTTGTCCACGTGTCGCTTCCATAAGTTGATATTTATGTGGTCATTATTTTATAGAACTTTAATTTTCTTTATCCAACACACGACAGTTATGACTGTAATTATTAATGTCATTTTAGACAAGTAAACTATTAAATAATAACACACTTGTGTGTTATAATCCATAACTCACTAGTGACCCTGTTAAGCAATTTCATTTCAGGAGCTTGTATCTTAGACACATGTTTTGCTATTGTTGTCCACGTCTCGCTTCCATAGGTTGATATTTATGTGGTCATTATTTTATAGAACTTTAATTTTCTTTATCCAACACATGACCGTTATGACTGTCATTATTAATGTCATTTTAGACAAGTAGACTATCAAATAAGACACTAGTATGTTATAATTCATAACTCACTATTGAGTTATGGATTATAAGTCACGTTCATATTTAAAGTATACACCAAACAAACAACCTACTTTAACCAAAATATAAAAAAGTCACTGTCAAGTCATTCTGACATTTATAGGATACTGAGACGCAATTAGCTTTGATTTAATCACAAAGCTTATTAATTATTATCTCATAAAAAACGATTTCTTCCACTTGTTGGATAAAACATTGTATGCCAGTAGCTTGATATGTTTCCTAAGTCACTTGAGAACTTATACCACGAGGCCGTCAGGCCTCGTGGTATAAATCTTCTCGCGTGACTTATTTTCAACATAACACATTAGTACCATAAATAACTATTCTTTGGTCGCTTACATTTTAAGTGTTCTATCAGATATGTTGAAATTTTCATAGTTTTTCTTAATATCATTGTCTCTGTCATATGAGATTTATGTTCCTAGGTAATTAAAAATCCCTTGTATTTTATTTTATATAAAATATTATATTAACATAAAATCAACACTTTTACAAAATTTTATGAAATATGGAGTGTTATAATTGTAATGTTTCTGTAATTTAAATGTCATTTAATTCATCTGTTTGCGTTCCCTTTATGCCTTCAGTATCAGTATCAGTAAAGCACTGTTGAAACTTTATGGGTCTTTAAGGCTTCTAATATGGATTTTTTCCAATATTTAATCAAACCTGCTATCACTTTTCTGGGCTCGAGGTAGGGTAATATGATATTCGCCCTTTGGACGTTATACTTATCATATGAGGTCTGAAAATGATATGCCATGTCACTTCAGGTATTAGTATTGAACAGTTCATAATATCTCACTAATTAAGAATTAAAATAATGTTTATACTTAGAATTAAATTATTCTAATAAACATAATTAAGTAGTGAATCAAAATTAAAAACGTATTTGATTTAATATACCAGACCTCCCGTAGCGAAAGATACATGTATTAAAATTCTATTATCTTACCGCCATACATGACGTACCTAATGAGCATGCTATGCAGGCGAAAGACATTTTTATTCTAATGTGGTCTTTTATCATTTTTCAATTTTATTTTTATTTGTTGTATCGCGGAGCCACACCTTATGTCACATAGATTATACGTCGCTAATGAAAAACATGTTTACGTGTAACCAGATACTTAATAATAATTGGACGGTCAGAATTTTCATTAAAACAACTATGTGTGTGTGTGTGTAGGTACGAGAATAGTGAAGAGAATTGAGGCTTGTAGGCCTTGAGAGTGACATTTTTAGAAGACCCACAAATCCGATACTGCAACAAATTGATATTTTCACATGAAAAAAAAAAAAACAAATTGATGGCAAAGGTGCATTAATTAGTATCCTAATTAGTATCCTTCAAGTACATATTTAATTTCGATGGTTTCAAATTTGTATTATTATTTGAAACGACGACTGTATGTGTATGTGGATTAAGTCACATAAGAAATACTGGAATTCAAAATGTGATAATGTTAAAAGTTTAAGGTATTCATATAGGTACTTCAGAATCTTACAAGTTTTTAAATTTTGGAAAATGTGGTTAACTTCCAATTTATTTTATAAAGTGGCACTTGAATTTATGCTGCAGTCAGACTAATTCAATTTATCTCCAAAATGGAAGTTGTGAAGTTCAATGCATTTTCCCTTAAGTTGTAATTGGATAGATGGTTATTTGAAAAGTTTAGCATTAAATGTTCAACCAAAAGAGCTAAGATATCGGAGCAAGTCATATAAAAAATAACTAGATTGGATTAAAACTTGTAGTCGTTTTGAAAGTTTAAGGTATTTCTTCACTTCAGAATCTTCGAAGTTTCTGGGTTTTGGAAAATATGGCAATCACCAACTCATGCTTGTATATTTATATTCAGTTTTCTGTAATTTGTGGCTCTTGCATCCATGCTGCAGTCAGATTAATTAAATTTATTTCTAAAGTGGAATTTGTGAAGTTCAATTATGTTATAATTGGACACATGCTTATTTGAAAAATTTACCATCACATGTTAAATCAAGACAGCTAAGAGAAAATTCCACAGTGGAAACTGTCATTACCCTGTTCTCATTCATTAATTCGTTAACTGCGCCAATATTTCGTAATCCACACGTTGACATCATAACTACAAAGACGCTTTTTAACAATGCATCACTTACATCCTCCTCGCTATACGTACACACTCATCTGTCCCGTTCCACCCCCGGTTTCCGCTCTGTATACCGGGGGGTTTATTTGCTTGACGGAATATCGCTGGAAATTCGCACATGAGGGATGATTCACCAGTTCGCCCACTTGGGGAGTTGTTTAAATCACCGTGAACTCTTAATCCCAATTTGTTTCGATTTTAAATCTGGGTCATAGTCGGCTTTCGCCTCCTCCCCCCCTTTCATCCCTCCGTTTCGCAACATACACATACAGATACATACAGACACACACACATGTTCCTTTTGACGGTGGTTCTCAAGAGATATATCGTGAAATTGTGTATGTGCGTGTCTTAAGGGATTAAAAGGGATGAGATTCGCAGGAATGTTTCTGCGTATCGATGGAAATTTTTCTCTACTAGAAAAGTTAGGTCTCCGTGCGTGTACGCTCTATCTATATATGCGGGGTGCGTAGATATGGATGCGGCTGCATGCGTGGGGCGCAATCATTCCGCATGTCTAACCCTATTTCCGATGCGATTAGGACGAACGGCGGCCTGTTTCCGAATTGTAACAAATCCCTTCGACTAAAAAGGGCCTTTTCCTCCGAGTCGTACATCTGAGAAAAACCCACGCCGCCTACCAAATGACAGGAGGACAGAGAGATTATGTATGTGGGACGAGAAACGTTCAAACATCGGGAAAAACTGGAGAATGGTAGAAACGCAGAATGGATGAAATTACAGATGGTATTTGACCGAAAATTAGAATGTGTCATCTACACAATCTTGTTGTATTATCTTGTGATGATCGAAATTCTCTTGGAAACTGCATTTAAAGAATTATTTAATATAAAACCAAAATATGAGTTAATGTTTTACAAGAAAACTTGTTAGTTGCTAATGGTGATTTGTAGCAACTCCAAACATTTCCGTCTTTAAATAAACAGGGAATCAATGTGCTGTAATTTAGTTGCATTCATTGGACCAATCTAGAGACTTCTTAATAAACAAACAAAAAATTGGTTGTCTGTAAAGTCGGTTTACGGACGATAATTTTACGTGATAACGTCATAAGAAAACATTGATGAAATATTGCATACGTTTATGAATTTTATCACTAAATTATCGTTGATTAATTTGCTGCTTTTAAAAAGCCCGCGTTAACCAGTTTTATATTATAGAAGATTTTTTCGCACTGCAGTTGGTCGGTCCAACTTGTCATTTTAGACATGTAAATGCATTACTATCTGTGCTTAAGTTTCAAATAACATTTTACGCGTGCCATCATTATTACGTTGCAATATGACGAATTTACTTTATACGAACTGCCATTTTTCATTATTTTAAAGTATTTTTGATAGATTGGAGTGCTTTGAATTCCATTGAACATTGAACATGAACATTGAGCTATGAATCAACAGTTGCCTTAACCTAATTTTTTTCGAAATGGTATGAATTTAAAGAAGTCAGTTTTCTTGCTGATATTTCTTATTATTCACTTCTCAATTATTCTTCTCTAAATGCTCTAAACTGTGCACTGATAGCTTTAAGTTTCTCTACTTATTTAAATGTTTTTCAGAAGTAAATCTTATGGTAACGTGTTAGCAACCATATTTGATGTTTAATTGAATTAAATACTGTAATAGAAATAACCAATAAATAACCATTCAATTTTGGAATTGAAGTTATTTCATCCTTCACTGAGGGTTGAAGTTACGTCATATCAAAAAGTTATGTCGAAATATGTAAAATGTTTGTTCGATGATTCAGTCAACACAAATTAAATAAAACGCTCGTTATCTCAAAGTTCTCTTTGTGATTACTAATTTGTTTGTTATTGTTTTTGTTTCAACTTTTTTTCTTCTTTCACTTTTTCTTAATGTTCGCCAAAATCTTAGTTAAAAATGTTAGAGAAGTGAAGCTCCAATATTTTTCAACTTGATCCTCGGAGATCTAGAATGTCTTGGAAACATTTGGATTGGTCTAGGATTACAAAATTACAAATACAAAACTTTCACAGCTACCCAAAATTAAATCTTAATCAAAAATCAGCATAAATGAAGCTCCAGCGTTGCTTCACTTGGTCCTTGGAGATCTAGAACGTATTGGATTGGTATTTAACATTTAACCAAGAATTTCAAATCAACCCAAAATTCAATCTATTTAAAAATACTAGTTAAATGAAGCTCCAGTATTGCTCTACTTTGTCCTCGGAGATCTAGAATGCCTTAGAAGCATTTGGATTGGTCTAGATGTACAAAATTTGGGCAAAAATTTGACGGCTACCCAAAATTAAATCTTAATTAAAAATCTTACATAAATGAAGCTCCAGAATTGCTCCACTTAGTCCTTGGAGATCTAGAAAGTATTAGATTGGTCTAGTTTTTAAGAATTTAACCAACAATTTACCCAAAATTCAATGTTAGTTAAAAATATTAGTTCTGGACTAACTGGAGTTAGCTCCAGTATTGCTCTACTTGATCCTCGGAGATCTAGAATGCCTTGGAAGCATGTGGATTGGTATAGGTTTACAATATTTGGTCAACAATTTCACAGCTACCCAAAATTAAATCTTAATTAAAAATCTTGCAAAAATGAAGCTCCAGCATTGCTCCACTTGGTCCTCGGAGATCTAGAAAGTATTGGATTGATCTGGTTTTTAAACATTTAACCAAGACTTTCAAATCTACCCAAAATTCAATTTTAGTTAAATTAAGCTCCAGTATTGCTCTACTTGATCCTCGGAGATCTAGAATGCCTTGGAACCATTTGGATTGTTCTTTGGAAAAATTTCAAAGCTACCCACAACTTAATCCTAATTACAAATATTAGATAAAATAAGTTCCAGCATTGCTCCACTTGGTTCTCGGAGATCTAGAAAGTATTAAATTGATATATTTAAAAAACATTCAAATCTACGAAAAATTCAGCCTTAAAAGAAAAAAAAAAATTGAAAAATGAAAGTCCAGTATTGCTCTGCTTGGTCCTCGGAGATCTAGCATATATTTTAAGCATTTAGATTGGTCCAATTTTAATAACTTTGGCCGAAAAGTTCATATCTACACAAAATTGAATCTTAATTAAAAGTATTAAATCAGTGCAGCTCCAGTATGTCGTTCACTTGGGATTAGGACATCTAGAAAGTGTTGAAAGCATATGAATTGGACAAGTTAAGAAAATTTGCTACAGATTGCTAAAATCTACCCAAAATCTAATCTTGCTTCAAAATATTGGATAAGTGAAGCTCTAGTGTTGCTTCAAGTGATCCCCAGAGATCAAGAAAATGTGGGAAGAATTTGTATTAGGTTAGTTTTTAATAAAAGTTAAATAGACGTTATCAGATTACTTTATAATAATATTTGTTGAAAATGTCACTGTCTGCTTTTTTGAAGTAATAAGTTTTTATGAATTTATGAAAATCTTGAAAGTACGAGTACAAGTACAGCTCAGCTTCATTCGTCAATAACTCGATAACTATATTAGCTAGGGAAAGGAAACTTCGCAAGTCGATGTGTTAAACTTTAGTTACTGCGAGCGGGTAATTTTATTTAAATTAGACTTTCAGTTACATTTTTATGAATTTTTGAAAATCGAAGTCACGAATTGTTGAGCAACTCAGCTTCTCTCGTCAATAACTGAACAAATGTTTCAGCTAGACAGACGAAATTATATTAATTGATCGACAAGGCTTCAGTTAATAAATATGGTGATCTTCAGTTAAATTGAAGTATAATTTGATTTTTTATGAATTTATGAAAATCTCGAGTACAAGTACAGCTCAGCTTCATTCGTCAATAACTCGATAACTATAGCAGCTAGGGAAAGGAAACTTCGCAAGTCGATATATTAAACTTTAGTTACTGCAATCGGATAATTTTATTTAAATTAGACTTTCAGTTAAATTTTTATGAATTTTTGAAAATCGAAGGCACGAATTGCGGAGCAACTCAACTTCGCTCTTCAATAACTCAACAAATGTTTCAACTAGAAAGACGAAATTATATCAGTTATCTATGTATATCGAAATATAAAAAAATATGATATGTTTAAAGAGGTGAGTTTTGGTAAGGGTATTACTATAGGCTATTACCTTAATCCTAATTATAGTTCCTAAACGGATTCGATTTTAAATATAATAAACAAACGAGTTATTTTAAAAACCATACATAACTCAGTTCAAAGTGGAAGAACTAATGTGCCCACTAATGTGGTAGGTACGTAAATACCGGAATTAAACCTTTGATTAACCAACCAGATTTTATATAATAAAACAGCATTGAAGGTACGCTCTATTGGGCCCATTGGGTTTCACCGTTGATTCACATCGATTTGACGTTTATTTTTAAATTTACTCTCAGGTTTAAAAATAGATGTAAATCCACGTTCAAGAGTGTATTAAGTGTTACTTTTTGATGTTTACTTACAAATTTTTGCGGAAATCTGACCCTAAACACGTCGACTTGTCATCTTAATTTCCAACGTTTCCCACCTTTCCCGTCCCTTTTTAGTCGTTGCGGTATTGTCGAGTCCCGTATGCCCTTAGGGCGACAAAGGACCGAGACTAATCTCGTTACGTGTGAATTTTATTCTATTAGAACGATCTATCACGTGCTGAAATACCATGTCAATTATCCCCAGTTAAGACATTATTTATCGAGGACTGGCCCTTCGTACACGATTGTTATTATCGACGCTCGACAATTTATCGAGGCAGGGATTGTTTTCTTTGTCATACAAATGGTATAATGTATGCATTTATTAATAAAGCCGCTATCCCACACCTCGTAACCTATCTCATCACGAGTCGGTCATTCGAAACTAATTATCATATTTGCAACAAACACGCTTTAAAAAACTCGAATATCTTTGAAAAATGTCTGGCGTATAAGACCGCAACTAGAAGTGGAAAGCTGTTATAAAGCCGGTAATCCGATACCGCGAGATTGAATAACACACGAAGACATGCACGCCTAATAGATGGATAAAGTAAGATTTCAATTTCAATTAAAAGAAGAAGGGAAAAATCGAACACTCTTAAGCTATGCGCGTGGTCTGAATTACGCACGCGGACACATAATTTAGGGGTAATTTATGATTTCGGCTCGGCCCTTTTGTCGATCACAATGTAGTACAAGCGTCCAGCTGCCCCTCCATTGTACAGTGAAGGGCTCTTCTTTATAGGTGTCGGTTCGGGTATGTTGAGGTGTCGAAAGGGCGATTTGTCATCGGACGGTCCTCGCTTATTATTTATATTTGACGTGTATGAATATTTTTTTTCGAACAGAAACCGAAAATAAAAAAGAAACGATCCTATGGCGAGGGAAGCTGGAAAAGTTACCTTTATCGCTGCGTTAAGCTAATTTTGAAGTTCTGGGTTCACGATAAGGGCCGCAATGGATCTCACAATATTGCCATTTCGATCATGTCATAAAATACGAGACATTAAGAGCATGTTATATCCAAAATTCAAGCTAGTCTGGGTACTTAGATTAATATCAGGATATTAAAACATTTGTCATATAATTACGACACCAATTGAAATTACCACTATAAATGTTACAACGTCACAGATATGAAATTAATGTCATTAGTTACGTTATACTTCTTTTTTTATGAATTTACAAATTTTTAAATAAATTTGGAACAAAAGTTCATCGAATTAATTAAAGTAAGAATTTATAATTATTATAAAAAAATGCTTGTGGGAATTTAATTACATGTGTCCCATTACAAATCTGAAAATAACAGCACTCCTCAGCTCCAAGGTAGTTTTAAATGATATCAATTATTTCTAAATATGATGCCAATGTAAGTTCACCCAAGATACATATTATTCTAATACAAAAACTGCAAACATTCACGTCTGCTACATAAGATACACTCTTATAATGTATGTTAGGGTTAATATGATTGATGTGTAAAAACCGTAACAATTCAAACGTCTAAATTTTATCTTATAGCTATTTTATATCAATTGGATTGAAACTTCGACGTAATTAACAATCATTACGATTCGAACGTCTAAAATTGTATTCTTTAACTGTTTCATGTTCATTGATTTGAAACGAGCTAATACCTTGATTGATATCCAACAATTAATTGATGTAGATAGATAACAATCGTTATCAATTAACCGAAGAAAACTGTCTGTTGATTGTAAAATAAAAAGTGGGTATAAATAAAATATAACACAATTTGAATTAAAAATGTATACCTAATCGACGGTTGATAGAAAATAGAGAGAAAACATAGTCGTCTCAGTAGTACTTTTTGATCGGTTTCAGTTAAACAAGGAAAAATTGTTTGTAATTTTCTTAATTTTACTTAGAAATTGCGGATATTTATGTGTGTTGGGTACTAGGGAGGATTGCTATCCTCTCAGCTGTAATTCTCAGCTCGATTGTTATCCATAACAATCGCTATATGCATATATATAACAATTGTTATGGAACAATTGAATAATCTGCTCGTTTTCAATTAAAAATTAAAGAAAATTTGATACACTTTAGCTTAAACATCATAATGTAAATATGGAAAAAAGAATTATTGTTTCTAGTACTTACATACTTTTGTCGCTTCGGTGAAATCTACAAAATTTCTATTTAGTCTGTTAAATTTACTGATTTTGCTTCGGGATTGAGGATATTCATGTCTATTATATGAAGTACGTTGTTGGAATGCTTCTTAGGGTTTATATAATGGATACATAACAACCATAACAACTGAACAATGGAAAACCATTCTACAATAATTTTATATCAATTGAATTGAGACGTCAAAAAACGCGAACGCTTTGTTGAAGCGTTAGAGTTAATTGAATTGATATGTTAACAACCATAACAATTCAAACGTCGAAAACTGTATCATATAACTATTCTATATCGATTGAATTGAAACGTCGACATACATACCAGCCATAACAATTCAAACATCTAAAACTACATTATATAACTATTGTGTATCAATTGAATTGAAATAACTACACAAAACAAACAACGCAACCATCGAAAACTGTCTTTTATAACTGTGTTATCTAAATTTAATTGAAACGAGTTAATAACTTGATTGTTATCCTCCCAGCTGTAATTCTCAATTTAATTGTTATATATATTAATCAATAGATATGAATATTTCCAATCGTTATTGATTAGTTTGCTCTTAAATTAACATATATTGAGAAAATTTAGTACAATCTTTCAAAATCAAATCTGCAAAATCTGCATTCAAAACTCTCTAATTTCGAGCCGTACTGGAGTTCAACGAATTAAACTTTACGTTCATTACTTCAAATGACTCAATTAAGAAGCTTGAAGTGACTTTTGTGACATCTTTAAAGTTTCACTTAAATTGTAAGTTCAATATGTCCGAATGAAACTTAAAAAGTACTTCGATATTTCAGGATATGAGCTTCTACTTAAAGTTCAAATGAACTACTCTGCTGCATTCAAAACTCTATAATTCCGAGCCGTACTGGAGTTCAACGAATTAAACTTTACTTTCATTAGTTCGAATGACTCAATTAAGAAGCTTGAAGTGACTTTTGTGATATCTTCAAAGTTTCACTTAAGCTAGTAGTTCAATATGTCCGAATGAAACTTAAAAACTACTTTGATATTTCAGGATATGAGCTTCTACTTAAAGTTCAAATGAACTACTCTGCTGTATTCAAAACTGTCTAATTCTGAGACGTTTCGGAGTTCAACAAATTAAACTTTACTTTCATTAGTTTAAATAGCTTAATTAAGAGGCTTGAAGTGACTTTTGTGATATCTTTAAAATTTCACTTCAGCTAGTAGTTCTATATGTCCGAATTGAACTTAAAAAGTACTTCGATATTTCAAGGTATAAGCTTCTACTTAAAGTTCACATGAACTACTCTGCTGTATTCAAAACTGTCCAAGTCCGAGTCGCACTGGAGTTCAACGAATTAAACTTTACTTTCATTAGTTCGAATGACTCAATTAAGAGGCTTGAAGTGACTTTTGTGACATCTATAAAGTTTCACTTAAATTGTAAGTTCAATATATCCGAATGAAACTTAAAAAGTACTTCGATATTTCAGGATATGAGCTTCTACTTAAAGTTCAAATGAACTACTCTGCTGCATTCAAAACTCTATAATTCCGAGCCGTACTGGAGTTCAACGAATTAAACTTTACTTTCATTAGTTCGAATGACTCAATTAAGAAGCTTGAAGTGACTTTTGTGATATCTTCAAAGTTTCACTTAAGCTAGTAGTTCAATATGTCCGAATGAAACTTAAAAACTACTTTGATATTTCAGGATATGAGCTTCTACTTAAAGTTCAAATGAACTACTCTGCTGTATTCAAAACTGTCTAATTCCGAGACGTTTCGGAGTTCAACAAATTAAACTTTACTTTCATTAGTTCAAATAGCTTAATTAAGAGGCTTGAAGTGACTTTTGTGATATCTTTAAAATTTCACTTCAGCTAGTAGTTCTATATGTCCGAATTGAACTTAAAAAGTACTTCGATATTTCAGGGTATAAGCTTCTACTTAAAGTTCACATGAACTACTCTGCTGTATTCAAAACTGTCCAAGTCCGAGTCGCACTGGAGTTCAACGAATTAAACTTTACTTTCATTAGTTCGAATGACTCAATTAAGAGGCTTGAAGTGACTTTTGTGACATCTATAAAGTTTCACTTAAATTGTAAGTTCAATATATCCGAATGAAACTTAAAAAGTACTTCGATATTTCAGGATATGAGCTTCTACTTAAAGTTCAAATGAACTACTCTGCTGCATTCAAAACTCTCTAATTCCGAGCCGTACTGGAGTTCAACGAATTAAACTTTACTTTCATTAGTTCGAATGACTCAATTAAGAAGCTTGAAGTGACTTTTGTGATATCTTCAAAGTTTCACTTAAGCTAGTAGTTCAATATGTCCGAATGAAACTTAAAAACTACTTTGATATTTCAGGATATGAGCTTCTACTTAAAGTTCAAATGAACTACTCTGCTGTATTCAAAACTGTCTAATTCCGAGACGTTTCGGAGTTCAACAAATTAAACTTTACTTTCATTAGTTCAAATAGCTTAATTAAGAGGCTTGAAGTGACTTTTGTGATATCTTTAAAATTTCACTTCAGCTAGTAGTTCTATATGTCCGAATTGAACTTAAAAAGTACTTCGATATTTCAGGGTATAAGCTTCTACTTAAAGTTCACATGAACTACTCTGCTGTATTCAAAACTGTCCAAGTCCGAGTCGCACTGGAGTTCAACGAATTAAACTTTACTTTCATTAGTTCGAATGACTCAATTAAGAGGCTTGAAGTGACTTTTGTGACATCTATAAAGTTTCACTTAAATTGTAAGTTCAATATATCCGAATGAAACTTAAAAAGTACTTCGATATTTCAGGATATGAGCTTCTACTTAAAGTTCAAATGAACTACTCTGCTGCATTCAAAACTCTCTAATTCCGAGCCGTACTGGAGTTCAACGAATTAAACTTTACTTTCATTAGTTCGAATGACTCAATTAAGAAGCTTGAAGTGACTTTTGTGATATCTTCAAAGTTTCACTTAAGCTAGTAGTTCAATATGTCCGAATGAAACTTAAAAACTACTTTGATATTTCAGGATATGAGCTTCTACTTAAAGTTCAAATGAACTACTCTGCTGTATTCAAAACTGTCTAATTCCGAGACGTTTCGGAGTTCAACAAATTAAACTTTACTTTCATTAGTTCAAATAGCTTAATTAAGAGGCTTGAAGTGACTTTTGTGATATCTTTAAAATTTCACTTCAGCTAGTAGTTCTATATGTCCGAATTGAACTTAAAAAGTACTTCGATATTTCAGGGTATAAGCTTCTACTTAAAGTTCACATGAACTACTCTGCTGTATTCAAAACTGTCCAAGTCCGAGTCGCACTGGAGTTCAACGAATTAAACTTTACTTTCATTAGTTCGAATGACTCAATTAAGAGGCTTGAAGTGACTTTTGTGACATCTATAAAGTTTCACTTAAATTGTAAGTTCAATATATCCGAATGAAACTTAAAAAGTACTTCGATATTTCAGGATATGAGCTTCTACTTAAAGTTCAAATGAACTACTCTGCTGCATTCAAAACTCTCTAATTCCGAGCCGTACTGGAGTTCAACGAATTAAACTTTACTTTCATTAGTTCAAATGCCTCAATTAAGAAGCTTGAAGTGACTTTTGTGATATCTTTAAAGTTTCACTTAAGCTAGTAGTTCAATATGTCCGAATGAAACTTAAAAAGTACTTTGATATTTCAGGATATGAGCTTCTACTTAAAGTTCAAATGAACTACTCTGCTGTATTCAAAGCTGTCTAATTCCGAGACGTTTCGGAGTTCAACAAATTAAACTTTACTTTCATTAGTTCAAATAGCTTAATTAAGAGGCTTGAAGTGACTTTTGTGACATCTTTAAAGTTTCACTTCAATTGTAAGTTCAATATGTCCGAATGAAACTTAAAAAGTACTTCGACATTTCAGGATATGAGTTTCTACTTAAAGTTCACATGAACTACTCTGCTGCATTCAAAACTGTCGAATTCCGAGCCGTTTTGGAGTTCAATAAATTAAACTTTACTTTCATTAGTTCAAATAGCTTAATTAAGAAGCTTGAAGTGACTTTTGTGATATCTTTAACGTTTCACTTCAGCTAGTAGTTCAATATGTCCGAATGAAACTTAAAAAGTACTTTGATATTTCAGGATATGAGCTTCTACTTAAAGTTCGAATGAACTACCCTGCTGTATTCAAAACTGTCCAATTCCGAGCCGTTTTGGAGTTCAACGAATTAAACTTTACTTTCATTAGTTCAAATAGCTTAATTAAGAAGCTTGAAGTGACTTTTGTGATATTTTCAGAGTTTCACTTCAGATAGTAGTTCAATATGTCCGAATGAAACTTAAAAAGTACTTCGATATTTCAGGATGAGCTTCTACTTAAAGTTCAAATGAACTACTCTGCTGCATTCAAAACTGTCGAATTCCGAGCCGTTTTGGAGTTCAATAAATTAAACTTTACTTTCATTAGTTCAAATAGCTTAATTAAGAAGCTTGAAGTGACTTTTGTGATATCTTTAACGTTTCACTTCAGCTAGTAGTTCAATATGTCCGAATGAAACTTAAAAACTACTTTGATATTTCAGGATATGAGCTTCTACTTAAAGTTCAAATGAACTACTCTGCTGTATTCAAAACTGTCTAATTCCGAGACGTTTCGGAGTTCAACAAATTAAACTTTACTTTCATTAGTTCAAATAGCTTAATTAAGAGGCTTGAAGTGACTTTTGTGATATCTTTAAAATTTCACTTCAGCTAGTAGTTCTATATGTCCGAATTGAACTTAAAAAGTACTTCGATATTTCAGGGTATAAGCTTCTACTTAAAGTTCACATGAACTACTCTGCTGTATTCAAAACTGTCCAAGTCCGAGTCGCACTGGAGTTCAACGAATTAAACTTTACTTTCATTAGTTCGAATGACTCAATTAAGAGGCTTGAAGTGACTTTTGTGACATCTATAAAGTTTCACTTAAATTGTAAGTTCAATATATCCGAATGAAACTTAAAAAGTACTTCGATATTTCAGGATATGAGCTTCTACTTAAAGTTCAAATGAACTACTCTGCTGCATTCAAAACTCTCTAATTCCGAGCCGTACTGGAGTTCAACGAATTAAACTTTACTTTCATTAGTTCGAATGACTCAATTAAGAAGCTTGAAGTGACTTTTGTGATATCTTCAAAGTTTCACTTAAGCTAGTAGTTCAATATGTCCGAATGAAACTTAAAAACTACTTTGATATTTCAGGATATGAGCTTCTACTTAAAGTTCAAATGAACTACTCTGCTGTATTCAAAACTGTCTAATTCCGAGACGTTTCGGAGTTCAACAAATTAAACTTTACTTTCATTAGTTCAAATAGCTTAATTAAGAGGCTTGAAGTGACTTTTGTGATATCTTTAAAATTTCACTTCAGCTAGTAGTTCTATATGTCCGAATTGAACTTAAAAAGTACTTCGATATTTCAGGGTATAAGCTTCTACTTAAAGTTCACATGAACTACTCTGCTGTATTCAAAACTGTCCAAGTCCGAGTCGCACTGGAGTTCAACGAATTAAACTTTACTTTCATTAGTTCGAATGACTCAATTAAGAGGCTTGAAGTGACTTTTGTGACATCTATAAAGTTTCACTTAAATTGTAAGTTCAATATATCCGAATGAAACTTAAAAAGTACTTCGATATTTCAGGATATGAGCTTCTACTTAAAGTTCAAATGAACTACTCTGCTGCATTCAAAACTCTCTAATTCCGAGCCGTACTGGAGTTCAACGAATTAAACTTTACTTTCATTAGTTCAAATGCCTCAATTAAGAAGCTTGAAGTGACTTTTGTGATATCTTTAAAGTTTCACTTAAGCTAGTAGTTCAATATGTCCGAATGAAACTTAAAAAGTACTTTGATATTTCAGGATATGAGCTTCTACTTAAAGTTCAAATGAACTACTCTGCTGTATTCAAAGCTGTCTAATTCCGAGACGTTTCGGAGTTCAACAAATTAAACTTTACTTTCATTAGTTCAAATAGCTTAATTAAGAGGCTTGAAGTGACTTTTGTGACATCTTTAAAGTTTCACTTCAATTGTAAGTTCAATATGTCCGAATGAAACTTAAAAAGTACTTCGACATTTCAGGATATGAGTTTCTACTTAAAGTTCACATGAACTACTCTGCTGCATTCAAAACTGTCGAATTCCGAGCCGTTTTGGAGTTCAATAAATTAAACTTTACTTTCATTAGTTCAAATAGCTTAATTAAGAAGCTTGAAGTGACTTTTGTGATATCTTTAACGTTTCACTTCAGCTAGTAGTTCAACATGTCCGAATGAAACTTAAAAAGTACTTTGATATTTCAGGATATGAGCTTCTACTTAAAGTTCGAATGAACTACCCTGCTGTATTCAAAACTGTCCAATTCCGAGCCGTTTTGGAGTTCAACGAATTAACTTTACTTTCATTAGTTCAAATAGCTTAATTAAGAAGCTTGATGTGACTTTTGTGACATCTTTAAAGTTTACTTGTTTCCTGTACATATTTTTATCATTTCAGTTAAACCTGAGAAAAAATATTTAGTCCTTCTTAATCGTACTGATTTTTCTCCAGAATTACGGATATTCATGTCTGTCATATAAAATGCATTGTTAGAATGTATTAGGTTCAATATGATTGATACATAACAACCTTAACTATTGAAATGTCGAAAACCGTATTCAATAACTATTGTAACACGAAATGTAAACAGCAGCGCGAGACTTGTTTACTCTTATCGGTCGGCTGCTTTCCTCGAAGGAACGCGGCTACGCTTATTAAGCGCAGCGGCGAGCAATAAAAACCGTTCCGAGCGTTCCCGCAACATCTCATTAAGGAAAAGTGATTTACGACCTTCTGGACTTTTCTACATAAAAAAAGAAGGTTCGAGTAATTTCAGGAACTATCGCGAACACAATTGAAATGTATATAAGCGAGTTTGCGGTCGGAGGAGGGATTAGACGTAAAGCGCGACATAGTAAACAAGCGAAAAATGGACCAGTAAAAATAAATTACATTTAAGAGTGATATAAATTAATTAGTTAGGAAGTAGTTAAGTGTGTTATATAAATTAGTTCAGTAATGGTCTAAGATAAATTAAGTAGTGTGTAGTGAATAATTAGGATAGTGTAAATAAATTAGAAAATAAACGTTACACTATTTTATATCAGATGAATTTAAGCGAGTTAATATGTTGATGGTTTCCATAGCTATCACTAGATGTAGATGGATAACCAGTGTTGTTGATCAATTGAAAAAGTATGTGTTCATTTTAAGTAAAAAAATATAAATTAAATATCTAACAACTTGAATTAAAATATTATTAACATACAGTTGAAATGTAAGTAAGGAAAAATGAATACTTATTATTACTGTCATCGTGTACAGTTATGAAATCTTGTGTTTAGCCTTTCTAAATTTCACTGATTTCGAACCCCACGTTATAGGCAACGTCGTTATTATCATATTTCTCTCTTGTTATTCAATTATATGCGTTAATTTATTTAGGGAAATATTTCTACATTTGTATCGATTTTCGGTCCCTCGATCCCTCTCACCCCCGTAAAAGTGAAATTTTCATCTTGATGATCAGCAGAGCGCCCTTTTCCATGCAGCCAGGCGCGTAGTATTCCTGCTGCTCCTGCTGCCGCTGCCGTTGCTCCTGCTCCTGCAGGGGTGAGAAGCATTCGACTGGACGTAACAGCTGATGTCACTCTTTTCCCCCCTTCAAATTCAACGCCGCACAGTTTTCATTAAAATTATTTGTGCTCGACGATAATTTCATAAAATATGTATTCTGCTTCCTTATCTTTGTTATATTAATGTTTGGAAGGGTTGGTCGTTAAATGGGAAGGCGCGCCGTAAAAAGATTCACGATCCTATATATATAGGGTGGATCGTCTCTCTCTCTCTCTTTCTCTCGCTCCTTCTCCGTTACTTCGTTTCTCTGGACGCTTTCCCGAAATGTATCTTCCCCAATCGGCAACAAGGTTAAATTCTAAATATTTCAACCTTTTAACTGAGTAGAGTTAATTACTTGAGTTGTCACAACCGTTTCCGAAAAGGCTGTTATGGGTCGAGACGAGCCTTATAGGGTTTCATTCCCATACGAGTTACATGCCTTTTGGGAACCCTTCCAAAAGGTATTTTCTGCCAACCGAGTGTCACGAAATACGATACTTACCGTACCTGTCGATGTTTACTACAAATAAGGCTTTGTGTATCCAAATGAGGGTTTTCGAAAAGAAAACACTTTATAATATATTGTGAGAAGAGTAGTTTTGGGATTGGGCAGGTGGGAAAGTTATAATAAAAATTTCTTTCTTGATGTTCTGCAAGTAGATACTTGTAATTTGCTGATTACTAAACGATAGCATTTCGATTGTTTCCTGATCTTTTGGGAAGTACTACAAACCTCAAAATTCCGGTACTACTGGGTACTACTTGCTGCAAGTTATTTTTGTGACATGTTTGGGACTGTCCTGTGAGAAGAGTATTAGGTCTTTGGTGAATTCAGTTATTTACTGTGAAACGGCAATGGAGGGGGTAAGTCACCCTTAAGTTTAGGTGCACACAATTTCAAATTACTAGCACTAGCATTAAATAGCACATCGTGCATTCAATAACGAATTGTTTTATACAATTGTATTTCTTTTCACATATTGGACAGGTTTACTATACCTAACTTTGTTTCTTCTATACCTGTAACTTTTTGAGGTGTTTAATTTATTTTTCTAAATAATTTTAGGGATTCTCATAAAGTTGTCTTTTATAGTACCGCTAATACTAAATATAATTATAGAAGCTGCCCTGGTAGAAATTAAAAATTTGTCTTCATTCTTAATAATTAGCAATCACAAATAAGCTAATTTCATTTATTAAGAACACGCTAAACTGAGACGCCTTTTTAGCGTAGAATCAGTTTTAACTAATTTTAAATTAAGTAATAATAATAATAAATAATTTTAGTCAAATTAGTTAATTGTAATTAATAAAAACAATAATTTTTTCCCGATATCACCCAACATGCGTGATGTTTCTTTGTTTCGTTAATCACTTCCGTAAATTATACAATTTTTAGGTAATTTTGTAATACATTGAAAAAGTATTTAAACTTTGTAGGAATATACAACTTTTTAGCATTTTTACAAATTAGCGATGATTTCTAGTTAAACTGAAATTTTTTTAAATATTTTAAGAGTTTGTTTTATCTAAATTTAAGAAATTTTGAATTTTGAGTCATTTGAATGGAAAACTTTTATCCCAATTAGAGCCTTATAACTTTTAAGTAGCTAATTAAAATTTGTACCTATTGTTAGTTATATGGCTAAAATTTAATTACCGGACATTTCTCCATTTTTATTAACCAAAATAATAAAAAAGTGTATAAAATTTTTAGAAGGATTTCTACCAGGGTAATAAAAAGTCTCTTAACGAAAATAGGGAAATGTATTAATTGGCTTTACATATTTAATAACCCATGGACAATCATTGAAACTGGAACAAATAAGTTAAGTACAAAAATATGTCATTTTAATAAATGTTCATAATTATGTCCATTTTATTAAAATTTCAAAAAGAAACCTATACATTGCCGATGATCTTTAGTTTTTTTGTTTTTAGCTAATTATTGAGAGAGTATTCGTTTTTTGACCGATGTTATCCATGGGACGTTCTTAGCTAATTTTTAGTAATAACTATACCTACTCGTTTTTATTAATAAGACAGTTTTTAGTTAATTTTTAATTAATTGAAACATTTTAACTTTGTTTTATATATATAGGTACTAGTATTTACTAGTAAAATACTAGTAAAATAGTATTTTGGTATCTAACAATGTACTTACTCGCCTGGTCGACTCTTAAATAATTTTGAGTTCATGTTTTCTAAATTTAAGGAATTTTCTGTAATTTTTTGAGATATTGGCATTTCTGGACTTTTTCTTGTACTTTAAATAGAAAGCACTGTTAAACCATTAAAGCATTTTTAATAACCAGTTGATTTAACTAACTGAATTTAACCTAAAGTTAGGATATTGTTATATTCAGAAAATTATTTAAAATATTAAGCGTGTCATATTCGAGTATTTTGTGTTTAGAATGACGCGATTGCTATGATATTTTAATGGAAAGTTTTGCGTCGAAACAAATACCATTCCAATCGTATAAGCGGGGAAAGATAAAAGCTCAGCAAACGACGGCAGAAGGAAGATTCGAATACGGACGTACAAGAATAATGTAATAATAAGAAATAAGAACAATATTACCTTAGTGTAATTCTTGAACTCCTGAAAACGATACGTTACAAAGACATTTTCTTAATTATATTTCAAGAGATGACATTTGGCTTAGATGAGGGTTTTATTTTTATTAATAATACTGTATCATATGTGTCTAATACATCAATGAACATACTGTTTTTAACATTGGGATATGGATTTTGTTTTGTATTATTAGTTTTTATCTGTAACTTGTTTATATTATTATTAGGTGTGTACAAAGGCCACACCTGATGTGAATAAACGGATCAGATAGATACATAGGGCCCTCAATTATTTCCCACACTCTTTTAATAAAACTATTTCCTTTACCGAGCCGTTGAAGGTCATATATAGAACTCTTACACAGTTTGAAAGGTAATAATTAATAACGTATCAATATACGATGCGACTGTTATATACAGGGTGTCCTATATGAAACATGCATTGATCTGTATTAGTGCCCATCTAAAATTTAGGGGTAGGTTTTGACCGGTCTTTATAATCTTAGCATAAAAGAATGAGGCGGCTTCTCACTCACCTTTTTTTATATATATTGGCTTTGGCTACATTATTTATGTAAGATGAATTTTAAAAGGTGAAACATACAGGGTGTTCTATTTAAAACAGGAATTCATTTGTAGTAGTGCGTGCCTAAAATTGAGGGGTAGCTTTGGACCAGTCTATAATTTTACATAAAATAATGAGGCGGCCTCTCACTCACCTCTGTTATATATATTGGCTTTGGCTACATTATTTATGTAAGATGGATTTTAAAAGGTGAAACATACAGGGTGTTCTATTTAAGACAGAAATTCATTTGTAGTAGTGCGTGTGTAAAATTTAGGGGTAGCTTTGGACCAGTCTATAATTTTTGCATAAAATAATGAGGCGGCTTCTCACTGACCTTTTTTATATATATTGGTTTTGGCTACATTATTTATGTAAGATGAATTTTAAAAGGTGAAAAATACCGGGTGTTCTATGTAAAGTAGGCATTTATTTGTAGTAGTGCGCGTCTAAAATTTAAGGGTAGCTTTGGACCAGTCTATAATTTTTGCATAAAATAATGAGGCGGCCTCTCACTCACCTTTTTTATATATATTGGCTTTGGCTACATTGTTTATGTAAATTAAATTTTAAAATGGGAAAAATACAGGGTGTTCTATTTAAAATAGGCATTCATTTGTAGTAGTGCGTGTCCAAGATTTAGGGGTAGCTTTGGACCAGTCTATAATTTTTGCATAAAAGAATGAGGCGGCCTCTTACTCATCTTTTTTATAAATATTTGCTTTGGCTACATTATTTACGTAAATTGAATTTTAAAAGGTGAAAAATACAGGGTGTTCTATTTAAAACAGGAATTTATTTGTAGTAGTGCGTGTCTAAAATTTAGGGGTAGCTTTGGACTAGTCTATATTTTTTGCATAAAATAATGAGGCCTCTCACTCACCTCTTTTATATATATTGGCTTTGGCTACATTATTTATGTAAGATGGATTTTAAAAGGTGAAACATACAGGGTGTTCTATTTAAGACAGAAATTCATTTGTAGTAGTGCGTGTGTAAAATTTAGGGGTAGCTTTGGACCAGTCTATAATTTTTGCATAAAATAATGAGGCGGCCTCTCACTCACCTCTTTTATTATATATATTGGCTTTGGCTACATTATTTATGTAAATTAAATTTTAAAATGTGAAAAATACAGGGTGTTCTATTTAAAATAGGCATTCATTTGTATTAGTGCGTGTCCAAGATTTAGGGGTAGCTTTGGACCAGTATAATTTTTGCATAAAAGAATGAGGCGGCCTCTTACTCATCTTTTTTATAAATATTGGCTTTGGCTACATTATTTACGTAAATTGGATTTTAAAAAGTGAAAAATACAGGGTGTTCTATGTAAAGTAGGCATTTATTTGTAGTAGTGCGCGTCTAAAATTTAAGGGTAGGTTTGGACCAGTCTATAATTTTTGCATAAAATAATGAGGCGGCCTCTCACTCACCTTTTTTATATATATTGGCTTTGGCTACATTGTTTATGTAAATTAAATTTTAAAATGGGAAAAATACAGGGTGTTCTATTTAAAATAGGCATTCATTTGTAGTAGTGCGTGTCCAAGATTTAGGGGTAGCTTTGGACCAGTCTATAATTTTTGCATAAAAGAATGAGGCGGCCTCTTACTCATCTTTTTTATAAATATTGGCTTTGGCTACATTATTTACGTAAATTGAATTTTAAAAGGTGAAAAATACAGGGTGTTCTATTTAAAACAGGAATTTATTTGTAGTAGTGCGTGCCTAAAATTTAGGGGTAGCTTTGGACCAGTATAATTTTTGCATAAAATAATGAGGCGGCCTCTCACTCACCTCTGTTATATATATTGGCTTTGGCTACATTATTTATGTAAGATGGATTTTAAAAGGTGAAACATACAGGGTGTTCTATTTAAGACAGAAATTCATTTGTAGTAGTGCGTGTGTAAAATTTAGGGGTAGCTTTGGACCAGTCTATAATTTTTGCATAAAATAATGAGGCGGCTTCTCACTGACCTTTTTTATATATATTGGTTTTGGCTACATTATTTATGTAAGATGAATTTTAAAAGGTGAAAAATACCGGGTGTTCTATGTAAAGTAGGCATTTATTTGTAGTAGTGCGCGTCTAAAATTTAAGGGTAGCTTTGGACCAGTCTATAATTTTTGCATAAAATAATGAGGCGGCCTCTCACTCACCTCTTTTATTATATATATTGGCTTTGGCTACATTATTTAAGTAAATTAAATTTTAAAATGTGAAAAATACAGGGTGTTCTATTTAAAATAGGCATTCATTGGTATTAGTGCGTGTCCAAGATTTAGGGGTAGCTTTGGACCAGTATAATTTTTGCATAAAAGAATGAGGCGGCCTCTTACTCATCTTTTTTATAAATATTGGTTTTGGCTACATTATTTACGTAAATTGGATTTTAAAAAGTGAAAAATACAGGGTGTTCTATGTAAAGTAGGCATTTATTTGTAGTAGTGCGCGTCTAAAATTTAAGGGTAGGTTTGGACCAGTCTATAATTTTTGCATAAAATAATGAGGCGGCCTCTCACTCACCTTTTTTATATATATTGGCTTTGGCTACATTGTTTATGTAAATTAAATTTTAAAATGGGAAAAATACAGGGTGTTCTATTTAAAATAGGCATTCATTTGTAGTAGTGCGTGTCCAAGATTTAGGGGTAGCTTTGGACCAGTCTATAATTTTTGCATAAAAGAATGAGGCGGCCTCTTACTCATCTTTTTTATAAATATTGGCTTTGGCTACATTATTTACGTAAATTGAATTTTAAAAGGTGAAAAATACAGGGTGTTCTATTTAAAACAGGAATTTATTTGTAGTAGTGCGTGCCTAAAATTTAGGGGTAGCTTTGGACCAGTATAATTTTTGCATAAAATAATGAGGCGGCCTCTCACTCACCTTTTTTATATATATTGGTTTTGGCTACATTATTTATGTAAGATGAATTTTAAAAGGTGAAACATACAGGGTGTTCTATTTAAGACAGGAATTCATTTGTAGTAGTGCGTGCCTAAAATTTAGGGGTAGCTTTGGACCAGTGTATAATTTTTACATAAAATAATGAGGCGGCCTCTCACTCACCTCTGTTATTATATATATTGGCTTTGGCTACATTATTTATGTAAATTAAATTTTAAAATGTGAAAAATACAAGGTGTTCTATTTAAAATAGGCATTCATTTGTATAGTAGTGCGTGTCCAAGATTTAGGGGTAGCTTTGGACCAGTCTATAATTTTTGCATAAAAGAATGAGGCGGCCTCTTACTCATCTTTTTTATAAATATAGGCTTTGGCTACATTATTTACGTAAATTGAATTTTAAAAGGTGAAAAATACAGGGTGTTCTATTTAAAACAGGAATTTATTTGTAGTAGTGCGTGCCTAAAATTTAGGGGTAGCTTTGGACCAGTGTATAATTTTTGCATAAAATAATGAGGCGGCCTCTCACTCACCTTTTTTATATATATTGGCTTTGGCTACATTATTTATGTAAATTTAATTTTAAAATGGGAAAAATACAGGGTGTTCTATTTAAAATAGGCATTCATTTGTAGTAGTGCGTGTCCAAGATTTAGGGGTAGCTTTGGACCAGTCTATAATTTTTGCATAAAATAATGAGGCGGCCTCTTACTCATCTTTTTTATAAATATTGGTTTTGGCTACATTATTTATGTAAGATGCATTTTAAAAGGTGAAACATACAGGGTGTTCTATTTAAGACAGGAATTCATTTGTAGTAGTGCGTGTCTAAAATTTAGGGGTAGCTTTGGACCAGTCTATAATTTTTGCATAAAATAATGAGGCGACCTCTCACTCACCTCTTTTATTATATATATTGGCTTTGGCTACATTATTTATGTAAATTAAATTTTAAAATGGGAAAAATACAGGGTGTTCTATTTAAAATAGGCATTCATTTGTAGTAGTGCGTGTCCAAGATTTAGGGGTAGCTTTGGACCAGTCTATAATTTTTGCATAAAAGAATGAGGCGGCCTCTTACTCATCTTTTTTATAAATATTGGCTTTGGCTACATTATTTACGTAAATTGAATTTTAAAAGGTGAAAAATACCGGGTGTTCTATGTAAAGTAGGCATTCATTTGTAGTAGTGCGCGTCTAAAATTTAAGGGTAGGTTTGGACCAGTCTATAATTTTTGCATAAAATAATGAGGCGGCCTCTCACTCACCTTTTTTATATATATTGGTTTTGGCTACATTATTTATGTAAGATGCATTTTAAAAGGTGAAACATACAGGGTGTTCTATTTAAGACAGGAATTCATTTGTAGTAGTGCGTGTCTAAAATTTAGGGGTAGCTTTAGACCAGTCTATAATTTTTGCATAAAATAATGAGGCGGCCTCTCACTCACCTTTTTTATATATATTGGCTTTGGCTACATTGTTTATGTAAATTAAATTTTAAAATGGGAAAAATACAGGGTGTTCTATTTAAAATAGGCATTCATGTTAAGTAGTGCGTGTCTAAAATTTAGGGGTAGTTTTGGACTAGTCTATATTTTTTTGCATAAAATAATGAGGCGGCCTGGCCTCTCACTCACCTCTTTTATATATATTGGCTTTGGCTACATTATTTATGTAAGTTGAATTTTAAAATGTGAAAAATACTGGGTGTTCTATTTAAGATTGGCATTCATTTGTAGTAGTGCGTGTCTAAAATTTAGGGGTAGCTTTAGACCAGTCTATAATTTTTGCATAAAATAATGAGGCGGCCTCTCACTCACCTTTTTTATATATATTGGCTTTGGCTACATTGTTTATGTAAATTAAATTTTAAAATGGGAAAAATACAGGGTGTTCTATTTAAAATAGGCATTCATGTTAAGTAGTGCGTGTCTAAAATTTAGGGGTAGTTTTGGACTAGTCTATATTTTTTTGCATAAAATAATGAGGCGGCCTGGCCTCTCACTCACCTCTTTTATATATATTGGCTTTGGCTACATTATTTATGTAAGTTGAATTTTAAAATGTGAAAAATACTGGGTGTTCTATTTAAGATTGGCATTCATTTGTAGTAGTGCGTGTCTAAAATTTAGGGGTAGCTTTAGATCAGTCTATAATTTTTGCATAAAATAATGGGGCGACCTCTCACTCACTTTTATTATATATATTGGCTTAATAATAATAATAATAATAATACAGGGTGTTCTATTTAAAACAGGAATTCATTTGTAGTAGTCCGTGTCTAAATTTTAGGGTTAACTTTAGACCAGTCTACAATTTTTGCATAAAATAATGAGGCGGCTTCTCACTCATATTTTCTATAAATATTGGCTTTGGCTACCATTATTCCAGTAAAGAAATTTAAAATTTCCAGTTTCAAAAATAAAGGGGAGTTTTATGTGTACGAGGTCTTATCGTAACATGAGTCTATTTTATCTTTAGATACCAAAACATGTATGAAGTGTTTAATTTAAGATTGCATTAAATTCATATGGGTCTTCTTTCGTGACTACTATGTTGAATGATATTTTTCTTTAGGTGGTGATCCTAACATATGTGGCACAATATCTATTTTGAAATTCCTGTTAGTTTCCACGTAAAGACGGTGAGGGTTTGGGTGCACCACCCTGTATATACTCGATAAAATATTTTTTGTTTAATTCCCATATTCGGTCAGTACTTCAAGTTTATTACTCTACGCAGCCAATTTAAGTGAACGCACTGTATGGCAGGTTAAGAGCTCAACAAGCAGTTTACTTATCGCTACATTACGTCGTCGCGAGTACCTCTTCCTGTGATACAGGGTGACACTAAAAATCACCGGAACCACTATTGCACTTCCCCCTCGAAGAACCTACCTTCCTCTCCCTCACCTAAAACGCCAAGATAGCGGCCCCTCCGATCAGATTACGCACGCACCCCTCGCGGGCAATGGCGTCCGCCGCGGCTCCCTCTAGCGGCCGCCCGGAGCTCCAACGCGACGGCGCGCCGGTGCTGCCCTCTCGGCGGCGGTCTCGCCTTCCGGTCCAATGCGCACATTACGGCGGGCGATCGATCGCGCCGGTCACGCCCCCCTCGCGACGCGATTCGTCGACGTCGGCGACGGAGTCTCGCCATTGGTCCTTCGCGACGGACAGTTGACAGCCGTCTACACCTCGAAAGGTGTTGTTCGGCGTGTGTGCGTGCGTGTCCGAGTGCCGAAACGTTCAGTTGGGTCCTCGTGGCGTTTTGGGTCGCACTGTACGCACACGTAGATACTCACGAGACGAACGTACAGGTCTTGGCAGAGAGGTACCTAATAACCGCAAATTGGTAGTACACGCAGAACGGCCCTCTTGGGGAAGGGGACGAAGATCCTCGTCGGTTCGTTCGACTCGTTAACGCCATAAATTATTCGACTGATCGCTCGGACGTAATCGAATATCTTCGATTATTCGGTTATCAGCGATTTTTACTCGGTTAGCGCGGGTTATCCGTTTTCGATTTTCGGCGTGGATCGCGACTCGATGGACTGGACGCTGGCGTGCAATATTCTCATATAATTTTCCCGGAAACGTAAGTTTATCTTCTATTTTTGTCTTTGGATTGATTTAATTCTGACCGAAGGACGCGCATTTTTACCGGTTTTCTACAAATCTTTAGATTTTTAGTAGAATTATTACTTTACCGCTCTAGCTGGAGAAAATATGCGGCATTGATTCAAATTCCAAAATTTTAATAATTACAGATGTTACAAATTCAAAAAAAAAATTGTTTTTGGATTGATTAAATTCTGACTGAGAGACGCGCATTTTGTCCGGTTAGCTACAAATCTTTGGTTTCTTAGTAGAGTTGTTACCTTACCTGTCTAGCTGGAGAAAATATGTGTCATTCATTCAAATTTCAAAATTTTAATAATTACACATGTTACAAATTCGGAATGTTTTGTTTTTGGACTGATTAAATTCTGACCGAGGGACGTGCATTTTGACCGATTTACTACAAATGTGTAGGTTCTTAGTAGAGTTATTACCTTACCTGTCTAGCTGGAGAAAATATTTGTAATTGATTCAAGTTACAAAATTTTAATAATTACAGATGTTACAAATTCGGAAAATTTTGTTTTTGGATTGATTAAATTCTGACCGGGGGGACGCGTATTTTGACCAGTTCACTACAAATCTTTAGATTCTTAGTAGAGTTATTACCTTACCAGTCTAGCTGGAAAAAATGTGTGTCATTAATTCAAATTACAAAATTTTAATAATTACAATTGTTATAAATTACAAAATTGTTTTTGGATGATTAAATTCTGACCGGGGGCGCGTATTTTGACCAGTTCACTACAAATCTTTAGGTTCTTAGTGGAGTTATTACCTTGCCTGACTAACTGGACAAATGTGCGTCATTGGTGCAAATTGCAAAATTTTAACAATTACAGATGTTACAAATTTGGAAAATTTTGTTTTTGGATTAATTAAATTCTGACCGGGGGACGCGCATTTTGACCGGTTCGTTACAAATCTTTAGATTCTTAGTAGAATTATTACCTTACCTGTCTAATTGGAGAAAATGTGTGTCATTAATTCAAATTACAAAATTTTAATAATTACAATTGTTATAAATTCGAAAATTTTTGTTTTTGAATGATTAAATTCTGACCGGGGGACGCGTATTTTGACCAGTTCACTACAAATCTTTAGGTTCTTAGTGGAGTTATTACCTTGCCTGACTAACTGGACAAAATGTGCGTCATTGATGCAAATTGCAAAATTTTAACAATTACAGATGTTACAAATTTGGAAAATTTTGTTTTTGGATTAATTAAATTCTGATCGGGGGACGCGCATTTTGACCGGTTCGCTACAAATCTTTAGATTCTTAGTAGAATTATTACCTTACCAGTCTAGCTGGAGAAAATGTGTCATTAATTCAAATTACAAAATTTTAATAATTACAATTGTTATAAATTCCAAAATGGTTTTTGGATGATTAAATTCTGACCGGGGGACGCGTATTTTGACCAGTTCACTACAAATCTTTAGATTCTTAGTAGAGTTATTACCTTACCAGTCTATCTGGAGAACTTATGTGTTATTGATTCAAATTACAAAATTTTTACAAATACAGATGGAAAATACATTCGGAAAATTTCGTTTTTGGATTGATTAAATTCTGACCGAGGGACGCGTATTTTGATCCGTTTTCTACAAATCTTCAGATTCTTAGTAGAGTTATTACCTTACCTGTCTAATTGGAGAAAATGTGTGTCATTGATTCAAATTACAAATGTTACAAATTGGAAAAAATTGTTTTTAGACTGATTAAATTCTGACCGAGGGACGCGCATTTTGACCGGTTCGCTACAAATCTTTAGATTCTTAGTAGGTAGAGTTATTACCTTACTTGCCTAGCTGGAGAAAATATGTGTCTTTGATTCAAATTACACAATTTAAATAATTATAAATATATCACGAATTTCAGAAATTATTAATGTTATCACTGCGGGCATACTTACTTAAACTAAGCCTTTACATTTATAATTAAAAGTAGCTATATAATTTTGGAAAACATAAAATTTTATATATACTTGATAGGTAAATTTATTTCGGTTTACTGAAATTTGTTTGTTAAAATTTTTCTCATTTTTATTAGGCATAGAACAAACAAATTTATTGGATTGAAGTAAACAAAATCGAAACACTTTTCCCACAAAAATAGACTGAATAGTTTAGTTTGTACAACACGAGTTAAACGCCTAAGTAGGTACCTTACCTACGTTAGTTTTTAGCTAATTACTCAGTACATTTTTTTGAATGAAATTAACTCAAATATTACTGAAAGTTTTGTCAAAACGGGTCCACAATGGATTATGTAAAATATATGAAATTAATTAACCGATTTTTGTGTGAATAACACAAAATAGCTCAAACAATGACATTAGTTTTATGAAAAATAAGTACATAAATCGTAAACAACCGATTTTAGTGCGAAATATTCCCAAAATGTTGTAATATCAGTAAAATAACTCAAAAATATTTCAAAGCGTTTATCCAAACTATTTTTTTAGTAGAAATTCAGACTGTTTATTTGATAAACTTTACTCATTTTTAATAATCATCGAAATTCAAAATGGAAACTCAAAATTAGCTAATTGGTAGCTAAACCCAAACTTTTTTTTTGCAATACAAATACACTTGATGTTTCAGTATCCCATACAAATAAAATTGATCACTTCTTCTTAATTTTCAGAAATTAATATATTCAGTTTAGAAAGTAAAACAAATTTTAGTTAATTTTGACACGATATGAAATAAGTATTTGAGCTGCTTAGATATAAGTATAATTTGTTTTTAAAATTTTCGGAAAAATATATTTATAAAATACATAATTCTACGCACCTGATTTACTCTTTACCTAAATATAAGAAATGTTATCCTGTAGGTTTCTGTCTATATTTAATGTAATATAAACAGTAAAAATTCTTATAATATTTGGTATAAATTTTAGCTATTATAGACCTATTAGTTATTTTTCTTTTTTTTTTGTTGTTACTTAAATTGGTGCATATAACTTTTAGAATGATTTCTACTAGAGCTATTCGTTTTTGGTCATTATATAATATGGTATGATCGTAGCTAACGTTAAGATGATACCTTCAGCTTCGTAAAAATAAATATTTTTAGCTAATTTTGAAAAAACAAAGTAATTTAGCTTAGTAAAAATATACACCTTTTAGAAAATATCCTTATCAAGCTTTTACAATTACAATAAAATAATAATAATAAAAGTATAATATAATAATAATGGTAACACTAATAAAAGTGCTGCGTTCAAGTTGAAGACTTATAAACTGTCGGCATAAATAAAAGCATATTTGTTTCATGTATTTTGTCTGTTAACCATTATACTAAACACTTAATCTGACTCATTTGAAATCACTTTTGCTCAATTTCCCATCCAAGTTTTAAGTTCTTTCACAACTAAGTGCATTTGGGACGTCTCAATCTGTTAATCTATATATGAGTCTTAATTACAACAATCTTGGGGATCAATTCTATTCTAAATACCGGCCATAATCTGTGAGCAATAATAGGGCCAGACTGTCATATATTTAGGGAGAAACTGCCTAGAAGAGCTCACCAAAAAGGGAGGGCAAAATATTTGTATTGGAAACATGATTGTATAAATTTCTTTAATTGTCCAATTTTCTGAACAAGACTTATTTAGACAAGACAAGGATCTAATTAATCTAAAATCAGTTGCAAAATATTGCGGACAACTGTTGATAAGGGAAATTGTTTGTCAATTTTTAACACTGTACAAATTACATCTTTATTGGGATTCTACACTTATTACGAATCAAATAGTATATACCAAAAATTGCATAGATAAATACACAGAATTATATGATCTACAGACTATAAACACGTCGGATGAGTCTCCTAAGTCTAAATACGACTTCTTCCTTTATGTTCAATAGAAAATGGTATTAAGTATGCCTTACAACAACTATTTATTCAAGTAAGTCGATCATGCAATGCTCCACGTATTTAATTTCGTTAACAAAACAGACCAAGAGTCAGGAGAATGATATTTTTGTTGTGGCTATTGTACCAAGATTCTTTATGTTAAAGTTGTATGGTTGAAAAGTACTATGTTAATTTTAAGAATTTATTTGTTAAATTGAAGGGCACAATTATTATATAGTTATATAGTATATCGAATTGCTCTTTCCCTGATTGTTTAATGAACTGATCCATTAAAAATGATCTTTTATCAAATAGTCTTTGAATGATTCTGGAAGCAATTTCAACAACTTCATTTAAAAGTCCCAAAAACACATTTCGCGTTAGAAATAATCGATTCCCCTGGTTTCTCATTTCAGTAACTGACTCAAACACCCGTATAAATCTCCTTCCTCCTTATACACATCCCTCTCTGTCCCTCCCCTTTCCTATCTCCCTTTCTCTATTTCTCTCTCTCTCTCCCGGCAGTTTATTGCGCCACATATATTTACTCCCAAATCCCATAAAATACCTTAGTGCAGATAAATTGTTACTAATTAGCAGAGAGTCACCCTCTAGTAAGGGAGCGAATGGACTTAATTTCATTAAGTTTATCAATATAACGGAATCGGAACGAAACTAAGAGAGGTATTTAAACATTAAAGCCCCTCGGATGCCGACGGGAAACTGGAGGAATTCCACGATGGGAAATCGTCCTGGGCGGATAATCCGGGAAGACGACGAGGTTTTTGTAGAAATATTTTCCTTGTTTTGTTCAACGTTGGTGCTGTGAAAATTAGATAGATGTGCTAGGGAAACTGGGTTTATCAAATTTTTTATCGAAAGAGATGCCCATTCGCCCACGAATATCGTTCGTAATTACTAAAGTGAAATAGCTGGGGGAACTAGGTAAATTAAAGGGTTTTTGGTTGCAAAAACTTTGTTAAAAAACTTGTGAGAGTTCCAAAATTGGGAACGAAACTTTGGACCGAACTTATGAAAATGAAAATTTCGCCATTGATAGTTACTGGGTACCTACATATTATATCTTAAATCTCTAATTATATCTATGCTCTTGTTCCAGGTTTCCAACGTTTCGAGTACGTTCCAGAGGCCATCATCATTCTACCAGCACAGCAAATAGGTGCCGCGGTGGCACCATGGCCATCCGGTATAACTTCTGTCGACGATATGGCTCACAAAGGTAAAGGTAATGTAAAAGAAAATGGTAAATATGTATTATTTGCTATTTTTTTTGTACATTAACGTTGAGAAACATTGACCAAAGTTCGTTGATATTAAAGGCAGCCCAATTTGAGAATTAACGTGGATCCACTTTAATATCATTTAACTAATTACTAATTAATTGTGCTGTCTTAAAAGCATCAGTTGATTGTCGGTTTTGACGTTAATACGGGATTTTGAGACAACCGAATGGAACGCTCAAATGATCAAAGTAATTTCACGAAAATTACCTTATCCACTTACAAAAACAAAATTGAGGTCGTCCAACATTTAGACTACGTTACCTGCCCGACAAAGTAATCTAATTAAATTCGTATAATATGTAACCAAGTGAAACTTCATCTTCCCTTAACTTTTTCTATTAGCTTTCAAAGAACAAATACCCCAAACAGCCTTTCGTTAAGGTAATATAATTTCCTCTATTTTTGATTGTTGAAATTTCGATCCTGCGGGCTAATCCAGCACTGCTCCCACCGCACGTACAAATAACAAGCAAAATGTCAAAGACGAAAGCCGACGAATTACGAATGGGATAATACACCCAAAAACGTGTCCACCCCATTTAAGGGGATACGGGCTAATTCGCCCTGCGGTCGGGCAATAAACAGAATTTTGACGTTTAGATACATTGAAAAAAGTGAATCGATGATAGTAAGATGGGTAGTATACGATATGAAATGAGATAGTTTGGGTGATTAGAACGTTAAAAAGAATCAGCGATGTTCATTTGGGCTACATGGAAGTTCAAAATATATACCTAAAAAACTGTTTGATTAATTACAGGAATTAAGTCAATTATTGATTGGGATGCAAATAAATTGTTGTGGTATTTTTGCTATTTCAAAGTCAAACTCCAAAACTGCTTAATCTTCGGAAAAATGGAGAAGAAATTAAGACACAAGTAAATTTCCTTAATTACCTGTTAAAATTCTTTTAAAAACTTAAACCTGGAGGTTTACATTAACTTGTATTTAAAAATTCGTTTTTTAAGTCGAAAAAAATACAATGTTGCGATATTCTCCAAGAACGGACGAAATGTAAATTTTCTAATTTTGGTGGTTACATAAGAAGACTATATGTTAGTGCTAAAAGTGAAAAAATCGTTTTGGTGGCGCGTTTACTTTCCGAGATATGAATTTTTGAGAAATATTTTTTCTAATTTTTCAAAATTTCAGATATTTCGAAATATGTTCGGTGTATCGAATTGAGACGTTGCCATATGACTTAAAATGCTTCCTTTGGTCCAGTCTACGAGTTTCATTGCGAAATTCAAAATTCAATTTTTGACTAGGTACTTGATATTTTCCTAAATTTTTCGAAAAACGTGTCAACTTAGAATTCGAATTTTTGGTGGCAAACGCGATAAGGTTATTTTTGCTGATGTTGTAAATGGAAGAATTTTTCCAGAGGCGCGTTTACTTTGCCAGTTATGAATTTTTGAGAAATATTTCTTTTATTTTTCAAAAATTGCGATATTTCGAAATGTATTCAATATATCGAATTGAATAGTGGCCATATGACTTAAAATGGTTCCTTTGGTTCATCCTGCCAGTTTCATTGCGAAATTCAAAAATTCAATTTTTGACTCCAAAAAAGAGGTCATTTTTTAAATTTTTCGAAAAACGTGTCAACTTGGAATTCGGAATTTTGGAGGCATACGCGATAACGCTATTTTTTCTGATGTCGTAAATGGAAGAATTTTTCTTACGGCGAGTTTACTTTGCGAGTTATAATTTTTCGAAAAATATTTTTCTTATTTTTTCACAAATTGCGAACTTCAAAAAAAGAAGTCATTTCCTAAATTTTGCGAAAAATGTGCCAAACGTAGATTTCTAATTTTCGGTGGCAAACGAGATAAAGCAATTTTCTGATGTGACAAATGGAAAGATTTTTCTAGAGGAGTGTTAACTTTTCGAGTTATGAATTTTTGAAAAATATTTTTCTTTTTTTTCCAAAATTTCGATATTAATTCGAAATGTATTCGGTGTATCGAATTGGGATGCTGCCATATGACTTAAAATGGTTCCTTTTGTCCATCCTGCGAGTTTCATTGCGAAATTCGAAAATTCAATTTTTGACTCCAAACATGATGAGGTCGTTTCCCAAATTTCTCAAGAAACGTGCCTAATGTAGATTTAGAATTTTCGGTGGCAAACGCGATAAGACTATTTTCTCTGATGTCGTAAATGGCAGAATTTTTCTAAAGGCGAGTTTACTTTGCGAGATAGGACTTTTTGAGTCTCTTATTTTTCAAAAATTGCGATATTTCCAAATTGCGTTCAGTTTATCGAATTGAAACGTGGACCATATAACCATATGACTTAAAATGATTCATTTGGTCCAGCCTGCGTTTCATTGCGAAATTCAAAAATTCAAGTTGTAATTCCAAAAAAGAAGTAATTTCCTAAATTTTTTGAAAAATGTTCCAAACGTAGATTTCGAATTTTCGGAGGCAAACGAGATAACGCTATTTTTTCTGATGTCGTAAATGGAAGAATTTTTCTAGAGGCGAGTTTACTTTGCGAGTTAAGAATTTTTGAAAAATATTTTTCTTATTTTTTAAAAAATTGCGAATATTTTGAAATGTGTTTAGTTTATCGAATTGAAACGTGGCCATATGACTTAAGATGACGCATTTTGTCCAACCTGCGAGTTTCATCGCAAAATTCAAAAATTCAATTTTTTACCCCAAGAAAAAGAGGTTATTTTCTAAATTTTCCGAAAAAGGTGCCAACTTAGACTTCGAATTTTTGGTGGCAAACACGATAAGGCTATTTTTTCTGATGTCGTAAATGGAAGAATTTTTCTAGAGGCGAGTTTACTTTGCGAGTTATGAATTTTTGAAAAATGTTTTTCTTATTTTTCAAAAATTGCGATATTTCGAAAAGGTTCGGTGTATCGGATTGAAATGTGGCCATATGACAAAATGGTTCCTTTGGTCCATCCTGCGAGTTTCATTGCGAAATTCAAAAATTCAATTTTTGACTCCAAAAAAGTGTTTCCTAAATTTTTCAAAAAAGTGCCAAACGTAGATTTCGAATTATCGGTGACAAACGAGATAAGTCTATTCTGTCTGATGTCGCAAATGTCGCATAACTTTTCGAGTTATGAATTTTTGAAAAATATTTTTCTTATTTTTCAAAAATTGCGATATTTCGCAATGTGTTCGGTGTATCGAATTGAGGCATGGCGATACGACTTAAACTTAATTAGACTCATACGACTCATACTCAATACGACTTACTCATTTGGTCCAACCTGCGAGTTCCATCGCGAAATTCAAAACTTCAATTTTTGTCTCTCAGAAAAATGTTTCAGAAATTTTTCCAAAAACTTGTCAAACATGGATTTTGTATTTTCTGTAGCAAACAAGATAAGGCTATTTTCTGATGTCGCAAATAGAGGGATTTTTCTAGAGGCTAGTTTACCTTCAAGTAACAAATTTTTGAGAAATATTTTTATTTTCCAAAAAATTACGATGTTTCGAAATGTGTTGCGCCTATCGAATTGACGTGGCCACGTAACTTAAAATGATTCCTTTGATCCATAGTTTCATGGTGAAATTCAAAAAATTAATTTTTGATTCTTTTTGATATTTTATGATTCCACAAGTTAAAGAATTTTCCTCGTGACGCGTTTATTTTCCGCGTTATGAATTTTTGAAGAATTTTTTATTGTTTTTAAAAAATCGCGATGTTTCGAAAAACCTGCGAATGTATACTGGACAATTCAGTGTTTAACTCGAATAAAAGACAGCGAATTTTTCCAAAAACGGACCAAATGTAGATTTTCGAAATTCCGGTAGCAGACGAGACGAGACTATTTTCTGATGCTACAACTGGAAGAATTTTCCTAGTGACGCGTTATGAAATTTTGAGAAAATGTTTTTCTTGTTTATTTTTTCAAAAATCGCGATATTTCAATAGCTGTTTGTCCTATCAAATTGAGAGTTGCCCATATACAGCCTGCGGGTGTAGTCACGAAATTCAAAACTTCAATTGCCTTTATTAAACACTCAATGACTACCACCTTTTCTTTGGGAGTATTTAATGTTAGGTATTTTTCGGTATTTTCCCTTTTAAACTTTGAAACTAACACTAAAAAAATACTCAAAACACCTGATTATAATTATTACATTATACATATTTACGTATAAAATCAATATTCTTGTGCTGCGATATGAAATTTAAAAAAGTTCTCCAATAAAATCTTAGGGCTTCAAACCTACAAATGAGAGAGCCAATCCTCGGATCGTTTAAAATCATTTTATTTCTACTTCATTCTACAGAATTATAAACGCATTAAACTCTTTAAGGTGTACTAAGGCGAGTTTAAACCTTCTAAAGCAAACACAAATATTTTCCCTCGCTTAACCTCCTAAGTACCCACAACCCGTAGTAATCCTTAAGGCCAACAACGATTCAAAAAGTATAAGCTATAAACACACCTCATTCAAACGTTAAAACAACAATAAATATCGATGATACATCTCTCGACAGTGGCGGTGACAAGTCGGACTTCCTTCAGACGGATAATATAATACCGAGGGTTGCTTTGTTGACTTAACAGCGTATCCTCCGCTGAATGGAAGACGTGGATATATATACGTACACCCACAACACCCTATAAGACGGTGCTGCAGTGCTCCACCCCCTCGGGATCTCAGCTGGATGCCTTCATGCGTGGTTTCGATATATAAAAATCGAGAAATCTTCACCTTTCACTACCAGAATCCATTTGTCACGTGAGAATGAATAAATGTGAATAAAGGAATCGCCTCTGGCAGCCCGACGGACTGATTTTACTGATTTATGGGGTTCCGTTCGAGATTCTTTTATATATTTATAAGCGATGCTTTTTATTGACTTCTGTTGGACACACACGCACACTCTCTTAATGGGATATATCGTTTCGTCAATTAGATTCTTGCGGCATGATACAAAATCACCAGATAGGATTTTTTAAATGGTAATCATGCTGCCATGCTTAGGTGTGGAAAAGTGAATTTGGGCATTTCCCCAGCTAACAACATAGGTGAAAGTCACAGCTAATTATATCTATTTATGTAGAAATTGAGTTATATTTCAATTAATTAGGTGAAGTCGTTCAAGTAAGCTACGTGAAAATTTGGTGACAAAAGATTGTTAATAAATCGCAATATTATATTACCTAGGTAGTAGGTATCAGACCACCTAACAGGTCGCATGAGAACAATAATTGGTCATAAGAACCTAGTGGCTTGCTTGCTGGTAGCAAATTGGTGAAATATGTAAGTCACCATATTTCACCCATTAGGTCACATTTTCGCTATGTGACGTATTAAATAAATTTACTAGGTATGTCGAACTCCATCTAATAGGTGACATAAGTGAAAGATTCCTGTTTCACTAGTTAAATGGTCATAATTTTTGTGGCCAAACTGATGTAATATGGCACATTTTGACATGGTTACATTGTGACCAAATTGTCAAAATTTCTCAATTTTGATACCTGTAAATTGTCCATCCCAATAGTTACTTTCATCGTACTTAAGTTCTAAGTAATTTAAGTGAAATATTTTGAAAATAATATAGCAAATATATATTTCCAATAGCAATTTTGAAATTGTCTGAAATACTTCTATCTAACTAAGATTCCTGATACTTATGTCGACGTTCATCTTGAAGTAAATTTTTATTCTAATGGTATTTCTATGATAAAACTGGGAATGTGAGTATTTATTAACTATTATATAGCTAGGATGTAATTTCGACTTGGAACTTCACCTTATTGGTCATCGGCGAGTTAATACCTTTTTCACGCTGCAGCTATCTTAAATCGCTCTTATATGCATAGATACGTTGCATGAAAATGGCAAATAACATTCCTGTATTATTTTTCCTTAACGACGGAATGTAAATACTGTCATTTACATTCCTAGGAAAATCAAAACCGAATGGAGCTGTTTCATTTTTTATTAAAAAAGTGAGGTTATGTCAATTTTGACATTTTTTAGTAAGGCGCATTCACAAACACTATCCACAGCCTACTATGAGGTGAAATTAAAAAAAAAAAACACCCGATATAATTATTAATAGTAATATTGCCTGATATTAATATTTGTAATACAATTCTAATAATCATATCTAGCCATGTTTATATATTATGATATTAAATATAATAGTAATCATGGTGTAACATCTCATTAATTTCATCTTTTCTAATTAGTATTTTGACTATAAAAAAATATGGAACAAACTGCAGTAAGACTTGAATATATTTGAATTTAGATATATTTGTTTATTTTAATATTTTTAATAATATGTAATAATGTAATATTTGTTTCAATTATCTATTTATTTATACCAAGAGTTTAAAAATGCAATGATGTCTAAATTATAGAATACATATAATTATATTTTTCAATTGAAATGAAAGATTTGCCATTCGGTTGCCAGGATGATATTAACGGGGTAAATAACATATACAGACACAAAACCAGTACCCATTTTCCCAATTACTTAGGTGAAAATTGGCACCACCTTGTTCCAACTGCTGCTTAAAATTAGTAATTTTGTACCAACTACAATTACGTTACGTTACGTAATTGTATAGTAATCTCTCACCTAAATTGTTAGCTGGGTTTGGTAATTGCAAGAGTTATACGTATCCTATAACACCAATGAAACATCAACCTCTGCTTAAATTTAATCAAGTTGAATAGCTGCGTGGTATATAAAATCCTGTTGAACACTTTTGAGTTTGTTACATTTGAAGAACTTTCTCCACTTTTCGTGCACCCTTGGAATTTTAATTGATTATAAATTCTTAAGGGTATGACAAGCTCGCCTCTTTTAATCAGTTTCAAGCTTAGTTGTTGACGAGGTTATAATATCACGAGTATCGACTTTGTCCTTTGTTAAATATTTTCTCGCTTTTATTATTTAGGCATCGGTTATCGTCTCCGATCGGCACTCGTAACTCGATTACTCCTTGCATCGTCATCATCTCAATCTGCCTACGTACGACGGCGTGTCCCCCTTCCACCAGGATCATCCCCTTAAACTCCACGAGGGGTAACCCCGAACTTTGATTAAAATTCTAGTCAGGACCGATGGAATCCTGTTTTTTTCCTTCGCAAAGTTCGTCATCGGGAGGGGGTTTCATCAACGAACCGGATGATTGACGTTTTTAAGGAAATTTCTGCCGATTTCTCAAAGAATTTCCCTTTTCGTCGACTTCCTCGCACTTGTCAGTTATTCCCTCTCTCTTTCTATTTTACTATTTCGTCCGACAGGCGGGACGTTTGCGACTCTCGTCACGTCTCACGTTCGAGATCGAAATCGGGAAAGTTTCAAATACTTTTCGGGAGCTAGTAGAGGCTTTATGGAGATTTTCCGGAAAAATAGAGGCAAACAAGGGAAGAGTGGAAGGAGAGTTTTCCGATCCTGATGTTTGGTTTAAAAGTGGAAGTTTAACTTTTTATGCATCGGTTTTTCCATGATTTAACGCCGGCCCTAAAAAGATGATGACACTATAATCTTTCCTATTTAAGTGGTGAATTCAGATTGAAGTCATGTTCTTGTTTTGTTACGTTTGCGCAGGTAAATAATTGAAGAATTTGACAATTTGTCGAAATTTTATAAATTCAATCTATTTTGGTAGTACTTACATACTGAATGTGTTGCAATGTTACCTGAAAAATTGAATGAAACAAAATTTAATCTTCTCTGTCTCTCTTCTCCATGTTTGCTCATTGCTATTGTTTTAATCACATCCTGCATCACTATTTCTCTTCACATTTGGAAAGAGGATTAATTCGCTCGTTCCTTTCTCAAAGAAAATTTAGAAATAACAAATATAACTTGAAACTACAAAATCAAAGGTTAAATGCGAAACGTACGTGAACAATGTTATCACATTAATTTAGGAATATTTTTTAAAAGCGAGCCATATATTGATTTTCGAAAACAAGATTGCGTCTTGATGCTAAAAGTAAGGAATTTATATAGTAACGCGTTTACCATCCAAGTTTAAAGTTTTTGAAAATTGGTTTTCTTATTTTAAGTGATTTCATGATATTTTAAAAACTGTTAGGCATATCGAGATAAAACTTGGCCGTAGTTGTTAAAATCTACCATACGTGTTTCATTGCGATATTCCAAAGTTCATTTTTTGACTAGTAAGAGGAGAAGGTTTGAGACGTTTATTTTCCAAAATATGAATTTTGAAAAATGTTTTTTATTTTTCGAAAGGGTATTTCGAAAACTATTTGAATTATCAAATTTACTTGATTAACCCTGTGAGTTTCATCCCGAAATGTCCATTTTTTGACTCGAAAAAAGGGGAGGTTTAATCCGTCGTTATTTTTTCTAAAAAGAGACAAAATCAAGGTTTTAGAATTTTGCAACAGGAGACTTTCCTAATGATGAATGAAATAATTTCCCTAGTGACACATTTCCTGCTTGTATATGATTTTTTTTTTTGAAAATGGGTTTTCTTATTTTTACAATCAAATTCATTTTTTTGACTCGAAAATAGGGGAGGTTTAATCCGTCGTTATTTTTTCCAAAAAGAGGCAAAACCAAGATTTTAGAATTTTGCAAGAAGACTGTTTTCTAATGATGAATGAAATAATTTCCCTAGTGACACATTTCCTGCTTGTATATGATTTTTTTGAAAATGGGTTTTCTTATTTTTACAATCAAATTCATTTTTTTGACTCGAAAATAGGGGAGGTTTAATCCGTCGTTATTTTTTCCAAAAAGAGACAAAATCAAGATTTTAGAATTTTGCAAGAAGACTCTTTTCTAATGATGAATGAAATAATTTCCCTAGTGACACATTTCCTGTGTGTATATGATTTTTTGAAAAATGGGTTTTCTTATTTTTACAATCAAATTCATTTTTTTGACTCGAAAAAATGGGAGGTTTAATCCGTTGTTATTTTTTCGAAAAAGAGGCAAAATCAAGATTTTTATAATTTGGCAAGAAGACTTTGCTAATGATGAATGAAATAATTTCCCTAGTGACACTTTTCCTGGTGGTCTATGATTTTTTTGAAAAATGGATTTTCTTATTTTTGCCAGCAAATTCATTTTTTTGAATTGAAAGAAGTGAGGATTTAAACCCCTTTCTATTTGTTTCCAAAACAGGCCACATGTGGATTTTCGTATTTTCAATTACAAACAAATGGAGACTAGTTTCTGATGCTAAAGCGAAAGAATTTCCCTAGTGACGCATCTATTTCTCGAGTTATGAGTTTGTGAAAAAATGTATTTTTCCATTACATTCAAAATACGGTTCATAGTTAAAAACGAAATTTAGGCGATACTAAGAGGCCACAAATTCCCATTTAAGTTTGATTAGAATTTGTCCACATTTCAAAGAAGATTTAGTTAGGGGTTTTTAGGTTAGGTTGTTAGGGTTAGTTAGGGTTAGTAGTGTGTATAAAATCTATTTTAATTAAAAACTGAGGGAGAAATTTGTAGGTATAAATAAATTTGTCTCTAGAATACAAAATTTAAATTAACAGTGCATTGCACTAGGACTGCTATCAGTAGTATAAGTACCTACTGTACGTATCTTGTGTACTGAACGGCAATTATTATACAAAGCTGTTGGATAAAAATAAGAGAATATTTCAGCTTAAGTCAATTACCGATGAATCATTCAATGATGTGTCTATCCCACGTCATTTATCGGTTTACATAACAACACAAACACAAAGTCAACGTCTGCCTCGAGACCGGTTATTTTCTTAAACATTTGCGATGATCAGTATTCATATAAATTCCTAAAATGTACCTCCCAAAAAACTAACTTGGACCAATTGGGCACCTTGTGTATCTCGCCGATATATAATAGAAACAAATTTTAGGAAATCCATGGTTCCCAGATAGGTTCAGTATTTTGTGATGACGCTAGTAGTCTCACTTGCACTAGTGTCTCTCCTTATTTTAGCAATTCTGTGTTGATACCATCTCTTCTTGTTGCTTTTCTGTGTTTTGTGGTCTCAACAGCTTCTTTTACTTCCTTTAAATCTATATCATCTAGATCTTTTACATCTGGTCTTTCTATTTCTTCTTTTGCATTTGCATCCTGCTACAGTTTCTTGTAGTGCTGTACCCAGTTATCTTCTTATGCGTTGTTTATTTGGATTCTATCGTTTTCTTGTCGGTTGAGTACTTTCATTATCTTATATGATATCTGTGTCTACCATTCATATCACTGCTGTTTGTACGTTTTTCCATTCGTCATTTAAATCTTTTGTTTTAACCGTACAATTCTGTTCAGTTTAAAGTTATAGAGGTTTCTTCTGCTTTCTTCAATTAGTTACTAAACTTTATAGATTTTTTCTTCTTTTCCTTTTATTTTTGGGTTCATTTTCTTCCACTTTGTGAACATATTGTAACGAAATAGCCTGCCATAAAGATAAGCGCCCGTCGGAATGAGTCTCTTCAAAGAAATTCCTAACGAGATAGATTCTGGGAACCGGTGGAATTCTTGAAAAGCCGTAAAATATTCGAGTACTATCAAGAAGGTTCCCGAAAGGACAGGAAACGCCTCTATGTTTCGGGAATTTACATGCGGTTAAATAAATAGCAGACCGAGAGTGAGACGAAGTCAGTCGCCGGTAGACTGGTCGACAGATGTCGGCCAGGCCGGCCCTGAGATAAATAAATAAAGTATTAGTAGATAAGTGTTAAGTGTAAGTCTACAAATAAATTAGCGGTTAAGTGGTCAAAATAAATTAAGTAAGACAATTCGTGTCATGTAGTAATTCTCGCGTAGGTAAAAACGTTACAATATCAATTCTAGTCATGATTAAATAGTGGTCCGAGCCTATGTCGGGTCCTCTATATGCTCGTGTATATTTTACCTGTCCGGCTAGTTTACTATTGTTCATTCAGGTCCTTGCTCTTCCAGGTGTATTTGTGAATGTCTTATTTACGGAAGAAACTATTTGTAATTTTTATATTACTGTAGCTAGCGAAGTCTCTAAGTAGTTTTCCATTCCTATTGCAGGTTTCTTCACTACTATATTTGTAATTATAGTACGTATTTCCAATTGGGATGTTAAAATCTCCCATAAGATTAACTGGGTCCGTGGTATTACGTTTGTTAAGAGTATATTGTAGCTGTGTGTAAAAGGTATTAGATTCTTCAATTTTCTGTTCTGGAGTATAGATGGCTATGAGAGTTGCGTTACATCTTTTTAATTGTAGCGTAACTATCAAAATACGTTTATTTAAACCATGAGATCATTTAAATTTATATTTAGAGTAGGCTCTAATTTTTAAATTAGGTTGGCAACACCAACTGCTGACAGTTTCATTTTAATTGTCAAATTTATTCAATATTTTAAGAACGCCGAATGGCAAGGAAATGGTGAATGGAAGTATTCCATACAACGGTGCGTGGATGATTTTCAAAATACATTTCCTAATTTTTAATTATCAAAATGTTTACATAACCTCTAATTTACACAGCGAGTCACTTTGACAATTCAAATGAAACGAGTAGGCTGTGGGAGTTGGTGTTGCCAACCTAATTTAAAAATCATAGCCTACTCTAATTATAAATTTAAATGATCTCACTGTACAAGTGTAATTCGTTACATTTTGTTCCCATTCTGTCTATTAGAGAGCAATACGTATACTCGCACTTTTGATCTACGTCACTGTAGTCTTCTATGTACTTTGACCCCTTCAGTTTTTTTTTCAGTTTCAGGTATAGCTGCGAAGTCAGTATTTATTTTTCTTAGAGCACAAGCTAGTTCGGTTCGAATTTATCCCTAGTTTAAATCCAGGCGTTATTTTAATCAAACGTCCCTTTTTCCGCATTTTCCAAGACTCTCCCCGAACAATGGAAAGGGTCTGAATCCCTTCGGATATTTTTTCGTCCCGGCACTCCTCAGAAACCTCGTTGACGCCTAATACCATAAAATCGACCATTATCTTCCAGGAGATGGATGACTTCGTCCACTTTATTTCTCCGGGGGGTGAAAATAGACCGTTATATACAGGCGACATCGGAATGCCTGCCATCCTTTTGTGATTGTGTGTGTGTGTATCTGTATGTGTGTCCGAAGTGTATTGGGGCCGGGGAGAATTGGAGGGAAGCGGCCATTCTTCTCCTCCTTTTTCGTCGTGTCCGGTACTTAAGAATATTTACTGGATAAAAAAGTCCGGACGTCAGGCGACTTTATAAATTGCGTTCGGGCGTTATCTCGAAATGCACTTGGTCGTCGTATTTACGGCGACGGGGAGTTGGACCGGCTTTCTGGGGATCCGTAATTGTTTCCTCGGGAGAGGAGAGTGTCGGGGATTAGAACGTTCCGTTCCTGTCGCGTTTTACACTCGGAATCGCATCTCGTGGATTCAGATATGGGAATCAACCATCTTCTTCCTCTTGTTCGTTTTGTGTATTAAACTGCTCCGCCTGTTACGATACCCGACGCTTCCGTGGGCTACCTATACTCCTTCTGTCTGTACTTCTATAAAGCCTAGCTTTTACAGGTAGCCAATTACTATTCGTTCTTTCCACATGATTTTTCCATTTCATTCTGTATTCTGATTAAGAAAACGTTAACCTGGGATTTGAAGGAAACGCAGAAAAATCTAGAAATGCTTTTGAAATATCTAATTTTGTACCATTTAATTGTTCATACAATTCACAATCCTAGGAAGCTCAATCTGGAATTGATTAGAAATACAGAAAATTCTAGAAATAATTTTAAGATGTTAAATCTTGTGTTAATTGTTCCTGCGTTCCACTATTCTAGAAATTTCAGTCTAGAATAATATGGAAATGCGGGAACGTTCCTAAAACGCATCCTAACTTTAAAATTATGTTAAGTAGGTAATTAATTATATCTGCTGGGATTCGGGAAATCTCAATCTAGATTGAGAGCGAACTATAGAGGAGTCTATAAAACGTTTTAAAATTTCCAATTTTAGAATTGCTTGTTTATATGCTTAACGATTCCAGAGAAATGTCGATCTAGAGTTGAAGCGAAAGGCAGAAAATTCATGAACGTTACTTGCGTTAAGTAGGTTATCACATTTTCCATAATTTAGAAAATTTGGAAAACTCATCCTGATTTCGAATATTTGAATCAAGTAATCATATTTTCCGGGATTCACGGCATCCGACTAAATGCAGAAAAATATAGAAAACGTTTTGAAACTTCTAATCTTGTGAATTGTTTATACATATACGATTCCATCAATTTCAGTCTGGGACAGAATGGAAATGCATAAAATAGAAAGTCCTAAAGATTCATCCTAATTTCAAACATTATATTAAGTAGGAAATCGTATTCTCCAGGGTTCAAAAAATTTCAATAATGGGATGGAAATCCAGAATGGATTACAAAACCTTTGAAATTTTTAATCTTGTTTAATTTAATTTTTAATAAATAAATTTTGTTTTAATAATTTTTCATGTGTTTCACGTATTTAGAAATTTCCATCTACAATCGAATGGAGGTGCAGAGCATTCATGACAATTCTAATAACTCACCCTAATTTCAACTATTTGTATTAAGTGTCTAATCATATTTTCCAGTATTTAGCAAGTTTCAACATAGAATTTGATGGAAATGCAGGCAATTCAAATTTAATTTTTGTCGGGGCTTCATTGTTCCAAAATTCTAAAACATAATTTGAGGTTAAATGAAAATTTGAATGAAAGAATGAAGGGAAATGAAGAATTTGATGTGAGTTAGAAAACAGCCGATCCGACCATGGAAATGGATAAATTTCTCAAAAATTTGATAGTTTTTGTCATTTTCGCGCTTTTCAAAATTCCATATTATGATCGACCTGGTGTTTGTTTGAGAATGGAAAAATTGAAGACAGCATTTCCGGAAAATGTAGGCAGTATTGACGTTCCCTCCCTTTTTGGATTCTAAAATTTCCAAAATGCGACGGTAAGAAATGGAATTTCCCAAAAACGCATCGAATATCTAAAGATTCCTCGTACTTTCCGCAATATGATAGTTGTTAGTGATCTTCCTGCTATTCAAAATTTTATATTAACCGACCTTGTGCTTGTTTGAAAATGGAAAATTTGAAGACAGATTTTCCGGGAAACGTTGGTAATACTGATATTTTTTCCCTTTTTGGATTCTGAAATTTCCAAAATGTGTCGGTTAGAAATGGAATTTGCCAAAAACGCACCGAATGTCTAAAGAATCGTCTTACTTTCAGCAATTTGATAGTTGTTAGTGATCTTCGCGCTATTTAAAAATTTTGTATCAACCTACCTGGTACTTGTTTGAGAATGGCAAATTTGAATACAGATTGTCCGGAAAATGTAGGTATTTTGGAATTAAAAATTTCCAAAATGTGACGGGTAGAAATGGAATTTCCCAAAAACACACCGAATATCTTATAATCCTCGTACTTTCCGCAATTTGATAGTTGTTAGTGTTCTTCGTGCTATTCAATATTTTACAATAACCGACCTGGTGCTTGCTTGAGAAGGGGAAAATTGAAAACAGATTTTCCAGGAAATGTAGGCAATATTGATGTTTCTTCCCTTTTCGGATTCTAAAATTTCCAAAATGCGACGGTTAGGAATGGAATTTCCCAAAAACGCACCGAATATCTAATGAATCCTCTTACTTTCCGCAATTTGATAGTTGTTAGTGATCTTCACGGTGTTCAAATTTTTATATTAACCGACCTTGTGCTTGTTTGAGAATGGAAAATTTGAAGACAGTTTTTCCAGGGAAATGTAGGCAGTATTGATGTTTCCTCCCTTTTTGGATTCTAAAATTTCCAAAATGTGTCGGTTAGAAATGGAATTTCCCAAAAACACATCGAATATCTAATCAATCCTCGTACTTTCCGCAATTTGATAGTATTCAGTGATCTTCGCGCTATTCAAAATGCTATATTAACCGACCTGGTTCTTGTTTGAGAATGGAAAATTTGAAAATGTAGGTAATATTGATGTTTCCTCCCTTTTTGTATTCTAAAATTTCCACAAAGTAACGGGTAGAAATGGAATTTGACAAAAACGCACCGAATATCTAAAGAATCCTCGTACTTTCCGCAATTTGATAGTTGTTAGTGTTCTTCGCGCTATTAAAAATTCTATATTAACCGACTTGGTGCTTGTTCGAGAATGGAAAATTTGAAGACAGCTTTTCTGGAAAATGTAGGAAATATTGATGTTTCCTCCCTTTTTGGATTCTAAAATATCCAATATGTGACTGTTAGAATTGGAATTTCCCAGAAATGTACCGAATAGCTAAAGATTCATCGTACTGTCCGCAATTTGATAGTTGTTAATGATCTTCGCGCTATTCAAAATTTTATAATAACCGACTTGGTGCTTGTTTGAGAATGGAAAATTTGAAGATAGCTTTTCCGGGAAATGTGGACAGTATTGATGTTTCCTCCCTTTTTGGATTCTAAAATTTCAAAAATGGGACGGGTAGAAATGGTATTTCCCAAAAACGCACCGAATATCAATAGAATCCTTGTACTTTCTATAATTTCATGGTTGTTAGTGATCTTCGCGCTATTCAAAATTTTATAATAACCGACCTGGTGCTTACTTGAGAATGGAAAAATTGGAGACAGCTTTTCCGGGAAATGTAGGAAATATTGATGTGTCCTCCCCTTTTTGGATTCTGAAATATCCAATATGTGACGGTTAGAATTGGAATTTCCCACAAATGTACCGAATAGCTAAAGATTGATCGTACTTTCCGCAATTTGATAGTTGTTAGTGATCTTCGCGCTATTCACAATTTTATAATAACCGATCTGGTGCTTGTTTGAGAATGGAAAATTTGAAGACAGATTTTCCGAGAAATGTAGGTAATTTTGATGTTTTTTCCTTTTTTGGATTCTAAAATTTCCACAAAGTAACGGGTAGAAATTGAATTTCCCAAAAACGCACCGAATATCAAAAGAATCCTTTTATTTCCTTCAATTTGATAGCTGTTGGTGATCTTCGCCCTATTCAAAATTCTATATTAACCGACCTGGTGTTTGTTTGAGAATGGAAAATTTGAAAACACCTTTTCCGGGAAATGTAGGCAGTATTGATGTTTTCCTCCCTTTTTGAATTCTTTTGGATTCTAAAATTTCCAAAAATTTTCTGTTAGAAATGGAATTTCCCAAAATACGCACCGAATATCTAAAACATCCTCTTATTTTCTGTAATTTGAAAGTTGTTAGTGATCTTCGCGCTATCCAAAATTCTATATTAACCGACCTGGTGCTTATTTGAGAAGGGAAAATTTGAAGACCGATTTTCCAGGAAATGTAGGCAGTATTGATGTTTCCTCCTTTTTTAGATTCTAAAATATCCCAAATGTGACGTTTAGAAATGGAATTTCCCAATAACGTACCGAATATCTAAAAAATCCTCGTACTTTCCGCAATTTGATAGTTGTTAATGATCTTGGTGCTATTCAAAATTTTATAATAACCGACCTGATGCTTGATTAAGAATGGAAAATTTGAAGACAGCTTTTCCGGGAAATGTAGGTAGTATTGATGTTTTCTTCTTTTTTGGATTCTAAAATTTCCAAAAAGTGACGGATAGAAATGGAATTTCCCAAAAACGCATCGAATATCTAAAGATTCCTCGTACTTTCCGCATTTGATAGTTGTTAGTGATCTTCACGCTATTCAAAATTTTATATTAACCGACCTGGTGCTTGTTTGAGAATGGAAAATTCAGATTTTCCGGAAAATGTAGGTAATATTTTGGATTTTAAAATTTCCAAAATGTGACGGGTAGAAATGGAATTTCCCAAAAACGCACCGAATATCTAAAGAATCCTTTTACTTTCTGCAATTTGATGTTGTTAGTGATCTTCGTGCTATTCAAAATTTTATATTAACCGACCTGGTGCTTGTTTGAGAACGGAAAATTTGAAGACAGATTTTTGCGGGAAATGTAGGTAATATTGATATTAAAAAGTGACGTGTAGAAATGGAATTTCCCAATAACGCACCGAATATCTAAGGAATCCTCGTACTTTCCGCAATTTGATAGTTTTTAGTGATCTTCGCGCTATTTAAAATTTTATAATAACCGACCTGGTGCTTGTTTGAGAATCGAAAACTTAAAGTAAGGTTTTTCAGGAAATATAGGTAATATTGATGTTTCCTCCCTTTTTGAATTCTAAAATATCCAAAATGTGACGTTTAGAAATGGAATTTCCCAATAACGCACCAAATATCTATAGAATCCTCGTACTTTCCTCAATTTGATAGTTGTTGTTAGTGATCTTCGCGCTATTCAAGATTTTTTATTAACCGACCTGGTGCTTGTTTGAGGAAGGAAAATTTAAAGACAGCTTTTCCGGGAAATGTAGATAGTATTGATGTTTCCTCCCTTTTTGGATTCTAAAATTTCCAAAATGTGTCGGTTAGAAATGGAATTTCCCAAAAACCCATCGAATATCTAAAGAATCCTCTTACTTTCCTCAATTTGATAGTTGTTAGTGATCTTCACTCTATTCAAAATTTTTTATTAACCGACCTGGTGCTTGTTTGAAATTGGAAAATTTGAAGACAGCTTTTCCGGAAAATGTAGGTAATATTGGTGTCTTCTCCTTTTTTGGATTCTAAAATTCCCAAAATGTGTCGGTTAGAAATGGAATTTTCCAATAACGCACCGAATATCTATAGAAACTTCGTACTTTCCGCAATTTGATAGTTGTTAGTGTTCTTCGCTCTATTCAAAATTTTATATTAACCGACCTGGTACTTGTTAGAGAATGGAAAATTTAAAGACAGCTTTTCCGGGAAATGTAGGTAATTTTGATATTAAAAAGTGACGGTTAGAAATGGAATTTCCCAAAAACGCAGCGAATATCTAAGGAATTCTCGTAATTTCCGCAATTTGATAGTTGTTAGTGATCTTCACGCTATTCAAAATTTTATATTAACCGACCTGGTGCTTACTTGAGAATGGAAAAATTGAAGACAGCTTTTCCGGAAAATGTAGGCAATATTGATGTTTCCTCCCTTTTTGGATTCTAAAATTTCCAAAAATTTCCGCAAATTGATAGTTGTTAGTGATCTTCACGCTATTCAAAATTTTGTATTAACCGACCTGTTGCTTATTTGAGAATGGAAAATTTGAATACACATTTTTCGGGGAATGTAGGTAATATTGGTATTAAAAGTGACGGGTAGAAATGGAATTTTCCAAAAGCGCACCAAATATCTAAAGAATCCTCTTACTTTCCGCAATTTGATAGTTGTTAGTGATCTTCGTGCTATTCAAAATTTTATATTAACCGACCTGGTGCTTGTTCGAGAATGGAAAATTTGAAGAGACATTTTCCGGGGAATGTAGGTAATATTCATATTAAAAGTGACGTGTAGGAATGGAATTTCCCAAAAACGCACCGAATATTTAAAGAATCTTCGTAACTTCCGCAATTTGGTAGTTGTTAGTGATCTTCGCGGTATTCAGAATTTTATATTAACCGACCTAGTACTTGTTTAAAAATGGAAAATTTGAAGACATATTTTCCGGGAAATGTAGGTAGTGTTGATATTAAAGAGTGACGGGTAAAAATGGAATTTCCCATAAATTCACCGATTATCTGAGAAATCCTGGTACCTCCTGAAATTTCATTTGTCTTTTACCGTTTCCAAAGTAGAATCCAAGCTCTAAAAATCCGCTCAAAATGATCACCATCTTCCTCGAACTCAGTATTTCAGGTCCTCATACCCTAAGTATGTAGTAATTCTGTCGATACGTCTATATTACAGTGAAACCTCTATATAGCGGACAGTCACGGGAACCACGATGCACAAATGTAATTTGTATGTAAATGTAATTCAAACTACTGCAGTTTCAAATTACACTATATTTCTTATAGAAAAATTTGTCAATAGTAGTTTGTTTACCAGAAACCACGGAATCAACATAAGACTACCTCTTTATTCTGAAGTATATCTGGAATTCCTGAATAGGATGATTGCAAATTTAAACACATATTTAAGAGACTTAAGGGATTTATGGATGCAATTATGAAAGGTGTCCGTTATTTAAACTGCTTAGTAAAACGGTTTCCAGGAGATGATGATTAAAATTTGAATTCCTATTTAAGAGGTATATTTCTTACACATCTGATTTCAAAAGTTATCGTCCGTTGTTAAGAGGTAATCTTATTAACGATTATATAGGAAATGGTAGTTTTTAACTGTCGGTGTATGTTATTTGGAGGGTCCGCTATTCAGAGGTGTTAACATGTATAAATCCCTATTAAGAAATTCGGGAAATATAAAACTGTCCGTTGTGTAGAGGAGTCCGCTATTGGGAGGTGTTTGTTATTAGAGGTTTTACTGTATCATTCTTATCGTACTTATTGGTATGTCCTCCAGACATTACTGGCGCTATGTGTATTTGCGTTAAGTTGATGATGAAATTCTGTTCGTGATACATACAAAAGGTTTCAGATCTCACTGTAATAATTTTGTGACTGAAAATTCAATCAATACAATTAAGATTTGACTCGAAAGAAAACGTAGACAATTAGATTAATTGGCTGGATTCAGATTGCGATCGGCTGAACGGACACAAAGCGCGTCTTTTGATCATCGATAACAAGTTTTCTAATTATTCGAAATTAGATTCTAGAATCGTATCGTAAACACGACAATAATAATTTTTAGTGTACACGTCGTATCCCGGCGCGTATGCGAACGTTTTACACGCCGTAATCGTCGATAATCTCCCGGACAAATAAACGGGAATAAGTCGAAAATTGCATCTGTCGTATGCGACCGCACGGCTGAATGGTACTGGGGTGCCGATGCATGTATTTGGGAAAATAATGAAATAGAAACGTCAAACAAACCCTCGTCGGCTCCTTGAAAACCCTAACGAATCGCCATCCGAACCAATAGATTTATAGTTGTTGTGTTCGAACGTTATTGGGGTGCCTTTGGGAAGATGCGAAACGCTTCTTTTGTGGAATAAAATTAGATTCCGGCGGAACGGGAACGATGTCACCGAGGCAACGGAAACAAACGATGATCTAAACTGTATTGTAATAACTTCGGCTCGAGTTTAATTAGTAAAGTTTTTGTGTTGCAACATTTGGTCTATGTTTCTCGTAATGACAATCTGGCGGGAACTAATTAAAAATTTTCTTCCGAAGTTTTTAATTACGACCTATCGTGTAGTGCCACTCCTCGACATACTCGTTGAGTAACTCGATCTACACTTACGTTCTTCGGTCTGGAAAAATTTATATTTTTATTTTCCTTGTATCTCGAGGAGTGAAGTAATATCTCACATTACCCTTCTATCTCTCATGTTTCTTTTCCAGGTAATTCAAGATGAATAAAAATATGTAAAATATCTTGAAGTCTGACGGACCAAAATTAAAAATAAAATGTAGATAGGATAAATGTGATGCGACGACGAGAACCCTTGCGATGCAGTGCCGATGGGGATTCGTTATCAAACGATTTCACTCACACATTAATTGACGTGTTGATAATTAACGTCGTTTGAATTAATTGAATCGACGTAATTGGCCATGAGTGGGATTGTTTTTAACTAATTATGCCAGCAAGGACGATATTGAAAAGTTTTGTAAAACATTTAATTGGGTGTTAAATAACACTTTTAACCGTGGGATCTCGTGATTTTGTCCTTGATGGATTTGTGTTAAAAATTGTTCAAATCATGAGTACTCGATGAAAACTTGTTGAATTATGAGGATTTTAATGTAGGCAACCTAAGGAGAACGCCCAATAGTGCTAGTACTACAGAAGTGCTATAGATTAAAGACTTAGCTCACGTGGTATTGTTATATATTTTGAGGTTTAGGTTGAGGTTCAAAGTGAGCAGTGGCAAATCAAAATCCCTCAATTTATTAATGCAAAAATACTTAAAATGTAGTAAAAAAGCACATCACCCCTTTTTATTACGTAATAATTATTGCAACAAGAATGGTGGTGATTACAGAAGTGCTATAGATTAAACACTTAGCTCACGTGGCATTGTTATTTATTTTGAGGTTTAGGTTGAGGTTCAAAATGAGCAGTGGCAAATCAAAATCCCTCAATTTATTAATGCAAAAATACATAAAATGTAGTAAAAAGCGCTCCTTATTGCGTAATAATTATTCCAACAAAATTCTTGGATATTTAAAAATTATGGAAAACAGAGTGTGTGGTCCTCAATATGCATTCAAAATTTCAGCGTGATTCAATTACTGGTTTATGAGATATTGTAATTGTTTATCTGTCAAATTCTGACCTTATTATTACCTAAATTATGATTACCTAAAGGTTATATTTGGATTTTCTAAAGATAACTTCATGCATTTAGTTCGAAAAAAAAACTAATTTATGATTAATTTGTTGAAAAATGGCAAAATGGGTATATTTGTTGTTCATGAACAAATTGAATAGCTCCCTGCATAAAAATTGATCTTATTTCTGATTTACGTTTAGAATATATTATATTCATGACGAAATTTACAATTATTTTTTTAAAAATAATCCATTAGAACCTGAATTACCATTTTTCATTAAAAATCAAATTATTGCGTTATTTATTAACAATTTTGATCGACTCATATAGTGTCGTGTTGTCAAAGGCCTATAGTTTCATGCAGAAATACTCGAAAGTGGAAAAGTTTAATCATTACTCAATAAAGGTATTCATTTTTAGTATATGAAAGAAACTAACAATTGTCTAAGTACACTAGTAAGTTGCACAATAAATAAATTGTATGAATAAATAAATGTAGTACATGATGAAACTGAATCATAGCATAATCAGGCAGTAAATACATTTATTTTTCCGTTTGTCAACAATATCATCACTACTATTATTGCTACTCTCATTACATTTGTCTTACAAGTAACCAGTTATTGGCTGTAATAAACATTTTGAGTAAGCTTTTATCCAAATGAACTCTTCTCAAAATACTAGCTAATCATGAACACTGAAAATAATTGTAATGAAAATTTTCGCAAGTTATTCAATTCGCTTATTAAAATTAGCTTTGAAACCTTGTATGAATGACAATTTTTGAGGTATCTAAATGATATAATTTTCAGTCAAAATTCTAGCGTTTTTCATAAATTATATCAGGTTAAAAACTTTTTCTGACTAACATTTTCGAAAAATTTAATATAGAATGCAATTACTGCCAAATTTATAAAAGGAGTTATGGGAATACATGGAAACATGCTTTTTCGACAATTTATCAAGGTATCTGCCATTGGTGCTGAAAAGATTTTCCTGGAAAATTATTCCTGAAAATGTTTGCTACGCTGAACCATTATGAATTAATGGGAGTGCAAAGAAATCAATATGAAACCAACTTCACCTTAAAAATTGCTCCTTCAGTCTTTCTACCTTACATGAAATTTTCTGCAATTGTCGACGATAATACTTACCTGAAACAGTCATAAGAACATTGTTAACAAAATTGGCCATATAGAAGGAAAATAAACTTTCATACATATTGAAGTTCACAAATGCTACGTTTTAAAACAATTTAAAGCCACTACGACCTTTTTGCAATAATTTTTAAGCAATGACGAAAACTGATTTCTCGTTAACTAATTGATCTATTTCGACCTCCGGCTGTTCAGTTTTTAGGACCTATTTCGCCTAGGTGAATAGCCTTTGGACTACAAGCGAAAAACAAAGTTTTTGCACCTAAACCCTCGAAATTAATGGACAATGCCACGATGTAACTTTGATGCTTAAGCACTTCTATAGATTAGTACCACCCTACACATGGGACTCGTGCCATTTTTCCTAGATAGCATTTGTCGAACGACCGAAGGTTGTCCAGCTGCTCTAAGTTGGCCATGGCAATGTAAACCGAAGGAAAACATCAAGTCTTCACCAACTACAAAGCAGTTGGTGAAGACTTGGTGTTTTCCTTTGGTTTAGCATTTGTCGAAAACGACCATTTCGTCCATAGATTGCCTACATAACGTGAGAATTCAACTAGTCTTCGTCTCGTGAATCGTTTGGAGTGAATTCCTCGTCGAAATCACGACAGGCGTTGCTTGTGTTCTCGTCCGGAGAAGAAAAGAGGTGCGAGGCGTTCAGTTGACGGGATATTCTCGTAGCTCGTACACCGTTTTATGACGTACACAGTTATACTAATCCTATTGGTTCCGACTGTTGTTGCGCTGAACATTGCTAAACACACACACGAAAATGAACTAAGTTCGATTCAGCGCTTGCAATCTTCTTTCCGTTTTCAGTACTCTCTATTTTTTATGGGGTTCGGGACATTGGGATTCAATGGGGTTTTTGATGTCTGGGGTGTGTGTGTTCTTTAGCATGTTTTAGATGGTTTTGTTGTCTCATTTCGTGAAAGACGCGTGATACAAGCAGTAATCGGCTGGAAGTTATTTAGAAGTAATAATTTTGGATAGTAACTAAACGAAGTTTCAATGGTAGATGCGTTTGGAACGCTCATGAAGACCCTTAAGGTTACAGTGATGTAAAGGACAAATCACAGGAAAATTTCAGTCCTGGGAGAGTTTGAATCTTGAACGTTAAAGACCTGTCTGAGTCTGAACTTGTATTCTGAAGTTAGTTTAAATTTCGTGCAATAACAAATGCGTTTGGACTTGAGAAATTACTATGGAAATGCAGGTATATGAACAATTCTATCACCAACGACGTCAACAGTATGAACATTTTACTCTCGTAGTAACGTTAACACAGAAGTATTGCTATAGCTGAGCTATGTAACTTATTAAACTCTAAACAGTCCAACATGTCTAATATGGACGTAGTCAATAGTACAACAATGAACAAATCTTTGTAGTTATGTCAAAAATTCTACTCCCTTATGTCTTATAAAGGGATACCTGATATCTGCACGTCTTATTTGAATATCACTATGATACTTAATGATTCACTTTATGGATGCACTACTGGGGGATCAAACCGTTTACTGTGCAATGGAGAGAAAGTAATCTCGTTTCAGATGTTGGACGATTTAGAGTAAAATAAATGTTAAAGGGCGAAAAAAGCTGTGCTATACTCTAAAAAATATATATTATTATGTACTTGTGTGACGCTCTAGTATATACATGAGTACATTTCTTTAGTTTTTGATAGTTAATTATAATTTTAATTACACAAATTACATTTATGCGAATGGTAAAACATTAGGAATAACATTGCCCAATTCTGACAAGTTCAAATCAAGTCACTAAAGCTAGAGTTCAAATATGAATACAAAGGGAAATTGAAGCACATATCAACATATTGTTGAGGACTGTATTTTGTTAAATAAGTCAGTTGCAGTAATTATTAAATTTCTTAAATTCGTGGACACTCGGAAAATGTAAAGGATTTGTTATTCTCTGAAGAGGTTGAAAATTACAACCCTTAATGGTTGATTCAGGGTTGGAATATTTCAATAGTGGTTTAAACGCATATCGATCAAAAATTATAAAAAAAATCTAGAACGTGTTTCGCAATGGTTTGTTTTGAAATTACAAATTTCCAACTTTTGAAGGAAAATATACTCAATGAATGAGTCATCCTGAGTTGCAAAGTCAACCCTTACCGATTACACAATGAAAATGTTGATACAAGCCTTTAGAAATATAAAATTGTATCGTTCAATTCATTTATCCATGTTTTTCTGAGTTTAGTAAATACAACAAAAATGCAAAAATTTATGGTACTCCTCATGGTAACCTTTAGAAAGTTGCATTCTGATACTGTGTAAATTTTCAAGCACTACCAACACTAGTAGGTAGTTAAAGTATCGCTATATGCCTTTAAAAACATTAAAATGTATTTCATAACCATTTATCTATGTTTTTTCAAGTTTTATTAGTACATTAACAACGATTGAGTTTGTAGTGCTCATGTTAACCTTCAGAAGAATATATCCATTTATAATATGATTTCTAGATTTCAAAAAACTGAAAACCACATTTTAATTTCTCTTTTTTCGACTTCGTTAACGAATGCAATACTAGATAAATCTACCAAAAATTAAGCTGGTGTACTAGTAAATGAATTAATCCAAAAACGTTACGTCATTGGAATGTACAAAAAATAATGTAAAATAAATATTTGAATAAAATTTTTGGTAAATCCAAAAATTAAAGATTTACAGAAAAAGTTGAAAATGATATTTTTTATTTGTTTGCCAATAATGGGATCTGTTTGAGTTTGCAAGATTACTTCCTGATCTGCTTTTCAATACTGTAAATGCTTCTTCAAAGTGCAATGCTGAAATTAATAACGAGTGATATTTAGTGATATCTACAAATGATCAAATGATAATTAACGTTATGTTGTTGCAAAGTATCCTGAGAGAGAGTCTAAGTCGTGTAGTAAGTGGCTAAAATCGTAAGTAAGTAATATCATAAGTTAGAATCTTAAATTAATTTGCCTATTTTCTCATTCTTGTAATATCGTATTTGGGGGAATATGCTACACCCATGCGGGCTGTGATTGGATAGCTTATTACAACTAGGGGTGTAGGCGTTAGTAATTACCTTCTTTCGAGGCCCTACTTTCTAACAGATTTTTAAAAAGAACGATATACCGAGTAATTGACTAAAACCCTCTTGTCAAGTGTAGCGACTTGAGATTACCACCATCACACACAATAACGGTCAGCAAGTACCTTGCACTAAACTGATTTCCGTCGCATCTTGAACTGTGACAATGTAGAAATCTAACGATAATAATAGTATTAAAAAATATAAAGTCACCGCAGGCTTAGCTATGAATTACCTTTGTAAATTAAGGGAAGTTTCTGAAACATTACAAAATGGCAACATACTAATTGTAAAAAGTTTCTCTAACTTTTTAAATGAATAACATCACATAAATTGCTAGATGCGACGAAACAGACAGGATGTTACTTAAAAAATAACATTGCACAACTTTGTCTATTTAACCTTACTATTTATTAAGGTTGAGTTAGGTTCGGACCACGTGAAAAAGTCACATTGTATATCCCGTCCCGAATACATACTCAAAAATGATATTTCACTGGGTTGAGTTATATTTCTAATCACAGAACATGTTGGAAATTAGGTATTTTCACATTTTATGAAAACTGGCTAAATGAGAGATTATAGGCCTATAAATCTTAGGTTAATATTATTAAAAAAAACATTCAAGCCAAAAAAAGTCATTTGAAATTCAAACGCTAGGAATTGGCGCCAAAACGCCGTCTGACGTCACACCGCACATAAACAGTGTAGTGGAAACACTATTTTACGACGCGAGTAATACAAATTACTAGATTTGGTCGCAATTTAACTCCTACACTCCAGCGGAAACAACAATGAAGTCCAAAATACTCGAAAAATCTATTTGTGGACGCAGAATGAACCCGTGTTTATATGCGGAGTGACGTCAAGATGAGCGGTCGTTTCGCTGGTCATCGCACATTTACGGCTTTTTATACCTGAAATTATAAAATTTGTCTTAGGGTTCGTTCCTATGAATTTAGATACATTTCGTTTAATTTAAAATATATGGCAAATACCTAATTGCAATGAAAAAAATTACATATTTTAGTAAAACGAAGCTAGAGGGAAGGGTTGCTAAAATTCTCTTTTTGGTGCGTACTGCTTTACACATGGATACAATTATTGAACTGTGTATTGGTGCGTTTCTCGTAAACCTGCATTTCGCCGATTACGCTTCGATATCGCGCTCTGCGTCCCCGACTCCCCCCGAAACGGAAAGACCTTCAAAATTCACTAATTGACAGTATGACTGTGGACAGGGCATAGCGGTGTGAACCAGCTAGGGGGGGTGTTCGTCAGCGGGCGCCCCTTGCCCGATTCGACGCGTCAGAAAATCGTCGAACTCGCCCATTCTGGAGCGAGACCATGCGACATCTCCAGGATACTCCAGGTCTCCAACGGATGCGTCTCCAAGATACTTGGCAGGTACTACCAAATCGTCTGTGTGTGTGTGTCTGTGTGTGCGTAGAAAAAGAAAACTTTTTGGTCGTTTTGATTGTATAACACCAGAAATCGCTTCGAAGGTTTCACCAAAGTTTAGTCCGTTTTGGTCCTTCGCGCCCAGTTTTTACGCAAAGTGGAAAGTGACGGGAGACTTCCTCCGATATCCCTTTTACCCTTTCTGTAGTGGGATTAACGAACCGACGGGGTGATCATGTGCACGTTACGCACCTATTCGGCCGGCAAGCCACGGTTTTTGGGCTAGGAAATAACGAGGATGCATAAGAGTTGTGGAAGGTATCACATTAATTTTCATTTTCACCTTGGGGAGGGGGGGATAATTGTACCGAGTGAAATTAGAAAATGTGTAACTAGTTTCTCTTAGATTTTCATGGTGATGTTCTTGCAGCATTTGATACAATTTTGTTTCAAGTTTCATTACAAAAATTTGTAGTAATGAAACTTAAGGAAATGACATTTTAAATATCATACTTTCAATGTGCATTGGTAAATTATCAAATTTGTCGTATTGTAATGTTATATTGTTACATATGCTCAGTCAATATTTTAATATGGTTTCCAAAAACACTAACAAATCATGAAATATGTCACAGATGTACTAAAAAACATTGTGAAATGAAGCGTTTCACTGGATGAACCTTCCACAAGACAATCCATTCTAATAAATCTGAAGAAGGCTGATCATCTCTCAGATTCATAACTAAAGGCTCATCTGTACTTTCACTTCTATTAATCGGTCCAACTGTCTCTCAACCTCTTTCCTCAACGCATGGTATGTACATTCACAGTTTCCACGCTTTCAATTATTACGATTTAGGCACAGCCAATTGAGCGCAATGGCAGTTGGTGCTGAGGAAATTTGGGCAAAAGAAGCTTTCTTAGAAGGAAATCAAAAACTGAAGGTACATTTTGGTCAATTGGGTAATTTTGTTGTAGTCGAGTTTTGCACTCTATTTATCCATTCTGTCATCTCTTAGGTTCATAACTGAAGGCCCAATTGTACACCTCTCCTCAACGCATGGTATGTACATTCACAGTTTCCACACTTTCAATAATTACAGTACGATTTAGACACAGTCAATTGAGCGCAATGGCAGTTGGTGCTGAGGGAATTTGTGCACAAGAAGCTTTTGTTAGAAGGAAATAAAAAACTGAAGGTACATCTTGGCCAACTAGGTAATTTTGTTGCAGTCGAGTTTTGCGCTCTATTTATCCATTCTGCAAATCTGAAGAAGACGGATCATCTCTCAGATTCACCACTAAGGGCCCAACTGTACTTTCACTTCCATTAATCTCTCGGATTGTTACTTTCCTCTTTACCTCGTTACCTCGTTACCAGCCAATTGGGCGCAATGGCAGTTGGTGCTGAGGAAATTTGGTCACAAGAAGCTTTAGTTAGAAGGAAATCAAAAACTGAAGGTACATTTTGGTCAATTGGGTAATTTTGTCGTAGTCAAGTTTTGCACTCTATTTATCCATTCTGATACATATGAATAAGACGGATCATCTCTCAGATCCATAACTAAGAGCTCAACTGTACTTTCAGTTCCATTAATCTGTCGAGTTGTTTCTCAACCTCTTTCATCAACACATGATATGTCACCAATATGTAAATTCACAGTTTCCACACTTTCAATAATTACAACACGATTTAGGCAAAGCCAATTGGGCGCAATGGCAGTTGGTGCTGAGGAAATTTGGGCACAAGAAGCTTTCGTTAAAAGAAAATCAAAAACTTAACGTCCATTTTGGTCAATTAGGTCATTTTGGTATAGTCTAGTTTTACCCCCACATACCAAGTCTCTTAGGCCGAAGGTTGTCCAGTGTCTCCATGATAGTTACCAAAAGAAAATACCAAGTCTTCACCACCAATTTAAATTAGTAAATTGGTGGTGAAGACTTGGTGTTTTCTTTTGGTTTAAGTCTCCTAGGGCCTAAATGTCCCCAAAATAAGTGTCCCCAACGTCACTGTACCTTCGTCGGTTCGTCGATTCCACCGTAACCTCACCTAGTTCCTCCCACGATCCAATCTCCCTTACCATCTTTCTCTCCTGGAGAGGGTTTCTCCTTTCTTTTCGCCCGTCCGAGACTGTTTACTATGCTCGTTTCTCTCCTCGTTCCAGATATTACGAGACGGGCTCGATTCGTCCTAGGGCGATCGGCGGCTCGAAGCCGAGAGTCGCGACCGCCGAAGTCGTCTCCAAGATATCGGCTTATAAGAGGGAGTGCCCTTCGATTTTCGCGTGGGAGATCAGGGACCGGTTGCTCCAGGAGGGTGTGTGCAGCAACGATAATATACCGAGCGTAAGTAGACGGTTTAGTGTGTGTGTGAGAGAGAGAGGTCTTGTCAAATTTGTGTGATGATGGTACTAGGGTGGTACTTGATTTGCACCAATTGGTTATGTTTTTATAATGTCTCATTAGAGATCTTACTTGTTGGAATCGGGCTATCTTATTTTTTGTATCGACTAGTTTGTTTCCTATCTTGTAACACTATCTCAAAGTACCAGCAACTATCTTTACACCACATCTAATAATACTTACCTGGGATTCCTTATATCTGGACCACAACTACCTAAAGGTACCAATGACTATCTTATTATCCTTGCCAGGATCAAACTGTCTTATTTATAGGGTCGACCAATGTACTAAAGTACCACCTATCTTATTTCTACCTTAGAACCCAATATCTAAGTTATCTTACTTATTCCGATCAAATTATGGTATTTTTAATGTCAGCTTATTTAGACATTATTTTGTTACACTACTTATAGTACCAATAAGTATCGTACTAAACTTGCCAGGATCAAACTATTCTACTCGATTCGTCGACTAGTTTGTATTTTATTTCGTGACACTATCTAAAAGTACCAATATTACTTAAAACCCAATCAGACCTGTCTTACGTTTCAGGATCAAATTTTCTTATTTTCGATGTCGACTAGTTTGTTTCTTATCTTGTGGTACTGTCTGAAAGTACTTATCTTACTTCTATCTTAGAACCAAATATGACTTATCTTACTTGGGATCAAACTATTTAATTTTTGGTGCCAGTTCGTTTATACCTTGGGGCACTACCTAATAGTTGCAATTAGTATCTTACTCCCGTTGTAAAGGTTAAACTGTGTTATATTTAGTGTTTAGTATTTTAGATTTTTCGATATAGTGAATTCTTTCGGAAGCTGTTGAATGCGATTGTTCTGGAATTTCGATAAGATTTTATGGATTTTTTAAAATCCTTCTATTATTCCTCAGAACCACTTTGAATCATCATAGTTTTAAATTTATGTATTTTTAAAAAAGTTTTACATTTTCTATCACAGTAGAAAATTTTCCCAAAAGCATTTGGTAAGTCCGAAAACGTCCCCTTAGGGTTTTCTGGACTTACAACTATCTGATTCCATTTAAAATAAAGCTGAATGCTTTTGGAAGATTTACTACATGATCATTTTGCCCTTTTGAAATATCTGAAAGACCTTTTTGGGTTTAGGGAAGTTTTCAGAACTTCTCTGAATTCCTCGTAAAAATAAAAATGATTTGGAGTTTCTTAAGGATGTACAGTACTTACTAAAACTATAATTTTCTCTAGAATTGTTTCGAAGGTTTCATGGTGACAGTATTTTTTACTTTCTACAAAATTTTCAGTAATGTACCTTCTGCAAAACAGAATTTTCATTTGAGTTTCTTGAAAGTTTGGATTTCAGAACCACTGAACTATTTCCTACTGTGGACCTTCTAGATTCTCTCATGAATCTTCTATTACCTTCGAATTATTTGTCCAAAACTCATGTCTACACCTTGAAAATTCATGAGTTCTTGAAGTTTCCTTAACACCCTTGACTATATTATTTTGATGGAATCTTTTGGATTACATAACTTAATCATTTATGCAAGCTTTTGAAACTTGGGGTGTTTTGTGAGGTAAATTGTTCTGACAGTATCTACTTCGTTGTGAGAAGGGTTGAAAGACGAAATATAAACTTTTTGATTATTGGTAACGTTAATTTGTAGGTTGAATCATAAAATAACTTGTTTGCACGATATATGATCTTTGACTTTGGGAGAATTGAGGATTACATAAGTAGGTATTTATGGAGATAAAACTAATGTTATTAAATGTATAATTATATTACATAAGTACCATTTGTTATCTACGGCTTCATTTACATATTGTAACGCGAAATATAAACATCGGCACGCAGGGCGTCTCTTATCTTACCAAAGCGGCGCAGTTCACAGAGAGAAGGCCGCTCCGCTAATTGGGCCATAAAAACCTTCCTGAACGTGGCGGGAACGTCTTATTAAAGGAAGAATGATCTACTCCTTTGGAGAATTAACATTATTAGGAAAAAAGAATATACCAGAAGGTTCCCGAATACATTATTGAAGACATATAAACACGGGCTTGCGGTCGGAGAGATTAAATTAGATGAGAAGCCGCGAGTGAAAACAGTGCGATAAACGGACAAGTGAAAAAGTATAAATAAATTAGCAGTTGAGAGTGTGATATAAATTAATTAGTTAGGAAATAGCCTAGATGCATTAAGTAGTGTTAACACAGTGTGTAAATAAATTAAAATAAACGTTACAATATGTATGTATAATGTCGTTCTTTCAATTTTTTATGTGGGCTTTTACTTTTCAACGTATTCTTTGTACGCAAGGTTTTATTTTCCTAATATTACTTTGGTATATATTGTGCGGTTGCGATAATAAGGGATTAGTGAGACTTCATCCCACCTGGGCGTTACAATATCTTTGAAATAACTTTTCTTAACTTTATCCAAAGATTCGTGGATCACGTTAACAATTCTGAAGTTAACTTCAGTAGCATTTCTGTCGGCTCGTCCGTTTCGCCAAACTCCACATCCTCGAATATCACTCCTCTTATAGATTCTTCCTGTTTTTCTGTATTTTCCCCGGAATCTCCGCGTATATCATCTATTTCCTCGCATCATCTCTCTTTCTCTTCCCGGAGGAACACGCACGTTTCCAAAGGGTCGCAGGCACTAAACCGTGAAGAGAGCGTGTGTAGTCAAGTCGCGCGAGGGTGCATACATTTGCCGGTCGTTTCACAAGAAACTCTCACCCCGCGACACGTCCCCATACGCCAATCTTGACCTAAAGCAAATATTAACACATCGATTTGATCTCTTTTTCGGGATGCGCATAATATATTTTAGATTGCCGCGGGAGGGAGAAACAGAGAGAAAGAGGAAAAGAGAGAGGGACGTGGAGGAAGAGGAGAGGTCTCCAGCTGTGGGTATTCAGATTAGTATCGATTCTTCCCGTTTAGGTCTACGTCGTCGTCGGGAAAGGGAAATCGGATAAGGTCAGGTTTTTGTCAATTTTTGTGACAAGTGAATTTATAAAGAAGCTGTTTAAATTCTTGATTCCGAGATTTAATTTTGGTCTCGTCTCGAAAAGTCTCGAATTTTATATCTGCGTCCCCGCAGCTATGAATGACGAAAGTGCAGGTGAAAGGGTGATAAAAGGGATGTTCGGCAAGCTCATTCATTGGATTATTAAACCAGTGACGACGGTAAATGGGAAAAATTGCAGCTCTTATCGGTTTTACTGCGTATCTTGCGATAATCGCTTCGTTTTCTTAGATTTTCAGAAGGGTTTATTATAGCGCCGATATTCGGAAAGTGGCGTGGATTGTTTGATTGCATTAATCTACATGTATTTAACTGCAATGCATTCATATATTAGCAGCGTAGTTTCCCAAATTTTAACAAGTTCTGTTATAATCCGATAATCCGGCAGGTATTGGCATGACATGTTCCCTGTGCGAATGATTCATGATTGAAAATGAAACTAGCTGATGTGACTAATACATGACCGTCCACGTATCTTACTTTTGAAATGCTCATAACACTTGTTAATGACATGAGTACCTACTTCAAATATTTTCAAAACTAATATCGCCAAAAATTTAAACAGCCTGCATCGAAATATGAAATCTGTAAAACTAATGTCTGTCAGCTCAACTTTAACGCACCTGTATCGAAAAATCGGTGAATTTTGTCAAGTAAGAACACATTCATTATCTCGAGACTTAAACAAGACCACGTCATTTCTCGTCTCGTCTCGAGTCCACTACTAATTCTTGAGCTTGTTATTTGCACCTCTTCTATATTTTATTTTATTTTGTGATGTTAGTTTTGGTTAGTTATGCTTAGTTCTTCGCTCTGTTACTTCGTTATTATTACCATTGTTTCAGTGTCATACATCCTGAAATATTTTTTTATAGATTTATATACTTTTCTATCTTTATAGGTTTTGTTCTTTAATCGCATTACATTCGCAGGAAATGCCCTGTTCACTACATCATTGGGTGTCTGCCAAATCATGGAAATAATCAAAATCATGAAATTTTCATGGAATTGATTTTGTGTCTGGAAGTCATGGAAAAATCATGGATTCTATATTTCAATCATGGATTTTTACAATTAGTTTTATTTTTTGAATGTATTTTGATTTTATAAACACTGTAATGATTCTATCTCATGGCAATTCATTTATGGAGCGTGGTCTTTCAATTAATTTAGAATGCGTTGTTGAAAATCAAACAGAAAAATCATTGATAGCGCAGCGTGTTATTTATTTGTGATGCAGTAGGTGCAATGGACTGTCCGTTACATCAATTTGTAGTTGATAAACAGATGATAAAATGCGTACGCATGTGAAAAAGTTTATACAAAGAAGAATTAGCTAAAGAAAGAGTGAAGCTTGAAAAAGAAAAAGATTGTCAACAAAATAGAAACAGAATAGCTGCTGAACTGAGAGAGTTAGAAAATCAAAAACAGCTAAAATAAAGTTGCCTCAATCGAGCAAGAAATTTATGTTCTAAAAAAAAGTTAAATTCAATATTTTTTAAAATGTCAGAAATGAATTTCTTGATACTGTCTATGTTACTTAATATTAAAATATTTTAAAATACATTTATGTTTTCGTGCTTAAAAAAATAATATACTTAGAATATTATATTAAAAAAATTGTAAAACTACTATAACAATTTTAAGTAATATTCTTAACACCTCTTTACATTGAAAATTTTTCTAATACTTGGTAAACTGTAGGTAAGAATAATTATCAATAATTTTTGATAAATATTTGTTGTCACACCGAATTATTAGCAGGAAAGTCTATTATATTCTGACGCACTTCTTGGTGTGTTTTATTTTTTTTAAATAAACGAGTTTTAATGCAAGAATTGAAATACTTATCAATAAAGAAGGTTTTAATATCATTTTATACATTCTTTATCAAGTTACTTACCTCAATCTACATAAAAAAAATGTAAGAAAAAATTCTTTAAGTGTCATGGAAAGCATGAAAAATCATGGAATTCGTTTAAAGATTTTCCGTAGACACCCTGTCATTACTCTTTCTTTAATTTCGATTTTCCTGTTTTCGTCATTGAATTTCAAATAACCTTCATACTAACTTTAGCCATGATAAAAGTTCTGATGATTAAATGTCTATCTAAAAGCTGTTGTCCAGGTATTATAAAGGTACGTTATTGGTGCATTAAGCATTTCGACATGTTCTACAGATAGTAGTACTGTTTTACTGAGTGGCACTAGTAATTTCAAAAGTTCCAATTGTTAGATCCACAGAACATTTTATACAATATGTGAAGAACTTCACATAAGTCATAAGTCCTCTTCAATGAGTTTACAGCCTAGATGGATAAGAAGTGAGAGTGCTATGATTCTATATCAATAGAGGTTTTTGTGTGTTGCCATCCATAATAGTCCTTATGAAGTGATCAAGGTACAAATATGTTTGTTTTAGAAATGTCTTTCCCAATTCTGTCTCGACTTACATACAAGCTATAGTTACTGATACATCCAGATAAGGAATTGATTTTCTTTCTGTGCGTGAATGACCGGATTCAAAGTAGTATCACGGGGATATGCCATTTCGTCGACGTTATTAAATTGCAGAACAATGGGGGAACAAGTGCTTCTCATGGGCCTAGAGTTGTTTTCGTAAAGCTTTCAAAAGAGGTTTTCATTCCGTTTTGTCACGACCACAAAACGTCCCGAATCTCCTCCTCGACAGACGTCAAACGTCAAACGAACAAGACCACCTTGCTTTGGGAATCGAACAAGGACCGAGAGCGACGTGTACGTTCTCTTTTTCCATATTGAAAAATTTTTCATTATGATAGTAGAGGGGAAAAATGTCGGTATCACGGGGCGACACACAGAGTCAATGAAACGGTTTCCCGCTGTCGCGCCCTTTTGTGCCTATTTTGACCTGCACCATTGACAACAAGGATCGACAGCAGCGCGACTAATAATGGTACTTGCAATCAAGGGCATGGGCGCGATTGTTTAGATTTTAATTTCGAAATGCCGATGTAATCTCGATGAGAACCGTTTTGGGGGTCTTGCGAGATCCGTGAGAGGGTCGGCCGGTTCAAACAGCCGGTTCGTTACTAATGGGAAGTTTTTCTCATCGCTTTGAGTTATTATGAAGTAAGCGAACCCATAGAGTGTGCCCTAAACGTTAGTAACAACATTTGTAATGTCGCGATCACACTCTCGTGTTGTACTATGTATTACTAATGTATAGTCCAGCTAAAATGTATACTCGTCGAAGACATATTAAGGGGATTCTTGTTGAGACGGCACAAATTAGTCCAGATGTTATCGAGTGAAACGTGCAGTGTTTACCTTCGTTTGACACAACGTCAAAGGGGTGAAGGAGGACAATATGAACGTTTGCGGTAACTTAAATTTACATTGCACCACTTCCCGATTAAATTAGTCTTCAAAGGAAATATATAACTTTCCTCGAGAAAATGTCATGCGGAGTATTCTTATATAGCCGTGGAAATAGTTGAAAAGTCGTCGTCGATAACGAAAAACTGGGATTGTCGTCGTTTTTTAAAAATTGCGGTGTTGTCAGTGAACATTTCTACGTCAAAAGTTAACGAAGAGTCTTGTTTATTTTTGCAATGTGTAGGGCAAAGTGTTCTGAAACAATATAATAATAATTTTCTGCAGGCGTTACTCGCATCATTGTGACTATAATGAACCTCAGAAACTGAACATATAAATATAAATAACTTAAGACAAGGCATGCACTATCTTAAAATAGTATTTAATACATTGCGAGGATGATAAGTTTTTCAAAACTGGGTAAAAATTTGATCACCAACTTTATAGGTCATTGTATGGGATTTACATAAATTAGTGTTGGACAAATATTGTTTGTCAATTGTTATGCCTGCGAATGTTGGGTTTAATTAAACCCAGAGTCGTCAGAGGGTTTGTCAACACTTGAAATGTATTCTTTATTTACGAGCTTCTAGTTAACTTTAGTTTTTTGTCTTTTTTTTGTCTGTGTCAAATCTTACATTTCAAAGATACTTACTTCCAGATAGAAGACACTTCATTCGACATACCATGAATATGTTGAAAAATTTCAACTAGTTGATTTTCAGAATTGTGAAAAACGTGTGAGTGAAAATATCTAAAGGGCAATATGTCGTTTTGGCAACATTTCTGAAATTATCGCGAAAATTTCTAGCACACACCTGAAAAAATCTAACTGATCTGACTAAAAAAATGGTTGTCTCAGTCTTTCTTCACACTCGAAAGTCGAGACAAGATGAAATGTTCAAATTTAGATATGAGATGAGGTGCAATTTTGGTCTCGTCTTTAAAAGTCTCGAAGTCTCGTATTTTATATCTGCGTTCTCCTGTTTGTAAAATACTCACATGAATATGTTTAACAATAATGTACTCATTCTTAGTAATGTAGTTTCCCAAATTTTAACAATTTTGTTATAATCCGATAGTCCGGCAGGTAATGGCATGACCAGTTCCCTGTGCGAAATGAGGGATATAGATTGAAATTAAACTAGTTGATGTGACTAATGCCATGTATTTTCGAAACTTAATCTTCCTTTGGAATGCTCACATAACCTGTCATATCCTTCAGGTGAGAAGCTTAAATATAAAATTTCATCACTATGTTTAGTCGCTTTTGAAAAAATTTGAACATTGACAAACCGATGAACTACCCAATCAGACAGTGATAATTCCAAAAATAGGTTCTTCAAATTTATAATAAGGACCTAATTAGCGTCCCATAATTTTATTTCGAAAAGTTAGTGTAAGTTATTTAAAAATAAAGCCATTATTCTATTAAATATTGCCGTTTTCGCATATAATATACAGTTTACATTATTCTATTACTTGTTCTTATAATTAAAATAATTAAAAGCTTTGTTGGTTCGATACTTCAAGAAAATCAGTGAATATTGTCAAGAAAGAACATGTTTCTTTATTTCGAGATTTTTCGAGATTGAGACGAGACGAGACATAACTTTATGGGATATTTCGAGACCGAGACGAGACCAGACTGCACTACACACCACTACAAAAGACATTACTGAAAAATAATTATGTCGAGGGCTTAAGGGGGTAGTCTGGTTCTCAATTTTTAAAAAAATCGATTTTTCAAAAATGTCATTTTCATATACAACACACCGTTAAAAATAGTGTACTGTAGTTTATTTTGCTCATAGAGCTCGAGAAATTCGTATATAAGCTTTAAAGTGTGAGCAGTTTCCTGCAGGTGTCCAGTTTAGCCGGGCTTATGCTAAAGTTTTTGCTAATTTTCTCCTTTTTTATACAATTTCGGTTTTTACACATAGTATTGCTTCATTTTGGAGCAATTGTAGTTTGGCCTTCCACTAGAAAGAAAGTGTATTTATCCTATAACGACCATACAAGATTATTTGTTCAGAAAAGAAAATTTGGGCAACATTGATAAAACCAAGTAATACAAGTGATACTCCTAGACCATATCTTTCAAAATAAGACATTTTCGTGGAAATCGACATACCAGTAATTGTGACACAAGCTGAACAAGTGCATCTGTAAGAAAAATTTTACAAGAAAACCCTGATTTTCGAGTAAACAATAATCAGTCTGTAACTAATTTTGAAACAAACTATTATTAGAAACACTTTGTATGAAATGTACTGGAAAATCAAAAATAATGTCATCACCCGGTAAGGTTCGTAGTCGTGTTTCTGGTAAATTAGTTTTCATTTGCACTCATAGGAAAACAGACGTTTCAGAATGTTCCTTTACGTTTGCGATATGGTATATAGGTTGCAGAACGCTTGCGACCCAAGCTGTTATTTTTAATTACCTGATGTTGGCGTCAGTTGCTTTCCAATACATTTGATACAACGTTTCTCATAAAGGTTTGTTTTAAATTCGTTTTATTACCTCCTTACTATTACACATAAAATGTGTAATTGGGTATTGGGACCTAACCTAATCAAAGAGTTCATACAGATAACCCATCAAGTTGTCTCGTCTTCATCATTACAACTAATCCAATTCCTTCCCGATTTTCAAACCAACTGTGCTCACCTTTCCCTGCATCCCACCCCCTTAGTAACGCGTTTAATATCAACTGCGGCATAAGTTGGGGAATATCGTAAGCATCAGGTCCCTTTTAATCAGTGCGTAATCATCAGCTTAACCTGCGTGACGAGAGCCTCTTATAGTAAAACTTCACTCTTCCGCATATTATTGGATCCGACCCCTTCGTCTCCTCGCCCGTCTCGTATACGCGGGGTTTATGACACCCTCGCGGAATTAAGACAGGGCGGGGAGCCGTTAAAGTCGTGACACGTTCGCTAATGTCGATGGAGAGGAGTAGTGTAGAGGTTCGCGTTGTCGCTCAAATATCACTTTGTCGCTCAAGGGACGTGTTATTTAATCGAGGGTTTGCTTGGTTTGGTCGCAAAGGTAGGAGGTCGCCTGGAAATTTTGATTTGTGCAAGGGCGTAACTGAAATTAGGAATATTTGAATGTCGTAATTATAAAATAGTTTCCATGCTAGTTCCTGGTCTTCAGGTCATCAATTTTTGGGTTAAAGAGCACCATTCACTTTTGTAAATTAGGAGAGACCATCAAATCCTTAACCATTGTTATCTCCAAGGTTTGCAACTCTAGAGAATTCATTATTGTTAGAAAAATTTGTCTATCCACCAACTAAAGGGAAATAGAGGCAATATTACTCAGTTAGCCCCAATTACCGTAAAACATTTGTTCCGAGAACTAAATAGTCTCACAGATTTGCAAACTAGTTTTGGTCAGTTCTATTTTTGGTTACTCTAAATACTTTTGAAGTACCAACATAAATAGTCACATTTCAGAATGTGTCATCCCTTGATGATCCTTTAAAAATCTCTTGCTAATCCCATTGGGGATCTTATTACAAATACCATTTCATTGCATATCGATGGCGATTACTCGAAAACATTCAAGGCTAGGAATCCCAATTATGTATTGAAACCTTTATCTAATAAAATCAACCTCTAAGGTTTCTGAAAACATCCCACCTAAACCCACTACTTTGGAGCATTCGTAGACATTGCAATCTAATTATACAGATCAATAAGTACATTTTATCTAACCTTAGAAAACTTAACGCTAAGTTCTTACCCAATAGTATCCTTAGATTTTTAATAAACTTGGTGCATTAAAACTGTCATATGCGCTAACCTTAAAATGGTCTACTTTGTCATATCATTGAACTATCTCTAATAGCTTGAAGCTTTTGGATCTTCTTGTCTTGTCAAGGAGCTGGATCGTGTTAAAATCGTTGTTCATGACTACTGATAGTCTTGAGTCTGCCTTGTTCAAATCCATGTATCGAAACTTATGGATGATTTGCACATTGATTTGACTTCCAGGTTCTGAATTCCCCAGGTCCATACCAGTTCAAGAATCTACTTGCATGACATAAGATTATTATGAACAGTTAAAATGGAGTTTCTTCCAATCAACCAGTGTATCTTTCATTTTATCATTATTTCTCCTTTAATATTCACTTTCAAGCGTAGCCTAGCTCGTAGCCTACCTTCAACGGTTTTACTAAGGCGTTTTGCTGTTTTTGAAGTCTGTTGATTTATTGAATTTCTTTTTTGGAAGGTGATATCTGTAATTTTTTTCCATAGTCGTTACCTACTGTTGATACAACAGCGCCATCTGCAAGCATTGCAGATAGCATTGCTATCATTTTCTAGTCTAGACTTAGCACATGCGTACAAAAGGTATATGACTGGTCCTAGTACACTTCCTTGCGGTACTCCTGCATTAGTTGCTTCGAGCTTAGGATAGTTTCCTTCTTGCTTACTTCTAAATTGTGTTTATGCTAAACTCTATCTATGCTTCATCATGGAGGAGTGTGGAATAGACTTTTATTAATTCTAGTGAGTGTTTTAGTATATTTGTGATTATGTGAATCTGATGACAATAGTAAAATATCTTTCTATGATTTAGAACTGGTGTGATGGTACCAGATTATATTCCTCCACAAATAATTTTGGTATTTCGAATGTTTCGATAAAGACTAAATTGTGTTTGTGCTAAGCTCTATCTGTGCTTCATCAGCTAGTGATTGTTTTAGTATATTTGTGATAATGTGAATCTGATGACGATAGTGACATGTCTTTCTCTGATCTAGAAGTGGTGTGATGGAATCAGATTATATTCCTCAATGAGTAATTTTGGCATTTCTAGAGGCATTCGACATAATAGAGATTGGCCTACAGAAGGCCTGTAACAGCTGCGTAAAAGACGTATCAATTAAACGATTGCTTTTCTATGGAGCTGTTTCACGATTTCTCCAGTAATGAGATCTATTCCAGACGCTTCCTTTGGTTGCATATTTTCTTTTGTCTCTTTGACTACTTCTTTGGAGGTGGTAAGGTTGATTTTCACATCTGCCAAGGCGATTTCTGGTCCAAGATCTTCACTCTAGATGCATTGCAACCCTTACTGCATCAATAATTGCGTAATAGTAGATTGCAATTTGCATAATTTGGGTAGTTATTTTCTTTCGTCTTGTGCTTGATAATAAGAGTATTGACCCAAGCAGCTTGCTGTATTTGTTTTACAAATGGCTCAACCTCTTCATCCAACTGGGGCGTATTTGAAAAGGTACTCATAATTTGGTCTGGGTCTTCTAGGTCTAGCTTGAAGCTTTGCCGGTCTGTTAATTATCGGATTATTATCTTTTGTAGTAATGTGTTCAGTAAAGGTTAGGACAATTGGAGAATTCATACCTGAATCTTGATCGATTTGTAAGTAGTTTGAAGCAACAATTTTAGTGATGAATGAGTCAATATTCGAAGATTACTTGTTACTGATTACACGTCTCTGACAGTAGTTGGTGTTTCCGCCCTGGTTAAATTGAAGTTTTCTTGATTACTCAGATAATGTTTTTGAACTCGTTTTGTTGGCTCTACCGTACAAAGTAGTTACCTAGATGGGTTAGGAAAAATTGCGGAATCTGCATATTCACAATACGCAGGGACTGAAAACGTAGAAGAATCATTAGTGGTATGAGCCGGAGAATAATAACAATTTCCCCTCGTTCGAGGGAGCGTCTCTCCGTTTTTCGAAAATTACAACGGGGGAAATCCGCATCTACGTATATATACTACATAAATATACCTAAGACAGTGTGCTTGCGCGTTTTTGCTTAAAAATCCATAACGTTTTTGTTTTGAGGGAATAAAGACACGGTGGCGGCGGCCGGCATCGAGTTGCGTTGGGGGACGTTGCCATGGTAATTTGCATGCATCCAATAAACGGTGAATTCAGACGTTCTTCGGGAGAGAGAGAGGAAAAAAATGGGGAGATGCCTGAAAAGCCCTTCCGCCAGAAAAGATTATAATACCGACCACCTTCACGGCGGGGGAAATCGAGAGGACGTTCCGTAATCATTTCCTAAGAAATTTTAATCGAAATCGGGGAAGTTGCACGGTTCGAACGTAAAAAATTTTCAGTTAATCAAGTTTTACGATTGTACATCAAATTGACATCACAAGCGATTTCGTCCCTGATAAGTACGTCTTTGCGAAATTTAAGGAGCTTTTGTTCTACGCAAAAGTCGTAGGTATTGGTCGTGTATAGCCAATGATCTATGTAATATTAACGGTGTTTTCATGAGAAAGAAATGCTAACCTCCTTTCATGCATTCCAAGGAAAAGTACTGAATTGTAATAAATGACAATCAGCTTCCACTAAACATGTTGGCGGTACAAAGATTGCAGGTCTTAAATGCTCTCACTACAATAAAAAAAAATATATCAACAGAAGCAGCGTGTAACGAAGAACATACCTGAGTGTGGGAATTACTTTATTTCGTCTATTAACCGAGATATTTCATTATGAAATTTGCTCTTAAACGTAAACAGACAGTAGACATCTTGTAGTATTGAGATCTACACGGAACGAGAAAATCCTTCAGAGATATGTTTCTGGGCCTACGACTGCGGTCGGGAAGGTTAGGTTTGTTTGGTTTGGCTTGGATAAAAGTATTTAAACAAGAATAAATAGTATATCATTAAACAAGATTATTAAAATAACATTTTCTGGAAAAAAATCGATTTTCCTCACGAGAAACTATCTTCAAATGATATATAAGCCCTTTTTACAGCATTTTCTATTTTTTTTTTTTTGAAAAAATACGGAGACCTGCGTACTTTATCACCACTCAAAATTAGGACAGTCTGGAAGAACTAAAATATTATCGTGTTCCATACTTATCGTTGTCTGGAATGCATATGTTTAGTTACCGAACTAATTTCATATCCATATTGTCATATTTCCATATTGACAAACTGTTAGTTTGTCTCGCTTAAACTAGAGAATAGGTGGAACGATTTTGCTAATTTTGATCTAGAAATATTTGTGGAAGTTCAGGGAAGGTTTAAGCGGTGATAAATATAAATAATAAGTAACAGAAATACCGAAAAAAGGTACGTTTTGTAATTTGACATTTGTAATCAAACAAATGAACGTATAGTGTCAGTTGGTTGTCAAATAAATAAATGTCAAGACGATTATTAAAATCTATCATCAGTTTGTCAGTGTGCGAGAACTTTATTGATTTTAAAATGACAAGGAGAAGACGACCTAAATTAGGTCGTCGAAGTCAATCAATTGTGCGACGAGTTACCTCGCGTGCAAATCGCACTGACGACCAGCGAGAGACAGATAATGATAACATTCGTTTTGGTAAAACAAAATTGCGTTCAATAGTAAATAATTATGAAGTAGATAGGCTTAGAATGGAACGACTTCGGGCACATCAAATACAACAGCAGCGAGCACGACACATTGAAATAGAGCGATTCCGTTGACGCAGTGTTCCTGTAAACCTGGAACGAGTAGCTCGATTATGTTGTGCTGGTGGTAAAGAAAAATTGCCACAGTTCCCACCACAAGATCCATTACGCTCCTCATTAGTTTCTGGGGTAGGAAATGACTTTAAACATTTCTTTGCCAACATCTAAAAATATAATAATTGCTTTCAAATGGCGTCGTTTGGTGCAACGCATATTGTACAGGAAAATTTTATGCCCACTTTCAAGGTAGTTTTTGATAAATTATTTATTAAAAATTTAAAAAGATAATATACAATTATTGCAGATACAAGGACCGTTCGCGGAATGAACTTGGAGTTTCCCTGTTTCGCCCATGGGCAATTATACGTCGCGTGTTCTCGAGTCGTAAAACCATGATCTTTATATATTTACGCACCGCAAAGAAAGACTAATAATATAGTACATCAGAAAGCTTAAATTGATAAATTTAATGTAGATAAAAATTTTGTATTAAGTTTTAACCATATTTTTCAAAAATATATGTACGTTCACCGGGTCATCTATAATTTTATTTGTCTTTCTTTTTTAAACTTTACGTGGCATTGCAATGCATACCGGGTACGGCTTGTATTCAATAATTTTCTGGAATGGTCAAAAAGTGTCATAAAATTTTCCTTTCCCCAGTTCCACTTCCGACCAATTTTGTAGATAAATGGTCTATTCCAATGAAATTCCCAAACCAATTATAGTTTAATGCTACCCAATGGAACGCGTCGATTTACAGCATGACTGGTTAAACCAGTTAAATTCATTGATTGGAACCAGTTTGAAAGGGAAGCAGTGGCAATGTTAAAAATTTGTAAGGTCCATTGGCTTGGATTTAATTTCAGTGCGACCACCCTTTACGTTTTGTAGCACGTCTATTTATAAAGTTTTAACTGTACAGCTGTATGTATAGAATCAGTCTACCTTATATGATGAATATAATCGAGTTTAATTTTTGGTTAAATTTGGGGATTTATTAAAAACCATGGGGTGTCTAAAATTAAATAAAAATGGATGTAACGCCTCATTGCGCCTTTCATCGCCATTTTATCTTTAAAAAATATTACTTACATTCTACACACAAACGTATGAGATATGCGTCATTGCATCATAAGTTCATTTTTTCCTCTAAAAATTGTGGAAACTCCTCTAAAACCCCTCTAAAAACATGAATAAATTTACGAATTATTATTTTTTTTTGGTTGATTAACGCTGTTTATTAGAACGTAAGCATCAATTTAAACATTCTCTAACACTCCTAAAAATTGAATAATATTTGGTTGACTATGGTAAAACGTGTTATTAAATTTGGCATGGAAGCTTTTGCAAGAATTCGTCGTTCGTTCTGAAGATGAACTGTTTTCAGCCTACATATCAGGTGGAAAATTGCAATCTTCAGACATATAAGTATGTACTAGGTACTCAGCAACCTGTTGCACAGCGAGGTTTCTAGGTAAAATTTCGCCTACTTGTTTAGGATGTAAAAATGGAAGTACCAAGACATACTTTAAATATTTTCCAATATCAGATTCTATTGAATATTCTGTCGCAAGTCCCAGTTCCTGTACTTTTCTCCACCTAATGACACAATTATTATATAGTTGGTAATTCACTAATTTTCATAAACTTACCATGCTTGTTCCTAATGAAATCTGCATCCTTCTGAAGAAGCAGAAGGAGACTGTACTCTTACAGCAGAATGAATTGCTTTTTAAAAATCTTCGTAAATCTCCATAGGATTGAGGTCCAATTTTAGTTTTAAAACTTATTCTTTTACCCATTTAAAGTCCCGAAAATATTTAAAGGCATTTTACAAAATATTCCAAGCATACTGACTTAAGATTTATACCCTCATACTTACCCTTATGAACCTTGATTTTAGAAATACCATGACAGTTTTAAATTTCTTTAAGAAATACATCATTGCCACGCAAAATTACTCTATTTATCTTAATCCTCTACTTGGAGCGAATTCACTTACGACTTTTTTAATCCCTGGATTAATATCCGACCGCTGGAGCCAACTAGTATGCACCCTTTTCAATTATCGTGAGTATGAAATAAGGAGAAATTATTAAATTAACCCTCGAGGCTCGTTTCAACATGTTTGATCCTCTAAGCATTTACGTTGCGTTTCCTTGCCCTTTCTTTCAATGTTTCAATGTTCTTTCAATTGTCGTGAGTACCAAGTAACGAGAAATTATAGAACTAACCCTCGAGGCTCGTTTCAACACGTTCGATCCTCTAAGGTTTAACGTTGCATTTTCTTGCCTTTTCTTTCAATGTTTCAATGTTCAATGTTCTTTCAATTATTTAGTACAAAGGAATTATAAAATTAACCCTCGAGACTGGTTTAAAAACGTTCTATCCTCTTAGGTTTCACGTTGCGTTTTCTTGCATTGTAACTGAAAAATCGCACTTAACTCCCCCTAAGATACAGACCCACCAGACATTCCAAAAATGATAAATAGCGCCCTCAACTAAACGATCTTACCTCCCTCCCCCGACTTTTTTTTTAAATGGAACCCGTTATCAACGCCACGGTCGGATATCCAGCTCCCATCCCCCCTCGGATCCGCACAGGGGATGGCCGCCCCTGATACCGCCACCACTGCCGTTTTAAAGTTGATTTCTCTCGCTTGACTGGCTGAGAGACGCTCCAATCAATGCAGGGAGGGTCTTCTGCGTTACCCCGAAGATATACCCTGAAACATCCCTTCGATAATTTTACGGCTCCGGGGGGGTGAATTCCGACTTATAGGGGGAGGGGAGGGCGAGAGAGCGGAGATATGTATATATACGGGATGGTTTTCGCAATTAAAAATTTTTGGATTTTTTCTTCTCGTCCTTTTAACGGTCGAGCGGAGGTATTGAATGGGACGTTCGGTTTGGTAGGTACTTGGATTTTTGATTAGCGTCGATTAATGTGCATTGAATCGATCCTCGAGATTTACCGTCGGTGAAAAAGGGCTGTTCTGCGACGAGAACAGTTGTAATTTTGTCGTAAAACTTTTTAATGGAATCTATGAATCTATAATAGAGTTCTTGTAACTAGACAAGTTATCGAGATCTGCTTAGTATTGAAATTTAGATTAGGGAATTAGTGATTTTCAGTTTAAACGGTGTATGAACCTTCTTCCTTAGTGAAGGTTTTGGATTGGTTCAAATATTTAAATTTGTTACTTGTTTCAAAGAATCGAAATTGTTTCACTTTGTTCATTTAGGATTGGATTTCAAACTTACGTCTTAACTATTAAATGATCATACATAATGGGCGTTACATTTATGATCAATTTGTGGTATGAATGATCATTATTTTTATTACTATTATAAACCATGATTATTATGAAGCACACGCTAGTAATTTAAAACATAATATTGTATTAAAATACTTCATTTACATAGACCTTGATTGAAATTACATGGTATATGAATACAATCACAAACGACCTTATACCTACTTATTTCAGGTGTAAAGTTCGTCACATCCACAAATTAAAAGAAAGAAAACACATCTCAATAGAACTTCACTTCATACCGTAAGATTTCATCCAAAAAAATATTTAACGTTATCATCTGATTAGGAAGATTACTCACCAATCATTCACCAACTCACCAAGATCACCAATCATTACTGTCGAAGAATTTTTTCCCTCCTTCGAGGGTGGTGGAAATAGGGGTGAAATATGAACAATCTTTATTTTTTGATTAAAATTATTTAAATTATTAAATAAATCACTTCATCAACCTATTAACTTTTATCCCTATTAACACCTCTTCACGACCGTGCATAAGATTTTTCGGGCAGCATGTTATGATGAAATGATTTATTTGAGAATTTTTAAAAAGGAAACTAAGAGTGTTACAAATTTCAATAAAAAAATCTAGTGTGATCAACCCCATTTCCACCCCTAATGACATGTCCCTGACGGCGGTGGCAAGGTTTTTCGGGTAGTTTCTAATGAAATGATTTATTTGAGAATTTTTAAAAAGAAAACTAGAGTGTTACAAATTTCAATACAAAATCTATAACCATCAACCCTGCTGCCACCCTTATTGACACCCCCTTTGACGACCGTGCGGGAGTTTTTTCGGGTGGCATGATGAAGTGATTCGTTTAAGAATTTTGAGACCAAAATTAGTGTTACAAATTTTAAGAAAAAATCTAGATGATTCACATTCCACCCCTATTTCGACAACCCTCGGAGGTAGAGCAGAAAATTTCTTCCTCAGTAATACTTGGATAGTACCTTATTAACCAATTTGTTATGTTAAATGTAGTTTTTGTTGAATTTTTAAGGAATAAATTGTAATTTTATTAAGAATGTTTTCGTTGTTGTGAATTTATGGATGTGGCTAACTTCACATCTTATATATTACCTAGGTACTAAATATTGTATAATTACGTTCTGTTCACAACAAAATATGTTCTAATAATATTAAATTTAATTCCCATTTTCAAGTAACATTTACTAATGTGAATTCCTTATAGTAGATATAGTGGAACTTGAGCCTTCCCCCCCTCCACTTTTTTCAGCTCCCCCTACTTACCACTTCTCGCTTAATCAGTTTAGAATAGCTTTAAGTAACTTTCGAATAGCTGTAAGTTGTGTTAGAACAGCTTTAAACAGTCTTAGGACAGCTTAACCGAACCGCCGGCTAGTTTAAGCTAAATTAGAAGTGCGCCGACGTTGAAAAAGTGGAGGGAGGTGGCTCAAGTGCTGCAATAATTACTCCTGGCTAGCTTGTTCAGATTATATCGTCACAAAATTAATATTACTATACAGACCGTTTCTACAGAGTCGCAGTATGGTATAAACAGCGAAAGAAAGGTCATATATTTCTCGTCGGCTAAACAGAGAAAGAACTTTTGCGACGTTGCTAGCTCGCGAAACATCACAGTCATCGCCACACTCTACCGGATCATTCGCTGTATGGCCTCCGTCGGGAATATTTGGAATGGGTTCCGGCAACGTTGCAAAACTGCCTTCTCTGTCATACTAACGAACTACTATTAGTTGCTCTTTCGCTCTTGTTGATTTTGGACCCTGCATTTCAATAGAATATACAATTATGTATACGAGGAGTATATATTGAATGGTTAGAATATCACATTTGCCCATTTTGAAGGCACTAACCCTCAGTTCATCAAGTTAGTAAATGTGCCAACCCTGGAAGAGAGAAAACCATCATGGTAAATTTTGATGTGGAAAAGTGACTATATATTGACAGATTTTAAAGGGAATGGAAACATATAGAATATAGAACCATAGAAGCAAAATTCTATAGAAGCTAAATGATTTTGACAATAATACTATACTGATGGAAGCTCATGTTCAAGTATGACTGGCAAGGCGAAAAACCAATTATTGGTACATGTAATTTTGAATTTAATTAGAGCAGACGAGAGAAAAAAGGAGAAGAAACGATGGTCGTGTTTACCACAAAAATCCAAGTTTTTTTACGTTTCCAAGTAAATTGGATTTTTCTCGTGAAAAACACATCTCAAATTCTATTCTTTTCTTTAGCGAAGAACACAAATTATGCAATATGCCTTTATACCAAGCGTTCTTTTGAAAATATCCTGCTGAATTAAACGCCCTTAGATGATTTCATAAAGGATGGTTTATTGGGATTCACCTCAAAATTACCACAGGAAATGACTTGGGCGGTTTGACATAATTACTGGATCTTACAACAAGAAATGATATTACGTAATGCTCGCCAAGTAAAGGCTAATTCAAAAAACTACGTGAAAGCAGATATCGTAGGTAGTTTTTGCAGCAAAAGATATGGTATGAGAACGACACGTTAAAAATATTTCTGTTAGTCATAGTGAAGCAGTGAGCAGTGTTTTTGGTGGTCGATGCAATCCGTTGCAAACTGGTAAGGAGTACTTAAGGGTTTGAATTTACAATAAAGGTACTACTGCTTTGTGATGACATGTTAGATTTTTGTTATTTTCTTGCTATGCTATCCTAATTACCGCTTTTACAATTCGCAATTTCGTAACTTATAAGTTGTACCCCCCTCTCTCGTTCTTTTATGCGAAATATATTGCGCTAGGAATTTCATGGAAGATTCCCTCAATGCAAATCACCCGTCTTCAAGTGTACTGTACCGTTTAAAAACTGATCCGAAGGGCCCTATCAAATAAAATGCTCTCCTCGCCGAGACTCTAATAAAGTAATAAGGCCCTCCTCGTCCGAACAATGCCCTATCGACACGTGACTCGCACGTGCACCAGGAACAGATTATTGCACATTAGTGTTTCAAATGGTTTTGCCACCCTCTCTTTCAAATCGCCCATTCGGACGTAAAAAATATATTTTTGAGTGGAATCCGCGCAAAAGGGTCTTTATTGGACGGGCGCGTGGCGGTTTAATACTTATATATATATTTTTCCTTTTCGAAAACGTGTCCGGTGGGGACATTTTTGAATTTCGGTCTGGGGTGGATGTGTGAAATTTAATTTAAAAAGCGGTTCGTCAGTGGAAATGTCCGATGTAAGTGACGGGGTAGTAGTGAAATGGGTATTCAGGCGGTTGTCCCTGCACATAAGTGAAATAAAAATTTGCTCCTCAAATGTGTACAAAAGTGATTTAAAAGGCATAAGTAGCTCTGGTGTTTTCTTCTTCCTTACATACCATACACTTCCAGCGTGTAGGTTTCATCTGCCATTTATTTGTAGTTGTCTCTCACTAGCAAGTGTAAAGATTTTTGTCACATGTATGGCAGGGGTCCTAAGGCCGTAGCCGCTTCCCGTTCTTGAACTTCCAGACCTCTCTATTCTCGCAGTTCTCTTCGTTCATTTCTCTTATTCTCATGACATTTCAAATTCCTCCTCCCCATGATATGCGGGATCGACCTCTCCTTTTATTTGTGGGGTTATATTGTAGGATTCCTCTTTGGCCCTTTTGAATCTTCTTTGGATCTCTTTCTTCTTCTTCTTCTTCTTTAAATGCCATATCCGCGGCAGATGTCGGCAACCATCATAGCTATCCTGACTTTTGAGGCAGCGGTTCTAAAAAGGTGATTTGAGCTGCATCCAAACCATTCTCTCAGATTTTTGAGCCATGATATTCTTCTTCTTCCTATGCTTCTTCTGCCTTCTATCTTCCCCTGCGTTATTACTCGTAAGATGCAGTACTTTTCGCCTCGCATTATGTGCCACCTATCTTTGGATCTCTTTGGCCACCTATTATTATCCATTCTGCTTATGTGACCATAGCATATCAGTTGTCTATATTCTTCGTTGTCTACAATACTCTCTTTTGTGTTGGCTCTTTCTCTAATATTTTTCGTTTGAAATATGCTCCATTGCTCGTCTTAGAGAGTCCAATTCTACAGCTTGTAGTCTTTCTTTGGTTCTAGATGTTATTTTCAAAATTTTATGCTCCACGTGTAGTGATGGGTTCAATAACCCCTCTGTAAATGTTAGTTTTTGTTTTCAATGTGATGATGTTCTTTGACCACAGAATGGAGTTTAGTTGTTGAAAGTGGTTGTTGCTGTTTGGTTTTGTAACGCTATCTAGAATATCTCCTCTACATAACCATTAAATAGAAGAGGAGATAAGACACCTGACGTACACCTCTTGTTATTTGCATTTCTTGATCCGCCGCATTGCCGATTCATTCCAATATATATTTTGGGTAATTTGGAGAACCTTTTGTATCGAGTCCAATTTTTTTGAGTGTGTCCAAACATCTCATTCGTACTGTAAAGTATGAGTTCCCGGACGTATAACTTTAATTACTATTTCCATGCTTGGAAATATATATTTCGTTTCATCTAAAATTTAACTGCTTTTCAGGTCTCCTCGATCAACAGGGTGTTAAGGAACCTGGCGGCCCAAAAGGAGCAGGCCTCCACTCCGCCGGCCTCTTCCGCTAACGATACGGTCTACGACAAGCTGAGGCTCCTCAACGGGAACCAAAGTGGGTGGAGGCCCACTCCTTGGTATTCCCCCGGGAACACCTCGTTCCCACTTCAACCGCTCAGCCCGCCGCCGACGATCCTCTCCGACGAGATCAACAGCAAGAAAGGTAGGAAGTACGATTTTTAAGATGCGTTTTCGGTGTTTATCGAGAGTAGAAAATAGTTATAAATGACGCCTCTAAAATTATTGCTCTAAGGTGGGAAATGTGAAGAAACTCATTATTGAACCATAGAGGGAAACAGCCGCGTAAACTTTAAACCAGGAAGAAAGGAAAAATGATCATTTTCTATTTACGCAGTTTCTTGCTTTTCCTTTGTTGCACATGATTCTGGACCACCTCCTCAAATAAGGTTGACACATCTTCGTCTAATTATCGAGAGGTAGTCCTGTTACCTGAACTACTCTATCTGTTCAACCTATACATTTTCGTCTAATGAGATGCACCCTTTACCTGCCCGTTTACTGCCCGTTGTCCGCCGGATCTTTCTGATACTTGAACGTCATGTGATACGCTCGAAAATACGTTGGAAAAGCAAGGGGGCAAGGATCAAACATGTACTCACTGAGCCTAATAGGCATCATCAGAATTTGTAATCAGAAAATGTATACCATCAACTGGTCAAACATCCCTAATCAGACGAAAATGTCATCGCCGCCCCAAATATGTCCAGGTACGTCTTCGTTTCCAACGCCCAAAAGGAAGAATGTACGAAATATACTAAGAGATACATTATCCATTATTATCCCTCGCCCGATACGACCCATCGAGTGACGCGGCCGCGTAAATTTTTAAACCGGGAAGAAAGGGAAAATTATTCTTTTCTTCCACTTCGTCCCGTAAATCCAGCTTCTCCCTCTCGTAAATCCCGAGAAGGCGGCCGTGTCTCGTCCCCTTTCCGGGAGTGGAGTAACGCGTTCCGGAAAAAGGAAACCGTGACGTGCCACCCCCGCGTGAAAACGTTGCCCCGAATCAAAGTGTCAACAAACACAAAACGACAATCGAAGATCGAGTGACACCCCCGGAGGCGGTTACGCTCGCACGTACTATACATATGTATGTAGATATATACGTGTGTGGTGTGTGTGTGTACGTGGAGGGATCGATACCGGGCGATGTCTGAGGGGCGCTCGATGGGAATCGTACGAAACGTCTTAGGGGATGTCGGTTCGGAATTAGGGATGGAAAGATATTTCTGAAAGTTAGTCCGATTGAGCTTCGTCGTCGAAGGGTTTGTCGTTGGAGTTGTTTTATTTTCTAATCGAATTGATGTTAGCTTAATAACTCGTCGAATCCATAGATAACGGGGTTATCTCGATTTCCTATATCTTCAAATGATTTGTTCCAATGGGCAAGCCCAGAACCTTTTTTGTTCCCAGAGAAATGTAAGACAAGGATTCTTCGAATATCTTAAGTTGAATTTATGTTTCAAAGAACGTAGTCTGACTTAGTCTTTCAATTATTAAAATAGGAGTTAACCACAGAATAACCCTTCTGTGACAGAAATTCACATTGATAATTTTCGCGAGATACCTAACGTTTTAAGTAACTTAAAAACTAGTAAGACTATTTGTAATACTATCAAAATACATTCTGTTCAAGAATCGTCTTTGATACCCTGTAAGGGAATTGTTGATGCTACTTCACTTGCATTTACAATTCTTATACTCCATAACTACTTTCATATCAATTGAATTGATATGAGCCAACAATCTAATTGATATCCGTAACAATTGATATCTCTCTTCTGTTCGCGTGTCGTAACAATTTCCCTACTTGTGCCATTAAATTTTCCAAATTAGCCGTTATTTACGAAAGGGAACCTTAATGCTCCGTTTTGCAGAATCCAGAATAAGTAATTCTGACACTGAGATATTTTTGTTGAGACACCTGTATTTGCATTTACAATATTTATACTATACAACTACTTTCATATCAATTCAACTAATCTAAGCCCACAATCTTATTGATATCCGTAACAATTGTTATCTCTCGCATGTCCTCAACTACAAACTAACTACAACTTGTCTTTGATAATATCTCTTTTAGTTAATCGTGTTTATATATTGGTTAAATTATGGAATACCTAAATAACATTCTACGTGTTATGTAAATTTATATAAATATTAATACTACATTACAATTCACATTTACATGCTTTGTAAAATAAGTTGCCTGACACGCAAGACTTTAATTACAAAATTCTTTGTGATAGATCAGTTAAGGTTTAATTGTATTGTTATTAAAATTTTTATTACCAGCTGGTTTTCCAAAATTTGAAAATATAATTGTACAACTATCGAAAATTATTTTGGGGTAACTGAGGAAGCATGATATATTGGGATTGATTTTGGATATTTAGCTTTTGTAAAGTATTATTACTTATACCTGATATATTGAAAAGGTGACTGAAACCCTATTGGCAGTTTTCGTATTTTGGTTAATTTTATTTACTAATTCAAAAAAGAACAATTACGTTAAAACAGTTTTATTAATTCAACAATTTACTGGGCACCTAGGAATAATAAAAATACAAGGTGCTACTAAATTTATGAATAAGTACATGAAGACATGTATTAATTGGCGTTACTACTAGATTTGTATTAAATATTAATTATGATGTTGAAAAAAATATTGAGAAAGTGTCTTTACTTTACTCGCTACAACTGTTTAAATATAACCCCTTAATGAATGCGTTTTTGAGATCAAGATATTTTCTATTTATTGTAATATATCTCAAAAACTAATCAAAATTGGACAACAGTACAAGAGTACTTTTTTGTGGAAAATTGAATATCCAAACAATTTTGGGAAAAGTCGCAAGGGGTTAACCTCTCTTTTCTGGGGGTCAAAAATATTTTTTTAAATTTTTCGACGAAACTCGTAGGTTAAGTGGAAGGGACTCTTCTTAGTTTTAAGACTACATTTCAATTCACTGTTTTCAAAACCAAGTTTTCAAAATATCGCGATTTTTGTAAAGAGACAAATATTATTTTGGGATATTTAATATTTTGAAACAAAAGAAATTCTTTTACTTTTACCAACTGGGGACTATCACTATTGAGTAAAATGCAATTTTACGGTCAGAAACTAAATATTTAATTAATATTTGTTGAAACAAAATCGAAAAAAAAAGAGGAAAAGTGACAATAACAAGATAAATTTGAACAACTACATATCAGATAATTCTGATGGTAGAAACTTCATTAGAATGTATCTTTCGGAAGAAGTCCATACTCAAAGATGGGGAGATGAACTATCAGTAGACGTCTCAAAATCACATCCCATCAAAAGAAACACATCGATGTTCAATTTTTATTAACTAAAAGGACATGTTTCGAGCACCTTGGGACTCATCTTCAGCTAAAACTCTGCCCACATCTGTAGCTATCAATCCGTACGTCATAAGTGTAGTCACAATAAAATCACAGTCATCAAGATAAAATTAAACAGATTAACAGGATCTACATTTATGTTATGACGTACGGATCGCCACATTTTCGCATTAGATTTTGGCTTTATTTAATTAAAACCAAATCTTTACCATATTCGGTGTAAGCTATTTCCATGGAAAATATAAGTACTTTTGTATTTGTGTCCAATACTGCTAACTTTTTAAGATATATTTAAAAAATAAGAAAGTGAGACTTTTCACCTTAATCTTAAAGAGGCACTGGTTAATTAAGTAATACTTAAGTAACAATTAAGTAAATAAAGCGCATTTAACCCGATTGTTGCTTACTCTATTTTTGGTGTGATAAACGTTTTATAAATCGATGTGCGGTACCTGCACTTTTCAGAAAACATTGTAACGTTACGCCAGACCCATGCGTGCGAGCGAGAGTGAGAGCGTTTGCCTTGCGACGCATCTATCTCTATTCCACTACAGCGTCCGAGTGAAAGCTCGATTTGGCGATCGGCTCGGTTCGCGAGCGCGATGGAAGGGGTAGGCGACAGCACGTTAGATAAAGTTATCTGAATCTGAATATTTACTCTGCATACCATTGCTTATTACTATCAAAATAACAATTGCGGCAATAAGGTAATTAATTCTTGCATTCTAAGAGTTTGATTAGTTATGTAATCTCATATATTTGTTCTTGGATCATTAAAACAAAGTAGCATCGGTCAACGTGTGCAGTTATAATAGGTTATGTTACGATTTCGACTAAAAAATTATGATGAATGATGTAAATGGTCGTATAAAAAGTCGACTGCTTTCATTTAGTATTCAATGAAAACAATTATCCTGTATAGCAATTCATGTAAGGTTCAAGATTAATGTTCAGCTTCAGACATGTCATAACAATGTATCTAAAATGACAAGTTGGACCGGCCAACCGCAGTGCGAAGAAATATTCTAGATATAAAACATCAATGATAATTTAGTGATAATAATATTAATAATAATAAAATTATCGTCCGTAAACCACTTTACAGACAACCAAATTTTTGAGCACAAAAGTTAAATCAAGTTAAAGTGTTTTAAGATCAATTATTTTGTTTGTTAGTGGATATTCACTCAAATATTACTCAAAATGCAAATACGCTCATGCATGACTCGATCCTTAACATTTCATGATTAAAGGATTCGGTTTATATGAAATCCATATTTGCTTCTCGTCATGTCGTGAAAATTCCTCGAGTAAAATTACCAAAGACGAACCCAACAATTATCTGTCTGTTGTACGTACAGATAAGATCATCAATTATTCCCAAAATTCTTCGACAACAATCTCTCCCCTCTAATATCGAAACTTCAAACACATAACATTACATCATCAACAATATATCGACTCGCACGCACACATACACGCACACGCCCGCAAAATATTTCCCCGCTTCTGTTTGTAATCTGTTTTATTAAAATTTCATCGTGGAACGCGAAATACCATTCATACTGCCGAAATTCGACAACCCGAATCCCTTTTATACAACGCGAAAACGAATATTATTGTAAAATTAATGAGGAAATAGCTTCGAAAGTGAGTTTTCGGCGAGATAACGCTGGCGTGGAGAGGGACCGCCGAAAATAGCGAATCGAACGCCAGAACAGTATTAAACTGAATCAAAAGTCGAAAGGGAATTTGTTCGAAGATAAGAAAGGGAACTTTCTGATGGAAGTTTGCGTCCTCATGAATGTCAGGATTAGTTATTTATGGTACTAATGTGTTATGTTGAAAATAAGTCACGCGAGAAGATTTATACCACGAGGCCGTTAGGCCGAGTGGTATAAATTCTCAAGTGACTTAGGAAACATAACACGCGAGTGGCATACAATGTTTTATCCAACAAGTGGAAGAAATCGTCTTTTTTATGAGATAATAGTTAATAAGCTTTGCAATCAAATTAAAGCTACTTGCGTCTCAGTACCCTATAAATGTCATAATACCTTGAGAGTGACTTTTTTATATTTTGGTTAAAGTAGGTTGTTTGTTTGGTTGCCACGGGCAATACTGCTTTAAATATGAACGTGAGTTATTTGATAGTTTACTTGTCTAAAATGACATTAATAATGACAGTCATAACTGTCATGTGATGGATAAATATATTTATGGTTTATCTGTTATCATTAAATCAGCTCTTACCATTAGGTGTATACGTAACTCAACACAAATAAACTCATGTAAGTTGGTATATATCTGAGGATTTTAAGGGAGTTTATAAATTTAATGTAAATTAAAAAACAAATTTCATTTTGAGTGCTTCGTGGAATAAGAAAACTTTAATGAAACTTTTGGAAGAGTACATGTACCATTGATTTAACTAAACTCGGTTTAGTTGCCGGTATTGTCGATTTTAGGCTTTGTTGATTGGTTCCAACTTTTAGACGAACTATAAAATATATAAGGGTAAAAGTGTTGAGTACAACGTTGTCGTAATATCCACATTTTCTTCTAACAAAGAACTATCCCATTTCGGTTAGTTGGGACGCGAAGACGTCTTGTGCTAGCATTTCCTTTTAGAAACATTGAAACCTCCCATTTAATATCTCGCGGATTTTTGTGATTTGCTCTCTCTCCCTTCCCCTCCGGGTCCGTTCCTGTTCTCCCGAGGGAGGTTTTCGCCAAAGTGCAGATATTAAATTTGCGGAATTTTGCGGTGTTCCGGGCTCTGCCCCGGATAGCTCAGAAAAGAGGAGACTAATCGATCCCCCTTGAGTGAATGAATTCCCTAAATACTTAACCGTTTGAAACGCGGCCATAAGCTTTATATATATAATTATGACGGCCTTTAGGAGAGTGATTGATGGCGATCCGTCGATGCTTCGGAGGCAATCGAAAGGGAAAACAGACGGTAAATACGCGTTCGGTTTTGATTTCGATTCATTCCGAGGTGTCATCGAAAGTCTGGTATTCTGAAGGCAGCCAATTTCGTGTGATAACTCAGTCCGTGGAAAATATGTAAAGCATATACTTTCCATATTAATGGAAATCGAAGATTTCGAGATAGCTCGTCATAGGATTTATTAAGCACACTAATTGTACTGGAAACAGATTTTAAACCATAACTGAAGATTACATTTAAAGTGCCCGTCATCGGTAACTCTATAACGGAAAGTGACATATAGTTGTTTAAACAATAGTAACTTTCATGGTATTTAAGTAGCTGAAACTAATTCCGGAGTAATTGCCTGGTTCCTGAAATAACCTGAAACGATTAAACGTTCACGTTTCACACCTCCCATAACTGTTAACTTTTCAGTAAGCTTCTAGTTAATGTTCTAAAGACTGTCTAGAACATAAAAGGAGAGTAGCTGTAACTAACTCCGGAATAACTTGCTTGGTTCCCGAAATAACCTGAAACGAGTAAACGTTCACGTTTCATACCTCCCATAACTGTTGAAGGCAGACTTTAACTCTCACCTTTCAGTAAGTGTCCAGCTGATATTCTAATACCTCCCATAACTGTTGAAGGCAGATTTTAACTTTTCAGTAAGTTTCTAGTTAATATTCTAAAGGCTGCCTAGAACATAAAAGGAAAGTAACTGTAACTAATTCCGGAATAACTCGCCTGGTTCCTGAAATAACCTGAAACGATTAAACGTTCACGTCTTACACCTCCCATAACTGTTGAAGGAAGATTTTAACTTTTCGGTAAGTTTCTGGTTAATTTCTAAAGACTGTCTAGAACATAAAAGGAAAGTAGCTGTAACTAAGTCCGGAATAACTCGCCTGGTTCCTGAAATAACCTGAAACGATTAAACGTTCACGTTTCACACCTCCCATAACTGTTAACTTTTCAGTAAGCTTCTAGTTAATATTCTAAAGACTGTCTAGAACATAAAAGAAGAGTAGCTGTAACTAACTCCGGAATAACTTGCTTGGTTCCCGAAATAACCTGAAACGAGTAAACGTTCACGTTTCATACCTCCCATAACTGTTGAAGGCAGACTTTAACTCACCTTTCAGTAAGTGTCCAGCTGATATGCTAAAGACTGTCTAAAACGTAAAAGGAAAGTAGCTGTAACAAGCCCGGAATAACTTGCCTGGTTTCTGAAATAACTTAAAACGATTAAATGTTCACGTTTCGTACCTCCCATAACTGTTGAAGGAAGATTTTAACTTTTCGGAAAGTTTCTGGTTAATATTCTAAAGGCTGCCTAGAACATAAAAGGAAAGTAACTGTAACTAATTCCGGAATAACTCGCCTGGTTCCTGAAATAACCTGAAACGATTAAACGTTCACGTCTTACACCTCCCATAACTGTTGAAGGAAGATTTTAACTTTTCGGTAAGTTTCTGGTTAATTTCTAAAGACTGTCTAGAACATAAAAGGAAAGTAGCTGTAATTAAGTCCGGAATAACTCGCCTGGTTCCTGAAATAACCTGAAACGATTAAACGTTCACGTTTCACACCTCCCATAACTGTTAACTTTTCAGTAAGCTTCTAGTTAATATTCTAAAGACTGTCTAGAACATAAAAGGAGAGTAGCTGTGACTAACTCCGGAATAACTTGCTTGGTTCCCGAAATAACCTGAAACGAGTAAACGTTCAGGTTTCATACCTCCCATAACTGTTGAAGGCAGACTTTAACTCACCTTTCAGTAAGGTTCCAGCTGATATTCTAAAGACTGTCTAAAACGTAAAAGGAAAGTAGCTGTAACAAGTCCGGAATAACTTGCCTGATTTCTGAAATAACTTAAAACGATTAAATGTTCACGTTTCGTACCTCCCATAACTGTTGAAGGCAGATTTTAATTTTTCAGTAAGTTTCTAGTTAATATTCTAAAGGCTGCCTAGAACATAAGAGGAAAGTAACTGTATCTAATTCCGGAATAACTCGCCTGGTTCCTGAAATAACCTGAAACGATTAAACGTTCACGTTTCCTACCTCCCATAACTGTTGAACGCAGACCTTAACTCACCTTTCAGTAAGTTTTCAGTTAATATTCTAAAGGCTGTCTAAAACATAAAAGAAAAGTAGCTGTAACTAAGTCCGGAATAACTCTCCTGGTTCCTGAAATAACCTGAAACGATTAAACGTTCACGTTTTATACCTCCTATAACTGTTGAAGGCAGATTTTAACTCACTCCCTTGTCAGTAAGTTTCCAGTTAATATTCTAAGGACTGTCTAGTCTAGAACATAAAAGGAAAGTAGCTGTAACTAAGTCCGGAATAACTCGCCTGGTTATTGGAATAACCTGAAATGATCACAACGTTCACGATTCGTACCTCCCATAACTGTTGAAGGCAGATTTTAACTCACTCCCTTTCAGTAAGCTTCCAGTTAATATTCTAATGACTGCCTAGAACACAAATGGAAGTAGCTCTAACTAAAGTCTGAAATAACTTGCATGGCTCCTGAAATAACCTGAAACGATTAAACGTTCACGTTTCACACCTCCCATAACTGTTGAAGGCAGATTTTAACTCACTCCCTTTCAGCAAGTTACCAGTTAATAATCTAAAGACTGTCTAAAACATAAATGGAAAGTAGCTGTAACTAAGTACGGAATAACTGGCCTGGTTCTTGAAATAACCTGAAATGATCACAACGTTCACGATTCGTACCTCCCATAACTGTTGAAGGCAGATTTTAACTCACTCCCTTTTAGTAAGCTTCCAGTTAATATTCCAATGGCTGCCTAGAACACAAATGGAAAGTAGCTGTAACTAAGTCTGAAATAACTTGCATGGCTCCTGAAATAACCTGAAACGATTAAACGTTCACGTTTCGTACCTCCCATAACTGTTGAACGCAGACCTTAACTCACCTTTCAGTAAGTTTCCAGTTAATATTCTAAACACTGTCTAAAACATAAAGAATAACTTAACAATTGTGTACATTACAATGAACAACTTAGCTGAAAATCTACAAAGGTAAAGAATGGCATACAATCTAAAAATACACTTTTTACTCAATGTCAAGAATATGTCGGATAACGTTATTTAAATATTTCCACAAATTTAATTACAAAATCCTGAGGCTTTGAAATCTACATTTATTTACATTATTACATTAATAAATTACATTTATTTTCTAATATCTTAAAATTTTCAGTAAGCAGAAGATGTCTTCATTTGAGACTATTCACTATGTGAAAAACGAAGTTTACAGCTTCTCCAAGGAATTGATATTAAGCATTTCTAGCATACTTCTATAAGATATTATGTACGTGAACACTTTTTTTTAGGTATCTGTAAATATCTTAAAAATTCCTTTTGCACTATAAATCACATATTATTACCTGTATCATAACCCATCATTATTATTAATTATTATTACCTTATCACACCATCTTATATTATTGGCGACCATTTTACACAAACATACTCGAGATGGGGTTTTGTCAGAACTAAAAGAAAATCCAAATTTACCTCGTTCTGTAAGAGCACGCCATGATGAACCTTGTCGAAGGTCTGCACATATAGCGTGGTGGCGAGAACATGAAATAAATTATCCCAATCTTTCCAAAGATTGCTACAGCAGAATAATTTTCATAATACTCCCATAAGATTCATAGTAAACCTATAAATCTTCGTGGACATATAAAGTAGATTCTATAGAACGTGCTAGGTGAGCCTCAAATCAGTTGAGTTATTTTAGAATGGTTTAAACATTTTCATAAGATCTGAGTTCATATAACAAATATTTTTTGATTTGTCGCATTTCATTTCCAGAATATTTTTTTAATATTTTTTGGTATTTTTTTTTTAAATTTTTAACTTTTCAAAACTAGCATGATTAATTTATGGAACTTATTATACGTATAAAAGACATCCTATAGAACATGCCAGGTAATTTTCAGGTTATTTGAAACAATTTTGATATCTTTTGAGTATTTTTAAATAGATACACCACTATATAGCTCACATTTTGTGATTACCGCACTGTCTCCATAATATCCAAGTAAATTTATGAAACTTAATTTACACATAAAGCACATCCTACAGAACATGCTAGGAGGGTTATTTTAGAATTTTTTAAAGTTATTACAAGATCTTTAAGGTGAAATCCTGACAGATATTTTGTGATGTATCGCACCATATCCACAGTAACTCTATGAAACGTACATATAATGTACGTCCTTGAAAACATGTTTGATGGTTTTCGCGTCTTTTGAACTAAATTGCTCTACGTAACCAAAGACGGAATGTTGTCTTTACCAATAACCTTTTTGGCTTCAGTGTCTTTCAGTGATTTGAAATCCCATCAGATGTTGTCTATAATTTCCCATTGAATCTTATTTTAGAAGATATACCTTTCCCTCTGAGAGTCAAGTTTCAAGTGTCCAAAATCTACTATGACCATGCATCGCATCAAAACCCAATTATTGTTTCAAGATATGCATGATATTTCTGATCTAAAACTCCCTCGTATCACTTATAACTTCCTAACTTCGAAATCTGACTACACCAACATATTTATCAAACTTCTAATCCATCCAAAAAATTTAGTCACCCCATCCTCGCCGACTTCGCCTTTTTATTTTATTTATCTACCAGTCGCAGTCGGATTTATCCCCTTTTCAGGGATGATCACGCGTCATGAAAGACGTTACGCTTACTTTGTCGAGAGAGAAAAAGAAGTAGAGAAGGATTTTCTGGAGGGGATCCCGCGGGAAAATCAGGAGGAGCATGACTATCGGATTTTTCGGAATATTCCCAAAAGGGATGAATGGGATGAGTTCGATCCCGACTAGTTTAATTTGATCTGCGTGGAGTTTAATCGAACTTATCCTTGTTTTGGTACAGATGTTAGTTTGATCGTGCTGTTGTTGATGTTTTGTTGACAGGAGACTTGAATAGCGAGTTCATTATTTGACGGCCATCGTGCTAAGTTGAAGTTGGTACTTAATATTTTGTTCAAATGAAATAATGTTTTCGTTGAGATGTTTCACAACCAACCTTTATAGGAACTGTTGTCCCTGAATTATTGTTCTAAACGCTACTGATATTCTGCCACAGGAATGACTCACCCTGTATATACATCACATGCTCAGTTCAACTACTGCTAATTTATTCGCTGCATATCCTAATTACTACCCCACTGAAACCTCCCCACAACACAAAGGGCGAGCGATACGTACAAAGACCTTACATCTAGAACATACGTTGTTGTTACACCTCACAATAATGGCCCAACCAGACAAATATCAGACATTCCGAGCTTCGAAAACACTTAACCTTTTCGTTATTCTGACCGCAAATTTTTGATAATAACAACAATAACCTTCCAATGGCCCTTTTGCCTCTTTTCATCCCTCTCTCTCTCTCTCTCTCGATTTCTCTTTCTCGAAACTGAAGTAATAAGTAAACTCCCGATACTTGTTCTGCTCGACGGAATCCCTTTCACAGATCGGCTTCCCGCTGTGCTAAGACCTAATCCTAAATAACATAATAAGGAGATGCTGAAACAGACATTTGCTGCGCTCTCGAGATACCGGAGTACACACATATACACATACACAACAATATAATACATAACGAAACAGCCTATGACGGGGCGGATACAACAAAGAGTGAGCGAGCGAGAGGGAAGGAGGTCATGACATGGGGATAATACACAAACGGGAGGTATCCGAAACTTGGGATGCGATGTTGGCGAACAATATCGTTGTTGTGAGGTAGTTTTTTTGGGCACGTTTAATGAGGCTTTTGGTTTTCTGAGGCGACGGTAGGTGATAACCTTTAGCCTGAGCTGTCGTGGAAAGTTTTACATGATTCCACACTACAGAACTCGATAATGTGATAGATTTCGTCTTCTGTCTAATATAGATACGTTGAATATGGTGGTTAGAATAAATCATCCCCGTTTTAAGTCTGTATCTATAATTTTACTTACGGTTTAAAACTATAGCGTTGCCACTGTGTATGTGTGTGTAATGTACAGTTCTAAAGACCTTTCTGATTCGTTACTTCTACCTTATGAAATATCGCAACTACTTACTGCAACAGATATTAAGGAAATTTATTTTGATACAGGACGTGAGAAGGAATAGAATAAACATGTGTTCGCGTCAACCGCTTAGTCAAGTCCCTCTGGTAATATGAAAACCTCATTCCTTCAAAAAGATGCCGGCCAACCTCTTGGCTAATTTTTAATCACGTGACCTCTCCCACTTTGAATTTTCAGGCATCGTGTCATAGAGTTGTGGCACGTGCACCGTACGTGCAAATAACGTGAAATAACTGAACATTAATGGGAACTCCATTGAAAGCAAATAATTTTGTTGAGATAATACTGAAATTTTAACTGAATCGCGTATAAACCTAAGGAGATATTAAGATTAATATTAACAAATGGCGAATATGTAGCGAGCTGGTGTTGAAGTCAGATTTAAGGTAGAGACTTCTTATGCCTTCAATGTACCCGTTACATGCGATTAATGTATTGGTTTTTCCTACAGCTTGGCACACGCTGTATACAGGAGTAACCTACGTGCCTGTTTCAGATCCACGAGACACAATTGGACTAGTTGTCTGTTTATCCTTCATATCTGTTATCGTTTGTCGTTATTTTCTCAATATGAGTAATGGTGCGAATGTGGTCCATTGCGGATCTTTCTGGTCTTCTATTTCTTGTATCTTAGTCATCTAGCTCCAGTTCCTTTCCTGAGAGTTCACTGTACGTCAGTTTTGCAATTTATAGTATCATTGAAGGAAATGAAAATCATGTCTCTTGAACCCATTTTTGTGCCATTGGTTCTACGATTGACAAAAAATCACAATCGTGATTAGTGGTAAAATAATGATTTAATCAGTGCTGTTTTCCCGACTTATCTGTATTGATTTCCCGACGATAATATTGGTGGTAATTCATCCATTTTTGTCCTGTTCGTCCAGTACTTATAACACTTGTCACGGTTAAGGCAAAGGGCTTTATAAATTATATCGGAGCAGGAATCTTAAGGAACAGGATCTTTAGTTTTGGACACTATAGAACCAACAACCAACTACTTCAACCTTATAAAATGCTAATTTACGTTATGGGGCCCTCTTGGTTATAATTTACTGGATCTTGTGAGCAATAGTAAGAAAATAGGGGAAATTTAGATGTCTTCTCTCTTTTGCACCTATCAACCTCCTGACGTTGATTTTGTCTATAATCATTGATAATACTATTAATTAATGACCTCTTGAGTCACTTACTCAGATTGAGGATATATCATATTATCACGAAAGAGAACAATATATGGACACAATTAAACAATGGAATCCCTTCCAAAACCTTCTTATCTTAGTATGTAACAACGTTTTAGTTGCACTGTCCAGTTTTTGTTATGTTAACAATATTAACATATAGATTTCACTTTCAAACAGTAAGCATTCTTTCTCTCATTGTTATGGATGACTGATGATGTGTTCAAGACGACTCCAAACATATCTTATAAGTAAATCTATCGACTTTGGGAATACATATATACCTCCCCATCTTTGAGCGATGGACTTCTTTCGTAAAATTGAATCCAGTATGAAACTGTTTCCAAAGCCACTTGCGGCAGCTGAAAAAACCGTTAAATGAAGGGACCCACTGTAATGGAGTTATCGAATGGGAAAAACCCAGAAGATCCTGGAGAGGGCAAGTCGATGTTGGGATGGAGACAGGGAAACCCAAAAGAAATGGAGAGTTGAGAAAAGGGAGAGAGGGACAAATATAACAAAAGCCCTTTGTAACGTTCGTTATTTACTTACTTAAAGCCGGCTAGCCAAAGAATATCTCTGGGTCGGGTCGAAAGAAATTCACTTTATGATTATAGCGGTTTAATTAGGTATGTCCAATAAAGAGCACCGAAATACCAATCACATATTTAAATATTACTTAAATTTACATATCGTTCGGTCAACCGAGAGTGTACGTAACTAAATTACGAAAATTCTTAACTAGGTACTACACAATCAATGCTAAAAATGAAACTTAGTTATCCAGATTTTACCAATTTACCAAATTAAATTGTTCAGATTAAATAAAAGGCATTTTTGTTTAAGAAATACTTGTCACTTTGCTCAAGTCACAACACTCGGAATCGGAGGCTGAAAGGTGGCCTTCGAATCTCCTCGTCTCTGGGGCTCCAGGTGGGGATCAAAACTGATTTGAGTTTCCAAACAACTACCAACCAAATACCAGATAATAGATAGCTGGGCCACAATGGCCCAGCCATCTGAGCCCTTTCGAGTTCACCAAGCTAGTCCCGTTCTCAAACTCGTCCGCTCTCAACTGACCCCTTCCTACGTGACCGGAAGTGACGTATCACCAATAACCGAACCTCAACTCCCCTTCCTTCCAGTATTCGGACCTACCCGAGCCTTCTAACTAAACTCCCCACTTGGGAACTACCAATCTCCCACCATCTGATGACGTTAGTCACGTAGGCCTTGCTTCTTCTTCCTTTTTAAGTATTTATCGGGACGGAAGTCGGTCGTAAATGGTTTCCGTCCAAAGTGAGACAGACTTTCGCGTTTGCAATTAATTTACAGACGGAAAGTGGCTAAACTAACCGGAGGATTGCATTCAAATTCACACTACTAATGCTCACATGGGATCCCATCAATCACTCAAAATCTCAAATCTCCATCTATTGTAGTTTCCGTCATAGGGCTTTGGCGACATGGTGTCGCTAGCATTCCAATAAGAGTTTCTACACGTACTCATAAGCAAATAAACAGTTGACTCGTCGCGAGCACAATTTCGGATCGTTTTTCTGACCAAGCTAAATGGGATGGAGTGTATGACGTAGCGCTGCGTTATTCAGACTTAGAATAAAGAACGAGGTGTCAACTCGTTGGCTAAGTCGTGATATTTAAAAAACGTAACGTAACACCTTAAGTATATGTAGGGATTGTTACGGGTATTTTTTTGAAAACTTTAGTTATGTTTTGAAATGAAAGATATTTTGTTTTTGTAGCGTGTCGGTATTTTTAATGTTGTCTGTTATATTTTTGGTGTTCGGTCGTTATGCGTGCATAACTCGGTACGGATCGTCGTGTATAGTCGGAGGAAATGTGAAAAATTCGAAACGTAATAAATTGTAGCAATTGTTCCGCGGCCCACGCCCCATTCGCCGAAAATAATGCCCGCAAAACGGACGCATATCCGCGAATACAATGTGCCCGCCAACCAATGAAAATCGCAAAATTAGCAACGACCGCAAGCCTACATATACATACGCGCGTATATGTATATGTACACGGATAGATAGATATGTACAAAACAATTCATAAGCACAAAGTAAAAATCACACACACAGGCATACATACAAAACGGCCAATTAAAAGAAACTCGAACTACAATCGGGAAAACCGCCGCTCTGCCGCCGCCGCCGCCGCAGCATTCAATGAAATTTTAATTAAACGTAATGATTCGATTAAACGCTTTTGCGGTCCCGCGCCGAAATTAAACGCTCGGATTTTCAATTAGAGATTAACCCGCGGGTACCTTTTTCGCTTTTCGCATTTTTAACAAATGTGTCACTTGCACTCCGTTTTTGATACTGTTACAAAGCGGGGCCCGCGGCCAGATCGGAATTATACGCCGCAACATCATCTCTCCCGTTCCTCCTCCCTTTTCAAGGGAGAAACTCCGGTAAACAGTTGTAATTTGGTGTGTGTGTGTGCGAGTGAGCGAGGGGGAGGCTTCCAACCCCCCTCCGGCCAATTTGGGGATGATGTCGGCCCGATTCGATTTTCGATTCTTTTTGATGTCGGTCTCGGGACGGTTCCGGTGATTTACACGGCTAATGATCGGTGAAAAGCGATCGCGGGGTATTCGTCGGGTAAGTCGAATATTACGAAATTGAAACAGACGCAGGCGAGTTCCGCCACAAGCCACTATATACCTAGACGATTTTAAGCTAAAAAATGGCGTAAATGTGTAACATCGTAAGACTTTCTCATATGGCCGGACAAAATATTCATGGCATCATTATCTACGTTTCATAAAAATGTTTTTGAATACAATTTCTTTCTTTGTCGTCGTTCTCTCATTACTAAGAATCGTGATCACTGACAACTTGTGACGTTATTTCTCTCCATTGACTTCCATCCCGAGCTATATTTACAGAACCGCATAACGAACTACCGGTGGCCTTTTGGATCTGATCAGACCATCTGGTTGGTGAGCGCCCTCTAGACCTACGCCCTTCTGTGTTCCCCGAAACCAGTAGCCTCTCCAGGTTGTTTTCATCTCTACGCACGATCTTCTTCTTCTTCTTAGTGTGCCTTTTCTTCTCAAGACGTTGACGATCACATTAGCCTATTTAACTCTATCCACTGCAGCACGGAATAATTCGCATGATGTCATATTTGTCCACTGACGCAAGTTCTTCAGCCAGAAATTTCGTTTTCCGCTACGCTCTCTTCTACCCTTTATTTTGCCCTCGATTATAAGTTGTAGCGTTCGGTATTTGTGATTGCGCAATATGTGTCCAAAATATCCTCCTTTTCTTCTTTTCACTGTGTGTATTACTTCCGGATCTTTCTCCATCCGGTTTAGTACATCGGTGTTGGTTGTGTGACTTGTCCAGGGAATCTTCAACATCCTGCGGTAGCACCACATTTGAAAGGCCTGGACTCTCCTCTGTGTTGTCTCTGTAAGAGTCCAGGTTTCTACTCTATACAGTAATGTGGAGAAAACATAGCATCTCAAAGCACGAACTCTAGTCTTTAGGTTTAGTTTTAGGTTGCAAAATATATTGCGCATTTTATTAAAAATTGTTCTTGCTTTTTCCACTCGAGATTTTATTTCGATAGAGTGATCCCAAGCATCTTTGAAGGTGCAACCCAGATAAGTTATTTTGTGAACTCTTTCCAATGTGATCCCATTAATCGTTCTTTTGACCTTAGTATGTGGATTCTTGCTGACCACCATCGTTTTAGTTTTATTTATATTGATTTTCAATCCATATTCTTCACACTTGGACGAAACTCGATTCCTGATCCTCTGCAGACTTTCTTCGCTCCGTTTCATCTGCGTAACGTAGATTATTTAGAATTTCAACATTAATAATACCCCATCTGTTATGTTGTCCAGAGCTTCTCTAAATATTTTCTCGGCAAATACATTAAATAATAGAGGTGACAAAATGCAACCTTGTTTTACTCCCTTCTTTACGGCAATGGGCTCTGATGTGTGGTGTGCTATTCTTATTTTAGCCATTTGGTCCCAGTACAAATTTGTTAAAATGCGGAGATCGGCTGCATCAATACCACAAGACATCAAAATTTCTATCAATGTCTCGTGGTTCACCAAGGCAAACGCTTTGCTAAAATGTATAAAACCGAGGTAAATTTCTGTACGATATGTCCAAAAAATCTCAATATGTTCGCCAAACAGATAGAAAGGAGTCTATTGCGTATGCTCAGTTCTCTAAGGATTGACTCGTTCTCATTGCTAGGTATTAGTCCAAAAACCCAATAAATTTCACATATTTATCAAACACATTCCAAAATACATCTCCGAATAATTACAATCGACGACAGCGTGCGATCTCACTGATAGACCTGAACGAACGACGAGCTGTAAGGCGTCACGACCTGCGTCAGCGACGCCGCAGACGGCGCTCGGATCCGCTGGAGCTGTACGACCTGCTGGACCCGTCGTACGTCCTCCAGCACGACCGGGGCTTGCTGGATCTTGGCGAGCGCTGGCACGGCCTGCACGGGCGCGAGTCCTGGTCCGGCTGTCTGGAACCTTTGGACCTTCTGGAGGACGACCGGTTCCTCCAGCAGCTGGACCAGGCGCTGCGGACGAGACTGCGGGAGGATGACGTACAGCGGGGCTGTTGGGGCGTTGTCGTCGGCGGGTTCGGATTGCTTTTCGTTCTTGGGCGGCAACGCGATGTTCTCCGACTGGGATTGGAAAGTGTTGATGCTAAATACTGCTGTATAGTGCTGTATACTGCTAAGGTTACCTTGATGTTTAAACTGTTGTACTCTGTGGTGGTCTCTATGGTTGTTTCTGTGGTTGTTGGTTCAGGTTCGGTTGGCGGCGGGCCGTACTCCTGTGGGGGTCCGTAAGCATCTCTTGGTGCTGCTACTAAGTAACCAAAGCAACGAACTTTAATTATGTTTGAATTTTCTTTTGCGTTTGACTAAAGTTGCACTACTTAAGATACTGCTTGGGTATATTTTTGTTCTTCGAAGTAGCTTACAGAAATTTGTACTATCTTAACCGGCTAGCGTAGAAAACCAGATAACACGAGACCTGAAAACAACTATTCTAACTTTTCTGGACTCCCAATTCAATTCAAGAAGATCCTACAGGTCCAGCATCTTTGGCATCCTGAGGCATTTACTCAGTTTACTCATTTATTTTACTGATCCGTCAGGCATACTCAGAAATCTCAGTTAACCAAACTTCTGAGCACCATTTCTACGTTTTAGCTTGCAAGGCGTAGAAGCTTCTCAGAAACCTTGAAGGATCTTATTGAAGTTGTAACCACTAGAAAATCTTCCAAGTTTACTGGATGATTGCTCAAGTTATCTCAAAGACTACTTATAAACCTTTGTAACATAGGATTTCAAGCTGGTAGAATGAGTGGGTGGACTGGTATGTTATGAAATATGTTTAGATGCTTGAAAGGTTTTTAGACTAATAAACCATATTAACCATACTCTCAAGATATTGAGTGCTCGGCAAATTATGAAGGTCATACATAGTATGCTTTAGTATAAGGCGAAATTCTCTTTGTGAATGCGCTCGGTACATCGGATTTTTTTTGCGATCCAAGTGACTTTGTAAAGACTACTTGAAAATGAATTAGCTTAAGCATTTTCCGATTTTCTTTTGTGTTGCTGTTCTCAACTTGTTTTTGGGGTAAATTGCGCTTTTTATCTTTTCACGACTGTAATCGACCGACTAGTGGAAACAGATGTGCATGTGTGGGAGATCTCTCAGCAAATTATACGAAGGTCATACATGATATGCTTTAGTATAGGGCGAAAAGCACTTTGTTGTGAATGCGCTCGGTTCATCGGGTACATTTTCTTTTGTGATCCAAGTGACTTTGTAAAGACAATACTTGAAAATGAATTGGCATAAGTATTTTCCGATTTTCTTTTGTGTCGCTGTTCTCACCTTGTTTTTGGGGTAAGTTGAACTGAGGACCGCTCGGCCTCCATCCTCTGGCTTCGTAAGGTGCACTACCTTCAATCTGAGCCTGTCGAAACGTCGACTGTTGTTTGACAGGCGGTCCCGCGGACACTAAAGACGCTACGGCAAGGGCCACCGCTACAAGTAACTGAAATAAAAGTAGATCGTTGAGGTAATCCATTATGCACTAAGGAAAAATATAAAAGACTGCTTATTATAGGTACTCGAACTCCTCGAACGTCTCTTGGTCTGTATCTCTCTCTTTGCTTGTCGATGGAATTTCGACCACCTCGATCGCGCGGCCATTCATACGGTAAGATCTTTAGGATCTAATCACGTCTCATCTACTTTACGTACATCAATCTGGGCGTAAATATCCACTGTTCCGACCTCGACCGCTCCTCTCGACATCTTCCCGACGTCACGAGGATTCGTGTACGCCTCGAGGAACATCGTCACTTTCGATTTGGTACCGCATCGTTTCAGGTATCGGGTTCTTTTTATGGGCTCGCATACCTTCGTCCGTACGTACTTTAAGGCCGTGACGTCGTTCTGGAAGACGTCAACGGGGGAGTTCTGAGTGTCTTTTGACACTAAGTCTAAGTGGAAAGTTTAGCGGGAACGTGTGCATGTGGAGTGGGAGTTGGTGTCAGGTTTGGGTATGAAGAAGGGTGAAAAATTGGTTTAGTGGTATAAACATACGCTGACAAAGTATCCTTAAAAGTACTTAAGTATGTTCGAAATGATTATTTCAAAAATTGCCTACCTAAGAAATGTTTTTTAGAATCTTAATTTTGAAAATTTTAAGGGATTTTATTTGCTACATTTATGAAATAATTGGAAACAGTTTTTCAGTGTTTCAGATTATTGATCATATATTTGTTAGAATCAATCTAGGATCGGTTCAGGATGAAGCAAACCTAATATTTCCCATTTTCGCTATCATGCTGAAGGGTTTTCAGGAGCTGAATATTTCAGCATGTAATGTTTATGTGGAAGGTTTTTAAACATTTTTGGGAAACCTCCAACAGTGTCTCCTTTTAAAGTTGAACCTAGTGTTTTACAAATATTTTGAAATAGTTGTACATACAGAAGTTCAAAACCAGTATGATTAAAAAAGTTACAAAATATTTGAGTAAAACATTGTTTTGCTATATCTTACTTGGAAAATATGTTTTAAAGATGTTTCAAAAATATTGTAAAAATCATGCCAAAAAATGTCTAGCCCAGTAAAGCTTTGTGAAGTGTTAATTTTGAAAATTTGAAGGATTTTATTGCTACATTTATGAAATGGAAAAACAGTTTTTCAGTGTTTCAGATTATTGATCATATATTTGTTAGAATCAATCTGGCATTACGGTTGAAGCAAACCTAATATTTCTCATCTTCGCTGTCATGCTGAAGGGTTTTCAGGAGCTAAATATTTCAGAAGGTCATGTTTATTTTGAAGATTTTTCAACATTTTTGGAAAATATTTCTTATCCTCGCTGTCATGCTGAAGGGTTTTCAGAAGCTAAATATTTCAGCATGTGATGTTTATGTGGAAGGTTTTTAAACATTTTTGGGAAACCTCCAACAGTGCCTCTTTTTTAAGTTGAACTTATTGTTTTTCATATATTTCGAAATAGTTATACATACAGAAGTTCAAAACAAGTGTGATTCAAAATGTTACAAAATTTTTGAGTAAAGCATTGTTTTGCTACATCTTACTTGGAAAATATGTTTTAAAGATGTTTCAAAAATATTGTAAAAATCATGCCAAAAAATGTCTAGCCCAGAAGAGTTTTGTGGAGTGTTAATTTTGAAAATGTTAATGATTTTATTGCTACATTTATGAAATAATTGGAAAACAGTTTTTCAGTGTTTCAGATTATTGATCATATATTTGTTAGAATCAATCTAGCATTACGGTTGAAGCAAACCTAATATTTCTCATCTTCGCTGTCATGCTGAAGGGTTTTCAGGAGCTAAATATTTCAGAAGGTCATGTTTATTTTGAAGATTTTCCAACATTTTTGGAAAATATTTCTTATTCTCGCTGTCATGCTGAAGGGTTTTCAGAAGCTGAATATTTCAGAATGTAATGAACAGTGCCTCCTTTTAATATTGAACCTATTGTTTTACAAATATTTCGAAATAGTTGTACATACAGGAGTTCAAAACGAGTATGATTCAAAATGTTACAAAATTGTTGAGTAAAACATTGTTTTGCTGCATCACACTTGGAAAATATGTTTTGAAGGTGTTTCAAAAATATTGTAAAAATCATGCCAAAAAATGTCTAGCACAGTAAAGTTTTGTGGAGTGTTAATTTTGAAAATTTGAAGAGATTTTATTGATATATTTATAAATTACTTTGAAAACAATTTTAGAGATATTATTGATCATACATTAGTTAGAATCAGCCTAGAATTGGTTCAGAATTACTGTTTATGCAAACTCAATATCTTCGCTGTGGTCTTGTTTTTTAGATATAATGTTTATTTGGAATGTTTTGAACCATTTTTCAAAAACGTTAAAAATGGCTCATTTTAAAGTTGAGCTTACAATGTTAAGGAGACGTTGAACAAATATTTTGGAATAGTTCAAAACAAGTTTTATTTAAAACGTTTCAAATTTTTGAGTAGAACATTATTTTGCTGCAAATTTGTACATCATATTTGCAAAATGTGTTTTGAAAGTATTTTACAGGTTTTAATGGAATCAATTTAGTTCAAAATGGTTTGCAAACATTGTGCAAAGGGCTTCAAAAACGTTTTTAAAAAAATTCTTCTTTTTAAAAGTATTTTGGTTTTTTGAAATTTTCTCGAAATCCGCTCCAAATTTGTGTTTTGATATTTGAACATTTCTTTTGCTATCGAATGTATAGTAACATGTTTGACTTAATATTCTGTGAAGGACGCTTGTTGTTTTCAGTTGCTTTTTGAAATTTTCTCGAAATTTTCCTCATTTTATTAAACTTGGAATATTTTCTCTAGTTTAGATTATGTAAAAAATAATAACAATATGGTATATAATAAGATTAGCTAATTATCCAGATTAATAATAGGATAATGGGCTTTAATAACATTTTGGCCTAATCTCGTAATGGAAATTTGCTAGTGATATATTGAACATTTTAGACTTTCAGAAGTTTCGGAACTCCGAAAAGTCACTATTAATTTCTATGAAATTCACTTGATAATTCAGTGAATAACATGCATTACACACGTTTGCGAAATACTATTAATCCCATTAACTAATTTATTTTTCATGTATTAAATAATTTGATTGACTCTTAACTTTCGCAAAACATTGTGTCCCTGCTTTGCATTTACATATTCTTGAATGAAACATTGGAAAATGTTTTTGGGAAATGTGGAAAACATTTTTTGATTCTTTGCTTCAAAATAGGGCCGTAATAGTTTATTCTAAACTCCTAATGGCTGTTTTTAGATGACAACCAATTTTGGGATACACAGTTTTATCTAAAACTCATATAAATTTCCCACAATATTTTGTTCTGTTAGGAAAATTTCTTAAAAATTATTTGAGTTCATGAAACGTAATATGAATTGGAAAAATGCCACAACGCTTCATCTTGCACCAATAAGAGTTAATTCTTAACTCCCATTGGCTGTTTTATATCTAACATTCTGACATTATGGCTTTAAATTAAATTTACAGTAAGCAACTCGTGAGTAAAATGCTATTTTCCATTAGTAGAATTAGTGATTGCTACTCGTGAAAAGATAGACCTTACTCACTAGTGCATTATATATTTTTTGATTAAAACTAATTGTTGTTTAAATCAAAATATTATACATGACTAAATTTTTAATTAAAAAAGTATTACTTTACCTTCATTTTTCAATATTCACTAATAGGAAATAAGTAACGCCGTGCAATTAAAACTGATACTAATCAAAATGATACCGAGCTTTATATATAAGTACTGCATAGCAATGGCTTAAATAATCAAAATACGTGAGATGCTTGATGATTTCTTTAAAAGTGTTGAAGGTATGAGGGACCCAGTGTCGTGGAGCACATGCCTTTAAAATTAATTGAATAATCAATAGTTTGAATTAGTAATCAATAATATACTAATAGGTTTAGGAATAATCCGCTTTTAGCTGTTATAAATTTAAAGATTTTTTCTAACTTATAACTTTGTTGTAACATATGGAGATATGAATTTCCAATTAAAGTAGGAAAACTGCATTTCTTAGATTGTACCTAAACCTAAATTAGCTGAATATAGATTAAGTGATACATTTAATCTACCTGTTTCGTTTTTAGAGTTTCATGTCAGCCATGTTGTGCAAATACTTTAAATCACTCTACAATTGCATGTGAAATGTATTGTAATTCGGTTAATACATATTATCTCCAGTAGAATGGTATTCTACGCCAATGCATTTATTGTATTGTTTCCTCCGGTTAATCAAATATTCACGCCGAATCCCGACATTGGCCCGATAACGTGCCTTCGTCGAAATTGAACCGAATCCATCGATCGACTATTTATAGACATTTAATTCGCGGCAATCAAAATAAAACGTTACGAAATCGCGGGGAGCGTCAAGAATTCCATTTTTTCCCCCCCAGAAAGTTACCTGCCCAGAATGACGAAAGAGATAAACATTTTCGATTTCAAGCGTCTTTAATTTTTCACAAACAAAATTGGTATAAGTATTCAATGAGGGCACCCTCTCGCTCTTCCTTAAGCAGGAAACGGATATGGCAGGATAATGAGATTTCGCAGAGCGGTAACGTTTGAGAGGATTTTCCCGTCTTCTACCTGTTTAAGTAGGTGGCTAAATAACACAATTTGAGGATAATATAGTAGAAAACTGGGTGTACGTGTACTCAGAGATTACCTACTCGGTGTAATAGGAATGGGATTTGTATAATGGCAAAAATAAGATGTGTTTAAATTCTGTAACAGTTCTAATTTGAAAATTTCGTCGAAATGAGTTCGTAAAGTTTTGTGAGGAGTTTCCTTGGATTTATTAAATTTAATTCAAATAGGGAAATTTCAAGGAAATGGAATGGTTCAAACTGAAGGATGTTTTAGTTTTCCCAAATAATTTTTTGGGAATGTTAGAATGGCTTTCGTGTAATGTTAGTATTTGACACATTTTTGATATTTCGAGATAGTTAGTTTCATGAACTAAGGTTATGGAAAATTTTGTTGTGATATTTTCAAAAACGTAAAAATATTTAACCCTTTTTTAAGTTATATATCACAGATAAAATTATGAGATAGCAGTTGGATAAGTCAAAATAGGTAATCAAAGTGTTTTTTGGAATTCTTAAAACTTGCCCCATTTCCGTTCAATCTTAATCTTATCCCAATCGGTCAGTTAGACCAAAATTAAACCCTGCAAGCAAGACTTAACTGAGATTATTGTCTTTCGTTCCTTGAAATATTCCTAAGTGGCCGAAGCATATTCAAATTGACCAGTTAGACAAAAGGGTCGACATTTCGTGTAATGTTACATATTTGACGTATTTTTGATGTTTCCAAGAAGTTAGTTTTATTAACTAAGCTTAGGTTATGGAAAATAAAGTACCTTTTGTTGTGAAATTTTCAAAAACGTAAGAATATAAAACCCTTTGTCCAGTTATATCACAGATAGAATTTTAAGACAGCAGTTAGTCGTTTCATAAATTTAGCTGAGGCTACTCAAACTAAGTAATGAATTCTTTTCTTGCATTTTTAAAACTCTCTTCTTTCACTTATGGATCTTAATCTTATCTCATTCAGTAAGTTAGACAAAAATTAAACCGTACAATCTAAACTTACCTGAGATTATTGCCTTTTGTTCCTTAAAATATTCCCAACTGGCCAAAGCATATTCAATTTGTCCAGTTAGGCAAAAGGGCTCGACATTTCGTGTAATGTTACATATTTAACGTATTTTTGATGTTTCCAAGCACTTAGTTTTATTAACTTAGATTAAGTTATGGAAAATAAAGTACCTTTTGTTGTGAAATTGTCAAAAACGTAAAATATAAAACCCATTTTCAAGTTATATCACATAAAATTTTAAGACAGCAGTTAGTTATTACATAAATTTAACCGAGGTTATTCCAAATAGGTAATGAATTTTTTTTACATTCTTAAAACTCGCCTCTTTTACTTATGGATCTTAATCTTGTCCCATTCGGTCAGTTAGACAAAAATTAAACCCTACAAGCAAGCCTTAACTGAGATTAATGTCTTTTGTTCCTTGAAATATTCATAAGTGGTCAAAGCATATTCCATTTTGTCCAGTTAGACAAAAGGGCTCGACATTTCGTGTAATGTTACATATTTGACGTATTTTTTATATTTTCAAGCAGTTAGTTTTATTAACTTAGCTTAAGTTATGGAAAATAAAGTACCTTTTGTTGTGAAATTGTCAAAAACGTAAAATATAAAACCCATTTTCAAATTATATCAAATAAAATTTAAGGCAGCAATTAGTCATTTTATAAATTTAACTGAGGTTAGTCCAAATAGGTAATGAATTTTTTTTTACATTCTTAAAACTCGCCTCTTTCACTTATGGATCTTAATCTTGTCTCATTCGGTCAGTTAGACAAAAATTAAAGCCTACAAGCAAGACTTAACTGAGATTATTGTCTTTTATTCCTAGAAATTTTCCTAAGTGGCCAAATCATATTCGAATTGACCAGTTAGACAAAAGGGCTCGACAGTTCGGGTAATTTCACGTATTTTTGAAGTTTCCAAATAGTTAGTTTCATGAGTTTAGTTCAGATTATGGACAATAAAGTACCTATTGTGAAATTTTCAAAAACGTAAGAATCTAAAACCCTTGATCCAGTTATATCACAGATAAAGTTGTGAGATGGCAGTTAGTCGTTTCATAAATTTAGCTGAGGTTGTTCAAACTAAGTAATGAATTTTTTTCTTGGAATTCTTAAAACTCCCCTATTTCTTGTTCACTTATGGATCTTAGTCTTATCCCATTCGGTCAGTTAGACAAGAATTAAACCCTACAAGCAAGACTTAACTAAGATTATTGCCTTTTGTTCCTTGAAATATTCCTAAGTAGCCGAAGCATATTCGATTTGACCAGTTAGACAAAGTGCCTGACATTTCGTGTAATTTTACGTATTTGACGTATTTTTGATGTTTCCAAATATGTAGTTAGTTTTGTGAACTTAGCTCAGATAATGGAAAATAAAGTACCTTTTCTTGTGAAATTTCCAAAAACTAAGAATCTAAAACTTTTGTCCAGTTATATCATAGAAGTAATTTTAAGACAGCAGTTAGTGGTTTCATAAATTTACCTGTAGTTATTCAAATTAGGTAGTAATAAATTTTTTTTCATGGAATTCTTAAAACTCCTCTTTCATGTTCACTCATGGATCTTAATCTTATCCCATTCGGTAAGTTAGACAAAATTTAAACCCTACAAGCAAGACTTAACTGAGATTATCGCCTTTTGTTCCTTGAAATTTTCCTAAGTGGCCGAAGCGTATTCGACTTGTCCAGTTAGACAAAAGGGCCCGACAAGGACCGCTACAAAACATATTCTAAAGGCCATAATGGGTTTGTTCCCGGCATTCTCTAAAAGTGGCACGACCGTAACCGATACCTACTACTTACCCCGGGCCTCTTTTTTCCATTCCTCCCTTCGTTCGCTACCGTTTAGTAGCGCTTTATTAGCGGACAATTCACAGTTCGCCAACCAACAATACTAATTTGATAGAGAGAAATATAAATTCTATTATTGCATTTAAGAGGAACGCAACCCCCATATTTCATAAGCGATACTTATTCCCCCGTAAATTATACGGATACATTTTTCGTAAAGGGTGCCGGGTGCGCCGCCCTTCTGCCACTTATAACTCGTGTAGAACGGCATTGATATGTCAACATTCGTGTTATTATTGTAAGTCCCGACAATGAGCCAAATGGCTAACGGCTTTCGCCTTCTTACTTTTGCCTTTTTGACTTCCAAAGTGCCGTACGGATTGTTATTACAACAGCGAATTTGGTTAATGAAACGGAGACCTCCATTAAGTATAATTTAACCCTTCGGTTCCAAAATTATTTGCAACACCCCAGAAATGCTCAAAAATACCAAGCTCCTTATTAAGTAAACAAGGAGATATTTACACCGACACATAATTTAATCTCAATTTAATAACGTACCTTCGATGAAATGTTTCACATAATATCAAACACAATAATTAGACCTGGTTGTAACTCTCAAGCTGATTGATTTTCTCTTTTGGCCACTAACACATCGTAATTTAGTTAATTGTAATTTCCAAAAAATTTAAAGGTAATTAAATTTCCAAGGAAATTTGATTATGAGCAGAAGGGGGAACATGGATACTAAGGATAAATGAATCCTTGAGCCTAAGTACTATAGTTAAGGGGAAAATTAGAAAAAAGGAGAAAATGACCATCTCGTAAAAAGTGGATAAACAGCTGTAAAGGGGACATGAAGAAAAGTGTCATTTGACAACAAATTGGCATGCACAGGAAGTACTGAAATATGCGTAGAACGGGACACATGGAAAATAAGGAAAAATGACCCCGAATACTGTAGTTATGGGGAAAAAGAAGAAAAGGACGATCTGGTAAAAAGTGGATAAACAGATGCAAAGGGGACCTGAAGATGAGTGTCATTTGGAACAAATTGGCACGTAGAGGAAAAATTAAAGTATGTACAGAAGGGAATACATGGAAAATAAGGACAAATGCAGAAGATATGAGCTCCAGTACTGTAGTCAAGAGAAAACTTAGTAAGAAGAAGAAAAGGACGATCTCGAAAAAAGTGGATACACAGATGCAAAGGGGACCAGAGGAAAAGTGTCATTTGACAACAAACTGGCATGCACAGGAAAAATTAAAGTACGAGTAGTAGGGAGTACATGGAAAATAAGCACAAATGCAGAAGATATGAGCTCCAATACTTTAGTCAATAGAAATCTTAGTAAAAAGAAGGAAAGGACGATCTGGTAAAAAGTGGATAAACTGATACAAACGGGACCTGAGGAAGAGCGTCATTTGGAACAAACTGGTATGTAGAGGAAACATTAAAGTGCAAGCAGAAGGCATTACATGGAAAACAAGGACAAATGACTAAGATATGAGCTCCAGTACTGTAGTCAAGAGGAAAATTAGTAAAAAGAAGAAAAGGACGATCTGGTAAAAAGTGGATAAACAGATGTAAAGGGGACCTGAGGAAGAGTGTCATTTGGAACAAACTGGAATGTAGAGGAAAAATTAAAGTATGTGCAGAAGGGAGTACATGGAAAATAAAGACAAATGAATAAGATATGAGCTCCAGTACTGTAGTCAAGAGGAAAATTAGTAAAAAGAAGAAAAGGACGATCTGGTAAAAAGTGGAGAAACAGATGCAAGGGGAATCTGAGGAAGAGTGTCATTTGGAACAAACTGGCAAGTAGTGGAAAAATTAAAGTATGAACAGAAGGGAGTACATGGAAAATAAAGACATATGAATAAGATATGAGCTCCACCAGGTATTGTAGTCAAGAGGAAAATTAGTAAAAAGAAAAAAAGGACGATCTGGTAAAAAGTGGATAAACAGATGCAAAGGGGACCTGAAGAAGAGTGTCATTTGGAACAAACTGGCATGTAGAGTAAAAATTAAAGTATGAGCAGAAGGGAGTACATGGAAAATAAGGACAAATGACTAAGATATGAGCTCCAGTACTGTAGTCAAGAGGAAAATTAGTAAAAAGAAGAAAAGGACGATCTGGTAAAAAGTGGACAAACAGATGCAAAGGGGACCTGAAGAAGAGTGTCATTTGGAACAAACTGGCATGTAGAGTAAAAAATAAAGTATGAGCAGAAGGGAGTACATGGAAAATAAGGACAAATGACTAAGATATGAGCTCCAGTACTGTAGTCAAGAGGAAAATTAGTAAAAAGAAGAAAAGGACGATCTGGTAAAAAGTGGACAAACAGATGCAAAGGGGACCTGAAGAAGAGTGTCATTTGGAACAAACTGGCATGTAGAGTAAAAAATAAAGTATGAGCAGAAGGGAGTACATGGAAAATAAGGACAAATGACTAAGATATGAGCTCCAGTACTGTAGTCAAGAGGAAAATTAGTAAAAAGAAGAAAAGGACGATCTGGTAAAAAGTGGATAAACAGATGTAAAGGGGACCTGAGGAAGAGTGTCATTTGGAACAAACTGGAATGTAGAGGAAAAATTAAAGTATGTGCAGAAGGGAGTACATGGAAAATAAAGACAAATGAATAAGATATGAGCTCCAGTACTGTAGTCAAGAGGAAAATTAGTAAAAAGAAGAAAAGGACGATCTGGTAAAAAGTGGAGAAACAGATGCAAGGGGAATCTGAGGAAGAGTGTCATTTGGAACAAACTGGCAAGTAGTGGAAAAATTAAAGTATGAACAGAAGGGAGTACATGGAAAATAAAGACATATGAATAAGATATGAGCTCCACCAGGTATTGTAGTCAAGAGGAAAATTAGTAAAAAGAAAAAAAGGACGATCTGGTAAAAAGTGGATAAACAGATGCAAAGGGGACCTGAAGAAGAGTGTCATTTGGAACAAACTGGCATGTAGAGTAAAAATTAAAGTATGAGCAGAAGGGAGTACATGGAAAATAAGGACAAATGACTAAGATATGAGCTCCAGTACTGTAGTCAAGAGGAAAATTAGTAAAAAGAAGAAAAGGACGATCTGGTAAAAAGTGGACAAACAGATGCAAAGGGGACCTGAAGAAGAGTGTCATTTGGAACAAACTGGCATGTAGAGTAAAAAATAAAGTATGAGCAGAAGGGAGTACATGGAAAATAAGGACAAATGACTAAGATATGAGCTCCAGTACTGTAGTCAAGAGGAAAATTAGTAAAAAGAAGAAAAGGACGATCTGGTAAAAAGTGGACAAACAGATGCAAAGGGGACCTGAAGAAGAGTGTCATTTGGAACAAACTGGCATGTAGAGTAAAAAATAAAGTATGAGCAGAAGGGAGTACATGGAAAATAAGGACAAATGACTAAGATATGAGCTCCAGTACTGTAGTCAAGAGGAAAATTAGTAAAAAGAAGAAAAGGACGATCTGGTAAAAAGTGGAAAAACAGCTGCAAAGGGGACCTGAAGAAGAGTGTCATTTGGAACAAACTGGCATGTAGAGTAAAAATTAAAGTATGAGCAGAAGGGAGTACATGGAAAATAAGGACAAATGACTAATATATGAGCTCCAGTACTGTAGTCAAGAGGAAAATTAGTAAAAAGAAGAAAAGGACGATCTGGTAAAAAGTGGACAAACAGACGCAAAGGGGACCTGAAGAAGAGTGTCATTTGGAACAAACTGGCATGTAGAGTAAAAAATAAAGTATGAGCAGAAGGGAGTACATGGAAAATAAGGACAAATGACTAAGTTATGAGCTCCAGTACTGTAGTCAAGAGGAAAATTAGTAAAAAGAAGAAAAGGACGATCTGGTAAAAAGTGGACAAACAGATGCAAAGGGGACCTGAAGAAGAGTGTCATTTGGAACAAACTGGCATGTAGAGTAAAAAATAAAGTATGAGCAGAAGGGAGTACATGGAAAATAAGGACAAATGACTAAGATATGAGCTCCAGTACTGTAGTCAAGAGGAAAATTAGTAAAAAGAAGAAAAGGACGATCTGGTAAAAAGTGGACAAACAGATGCAAAGGGGACCTGAAGAAGAGTGTCATTTGGAACAAACTGGCATGTAGAGTAAAAAATAAAGTATAAGCAGAAGGGAGTACATGGAAAATAAGGACAAATGACTAAGATATGAGCTCCAGTACTGTAGTCAAGAGGAAAATTAGTAAAAAGAAGAAAAGGACGATCTGGTAAAAAGTGGACAAACAGATGCAAATGGGACCTGAAGAAGAGTGTCATTTGGAACAAACTGGCATGTAGAGTAAAAAATAAAGTATGAGCAGAAGGGAGTACATGGAAAATAAGGACAAATGACTAAGATATGAGCTCCAGTACTGTAGTCAAGAGGAAAATTAGTAAAAAGAAGAAAAGGACGATCTGGTAAAAAGTGGACAAACAGACGCAAAGGGGACCTGAAGAAGAGTGTCATTTGGAACAAACTGGCATGTAGAGTAAAAAATAAAGTATGAGCAGAAGGGAGTACATGGAAAATAAGGACAAATGACTAATATATGAGCTCCAGTACTGTAGTCAAGAGGAAAATTAGTAAAAAGAAGAAAAGGACGATCTGGTAAAAAGTGGACAAACAGACGCAAAGGGGACCTGAAGAAGAGTGTCATTTGGAACAAACTGGCATGTAGAGTAAAAAATAAAGTATGAGCAGAAGGGAGTACATGGAAAATAAGGACAAATGACTAATATATGAGCTCCAGTACTGTAGTCAAGAGGAAAATTAGTAAAAAGAAGAAAAGGACGATCTGGTAAAAAGTGGACAAACAGACGCAAAGGGGACCTGAAGAAGAGTGTCATTTGGAACAAACTGGCATGTAGAGTAAAAAATGAAGTATGAGCAGAAGGGAGTACATGGAAAATAAGGACAAATGACTAAGTTATGAGCTCCAGTACTGTAGTCAAGAGGAAAATTAGTAAAAAGAAGAAAAGGACGATCTGGTAAAAAGTGGACAAACAGATGCAAAGGGGACCTGAAGAAGAGTGTCATTTGGAACAAACTGGCATGTAGAGTAAAAAATAAAGTATGAGCAGAAGGGAGTACATGGAAAATAAGGACAAATGACTAAGATATGAGCTCCAGTACTGTAGTCAAGAGGAAAATTAGTAAAAAGAAGAAAAGGACGATCTGGTAAAAAGTGGACAAACAGATGCAAAGGGGACCTGAAGAAGAGTGTCATTTGGAACAAACTGGCATGTAGAGTAAAAAATAAAGTATGAGCAGAAGGGAGTACATGGAAAATAAGGACAAATGACTAAGATATGAGCTCCAGTACTGTAGTCAAGAGGAAAATTAGTAAAAAGAAGAAAAGGACGATCTGGTAAAAAGTGGACAAACAGATGCAAAGGGGACCTGAAGAAGAGTGTCATTTGGAACAAACTGGCATGTAGAGTAAAAAATAAAGTATGAGCAGAAGGGAGTACATGGAAAATAAGGACAAATGACTAAGATATGAGCTCCAGTACTGTAGTCAAGAGGAAAATTAGTAAAAAGAAGAAAAGGACGATCTGGTAAAAAGTGGACAAACAGATGCAAAGGGGACCTGAAGAAGAGTGTCATTTGGAACAAACTGGCATGTAGAGTAAAAAATAAAGTATGAGCAGAAGGGAGTACATGGAAAATAAGGACAAATGACTAAGATATGAGCTCCAGTACTGTAGTCAAGAGGAAAATTAGTAAAAAGAAGAAAAGGACGATCTGGTAAAAAGTGGACAAACAGACGCAAAGGGGACCTGAAGAAGAGTGTCATTTGGAACAAACTGGCATGTAGAGTAAAAAATAAAGTATGAGCAGAAGGGAGTACATGGAAAATAAGGACAAATGACTAATATATGAGCTCCAGTACTGTAGTCAAGAGGAAAATTAGTAAAAAGAAGAAAAGGACGATCTGGTAAAAAGTGGACAAACAGACGCAAAGGGGACCTGAAGAAGAGTGTCATTTGGAACAAACTGGCATGTAGAGTAAAAAATAAAGTATGAGCAGAAGGGAGTACATGGAAAATAAGGACAAATGACTAAGTTATGAGCTCCAGTACTGTAGTCAAGAGGAAAATTAGTAAAAAGAAGAAAAGGACGATCTGGTAAAAAGTGGACAAACAGATGCAAAGGGGACCTGAAGAAGAGTGTCATTTGGAACAAACTGGCATGTAGAGTAAAAAATAAAGTATGAGCAGAAGGGAGTACATGGAAAATAAGGACAAATGACTAAGATATGAGCTCCAGTACTGTAGTCAAGAGGAAAATTAGTAAAAAGAAGAAAAGGACGATCTGGTAAAAAGTGGAAAAACAGCTGCAAAGGGGACCTGAAGAAGAGTGTCATTTGGAACAAACTGGCATGTAGAGTAAAAATTAAAGTATGAGCAGAAGGGAGTACATGGAAAATAAGGACAAATGACTAATATATGAGCTCCAGTACTGTAGTCAAGAGGAAAATTAGTAAAAAGAAGAAAAGGACGATCTGGTAAAAAGTGGACAAACAGACGCAAAGGGGACCTGAAGAAGAGTGTCATTTGGAACAAACTGGCATGTAGAGTAAAAAATAAAGTATGAGCAGAAGGGAGTACATGGAAAATAAGGACAAATGACTAAGTTATGAGCTCCAGTACTGTAGTCAAGAGGAAAATTAGTAAAAAGAAGAAAAGGACGATCTGGTAAAAAGTGGACAAACAGATGCAAAGGGGACCTGAAGAAGAGTGTCATTTGGAACAAACTGGCATGTAGAGTAAAAAATAAAGTATGAGCAGAAGGGAGTACATGGAAAATAAGGACAAATGACTAAGATATGAGCTCCAGTACTGTAGTCAAGAGGAAAATTAGTAAAAAGAAGAAAAGGACGATCTGGTAAAAAGTGGACAAACAGATGCAAAGGGGACCTGAAGAAGAGTGTCATTTGGAACAAACTGGCATGTAGAGTAAAAAATAAAGTATGAGCAGAAGGGAGTACATGGAAAATAAGGACAAATGACTAAGATATGAGCTCCAGTACTGTAGTCAAGAGGAAAATTAGTAAAAAGAAGAAAAGGACGATCTGGTAAAAAGTGGACAAACAGATGCAAAGGGGACCTGAAGAAGAGTGTCATTTGGAACAAACTGGCATGTAGAGTAAAAAATAAAGTATGAGCAGAAGGGAGTACATGGAAAATAAGGACAAATGACTAAGATATGAGCTCCAGTACTGTAGTCAAGAGGAAAATTAGTAAAAAGAAGAAAAGGACGATCTGGTAAAAAGTGGACAAACAGACGCAAAGGGGACCTGAAGAAGAGTGTCATTTGGAACAAACTGGCATGTAGAGTAAAAAATAAAGTATGAGCAGAAGGGAGTACATGGAAAATAAGGACAAATGACTAATATATGAGCTCCAGTACTGTAGTCAAGAGGAAAATTAGTAAAAAGAAGAAAAGGACGATCTGGTAAAAAGTGGACAAACAGACGCAAAGGGGACCTGAAGAAGAGTGTCATTTGGAACAAACTGGCATGTAGAGTAAAAAATAAAGTATGAGCAGAAGGGAGTACATGGAAAATAAGGACAAATGACTAAGTTATGAGCTCCAGTACTGTAGTCAAGAGGAAAATTAGTAAAAAGAAGAAAAGGACGATCTGGTAAAAAGTGGACAAACAGATGCAAAGGGGACCTGAAGAAGAGTGTCATTTGGAACAAACTGGCATGTAGAGTAAAAAATAAAGTATGAGCAGAAGGGAGTACATGGAAAATAAGGACAAATGACTAAGATATGAGCTCCAGTACTGTAGTCAAGAGGAAAATTAGTAAAAAGAAGAAAAGGACGATCTGGTAAAAAGTGGACAAACAGATGCAAAGGGGACCTGAAGAAGAGTGTCATTTGGAACAAACTGGCATGTAGAGTAAAAAATAAAGTATGAGCAGAAGGGAGTACATGGAAAATAAGGACAAATGACTAAGATATGAGCTCCAGTACTGTAGTCAAGAGGAAAATTAGTAAAAAGAAGAAAAGGACGATCTGGTAAAAAGTGGACAAACAGATGCAAAGGGGACCTGAAGAAGAGTGTCATTTGGAACAAACTGGCATGTAGAGTAAAAATTAAAGTATGAGCAGAAGGGAGTACATGGAAAATAAGGACAAATGACTAATATATGAGCTCCAGTACTGTAGTCAAGAGGAAAATTAGTAAAAAGAAGAAAAGGACGATCTGGTAAAAAGTGGACAAACAGATGCAAAGGGGACCTGAAGAAGAGTGTCATTTGGAACAAACTGGCATGTAGAGTAAAAAATAAAGTATGAGCAGAAGGGAGTACATGGAAAATAAGGACAAATGACTAAGATATGAGCTCCAGTACTGTAGTCAAGAGGAAAATTAGTAAAAAGAAGAAAAGGACGATCTGGTAAAAAGTGGACAAACAGATGCAAAGGGGACCTGAAGAAGAGTGTCATTTGGAACAAACTGGCATGTAGAGTAAAAAATAAAGTATGAGCAGAAGGGAGTACATGGAAAATAAGGACAAATGACTAAGATATGAGCTCCAGTACTGTAGTCAAGAGGAAAATTAGTAAAAAGAAGAAAAGGACGATCTGGTAAAAAGTGGACAAACAGACGCAAAGGGGACCTGAAGAAGAGTGTCATTTGGAACAAACTGGCATGTAGAGTAAAAAATAAAGTATGAGCAGAAGGGAGTACATGGAAAATAAGGACAAATGACTAATATATGAGCTCCAGTACTGTAGTCAAGAGGAAAATTAGTAAAAAGAAGAAAAGGACGATCTGGTAAAAAGTGGACAAACAGACGCAAAGGGGACCTGAAGAAGAGTGTCATTTGGAACAAACTGGCATGTAGAGTAAAAAATAAAGTATGAGCAGAAGGGAGTACATGGAAAATAAGGACAAATGACTAAGTTATGAGCTCCAGTACTGTAGTCAAGAGGAAAATTAGTAAAAAGAAGAAAAGGACGATCTGGTAAAAAGTGGACAAACAGATGCAAAGGGGACCTGAAGAAGAGTGTCATTTGGAACAAACTGGCATGTAGAGTAAAAAATAAAGTATGAGCAGAAGGGAGTACATGGAAAATAAGGACAAATGACTAAGATATGAGCTCCAGTACTGTAGTCAAGAGGAAAATTAGTAAAAAGAAGAAAAGGACGATCTGGTAAAAAGTGGAAAAACAGCTGCAAAGGGGACCTGAAGAAGAGTGTCATTTGGAACAAACTGGCATGTAGAGTAAAAATTAAAGTATGAGCAGAAGGGAGTACATGGAAAATAAGGACAAATGACTAAGATATGAGCTCCAGTACTGTAGTCAAGAGGAAAATTAGTAAAAATAAGAAAAGGACGATCTGGTAAAAAGTGGATAAACAGATCCAAAAGGGACCCGAGGAAAAATGTTATGTGACAACAAATTGGCATGGACAGGAAAAATTTGATGGCACGGTCTCTAAGCTCAGCAGCGCTATATCTATAATTACAGAAGGCGTCGTCCCTCTGCCCCTCTATCTCCCCATCTATCGCACATACGTGCAATGTATGTATGGATGTATTTTCCGCTGCACCACCGCCGCTACCATCGCCGCCGCCGTCAGCCCTTCTTTTCGTTTGCTCGCATCGAAATGGAATCATTTGGGCGTTAATAATTCGGTTGTCGGTTGTGTACTAAACTGCGTCCTGTCTCTCTTTCTCCCTCTCGCCATGTCTCCCTTCCTCTTCCCCGTCCTTCTTCTCCTTATTGTCGGAACCTTTCCACCCTCCTGACGACTTATTGACGCGGATGCCACGCACCTTCTCTCCTACCCCCCCTTTGACTATATTCATCTATACCGCACTTTCTCTCTCTCTCTCTCACACACACATATCTTCTATCCCCATTTCTATATCTCTCCTCGTCTTACCCCCTTCTCTCTACCCCCTCTTACCCCCTTCCCACCCCTGCGATGTAATGAGTTTTCGTCTTAATAACTTAAGTTGTTGTAGGAGAACGGGAGAGACTTTATCGTGTTAGTATTAATCTCGGAATTATATAGGTGGGATGTAACGGGGGATGAGTTTCGGATATCGGAGCAAATGAGTTTTGATAACTGTATCTGGGTAATTCGCAGGTGACGACGCGACGGGTCGATCTGATTAATTGATAAAATCGGGGAGAGGGGCGATGGTAATAAGTAGGATCGACGTGTTTTGACTGGGAGGAGTTTGATTGTATTGGTGTGGATAAGTCACTATGAGAAAACCTTGCAATCAAACACACTTTCTACAAATTACCTGTAAATCTCCCCAAGACAATGAAACCAATGGGTGCGTGCGAGTTCCCTCACGAACCCTTTTTTAATGCGCAAATTACGGGAAATTCCATTTTAAGAGGGCAAGGAAAATCAATGAAGATACAAATATTATGCCTAAATGAAAATATTATGCCTCTTGTAAGTAATAGAAGAATCCTGACGGTGGATTGGTGAGGCAATTCGACACCTCCGAAATCAATACAGTAAGGAACCAAATAGAATTTATTGTAATAAATATAAGATTCCAGAACAACATCAAACTAGTAGCAGTATATCCGGTTTCAAATTTGTCCAAAGCTTCAAATATATTTAAACATACACATAAATTTTGTGAAAGCTTACGGTTTCTTAAAAATGTACAAAATAAAACCATATTAAACTCTACAACGCCAATGGGTAACGAACACCTACTGCAACAAGTTTTTCTTGTTGTTTAACACTTTACGTTGGATTTTATGGAATTGCGAGGTGTCAGTGAGATATTTGTTAAAATTACAAGATTAATTACAGCAAATTTGAGTCTAATGAGACGTATAATACGTCAACATCAAATATCTTTCTTCTATCTTATACCAGAGTACCTACCTAATGTTTACTACAACACATCAATTTCACATACACTCAAGTACTCGTCGGCCCATTGTGCGGATCGCTTCCATTCACCTCCAGAAATTTCGAAATCCATTTACCTAAAAGATAAACCTAATGTATAAACACGTCCCGTGAAATTTCACAGAAAACATAATTTATAATACGTAGTGCCGGAACAAAATAATACAAATAAGGGACATGTGTTCCTTTTCAGTGTCGGCAGAAAAGTGTTTTTGCATTTGGGCAGCCAAGCAGAATGCGTTAGATTGTGAATATAATTGAAAAAGGTGGCGGCTCCCAACGTCCCTATTAATATATATACACAGGGACTTTTTAGGAAAGGTTATTGTGCGTTGACGTGTAATGTGTACGAACGAGAGGAACAGAAAGAGAGAAGGACTTGCCGAGTATGTATATGTTATGTACTATGCACCGGTAGGATTTGCAGATTTTTGAATTAGTCTTCTTTTCACAATTCTTCAGGAGATAAGGAATGTACTGGCGAACATTTTGAGTTCATTATTGGGAGCATTATATAGGACTATTACGAACTGTACTAATATTAAAAAAATGAATAAATTTAAAAAGTATGAAAATAGCGTGGAAATATTTTTAGTTTGGGCCAGTCCGACGCTGCATCTCCGCAACTACTCGTCCTATCCTAACTAAAATTTACCTACAGAATAACTAAAATTGATCTGATCTGATGTTTCAAAAGGAGTGGAGTAATTTCTGAACAACTTGTAATGATCTGCAATTGACTAAAAGTAATATGAAGCGTTAGAAGTAATTTAAGAAATTTTTAAAGTAGTTTTGGCGCTGAATATAGTTTTAAGAGGTTATAAGAAAATTATACTTGTAACCCATCAAGATATTTAAAAAAAAAATACAATAAGTGCCTATTTAAATTCCAACCTTTATACGTCTTAAAATAGGTTATGTTATGACGCAATTAAAGAAGTTATAGAGTGTCTAAGAAACTAACGACAATTATAAGGAACCGATGATATTTTAATATCAATTGCAATTTTCTTCACGAAACCATGACATTTGAAATAAACAGACTAATTATTTAAAGGAAGTTGGGCAATATTTAAACTAATTGTTACGATTGTATTATTCTTAAATAATTTTTAAAGCAGTTGTAAGTACATTAAGGAAAATAGAAATTTAAAATTTATCTCATAATGTTTACAAAACACTTTTGATAATTGTAATGAACCCATAAAGTTATAGCTGTCTAAAGATATCTTGAAGATCGAAGTATAAATTTTGAGTCGGAGTTGGGGAGATTCTAAGTTACTAATGACGCTTGTAGTTTGTCGACGACATTTTTAAAGAAGTTGTATTGTAGTAACTTTAAACCAGAGCTGACTTCTAAGCAAGATAAAAATTTGTAATGAACTGCAGTTGATTAAACATAACATGAAGTTTGAAATGTAACTCATGAAGCCTTTAAAATGGTTTTGTAATTCACTTAGATATTTTTACACAAATTGTAAATGTGTAACGTACCTTGAACTGTCCGACAATTAGTTTTTGCATAACTGAAGAAGTGGAGGAGTTTCTAAGAAAATTATGACAATTGTACAGAGCGATTACATTTTAAAAACTGTTAAAAATGTCTTAAGAAAAACACGATGTTTGATCTAAGGAGCTCTTATGCTTTAAAAAGAAATATAAAGTGTATAAGTTACATGTTAGATTTGCCATGTTCTTACGTTATTTGTAAAGGACTTGCAAGTGATTTTTTATATGAAGTGTATAAGTTACATGTTAGATTTGCAATGTTCTTACGTTATTTGTAAAGGACTTGCAAGTGATTTTTTAGGATTGTATTTTATATGTTACTTGCAACTTACTCTTATTGCAATTACTCTTTTAAAGAAATAGTGAAGAGTAAAGAGTTTACAGAGATAGAAATGAACCGAATTTGACTCAAAGTAACATGGAATTTGAAATGTAACTCATTAAGTCTTTAAAATAGTTGTGGTTAAGGACAAGAAGTTTCTTGCAAAATATTGTACTAATTATAGTTAACAGAGATATTTTTATACAAATTGAGATTGTGTGGTTATAAGGTACCTTGAGATATCTTCCATTCAATTGTCACATAACTGAAGAAGTTGGGGAGTTTCTAAGAAGGTTATGAGTTATGACAATTGTAAAGAACAGATAACGTTTTATAAACTGTTTTAAGAAAAACGGGAAGCTTGATATAAGTAGTTTTGATGCTTTGAAAAGAAATATGAAGTTTATAAGTTACAAGTTACAATGGCAATGTTCTTACGTCATGTTTAATGGACTTGCAAGTGTTTTATAGGAAATATCTTGTTTTATATGTAACTTGCAAAATGACATATTACAGTGACTATTTTCAAGAAGTAGGGTAGGTTAACGACTTATAGTTAAAAATAGAAATGAACTGCAATTGGCTCAAGATAACATGGAATTTTAAATGTAACTAACTCGTGATGTGTTTAAAGTGGTTTTAGTGGTCACATGGTTTGAAAAAGTAAATTTTATATTTTAGCCAAAAAGTATCATCTTTTTTCATGTGATAGCAATTACAATTTAATTCAGTTTAAATAAAGAAAGCGATTGGGATTAGCTTCTTTAATCTAATAAAATTTGTTATTTTTTGGCTGGTAGCTCTATATATATAAAAATTAATTTCTGTTGGTTTATCTCGCTAAAACTCGAGAATGGCTGGACCGATTTCGCTAATTTTGATCTTGAAATATTTGCGGAAGTTCAGGGAAGGTTTAAGCGGCGAGAAACATAAATAATAAGTAACGGAATTACTAAAGAAGGTACGTTTTGTAATTTAACATTTGTAATGAAACAAATGCAAGTATAGTGGCGGTTGGTTGTCAAATAAATAAATATCAAGACGATTATTAAAATCTACCATCAGTTTGTCAGTGCACGAGAATTTTATTGACTTTAAAATGCCAAGAAGAAGACGACATGACTTAGGTCGTCGAAGTCAGTCAAATGTGCGACGAGCTACCTCACGTGCAAATCGCACTGACGACCAGCGAGACAGATAATGATAACATTCGTATTGGTGTGACAGAATTGCGTTCAGCAGTGAATAATTATGAAGTAGATAGGCTCAGAATGGAACGACTTCGGGCACATCAAATACAACAGCAGCGAGCACGACACAATGAAATAGAGCGATTCCGCAAACGCAGTCTTCCTGTAAAACTAGATCGGGTAGCATTCCACTACGACCCGGAAAAAGATTATTGTGCCGACCAATCTGTAGCGATTGGAGAAATGACATGTTACTTTTCTTAATATTATTTATACCCTCTGTGCGTTTCGCTATAAATGTGTCTACTTCTATATTATGAATAACAATAAAAAGAAACTAGGTTTTGGTGTTCATAAAGAGTAAGCGCCATTAAAGTGACCTTTCATATGCAGATAATAGAAGATCATATAAAATCTAGATTTTAGAGAAATTAAAATAATAGTACAGGAAGTTCGCCATGTACTAATCTGAAAGTGGAAGTATAAGTGTAATAAACCTAGTCATGCTAGCCTCAAATATATATTATGAATAAGAATAAAAGGAAAGTAGATTTTGGTGTCCATAAAGAGTAAGCACCATTAAAGGGACATTTCATATACAGATATTTGAAGAACATAGGACGTCCACATTTTAAAGAAATTCATATAATAGTACAGGTTCTCCATATATCAATCTGAAGGTGGAACTATAAGTGTTACAAGCCTCAAATATATACAACGTGATCAAGAATGACTGCTTGAGTTGGCAATGCTGAATTTCAATTTTAAATGGTACAACTGGTAATTTGAATTTGCTATTTCAAATTCAAATTTCTGGTATTCTTTTCAAATTTATTTATTTAAAATGGTTTTCACGTTACAACACGAAATTTTCATTGGAATGGCGTACTTTCGAAGCGGTTGGCAGTACTCTCTCGAAGCAACATACCAGCAATTTCAGGAAATGTTTCCCGAGACTTTGGTCACTTTTGCTGTCTTTCAGCAACATTGCATGCGAGTAGTTGAACGTTATTTAAACACGGGGAGCGTAAGCAAACAAAAATTAACTGGTAGACCTTCTACTCTAAACGAGGAAGTTGTCGAGGATATCAGAACTCGAACGCAAAGAAGTCCTCCCAAATCCTTAAGAAAGCTCTCCCTTCAAACAGGTTTGCTCCTTATGCCTCCTATTCAACCAATTTTTATTCTTACCCATAAGACTTCCACTTTTCCATGTTGTTCTAATTCACGGTTTTACAGGTTTATCATATGGAAGTTGCTCCACTGTGCTTAAAAAGAAATTAAAGTACCAACCTTACAAAATTTCCATCGTCCAGTCATTAACCTGTCCTGATCACCCGCAGAGTGTTTTATTTTGCAATTGGTTTAATGACATATTAAATAATAATGATATCCTTGACAATACCTTCTTTTCCGACAAACCCTGGTTTCATCTCAACAGCTATGTGAATAAACAAAATTACAGAATTTGGTCAGGTTAAAATCCTTATGCTATCAGAGAGACACATTTGCACCCGGTTAAAGTTGGTGTTTGGTTGGCAGTCTCAAGGACCGTCAATTCGGAGAGATATACCCAACACCTTTTGAGGCTTTTTATAAACCGATTAACAGGCGAAGAGCGTCAAATTGGATATTTTCAATAATACTCTGCAAGGGCACATACGACTCGTGCTACTATGGGATATTTAAGGAAGAATTTTGGCGACAGAGTTATTAGTCAGGGCATTTGGCCAAACAGGTCAAGATCTCACTCCATTAGATTTTTCGTTATTTGGGCTCTTGAAGGACAATGTCTTTAGGTACATATTGCATACTGAAGAAGAGCTGCGAGAGGCAATAGTTCAAGAAGTGGCAAACAGTACCCCCAATATGCTGGTGGAATATCTTCGAGAGCCTAAAAAAAGACTTAATTTATGTCTGGACCAAAATGGGGGGCATTTTGAGCATTACCTTTAGCTGTTTAATTAAATCATTTTTCTGTATTTCGAGTTTCATTTTTTAAGCGTTAATAACCTACAATCTTATCGCAGATTGTTATGTAAAATTTTTGTCAAATAAACATATCTGGTTGTAGCGTTGCTACTACTACTAGGTAGGATTGCCAATTCAAACAGTCATTCTTGATCACCCAGTATTATAAATAACAATAAAAAGAAAATAGATTTTCGTGCCCATAAAGAGTAGGCGCTATTAAACTGGCATAAAGTAATAATACAGGGCGTTCTCCATGTATTATTCTGAAGGTGGAACTATAAGTGTTACAAACCTAGTTATGTTAGCCTCCAGTAACATTCCCTTGTAAGGATATGGTTCTTCTTTTCAACCTTATCTTAAAACGTTATTCTTTAGTCAAATATAGGTGCAGGTATAAGGGACGTGCAGGTTTTATTAATTCGTTAAAATCTCATTGATCAGATTCGTCACGTCCCTTCAATCAATTATTCAATCGTGTCGACGCCTAATCCGCTAAAGGGCTTTAAACACTTTTAATCCGACTCGTAACACTATTCAAATCCAATTAATAAACCATCCCCCCGTTGGAGTAAACAGCGTCCCCAAGGGGGCGATCGTCTCTCGCTCCCTCGTCTCGTCTCTTTCCCTCTTCAGCGATCCTTGACCGCATTCGGTTTCATTCATTCCCGACCGAAACGGATGACGGTAGTCCTCCTCCTCCTCCTCCTCCTCCTCACGCTGCCGGCATCGCAATTATGCCGGTGATCTACTTTGTATTCCGAACAGGTGGTTTACACTCGGATTAATTTGTCAACGATTTGGGCACGTTACGCTGCCTCTTCGGCGTCGACGACGGCGGCACTTTTCCTTTCGGACGGGACCGAAAGGGAAATCTCCGGGAAAATCCGGTCGGGAATCTCTGGGACGGGCGTTAACTTCGATTCACGATACATTTACTCTGCGCTTTTGGTGACGCTTCAAGGGGGGGCGGCGGATTTCGGGTTTAAGTTCGCGGTACTCGGAATCTGGAAGTTTAGTCATACCAGTTAAACGACCAATAGAGATTTTTCTGCATACTGAAATTATACTACCGTTTAAAGGGCAGTTCATAGATGAAAACGGAGCTGTTCGCCCTTATAGGACCAATAGGACTTTTGTAGAGAACTAACCTACAAAATGGTTTTTTGTACAACCCGACCGGACCATTTTTCACACTCCGGAGAAATCTATAAAAATTAACATTTTTTTAAAAATTCATAATTTCGACAAGTTTGAAACTGGAAAACTTATCTTGCGGGAACTGATACACAATAATGTGCAATTTAAGTACGCGAAAGATGGTGTCTGCCTGATTCGTAGTTTTTGCACAATCACGTTATAAACCATTTTCGCAGTTTTTTTTGCAAAATAGTACCTGAATTTATGGAAAATTAATATTTCCCCATTCTGCAAACAGCATTTTAAAGTATAAATAAAGGTCTTTCATATGTATATCTTGGATTTTCACGTCGAAAATAGGTACGTGAAACGTATGAAATCGCTTACGAGGCTGACTCTTTCCCCACCACGTGAAAATTCAAGATATACGTTTTACAGGTTTTTATTTATTTTTAAATACAAGCCGTACCCGGCATGAGTTGCAATGCCACGTGAAGTTTAAAAAAAGAAAGATAAATATATTTATATTTTTTGAATGTATTTCAATATATTTTTGAAAAATATGGTCAAAACGTGATACAAATTTTTTATCTACATTTAATTAACACAGCAAGAGCAACACAGTTATACACATACTCAATTGAAGGCTTTCTGATGTACTATTTTTTGTCTTTTTTTGCGGTGCGTAAATGTATAAAAATCATGGTTGTACGACTCGCGAACACGCGACGTATAATTGCCCATGCGCGAAACAGGGAAACTCCAAGTTGATTCCACAAACTGTCCGTGTATCTGCAATTGTATATTATCTTTTTAAATTTTTTATAAATAATTTATCAAAAAATACCTTGAAAGTGGGCATGATATCTTCCTGTACAATATGTGTTGCACCAAACGACGTCATTTCAAAGCAATTATTATATTTTCGGATGTTGGCCAAGAAATGTTTAGAGTCATTTCTCAGAAACTAATGAGCGTAATGGATCTTGTGGTGGGAACAATTGTGGCAATTTTATATTACCACCATCACAACATAATCCAGTACATTCACACGCTTTAAAATATTGACAAATGATTGTCATTTCTCCAATCGTTACGGAATGGTCGACACAATAATCTATTTCCGGGTCGTAGTGGAATGCTACTCTTTCCAGGTTTACAGGAACACCGCGTCTGCGGAATCGCTCTATTTCAATGTGTCGTACTCGCAACTGTTGTGTTTGATGTGCCCGAACTCGTTCCATTCTAAGCCTATCTACTTCATAATTATTCACTGTTGAACGCAATTCTGTCATACCAATACGAATGTTATCATTATCTGTCTCTCGCTGGTCGTCAGGGCGATTTGCACGTGAGGTAGCTCGTCGCACATTTGATTGACTTCGACGACCTAAGTCAGGTCATCTTCTCCTTGGCATTTTAAAATCAGTCCAGCCATTATATATATATATATATATATATATATATATATATATATATATATATGTACCCAATTATATAATACATGGTTTGCAGAATATAATACTACAATTCCGCTGCAGAGATATATCACCATCTGGACGCAGGCTGGATACAATATAATAACTTATGAAACTAATTAAAGCTATTTCTAACCTAAGAACGAAGTTATTTACTTCGTATCATACAAAATAAATTTCCTTTTAATTATACAAAACATCTTACACTTATAATATCTATCCTGCAATTTATTAAAAATAATATATAGGTGCTAAATAATAATAATAATAATAATAATAATAATAATGCTAAATCTGATACACCTCATATTCTCCTTACCTTTGTTTTGTAATTATCGGTAATACTTGTTAATACCGTCTAATACATACTTCTCTATGATAAGTGGCATTTTTGTTATATTATTTTCAATTAGAATTTGATTTGATTTTGATATCTACTTTAAAATGTCGCTTGCAGAATCGGAATAGTCTAAATTGCAAATGATCTAATGATCAATTTATCTAAAATACAATTCGTCTAAAGCTATATTATTCAAACAGTAATTCATCTAATTCTCGATTCATCCAATATTAAAAAATATTATGAATTATCAGCGCTTCATTTAGAAACAATTATTGCTCATACTGTGAAAGCAATTAACAGTACTAAACAGTATTAAATAAGTAATAGTTATTTATGGTACTAGTGTGTTCAGTTGAAAATAAGTCACGCGAGAAGATTTCAGGCTGAGTGGTATAAATTCTCAAGTGACTTAGGAAACATAACACGCGAGCGGCATACAATGTTTTATCCAACAAGTGGAAGACATCGTTTTTTATGAGATAATAATTAATAAGCTTTGTGATCAAATCAAAGTTACTTGCGTCTCAGTACCCTATAAACGTCAAAATGACTTGACAGTGACTTTTTTACATTTTGGTTAAAGTAGGTTGTTTGGTTGCCAAGGGCAACCTATAAATATAAATACTTTAAATATGAACGTGACTTAAGTGAGTCACTAGTCACTAGTGAGTTATGGATTATAACACACTAGTGTGTTATTTGATAGTTTACTTATCTAAAATGACATTAATAAGGGCTGTAATGTGTTGGATAAAAGTTATTATTATTTGCACCTCACGTGACCGACCTGTTCACTAGCAAAGCGTCCCTTAATTTACAAATTGTCATCGCTGTAGGAGTAACTATTATAATAGCAATGACGTAAAAAGTATAAGTGAACACAGTGATAACGAGTGAGCAATGGTAACTTAACCTGCCTCGTAATTGATTTCCCTTTAATTGATTTAATATTGACAATTGATATTTAATATCGATACCATTGATTTAATAATAGAAACAAAAGCCTTTAGTAATTATTGTAATTTCTTTCAGTATCTAGTAATAATCTCTATAACTTTACGTACTAATCGTACTTTGTTTAAAAATATGCCTCTCTTAAGTATTGGCGAGCAAAAATCGTCACATGACTTTGCATTATTTCTCAACAACAACTGTTTCAAGAATTCTGAATTTGAGTAAAAAAGGTATTAAAGCAATTTTAGCAATATTAGTTTTTAATAAACTATAATTATTAATAATTAATTTTGGTATTAGAATAGTATCAGAATTTCCATTCATTCTTATATTGTCGATGTATATATAAGAATTAGATTTCTGCTTTGCAATATATACGTCAGTCATTCTTTACAATCCAAATGTCAACAACTTTTAGATACTTAATACAACATTTTCGCACTAGAAATATTCTGAACTATGGCTTTAGTTTCGGTATTGTTATGCTTGATTTCACACGTTTCTCGCTAATAACATGTAAAAAGTGTAATAATCTGTTTTAGTTTTACTGCTTACTTCGTAAAGTTCTCTTAACTTAGAATGATCGTGAAGTGATCTTACTTTACAACCTCATAAATTTTATACCGATAGTAAATGGCGGAATTGAACACTTATATAGTTTGGTGATAGCTAGTGGGAGTATTCGCCAAAATGTAGGGATGTTTGTGAAATTTAAGATATTTCGCCATTTTTTGGTGATATAAATTTGTAGTCTTGTTAAATTCTATAGAAATATTACAGGTTTTCTCCCATTTCCCCATAGGTTCACTATTTGAAGGACAGTGATGAAATTTCTTATTAGGAAATTTTGGATTTGTGGGAATGAATAGAAGGAAACCCACAACAAGTGAATTTAGATTATGAAGTTTTCATTGGTATTGCGGTAGGATTGCAAAATATTAAATTGAAATTATACTTACCCGAGCATAATCATGGCCGAAATCACAATGAAATCAACAGGAAGCTTTGTTGCGTTTGCAAACCCCTGCCCACTTCTGGTAATTATAGTACATACTAAAGGGATAGAGTAGAAAAATTGCACCTGTTATCCTTTAAAGGAAATATCACACTGTAATAATTGCAGAAAATTAGTTTTCAACAGAGTCCAGTAAAGGCCGCCTCCAAGGAATGGATCTTTCTTTTGACAACGTAGCTTTAAAGTTCCTGTAAATATGCCTCCCACAACCTCTCAGCGACAATGACGTACCCAGCGTCGCCTTTCTCCATGAACGCTTCCTAAGTGATAAATCGATTCGCGGCCATTTACTCTCTTTTCTTACTTTCAAATTTTTAATTGGTAATTTCACGTTATCGTTCCGTAATCAAATTCCCCTTCCCCCCATCCCCCGACCCGGACGCGTTTCCGGTCTCGCGGTGTATATCAACCCCCTCCCCCCCGTTCTGCGATCCCCTCCCCTTCTCGCAACCCCCCCGTTCCACTCTTTCCTTTCGCTCCTTATCACCAGTTTCTGGTTGGTTGACTCCGCTACGCCAGATCTGTACGTCTTATCTTATATAGTACACGGCCCACCCCGAAATGAAAGCTTTCTCTTCCTCTCTTCTCCTGCTGCCTGCCGTTCCAGCCAGCAGGCTGGATGCTGTTCTCCCCTCTTTCTCCCTCTGTATGTGTATGTGTGTGTGTTCCAGGAGGAAGAGAGGCGATCACTTTACTGCCTCTGCCTTTTGGCTCTGTAGGTATATCTCTCTCTCGCTCCCTGATACGGCCGTTAGAGGAGTCGTATATTATCTGTTTTAAGGGTGTTTATATAGGGCGGTGTAAAAGGCAAAAACGCGCAAATCTGTGCTCGGGAAAATTGAGACGTTAAAGGTTATAGTCGTACACACGTTGTCATTTGACTCGATATGTATATTTTTTGGCGGCAAAAATTAAAATGTACTGTTTGATTTGATTGTTCACCCTACAAAAGCAAAGTGAAACTTAGCGATTGAGCCTCTAAAATAACATAAAAATTGATAACTTGAGTTAAATACGAATTTGCTCTTCACAACAAAGGGGTCCGTAGTCATCCATAGGTGCAAAATCCTTTATACCATTTGCTAAAAGATATATATCAGTGGAGATTACATGCCACGCAGACCTTACCTTGTCAAGGAAATTGTCGTATTCCATCTAACAACCGAGATATTTTATTATTAAAATTGCTGTAGAACGTAAACAAATGGGCAGCAATATTAATGACAGTCGACATGGAACAGGAAA